>CM057350.1:229094109-230355776 GCA_030015575.1 Agapanthus africanus
AGACCTAGAAATGATCCGTATTCTTCTACTTATAATCAGGGTTGGAGGAATCACCCTAACTTTGCTTAGAACCAACAACAAACTCAAAACATGGTTCCAAACCAAAACAACTTTCAAAGGGTTCCTCCACCACAATAGCAACCACTACAACTGAGTCAGCACTCCTATCAATCACAAAATTTTCAAAATCCGGTCAACACACCTGCACTATATAACAATTCTTTGCAAGTGACAGGTACTGATAACTCCTCTTCACTCGAACAAACCATGAATTTGCTTCTGACAAATTTCATGCAAGTTTCGGCTGAGATGAAGTCTTCCGTCAATAAAATCCAGAAAAACTCTGACTCTCAAAGTGAGAGTATTAAATCGATGGAAGCACAAATTGCCCGTATAAATGCCGAAATGAATGCTAGAGATAAAGGGAAACTTCCAGCTCAACCCCTACCAAATCCTGGCTATTCACATCATGTGAATGCTATTACCACGTTGAGATCTGGAAGAGTGCTAGACAACCATGTCGGTGAAGAGATTGATAATAATGAAGAATCAATCGATGATACCCCGGCTGAGACTTTTCTTTCCACTTCTACTTCTACTTCTGACCCCAGTTCGTCTACCCCACCATTTTCTTCCGAGCCTATTCTCCGTTTTCCCAAAGGCTCAAACACTCAGCACACTTCTTCTAGTCCACCAAAGATGATCCCCACTCCTATTCTGGGATCTTTTCTACCCACACGATCTTCTCCAATGTTGGACCCCGCTCTTATTGCTAAAGCTCCTTATCCGAATTGGTTAAGGGAAAACAGTCCAAGTCCGCAAATAGAGAAGATCACCGAAATCTTTAAATAGGTTAACATCAATATCCCTCTCCTAGATGCTATACAACAAGTCCCGGCTTATGCGAAATTCTCAAGGACTTGTGCACTAGGAAGAGGAAGACTCAAGTGCCAAAAAAGGTGTTCATGTCGAGTACTATAGACACAGCTTTTCCCCAACAATTACCAAGGAAACGTAAAGACCCTGGCTGTCCTACTATTTCTATTTCTATTGGGGTAAACACATTAACCGTGCTCTACTAGACCTTAGTGCAAGTGTTAACCTGCTTCTTTTTGTTAGTTATATGTATGCCCTAGAGGCCATTACTGTACATTGGATGTATATTGTAGTGGATGCTGGGACATATATAGGCAGGACTTTCTTGCTTGACATGATAGTACGCTATCTGGTTGCTCTTTATCTTAACATGTATACTTCCTGTCTCTCTAATTACATGTTGATAAAGCCCTTAGGATGTGTACTCGACTTCCAGGACTATGATGCAGATCATACTAGTGGGGCCTGGGTAGCCCATGAGTACATCCTTCAATGTTCCTAGTCGTGGGAATATCGAGACGGGGCATCGATATTCCAGAGTAGACTAGAGTATATCTTCTCGACCCATGTGATGGGCGATGGATGATCCCATATCCATTGGTGTTTGACATCGGAGATGGTATGCGGGTGCTCACTGGAGACTGGGTACACTGAACGGACTCGCCGAGAACTCCCAGATGGTATTATACCTCACGTCGGATGGCAGTTCTCTGGTGACACTGGTACAGCTTAGTCTGTTGACCCGAGATCGTCATAGAGTCTTGTGTGTCTCCCACTGTGCTTTGATTTCCACCCTACCACGGCTCTACTGAGTCGTGCAAACAGGTGGTTTTTGGGTACAGTCCCGATTCACATGGAGGCAATGAGCGATAGGAGGGGATTCGTCTCTCCCGGTATTGGGGGTTGATGTTGCGCTATGCTCGACTGGCCATAACAGGAAATCCCTGGCCAGGGTTGCAGTGACCTACTGGTAAGTGTTATCAGTAGTTTCACACATGTCATGGACTTCACGTCGGCATGACTTATCGAGCTACTGGGGTCTGACGTTTACCACCCCTAGGCGAGATATGCGGCATATCAGACGAACAGACCGGACTGTACGGTAAGTGTTACTGGTTGGATTCACAGGAGTGTGAGCGGGCTTGCTCGTCGATTTTCTGATCGCTCAATACCCGGGTGGCCGTTACGTTTAGCAGACCGCTTGCGGCTTGTGGGTGTTTGATATGATCATCACCTGCTGCCGGCGTATTGACGAGTCTTTAGAGTCCTACACAGAGGTTTCCTGGCTCAAGCGAAACGAAATAGGAGCGCATATGAGATATGTGCGGGACCGAGAATAATGCGTGTATGTGATACCGTATTTCATTCTCGCGATGAATGTGTCGAATGGTTGTATGCGATATAACCTAGTTATCGAATCAAGGATTGATTCGATAAGCCGATACATTGGATACTAGCCGGTTATATGCGACATGACCGGATCATTGAATCAAGTGTTGATTTAATGATTTAATGTATAATTATATATTTGATATATTACTTTGCATTAACTAGTATTTTTTCACTTTAAAAGGATTTTCTCACTTGAAGTGCACATTGTGTATATGATATATTTTTGTGCACAAGATTGTATCATGTTTGATGATACTTGCTCATTTGGGTTTGTGTAAAGATTAAACCATGTTTAGTGAATGGTTAGGGTTTCTTTTCTCTTATTTATTTATCCATTTATTATTGTTTTGGAAAAGATAAAGAGAAAAAGAAATGGTGGCTTAGTTTGTTTTTTGTTGAAGCTTCTTGAAGCTTTGAACAAGTCCACCATTCTTGTCTCTTCTCTAACCCTAACCACTCATCTAACCTTAGTTAAATCTCTACACTAAACCATGGTTGAAGTCATGATAAGTATTCTTTTTATTTTCCTTTTTAAATAACTTATCATATATCTTCTTCTTCTTCTTCATCTTCAACAAAATGAAGAAGCTTGTCTTCACCAATGGCAAGTTGAGCATATGAGTGAGAAATCCAATTCTAAAGTGAACCCACCTCCTATTTCTTCATCCTCTACCTCTTGCCAAGTAGTATAGGGTGTTTCCTTCACAAGTTTTCATGGCTTTGTGAAGGTGGAGCTTGATCTGGTGATGTCTCGACGTAGATCATCTTCGGCATCGAAGCCGACGACCAAGCCCGCCCATTTCTTCGATGAAGCCGATGCTTGAGTCCGGAATCCGATTTGGACAGCGAGGGGACTTCATCACGGAGCCTAGGAGGTAGAGGACCGGATCTACAAAGGTTGTAGCCCCTTCCCTTTAGCTATATTTCCGTTTACTTGCTTGCATCGCCTAGTTTATCTAGTTAACGATCCGTATTAGGGTTTATAGGCACCCATAAAATTTGAATTAGCCATGTTTGATGCCTTGTGAGACTTCATTAGTGTGCCTAGGAACCCTACACCTTTCTCAGTTTATGAGCAGTTAGGGATCGGAGAGTTGAAATCTGCTCACTGCACTCTCCAGATGGCCGACCAATCAATCACCAAACCTAAGGGTGAAGTAGAGAATGTGTTGATAAAAATCGGGAAATTCGTATTCCCTGTGGACTTTATTGTACTTGATACACAGCCTGTAGCGAACCCACGGAATCAAATTTCGGTGATCCTTGGTCAACCCTTTTTGGCCACTTCCAATGCTATAATCAACTATCGTAACGGCTCTATGACTCTATCCTTCGGGAAGATGTCAATTAAGCTTAACATTTACAAGTTGGGAAGTGTACCCTCCGAACCTTCTGCTCAAGCATGTTCTGCCGAATTAATGGATGTCGACGACAGCGAATTTGATCAGCTTCATGATACTGATCTAGACTCTTTTCATATGTTGTTGTTTGACCCAACTATGTATCATACACATAGGGACTCTTCCATTGAGTTGTCCGGGTCAACAACTAACACTGATTTTGAACTGTTTTTGGAGTCTGAAGATCACCCCGCGCTTTTTAATGACATTATTCTTCGGGGGATCGATGAGAGTTTTGAGGATATTTTCGCTGATGGACTCGCATTTTTAGCAAACACGGGTGTTGAGATGAATCATCTCCAAAACGAAGAAATTGAACCTCCACCCCTTCTTCTGGACTATAAAAAAATGCGAGTAATCCATCACAATCACTATGTCGTCTCTCCAAATTGAGACGCAAACCCTTTCCATCACACCACTTACCTTTTTCCCACTTCTTCCTGGCTCCTTATAACATATTCTTCCATCAACCGGTGCACTACACTGATAAGATCTTCGAATGGTTGGTGTTGACTTTCGGTCTTTGCAAAGCTTGGCATTGACCAGTAATTTTGACCCCCTCTTGTGATTTTCAAAGCTTAACATTGTTTAACTTAAGTTTGGGAGGGTATATTTGGCTCTTGAAAATAAAATTTGTAGACGAAATGGTGCGCCAAAAATAAGTTTGGGGGAGGATTTTCACGTTCACTTATTATTGTCCCCGCTAATAAATTTTTCTTCCCAAGCTTACAGGTATCTGAGATTTAACAGATGGCAATAGTGAGGACACTGTTGTAAACAAGTTTGGGGGAGGTTTGTGCTTATTTACGCCTCACTTTGCATCATACTTTGCATAAGCACAAAACATATAATAAAAAAATAATAATATTTTTGTACATAAATAAGATAATAAAAGATTAGAAAGTGAAAAATTACATCTAAAAGATTGGAAAAATTTAAGAAAACCAAGAAAATTAGAAGATTTCTTAAACGAAACTAGTAATAAGTAGTTATGAGCCGTTGTCCCAAGGGTTAGTAAGATGAAAGAAGTCACTAATCTGAGAATAAAAATAAGTCTGAATAATAGTTCCTATTCTGGAAGCCAAATATTTGAACGTTGATATCCTACTATACGCACTTACACACGTCTTGAAACTCGGGATAGTAGAGAATACCTTGAAATGCTCTTGTTTAAAAGCCAAAGTACTAAGAAAATAATAAATGAATAAAAGATAAAATGGTATAGAAAAATGAACACTGGTTTTGTTATCACCAAGACAGCATAAAAAAAATGTAGCGAGGATGCTTCATCACCTAGTGCCTTAGACCAACTGGTTTAGGAGTCACTGCTAAGCCTTAGATGTTGCAAGACGAGAAAAATGCTACTTACACCTAATCAGCAAGCACGTGAGTAATCGGTCGGTTAGTACCTCAAGAAGTATTAACGGAAGCATGAAAAATGTGTGAGCAAATTTATCTAAATATTCACCGATTAAAAAGTACTGAGGTAGATGGACAAGAGTATGATAGCTTGAATTGAATTCTCCGAGTGTAAAGATGTCTTTTACACACACGTAGGGGTATATGATCGATGTTTGGAAGAAAAATAGGAATGAAAAATAAAGACGATGTTTTATTGAGAGATGGTGTGATTTCTAACATCTTTTCATGACTATTAAAATAGGGCTCATGACTACTGAAAAGCTAGTATAATTGGAAACTCTAATTTTCACAGTCTTTCTTTTACAATTCTTATCTTTACATGTAACTTTCACAGTTTTTCTTTTAATATAGGATTTTGTGGGTGCAATCCGCTGAAAACTCTCAGGAGACAACACTCCTCCTACTAGGGACACCTAGAGGTTTAAAGGCTTGTTGCACGTGCTCAGTGCAATCGTGTTGCCTACGAAAATGTGCTAGTTAGTTTTTCTTTTTCTTATATTTTCTCCTTCTCTTAAATAAAAAATATTTGCTCGAGACGACCAAAATTAAGTTTGGGGGAATTTGATCAGTTGAAAATATTGTATTTTTAACATATCAATTTCCCTACTCTTTCTAATTATCTAAAGGTGTTCGGTATAAATATAGCACATATTAGCAATTCGTCTGCAAAATATCAAATAATATGTGTTATACATTATAACCGACATTATGAGGGAAATTGTGTGTTTATTACTACACGCATGATCTTTGTATATTTAAACACTTGTCTCAAGAATGAGTGCAGGAAATTCTCCAGGTAAAAGAGCCAGAACAGCTAAAAGTGCTGATAAAACGCATCAAGTCCAAGACTTGTGATCTAGCAGTAAACAAGAAAGTATAAAAATATTCCAAACATCAGGAAAGTGCCATAAAGCCAACACAAATCAGCACAGAGATTTTCATCCAGCAACTCCACCAAACGGCCGCGGATCCGCGGTCGAGTCAGGCCGATCCGCCGCGGATCCGTGGCCGTTCTGACTCATCGGCGACAGAAATATTCATACGTGGCTTCTTTTCAACGGCCAAACTTCTTCAAGACGCTTCAGTTCCTCGAATTCTCCAGAAGCTTCCCTCCGACAGCAAGTATTCTCTTGTAAGCTAGATAACTACCTTAATCTAGAAACTTCTCTTCAACTATCTAGCTTCCAAGGGAAGATCGACCTAGCTTCTAGGGGAAGCTAAAGGGAAAACTATAAAAGGGCACCTAGGGCTTCATTACAAAGGTTGTTGTTCGTTGTTCGGTAGTTGTTGAGTTATTGTTCGGTAGTTGTTGATCATTATACATCAATTCACCCACAAGTTGAGTAACACAACTTGTGATCCAAAACCCTAGCCTAAATCCAATTCAAAAGCCAAATCAAGATCCATCGAGAAGCAACTCAAGCAAGCTTTCAATGAGCCTTTGAAGCAACGCCGATCTTTATCCGAGTAAGAGATCCACGACGATCCGCGACTCAAGAAGATCGATGCGAACCTAATTTCGGCGGATCTAGTTACCTCCTCAAATCTTGTAATCTTTGAGTGAATTGTACCTAATCGTCGATTAATAAAGGTGAAAATTATAAATCTTGCTTTTCTTTATATTCTTGCATTATGAAAAGTTACCAATTCTTGATTCTTTCCTTTTTCATGATGTTTGAGTGAAATCTCCGCTTGTAGCGGAATCGAGAGAATACGTAGATGATAATGATAAAATTCTTGAACAATTCTTAAATCTTATGAGTTTTGTAAACTTTAGGAAATTGAATCATCGAAAACCTAATTTGAGCGAGATCGCTTTCTTGAATGTTTTCGCTCCAAATTAGAGATCAACGATCAGTGATTTAATTTACTAGAGGCTAGAATTTGAATGATAATCAATGAAAGGACAAGGGATGGTGAAGGAGAAACCCTAGTTTCTTCAATAGATCCCTAAATCTCGTTGATCATCATCGATCTAGCAACAAATTCTCAATAGATAAGAATTTGTAATCATTAGTATTCATCATCACTATCAATTTGATCGATTCCTACAAGCTACTTTACAAATCTTGAGAATTCAATTGGTTTGGACATTCTCTTGATCGTTATTAATTCTTGATTTTAGATCTATTTCTTTATGTTCTTGAAACTAAAACCTCACAAATATTGAATCATTTTCTTTTATCTTTTATTTTCAACTCAACTCAAATGATTTCGAACAAATTCACACTTTCTCAGTGGACGATCCACATTCATTAACGCGCTACATTGACACCGTTAACTGATTGCGGTATAAATTTCTTTGGTTGTGATCTTTTACACTTTTCAAAACATGACACGAAGATAATCAATCAGGGTTGTAAGAAGCCTACCAAGGACCCTTGGCCGGGCAGGGTTACTGCCCGGTGCCTCTTGGCGAGGGCTTTTGTCCTGAAGGATAGCTGAGCGAGGGTCAGGCTTATTGGATATAGTGCCCTTAGAGTCAATTATTGGATCACAGGCACGTGATTGCAATGATTGAGGGATGACCTATACCGGTAGGACAGTCTTACTCAAGATGATAGTATGCTATCTGGTTTATCTTTATCATCGTGTACAGGTTTAGGTGACCTTACAGGTCACTATTGCACGTTGATAGAGCCCTTAGGATTCTTGCTTGACGGCCAGCAGTATGATGGCGATCATATACGTGGGAGCTGGGGTTTATAGGCACATCCTTAAAAGGTCCCTAGTCGAGGGAGTTTTCGAGACAGGGTATCGATACTCCGAAGTAGACTAGTGTATACAGTTGAGACCCCGACGAGGGGCGGTGGCCGGTCTCATAAGCCATTGGTGTCAGCTGGATCACCTAAGATGTATACAGGTGCTCATTGGGTTATGAGTACACCGGACAGGACTCGCCGGGAACATACTAGTTGGTATTATACCTGACGTCAGATAGCAGTTCCCTGGTGACATGTGTACAGGTTAGTTCATCGACCTGAGCTCGTCATTTATCTCGTGTGAGTTTTCACTGTGCTTTGATTACTACCCTACCACGGCTCAAAGGAGTCGTGTAAATAGGTTTTAGTTGGGTACAGTCCCGAGTCACATGGAGGCAGTGAGCGGATCGGTAGGGTTTCATCTCTCCCGGTATTGGGGGTGAGATCGCGCTGTGTCTAGGAGAGCCATTACACGAAGTCCTTGGCCAAGGCAGGAGATTTACTGGTAGGTATTCCAGCAGTATCTCAGGGTGTTTTGGGCTACACTCCGACATGACTTGTACCGCTTTTGAGGGTCTGACTTTTACCAACCCCCTACGCCCGACATGCGATGCTCATAGATGAACGGACCGGACTGTACGGATATTGTCACTGACAGGCTCAGTAGGGTGTCGGGATGGGTTCGCTCATCGACCTCCCTTTTGGTCAATACCTGGTAGCCCGTTACGTACAGCTAGTACCACTAACGTGCTAGTGATTAAACCCATAGCCAAAGTATTGACGAGTCTTTAGAGTCTTCCACAGACAGTTTCTCAAGTTTCGGGCGAAACGTTGTAGAGGCCGTATGATATATGGCAGGATTCGATCATATATGTGCAGTAGTGCACGGATCATGATCGGACGGATCATACTAGTGGGTTTTGGTTTAAGCCGGATCCTAGTATTAGATTTGTTGGATTACTTTAGTCTCATCGCATTCGCATTCGGTCGGAATGCAAATGTAGGTATGTATATACAGGTGAGGGATATCCTTGTGATCTGTCACGAGTTTACTTTAGATGTTGCCGTATCTTTTTGTTGTTGTAAACATTTGGGTTAATGTTTACAAATGGAAATAATGAGCTAAAAGTCATGATTAGGAGCATTAATTGTGACACATGCACAAGTGGTGACTCATGGTCTCTTTCTATGTGCATGTGTCACATTATTTGATTGATTTGTGAGTTGAAATGATAAGAGGAGAGAGAAGGGCAGCCATATGAAGAGTTGGCTCTTGTATTATTCTTGATATCTCTCTCTCATTTTATCATACAACATAATAAAGAAAAGGCACCTCTTCTTCTTCTTCCTCTAGCTCACCATTTCCATTAATGGCTTCATCTTCAACTTCCATCCATACACTCTCATGCGTTGAGAATCAATAGATACAAGAGACAAAGTGATCACACACATTCTCTACATCATCTTGGACACGTCGGCTAGCAAACTTCGTGTCCGAGTTGCTTCGGACGAAGCAGGAGCCCGTAAAAGGATTCAAAGATGTGGCGCCCTTTCCGACGAGGAGACCGGAGATCGGAGATGCCGCGAGGAGCTTGGGTTGATGGCCAAAGACCGAAGGACACGGATCGATCGGTATAGCTTTTCTAACCCTTCTCTAGTTTGCTAGTTGTAGGTTAATGGTTCGATCCGGGATTAAAGTCTGCGATAGCGCCGGTTTCAAGTTTTGAAAAAGTTTTCGTTTCCGCATTTTGGCCTCGGAAAGACGGCCGGGACGCTACCATAGACTTACATGGTATCAGAGACATGCCATTAACCTTTACTAGCTTGTTCTAACGTATTTAAAATATCGATCGAACGAAATTTCCGAAACCGCGATTCCATTTAATGAAGTTTCTGTCGAATTTTTTTTGTGGTCAAAAAAATTATTTTGAGTGTTGCAGAAAAACAGGCAGGCTTTTTTAAGAAATCTGTGAAAATTTGGTAGCATGATGCTACAGTAGAGCCGCGGAACCGCGGCCATACCCATGTTTTGGCCGCGGTTCCGCCGCCAATTTGTAGCATCACTGCACCAAATTTTCTACAGTGGTCTCTGACTTAGAATTGGGGTTTCTGGTATTTTTAGTTTTGGCCCAAATTATTTTAAGTGCTGGATTTGTGCTTGGGGCCCACTTCGGGAAATTTTGTTGATTGAAAATTTTAAATATGTTAGTTCACAGTGCTTACTTTATATCTGTGACCGTGAATGTCATTCGAGCAGTAAATCTTGTCTAATTGCTATAGTTCTTTTAGACGGATTTGCGAACGTGACATTCACGTTGATGTTCTGTGTTGTGCTGCGATATTGCGGATTATCGTGGTGGATAGCTTGATGCAATGGTAGTACAGTTTGGTTATATTTATAGATTTGATATTGCGGGGCGAGCGTCCGACATGTGGACTGCCATCACTGCCTGTTTGTATATTATTCTTTTGGGGCACGACCGGGCTGAGGTCGATGTACCCGTTGTATATATATTTTTCTTTCTGTACTAGGATTACCCCGCGGAGGGGTGCACGGGTAGCCAGGTTCTAGAGGGCAACGGGCCCGCATCTCATGGCTTTGAGACGGAGAGGGCTTCACTCTAGAATTGGTGGGCTATTCGCCGCACTCATAAGGGGTACAGGTTGACCCAAGGAGGGGTACTCAAGTTACCGGATTCCGTAAAGTGCTGGGTGGTCTATTCACTTTGCTGTAGGGGCTGCCTCGCTTCAGGTTTTGGCGGGTAACTTGCCGCACCCGTAGGGGTTTAGGATTTCATTGCACAGGCTATCCACACGACCAGGGGAACGCCAGGTTTCAGTAGCGGCTCTATGAAACCCGGGGATCCCAGATTATCTGTATTGTTCTGTGATGCTTATTACTCTCTGTGATGTTGCATTTTATCACGCCTGGAGCGATTATTATATATTGCTATATATATATATACTAGTAGATGTTGTATATGTTTTACACCCGCGCTAGTCCAGTCCCCGCTCTGTCGTTAGTTAAGTAACCTAACGGGTGATTACGGGACCCAGTGGCGAATGCGGATGGCATATACGTACATCATATTTTCGTTCTTTTGTGATGTGATTAATTGATGGGACTGCATTGATTCGGATCAATGCAAGCTAAACAAACCTGTTTGATGTTGTTGGAATATTTTTCGAAAAGCTGTTATTGCAAGGACGTTCTCTTTTGTTTTGCACAGTGGTATTCGGTTATGAATATCCAGCACCTCAGTCGACGAGGCAAGGGCCGAGATCTCTTCCCCGGGAGTGATCCCTTGGACAGAAGTTTGCGTCAGAGTAATAACTTCACTATAGCCGATTGCCTTTTTTGCTTTGCATTGTGGTATTCAGTTGGAATATCCTGCACCTCATTCTACGGGGAAAGAGCCGAGATCCCTTCACCGGGAGTGACCTCTTTAGTAAAGGTTTTCTCCACTATATTTATAAAAAGCTATCTGGTTCCTTCAACGATATCAAGTTCATTACGTTAAAGATTTTTGGCCAAAAACCATTCGTAGCCCTCCGTCATTTCAGAAAGGTAGCACTTAGTATTCATGCTATGTATGTTGGCCTTCATCAAGGCATAGTGTATGGTAGCTATTTGTTACTTTTCTGCTGCATAGATAGATGCGTTGGTTTGGGACAGTCGTACTACTATTTTGGCCTTCGTCAAGGGTATGTACGGGTGGGTTCAAATTAACCTGGATAATGACGGGTAGAACTTGACATGTGACTTATGATATGTTGGCCTTCGTCAAGGTCATAAGAGCATGGGGTAAAAATCACATCGGGAGTTTCTAAAGAAACTGAAACTTACCAGATATGCGCATACCTTCTGGAGTGTGATAACGTGAGTGGATTCTATCACGTTATCATGCGATGATAGTTGGATCCCGATTCCTACTGATGAGTTGGTTTACTCCTCGGGTGATCCCAACTAATTCTTCATTCAGGTTTGGAGGAGAATTTGACGATACAGTGGGATGTTTCCTGATTAGATAAATTGATAACCATTTTGATCTAGGTTAGAGTGCACACAGAGTGTATCTTTTCTCTCTCTCTTTGGTAGCGACCATGACCCGACCCTAGACTATAACTCAGTGACCAAGTTAACCAAACCTTCTTAAAACACTGGCTTTTGGATTGTCAGAGTTGCATACCTCATTGCCACTCCTACTTTTACCCTTTTCTCCAGAACACCCCGTATTACTACGAACATCTACTTCCATTGGATAAAACCATCGTATGGTTATATACGAACTTGAAGGAACTTGTTCCAGATTCGAGGATGGTTTCCGGTTCTGGGAAAAATGAATAGGACTATTCAGTTGTCTTTTCCTTTTACCTTCTCTCAGGTTGCGAGTGTTCCTTGGATTAGGACGGTACACCTATTACGCTAATTGGATGGTCTTCTTCCAAACCATAGGCAGGTGCCAAACGGTGGGGAATGAAAAAAATCAATTAGCCTAACGATGGTATACAGAAGGTAATAAGTTAAGACAAATAAAGGGATTAGAAAGAGGGAAAAATAAACTGCGACTGCTATTCAGGACTAAACCAAGTATTTCAACGCCACTTCTACTTCACCTTTGTATTTCTCCAGGACACTCCGTATCACTACGAAAATCCACAGTTATTTGGATACTCCATCGTATGGTTATATACGAACTCGAAGGAACTTGTTCCAGTTCGGGGATGGATTCTGGTTCAGGAGAAATAGGAATAAGGTTTTATTCAGTTGTCTTTTATCTTCACCTTCTCTCAGGTTACGAGTACTCCTAGGATTAGGAGAGTATACCCATTATACTTATTGGATAGTCTTCTTCCAAACCATAGGCTGGTGCCGAACGGTAGGGAGGGAAGAAAACCATTTAGCCTAAAGGGGTGTACAGAAGGTAATGACTAAAGATATATAAAGGGATTTTGAGAGATGGCAAAGAAATATACGGTTACAGTTGTGAATCTGATAATGGAAGAGGCATTACTAGGAATACCCGGATACCCCTTCGAAACATTTATATGTTTCAGTTTCACTGTGTATTGTTAAAAGAAAACTGATTTCCCAATAGCCCTTGCTCCAGGGTATGTATTTACCAGATTTGATTCTCACATCTGTATGGTTTTACAGATAATGAGTGGGAGTAAGTTATTGGGAATTGGGTGATCATCCTCATTATATCGGGATTCGTTGTAATTGGTGATATTTGAGGAAATCGCCTGGGTTGTTTGCTGGACGACAAATATTTAGTTTTGAATATCCGTTGTTATGCACCAATTTCAAATTGATATATCTGTACTTTTATTTTTATAAAGTGAGATATAACTTTTTGAAATTATGTCTATGACATTTACCTATATCAGTGGATGGTTAGGTAAGGAGCATTAAACAGCGGTGTAATTTTTCTTAGCCATAAGTACAGTTTTCAACCTACGACACACAGGGAATGAGTTATTAGACTCAGGGAACTTATACAGAGTATTGTATATTGTGTTAGTTGTATGTATGCCCTAGAGGCCAGTATTGTACAGATGATGTATATTATATTGGATGCTTGGACATATATAGAGATGACTTTCTTGCTCGATATGATAGTATGCTATCTGGTTACTCTTTATCTTAACATGTACACTAGTCTCTTTATACTGTCTTATAGTTACATGTTGGTAAAGCCCTTAGGATTTGTACTTGACTACCTGGACTATGATGCAGATCATACTAGTGGGGACATGGTAGTCCATAAGTACATCCTTCAAGGTCCCTAGTCGTGGGTGTATCGAGACGGGGCATCGATATACCAGTGTAGACTAGCGTATACGCTTCTCGACCCATGTGATGGGCGATGGATGATCCCATATCCATTGGTGTTTGACATCAGAGATGGTATACGGGTGCTCAGTGGAGACTGAGTACACTGGACGGACTCGCCGAGAACTCCCAGATGGTATTATACCTCACGTCAGATGGCAGTTCTCAGGTGACACTAGTACAGGTTAGTCTGTAGACCCGAGATCGTCATAGAGTCTTGTGTGATTCCCACTGTGCTTTGATCTCCACCTTACCACGTCCATGAGGGCGTGCAAAACGGTGGTCTTTGGGCACAGTCCCGAGTCACATGGAGGCAATGAGCGATAGGAGGGGTTTCGTCTCTCCCGGTATTGGGGGTTGATGTTGCGCAGTGCTCGATTGGCCGTAGTAGGGAAGTCCCTGGCCAGGGCTGATCAGAGATTTGCTGGTAAGTGTTACCAGTAGTTTCTCGACCTGTTATGAGCCTCACATCGGCACGACTTATCGGGTTATTGGGGTCTGACGTTTACCACCCCTAGACTTGATATGCGACATATCAGACGAAGAGATCGGACTGTATGGTAAGTGTTACTGGTCGGATTCGCAGGAGTGTGAGCGGGCTAGCTCGTCGATCTTCTGATCGCTCAATACCCGGGTGACCGTTACGTTTAGCAGACCACTTGCGGCTTGTGGGTGCTTGATATGATCATCATCTGCTACCGGCGTATTGACGAGTCTTTAGAGTCCTACACAGAGGTTTCCTAGCTCAAGCGAAACGAAATAGGAATGCATATGAGATATGTGTGGGACCGAGAATAATGCGTGTATGTGATACCGTATTTGATTCTCGCGATTAATGTTTCGATTGGTTGTATGAGATATGACCTAGTTATCGAATCATTGATTCGATAAATTGATGCATTGAATACTAGTCGGTTATGTGCGACATGACCGGATCATTGAATCAAGTGTTGATTTAATGATTTAATGTATAATTATATATTTGATATATTACTTTGCATTAACTAGTATTGGTTCATTTTAAACGGATTTTTCTCACTTGATTTACACATTGTATATGTGATATACTTTTGTGCACATATTTGTATCATGTTTGATGATACTTGATCATATCGTTAAGTGTATAGAATTAAACCATAGTTAACTTGAGATTAGGGTTTTGATTATGCATTTATTCATTTATTTGTTTATTCATTTATTTGGATAAACTTTAAGATGAAAATGGTGGCAATTTTTGTTTCATATTGAAGCTTCATGAAGCTTTGACTTTGCTAACCATTCTTGTCTTCATGCTTAACCCTAACCTACTCAAATGACCATGGTTTATTCTCTACACTTAACCCTAATTAAAGTTATGATAAGTTTGTATTTTCTTTTCATTTTAAAATAGAACTTATCATAACTAGCTTCATCATCTTCTTCTTCTAAAAAGAAAAAGCTTGCTACTTTAATGGCAACTTGAGTTCTAGTGAGAGAAATCCAATTCTAAAGTGAACCCACCTCCTATTTCTTCATCCTCTACCTCTTGCCAAGTTGTTTTGGGTGTTTTCTTCATAAGTTTCACAACTTTGTGAAGTCGGAGCTTGAACTAGTGCAACCTCGACGTAGATCGTCTTTGACACAAAGCCGACGACCTAGCTCGCCCGTTTATCCGATGAAGCCGACGATTGGGTTCAGGATTCATGATGGACAGCGAGAGGACACCCACGTGGAGCTAAGGAAGTGGAAATCCGGATCTACAAAGGTTGTAGCTTCTCACTTCTAGTTAAGTAGTTAACTAGTTTACCGTTTCGCCTAGAAATCTAGCCGACGATCCGTATTAGGGTTTCTCGGCACCCATATTTTTGAAAATTGGCATGATCGATGCCTTGTGAGACTTCATTAGGATGCCTAGGAACCCTACATATTGTCCAGTGTCCATGAGAACAGAGGGGTGGTACTCGTACTATATTCTGTTTACTTGTGACTTCTTTAGTTCTTAGACATGTGTTTCATAGAAATACAAGGTCTAAGTTTTGAGAAGTTATAGGTATAAGAATATAGTAGAGAACCAGGCGATGCAAGTATCAGGATTCTTCAAGGTGATCGAAGATGTAGATACTTGTGTATGGTATTCAGTTAATAGTAATGATTAAGAGAACTTACTTATCTTTCAGGTTACTCATAATTGGAAGCACTCCTAAGTTGAGTAATGCTGATCGGCCTCTCTCCATTTAGTTGACATGCACTAGAGACAGCTACATGATTTGAATCTAGTTCCAATTAAAGCAGCGCCTCTGTTTCTATATTGGATATAGAATAGTTCATATCTTAACAATGTTAAGGTACGGGGAGTTGTCCGGCTTATGCTTAAAACCAGACTCTGGATAACTCAAGGCACGTTTCTGTAATGGCTGTTTGTGGGTTGACACGGGCTATGACGAGGGTTGATTTTCTACCAACTGGAAGATCAATAGTGATATTGTTCTTGACTCGCCACAGTTTTAGTAAAATGGATTTTTTCAGAAAACAAAAGTGGGAGTATGATAGAACTGGAAGTGATTCCAGAACCGCAAACGATTATTGAAAATTTAATAGGACCTAAAGATTCAATCTGGATAGACATTCCATTGGCTACTCCGCAGATATGGTGGGTAACCTCAGACACCCAAGAGGTACTCCGGTAGCCTCAAGGACGGTGACAGGGAGGTTCTTGTTTACCCAGACTTGCCATTGCTGTTGTTCCAGACTGTGAGACCCGGCAGGAGGATAAGTATAGCGTCGTTCTAAACTAGCTTTAGAAGTGTATGCGTATATGACTCTGCCAGAGGGTTGTCGTAGTCAGTGGGAGCAGCGGAAGCATAATGGACAAGTAGCTTATGTCTATTTATGAACTAAAGCAGATATAGCGGAGATAGATCATCTATTTCTGATGTGACAGTCATAGGTTTGACTTCATCAGAATAGGAGATGGATCTGTTAAGAAGGTAGTAGGGTGTGATGTCCTGGTATTTGGATGACATACACAGAGTAGGAAGTGAAATTCCTATACTTCGATCGGTTATACTTTAGTTGTCACATAGTGGTTTCTCCACAAAGGACATGGATTTTATATCAGACATTCTGGTTACTAGATCTATGGTTTTAGATTTAGATTTGGGTAGCTTCCCAATCTGGGTACTCAGACAGCATTCTAAAGGTGTTTTAGAATGGACGACTCCTGGCACGGTAGTGTACCTGCAGGTGATGGAGTCACCCTCTCTAAAGGTGTCTTACAGACTAAAGGGGAGAAGGATGCGCATGATTGGCACATCACTTGCTTAGGCAATTGAGTCAATCATGAGATGTCAAGTACCACACCAGATGTTGTTTTTGCACTAGATACAATAAGTTGTGATATTAATCCTATCGTGGAGAAACGTTCGGAAGCAGTTTTAGAACATAAGT
The DNA here is from genome assembly GCA_030015575.1 of Agapanthus africanus. Taxonomy (NCBI): domain Eukaryota; kingdom Viridiplantae; phylum Streptophyta; class Magnoliopsida; order Asparagales; family Amaryllidaceae; genus Agapanthus; species Agapanthus africanus. The sequence goes on from CM057350.1 coordinate 229,111,164, forward strand.
GGATGTTCTAGGGAAATGATAACGGCAGCCTCCTTCGGGAGACGGTTATCATTCCAGGCTTCCAAGGTGACCTGGATGATAGAGTGACTGTCAGAGTTATAGTTTCCCTCTGACGAGGGGCAGTAGTTTGGACAGATGGTCCAAGTGGACACTAAGGGAGGCATGGCGCAGGATACTGATTAAGTTCAGTTGACAATACAGTCTAAGAATTTTGGATTTGGAGTTCATTTATGAACTAGGTCTCATCAGATATCCAGACATATTCTAAGACATGTATTGCTCATTTCGGGAGATGGCTTTCTCTGTGAACTTGAGATAAAGAGAGACATAGAAAGAAACATTAGGGTGGATCTACTCACTGAGGCAATTCCTCGAACGCAATAGTTTCGCAAATGGGCTTTGTGAGACTGATCAGTAGAGGAGTTGGGTGTTCGGTATCACACGGGCTGTGAGTATGCGACATCGCAATAATTAGCCTTGAGTGCAAGCGGGAGATTGTTGGATATAGTGCCCTCAGAGTCAATTATTGGATCACAGGCACGTGATTGCAATGATTGAGAGAGGACCTATACCGGTAGGACAGTCTTACTTAAGATGATAGTATGCTATCTGGTTTATCTTTATCATCTTGTACATACTTTAGGTGACCTTACAGGTCACTATTGCACGTTGATAGAGCCCTTAGGATTCTTGCTTGACGGCCAGCAGTATGATGGCGATCATATACGTGGGAGCTGGGGTCTATAGGCACATCCTTAAAAGGTCCCTAGTCGAGAGAATTTTCGAGACAGGGCATCGATACTCCGAAGTAGACTAGTGTATACAGTCGAGACCCCGACGAGGGGCGGTGGCCGGTCTCACAAGCTATTGGTGTCAGTTGGATCACCTAAGATGTATAAAGGTGCTCATTGGGTTATGAGTACACCGGACAGGACTCGCCGGGAATATGCTAGTTGGTATTATACCTGACGTCAGATAGCAGTTCCCTGGTGACATGTGTACAGGTTAGTTCATCGACCTGAGATCGTCATTTGTCTCATGTAAGTTTCCACTGTGCTTTGATTACTACCCTACCACGGCTCAAAGGAGTCGTGCAAACAGGTTTTAGTTGGGTACAGTCCCGAGCCACATGGAGGCAGTGAGCGGATCGGCAGGGGTTTCGTCTCTCCTGGTATTGGGGGTGAGATCGCGCTGTGTCTAGGAGAGCCATTACACGAAGTTCTTGGCCAAGGCAGGAGATTTACTGGTAGGTATTCCAGTAGTATCTCAGGGTGTTCTGGGCTACACTCCGACACGACTTGTACCGTTTTTGGGGGTCTGACTTTTACCAACCCCCACGCCCGACATGTGATGCTCATAGACGAATGAACCGGACTGTACGGATATTGTCACTGACAGGCTCAGTAGGGTGTCAGGATGAGTTCGCTCATCGACCTCCCTTTTGGTCAATACCTGGTAGCCCGTTACGTACAGCTAGTACCACTGACGTGCTAGTGGTTAAATCCACAGCCAAAGTATTGACGAGTCTTTAGAGTCCCTCACAGAAAGTTTCTCAAGTTTCGGGCGAAACGTTGTAGAGGACGTATGATATATGGTAGGGTTCGATCATATACGTGCAGTAGTGCACGGATCATGATCAGGCGGATCATACTAGTGGGCTTTGGTTTAAGTCGGATCCTAGTATTAGATTTGTTGGATTACATTAGTCTCATCGCATTCGCATTCAGTCGGAATGCGGATGCAGGTATGTATATACAGGTGAGGGGTATCCTTGTGATCTGTCACGAGTTTAATTTAGATGTTGCTGTATCTTTTTGTTGTTGTAAACATTTGGGTTAATGTTTACAAATGGAAATAATGAGCTAAAAGTCATGATTAGGAGCATTAATTGTGACACATGAACAAGTGGTGACTCATGGTCTCTTTTTTTGTGCATGTGTTACATTATTTGATTGATTTGTGAGTTGAAATGATAAGAGGAGAGAGAAGGGCAGCCATATGAAGAGTTGGCTCTTGTATTATTCTTGATATCTCTCTCTCATTTTATCATACAACATAATAAAGAAAAGGCTCCTCTTCTTCTTCTTCCTCTATCACCATTTCCATTAATGGCTTCATCTTCAACTTCCATCCATACACTCTCATGCGTTGAGAATCAATGGATGCAAGAGACAAAGTGATCACACACATTCTCTACATCATCTTGGACACGTCGGCTAGCAAATTTCGTGTCCGATTTGCTTCGGACGAAGCGGGAGCCCGTAAAAGGATTCGAAGATGTGGTGCCCTTTCCGATGAGGAGACCGGAGATCGGAGATGCCGCGAGGAGTTTGGGTTGGTGGTCAAAGACCGAAGGACATGGATCGATCGGTATAGCTTTTCTAACCCTTCTCTAATTAGCTAGTTGTAAGTTAATGGTTCGATCCGGGATTAAAGTCTGCGATAGCGCCGGTTTCAAGTTTTGAAAAAATTTTCGTTTCCACATTTTGGCGTCGGACAGACGGCCGGGGCGCTACCGTAGACTTACAGGGCTCGACTGCCTCTGGGAGGGCTTTTGATCCCTATCTGTCATGGTAGGAAGCTACCAGCTAGGGATAGCTGAGCAGGGTAGCCGCTGGGCTACCTCAAAGGAGGACTTTGATCCTTAGCGTTGGAGAGGCCGTAGGAGGCCTGTTAAGGATAACCGGGCAGTGAAGTTGCACGGTTGCCTCTTGGCTAGGGTTTTGATCCCTGGTGTTGCGAGTGAGGAGGCCATTGGCCAGGGATAGCCGAGCAGGGTAGCTGCTCGGCTGCCTCTAAGGAGGACTTTGGTCGTTTGCGTTAGAGAGGCCGTAGGAGGCCTGCTAAGGATAACCGGTCAGTGAAGCTGCGCGTTTGCCTCTTGGCGAGGGCTTTGATCCCTGGCGTTGCGAGTGGGGAAGCCACTGGCCGGGGATAGCCGATCAGGGTAGCCGCTCAGCTGCCTCTAAGGAGGACTTTGATCCTTAGCGTTGGAGAGGCCGTAGGAGTCTTGCTAAGGATAACCGGGCAGTGAAGCTGCGCGGTCGCCTCTTGGCGAGGGCTTCGATCCCTGGCGTTGCGAGTGGTGAAGCCGCTGGCTGGGGTTAGCCGAGCATGGTAGATGCTTGGCTGATTCTTCATGAGGTTTCGCCTGACCATCCAGTTGCAAGTGTGGGGAACAGGGACGGTCGCGGCGACGTGTGCGTAGCATGCACATTGAATGTGTGGGGAGGCGAAGCGTCAGAGTCGCGTTGTTTCGATTCCGCCAGAGAAGGCTTAATGATTGCCGCGTGGCAGCGACTTATTGGGTGAAAACGGGCGACTGTTGAGTCCCGTTGGGGTGCAGTGGGCTATATAAAGCTGAGGGAGCGCTGGTCCTTCTTTTCTTCATAAACAGATCGCCGAGAATGGAAGACTTCTCCTTTACCATCCCCGATATCATCCACTTCGAAGACGTATACCTTTATGACCAGAACTGCACCGATGACACGGTGCAGTTGGTCTACGGGAACATCGAAGACCACTTCGGCTGGCTGCTCCCCCGGCGCTCCCCCCTGCTGCAGCTGCTGATGTACTCCATTTGGAGGGCGTCACCAGGGCTTTACAACCGCTTATCCTAGCAGCTCTACGACGAGGCCATGGGCAAGCTGCGGTCTCTGAGGCGCTTCGGCGTGATCTCCGCGAGTCGGTTGGCTCACTCGGAGGCGCTCATCCGTGAGTGCTGCGAACTGAGGCTCGAGGTCAACGCACGCAGGGGGAATCGAGGGCTAAGATTGGATCTCGTGCGGCCTCGGCTGGCGGAGATCTTTGATGAGTACCATGAGCAGTGCTCTCTGCACCCCCTTCTCCCGCCGCTGTAATTTTCTTTTTCTTTTTGTATGTATGGCTGATGAGCTCATAATACCTTTTTGAATAAATGAGACCTTCCCTTTTTTTCGCAATGTTCCATTGATCTTTATTAAATTTACATTAGACCCTAGGAAGAGTTTACATTGCCCTAAAAAAAGTACATGCTAATAGATGACCTTATTAGCGTGGCCCGAGCTCCCTGGAGGCTTGTTGGTCTCCGTGCTCGGCACCAGGTACGGGGCTCCTTGGGCTCCGGATTGGTCATCTGCCGAAACAAGTATGATCTGGCCTATGGTCAGCTCGGCGGGAGGGGGACGCTGCTCCTGCTCGCGGTCGCCTTGCCGCTTATCCCTCAAGTAGGCGGCGAGGTGCCCCAATCGGATAAGCTCCTCGATGTAGTCCCAGAGTTGCTTACAATCCTCCGTGGCATGGCCCAGCATCCGGTGGAAGGCGCAGTAGGGACCCCGGGTTCGCTTCGAGGCCTGACGCGGGATTGGAAGGAACTTGAAGAACCCATCTCCCTGGGCCTCCTCTAGTAACACTGCGAGGGAGACGTTGAGCGGGGTGTACTCCTGGAACTTCTGGTGATAGGGCTGCTGACGCTCTGGCTTCTCTTCCCGAGCCCTCTTCTTCTGGTCGGACCGTTCAGCCCGAGGGAGGTTCGCGTTCACCTCGGACTCGAGCTGGATCTCGCGCTCGGTCCATGCCTTGACCTCGGCCATGGTCTTAGGCTGCGCCAACGTAAAGGAGCGCAACCACTCCTCGTGCCTAAGACCAGATCTGAGCGCCGTAATGACGGTCTCGTCCCGGTGTTCGGGGACCTCGAGGAGGGCGTTATAGAAGCGGGTGACGTAAGCTTTGAACGTCTCCTTGTCCCCGCTCTTAATTGTGAAGAGGTAGTCGACCAAGCGCTTCTGCCGACGGTTCCCGATGAAGTGGCTGAGGAACTGAGTAGCCAGCTCGACAAAGGTTGAGATTGAGCGAGGCTCGAGTCCTCGGAACCAATTCCGACCAGAGCGGATGAGAGTGGCTGGGAAGGCCCTGCACTGGGCGGCGTCGGAATGGTCTTGGAAGCTCATCCCTGTGGTGAAAGCGTCCAAATGGTCCTTCGGGTCAGTTTTCCCGTCGAACAGAGAGACCTTCGGGGGCTTGTTGCGCGAGGAGACGTGGACAGCGAGCAGTCTCTCGGTAAACGGCTTGGTGAGTGAGTCGGCGGCGTACTTAGCCCCGTCGGCTGAGAGGTGACCTTCCCGGCGCATTCCCTCGATCTTCTTTTCGAAGGCGTCGAGTCGGCTATGGTACCCCGAGGATTCGGCGCCCTGTGATCCCTGGCCTCTGCTGGGGGAGATCTGTGTCTGGGTGCGGCCCCGGTTCCTATCGATGAGGTTCCTCAGATCCCCGGGTGAGGTGGCCCTCGAGCCGTCGTGATGAGCCCCCTTTGTGCGACCCCATCGAGGGAGGCGGTGTCGATCATGCATGGGGGCAGGCGAGGTGACCGACATCTCCTCAGGGGGTAAAGGTCGCGAGGAAGCTCGAGGCGAGGCGCTCTGGCGGCGGATCTTGGTATGGAGTTGTGGGGCGCCCAGCGGGCCTCAGGGAGTATCGGCCCGTGAGATCTGTGGCCATGGGGCATAGCCTGCCGGTGGTCAGCCGTGCCGACGAGGGCAGAGCCTTCTGGAGGCAGAGGAGCGGCGATCTGGGGCCTTGGCCCGGCCGTTTGGACGCGGACGAGCGCCTCCACGAGGGACTATAGCCGATCTATTCGGCCAGCGAAGGCGTTGATGACGGTCGCCGGAGGAGATTCATTCATGCCTCCGGTGAAGGGGAGGCGGCGGCTGGTACCTGGATCTTCAAGGTGATCGCTTGACATGTGGACGGAGATCGGAAGGCCAACTTTGTTTTTTGTGGAGTTCGTTTCCCACAGACAGCGCCAACTGATGGAGGTCCTTTTTGGGTCTCCGTCAGATGTTGTTTTCCGTCGATCTCCTGGTGGATCTTAGATGTGATCTCCTGTTGCGTGTGGGTCTCAATGGGTTTTGAGAAGATTGGTGGTTTTGAGGAGTCTTCACCGAGTGCCTGCAAAGAAGTCCTGGGGTGGTTTGGTACCACCGAGGACCCTCCGACGATCAAGTTAGCACAAGATCCGAGCAAAGTAACAGCTAAGTGGGGTGAAAAAAGCCTATTCGACCCCTCTGTGATGGGGGTTTATATAGTGGCGGTAGCACGCAGCAGCAGGCGCGAGAATCTCGCCGGCAGTTACGCTCCAGACGTCACGCCCGCGTAAAGAGCGGATCGCCCGTTAATAGGGATCGTGATGGAGTGGAACGTGGGATGTTGCCGGCGGAGAATCTGCGCATGGTGAGATTTGCGGAGCGGCGGTTACGCCTGTGGGTGGTGGAGTTGGTCGGTCGGAGGGACTGAGGAAGATGGCCTCGGCTGGGGAGCTCGGGAACGAGCGGGAGGGCCGAGGAGTCTTGGTCCTATGGCAGCTCGGGGCGAGCTGAGAGGCCGAGGAGGCCAATTTTGCAGGGGGTCCTGAGGAGAGCCAGCTTGTGCTTGCAGGTCGGGTACAGGGACGCCCTGGTCGGCCCTTGTGGGCCCTTTCTTTTGTGTCCTGGGACACGTCATCTGCCACGTGTCCTGATCTGGGAGATCGCCGATATAGAGCATCATCACAATTGGATTCGAGATACTTTTATCACATCGATGTTTGTTCCAGCTGCGTCAATTTACGCGTAACCGATTTCCACCAACTTCTGCCGTGCTAGCCGTCGTTGTCAGCCACTGCCCTCCTCACCTCGGCCTGCTCGGCCACCGACCGTCACCCTCCATTGCCCACCGACAGCGATGGTCGCCGTCCGTCATGACCAGTGTCGTCCTCCGTCGTCGTTTCCTCTGTCGGCTCTACCATCCTGGTAGCCATCGTCTATCCCCACAGCAACAATTGTTGGATACTACAGTTGCACGTTTATGTATTACCGAATAATAGGATTAAAATATACCAAGTATATTAATATCAGATTTTCTTTGGAATCAGTTGCCATACGGTCCATACTCTGGGGAACGTATGGATTCGTTGTAATCTTTCATTTCATTCATCAAGCACAACCTTTAGGTATTGCTAACCTCAGTTAAGAATCAGCATATCACATCATATATCATTGTAAAGCAATTTTTTACCCATTCAATTCAATTGGTTCATTTCTATACGTCTAGGGCCTGAGCTGTGGCTGTGTCTGGATCCACAATTACGAGAGATTGGCCCATGGATTGGCTTCACTAATGCATTTAGGGCCTTTTCTAGGCTTCTCTTGATCAACTTGATATTAAAATCTTCTTAAGTTATTGGGTAAATGGTCATAAAGCCCACGGTCCCCTTCAAACTTGTGTAAGAACCCCTGGGCTTTTAGCTCTTGTTAAAATATACTTGGGCCTAATCAAAACCCCATATGTTTTCGAGTTGCCTCTAATATCTAAGAATTTGCAGTTGCCACTAATATCCAAACAGTTGAGCGCATACAAGACCAAAATGAAATATAGCTCATGGGTTTTTTTTACAAAGATTTTGAATAGCAGGGCCTTCCCAACAATTTTCTAAAATGGGCTTTTTGAGGATTTAGCCTAAGTTATTTCCTTACAAAATTGGACACGATCCAAATCTACTTAGCTTGCTATTTATTTTTATAACAAGCATTTTGGCACATGTGATCATATAGTCAATTTAGGATTTGTTAATCATGTTATTGAAATATGTATATGTGTGCCCTGTTGCTCCAAGGCCATGTTTGGATACCCATATTCCAATGGGAAAAAAACCTAGATTCATTTTTTCCATTGTACTGGCCAATCCAAAAGATTGGTTGTTTGGACAATATTTTTATAAAAAAATTCCAATGGAAAAAAGGCCCAAAAATATCACTAATTCATTGGATTCTAAAAGTTGGCAAAGTCTCAATTTTTCTAATTCAAAACTCTCTCTCTCTCAATCGATCGAAACGACACATCATTACATCAATCTTTCTTTTTCTTTCTCTCTCTTACTGTAATGTTATCCTTATCTCAACCATCCAAACATGCATTATGTTACCAAAATTTATTGAAATTCTACTTTTATGTATTATAAAATATTTTAATTCTAAAGTCAATCATATGGACTTTAATCCTAACCATTCAAACATTTCATAATAGGTTGTTTGTTTTTTACTCTAGGAGATTTGAGAAGATTATGGTTTTATAAATTAATTTACTGAAAAAATATGAAAATGTTTTCTTGCTGTATATCAGCATTTATATGGAGAAGCAAATTGTCAATTTCACACCCTTTTATTATTAAAATAGTAGAGAAAGATTATTATCATTAGAGAAAACGAAATCTCATATGCCGCGTGAAGAAATATTCTTATCTGGTGTCGTAAAAAGTCAAACCTCCATCAACTTTTTCAATGATCGGTATCCATCACCATCATCTTCATCGTGCAAGATGTGGATACACCAAATTTGATCGGAATCCAACATCCTTTTCCTGTTGACATAGTGGGTGCAAAATTAACGATTTTTCTATAGAATAACTTTTGTAGTAATTTTACATCACAAATTCTACGGTGAAAAGGTATTAGATTCTGATCAAATTTAGTGTATCCACTTCTTGCACGATAAAGACGAAGGTGGTGGATGCCAAAAGTTGGTGGATGTATGATTTTTTCAATCCTAGAGAAAAAACGGAATCTCATGTGCCACAGGAGGAAATTTCATTCTTAGGCGTAAAAAAAAAAATCGTATCTCCACTAACTTTTTCGACGATCGGCATCCACCATCTTGATCATAATCATGCAAAATGTAGATACACCAAATTTGATCGAAATCCACCATCCTTTTACCGTTGATATTGTGGGTGCAAAATTAACGGTTTTCCTATAGTATAACCTTTGTAGTAATTTTCCATCACAAAAACAACGGTGAAAATATATTGGATTCCGATCAAATTTAGCTTATCTACATCTTGCATGATGGATGCCGATCCTCGAAAAAGTTGATGGAAGTATGTTTTTTCCGATGCAAGATGAGAAAATTTCCTCACGTGGCTGAGATTTGGTTGTCTCTTATTATTATTATTATCTCTTATTATTATTATTATTATCATCATCATTTAAGAAAGACCAAATCTACTTGGTACAACACATCAATCTTTGCCTTCTAAATCAAAGCTAAAGCCAAATTTAACTGAGCACACTAATGTACTAGACTTCGACAAATATCCAATAAACATAATTAATTTTGGATTAGAGTATAGTTCAATTGAAATTCCTACTCTGAGGCTTTAAGCTGTTTCCCAACTTCTATTTATTTATTTATTAGTTGAAGGGGTAACGCAATTTGAACATCTTAACAATCAATACAAACTAAATTTAGTGCTGGAAATTTTACACGCAAATCAAACTTAATTCCCTGCATATATCAAGCCCAAATCATATGACCTATGTCCCTACGCAAAATAGAAAGCAACTGAATCAATCAAGACTTTGGCCTCTTTTTGCCTTCTTATACTTGGACCTTGAGAAATATAATTATATATACAAACTCGTTTCTGTAGGCTTGAGCATTTTATTAATCGAAACCCTTAATTTTACGGAACGATATATTTTTTTGGCTAAATAGCATGAAAATACCCAATGTTTGCTGACTTAGCATATAAATACCCAATGTTTTTTTTTCGGCACATAAATACCCACACTATGGTTTTGGCACTTAAGTGAGTAACTCCTTGAGAATGTTGGTCGGAATATTCCCACATGCAACATATGTAAATTTTATTGGCATTTTTGCCCCTAACAGTTAAAATAAAAGGATTTTAGTCTTTTCCCAATATCATCTGCCCTGAATCTTCTTTCTTTTCCCAACTTTTACCTTTTTTTCCCTTGGCTGCCGCGAGGAATTATTCGGTGTGCCGGGTGTAATACATCCGGACAGAAAACAAGAGAGAGGGGGAGCTTCGGACAGCGTGTAGCGTGTAGGGCCCACACTTTTATTACTTCTCTCTCCTGGCCAGATGTATACGTGTAGCGTGTAGCGTGTAGCTATGGAATAATTTTTCTAGCTGTCGCACCCTTTCTTCTCCATGACGGCTGCTTCTTCATGATCTTCAGCATCTTCCTAAAAAAAGCAGCAAGATCCTGATTGGTGAAGATAGCTCGCACTTACAAGAATTACGGACGATGCTTCAAAGCCTATCCCAATTTCAGATCCGCCGTCGAGGTGAGGAAATGTGAGCGCTTTCACTGAGTAATACAAGACAATTGCGTTGATATGTTTTTCTTTTCTTTTGGTTGTGCTCTCGGTTGCAATTTGTAGAATGATGTATAAAGTTATGGATGTATAATGTAAAACTTAGTTTCTTGGAATTAATTTATCGTATTTTGCCTAATTTGATAATCTTTTCATGTGTCATTTAGTCTCGTATTATTGAAATGTGCAAAAATTAGCCTCATATGATTGATACAGTTAGATTTTAGTTTTGAAATTCCTGAACACAATCCCAATGTACCTATTAGATTGTACATTCGAATACAGTGAAACACAAGCACAGTCTGAATGCACCAACTAGATTGTCAATAAACATCAGAAAATCAAATGAACAACCAAATACAGTTATTTATCATCTTGAAAGGATATCACAACTAAATACGTCAAAATAACACATGCACATCTAGTTTGTACACACACACCACACAAAAGTAAACAAAATACAAACAACAATTCTGTACAGTAAACACAAAATTTTTACTGTACATTCTATTCATAAACTACACATTACAAGGTCAGTTTCACAATCCCTTGTACACAAATAATAATTTAAAACAAAACACAAACTTGAGCCTTAAACATGCTCAAATTTACAATTCACAGTGAAGATAGGACGCTTTTTACAGTAACAACAGAGTTTAGCCTCACTTACTACAGTAACAACTGAGTTTAAATTCAAATGTACATAACATTATGGCTAAATGCATAGCTATAAACACCAAGTATACCTGTGTAAGTAATGTGGCAAAGTTAGGGAATGCTGATGGCCTCTCCTGAGCAAGTCCATGTGATGTTTGCCTAATCTGAGATAAGTGTGAAACTGACTTAGTATATGCGTTCACTAATTAAAAAAAATATGTTGCTGATTTCTGTAGTTGAATTTCATCAAGTGAAAATTTTTGTAACCTTTATACTCACATGATTTGTGGCAACTGGAAAAACACCTGTGCAGGAGCAGATGGAATTTATGCTGAGTTCTGGGTTAGGGATGATTTTGAGGGGACATTTAGCTGTACATGAAGGGGAAAATGTAAAGCACAAGTAAAAAAAAAGGGCTCACCAAGTGAAAATATTAATGATTAAAAGGCTTACCCCTTGCATAAATCTTGAGGCAACCATCTTTCCACCTCTTATTATTTGTTGCTTTGGATTCTGCATTCTGATAGTAGAATGTCCAAGCAAGCTACCTCCTCTGAACCCACCTTCAGCTTCAACTAATGGTCCTGTAGTATATTTGTAAGGAGATGAGCTTCTGTAGTTAGTATATTTTTGATCAAGTGATCAAGCAATGGCTTGCTGTTTCAAGTGCGCAAGCACGTATGAGATGCGCATATATATATTTGTTCTTTTGGAAAGGGTGCGCATGTGCGTGTTACGTGTTTGCGCACTTGTTGTCGGGTCGAACTTCTATGTGCGCACGTATATATGTGCGCATCTGATTAAGTCAACTTCTTTGACTTGCGCATACGTGCTTGTCACGTGACTCATATGCGTTCATTAGGCAGCATTTGCACTCACGTGAATATCACGTGACGCGCATGCCTTTATAGACGGTATAGGGAAATAGCAATAAATAGGAGAATAAGAGATTCTTGCACACGTGACAAGCATGTGATGCGCACATCTCCAGGGTTATTATTTTCCCATACGCACACGTGTGTATCATGTCATGCACAGGTCTGTGTGATTTTTATGAAGTGCGCACTTGGTTTTGGGGTGTGCATATCTTGAACAAAAAGCAAAGGCTTTCAAGAAGAAACAATGGTTTTTGTTATTTGATTTTTCTTTTCTTTTCTTTTTCCAGAAGCAAAAACTTCAATTTTTATGATGCCTAGACATCTTTGATGAAGTTTTTTCCTTGAACCTTAAGCTTAATCTCTCATAAAAGTTGACATTTTTGTAAAAAGAGGGATCGGCCAGAAAATCTCTTGATCTTTTTCATTGTGAATCGATGGATTCATAAAAAGAAGCAAATGCTTCTGTGTTAAGAAAAAGATTTATTATTTTATGTGAAAGCCATGGCTTTTTGAGAGAAAAGAGATCTTTCTTTCTTTTTTTTTACTTCGTTAGAGGAAGGATGAAGATGAGTGTTTTCTCCTTTTTTTCTTGAGTTTATTGTGGGGTCCGCGGTATCAGATTTTTTTGAATGAAGGTCCTATTTATAGGAGAGCAAAAACTAGGATCTAGTAGCCTTTGTTGCTAACAAATTAGGTTAGTTTTGATTTTATTTGGATGTGATTTGATTTTAATTGATACATATCAATTAAGGGCGGGATGCGCATCGTTGGATTAAAATTCATGTATCTGTTTGTTAAAATATTTTAACCAACGGAAATTTTTTCTGTTAAAAAAAAGATTCTGTTTCATGGGGTGCGCATGCGCATTTTAAAGATCTAGCACATGCGCACGTGCTTTGCACATGTCGTACGCCATTCAGTGATTTTCGCCAAGTGTGCATCTGTATGGGTGCACATTATTTAGACCGATTTGCTTTGTGCATGCGCACGTGCATTACATGTGAAGCATGGCATTTGATGGCTTTTTTGCCAAGTGCACATCTGTATCAAGTGTGCACAATTTTGGCGGGAAAAAATGTAAGCTTTGAGCCAAATTTTTTGGCGGGAATAAATACCCACCACTATTTTACCCACGTAAATAGATATGTGGGTTAAATAGTGCAAAGTAATATATCGCCATAGATTTGATAGTTTAGGAAACAGGTTTAGATCCTTGTCACCCAAGGCTTTTTCAATTTTTATGATCCGTGAGGATCTCATAAAGTATTCTCCTTACGAGTCGAGAGAATCTTGTAGGTGTATTTTCTTCTTAAGGATCATGAGGACCCCTAAGTATCTTTTTTCCTTGCGAGTCGTAAGCATCTTACAAGAGAGTTTTCTTCTTACGAGTCTAGTAAGTGGCTTCTTCTCTTCATTGGTATCTTGGTTGACCAATGTATGATAACTTTGATGCAACTTTGTCGTATGTGGCCTATGGATAGTATATGGTAGTAAGTATGGAGACAGTCTGTAGGATATCGATGGCTTAGGAAATATGTTTAGATTCCTGTCATTAAAGGATTTTCAACTTTATGAGCCATGAGGGTCTCATAAAGATATTTCTCTCTTGAGACGAGAGAATCTCATAGGTGCATTTTCTTCTTAAAAATCGTGAGGACTTCTAAGTGTTTTTTCTCTTGAGATTCGTAAGGATCTTGATTGAAACGATTTCGGATTGTGTAGTATGAAATTGTAAAGAAATCACAACTAAAAATTATTTGACCGCAATCAATAACGGTGTCGAATGTAGCGCGTTAGTAAGTACGGATCGTCTACAGGGAAAGTGTAATCGTTCGTGTTTCGATTTAGATGAGTTGAAACTTTAAAGAAAAGAAAACAAACAATTCATGATTTGTAAAATGAAGTTCAAGAATTAGAAAAATCTAGATCTAATAACAAGAAAACATTAAAATCAAGAATTGAGATGTGATGATTTCCAAATCAAATATCAAGAATCGAAGTGAGGCTCGTAGGAATCGATCGGATTTATAGATGTGATGAAATCTAATGATTACGTATTCTTATCCATCGATGAATTGATACTAGATCGATGATGATCGACGAGAATTAGGGATTTCTTGTGAAACTAGGGTTTCATCATCTATCCCTTATTCCTTCGTCGATATCATTCACATTCTAGTCTCTAGTAAATTCAAGAATCGATCGTGGATCCTTAATTTCGAGCGATCACAATCAAGAAAGTATCGCAACGAAATTAGGTTGTCGATTCTTCAATTTACAAGAGTTTACAAAACTCGTAGGACTTAAGAATCGTTTTAAGATTTGTTACATCATCGATCTATTGATCGTCTCGACTCCTTTACGAGCGGAGTTTTACTCAAACATCACAACAAGAACCACAATCACAAATTGAGATCGAATCATGATGCAAGAATTTAGAGAAAGCAAGATTAAAGAATTTCACATTTTATTTATCAACAATTCCGTTACAATTCGCTCAAGAACCACAAGAGGAAGAACTCGATCGTCGATTTGGCTTCGCTCATCTTCTTGAGTCGCGGATCGGCTTGGATCACTTACTCGATTGAAAATCGGCTCCGCTCCTAAAAGGTTGAAGGCTTCTCGCTTGATTTGGTACTCGAGGTCTTGAATTTGGCTTTGGATTTTGAATTGGGGTTTGAGGCATAAATTGTGTCACTCAACTTGTGGGAAGAGATGAAGGAATGAACAACAACCATGAACCCTAGTTCTAGGTTTCCTTTTATAAGCATCTTAACCTTAGATTTAGAATTCAAATTTCAAATTTCCCTCCAAAATGAACCATTTTTCCCTCCAAAATGAACCACTTTTCCCTCCAAAATGAACCACCTCATTTGAATTTTCCCTCCAAAATGAACCACCTCATTTGAATTTTCCCTCCAAAATGAACTATCTCGTTTGAATTTTCTCTCCAAAATGAGGTTGTTAGAAAGAATGTTCTAAAAGAAGTTTGTTGGAGAGAATATTCTAGAATGAGGTTGTTACAAGGAGGCTTCTAGAAGAAGCTTGTTATAAAGAGGCTTCTAGAAGAAGTTTGTTGGAGAGAGCCTTCTAGAAGAAGGTTGTTATAAGGAGACTTCTAGAAGAAATTTGTTGGAGGGAATATTCTAGAATGAGGAATATTCCAGGATAAGATTGTTAGGCCAAGCCTTCTGGATGAAGCCACGTGGTCATCTGGAGTCTTCTGAAAGCATTTGCCGTTATGAGAAGCCAACTGAAGAAATATGCAATGCTGACGTCATCATTGCGCCGAGGATTCGCGGCGGGAAGGGCCATTTGGCCGCGGATCCGCGGCTCTTTGAAAGCATTTGTGCATGTAAATTCTGTAATATCCTTGTACTGACATTGTGGCACTTTTCTGATGTGTGGAATCTCATATTTCTTTCTATATCTCTGCCAGATCACAAGTCTTGGACTTGGCGTATTTTTCTCAGCACTTTTGACAATTTCGGCTCTTTTTTCTGGAATTTCCTGCATAGATTCTCGAGACAAGTGTTGCGCTATACAAAGATTATGCGATGCAATGATAAACACTCAATTTCCCTCAAAAATACCGGTTTTAGTATGCAACACAGGTAATCTGGTATTTTACGACTGTTTTGCTAAGATGTGTAATATGCAAACCGAACACTACTAGATGAGTGCAAATGATAGGGAAATTGACGTGTTAAAAATACAATATTTTCGACTGATCAAATTCCCCCAAAGTTATTTTCGGTCGTCTCGAGCGAACTGTTTTATTAAAAAGAGAAGGAGAAAATAAAGAAAGAGAAAAACCAACTAGCACACTTTCGTAGGCAACACGATTGCACTGAGCACGTGCAACAAGCCTTTAAACCTCTAGGTGTCCCTAGCAGGAGGAGTGTTGTCTCCTGAGGGTTTTCAGCGGATTGCACCCACAAAATCCAATAATAAAAGGAAGACCGTAAATATTATATTTAAAGACAAGAATTGTAAAAGAAAGACTTTGAAAATTAGAGTTTCCAACTATGCTAGCTTTTCGGTTGTCATGAGCCCTATCTTAATAGTCATGATAAGATGTCAGAAATCATATCATCCCTCAATAAAACATCGTCTTTATTCTTCATTCTTATTTTTCTTCCAAACATCGATCATATAACCCTACGTGTGTGTAAAGAACATCCCTACACCCGGAGAATTCAATTCAAACTATCATACTCTTGTCCATCTGCCTCAGTACTTTTTAATTAATGAATATTTAGATGAATTTGCTCACACACTTTCATGCGACCGTTAATACTTCTTGAGGTACTAACCGACCGATTACTCATGTGCTTGCTTATTTGGTGTATTTCCTCGTCTTGCACCACCTACCCAGACCAGTTGGCCTTAGGGCACTAGGTGAAGAGGCACCCTCGCTATATTTTTTTTTGCTGCCTTGGCGATAACAAAACCAGTGTTCATTTTTCTCACCATTTTATATTTTCTTCATTTTTTTTATTTCCTTCATACTTTGGCTTTAAGACAAGAGCATTTCAAGGTATCCTCTACTATTCCGAGCTTCAAGACGTGCGTAAGTGCGAATAGCAGGGTATCAACGTTCAAAATGTTTGGCTTCTAGAATAGGAACTATTTTTCAGACTTATTTTTATCCTCAGATTAGTGACTTCCTTCATCTTACTAACCCTTGGGACAACGGCTCATAACTACTTATTACTAGTTCGTATAAGAAAACTTCTAATTTTCTTGGTTTTCTTAAATTTTTCCAATCTCATGGATGTAATTTTTCACTATCTAATCTTTTATTATCTTATTTATGTACAAAAAATTATTATTATTTTTTTTTGAAATTTTTGAAATTTTTATAGGTTTTTTAAAAATGTTTTGTGCTTATGCAAAGTATGATGCAAATGATGCGAAAATAAGCACAAACCTCCCCCAAACTTGTTTTCAACAGTGTCCTCACTGTTGCCATCTGCTGAATCTCGAAAAACCTGTAAGCTTGGGAGGAAATTTATTAACGGGGGCAAAATATTTAAGTGAAGATCCTCCCCCAAACTTATTTTTGGCTCAAAATTTTGTAAAAATTTTCTTTTCAAGAGCCCGATTATACCCCCCCAAACTTGAGTTAAACAATGTTAAGCTTTGAAAATCACATGAGGGGGTCAAAAATCAGTGGTCGATGCCAAGCTTTGCAAAGACCGAACGTTAACACTAACCATTCGAAGATTTTATCAATGCAGTGCTCAGGTTGGTGGAAGAAGAAGTGGGGAAAGGGTAAGTGGTGGAATAGAATGTGTGTGCGTCTCATTTTGGAGAGACGATGCAGTGAATGTGATGGATTACTCGCATTCTTTTTACAATTCAGAAGAAGGGGTGGAGGTTCAATTTCATTGATTGGGAGATGATTCATCTCAACACCCGTGTCATTCAAAAATGCGAGTTCATCAGCGAAGATTTCCTCAAAAGTTCCATCAATACCCCGATGAATAATGTCATCACAAAGTGCAGGGTGATCTCAGACTCTAAGAACGGTTCATAATCAGTGTTAGTTGTTGACCCGGACATCTCGGTGGAAGAGTCCGTATGTGTATGATACATAGCCGGGTCAAACAATAACGTATGAAAAGAGTCAAGATCAGTATCATGAGGATGGTCAAATTCGCTGCTGTCGACATCCATTAAGTCGACAGAACAGACCTGAGCAGTAGGTTCGGAGGGTACACTTCCCAACTTGTAAATGTTCAGCTCTATTGACCTATTCTCGAAAGATAGGGTCATAGAACCATTATGACAGTTGATGATAGCGTTGGAAGTGGCCAAAAAGGGGCGACCTAAAATCACCGGAATTTGATTCCGTGGGTTTGCTACAGGCTGTGTATCAAGTACAATAAAATCTACAGGGAATACGAATTCCCCGATTTTTATTAACACATCCTCCAGTTCACCCCTAGGTTTGGTGATTGATCGGTCAGCCATCTGGAGAGTTATGCTCGAGTGCTTTAACACTCCGATACCTAGTTGCTCATAAACCGAGTATGGAAGCAAGTTAACACTAGCGCCAAGGTCTAATAGAGCACGGTTGATGTGTTTTTCCCCGATAGAAATGGAAATAGTAGGACAGCCAGGGTCCTTACGTTTCCTCGGTAATTGTTGGGGGAAAGCCGTGTCTACAGTTTTTGCCATGAATATCTTCTTGGGCACTTGAGTCTTCCTCTTCCTAGTGTACAAGTTCTTAAGAGTTTTCGTATAGGACGGAACTTGTTGGATAGCATCTAGGAGAGGGATGTTGATGTTAACTTGCTTAAAAATGTTCATAATCTTCTCCATATATGGACTCGATGTATTAGCCCTTAACCGATTAGGATAAGGTGCTTTAGCAATAAGCGCTGGGTCCATCATAGGAGAAGGAAGTGTGTGTGGACCTGATCCCAGAATAGAAGTGGGGATCGTCCGTGGAGAACAAGAAGAGGTGAGCTGAGGTGGCGAGCCTTGTGAGAAACGAAGAATAGGCTCCCAAGAAGGCGGTGGGGTAGAAGAACTGGGGTCAGAATTAGAAGTAGAAGTGGAAGGAAAGGTCTCAGCCGGGGTATCATCGATAGATTTTTCAGTGTCATCAATCTCTTCCCCAACGTGATTGTCAAGAACTCTTTCAGATCTCAACGTGGTGATTGCATCCACATGATGTGAATAGCCGGGATTCGGTAAAGGTTGAGTTGGAAGTTTTCCTTTCTCTCTTGCACTCATTTCGGCTTTTAGTTGTGCAATTTGTGCTTCCATCGATTTGATATTCTCATTTTGAGAGACAATGATCTTCATCACATTCTCGACGGAAGATTGTAAACTTGCCGTCCCTTAGATGGATTGTTTCATGAAAGTATCCAAGGTTTGTGCTAGTGCTGAAGTATTATCTGTACCGGTTAATGGCAAAGAGTTTTCATGTGGTGCAAAAGTGTTGGCCGGATTTTGGAAGTTTTATGATTGGAAGGGGTGCTGACTCAATTGAAGTGGTTGCTGTTGTGGTGGAGGGACCCTTTGGAAATTGTTTTGGGTTGGAACCGTGTCTTGAGATTGTGATTGGTTGCAAGCAAAGTTAGGGTGATTTCTCCAACCCTGATTATATGTGGAAGAAAATGGATCGTTTCTAGGTCTTTGTTGGAAAGCAGCATTAGTGTGCTCGTGACCTTGAAACGGAGAATTTAGTGGACATTCTTCCGTGAGATGTGATGGATCAGAACAGCATCCACATATAGTTTTGGAGAGTGACATTTGATTTAGGGCGGCAGCTAAAAATTTATTTTCCATAGTCTCGAGTTTCTTGTGTATAGCTGAAATATCAGCTCTAACTCCTATGGAAATATCATTGCCATCCCTAGACGATTAACTCACACCCTCCCACTGTAAGGACTTTTCAGCGAAATCTTCTAAAAATTTCCAGGCTTCCCCATCATCTTTAGTCATGAAGTTGCCTTGACACATGAATTCAAGGATCTGTCTTGTGTTAGGATTAATGCCCTCATAAATGATTCGGCACAGATCCCATCTGGGGATTCCGTGATGTGGACATTGAAATAACAGATCCTTAAAGCGTTCAAGACATTGTGAAAATGTTTCATTTGGAAGCTGGGTGAATTGATTGATTTCGCTACGGACTCGAGCTGTTTTATGATGTGGGTAGAATTTCTTAAGGAATGCTTTGACGAATTCCTCCCAATTTGAGATGGAATGTGCGGTAGTATTATACAGCCACTTCTCGGCTATATCGCACAAGGTAAATGAGAGAAGACGAAGACGCATAGCATCCACAGAAAGCTGTGAGGTACCCATCATTGCGCATACATTTTCAAATTTGGTGATAAAGACATATGCGTCTTCAGACTCGAGACCGTGATATTTGGGTAGAAGGTTGATGTATTGGGGTTTAATCTGAAAATTTTCCCCGTTGGCTGGTGGAATGGAGAGACAGGTCGAAAGAGGACCTCGTGTTGGATAGCACCTCTTTTGGAGAGAGATGCGGGATGGATTCTGCGCACTAACGGACGGCGGCAGAGTAGTGGTAAAGAAATTCGATGGAGACGGATCCATCGATGTGGGTGTGGTAGTGGGTAAAGAAGAAGTAAATGGACAAATACCGACTTCGGAGTCGATAGGAGGTACACGGACTAAACGGGCACTAGAATCCCGTGTCCAGCCTATCTTGCACTAAAAAGAGTTAGTACAAGTGGCAGCGTGACTTATAATTAGGGGAAATGAATGAATGCAGTGTTTGTTTTGAAAAAAATGATACGGATTTTTGAAAAAATGATGCGATCACAACAAATGCAACAAGCAAAACCCTAATTCTAGGGGTCACCTAGGTCAAATCTCTAGACCGCTCCTAACTGCCAAAAGACAAGTCGCAGGATAAATCCTCCACTGCCTCTTTGTCTCCCCTGTGGCCAGGTAAGTGCCAGGTAAGTGGAAAGGTACTCTACTACGTAAGTAGTGGGCCTAATTAATAACCACTAGCCTTAGACACACTTGCCTTAGACACCACAAAAGAAACGCGGATAAGCAATGAATTACCCACGGCCTTCTCTTGTCCTAAGTGAGCGCGACGGTCCTTAGAGTCATCTCTAGATCTTTTTTAGTTAATAAGGGTAAATGCGGATGCAAGTTTGTGATTTTTGGGGCTTAGGAAAGGTAATGAACTCCCCACCTAATCTGAATTTGGTTGTGCCCCTTAAATTCCGTATTAATATGCAAACAACCAAAAATCAAAACACGCACAATTTATTTTGCTTTTTGCGGTGCTGCGATTTATTTGCAAAGAAATCTGCAGAAAATTGTTAATTGTAGCAGATAAGGGAAGAGATAAGAAAGTAAGAAGCTTATAGAGAAATTTTGGTGCTGGGATGACGTCAGCACGCCGCGATAACGCCGTGGGAACTTTCTTAAACCGCGGAAACGCGGTGGAGTTAGGGGATCTCTGCACAAAATTTTGACAGAAGGCTTCTGTTTACTTTCCCTGCTCTCTGGAAATTTCAGAAAAAAATTTCTCCAGCTCCAATGATTCCAGATTTCCTCGCAACAAATCACAACAACTCGTATTAGTGTTTGCGCGAATTTTGATTAAAAAAATATAGATGGAATAAACTTTTCAACTCAAATTTCAAAATACGAACAATTAGCGCACTATCCCCGGCAATGGCGCCATTTGATTGAAACGATTTCGGATTGTGTAGTATGAAATTATAAAGAAATCACAACAAAAAATTATTTGACCGCAATCAATAACGGTGTCGAATGTAGCGCGTTAGTAAGTGCGGATCGTCCACAGGGAAAGTGTAATCGTTCGTGTTTCGATTTAGATGAGTTGAAACTTTAAAGAAAAGAAAACAAACAATTCATGATTTGTAAAATGAAGTTCAAGAATTAGAAAAATCTAGATCTAATAACAAGAAAACATTAAAATTAAGAATTGAGATGTGATGATTTCCAAATCAAATATCAAGAATCGAAGTGAGACTCGTAGGAATCGATCGGATCTATAGATGTGATGAAATCTAGTGATTACGTATTCTTATCCATCGATGAATTGATACTAGATCGATGATGATCGACAAGAATTAGGGATTTCTTATGAAACTAGGGTTTCATCATCTATCCCTTGTTCCTTTGTCGATATCATTCACATTCTAGCATCTAGTAAATTCAAGAATCGATCGTGGATCCCTAATTTCGAGCGATCACAATCAAGAAAGTATCGCAACGAAACTAGGTTGTCGATTCTTCAATTTACAAGAGTTTACAAAACTCGTAGGACTTAAGGATCGTTTTAAGATTTGTTACATCATCGATCTATTGATCGTCTCGACTACTTTACGAGCGGAGTTTTACTCAAACATCATGACAAGAACCACAATCACAAATTGAGATCGAATCATGATGCAAGAATTTAGAGAAAGCAAGATTAAAGAATTTCACCTTTTATTTATCAACAATTCCGTTACAATTCGCTCAAGAACCACAAGAGGAAGAACTCGATCGTCGATTTGGCTTCGCTCGTCTCCTTGAGTCGCGGATCGGCTTGGATCACTTGCTCGATTGAAGATCGGCTCCGCTCCTAAAAGGTTGAAGGCTTCTCGCTTGATTTGGTACTCGAGATCTTGAATTTGGCTTTGGATTTTGAATTGGGGTTTGAGGCACAAGTTGTGTCACTCAACTTGTGGGAAGAGATGAAGGAATGAACAACAACTATGAACCCTAAATCTAGGTTTCCTTTTATAAGCATCTCAACCTTAGATCTAGAATTCAAATTTCAAATTTCCCTCCAAAATGAACAACTTTTCCCTCTAAAATGAACCACCTCATTTGAATTTTCCCTCCAAAATGAACTACCTCATTTGAATTTTCCCTCCAAAATGAGGTTGTTAAAAAGAATGTTCTAGAAGAAGTTTGTTAGAGGGAATATTTTAGAATGAGCTTGTTACAAGGAGGCTTCTAGAAGAAGGTTGTTATAAGGAGGCTTCTAGAAGAAGTTTGTTGGAGAGAGCCTTCTAGAAGAAGGTTGTTATAAGGAGGCTTCTAGAAGAAATTTGTTGGAGGGAATATTCTAGAATGAGGAATATTCTAGGATAAGATTGTTAGGCCGAGCCTTCTGGATGAAGTCACGCGATCATCTGGAGTTTTCTGGAAGCATTTGCCGTTATGAGAAGCCAACTGAAGAAATCTGCAATGCTAACGTCACCATTGCGCCGAGGATCCGCGGCGGGAAGGGCCATTTGGCCGCGGATCCGCGGCTCTTTGAAAGCATCTGTGCATGTAAATTCTGTAATATTCTTGTACTGATATTGTGGCACTTTTCTGATGTGTGGAATCTCATATTTCTTTCTATATCTCTGCCAGATCACAAGTCTTGGACTTGGCGTATTTTTCTCAGCACTTTTGACAATTTCGGCTCTTTTCCTGGAATTTCCTGTACAGATTCTCGAGACAAGTGTTGCGCTATACAAAGATTATGCGATGCAATGATAAACACTCAATTTCCTTCAAAAATGCCGGTTTTAGTATGCAACACAGGTAATCTGGTATTTTACGACTGTTTTGCTAATTTGTGTAATATGCAAACCGAACACTACTAGATGAGTGCAAATGATAGGGAAATTGACGTGTTAAAAATGCAGTATTTTCGACTGATCAGATCTCACAAGAGTGTTCCCCCCTTACGAGTCGAGAGGACCCATAAGTGGTTTCTTCACTTCATTGTTTGTGCTGAAGTGACCTGGCTTGGTTTATTTACTCGTCCCGAAGCGTTCAAATTATCCTTTCCTTAGGCATATGGATAAACTTATTCTAACGTCAAACTTATATAACTCTTGTTATCACAAGCGTATGTTAGATTTGTGGTGCTGGGTTTAGTCCATCGCACCGTTACGTCAGTTGATATCATCTTCTCGATCTATGTCCAATCGGGAGGCTGGCTTGAGTATCAGCATACTTGTTGTGTCACCCAACCCTACCTCGGCAGGATAAAACGTCTCAAGTAACCTTTTTAGGCCGGTATGTCCATATTTCCATCAGATGATTCAGTGTTAGGCGCTACAGTGACTCTTTACCTTGAGGTCAGACTCCCTTCTTTGAAGAGTCCTAAGAAAGTCACAGCCACATCCGTACGAGGGAGGATAGCATCCAATGGTCTTTAGGTTTTGTATGTATTGCCATCAAGACCCGAAACTAGGAATATACCATCACTCCGCTTTTACTTTGATGATATCACGCCGATTCTTCACCGAAGTAGGTAGACATCCATATAATCTCTATGCTGTATATATTAAGATCTGGAGATAGGATTTTGCTATCACGCAACCTTATGTTGACTCTCTAGTCCTTGCTGACATCACGTCCGCACCCTGCTGGAATGGAAAAAAACGTCGAGATAACCTCTAAGCTGTATATGTTGCCATCAAATTTTGAAGCTAGGATTTTGCCATTACTCTGCTTTATTTTTGACCTTATGGTCCTTGTTGATGTTGCATCTGTATCTTGCTGGAATGAGAAGGACTTCGAATTGGTTTTTAGGCCGCATATATTGGCATCGAGACCTGGAGCTAGGATTTTGCCATCACTCCATTGTTGGCTTGATCCTTGGGTCTTTGTTGACGTTGCGTCTGTTTTACCCTGCCGGAATGAGAAGGAACGTCGAGATAATCTCTAGGCTGTATATGTTACTGATCAGTCGAAAATATTGCATATTTTAACCGGCAATTTCCTTATCATTTGCATCCATATAGAAGTGTACGGTATTCATAATTCACATATTAGCTAATCGGTCGCAAAATATCAGATTACATGTATTCGACCTTAAAACCGGCATTTCTAGGGAAATTGACTGCATTGCATTACATAGCATATTTTCCATATCTTGCAACCCCTGTTCCGAAGTCTGTGCAGGAAAAAAGAAGCTTGCTCGATCATTACATTGCTCGACCATTACAATTGCTCGTAAACTCACTGAACTCAAATCTGGTATCAACATAAAAGAGCAACTGGAATTCAACATATCATACAAGGTCCCCAACAGAAGTACAAGACCACTGCAGAAGACTCAGATCCCAAGCTCACTAACAAGCCGCGGAAGAGCGGCAGATGTAGGGTAAACGCGGCGGTTCCGCGGTGGGCCCATGGTGTCAGCTCCTAAATTTCAGTGCACAACTCTTGTACAGGGCCCACATTCCAGAAATGCACACAAAATTCCAGAAAACTCCAGAGACTTCTACCAGATCAGCAAACACCTTGAGTTACATTACATTAGCCTAATCATTCTAGAACTTTCCCTAAACCCTAGCTTAAACCCTAAGCTAACTCCTAACAAACTCCTTCTAGAAACTCTTCAACAAACTTTTGGAGGGAAAGTTCTAATTCAAACCTAAACCTAGGGTTTGGGAGTTCTATAAATAAGACCCTAGGCTCATTGTAAAAAGATTATTGAAGGTTAGAAAAACTATTCAACTTTGGAGAGCTTAGAAAAATCAATCTCTTTCTTCATCCCCTCTTCCTCAAGTTTAGTGAGAGAGCTTGTAGGAAACCCTAAACCTAATTCCAACCACAATTCAAGATCTTGAGTGCAAGCCAAGCAAGATGCCTTCAACCCTTTTATGAGCCGAGCCGATCTTCAATCGGGCAAGAG
This sequence comes from Agapanthus africanus, assembly GCA_030015575.1. Classification (NCBI taxonomy): domain Eukaryota; kingdom Viridiplantae; phylum Streptophyta; class Magnoliopsida; order Asparagales; family Amaryllidaceae; genus Agapanthus; species Agapanthus africanus. The sequence goes on from CM057350.1 coordinate 229,135,998, forward strand.
ATCAAAGTAGATCCACGATCCACGGAGACGAGCGAAGCCGAGTCAACGATCGATTTCTTCTTCTTGTAGATTCTTGAAAGAATGTATTGAAATTGTTGATTAAATAAAAGGTGATATTCTTTTATCTTGTTTTCTTTAAATTCCGCATCATGTTATCATTACTATTCTTGAATATTGTCTTTGTGGTGATGTGTGAATAAAACTCCGCTCGTCGAGGAGTCGAGACGATCTTTAGTATGATGATGTAACAAATTTGTAATCGATTCTTGAATCCCACGAGTTTGTAAACCCTAGCAAGTTCAAGAATCGACGACCCAATTCGTTGCGATGCTTTCTTGATCGACATCGCTCGAGATTGGGGAGTTCCGATCGTTTCTTGAAATTGCTAGAGGCTAGAATATAAATGGTATCCTCGAAAGAACAAGGGTTAAGAGATGAAACCCTAATTTCATCAAGAAAACCCTAACTCTCGTCGATCACCATTGATCTAGTATCAATTCTTCGAAGGACAAGAACACGAAACCCTTTAGATTACATCACGTCTAAAGATCCGATCGATTCCTACGAGCCTCTCTTATATTCTTGATTGTTGATTGGAAATATTATCAAAACTACCGATTCTTGATTGTTTATAGTTTCTTGATTCTTGAGTAAAGAATAGTGACACTCGAATACAAATCACATCTTGAATCATGTTTTCGTTTATTGTTGCTTAACATTTCATTTCAAACGTATCAAAATACAATTGAATTGTGCAATCGCTGTGGACGATCCGCACTCATTCATTAACTACATCCGACACCGTAGTTTGATTGCGGTCAATATAATTTTTTGATTGTCGTTACTTTTTACATATACACGTCAGAAAATGCATCAATCAAAATGGCACCGTTGCCGGGGATCGCGCTAATTCATTTGCATTTTTAGTTTGAAGTGAAAGAATTATTACGTTTTACTTCTTGAAATCAAAATTCGTACAAACTCTTACACGTGTGTTGTGATTTGATTGCAAGGTGATCTGGAGCATTCTGTTCTGTGGAAAAATTTGTTTGAATATACCAGAGAGCTGTAGATAGCAACAGGAAGAAGCTGTTGAAAAATTGTACACTGTTCCCAATATCTGACCGCGGAAGGGCGGCATATACGTGCCTATTGCGGCGGAACCGCCGCAGTCTTGGAGGATCTCTGTGGGATTTTTCTGCAGGTGACTTCTTGCTCTCTCCCCTCTCCCTTTTTAGCTCCAATTAACCCTTTGCTGCAGGATTCTTTGCAAATAAATCGCACCGCCGCAAAAGCAAAATTAAAATTGTGTGTGATTTTTGATTTCTTGGTTGTTTGCATTCTAATACGGAAATTTAAGGGGCACGGCCAAATCCAAATTAGGTGGGGATTTCATTACCCTTCTTAGGCCCCGAAAATCGCAAAACTTGCATCCGCATTACCTCCATTAACTAAAAGAAATCTAGAGAAGACTCTAAGGACCGTCGCGCTCAATTAGGACAAGAGAAGGCCGTGGGTAATTCATTGCTTATCCGAGTTTTCTTGTGGTGCCTAAGGCGAGTGTGTCTAAGGCTAGTGGTTATTAATTAGGTCCACTGTAGTGGTGGTTCCTTCCCACTTACCTGGCACTTATCCGGCCACAGGGGGACAAAGAGGCAGTGGAGGATTCTATCCTGCGGCTTGTCTTTTGGCAGTTAGGAGCGGTCTAGAGATCGGACCTAGGTGACCATCAGATTCTAGGGTTTGTGTGCTGCATTTGTTTTGTCGCATCATTTTTTCAAAATCCGTCCCTTTTTCAAAAGCAAGCACCGCATTCATTCATCCCTAATTATAAGTCAACGCTGCCACTTGTACTAACCCTTTTTAGTGCAAGATAGGCTGGACACGGGATTCTAGTGCCCGTTTAGTCCGCGTACCTTTTATCGACTCCGAAGTCGATAATTCTCCATTTACCTTTTCTTTACCCACTACCATACCCACACCGATGGATCCGAATCCATCGAATTTCTTTAACCCTAATCTGCCACCGTCCGTTGGTGCGCAGAATCCTAATCCACCCCTCATTTCTCTCCAGGAAATATGCTATCCACATAGAGGTCCTCTTTCGACCTGCTTATCCACACCACCAGCCAATGGGGACAACTTTGAAATAAAGCCCCAGTATATCAATCTTTTACCTAAATACCACGGACTCGAGACCGAGGACGCTTACGTTTTCATTACCAAATTTGAAAACGTATGCGCAATGATGGGTACGTCTCAACTTTCAGTGGATGCGATGCGTCTACGACTTCTTCCATTTACTTTGTGCGATATAGCCGAGAAGTGGCTATATAACACCACCGCACATTCTATTACGAATTGGGAAGAATTCGTCGCTGCATTCCTTAAGAAATTTTACCCAGTCCAAAAGACGGCTCGAATCCGTAGCGAACTGAACCAATTTGCCCAGCTCCCTGCCGAACCATTCTCAAAATACTTTGAACGTTTCAAGGATCTATTGGTTCAATGTCCTCATCACGGCATCCCGAGATGGGAGCTTTGCCGAATCATATATGAGGGCAGTAACCCTAGCACTAAACAGAGCCTTGAAAACATGTGTCAAGGTACTTTTATGACCAAAGATGACGGGGAAGCCTGGCGATACTTAGAAGAGTTCGCTGAAAAGTCACTAATTTGGGAGAGTGGAACACAACCATTGAATAGGGGTGGCGTACACCAAATAGATGTGTCCATAGGTGTCCGAGCTGAAATGGCAGCAATGCAAAAGAAGCTCGACGCTATGGAACACAAATTTGCAGCAGCCTCCCTAAACCCAATGTCGCTCCCCAAAACTGTTTGTGGGTGCTGTTCTGATCCGTCACATTTAACGGAAGAATGTCCATTAAACTCTGCGTTTCAAGTTCACGAGCATTCTAATGCCGCATTTCAACGACCTCGAAACGATCCATATTCTTCCAGTTACAATCAGGGTTGGAGGAACCACCCGAATTTTGCTTGGAACCAATCACAATCTCAAAACACGGTTCCAAACACGAATCAATTTCAACGGGCTCTTCCTCCACCACAACAGCAACCCCTACAACTCACTCAGCACCCCTACCAGTCACAAAATTTCCAAAATCAGGGCAACACTCCTGCACAGTCTAATCCTATGCAGTCCTGTTCTGACGAGTTCTCTCAATTCACTCAAACCATGAAATCACTTTTATCAAATTTCATGGATGTTTCGACTGAGGTTAGATCTTCCGTCAGTGAAATAAAGAAAAACTCAGCATCCCAAGCTGAGAGTATTCGCACGATGGAAGCTGAAATCGCACGCTTAAAAGCCGAAATGAGTGCGAGAGAAAAAGGGAAACTTCCCTCTCAACCCCTACAGAATCCTGGGCATTACAATGTAAATGCCATTACAACGTTGAGATCGGGAAGAGTGCTGAACAATCATGTCGGGGAAAATATTGATGATACTGAAAATCATATCAACACCCCGGCTGAGTCTTTCCCACATACACACACTTCACCTTCTGATCCTTCTTCTTCTACCAAACCACCTTCGCACGAGCCTATTCTCCATTTCCCTTTAGGCTCAACACCTTCACCCAACCCTTATAGTTCTCCACAGACGGTCCCCACACCTCCTTTGGGACCTCGTCTACCCCCCTTTCCTTCTCCTGTGATGGACCCCGCGCTTATTGCGAAAGCACCTTACCCGAATCGGCTAAGGGCTAATAGAACGAGTCCTCATATGGAGAAAATTTTAGAGATGTTCAAACAGGTTAACATCAATATCCCTCTCCTAGATGCGATTCAGCAAGTCCCCGCTTATGCGAAGATTCTTAAGGACTTGTGCACTAGGAAGAGGAAGACTCAAGTGCCGAAGAAGGTCTTTATGTCTAATAACATCAGCACTGCTTTTATACCCCAGCTTCCAAAGAAAAGAAAGGACCCAGGTTGTCCTACAATTTCAATTTCGATTGGGGGTAAAAACATAAATCGTGCTCTTTTAGACCTTGGCGCGAGTGTTAACCTGTTACCTTATTCTGTCTATGAGCAATTAGGGATTGGAGAGCTGAAACCTGCTCATTGCACTCTCCAGATGGCAGACCGATCTATCACCAAACCAAGGGGTGAATTAGAGGATGTGTTAATAAAGGTCGGGGAATTTGTTTTCCCTGTAGACTTCATTGTGCTCGACACACATCCTGTAGCAAACCCCCGGGGCCAAATTCCGGTGATTCTAGGTCGTCCTTTCCTTGCCACTTCCAACGCTGTTATAAACTGTAGAAATGGTTCAATGAATTTATCATTTGGAAATATGACCATTGAACTAAACATTTATAAAGTTGGAAGTCAGCCGTCAGAACCCTCTGCTCATATTTTAGATGTGTGCTCTGTCCATGAGATCGCTCCCGATAGTTGTGGAGCCGAGGATCTTTGCTTTACTGATCTCGATGACATTAGCACATCTCTGTTTGACTTAGCACAAGATCTTAGTGAGGACACTTTAGCTACACATGAGTCCTGCACTTCTGACTTTTCTCCACCCGAGTCTGTATCTTTCACAGGCTCTGAGCTTCTTTGTAGATCCAAAAATCAATCTATGACCCTTCCTTCTATCATTTCTCCGCCCGACTTAGATCTCAAAATTTTACCTTCTCACCTGAAATATGCATATCTTGGTGAGAACGAGTCATTACCGGTTATTATTTCCGCTTCTCTTGCATCAGAGCAAGAGAATGCACTTTTATCGGTATTGAGATCTAACAAAGAGACGTTTGGTTGGAGTATGGAGGACATCAAAGGGATTAGTCCCTTGATAGTTGAACATCATATACATGTGATGGATGATGCCAGACCGACCCGAGAACCACAGAGACGGTTGAATCCCGTCATGAAGGAAGCTGTCATGAAAGAGATCGTCAAATGCTTAGATAGTGGTATTATATACCCCATCTCCGATAGCCAGTGGGTGAGTCCTATACATGTCGTTCCTAAGAAATCCGGCATCACAGTTATCACAAATGAGGCGAATGAGTTGATTCAAACACGCGCCCAAACTGGGTGGCGTGTATGCATCGATTATAGAAAACTCAACGCTGCTACGAGGAAAGATCATTTTCCTCTACCATTTATTGATCAGATGCTGGAACGCTTAGCGGGACGAGAGTTTTATTGTTTTATGGACGGATACTCAGGCTACAATCAGGTCCCCATCGCCAAAAAGGATCAAGATAAAACCACTTTTACTTGTCCTTTTGGTACCTTTGCTTACAGTCGCATGCCCTTTGGGTTATGCAATGCTCCCGCTACCTTTCAGCGGTGTATGATGGGGATATTCTCTGATATGGTAGAGAATTTTCTGGAGATCTTTATGGACGACTTCTCGATTTTTGGAGACTCTTTTTCTGATTGCCTAGCGAATCTTGACGCTGTTCTTACTCGTTGCAAAGAGAAGAACTTGACATTAAACTGGGAAAAATGCCACTTTATGGTCCAAGAAGGAATAGTCCTTGGACATGTCATTTCACAGAAAGGCATTGAGGTTGACAGAGCTAAAGTAGATGTCATTCAAAACCTGCCTCATCCCAAAAGCGTCAAAGATATTCGCTCTTTCCTTGGCCATGCGGGCTTTTATAGGAGATTCATTAAGGACTTTAGCAAGATTGCTAGACCTTTAACACTACTCCTGGCCAAGGATACGACCTTCCACTTCGACTCGGATTGCGAGACAGCTTTCGACTCACTTAAACACTCACTCACTTCAGCCCCCGTTTTATCATCACCAAATTGGGACTACCCCTTCGAGCTGATGTGTGACGCATCTGATTTTGCAGTAGGTGCAGTCTTAGGACAGCACATCGATAAGATGCCACACGTGATTTACTATGCTAGTAAGACCCTGAATGATGCGCAAATCAATTATACAACCACCGAGAAAGAGCTTTTAGCGGTTGTATTTGCGTTAGAAAAATTCAGGCCTTACTTAATCGGCTCACCTATAGTTGTATATACTGACCATTCCGCTTTGAAATATCTTCTGGCGAAGAAAGATGCAAAAGGTCGACTAATACGTTGGATCCTTCTTTTACAAGAATTCGATCTTGTTATCAAAGATAAGAAAGGATGTGAAAACGTAGTAGCTGACCACCTTTCACGCATCGTTTCTTCCCCTGTGACCCTGCCGATCAATGATTCATTCCCTGATGAACAACTCTTGAGCATATCCGCTGAACCATGGTTCAGGGATATTGTGAACTATCATGCCACAGGACTTATACCGAGCGATTGGTCAAAACAGGACAAATATCGTTTTCTTTCCCAAGTAAAACACTTTTACTGGGACGAACCCTATTTGTTTAAATATTGTCCTGATCAAATCATTCGCCGGTGCGTCCCGAATGAAGAGTTCAAGAGTGTTCTTTCATTTTGTCATGATCAGGCTTGTGGGGGTCACTTTGGTCCTAGAAAGACAGCGGAAAAGGTTTTGCAATGTGGATTTTACTGGCCGACCTTATTCAAGGACGCATTTGAGTATTGCAAAACCTGTACACAATGTCAGTATACGGGTAGAATATCCCAGAGGAATGAAATGCCTCAGCAACCCATTCTGGTTGTTGAAATGTTTGATGTTTGGGGCATAGATTTTATGGGTCCTTTTCCCAACTCCTTTGGGAATCTGTACATATTGTTGGCGGTTGATTATGTCTCAAAGTGGGTAGAAGCCATTCCATGTCGCACTAATGACAAGAAAGTTGTCATTAAGTTCTTAAAAGAGAATATCTTTTCGCGATTTGGACACCCACGCGCTATCATTAGCGATAATGGGACGCACTTCTGCAACAGATCTTTCGAGACTCTGATGCGAAAATACTCAATCAACCACCGTCTTTCTACACCCTATCATCCCCAAACAAGCGGGCAGGCTGAGATCTCAAACAAACAAATCAAACTTATCCTGGAGAAAACTGTTGCTAAGAATAGAAAAGACTGGTCGACCAAATTGACGGATGCTCTTTGGGCATTCAGAACTGCATATAAGACCGACCTAGGAATGTCTCCATATAGGATAGTGTTTGGAAAAGCATGTCATTTACCTGTCGAGATAGAGCATAAAGCATTGTGGGCTATAAAGGAAATAAATTTTGATCTAAACCTTGCTTGCAACTTTCGGAAGCTGCAACTTAACGAGCTAAGCGAACTCCGCGATGAAGCTTATGATAATGCTGTAATCACAAAGAATAGGACTAAGGTTTTTCACGATAAAAGCATTTTAAGGAAAACATTTTTACCTGGTCAACAAGTCCTTCTTTATGATTCACGATTACACCTTCACGCGGGTAAGCTCCGATCTCGATGGAAGGGACCTTTTGTTGTGCGGTCTGTATTCCCGCACGGGGCAGTAGAAGTAGAAAATGTTAAAAACGGCACTGTTTTCAAAGTAAATGGACATAGACTTAAGCCGTATTTTTCCACTGACCCCACGGAGGAGCTCTTGTTCTTACAAGAGCCAGTTTATTTGGATTAAAAAAATTCCTCCGTCTCACCTTCATATCCAATATATCATTGCATCATCTTTTGAATGAAGGTGAGTAAAAAATAAGTTTGGGGGAAGTTCTTCACTTATATATTTTGCCCCCACTAATAATTCCCCCCAGTCTTACAGATTTTTGTAGGTATAGCTGTCGACAACAGTGAGGACACTGTTGAAAACAAGTTTGGGGGAGGTTTGTGCTTATTTTCGCATCATTTGCATATCACTTTGCATAAGCACAAAACATTTTCGAAAACCTATAAAAATTTAAAAATTTTCAAAAAGATAAAAATATTTTTGTATATAAATAAGATAATGAAAGTTTAGATAGTGAAAAATTACATCCATGAGATTGGAAAATTTTTAGAAAACTAAGAAAATTAGAAGTTTTCTTGTACGAACTAGTAATAAGTAGTTATGAGCCGTTGTCCCAAGGGTTAGTAAGATGAAGGACGTCACTAATCTGAGGATAAAAATAAGTCTGAAAAATAGTTTCTATTCTGGAAGCCAAACATTTTGAACGTGGCTACCCTGCTATTCGCACTTACACACGTCTTGAAGCCTGGGATAGTAGAGGATACCTTGAAATGCTCTTGTCTTAAAGCCAAAAGTATGAAAAAAAAATATGTGTTTTAAAGTGGTGAGAAAAATGGATACTGGTTTTGTTATCACCAAGGGCAATAAAAATTTATAGCAAAAGGGTGCTTCTTCACCTAGTGCCCCAAGGTCAACTGGTCTGGGAGTCACTGCTATGCCTGAGGTGGTGCAAGACGAGGAAAATACACCATGCATGCAAGCACATTAGTAATCGGTCGGTTAGTACCTCAAGAAGTATTAACGGTCGCATGAAAGTGTGTAAGCAATCTCGTTTGCCAAGAAGTACTGAGGCTGATGGGCAAGGGTATGATAGCTTGAATTGAATTCTCCGGGTGTAGGGATGTCTTTACACACACGCATGGTTATATGATCGATGTTTGGAATACAGATAGGAATGAAGAATAAGACGATGTTTTATTGAGGGAGGACGTGATTTCTAACATCTTTTCATGACCATTAAGATAGGGCTCATGACAACCGAAAAGCTAGCTTAGTTGGAAACCCTAATTTTCAAAGTTTTTCTTTTACAATTCTCTTCTTTAAATGTAATATTCATGGTCTTGCTTTTATTATTGGATTTTGTGGGTGCAATCCGCTGAAAACCCTCAGGAGACAACACTCCTCCTACTAGGGACACCTAGAGGTTTAAAGGCTTGTTGCACACGCTCAGTGCAATCGTGTTGCCTACGAAAGTGTGCTAGTTAGTTTTTCTCTTTCTTTATTTTCTCCTTCTCTTTTTAATAAAACATTCGCTCGAGACGATCGAAATTAAGTTTGGGGGTATTTGATCAGTCGAAAATATTGCATATTTTAACCGGCAATTTCCTTATCATTTGCATCCATATAGAAGTGTACGGTATTCATAATTCACATATTAGCTAATCGGTCGCAAAATATCAGATTACATGTATTCGACCTTAAAACCGGCATTTCTAGGGAAATTGACTGCATTGCATTACATAGCATATTTTCCATATCTTGCAACCCCTGTTCCGAAGTCTGTGCAGGAAAAAAGAAGCTTGCTCGATCATTACATTGCTCGACCATTACAATTGCTCGTAAACTCACTGAACTCAAATCTGGTATCAACACAAAAGAGCAACTGGAATTCAACATATCATACAAGGTCCCCAACAGAAGTACAAGACCACTGCAGAAGACTCAGATCCCAAGCTCACTAACAAGCCGCGGAAGAGCGGCAGATGTAGGGTAAACGCGGCGGTTCCGCGGTGGGCCCATGGTGTCAGCTCCTAAATTTCAGTGCACAACTCTTGTACAGGGCCCACATTCCAGAAATGCACACAAAATTCCAGAAAACTCCAGAGACTTCTACCAGATCAGCAAACACCTTGAGTTACATTACATTAGCCTAATCATTCTAGAACTTTCCCTAAACCCTAGCTTAAACCCTAAGCTAACTCCTAACAAACTCCTTCTAGAAACTCTTCAACAAACTTTTGGAGGGAAAGTTCTAATTCAAACCTAAACCTAGGGTTTGGGAGTTCTATAAATAAGACCCTAGGCTCATTGTAAAAAGATTATTGAAGGTTAGAAAAACTATTCAACTTTGGAGAGCTTAGAAAAATCAATCTCTTTCTTCATCCCCTCTTCCTCAAGTTTAGTGAGAGAGCTTGTAGGAAACCCTAACCCTAATTCCAACCACAATTCAAGATCTTGAGTGCAAGCCAAGCAAGATGCCTTCAACCCTTTTATGAGCCGAGCCGATCTTCAATCGGGCAAGAGATCAAAGTAGATCCACGATCCACGGAGACGAGCGAAGCCGAGTCAACTATCGATTTCTTCTTCTTGTAGATTCTTGAAAGAATGTATTGAAATTGTTGATTAAATAAAAGGTGATATTCTTTTATCTTGTTTTCTTTAAATTCCGCATCATGTTATCATTACTATTCTTGAATATTGTCTTTGTGGTGATGTGTGAATAAAACTCCGCTCGTCGAGGAGTCGAGACGATCTTTAGTATGATGATGTAACAAATTTGTAATCGATTCTTGAATCCCACGAGTTTGTAAACCCTAGCAAGTTCAAGAATCGACGACCCAATTCGTTGCGATGCTTTCTTGATCGACATCGCTCGAGATTGGGGAGTTCCGATCGTTTCTTGAAATTGCTAGAGGCTAGAATATAAATGGTATCCTCGAAAGAACAAGGGTTAAGAGATGAAACCCTAATTTCATCAAGAAAACCCTAACTCTCGTCGATCACCATTGATCTAGTATCAATTCTTCGAAGGACAAGAACACGAAACCCTTTAGATTACATCACGTCTAAAGATCCGATCGATTCCTACGAGCCTCTCTTATATTCTTGATTGTTGATTGGAAATATTATCAAAACTACCGATTCTTGATTGTTTATAGTTTCTTGATTCTTGAGTAAAGAATAGTGACACTCGAATACAAATCACATCTTGAATCATGTTTTCGTTTATTGTTGCTTAACATTTCATTTCAAACGTATCAAAATACAATTGAATTGTGCAATCCCTGTGGACGATCCGCACTCATTCATTAACTACATCCGACACCGTAGTTTGATTGCGGTCAATATAATTTTTTGATTGTCGTTACTTTTTACATATACACGTCAGAAAATGCATCAATCAGTTACCATCAAGATCTGGAGCTAGGATTTTACCTAGCTTTTGATTGCTTGAGAAGCTGCCACTAAATCCTTCAGAGGACGAAGTAGCTCTCAGTAGTCTTTGGGCTTATATGGCACCGCTGAGACTCAAATCTTTGCTGAAGCGTTCCTTGCTTAGTAACATTCAGTAGAGCACATTGCTCGCTTTCATCTGTTTGTGCCCATAGATCGTATACAAGAGTCAGTATTGACATGCTTGTAGGGAAAAAATCTTTTCTTTTTTCTTCCTTTTTTATTTCCGCGATGCTCTATTATTTCAGCTTTTCATATCGTGAAAGTCGTGATTGCCCAATCATTTCGGCTATTTATTCATAGTGGCCAATCATTTCGGCTATTTTATTTTTATCGCTGGTTTTTATTGTGAAGTGCCCCATCATTTCAGCTATTTCATTTTATTTTTACTCACTGCTTTTTGTTGCGAGTTGCCCCATCATTTCGGTTATTTCATTATATTTTTACTCGCTGTTTTTTCTTGTGAGTTGGGAACTTGGAGTCCGATACCAGCTTCAGCATCAGTATCGCTATAACTTGAATATTGCCAGGAGCGACTAATCATCTGCCGTGAGAGGACTTAGGGTTTGATACCTGATTAGGCATTGGTATCGCTACAACTGGTATATTTCCAGGAGCAACTCATCATTTGCCGTGAGAAGCCTTAGAGTTTGATACCTGATTAGCCATCAGTATCGCTACAACTGAAATATTAACAGGAGCGAGTCATCATTTTTCGTTGCCTGTATGACAAAAGTGGCTTAGAAGACAGGTTTAGATCCCTGCAATCTAAGGTTTTTTGACTTTATAAGCTGTAAGGGTCTCATAAAGGTATTTCCCTACGAGTCGAGAGAATCTCATAGGTATATTTTCTCCTTACGAATCGTATGGATTCCTAAATGATATTTTCCCTCGCAAGTCGTAAGGATCTTATAAGAGTGTTTTCTCCTTGCAAGTCGAGAGAACTTACAAGTGTAGTTCACCATATGGGGATATTTCTCATCATTGGTGGGACTTTGTTGGAACATATTTTGTTTGTGCCCATGGATTGTATACAAGAGTTGATATCAAACTACTTGTATGGAAGTTTGGGGGATATGATGGCTTAAGAACAGATTTAGATCCCTATAACCTAAGACTTTTGAATTCTATGAGCCGTGAGGGTCTCATAAGGGGATATTCTCCTTACGAGTTGTGAGGATCTCATAAGTGCATTTTTTAGGAATCGTATGGATTCCTAAGCATGTTTCTCCTTTGTGAGTCGTAAGGATCTCACGCAGGTGTTTTCTCCTTATAAGGTCGAGAGCACTCTGCTAGTGTATATTTCTTTCTATTCATGAGTTTACACCCTTTTGGGTTTTCACAAGATCGCCAGCAGTGCTGTTGTTTTTACCCACGAAGCCTTTTTGGGTTTTCATCCATACTCATTTTGCTTATGGACATGTCATTTTTTTCACGAAGCTTCGTAGATGGTGGTTCAACATCGCTTATCGGTGGGATTCTCGGAATATGTTTTGCCGTAGGTGACCCAACTGTTTGCCGGTGGGACTTGGGTACGACATAGATTATTTGTGCCCATAGATTGCATACGGTAGTAAATTTGGAGACTGTCCGTAGGGCAGCAAATATTAGTTTAAGGACATTTTGGTCCAACATCCCCGTTGTCACGACCCAACGTTCGGCCCGTGACCAACACTTAACCACGTAACGTCTACAGGCGTAACGCGACTAAGTAAGCCGAAACCCAGAAATCAAAACCATTAAAGGAATGAGTGTTAAAACATTTAAGGGAGACATTTGTTAAAACATTTAGAAAACCTTAAGTAATTTAATAAAATTCTTTAAAGTTCAAGTTATTGTCTTAAAAATTTTGGCAACATTTCTTTTGTAAAAACTAGCCCCGAAATCGGGTACAAGACAATATATGAGTAAAATGATATACAATAGAAATAAAGCATCCCAAACGGGAGCAATCACGCCCAACGGCGGAAACAATCACTACAATAATAATATACGAAGCCGTAGCGAAGAATGAGCAAAAATAAGTGAAGACAACATGAAATATAAAACTGCATAAACAAAGTCGGCTCACAACGAGCTCGACACCAGAGTACAAATAGTATACATCGTCCTCACAACTGGTCTCTAAGTCAATACATGAAAAGTAGATGGAGAGTACTAGATACAACAGTGTATACAACTGGAAAAATAAACAGATACCGCACAAAAACCCACCTATCAGCAAAAGGGCTCACGCGCCAACTGCAGTGGTATCTGTATCAAAAGATGCAAGAAAGCAGCCTGCCGCGACTACTCTGATGGGTAACCTGCAAGTACTGTGGCACAGCGGGGGTGAGTTGCTAACTCGTGAATAGTAGATAACATATAAAGGTAATCGCGAGTATGCACGTGCTGCGATACTCTAACCTATGCCAACAGATAACATCTATATGATGAGCTAGATGAGTAATAATCACGCAACAAGTGCGATCTAATAACATCTCTATATGATGAGCAGGGTATGCAATAATCGTGCATAGCATATGCAATCTAATAGCATCTATATAGGATGAGCAGGGTATGCAATAATCGTGCATAGCAAGTGCAATCCAATAATATCTATATAGGATGAGCAGGGTATGCAATAATCGTGCATAGCAAGTGTAATCTATCAGGTACTACCGATACAGGATGAGATGTATAACACTAAATGCTGAGAATGGGAATAAATAATATCTACATGAAATGTCAACGTGGAAAATAACCGGTGTCCATCAATACACCCAAATCCAGTAAAACTCAGGCGCCGTCACTCCAATCGGTCCTCAAATCCAGTAAATCTCATAGAATCGTGAGTGCCCAACATCGGCACTCGAAATATCATTAAATAACCGTGTCCAACATCGACATGCAAATCCTCAAGTATCGGGCTCCGTCAGTCCGGATCGGTCACGGGCTCTGTCTGCGGAATCGGCCCTCGGCCCTCGGCAGTACGTGTCGTCCCGTATCCATCTCTCATCTCTGATCAGTATCCTCCGGATAACCGGCAGGTCCAACCAATCACTGGTAGGTAGTAGTCCCTCCGCCGGGCTCACCGTCTAACAATACGAGTCTTCTTGCCTCGGGGTACCATACCGGGTCCACCATGTACCCGCAATCGGTGCCTACCACTCCTCGAATCGGGTATACTCACACAAGCTCTCTGGAACCGAGAAAACTCATGGTGGACGCACTGAAATATTATATCAAGAGAAACCGAGTTTTTAAAATGTGCGTATTTTCTTAAAATAATACCACAGTTCTCAAATCCAGAAAATCCCATAAATCCAAACTCAATGCTTAAATCCATGCAATGTGTCGTATGACACTAAGAGTAAAAAGGGGAAACCCCTTTTTTAAAGTAATCCAGTTTTGAAAATATCTCATGTGGTCCCTATTTTCTTGAAATCAAGTCAATATCATCCATGTATATAATATATATATGTACGTAGGTATGGATGTGCAAATGGATATATATGCGAATACGAGTGTAACACTACTATGAAAATACAGTGTGCATGTGCGCAAGTATGAATATATCAATATATGTGTGCACTGGTATGAGTATACAGTGTGCATGTGCGCATGTATAAAGATATCAATATATGTGTGCAATGGTATGAATATACAGTGTGCATGTGCGCAGGTATGAAGATATCAATATATGTGTGCACTGGTATGAATATACAGTGTGCATGTGCGCAGGTATGAAGATATCAATATATGTGTGCACTGGTATGAATATACAGTGTGCATGTGCGCAGGTATGAAGATATCAATATATGTGTGCACTGGTATGAATATACAGTGTGCATGTGTGTAGGTATTAATATGCATAAACATTTACGACTAAACATCCTATTACGCCCTGACGCTTAACGCCATATGGGCGATTTCCCCATAGATGTTAAATCTACTCACCTAGTCGCGTGCTAAGCGTAGCCGACCACCTGCTTCCCTTCTTTGCGGTGTCCGACGTACCCACCTGCGAACCTAGAATTCACATGGAGAATCCACATAAGCAAATATCTCGCAAAACGCGATATCGAAATCAAACGAGAAACTCGCGTCGCGAACTAAACGCGCGTGTGTCCGATACGCTAAAACGTGTGTATACGCGTCTGAAACTACCACGACACGTCGCGATACGCTGAAACACAGAACCCACTCACGTATCACACGTGTCGCGCAAACAAAACGTATTGAAAAAACGATATATGGTTCCAGATTTTGACTCGGGCACAAAAGGGAAAAGTTGCACATACCAAACTACACAACTACACAGCAGACTACCCTAGCCAAAACCCTAACCCCTAAGTCCCCTATCTGGCCGCAAATTGCGGCCAGAACGATTAAAACGGTGGCCAAACAGTGGAGATAGGGGTTCGTGTGTAGTCTAGCCCTAGTATACATGCTCCAGTTTCCTCAATTTTTCTCTGAAGGAGCCGGGTCACAAGCAGATCACAGAAAGGCCAAGTTTTGCTTAAAAACGTTATATTTTGCACAAGAAGAAAACCTAGGGTAATTTAGTGAAATCTGGGTTAAATCTAGGTTTAAGTGGCCCTAATAACACTTAACTAGGCTAGGCTAACCAATAAAATCATCACTTGGCCACAACTTCACACAAAACACCATTTCTAGCACTAAAACGCATAATTAACACTAACCGAAGCTATTTAACACACAAGCTTAGCAAAAAGGGAGTTGGGCTTAGAAGATATACCTCACTCTCGACCCTAGGTGCAAGGAAGGAGGAGAAGAGGAAGAGAAGTGCTGCTGCAGCTGCTGGGGGCTGCTGCTGCCTGCTACAGATGCTGATGCTGATGCCGTTGCTGCTTGTGTTGCTGCTGCAGCCTCTTGTTGTTGTTGTTTGTTGCTGCTGCTGGAGTTCCTGTTGCTGCTTCTTCTGCTGTTGTAGCTGCTGGTGTGTGTGTGTGTGTGTGTGTGTGAGTGAGAGTGAGAAAAGAGTTAACAAAAGAAAAAGAATGAGTGCTTAGAAGAGTCAACTCCCCCCCTCTCTTCATTAAATGTAGGCATGTACAAGGCCATGATGCCATTCCCTCTCTCTCTCTCACCATGTCAACAAAGATTCAAACCATTTTCCATTTAAAAAAAAACAAACACACTTAATTAAAGACCAATTAAACTTAGGAAAAAAATGGGTTAACCCACCATGGTTGCTAAACATGGTTTAACCCTAACTTTTAACCCTAGTTTACATGCACATGTGTGTGCAAGCCACAATAAATTCTAATAAAATATTCATTAATTTTGATAAAATATTTGAAAATCGATTTGGTAAACTTTTTATTAAAAACCTTTTATTAAAGTATAATTAGCCACTAATCACATCCTAAGGTGTTACAATCTTACCCCCTTAAAGAAATTCATCCTCGAATTTAAAAATATAAAGCTACGCATACCTTCGAAGAGATGAGGGAATTTCTTCCGCATCTCGCCCTCGGCCTCCCAAGTGATCTCTTCACCATTCGGGTTGCGCTAAAGCACCTTCACAGACGGCAAGACCTTCGATCGAAGTTTCTTCACCTGCCGCTCTAATATCATGACTGGCTGCTCGGTGAACGAAAGATCGTGCTCGTGCTGAACGGTCTGACGCTGAATCATGTGCGAAGGGTCATGTAGGTATCTACAAAGCATCGACACGTGGAATACGGGGTGAACATCTGGGAAGTCGGGTGGAAGAGCCAAACGATATGCTAGTGCGCCCACACGCTCGAGGATCTCGAAGGGACCTATGAATCTGGGGCTAAGCTTCCCCTTCCGTCCAAACCTCATCACTCCCTTCATCGGAGAGACCCTCCGAAAAACGTGATCGCCAACTGCGAACTCTAATCTGCGGCGGCGTCTATCAGCATACGATTTTCTGCCTGCTCTGAGTTGTCATCATCCTCTCTCGAATCAACTGTATCTTCTCGGTCGTCTCATGTACGATCTGCGGCCCCAAGATACTGCTCTCACTGAGCTCTGTCCAACAGACTGGCGATCTACATCTCTTCCCATACAAGGCCTCGAAAGGTGCCATCTGAATAGTATCCTGGAAACTATTGTTATAGGAGAACTCCACCAAGGGTAAATGATGATCCCAGCTACCACCAAAGTCTAAAACGCACGCTCGGAGCATGTTCTCGAGAGTCTGAATAGTCCGCTCTGACTGGCCGTCGGTCTGCGGATGAAATATTGTGCTGAAACTCAATCGGGAGCCCAAAACCTCCTGAAGCCTCTGCCATAGTCGGCTGGTAAACTGGGTGCCTCGGTCGGACACGATACACGTCGGGACTCCATGCAGTCGTACAATCTCGTCGATGTATATCTGGGCATACTGAGCAAATCCGAAAGTCGTCTTCGTGTGCAGGAAGTGAGCCGCTTTCGTCAAACGATCCACGATCACCCAAATGGAGTCATACCCTCGCCTAGTCCTGGGTAGACCCACAACGAAGTCCATCGAAATCTTCTCCCATTTCCACTCCGGAATGGGTAATGGCTGTAGCTCTCCTGCTGGCCTCTGGTGCTTGGCCTTGACTTGCTGGCAAGTCAGGCATCTCGACACGAACTCTGTGATGTCCCTCTTCATTCCGTCCCACAGTAAACATCTCTCATATCACGGTACATCTTGGTGGAACCTGGATGAACACTATACATCAATCTATATGCCTCCTCAAGAATCTCACGCCGCAGTCCCTCAGCATCTGGTAAGCACAGTCTAGTCCCAAATCGCAGTATCCCCTGATCATCAATCATGAACTCAGAAAATCTGCCCTGTCCAATCTGTGCCATAATCTCTGAACAACGGTCATCACTGTACTGTGCCTCATGTATACAGTCAAGCAACTGTGGGCATGCACGAACATGCGCAAGCTGTCCCCTGATCGGCGTGAACGTGAACTGCACTCAGCTGTCGCATAAAATCTGCCAATCTGCCGACGACTGCCTCTGCACTGCGCTCAAACAAGATAGACTACCCCCGGGTTGCCTGCTCAAAGCATCCGCCACTACATTAGCCATGCCGGGTGATACAAGATCTCGCAATCGTAGTCCTTTACTAGTTCTATCCAACGGCGCTGTCTGAGATTCAGGTCTCGCTGCCGAAATATATACTTTAAGCTCTTGTGATCAGTGAATATCTGGCACGACTCGCCGTATAGGTAATGTCGCCAGATCTTGAGTGCAAAGACCACTGCAGCCATCTCTAAATCATGAGTGAGGTAGTTCTGTTCATGTCTCTTCAACTGCCGTGTAGCATACGCGATCACCCTGTCATGCTGCATCAATACGCACCCTATCCCCACTCGAGAAGCTTCACAATAGACCACAAATTCGGCCGATCCTAAAGGCAATGATAACACCGGCGCCGTAGTCAAACAAGTCCGTAGCTGCTGAAAGCTATGCTCACACTCTCTGTCCAATCAAAAGGAACTCCCTTCCGGGTCAACCCGGTGAAAGGTGCAGCAATACGGGAGAAATCCTGTACAAATCGCCTGTAATAGCCGGCCAGTCCTAGAAAGCTGCGGATCTCCGTAACTGATGCGGGTCTGGGCCAACACTGAACGACCTCGATCTTCTTCGGGTCCACACATATACGTCTCATGTAATCACGTGACCCAAGAAGTCTACGCTGTCAAGCCAGAATGCACACTTAGAGAATTTCGTGAATAGCTGGTGCTCGCTCAAGGTCCGCAGTGTGATCCGCAGGTGCTCCTCGTGCTCCTCTCGGCTCTGGGAATACACCAAATATCGTCAATGAATACGATGATGAACAAGTCAAGATACGGCCTGAAAATACGGTTCATCAAATCCATAAATACTGCTGGGGCGTTGGTGAGTCCGAACGACATCACAAAAATCTCATAATGACCGTAGCGCATGCGGAAAGCTGTCCTCGGTATATCCTCCTGTCGAACCCGCAGCTGATGGTATCCTGATCGCAAGTCGATCCTCGAAAAATACCCTGCGCCCTGAAGCTGGTCGAACAAGTCGTCGATGCGTGGTAAAGGATATCTGTTGCACTGTAACCCTGTTCAGCTGGCGGTAGTCGATACACAAACGCAAACTGCCGTCCTTCTTCTTGACAAACATGACCGGAGCACCTTAAGGAGACACACTGGGTCGAATAAGTCCCTTATCCAGCAAGTCTTGCAACTGACCCTTCAACTCACTAAGCTCCGCCGGGGCAATCCGATAAGGCGGTATAGAAATAGGCCCCGTGCCGGGAATCAAATCAATACAGGAAACAATATCGCGCTCAGGTGGTAGCCTAGGAAGCTCGTCAGGGAAAACATCAGGGAACTCACAAACAATCGGAACCTGGTCCAACGGAACATCCGTAGCTCTAGTATCGCAAACATAGGCTAGGAATCCCTGATATCCCTTTCTCAACAGCTGTCCAGCGCGAAAAGAAGAAATCAAACTGTGAGGGGCGGCACAACAGTCCCCCTGCACAACAAAAGCAGACTCGCCGGGAAAACAAAATCTAACTGTCTTCTCGTGGCAGTCCACAGATGCATAGCACGTGGTTAACCAATCCATGCCCAAAAAAACGTCGAAGTTCAACATCTCAAGAAGGATCAAGTCGACAGGCAACTCTCTCTCGCCAATACGGACAATACAAGATCGGAACACGTGCCTAGCAATAAACGACTCTCTCACAGGAGTGGTCACAACAAGCGGCTGATCAAGCAAACCGGACTCTCTACCCAAACTCGGCATGAAGTGTGTAAAAACGTACGAGTGTGTAGATCCGGGATCAAACAACACGTGTGCGTCAACAGAACATACTGATAGGGTACCTGAGACCACCGCATTGGACGCCTGTGCGTCCTGATGCGTCAACTCAAAAACCCATGCCTGTCCTCCACCTGCGACTGGCGGTCCCTTACTAGCAACTGGCTATACTCTGCCGGCAGCTGGCTGTCCTCTACCTCGGCCACCTCGTCCTCTATGAGTAAGCCCTCCGCGACCACGGCCGCTCTGTGCATGATTCTGATGCGGAGCAACAGTAGGTACAATAGGCAACGCCCTCTGGGGTGGTGAAGGTGGAAGTGTGACATGCGGTACTGCTGCCTCCCTCCGACGTATCTCGGTACAATCTCTGACACGGTGATAGGGACTACACACCTAAAGCATCCACGCGACGACTGCTGGCCCTCCTGGGGATAAGAGCTAAACATTTGACCTCGCCCCGAGTCTCTGCCACCTGTACGACGTCTATCACAACGTCCGAATGGAATTCTCTGTGCTGCGGTATCAGTACGAACCCTCTTCGGCCCTGGAACTACCGAAGTCTCTGCAAGGCGCTCCTCGACTAATAGGGATGCGTCTACAGCTGCTGCATAAGTCTCGCAATGCCGTGCACTGATCGCAAGGAACAGTGGGGTAAGCAAACCTCGAACAAACCTCTTGACTCGCATCTCCTCAGTAGCCACTAGGTATGGGGCATAAATTGATAGGTCGGTAAACAGTACGTCATACTCTGCCACTGTCATCTCTGGCGTCTGGCGTAAGGACTCGAATTTGCACGCTCGGGCATCCCTGACACTCTGGGGAAGGAAACGGGCTAGAAACACCGTCACAAACTCGGTCCAGGTCATAGGAGGAAGACCTGCTGCTCTGCCTTTCTCGATCGATTCACACCATTTCTGCGCAAGAACTTCCAGGCGAAAGCTCGCGAACTCTATCCATCTCGCATCTGAGCATCTAAGTGAATGACATATCCGAGCCATCCTATCAATAAAAGACTGTGGGTCCTCGGCTGCATCAGTGCTTGTGAAGACCGGAGGCTTCAGCCCCATAAACTCTGATAGCAATACTGTGATGACCTCTGTAGCCGCAAGGGCAACTGCCTGTACTATAGGTGTAGGGTTCCTAAGCACTCTTGTGAGGGTTCATAAGGGATCAACCATGCCCGAATAAAATTTTAGACGTGCCGAACAACCCAAAGGATCTTTGCTAGATTATTAGGGTTTAACATGCAAGTAATCATCTTTACTACTAAGTGTGAGGGATTACAATCTTTGTAGTCCGGTCCTTCGCTTCATAAGCTTCGAGTAGAAGTCCCTTCGCCGCGATCCACGATCTCCCGGACCCAAGAGAGGCTCTACGACTTGAACGATCTATGCTAGCTTGTAGTGTTCCGTTTCTCCGATGATCTACGTCGAAGTTGCTATAACTCAAGCTCTCTCACTCTAATGAGGTGAACACCCTAATCTAATGGGCTAGATGAGATGAGGATGATGGAGTAGTATTTATGCTATCTTTTATATCATATTCTCACAAGAAATCATCACAAAAGGAAAATCTAGCAAGCTTTCTCAAAGCTCAAGAGAGAAGAAGATGATGAATAATAAGATGATCCTTTTGTGATGAATAATGAAATGTATATATCAATTAATAATGTAACCATAGTTTAGTATGACAAGGATAACCCTTGTAGAGAATAAACTAGAGCTAGGGTTTGGTTAGGTTAAAGAATGAGTCATAGATAAATATCAAGCATAATATCTAATTCATGACAAAAAGGAAAGCTTCTAGATGGTGCAAGAAGGAGCTAACCCTAATCAAACCCTAACCTTGTTTAATCTTTACTAAACAAGTTCCATTATTAATTATATCATGTCACAATAATATATATCACATATATATTATATATTTGCAACAAAAGAAAATAATACAATTAACATATATCGCATATATATCAATGTATTATCCTGTGAGAAAATGAAATAATAAAGTGAGCCATTATTAGATAATGTAATACAATATATCATATATATTATTATACATTAAATCATCGAATCAACACTTGATCCAACAATCCGGCTATATCGAATATAACCGACTAATATATCATGTACCGATTCATCGAATCAACACTTGATCCGATGACCCGGTTCATATCTAAATATCGCGAGAATATAATACGGTATCACATATCGTATTATCCTCGGTCCTGCGCATATCACATATGTGCCTCTACTCCGTTTTGCCTGAGTCAAGAAACCTCTGTGTAGGACTCTAAAGAATCATCAATACGCCGGTAGCAGGTGATGATCATATCAAACACACACAAGCTGCAAGCGGTCAGCTAAACGTAACAGCCACCCAGGTATTGAGCGATCAGAAGATCAACAAGCTAGCATGTCTGTTCTCCTGTGAATCCAATCAGTAACACTCCCGTACAGTCCGGTCTCTTCGTCTGATATGTCGCATATCAAGTCTAGGGGTGGTATACGTCACACCCCAGTAACCGATAAGTCGTGTCGATGTGTGGCTCATAACGGGTCGAGAAACTATTAGTAACACTTACCAGTAAATCTCTATATCAGCCCTGGCCAGGGACTTCCAGTTATAGCCAATCGAACACAGCACAACATCAACTCCCTATACCGGGAGAGACGAATCCCCTCCTATCGCTCATTGCCTCCATGTGATTCGGGACTGTACCCAAAAGCCACCGTTTTGCATGCCCTCTTGGACGTGGTAAGGTGGAAATCAAAGCACAGTGGGAATCACACAAGACTCTATGACGATCTCGGGTCTACAGACTACTCTGTACCAGTGTCACCGGAGAACTGCCATCTGACGTGTGGTATATTACCATCTGGGAGTTCTCGGCGAGTCCGCTAGTGTACCTAGTCTCGACTGAGCACCCGTACACCATCTCTGATGTCAAACACCAATGGATATGGGATCATCCATCGCCCATCATATGGGTCAAGATGCATAACGCTAGTCTACTCTGGTGTATCGATGCCCTGTCTCGATATACCCTCGACTAGGAACAGTTATAGGATGTACTCATCGACTACCATGGCCCCACTAGTATGATCTCATCATAGTCCCAGTAGTCGAGTACAGATCCTAAGGGCTTTATCAACATGTGAGAGAAAGATAGTAAACCAATACAAGTCAACATGCTAAGATAAAGTGAAACCAAATAACATACTATCATGACGAGCAAGAAAGTCCTCTCTATATATATTCAAGCATCCATCATGATATACATCATATGTACAACAATGGCCTCTAGGGCATATACATAACTAACAATCTCCCACTTG
The DNA here is from genome assembly GCA_030015575.1 of Agapanthus africanus. Lineage (NCBI taxonomy): Eukaryota > Viridiplantae > Streptophyta > Magnoliopsida > Asparagales > Amaryllidaceae > Agapanthus > Agapanthus africanus. The sequence continues at coordinate 229,158,891 of CM057350.1, forward strand.
CACTAAGGCCAGCTGCTGTAGTATCTTATACCTAGCATCCCGAATAATCTCTCAAACTGTATCTAGGGAATGGCCTTCGTGAGCGGATCCGCACTGTTGTCCTTCGTATCTACTCTCCTGACCTCGATCTCCCGGCGATTAACTATGTCCCTGATCAGGTGATACCGCCTCAGAATATGTCTGGACTTTTGATGGGACCTGGGTTCCTTGGCCAAAGCCACAACTCCATTGTTATCGCAATACAGAGGTATTGGATGCTCAATGGATGGAACCACACCAAGTTCACTAATGAACTTCTTTATCCAGACAGCCTCTTTGGCAGCATCGTTGGCAGCGATGTATTCAGCCTCCATCGTCGAGTCTGCAACGGTATCCTGTTTGGAACTCTTCCAACATACCGCCCCTCCATTGAGGGTAAAGACAAATCCCGAGTGCGACTTAGAGTCGTCCTTATCAGTTTGGAAGCTGGAATCGTTAAAGGACTCCACCCGGAGTTCTCCGTTACCATACACCAGAACATCTCTCTAGTCTTTTGTAAATACTTGAGAATGTTCTTCACAGCTGTCCAGTGACTCTCTCCACGATCTGCTTGATACCAACTCACTACACTTAGCGAGTATGCTACATCGGGTCTGGTACATAGCATCGCATACATGATAGAGCCTACTGTCGAAGCATAGGGTATCCCTTGCATGCGAGCTCTCTCCAAATCAGTCTTGGGAGACATCTCTTTGGAGAGAGTGAGTCCAGAGATCATGGGTTGGTTCCCATGCTTGGATTCTTCCATACTAAACCTCTTTAGTATGGTGTCAATGTACCTGGATTGGGACAATCCCAGTATCCGTTTAGATCTATCTCTATTGATCATGATTCCCAATATGCAGGAGGCATCACCTAGATCTTTCATTGAGAATATTTGTGATAAGAAGAGCTTGACTGATTGCAGCATAGGAATATCATTTCCTATCAAGAGTATGTCATCCACGTATAATACGAGGAAGACAACCTTACTCTCTGCTACCTTCTTATAGATACAAGGTTCATCTATATTTTTGATGAAGTCAAACTCTTTGACTACAACATCAAAACAGATGTTCCAACTCCGCGATGCTTGCTTTAACCCATAAATGGATTTAAGCAGCTTGCACACCTTTCCGCTGCTCCCACTATCTACGAAGCCCTCTGGCTGAGTCATGTACACGCACTCTTCTAAATCACCGTTTAGAAAGGCGGTCTTAACATCCATTTGCCAGATTTCGTAGTCATGGTATGCAGCAATGGCAAGTAAGATCCGGATGGACTTAAGCATAGCCACTGGAGAAAAGGTTTCGTCATAATCCACACCTGGTCGTTGACGAAAACCCTTTGCTACAAGTCTAGCTTTGAAAGTCTCAAATTTTCCATCTACACCAAATTTCTTTCTAAAGATCACTTGCTCCCAATAGGTTTTACCCCTTCAGGAGCATTTTCCAAAGTCCATACTTTGTTGGTGTACATGGATTCCATTTCAGATCGCATTGCATCCAGCCATTTCAAAGAGTCACCACTTGTGATGGCCTGCTCGAAACTAGTCGGGTCATCATCTTCCATGATGCAATCCTCGCTTCCACCATCAATGAGAAAATCGTAGTATCTCTCAGGTGGATGAGAAATCCTGCTAGATCGGCGGAGAGGCTGGGGTTCGTCGGGTACTACTGAATCCTCTGGTTCCACTAAATCTTCAGTTGTAGTTTGTGTTGCTGGAACCTCTTCCAGCTCTACCTCATCTCCACTAATTTCTTTTGCAAGAAATTCCTTTTCTAAAAAGGTGCATGTTGAGCAACAAACACCTTTTGTTGTTCACTGTGGTAGAATAGATATCCATAAGAATTGCTTGGATATTCTACAAACTTACAAAGAACTGATCGTGCCTCGAGTTTGTCCGGATTTTGCCTTTTAACAAAGGCCGGACAACCCCATATCTTAACTCTTTTAAGAGATGGTCTCTTCCCATTCCATATCTCATATGGTGGCAGGCACAGATTTAGTTGGAACTCTATTCAATAGGTATATGGTTGTCTCCAGCGCATACCCCCAGAAAAAAATAGGCAACTCAGCTGTGCTCATCATAGAGCGCACCATATCTAATGGGGTGCGATTCCTCCGTTCTGATACACCCTTGTGCTGTGGTGTATAAGGAGGAGTAAGCTGAGAGAGAATCCCATTCTCTTTTAGATAATCCAGAAAATCATTGCTCAAGTATTCTCCTCCTTGATCAGATCGAAAATCTTAATAGTTTTGCCCGTTTGGTTCTCTACTTCGTGCTTATATTCTCTGAATTTCTCAAAAGCTTCAGACTTGTGTTTCATCAGGATCACATGTCCGAATCTTGAAAGATCGTCAGTGAATGTAATGAATGTTAGTTATGTATAACCCTAGAGGCCATTGTTGTACATATGATGTATATTATGATGGATGCTTGGATATATACAGAGAGGACTTTCTTGCTCGTCATGATAGTATGCTATTTGGTTTCACTTTATCTTAACATGTTGACTTGCATTGGTTTACTGTCTTTCTCTCACATGTTGATAAAGCCCTTAGGATCTGCACTCGACTACTGGGATTATGATGAGATCATACTAGCGGGGCCACGGTAGTCGATGAGTACATCCTATAACTATTCCTAGTCGAGGGTATATCGAGACAGGGCATTGATACACTAGAGTAGACTAGCGTATACGCATCTTGACCCATGTGATGGGCTATGGATGATCCCATATCCATCGTGTTTTGACATCAGAGATGATATATGGGTGCTCAGTGGAGACTGGGTACACTGGACGGACTCGCCGAGAACTCCCAGATGGTGATATACCACACGTCAGATGGCAGTTCTCCGGTGACACTGGTACAGGGTAGTCTGTAGACCCGAGATCGTCATAGAGTCTTGTGTGATTCCTACTATGCTTTGATTTCCCCCTTACCATGTCCAAGAGGGCGTGCAAAACGGTGGCTTTTGGGTACAGTCCCGAATCACATGGAGGCAATGAGCGATAGGAGGGGATTCGTCTCTCCGGTATAGGGAGTTGATATTGTGCTGTGTTTGATTGGCTATAACTGGAAGTCCCTGGCCAGGGCTGATATAGACATATACTGGTAAGTGTTACCAGTAGTTTCTTGACCTGTTATGAGCCTCACATCGACACGACTTATCGGTTACTGGGGTCTGACGTATACCACCCCTAGACTTGATATGCGACATATCAGACGAACAGACCGGACTGTACGGCAGTGTTACTGATTGGATTCACAGGAGAACGTACAGGCTAGCTTGTTGATCTTCTGATCGCTCAATACCTGGGTGGCTGTTACGTTTAGCTGACCGCTTGCAGCTTGTGGGTATTTGATATGATCATCACCTGCTACTGGCGTATTGACGATTCTTTAGAGTCCTACACAGAGGTTTCTTGGCTCAGGCAAAACGGAGTAGAGGCACATATGTGATATGTGCAGGACCGAGGATAATACGATATGAGATACCGTATTGTATTCTCGCGATATTTAGATATGAACCGGGTCATCGGATCAAGTGTTGATTCGATGAATCGGTAATGATATATTAGTCGGTTATATTCTATATAGCCGGATTGTCGGATCAAGTGTTGATTCGATGATTTAATGTATAATAATATATATGATATATTGTATTACATTATCTAATATTGGCTCGCTTTATTATTTCATTTTCACCGGATAATACATTGATATATATGCGATATATGTTAATTGTATTATTTTCTTTTGTTACAAATATATAATATATATGTGATATATATTATTGTGACATGATATGATTAATAATAGAACATGTTTAGTGAAGATTAAACAAGGTTAGGGTTTGATTAGGGTTAGCTTCTTCTTGCACCTTCTAGAAGCTTTCTCTTTTGTCTTGGTTAGGATATTATGGTTGATATTTATCCATGACTCATTTTTAACCTAACCAAATCCTAGCTCTAGTTTATTCTCTACAAGGGTTATCCTTGTTATACTAAACTATGGTTACATTATTAATTCATATATACTTTTCATTATTCATGAAAAAAGGAATTATCTCATTATTCATCTTCTTCTTCTCTCTTTAGCTTTGAGAAAGCTTACTAGAAATTCCTTTTGTGATTATTTCATGTGAGATTATGATATAAAAAGAAAGCATAAATACTACTCCATCATCCTCATCTAATCTAGCCATTAGATTAGGGTGTTCACCTCATTAGAGTGAGAGAGTTTGGGTTATAGCAAATTCAACGTAGATCATCGGAGAAACGGAACACTACAAGCTAGCATGGATCGTTCGTGTCGTGGAGCCTCTCTTGAGTCCGGGAGATCGTGGATCGCGGCGAAGAGACTTCTACTCGGAGCTTATGAAGCGAAGGAGCGGACTACAAAGGTTGTAATCCCTCACACTTAGTAGTAAAGATGTTTACTTGCATGTTAAACCCTAATAATCTAGCAAAGATCCCGGCTTTGGGTTGGTCGGCACGTCTAAAATTTTATTCGGGCATGGTTGATGCCTTATGAACCCTCACAAGAGTGCCTAGGAACCCTACAGTGGTATCAGAGCCTAGCTAGAGTATTAGGCGATGTGTATACGAAATTAAAACTCCGATCGAACCCGATACGATGAAAATGAACCCCTCTCTGGATATTTTTCAAAAATGCGATTTTTCTGAATTAAAAATACCTAAAAAATTCAGCAGGTAAATTCAAGAATTATGGTGAAAAACGATGATGTCATCCCTACAAAACGCCGCGGAACCGCGGCCGTACCTTGCTTGGGCCGCGGATCCACGGCACTACTGTTTGATTGGACACTTATTTTTTCACAGTAATTCCTTTTACCGCTTTTATAACTTTCAGGGTATTTTTTTATTCTGACTCAAGTGTTGATTATTCTGGGGTTTATTTTGTAATCGTAGATTCGATCGGAATATTTAAATTCGTTATTATTTCCGGATATTTAGAAACTGTTAAAATGTTCGAACGGATATCATTAACTCATTTTTTCCCGGCACGAAAAACTTTCAAGTGTTGAATTTTTTATCCGGTTTAAATCTTTCGGAAAAATGTGCAAGTAACACGGTGGACCCTCTCGAAGACAACAAACCTTAACTTGATTATGTGACCGTCTTGAACTGCCTCTAAACCTTAGGGTTTGGGGCAGTACGGCGAGCCACATGTGAGGCGTTGGCTTGACCCTTCTACGGCTGGATCACCGGTACTGTGACATATTCTGGGATTATTTGAACTCCGCTCAAGTGTTGAGCAATTTAGGAAATTTTGGGTATTTGATTATCTGTTCGGAAAGTTTAATACTGTCTATTTATCTGGAATGCGATACAATATGTGGAATTCATAGATTTAGGCATGAAATGCGAAGTATGTGATATTTCGGATTTACGATGTCTAAAGTGATTGTGGATTCCAAATATTGTAGTTTTACAATTTCTTTTTCTGTGACCGTAAGTGTAGTATGTAGTTGTATTGCCGGTTTTTGTTGCTATACATCAACGACGATCGGTGTATGCATACTTACTTACGTTGATGATATGTGATATTATGTGTTGCTGTGATATGTTATATTGGATCGTCGTGTTCTGAATAGCCGGGGGTTTTATGTGAGATGAGGATTTTTATTTTCATTCATGTAAAATTCATTTGTAATGTAATATTCTTTTATTTGGGGCACTTCCGGGTTAAGGTTGATTTCACCAGTGTTGTATATTATTTACTTTTCCGCATTAGGATAGACCCAAGGAGGGGAGCACAAGTAACCGGGTTCTAGGGTCCAGTGGGAGGCCATCTCGAGGAGTCGAGATCGGGTATCCTAACCCTAGAATTGGCAGTGTTACTTGCCGCTCTCGTAGGGGTCTTGGGATGTGGGTTTGGCAATTCATCGCGACCGTGGAATCCGTGTTTTATACAGGCTCGTATTGAAAACACGGATGTCCTAGTATATCCAATATTTCATATATGTTCTTCTGCTGCAATGTTCTGTGATGAGATCATATTACTGCCTGAGACGAATGCTTATATTATATATATATATATGCTGATATATAAATATTACTGCTTTCGTTTCTTCTGTGATGCTTAGGAAGCATAAGCTGATGGGATTTTATTAATGAAATTAATAAAAAGAAAAGAAACCTAAAAGATGTTGTAGAATCAAAACTTTATAAAAAGGGTAGCTACAGTCTTGCTTTGCATAGCGATATATATGATATATCCTGCACCTTATTCGATGGGAAAAGAGCCGAGATCCCTTCACCGGGAGTGACCTCTTTAGCAAAACTAATGAAAACCTCAAAATCACTCCATTTCAAAATTTCACTTGATTCTACAACGATATCAAGTTCATTACGCAATAGGTTTTCAGAAAAACCTGTCGTAGCCCTCCGACATTTCAGATATATATTACTTAGTATTCGTGCTACGGTTGTTTGGCATTCGTTAAGGTGTAGTGTATGGTAGCTATTTACTATTTATCTGTAGCATATGATGCGATTGGATTAGGGTATTCGTACGGCGTTGTTTGGCATTCGTCAAGGGTAGTACGGATGGGTTTAATTCAATAAAGAAATGTACGGGTTGAACTTGAATAGCGGACTATGAGTTGTTTGGCATTCGTTAAGGTCATAGCACGTTAGGGGCAAAAGCATTATCGGGAATTTCAAGTGTTGAAATTTGCAATGAGATTGCATACCTCCTATGAGATAGTTGGATCCCAATACCCACTGCGAGTAAGAGTTACTCCTGGGAGAGTTTTACACAGGACAATTAGCCGATCAAGTAGATGTCTAGAAAAGTGTTAACGAGGTTACGCCTCTGGGAAAATGAGGTTTACTTTAATTAGGTCCGTGCGAAAGCACGGGGAACCTCCCTCAAGTACCGACACTGATCTGGCTGAAAGATTGACGAAATTGTAGGGTGTAATTAATCCCGGCTAATCTTACTTTTTATGGTTTGAAGGTAGATTTGATAAAAACAGTGGGAGATATCCTGATTAGATAAGATAATAACCAATCTAATCTTGCAAGAGCATACGCTAAAGTGTTTTCTTTTCTCTCTCTCTCCAGGTAGCGACCATGTCAGGCCATAATCAAGATAATAATATGGATGTATTGACTGAACCCGCTTATTATACTGAGCAGGGGAACGTTGGACCCGTTCTTTCTTATAAGAGTTATAAGACTGAACAGGGAATAGGAGAATATCTGGATTCTCTAGCCGCCCAAAAGAACATGCATGTTGATGCATCTTCTTCAGGTGTGTTAGTTATTGAGAACTGTTTCTCAGTTCACCCTACGTCCTGGGTATTAGATACCGGATCAGGATCTCACATATGTAAAATGTTACATGGGCTACGAAAAGGTAGAGAACTGGGAAAAGGTGATCATTCCATTCAAGTAGGGAATGGGGCAAATGTTGCAGCCAAAGCAGTTGGCGAATATCACCTAGTATTACCAAGTGGTGATACACTGATTCTGAATGAGTGCTATTATATACCGAACATGATGTGCAACATTATATCAGTTTCTTTATTAAGTAAAGAAGGATATAATTTTGTAGTACATGATAATGTTATGAACATATTCCTAGATCAAAAGTTGATTGTATCAGGCTCGTTATATAATGGCATATTCATTCTAAATCAAAATACAGTCCTCAATATACAAAACACAAACAAGAGGAAAAGTTCAGAAATGAACGAATCCTTCTTGTGGCATTGTAGACTTGGTCATATCAATGCGACACGACTGGCTAAGTTATATAAGGATGGATATTTGAATCCGTTCGAATTATCATCTTATGATACTTGCCATTCATGTCTCAAAGGAAAAATGACCAAAGCTCCGTTTAGTGGACACGGAGAAAGAGTTACGGAACTCTTAGGACTGGTACATAGTGATGTATGCGGTCCCATGTCTACACACGCCAGGAACGGTTCTTCCTACTTCATTACATTCACTAACGATCTCTCTAGATACGGGCATGTGTTCCTGTTGAAACACAAGTCTGAAGCTTTTGAGAAATTCAGAGAATATAAGCGCGAAGTAGAGAACCAAACGGGCAAAAGTATTAAGATCCTTCAATCTTATCGAGGAGGAGAATACTTAAGCAATGAGTTCCAAGATTATCTAAAAGAGAATGGGATTCTCTCTCAGCTTACTCCACCTTATACACCACAGCACAACGGTGTATCGGAACGGAGGAACCGGACCCTATTAGATATGGTGCGCTCAATGATGAGTACAGCTGAGTTACCTATTTCCTTCTGGGGGTATGCGCTTGAGACAGCCATACACCTATTGAATATGGTTCCTACCAAATCAGTGCCTACCACTCCATATGAGATATGGAAAGGGAAGAGACCATCTCTTAAGTATGTTAAGATATGGGGTTGTCCAGCCTAGTCAAAAGACAAAATCCGGACAAACTCGAGGCAAGATCCGTCTTATGTAAGTTTGTAGGATATCCCAAAAATTCACAAGGGTATATCTTCTACCACCCCAAGGAACAAAAGGTGTTTGTTTCTCGACATGCCACTTTCTTAGAAAAAGGTTTTCTTATGAAACAGATTAGTGGCATTGAGGTAGAACTGAAAGAGGTTCCAGCGACACAAACTATAACAGAAGACTTGGTAAAACCAGAGGATTCAGTAGTACCCGACGAACCCCAGCCTCTCCGCCGATCTAGCAGGGTTTCTCATCCGCCTGAGAGATACTACGGTTTTCTCATTGATGGTGGAAGCGAGGATTGCATCATGGAAGATGATGACCCGACTAGTTTCGAGCAGGCCGTCACGAGTGGTGACTCTGTGAAATGGCTGGATGCAATACGATCTGAGATGGAATCCATGTACACCAACAAAGTATGGGCTTTGGAAAATGCTCCTGAAGGGGTAAAACCCATTGGGAGCAAGTGGATTTTTAAAAAGAAATTTGGTGTAGATGGAAAAGTTGAGACTTTCAAAGCTAGACTTGTAGCAAAGGGTTTTCGTCAACGACCAGGTGTGGATTATGACGAAACCTTTTCTCCAGTGGCTATGCTTAAGTCCATCCGGATCTTACTTGCCATTGCTGCATACCATGACTACGAAATCTGGCAAATGGATGTTAAGACCGCCTTTCTAAACGATGATTTAGAAGAGTGCGTGTACATGACTCAGCCAGAGGGCTTCGTAGATAGTGGGAGCAACGGAAAGGTGTGCAAGCTGCTTAAATCCATTTATGGGTTAAAGCAAGCATCGCGGAGTTGGAACATCTGTTTTGATGTTGTAGTCAAAGAGTTTGACTTCATCAAAAATATAGATGAACCTTGTATCTATAAGAAGGTAGCAGAGAGTAAGGTTGTCTTCCTCGTGTTGTACGTGGATGACATACTCTTGATAGGAAATGATATTCCTATGCTGCAATCAGTCATGCTCTTCTTATCACAAAGATTCTCAATGAAAGATCTAGGTGATGCCTCCTGCATATTGGGAATCATGATCTATAGAGATAGATCCAAAAGGATACTGGGATTGTCCCAATCCAGGTACATTGACACCATACTAAAGAGGTTTAGTATGGAAGAATCCAAGCGTAGGAACCAACCCACGATCTCTGGACTCACTCTCTCCAAAGAGATGTCTCCTAAGACTGATTTGGAGAGAGCTCGCATGCAAGGGATACCCTATGCTTCGGCAGTAGGCTCTATCATGTATGCGATGCTATGTACCAGACCCGATGTAGCATACTCACTAAGTGTAGTGAGTCGGTATCAAGTAGATCTTGGAGAGAGTCACTGGACAGCTGTGAAGAACATTCTCAAGTACTTGCGAAGGAATAGAGACATGTTCTTGGTGTATGGTAACGGAGAACTCCGGGTGGAGTCCTTTACCGATTCCAGCTTCCAAAGTGATAAGGACGACTCTAAGTCGCACTTGGGATTTGTCTTTACCCTCAATGGAGGGGCGGTATGTTGGAAGAGTTCCAAACAGGATACCATTGCAGACTCGACGATGGAGGCTGAATACATCGCTGCCAACGTTGCTGCCAAAGAGGCTGTCTGGATGAAGAAGTTCATTAGTGAACTTGGTGTGGTTCCATCCATTGAGCATCCAATACCTCTGTATTGCGATAACAATGGAGCTGTGGCTTTGGCCAAGGAACCCAGGTCCCATCAGAAGTCCAGACATATTCTGAGGCGGTATCACCTGATCAGGGAGATAGTTGATCGCCGGGAGATCGAGGTCAGGAGAGTAGATACGAAGGACAACACTGCGGATCCACTCACGAAGGCCATTCCCCAGATACAGTTTGAGAGATTATTCGATATGCTAGGTATGAGATACTACAGCAGCTGGCCTTAGTGCAAGTGGGAGATTGTTAGTTATGTATATGCCCTAGAGGCCATTGTTGTACATATGATGTATATTATGATGGATTCTTGGATATATACAGAGTGGACTTTCTTGCTTGTCATGATAGTATGCAATTTGGTTTCACTTTATCTTAACATGTTGACTTGTATTGGTTTATTGTCTTTCTCTCACATGTTGATAAAGCCCTTAGGATCTGTACTCGACTACAGGGATTATGATGAGATCATACTAGTGGGGCCACGGTAGTCGATGAGTACATCCTATAACTGTTCCTAGTTAAGGGTATATCGAGACAGGGCATCGATACACCAGAGTAGACTAGCGTATACGCATCTTGACCCATGTGATGGGCGATGGATGATCCCATATCCATCGGTGTTTGACATTAGAGCTGGTATACGGGTGCTCAGTGGAGACTGGGTACACTGGACGGACTCGCTGAGAACTCCCAGATGGTGATATACCACACGTCAGATGGCAGTTCTCCGGTGACACTGGTACATGGTAGTCTGTAGACCCGAGATCGTCATAAAGTCTTGTGTGATTCCCACTATGCTTTGATTTCCACCTTACCACGTCCAAGAGGGCGTGCAAAATGGTGGCTTTTGGGTACAGTCCCGAATCACATGGAGGCAATGAGCGATAGGAAGGGATTCGTCTCTCCCGGTATAGGGAGTTGATGTTGTGCTATGTTCGATTGGCTATAACTGGAAGTCCCTGGCCAGGGCTGATATAGAGATATACTGGTAAGTGTTACCAGTAGTTTCTCGACCTGTTATGAGCCTCACATCGACACGACTTATCGGTTACTGGGGTCTGACGTATACCACCCCTAGACTTGATATGCGACATATCAGACGAACAGACCGGACTGTACGGGAGTGTTACTGATTTGATTCATAGGAGAACGTACAGGCTAGCTTGTTGATCTTCTGATCGCTCAATACCTGGGTGACTGTTACGTTTAGCTGACCGCTTGCAGCTTGTGGGTGTTTGATATGATCATCACTTGCTACCGGCGTATTGACGATTCTTTAGAGTCCTACACAGAGGTTTCTTGGCTCAGGCAAAATGGAGTAGAGGCACATATGTGATATGTGCAGGACCGAGGATAATACGATATGAGATACCGTATTGTATTCTCGCGATATTTAGATATGAACCGAGTCATCGGATCAAGTGTTGATTCGATGAATCGGTACATGATATATTTGTCGGTTATATTCGATATAGCCGGATTATCAGATCAAGTGTTGATTCGATGATTTAATGTATAATAATATATATGATATATTGTATTACATTATCTAATATTGGCTCGCTTTATTATTTCATTTTCTCACCGGATAATACATTGATATATATACGATATATGTTAATTGTATTATTTTCTTTTGTTGCAAATATATAATATATATGTGATATATATTATTGTGACATGATATGATTAATAATGGAACATGTTTAGTGAATATTAAACAAGGTTAGGGTTTGATTAGGGTTAGCTTCTTCTTGCACCTTCTAGAAGCTTTCTCTTTTTTCTTGGTTAAGATATTATGGTTGATATTTATCCATGACTCATTTTAACCTAACCAAACCCTAGCTCTAGTTTATTCTCTACAAGGGTTATCCTTGTCATACTAAACTTTGGTTACATCATTAATTCATATATACTTTTCATTATTCATGACAAAAGGAATTATCTCATTATTCATCTTCTTCTTCTCTCTTTAGCTTTGAGAAAGCTTACTAGAAATTCCTTTTGTGATGATTTCATGTGAGATTATGATATAAAAAGAAAGCATAAATACTACTCCATCATCCTCATCTAATCTAGCCCATTAGATTAGGGTGTTCACCTCATTAGAGTGAGAGAGCTTGGGTTATAGCAACTTCGACGTAGATCATCGGAGAAACGGAACACTACAAGCTAGCATGGATCGTTCGAGTCGTGGAGCCTCTCTTGAGTCCGGGAGATCGTGGATCGCGGCGAAGGGACTTCTACTCGGAGCTTATGAAGCGAAGGAGCAGACTACAAAGGTTGTAATCCCTCACACTTAGTAGTAAAGATATTTACTTGTATGTTAAACCCTAATAATCTAGCAAAGATCCCGGCTTTGGGTTGTTCGGCACGTCTAAAATTTTATTCGGGCATGGTTGATGCCTTATGAACCCTCACAAGAGTGCCTAGGAACCCTATAATGAAGTAGGAAGAACCGTTCCTGGCATGCGTAGACATGGGACCGCATACATCACTATGTACCAGTTCTAAGAGTTCCGTAACTCTTTCTCCGTGTCCACTAAACGGAGCTTTGGTCATTTTTCCTTTGAGACATGAATGGAAAGTATCATAAGATGTTAATTCGAACGGATTCAAATATCCATCCTTATGTAACTTAGCCAGTCGTGTCGCATTGATATGACCAAGTCTACAATGCCACAAGAAGGTTTCGTTCATTTCTGAACTTTTCCTCTTGTGTGTGTTTTGTATATTGAGGACTGTATTTTGATTGAGAATGAATATGCCATTATGTAACGAGCCTGATGCAATCAACCTTTGATTTAGGAAGATGTTCATAACAATATCCTATACTACAAAATTATATCCTTCTTTACTTAATAAAGAAACTGATATAATGTTGCACATCATGTTCAGTATATAATAGCACTCATTCAGAATCAGTGTATTACGACTTGGTAATACTAGGTGATATTCGCCAACTGCTTTGGCTGCAATACTTGCACCATTTCCTACTTGAACGGAATGATCACCTTTTCCCAGTTCTCTACCTTTCCGTAGCCCATGTAACAATTTACATATGTGGAATCCTGATCTGGTATCTAATACCGAGGATGTAGGGTGAACTGAGAAACAGTTCTCAATAACTAACACACCCGAAGAAGGTGCATCAATATGCATGTTCTCCATTTGGGCGGCATGAGAATCTAGATATTCTCCTGTTTTCTGTTCAGTCTTATAACTCTTATAAGAAAGAATGGGTCCAACGTTCCCCTGCTCAATATAATAAGCGGGTTCAGTCAATACATCCATATTATTATCTTGATTATGGCCTGACATGGTCGCTACCTGGAGAGAGAGAGAAGAAAACACTTTAGCGTATGCTCTTGCAAGATTAGTTGGTTATTATCTTATCTAATCAGGATGTCTCCCACTGTTTTTATCAAATCTTCCTTCAAATCCTAAAATGTAAGATTGGCCGGGATTAATTACACCCTACAATTTCGTCAATCTTTCAGCCAGATCAGTGTCAGTACTTGAAGGAGGTTCCCCGTGCTTTCGCACGGACCTAATTAAAGTAAACCTCGTTTTCCCAGAGGCGTAACCCCGTTAACACTTTTCTAGACACATACTTGATTGGCTAATTGTCCTGTGTAAAACTTTCCCAGGAGTAACACTTACTCGCAGTGGGTATCGGGATCCAACTATCTCATAGGAGGTATGCAATCTCATCGCAAATTTCAACACTTGAAATTCCCGATAACGCTTTTACCCCTAGCAACTTATGACCTTGGCTAAGGTCAACAAATCATAAGTGCTAGTCAAGTTCAACCCGTCATTTCCTGATTGAATTAAACCCACCCGTACGACCCTTGGCTAAGGTCAACAAAGTAGTACGACTACCCTAACTCAATCACATCTCATATTTTAACAGATAAATGCTAATTAGCTAACGTACACCACGCCTTGGCTAAAGTCAACAAACGCAGCACGAATACTAACTAGTCTCTATCTGAAATGACGGTGGGCTACGCAGGTTTTTCAGAAAACCCTGAGCGTAATGAACTTGATATCGTCGTAGAATCTAGTAGTTTTTGAAAAAGGAGTGTTTTTGAGGCTTTTCTAGTTTCGCTAAAGAGGTCTCTCCCGGTGAAGGGATCTCGGCTTTTTCCCCATCGAATAAGGTGCAGGGTATATCATATATACCGCTGTGCAAAGCAAAAACTATATAAGCTGTCAAAAACTAAACCGCGAGTTTGTAGCATCTGCCAGTTTCGCTAAAGAGGTCACTCCCGGTGAAGGGATCTCGGCTCTTTCCTTATCGAATAAGGTGCAGGATATATCATATATACCGCTATGCAAAGCAAAACTGTAGCTACCCTTTTTATAAAGTTTTGATTCTACAACATCTTTTAGGTTTCTTTTCTTTTTATTAATCTCATTAATAAATCCCATCAGCTTATGCTTCCTAAGCATCACAGAAGAAACGAAAGCAGTAATATTTATATATCAGCACACATATATAGTATAAGCATTCGTCTCAGGCAGTAATATGATCTCATCACAGAACATTGCAGCAGAAGAATATATATGAAATATTGGATATACTAGGACGTCCGTGTTTTCAATACGAGCCTGTATAAAACACTGATTCCACGGTCGCGATGAATAGCCAAACCCACATCCTAAGACCCCTATGAGAGCGACAAGTAACACTGCCAATTCTAGGGTTAGGAGACCTGGTCTCGACTCCTCGAGATGGCTTCCCACTGGACCTAGAACCCGGTTACTTGTGCTCCCCTCCGTGGGTCTACCCAATGCGGAAAAGTAAATAATATACACTGGTGACATCAACCTCATCCCGGAAGTGCCCCAATAAAAGAATATTACATACAAATGAATTTTACATGAATGAAAATAAAAACCCTCATCTCACATAAAACCCCCGGCTATTCTGAACACGACGATCCAATATAACATATCACAGCAACACATAATATCACATATCATCAACGTAAGTAAGTATGCATACACCGATCGTCGTTGATGTATAGCAACAAAAACCGGCAATACAACTACATACTACACTTACGGTCACAGAAAAGAAATTATAAAACTACAATATTTGGAATCCACAATCACTTTAGATATCGTAAATCCGAAATATCACATACTTCGCATTTCATGCCTAACTATATGAATTCCACATATTGTATCACATTCCAGATAAATAGACAGTATTAAACTTTCTGAATAGATAATCAAATACCCAAAATTTCCTAAATAGCTCAACACTTGAGCGGAGTTCAAATAATCCCAAAAACTGTCACAGTACCGATGATCCAGCCGTAGAAGGGTCAAGCCAATGCCTCACATGTGGCACGCCGTACTGCCCCAAACCCTAAGGTTTAGAGGCAGTTCAAGACGGTCACATAATCGAGTTAAGGTTTGTGTTCTTCTAGAGGGTCCACCGCGTTACTTGCACATTTTTCCGAATGATTTAAACCCGATAAAAATTCAACACTTGAAAATTTTAAGTGCCGGGAAAATGTGAGTTAATGATATCCGTTCGAACATTTTAACAGTTTCTAAATATCCCGAAAACATAACAAAATTAAATATTCCGATCGAATCAACGATTACAAAATAAACCCCAGAACACTCAACACTTGAGTCAGATTAAAAATACCCAGAAAATATAACTTACAGAAATATAGATTACTGTGCAAAAAGATAGGACAATATCCACTGTACGGCCGCGGATCCATGGCCCAAGCAAGTATTGGCCGCGGAACCGCGGCGGTCCGTACGATTTGGCCTGTCGTTTTTCACAGAATTTCTTATAATTTCCTGCTGGTATTTTAAAGCAATTTTAAATCAGAAAAATCACAGTTTTTAAAAAATATCCAGAGAGGGGTTCATTTCGTAGTTTCGGGGTTCGTTCGGAGTTTTAACTTCGTATACACGTCGCCTAATGCTCTAGGTAGGCTCTGATACCACTGTAGGGTTCCTAGGCACTTTTGTGATGGTTCATAAGGCATCAACCATGCCTGAATAAAATTTTTGACGTGCCGAACAACCCAAAGCCGGGATCTTTGCTAGATTATTAGGGTTTAACATGCAAGTAATCATCTTTACTACTAAGTGTGAGGGATTACAACTTTTGTAGTCTGCTCCTTCGCTTCATAAGCTCCGAGTAGAAGTCCCTTCGGCGCGATCCACGATCTCCCGGACTCAAGAGAGGCTCCACGACTCGAACGATCCATGCTAGCTTGTAGTGTTCCGTTTCTCCGATGATCTACGTCGAAGTTGCTATAACTCAAGCTCTCTCACTCTAATGAGGTGAACACCCTAATCTAATGGGCTAGATTAGATGAGGATGATGGAGTAGTATTTATGCTATCTTTTTATATCAAATTCTCACAAGAAATCATCACAAAAGGAAAATCTAGCAAGCTTTCTCAAAGCTCAAGAGAGAAGAAGATGATGAATAATAAGATGATCCTTTTGTGATGAATAATGAAATGTATATATCAATTAATAATGTAACCATAGTTTAGTATGACAAGGATAACCCTTGTAGAGAATAAACTAGAGCTAAGGTTTGGTTAGGTTAAAGAATGAGTCATAGATAAATATCAAGCATAATATCTAACTCATGACAAAAAGGAAAGCTTCTAGATGGTGCAAGAAGGAGCTAACCCTAATCAAACCCTAACCTTGTTTAATCTTCACTAAACATGTTCCATTATTAATCATATCATGTCACAATAATATATATCACATATATATTATATATTTGCAACAAAAGAAAATAATACAATTAACATATATCGCATATATATCAATGTATTATCCTGTGAGAAAATGAAATAATAAAGTGAGCCAATATTAGATAATGTAATACAATATATCATATATATTATTATACATTAAATCATCGAATCAACACTTGATCTGACAATCCGGCTATATCGAATATAACCAACTAATATATCATGTACCGATTCATCGAATCATCACTTGATCCGATGACCCGGTTCATATCTAAATATCGCGAGAATATAATACGGTATCACATATCGCATTATCCTCAGTCCTGCGCATATCACATATGTGCCTCTACTCCGTTTTGCCTGAGTCAAGAAACCTCTGTGTAGGACTCTAAAGAATCGTCAATACGCCGGTAGCAGGTGATGATCATATCAAACACCCACAAGCTGCAAGCGGTCAGCTAAACGTAACAGCCACCCAGGTATTGAGCGATCAGAAGATCAACAAGCTAGCCTGTCCGTTCTCCTGTGAATCCAATCAGTAACACTCCCGTACAGTCCGGTCTGTTCGTCTGATATGTCGCATATCAAGTCTAGGGGTGGTATACGTCAGACCCCAGTAACCGATAAGTCGTGTCGATGTGTGGCTCATAACGGGTCGAGAAACTACTAGTAACACTTACCAGTAAATCTCTATATCAGCCCTGGCCAGGGACTTCTAGTTATAGCCAATCGAACACAGCACAACATTAACTCCCTATACCGGAAGAGACGAATCCCCTCCTATCGCTCATTGCCTCCATGTGATTCGGGACTGTATCCAAAAGCCACCGTTTTGCATGCCCTCTTGGACGTGGTAAGGTGGAAATCAAAGCACAGTAGGAATCACACAAGACTCTATGACGATCTCGGGTCTACAGACTACCCTGTACCAGTGTCACCGGAAAACTGCCATCTGACGTGTGGTATATCACCATCTGGGAGTTCTCGGCGAGTCCGTCCAGTGTACCTAGTATCCACTGAGCACCCGTACACCATCTCTGATGTCAAACACCGATGGATATGGGACCATCCATCGCCCATCATATGGGTCAAGATGTGTATACGCTCGTCTACTCTGGTGTATCGATGCCCTGTCTCGATATACCCTCGACTAGGAACAGTTATAGGATGTACTCATCGACTACCATGGCCCCACTAGTATGATCTCATCATAGTCCCATTAGTCGAGTACAGATCCTAAGGGCTTTATCAACATGTGAGAGAAAGACAGTAAACCAATACAAGTCAACATATTAAGATAAAGTGAAACCAAATAGGATACTATCATGATGAGCAAGAAAGTCCTCTCTATATATATCCAAGCATCCATCATGATATACATCATATGTACAACAATGGCCTCTAGGGCTTATACATAACTAACAATAGGTACCATCGCGGTCCCCGTAACGGGTGGAACTACCTCTGGTCGCTGTGCTCGAAGAGTCTCGACTAGCGACCCTATCATCTGGCGCATCTCTTGCATACCGGCCCCTAGCATAGTGATCTGATCTGTCGTAGGAGGAACAGTCTGCTCTGGTACATCTGGTGTACTTTCCGGATCAGTCCTCGTCTCGGACGAGTCAACTCAAATCTCGGCTCTCGCGGCCGCTCTCTGCGTCCTCTTAGTCTTTGGTGGCATAATGGCTATCAGCAAAAGAAATTAGGGTTCGATACGGATACAGAAATCGAATCACCAGAATGTATACAATCATGAAGGAATTTCAATCAATAAGTCCTAAGGTCGCTTAGGCGGATTATCGTGTCATGAGTATGCTGCGGAACATACGCATGCTACGCCACTCTGCTTCAGCTACCTACTCCGTCATACCAGGGTCATCCTACACTCCGAAGGTAAAACCTACGCTCTGATACCAACTTTGTCACGACCCAACGTTCGGTCCGTGACCGGCACTTAACCACATAACGTCTACAGGCGTAACGCGACTAAGTAAGCCGAAACCCAGAAATCAAAACCATTAAAGGAATGAGTGTTAAAACATTTAAGGGAGATATTTGTTAAAACATTTAGAAAGCCTTAAGTAATTTAGTAAAATTCTTTAAAGTTCAAGTTATTGTCTTAAAAATTTTGGCAGCATTTCTTTTGTAAAAACTAGCCCCGAAATCGGGTACAAGATAATATATGAGTAAAATGATATACAATAGAAATAAAGCATCCCAAACGGAAGCAATCACGCCCAACGGCGGAAACAATCACCACGATAATTATATACGACGCCGTAGCGAAGAATGAGCAAAAATAAGTGAAGACAACATGAAATATAAAACTGCATAAACAAAGTCGGCTCACAACGAGCTCGACACCAGAGTACAACTAGTATATATCGTCCTCACAACTGGTCTCTAAGTCAATACATGAAAAGTAGATGGAGAGTACTAGATACAACAGTGTATACAACTGGAAAAATAAACAGATACCGCACAAAATCCCACCTATCAGCAAAAGGGCTCACGCGCCAACTGCAGTGGTATCTGGATCAAAAGATGCAAGAAAGCAGCCTGCCGCGACTACTCTGATAGGCAACCTGCAAGCACTGTGGCACAACGGGGGTGAGTTGCCAACTCGTGAATAGTAGATAACATATAAAGGTAATCGCGAGTATGCACGTGCTGCGATACTCTAACCTATGCCAACTGATAACATCTATATGATGAGCTAGATGAGTAATAATCATGCAACAAATGCGATCTAATAACATCTCTATATGATGAGCAGGGTATACAATAATCGTGCATAGCATATGCAATCTAATAGCATCTATATAGGATGAGCAGGGTATACAATAATCGTGCATAGCAAGTGCAATCCAATAATATCTATATAGGATGAGCAGGGTATGCAATAATCGTGCATAGCAAGTGTAATCTATCAGGTACTACCGATACAGGATGAGATGTATAACACTAAATGCTGAGCATGGGAATAAATAATATCTACACGGAATGTCAACGTGGAAAATAACCGGTGTCCATCAATATATCCAAATCCTAGTAAAACTCAGGCGCCGTCACTCCAATCGGCCCTCAAATCCTGTAAATCTCATAAAATCGTGAGTGCTCAATATCGGCACTCGAAATATCATTAAATAACCATGTCCAGCATCGACACGCAAATCCTTAAGTATCGGGCTCCGTCAGTCCGGACCGGCCCACGGGCTCCGTCTGCGGAATCGGCCCTCGGCCCCCAGCAGTACATGTCATCCCGTATCCATCTCTCAGCTTTGGTCAGTATCCTCCGGATAACCGCCAGGTCCAACCAATCACTGGTAGGTAGTAGTCCCTCCGCCGGGCTCACCGTCTAACAATACGAGTCTTTTTGCCCCGGGGTACCATACCGGGTCCACCATGTACCCGCAATCGGTGTCTACCACTCCTCGAATCGGGTATACTCACACAAGCTCTCTGGAATCGAGAAAACTCATGGTGGACGCACTGAAATATCATATCAAGAGAAATCGGGTTTTTAAAACAGTGCGTATTTTCTTAAAATAAAATCACGGTTCTCAAATCCAGAAAATCCCATAAATTCAAACTCAATGCATAAATCCATGCAATGTGTCGTATGACACTAATAGTAAAAAGGGAAAACCGCTCTTTTAAGGGAATCCAGTTTTGAAAATATCTCATGCGGTCCCTATTTTCTTGAAATCAAGTCAATATCATTCATTTATGTAACATATATATGTACGTAGGTATGGATGTGCAAATGGATATATACGCGAATACGAGTGTAGCACTACTATGAAAATACAGTGTGCATGTGCGCAAGTATGAAGATATCAATATATGTATGCACTGGTATGAGTATACAGTGTGCATGTGCGCAAGTATGAAGATATCAATATATGTGTGCACTGGTATGAATATACAGTGTGCATGTGCGCAGGTATAAAGATATCAATATATGTGTGCACTGGTATGAATATACAGTGTACATGTGCGCAGGTATGAAGATATCAATATATGTGTGCACTGGTATGAATATACAGTGTGCATGTGCGCAGGTATGAAGATATCAATAAATGTGTGTACTGGTATGAATATACAGTGTGCATGTGCGCAGGTATGAAGATATCAATATATGTGTGCACTGGTATGAATATACAGTGTGCATGTGCGCAGGTATGAAGATATCAATATATGTGTGCACTGGTATGAATATACAGTGTGCATGTGCGCACATATGAAGATATCAATATATGTGTGCACTGGTATGAATATACAGTGTGCATGTGCGCAGGTATGAAGATATCAATATATGTGTATACTGGTATGAATATACAGTGTGCATGTGCGCAGGTATGAAGATATCAATATATGTGTGCACTGGTATGAATATACAGTGTGCATGTGCGCAGGTATGAAGATATCAATATATGTGTGCACTGGTATGAATATACAGTGTGCATGTGCGCAGGTATGAATATGCATAAACATCTACGACTAAACATCCTATTACGCCCTGACGCTTAACGCCATACGGGCGATTTCCCCGTAGATGTTAAATCTACTCACCTGGTCGCGTGCTAAGCGTAGCCGACCACCTGCTTCCCTTTCTTTGCGGCGTTCGACATACCCGCCTGCGAACTTAGAATTCACATGGAGAATCCACATAAGCAAATATCTCGCAAAACGCGATATCGAAATCAAATGAGAAACTCGCGTCGCGAACTAAATGCGCGTGTGTCCGATACGCTAAAACGTGTGTATACGCGTCTGAAACTACCCCGACACGTCGCGATACGCTGGAACACAGAGCCCACTCATGTATCACACGTGTCGCGCAAACAAAACGTATTGGAAAAACGATATATGGTTCCAGATTTTGACTTGGGCACAAAAGGGAAAAGTTGCACATACCAAACTACACAACTACACAGCAGACTACCCTAGCCAAAACCCTAACCCCTAAGTCCCCTATCTGGCTGCAAATTGCGGCCAGAACGATTAAAACGGCGGCCAAACAGTGGAGATAGGGGTTCGTGCTCTGTGTGTGTAGTCTAGCCCTAGTATACATGCTCCAGTTTCCTCAATTTCTCTCTGAAGGAGCCGGGTCACAAGCAGATCACAGAAAGGCCAAGTTTTGCTTAAAAATGTTATATTTTGCACAAGAAGAAAACCTAGGGTATTTTAGTGAAATCTGGGTTAAAGATAAGTTTAAGTGGCCCTAATAACACTTAACTAGGTTAGGCTAACCAATAAAATCATCACTTGGCCATAACTTCACACAAAACACCATTTCTACCACTAAAACGCATAATTAACACTAACCGAAGCTATTTAACACACAAGCTTAGCAAAAAGGGAGTTGGGCTCAGAAGATATACCTCACTCTCGACCCTAGGTGCAAGGAAGGAGGAGAAGAGGAAGAGAAGTGCTGTTGCAGCTGCTGGGGGCTGCTGCTGCCTGCTACAGCTGCTGATGCTGTTGCTGCTTGTGTTGCTGCTGCCGCCTCTTGTTGTTGTTGTTGTTGTTTGTTGCTACTGCTGGAGTTCCTGCTGCTGCT
The DNA here is from genome assembly GCA_030015575.1 of Agapanthus africanus. Lineage (NCBI taxonomy): Eukaryota > Viridiplantae > Streptophyta > Magnoliopsida > Asparagales > Amaryllidaceae > Agapanthus > Agapanthus africanus. The sequence continues at coordinate 229,181,381 of CM057350.1, forward strand.
TCTTCTGCTGTTGTAGCTGCTGGTGTGTGTGTGTGAGTGAGAGTGAGAAAAGAGATAACAAAAGAAAAAGAATGAGTGCTTAGAAGAGTCAACCCCCCTCTCTCTTCATTAAATGTAGGCATGGACAAGGCCATGATGCCATTCCCTCTCTCTCTCACCATGTCAACAAAGATTCAAACCATTTTCCATTTTAAAAAAAACAAACACACTTAATTAAAGACCAATTAAACTTAGGAAAAAAAATGGGTTAACCCACTATGGTTGCTAAACATTGTTTAACCCTAACTTTTAACCCTAGTTTACATGCACATGTGTGTGCAAGACACAATAAATTCTAATAAAATATTCATTAATTTTGATAAAATATTTGAAAATCGATTTGGTAAACTTTTTATTAAAAACCTTTTATTAAAGTATAATTAGCCACTAATCACATCCTAAGGTGTTACACTCGTGTTTAGGACGACGTGCTAGTTTAAGGAAATTTCGGTCCAATATTAGTTTAGGGACATTACAGTCCAACATCATCATGCATGGGGTGGCATATTAGTTTAGGGACATTTCGGTCCAACATCCCCGTGTTTGGGGCGAAGTGCTTGGCTCTCAGAGTTCTGGCTTAGGAAGATGATGAGTAGACATAGGCATCATTTATCATTGACCTAAGTCGCAACCTTTCAAGCATAATACTTCTTGAGAAATTGACCGTTTATTCGTCGATATATTCTTTCTCCGTGTATATCCACGAGTTGGTAAGCTCTACCTTGGTAGAATTCCTTTATAACATACAAGACTTCATAATTTGGCTCGATCTTCCCACGTTTTGCGTGGTTAGGGATCATGGGTCTTTTGACAACTAGTACGAGTTCGCCTTGACAGAATGTTCTCGATCTGGTCAATCTTTCATATGCTTGGGTCATCCTTGCTCGATAGGCTTCCAGGCTTTGCTGTGCCGTGAGACAGGTCTCGTCGAGTGCATCAAGTTCTTCGAGTCGAAGGTGAACGTTATCTTCATCCGTAAGCTCATGGTGAACTTCTATTCTTAGCGAGAGAAGTTCTATCTCCAGCGGGAGCACTGCTTTGGCTCCAAACACCAAGGCATAAGGTGTTGTCTTTGTGACCGTCTTGAACGTCGTTCGGTATGCCCAAAGAGCTTCATGCAGCCTTTCGTGCCTTTCTTTTATTTTCTTAGACACCATTTTCTTTATAAGTTTTGTCAATGTATTATTGAAGGTTTCAGCTAGATCGTTGACTCGAGGGTTATAGATGGAGGAATATATCCAATCTATCTTGTGTTGCTTAGAGAAGCGGTTTTTGTAGTTTTATATGTTGGTCCGTTGTCCGAAATTATTCGCTGTGGAACTCTAAACCGGTATATCTCATGAGTTTTAAAGAAGTGGAAGATATTGTCTGTTTTTACTTCTCTCAGCAGTATCGCCTCTGCCTATTTGGAGAAGTAGTCGGTTGTCGCCAAAATGAAGCTGTGTTCTTTAGATGACGCCGGTTCAATAGGGTTATGATATCTGTCCTCCACATCTCGAATGGTCAGCTGGCTATGGTGGGATGCTGCTGATTGGGGTGTTGATGTGTAAAGTCCCCATGTATTTGGTATGAGTGGCATTGCTTCGCATATTCGATGCAATCTTGCATCATCGTGGGCCAGTAGTAAACCATCCTTTTGATTTTCAATTTCATCTTAGGACCGGCATGGTGGGACTCACAAAGACCGTCGTGAATTTCTTGGACTATCTTTTTGGCTTCCTTTGGGCCTAGACACCTCAGCCATATATGATCAAAGGACCTTTTATATAAAGTTCTATTGATTAGGGCAAAAGAAACCGCTCGTTTGTTGAGCTGGTGCATTTGCGATGCATCTTCAGGCATCCGTTGGGACTTGAAATAGTCTATAAAGACTTGCCTCCAATCTTCATCTTCTTCTTCATTTTTGGCTTGGAGGACCTTCTCTCTAATTATCTTTTCTTCTTCTTCGGGCGTTTCCACTGGAGACTCTGAAGGAAATTCAGCTGGCGAGAGGATCTTGTGGGTTTAGACACTGATCATTATATCATCGAGATTTTCATCTGCCATTTCTTTAGAAAGTTTTGGTAACGCGTCTGCTTTACTGTTTTCCGCTCGCGACACACTTTCCAGTACATAAAAGGGAACCTGCATTAGTAGTTGCTGTACCATTTCGTTATACCTTATTAGCTTCGATTTGCATGTCTTGTAGTCGCCGTTCACTTGATTGACGACTAACTGCGAGTCTCCTTATATGACAAAATCCTTGAAGCGCATATCGATTGTGATTTCGAGACCAGAATGAGAGCTTCATATTCAGCTTCGTTATCGGTTCTTGGTTCTTGTTAGGAATATGTATGCCCTAGAGGCCATTATTGTATATTATAGTAGATGCTTGGACATATATATAAAGGACTTTCTTTCTCGACATGATAGTATACTATCTGGTTGCACTTTATCTTAACATGTGCACTTGTTTTAGTTTACTATCTTATTGATACATGTTGATAAAGCCCTTAGGATGTTGGCTTGACTATCAGGACTATGATGCAGATCATACTAGTGGGGTTTGTGTAGTCCACAAGCACATCCTTTAACAGTTCCTAGTCGAGAGAGTATCGACATAGGCATCAATATTCCAGAGTAAACTAGTGTGTACGTTTCATGACCCTGTATGGGGCGATGGTTGATCCCATAACCATTGGTGTTTGAAATCAAAGATTGTACACAGGTGCTCATTAGAGAATGGGTACACCGAACAGGACTCGCAGAGAACTCCTAGATGGTACCATACCTATTGTCAGATAGCAGTTCTCTGGAGACACTTGTACAGATTAGTCTGTAGACCCGAGATCGTCATAATGTCTTGTGTGATTCCTACTATGATTTGATTTTCTCTCTACCACGGCTCAAATAAGACGTGCAAACAGGTGGATTTTAGGTACAGTCCCGAGTCACATTAAGGCAGTGAGCGATAGGAGGGGTTTCGTCTCTCCCTGTATTGCGTGTTGATGTTGCACTTGAAAGTATGTCTTAGTACCTCTAATAGGTTTATACAAGTATCAAGCATGCAATTTAAAAAAATCTAGAGGTCTAAGCTATACTAACTTAGAATCGAACTAGAGAATTGTCACGACCTGAAATGGCACGTGACTGGCACTTGAATCATGTGAAGTCTATAGGACCACACCTAATTCAAGTAAGTCAAAAGCCTAGAAATCTAAACCATTTTAAAGAAGAGGTGAAGGAAAACTTGTTTAAAGCAAGTGGTTTAAATAAAATAAATGACATTAAACATTAAAAAGCAACATCATATTTCCCCAAAATTTTTGGCAGAGTCACCTTTGTAAATACTGGCCCCCAAACGGGTTCAAACATGAATAATATACAAAATGAATAAAGACATCCCCAAGCGGGAGCTAGCTCTTCGCCAATTGGCGAACACAACCACGCAATGCAATATAATATACAACGCCGAAGGGCGAGGATCAAAACTCATCAAGAAAAGCAATATCCTCAAGAAAACCAGAGAAAAACCATAATAATACAAGCGCGCGACTCTAAGGTCGAAAGAATATACATCTGGCCTTCTAAGTCTATCAAATAATACAAGTCTGGTTGATGGAGTTATTAGATACAACTGAATATAAATAAAAATGCAACGGTGGTCACGATGCAAGTGACTTCACCTACCAAAGTAATCACCCGGAAGGAAGCAGTATGCCAACAAGCCGCAACGAAACCTGTACGGCGAAACCTGTAAGAAACTGTGGCACAATGGGGGTGAGTTGCCAACTCGTGAGTAGAAAACATCATCGAGAAGAAATCGTATGTATGACTCTATCCTGGGTCATACCATAAAATCCATATAATATATAACCTGAAACATCTGATAATGGCCAGGGTAAACATCTATACATAAGTGTAATACCAAGTGCTCGTGTCAGTGTTTCAGATAACAACATATCATATATGATGTATGAATGCATGAAAACAGAATACATGTAAATGAGAAAATTGTTTTCTTATCTCAGTGAGATTTCCGTATAAAATCGAAGTATCATCAATGAAATCAATAGAGAATCCGTGTCAAGCATAGACACAAAATATATATCCCAATATCTCAATATCTCGGGCTCCGGCAATCTGGACTGGCCCATATCATCAAATCTCTATATCTCGGGCTCCGGCTATCCGGACTGGCCCATATCATCAAATCTCACGACTACGTCAGTATCCTCTGGATATCCACCGTGTCACAAATAACCGGTTGGTAGTGCTCCCCTGCCGGGCTCAACGCCTTCATCTGCGACGATCTTGCCTCGGGGTACCGCACCGGGTCCACCATGCACCCGCAGACGGTTCATCCTCCTCCTCGAATCGGGTGTATAATACTGCTCAAGAGCCGAGAAAATCATGATTGACATATCTCACATCATATCACGAGAAAATCGCAATTTTCTATCTTTAAAATAATAATAAGTTATAAAATCCTTACGGTTTTTCCAAATCGAGAAATCTCATGGAAATCCGAAATCCCCATCTCAAGAGTAAATAAACAGTGAATTACCGGCATAAAGCCCCATAATATTGCATGACAAATGAATATATATATATATATGCATGGGTATCTAAATACAAAATACAATATCTAAACCAGCACAGTAATGATATATTAGAACTATTAGCTAGCAAGTTATGTCAATGAAATAATATTCTCTAAAATGTACGTGACATGGCAATTACCGATGATGATGTGTGTGAGATGGCAAGCAAGTGTACGTGGAGCATACGCATCATCAGTAATGGTGCCGGTGTCCTGACAGTATGGGTTCATAATAACTAATGAAAACACATTTAAGCATGCAATGCGATGAGAACAGTAAGAATACATGGAAATTGAATAGTAAACGAAACATGTAAGAATAAACATCTATATATATACGAGTCATACAATTTTGGCATTTGAAATAGCACGAATCGTGGTTTTTAGAAAATGGGGACTACGATGTTTTTAAGAAAAGATACGTCCTTTGAAATATCCGTAATACCCCTCAGCCTGTCTTTAAAATACCCACGATTCGTTAGTTTTGAAAATAAATATGACTCGAGCCTAGTCTAACATCTACCTGATAAACTACATGACTAAACTAAGAGACTAATCGAAAGGGTAAGGAAATCCACCTAAGTCTGAGTCGATATATCTCGTAGTCGATGATCCCGCCTCAATAGCGTCACGTATGATAAATATATAATACGACATTCTCAAATCAAGAGTGCGGATCAATCATCATATTTATACTTCGTACGGTAAAATCCATCGTACGGCATCCCAAAATCGGGGTACGGGTCAAATATCACATTTATCTCATTATCATATTGCATCATTATTAATATATCATGAATTAAGGGTACTGATCTAAAGTCTAGTACATTCCGATACCATCAACATATATCCGCGTGTGTATGAACACATCACCCATCGATCTTCTATAATATCATGTCGTATCTTATAACACGACCCAAATCACATCACCGATCTCATGGCATTATGCCCAATCACATCGACTCATCACCAAGTATCATATACTATACTCATCATCCGTGTATATGTATACACACACACACATATTCACATACCTATATGTATTTATATATATCCCCATATACGCATAAGAAATCAAATGTATGCGTGCGTATGTGCGTGTGTGCCAATCCTTACTCTAGGGTTTCGCGACTAAGAAACTAAACTAAAGCGCGTTTTCTCTAAGCATTCACGTCTCACATTAACATATATAAATAAATATATAAATCACATTTGCATTCTACCCTATGAAAGTGCGGGGGTGCTATACGCCATCCATCCGACTTTCCCCTATAGATATATATCTACTCATCTTGACTCTTGCTTGCCGAAGTCGATGTTACCCTTCTTTTACTCGTCATCCGAAGTCCACGTGAGGGTACCAACATACCACATATATCGTATCACATCAAAACGTCCAATTCAAAACCAAAACGGCATATGAATCGCACATAGGTTAAAACCTATGGTCTACGCATGCAAGAATAATCAACAACTCCCGATATCGATATACAAACGTCAAGTGCCCGAGACAAAACACAAATACCCACAATTCAAGTTATTGAAAACCACGAAACCAAAACAGCAACTTTGAAAACTTGCTCCAGATTTTAGATCATGTGAAATTAGGAAATTCTGCATATATAAGGGGTCAAAATTAAGGATAAGGGAGCCACAGGCCAAGCACGAGGCCCAGAGGCCAAGTCCTGGCCGCAATTTGCGGCCAGAGGGCAATAATTGGTGGCCATGATGAAGGAGTTGGGGCTCAGGTCTCTATGGTAGCTTCCGGGTTTCCTGCACGACTCACAGTAATCGCTGTAAAATTTTTAGGGTGTCAGGGTAGCAGCAGATCTCTAAGTACCATCACTAATCCCACAAAAACCCGATATCGGCAAAACTAAGGTCCAAGTTTTCATGGCCCAGGCTCTGGTTTTCAACACTAAGGGGTTCTAATCACCAATTACACATCACTTGCACCATCACAACCCAAGAATCCCCTAAACATGATCTTGGAATTTTCCAAGATCACAAAACCACCCTCAATGAATTCTAAACTAAACTAAAGGCTATAGAAACATACTTACTACCATAATGGTGAAAGAATTACCTCATTTGGCAGCTCAAGAATTTTCTTGAGTTGCCCCAAGTGCTCAAAATCCTAACTTTCTTGATTCCCCATGCTTGTAGTGAGCTTGCGCATGATTTTAGTGAAAGGAAATAGGTGTTTTAAGGTGTTTTTGGTGTTGATATTAGGTGGTGGAGGGAGGAGAGCAGCCATGGATGAAGGACGAGAAGGAAAAGATGTAGAGAATGAAGTGAAGAGAATGGCCAAGGTCAAAAGAAGATCCCTCACCTCTCTCTCTTGCCCATACATATTTCTTTATTCTTTTCTTTTCATTTTCTTTTCCTTTTTCATTTCATTTCAAACCAAACAAAATAAAACCAAGAAATGAAAGAAATGAAGCATGGCTTTAAATCAACAAAAGAAATGTAACTTGTATTATGCAACATGTCATGTGGCATATCATGCACATATCATACTTAATGAATATTTAGTGAATACTAATCGAGTTTAGTAATAACCCATACACCATTAAATGTATAAAGTTTTAAAACGTGTCAAAATCATATATTATTCTTTGAAAATCAATATTCAAATGTATTTTCCAATATTTCCCAATTTATCGGTATTTAATTATACCATATCATTTAAAACTAATCTCCATACAATTTAAAATATTCATAATATTTATTATTTTAATTAATATAAATTCCCAAAAAAATATTTTATTTTTCTGAAATATTACAGTCATCCCCCCTTAAATTAATTCGGTCCCAGAATTTAAATTTAAACCACTCAAATACTAAAACATTTCAGTAAAATGATCAAGTCGTCGGGGCTCCGAAATCATATATACATAAAATATATTGTAGCGCAATGCATGCACATGAAAACGAGTGTATAACTCAAAAATCAAAACTCCGTCAAGCATCACGCAATCATCGGAGTTAGGGTGAAGATGCCAATGTTAAAGTCTAATACGAAAATCAATATGATATACATCAAAATTATAACATGTACATGCTATGCATTATTGCAAACTCATCAAAACATCTGGAAAGAAATGCATGCCAAAACTTTTTCAATTCACTGTGCGATGCGCGTATCATAGCACAAGCAGTGGACGTTTTGTTGTAAGAAAAATAACTATATATATATATATCCTTTGTTTAACATACACGTCCCGCCGTTTTGAAAGTAATTTAGAAGGGTTTCCTCTGTAAAATGTTTGTGTCATCTTGGACACATAGGAAAAATATCGAGACTGTAGCTCTTTTTTGGAAATCCCTTCGATAACTATCGATGCATGCAAAAACATATTCAGGTACTGTCCTCGGACTAGTCCTACTCAGCTACTATACCAAATATTAAATATCATAAAACATACTGTTCCAAAAGAAACCAATCTCAAAATGTGTACAAAAATGCCACGTGCGTCTGGTGCGCACAGAAATCGAAATCAATGAATGTGTCATACATGTGCACGGGAGAAAAAAAATCTAAGTGCAATGGGTGTGCACGAAAACACCTATCAAGGGCAACGAGTGTGCCTGACAACAATATCAGGTGCATCTGACATGCACGAAGAATCCCGATTTAGTGCATCTGGTGTGCACCAAAATCACATCAAGCGCGCCAAGTATGCGCAAGAATCCAAATCAAGTGCACAAGGTGCACGAAAACAAATATCGAGTATCACAATTGAAATCGACGGTATATAACACAACTCAAACCAAATCATGTATACCGTGGTGTATAATCTCACAACCATGTGCATCAGCGTGCACAAAATCGAATCAAAATACTAAAAGTGCATGGAAACTACACCGAAGGCACAAGTCAAATCACATACATACCATAGGCATGAAATCAAAATCAAACATCTTAAATGACATCAAATCGAAGTCGAGTGCAACCGTGGTGCACAAAACTCAATCATGCAAATAAATCACCCAAAATACCGAAATCCAAAATAACGGACACGTGATATTCGAATCACCAAATCGCAAATCGTATACACTGTCGTCGATATGTCTTTCCTTCCCAGTCGAGAAGGTGTCGGTGCATCCAAAGCTAGCAGAGAAAGATATCTACTTGCCTCCTGTTCATGGTCTGGCGCCTTGTGCCCTTAGGCTCTCGTCTCTCACTGTAGATTGCTAGTTACATACTCGGCTCAACGGCCCAATATAGAAATGATGACGAAAACAGTTCTGCCCTGGCATGTCCTCTAAAGATCTTTGGCCAACTATCATGGTCACTTATAACATGTCTCGTCGATAATGCCGAAGTCTGGCCTACTGGGTGTGCGTAATATGACCGATCCTGGGTCCAAGTCTTCTCGTTTAGTATTTCCAGAAAGATCTTGTCGGGGTCTCTCCCAATCTCGTTTCTGCTGAACTGCCCAGAAGTTATCACCCATTACTAAATCTATTTCTTGTTCCGGAACGGTTGCATGCTCATCACGACTCCTTCTGGAAGATATATCTATATTCAACGCCTCTGCATGCGTATCACATCTCTGATGTCAACGGAGTGGAATGTCATCTCATCAAAATCTCGTGCTAACCTCTTACTCCACTTTTCTCTAATGTCGACTGATTTAGACTAATCTCTTCGTAGCTGTATGGACTGCGCTACAACGGCTATACTCATATCTAGAGTCTCCCAAGTAATGTATCTCATCACATGATGTCCGGACGACGTCGAACTTTTCGATCGATTCATCAAAGTCCCATAATTTCCCAAGAGTTCAACACTTGAGTACAGTTTAATAATATCCAGTACATGCCACAGTATCTATGGACTAGCCGTAGAAGGGCAAACCCAAGTCTCATTAATGGCACTGCGGAACTGCCGCAAACCCTAAGGTTCAAAAGCGTTTCCATGGTCATTATGTAGAGTTAGGGTTTCATTCTTCTAGAGGGTCCACAGAATTACTTGCATGTTTTTTCGAATACCTTAAACTTGGAGAAATGGGTTTCTGACATTCGATCGTCTTCTATCAATGCTCAACATATCCGCGTGAAGTCTTCTCTAGCTGAAATCAATCAATCTGATGACCTCGCATCGGGTTATGCAAACGAACCACATGTCCTAGTCCATCCATGGGTGACTAGCGATCTTCTATCATATCCCTAAGTACAAGCTCGTGTTGTAATAGCTTCAAATATCTGGGGCGATACCTTGTCAGTCGCAACAACATCTAGCTCATTCTTCTGCACGCTAAACAATGCCTCAATCATCAAGAATAAACAGTGCATTGACGGTCATCACATTCTAGCCGGCCTCTAGCAGTAGCCTAATCCTCTGGTGCTGATCTGCAAGCTCGAGAAATCATAGTAAAAACAACCCATCAAAACACTCATGGCATGAAAAACACAATAAAACGACACATCTATTGTCACGTCCCGAAAGTACGGAACATGACCGGCTCTTAAATTACGAAACGTCTCGAGGCGTACGTAATCCAAGTAAGCCGAAAACCCAGAAATGCAAACCAAGAAAAGTAGTAGAGTGAAGGAAAACTAATTTAAATAAGTAGTTTTAATAGCATAAGCCGAATTATGCGGGTTTCTAAAAACATCAAAAAATTTCCTGAAAATTTCGGCAGAGTCTCCTTTGTAAAAACTGGCCCCCAAATGGGATACAACATGAATAGTATACGAAATCAATAAAAAGGCATCCCCAAGCGGGAGCTAGCTCTTCGTCAATCGACGGTCACAACCACACAAGCAATATAATATACAACGCCAACGGCGAGGGTCAAAATTCAAAAGGAAACTCAAAACCACAAGAAAACCACAGAAATATAACGCGCGACTCTAAGGTCGAAGGAATAACATCACTGGTCTCTATCTCAAAATAAATACATGTTTGGTTGATGGAACTTCTAGATACAACTGAATAATGATATACAAGATATATAATGGGGGTACGATACAAGTAAACCCATCTACTAGCAAGTCACCCGGAAATGGAAATAGTGCCAGCAAAGCCGTAAAGAAACCTGTATGGCGAACCTGCAAGAAACTGGGGCACAACGGGGGTGAGTTGCCAACTCGTGAATAGAAAAATATCCACGAAAAGAAATCGCATAAATAACGCAACCTAGGTCAATGATCATAATATATCCTCAATTATATATATAACATGCAACCTATAACAAGGCTAGGGTAAACATCTAACCCGAGTGTAATCTCATGTGCTCGTGTCAGTGCCTCAGGTAGCAATATATCATATGAATGAGGTATGAATGCATGAAAACAGAATACATGTAAATGAAGAACTGTTTTCATAATTTAGTGAGATTTCCTTTGTATTTTTAAAATGAGATATCATAATGAAATCAGCATAAAACAGTACCTAGCATTGGCACAAAACGTAATCCCAAATCTCAATATCTCTGTATCACAGTCTCTATACCCCAATATCTCGAAATCTCAATGTCTCAATCACAATATCTAGGGCGCCATCAGTCCCGACCGGCCCCTACCATCTGTCTCAAGACCACGACGGTATCCCCCGGATATCCGACGCGTCGGGTAAAATCACCGGTAGGTAGTGCTCCCCTGCCAGGCTCACATCGTCATCATCACGCGCTTCTTGCCCCGGGGTACCTTACCGGGTCCACCATGTACCCGAAACGGTTCATCCGTCTCCTCGAATCGGGTCTCGAAATCCATCAGCAAACTCATGGTGGACGACTCATACATCATGGGAAAACCGCACTTTTTATTTTAAAAGAGAGAAAAGGTTTATTTATGTTTTTGCGGTTTTCCTCCAAATCCAGAAAATCTCATGGAAATCCGAATCCAAAACCTCAATAACACGTAAAATAGTGAATATATGCATGAGAATCCATGAATGCGGCATAACAATGAATAACAGTATGCATGAAGTAGCAGGTAATAACTACAATGTCTAAACTAACATATAAGGCAAGTACACTAATATCATGTTTAACTATTAGCTAACAGGCTATGTCAAGAAATAATATTTTCTAAGGTGTACGTGACATGGCAATTACCGATGAAGATGCGTGTGAGCCGGCAAATAAGTGTACGTGGTACATACGCATCATCGGTAATGGTGCTGGTGTCCTAACAGCATGATAGCAATAATGGAGTATGAAACATAAAATAAGCATGCGATGCGAAGCGGACCACCAAAATGAGCGGGAGCTGAAAACTAGACGCAACTATAACTAATCTGCATTAATCTAATATAAGTCCTACAAATGGTGCCTTTGAAATAACACGAATCATGGGGTTTTGAAAATAGGGGCTACGGTGTTTTTATGAAAAGATACGTCTTTTGAAATATCCGTAGGATCCCTTGGGCTGTCTTTTAAAATACCCACGATTCGTTAGTTTTTGAAATAGGTAAGAACCGACTCTAATCTAACAACTAAACTAAACAAAAGGGCTAAGCTAACAAGCTGGACTACAGGTAAGGAAACCGCCTAACATCTGAGTCGATCCATATACATACCTGTATATATATTAGTCGGTGATCCCGCCTCAATAATATCATATCCGATACCATATCTATAATCAGACATCCCAAGTCAAGAGTGCGGATCAATCATCAAAATATAGCTCGTACGTAAATCCGTCGTACGGCATCCCCAAATCTGGGTACGGGTCAATATCATATTCCTCACACTAATCCTCAGGTATCCTCTTTATCCAAGATCATCGTCTAGGGTACTGACCTATGTCTAGTACAATACTAATATCCTCAATGTACTCATGATCTGACTACTGATCGACAATCTCGTACAAACCGATATCGTCAGCACAATCATCATCAAGGGGTATACATCGCCCGATACGGCCTAATATCAATATCCTAGCATATCATATCTTATATCACGATCACATGTCGACCATTTTATTTATAACACTATTCATCCGTATCGCCGCCCCAAGATCCGCTATAACCCCAGGACTTACCTCAAGTACGAATCCTGCCAATATCACTGATATCACAACCACAAAACAAATCTCATCGACTCAGCTCAATCCCAAGTATCATCCTCAAATCCGTATGTGAACACATAGTCCTATACCCATGTGAACACATAACTATAAGGAATTCCATGAGCACATATAAATAGAAATGTATGCAAGTATGTATGTGTGTATGTGTAGTGCAACACTACCCTAGGGTTCGCAACACTAAAGTAATCCAATACACCAATATCCCAAATAACATATAATAACTGTTGGTGTGTATACGCATCCGTATACACCACCACGGACTGCGGGGGTGCTATACGCCATCCACCCGACTTCTCCCCGTAGATATAAATCTACTCACCTGGTCCTCGCTCGCCGGTGCCGACGTCGCCACGCGCTTGCTTGTCGTCTCGAAGTCCATATGGGGTACCTACATATCAAAACGCACCATATCGCATTAAAATCCGACTCATGACCAAAACGACGCACGAATCCCACATAGGTCAAAACCTATGGTTGCTCTCACAAATTAAGCCAAAAACCCTCGACGTCGGCGTGCAAACGCCCGACCATCGAGAAAAACCCAAGTACACTCATTTGCACATTCACGAATACTAATTTAAATAGAGAATATGTTAAAATTCACAAAAACCCCAAATTCACTTTAGAAGCCATTTTTCCGAAAATCTAGCAAGCAAAAATTATCCGTTTTAGTACAAAACTCGACGTTTAAATGAATGTAGCGGCTAATATACTTATTAAATATCTTAAATAAGTCATATAAATCATTTCCATAATTTAATTTCACCAAACCATATATGTTCAAAAAAACTAGTTTGCAAAAATACCGATTTTAACTCTTTTTAAAGCAAAATTCACAATTTAACAATTAAGCTTGGTTTTGCATGATCCAAAGTCATTAAACCACTCATTATAATATTAATAATGACATGAAACCATAATTATATTTTAATCTAAAGCATTTAACAATTTTCCAAAACTCTAGCTAGCAAAATAACTTAATTAGGGCATTTTATAAGTAATGGTTTGGAATTAACAACTAAATTAGCTTTCTATAAAACTTAAGATGTTAATCCACAACACAAAACCATGCACAATTTATCATAACCCATTTCCACAACAAAACCCTAACTTGAAATTTTTAATCATGCAATTAAACTCATCAAAACCTAATTAAGTACTTAGTTAACTTAGATTAAAGCAATTAGATAACAAATTTTAAATAAAGCATGAGATTATACCTCCCATGATGAGATCAAGCTCAAGATCTAGCCTCCTAAGATGCCATTTTGATCCCTAGATCCATGCTAGAATGGCTAATGAGAAATGGGTAGGAGTTGGATTTGGATTTTGGGATTTATTTGATGGATTTTGAGGCAATTTTTGTTAATTTTTTTCCAAGAGAATGAGAAGGGAAATGGGGAGGGGTTGGTGCTGAAGGGGGAGGGGGGCTCGGCCAGCAGGTGTGGAGGAGGATGTGGAGTGTGTGGGGTGTGGAAAAGAAAGTCCAAGTCAAGATAAAATACCCCCAAGCCAACACCAACTTCTTCTCTCATTATCCTTTTCTTTTCCTTTCTTTTCTTTTGCTTTTCTCTTCAAATCTTTAAGTGGGGAAGAGTGGAAGTGGGGGCTACTGATTTGGAAAGGGGTGAGAGGGTGTGGGTGAGTGTGGGTGAGGGAAAAAAAAAATACAATACCCCAAACATCCATTTACACTAAAAAAAAAAGCCTTTTTCTTCGATATTTTCTAAACCGTTTTGGCAAACGATTTCGTTTCAAAAACCACATGATAAAATTTTATTTAATGTTTTATGGTGCACAAAATTTGTTTCAACTCATTCCAATTTGTAATTTTCCCTAATTAAATGTATTAGTGACGGCTTAAAATAATAATAAAATAAATTTTTTTCAGAAAATTTGAAATTTCACCAGTGGCTCAATAAACACCAAATACTAGCAATTTCATAGCTAGAATATGTATATTTAATTTTTATAATAAGATATTTGCATTTTGACTTTTTTACAGAAAACCCCCTTATTTTACCGATTTTCCAAAATTTCACCGAAACGATTTTCAAAACGCTACAATCTTCCCCCCTTAAAAAAATTCGGTCCCCGAATTTAAAGTAAAACTCCCCCCAAATACTAAAACATCTGAACCAAAACCATCAAGTCGTCGGGGCTCCGAAATTGTAAATACATAAAACAAATCGTAGCGCAGCGCATGCGCATGAAAAATGAGCATATAACTCAAATCAAAACTCCGTCAAGTATCCCGCAATCATCGGAGTCATGGGGAAGACATCAATACCAAATCCAAAGCAAAACCAATATGATATAACTCGAAACTATACAAGTAAAATATATTCAGGTACTGTCCTATGGCTAGTCCTGCTCAGTACGAAAACACATAGCAATATCATAAAAACGTACTGCTCTATAAGAAAAATCAATCCCAAAATACGCGTATGAATACTACGTGCGTCTGGTGCGCACGGAAATCAAAATCCAAATATGTGCCATACATATGCACAGAAACAATATCTAAGTGCATCGGGTGTGCACGAAACATCTGTCGTAGGCAACATGTGTGCCTGACAGCAAAATCAGGTGCATCTGACATGCACGAAAAATCTCAATTTAGTGCATCTGGTGGGCACCAAAATCACACTTCAAAACATGCGCCCAACATGCGTGAAAATCCAAATCAGGTGCATCCATCGTGCACGAAATCATGAAATCCAATATCAAGTGCCGAATATACGCAAAATCCAGTCAGGTGCACAAGGTGCACAAAACAAATATCGAACATCACCATCGAAATCAAAGTCCAGGGCATCTAAATGCACAACATACGTAACACTGCACTGCAAGCATATATGAACTATACCGAGTGCAAAAACCAAATCGTGTGCGTGCATACGCACAAAATCAACTCAAATGTCTAAAACCGTAAAATCACAAACATGTGAAACCAAAGCACGAAAACTATATCAAGGGCAACACTGTGCAAAGATCGTAAATCCTCAATCATCAAAATCAAATCATAAGAATAAATCACCCAAAACATCGAAATCAATAATGGCGGAATAGTACCGCTCAAGTGCATCCTCTAAGAATCTCGGGCCAACTGTCGCGGTCACTAGTGGGACGTCTCGTCGATGATCATGAACTCTGGCCTGCTGGTGTGCGTAACATGACCACTACTGGGTCCAAGTCTTCTCGTAATTTATTCCAGAAAGGTCCTATTGAGATCTCTCCCAAATCTCGTCTCTGCCGAACTGTCCGGAAGTCATCGTCCCTTACTAGATCTGTTCTCGTTCTGGAACGGCTGCATACTCAACGCGACTCCTTCTGGAAGGTATATCCAAGTACAATGCCTCGGCATACGTATCGCATCTCTGATGTCAGCGGAGTGGAACGTCGTTTCATCTAGATCTGGTACGAACCTCTTACTTCACCTTTCTCTAATGTCGACCGCTTCGGACTCGTCTCGTCGTGGCTGCATGGACTGAGCTCCAACGACTATCCTCGAATCGGGAGTCTCCCAAGAAATGCATCTCACCACCTAGCATCCGAATTAAGTCGAGCCATCCGATCGAGTCGTCAAAACCTCATAATCCCCCAAGAGCTCAACATCTTGGGCACAGTTTAATAGTATCGAGTACATACCACAGCATCGGTGGTCCAGCCGTAGAAGGGAAAACCCAAGCCTCACTAATGGCGCCATAGAACTGCCGCAAACCCGAAGGTTCAAAGGCTTTCACACGGTCATTAAGTCGAGTTAGGGTTTCATTCTTCTAGAGGGACCATAGAATTGCCTGCATGTCTTTTCGACTACTTTAAACTTGGAATAATAGGTTTCTGACATTCGATCGTCTCTGTCGACTCCCAACGTCTCCGCGTGAAGTTGTCTCTAGCTGGAATCAATCTATCTGATGACATCTCATCGGGTAGGCGAACGAACCACATGTCCTAGTCATTCATCATCGGGTGACTAGCGACCTTCTATCATCTATTAGTACAACTCATACTGCATTAGCTCCAGCGTCTGGGGCAATATCCCGTCGCTCGCAGCAACAACTGGCTCACTCGTCTGCACGCTGAACAGTGCCTCAATCATCATGAGTGAGAAATACACCAACGGTCATCAAAATCTGGCTGGCCTCTATCATTGGTTCAATACTCTAGTGTCGATCAGCACATCCGAGTAACCTCATAAAGGCGATCCGCCAGACGCTCGTGGCGCGGAAACACAGTAAAAAGACACATCTCCGCAATCGTGTGTCGCCGGAATTTCGCCCTGGTCAGTCCTCGTTCGTGACGAGCTCATGCTGACCGCAACTCTAGCCGTAGTTCTCCCTGCTCGTAATCATGGCAGCAAAACCATAACTGGTACTGATGAGGCTAGATCGGAATGAATATAATACTGAGCAAAGAAATGTACATCCTAAGACTTCTTAAGTGGAGTAGCGTATCGTAAATATTCCGCGGAACATACCTACGGTACGTCACTCTACTTTAGTCATCTATTCCATCAACCAAGGGTCATCCTACGCTCCAAAGGTAAAACCTAACGCTCTGATACCAACTTTATCACATCCCGAAAGTACGGAACATGACCGGCACTTAAACTACGAAACGTCTCGAGGCGTACGTAATCCAAGTAAGCCAAAAACCCAGAAATGCAAACCAAGAAAAGTAGTAGAGTGAAGGAAAACCAATTTAAATAAGTAGTTTTAATAGCATAAGCCGAATTATGCGGGTTTCTAAAAACATCAAAAAATTTCCCGAAAATTTCGGCAGAGTCTCCTTTGTAAAAACTGGCCCCCAAACGGGATACAACATGAATAGTATACGAAATCAATAAAAAGGCATCCCCAAGCGGGAGCTAGCTCTTCGTCAATCGACGGTCACAACCACACAAGCAATATAATATACAATGCCAACGGCGAGGATCAAAATTCAAAAGGAAACTCAAAACCACAAGAAAACCACAGAAATATAACGCGCGACTCTAAGGTCGAAGGAATAACATCACTGGTCTCTATCTCAAAATAAATACATGTTTGGTTGATGGAACTTCTAGATACAACTGAATAATGATATACAAGATATATAATGGGGGTACGATACAAGTAAACCCACCTACTAGAAAGTCACCCGGAAATGGAAATAGTGCCAGCAAAGCCGTAAAGAAACCTGTACGGTGAACCTGCAAGAAACTGGGGCACAACGGGGGTGAGTTGCCAACTCGTGAATAGAAAAACATCCACGAAAAGAAATCGCATAAATAACGCAACCGAGGTCAATGATCATAATATATCCTCAATTATATATATAACATGCAACCTATAACAAGGCTAGGGTAAACATCTAACCCGAGTGTAATCTCATGTGCCCGTGTCAGTGCCTCAGGTAGCAATATATCATATGAATGAGGTATGAATGCATGAAAACAGAATACATGTAAATGAAGAACCGTTTTCATAATTTAGTGAGATTTCCTTTGTATTTTTAAAATGAGATATCATAATGAAATCAGCATAAAACAGTGCCTAGCATCGGCACAAAACGTAATCCCAATATCTCAATATCTCTGTATCACAGTCTCTGTACCCCAATATCTCGAAATCTCAATGTCTCAATCACAATATCTAGGGCGCCGTCTGTCCAGACCGGCCCCTACCATCCGTCTCAAGACCACGACGGTATCCTCCGGATATCCGACACGTCGGGTAAAATCACCGGTAGGTAGTGCTCCCCTGCCAGGCTCACATCGTCATCATCACGCGCTTCTTGCCCCGGGGTACCTTATCGGGTCCACCATGTACCCGAAACGGTTCATCCGTCTCCTCGAATCGAGTCTCGAAATCCATCAGCAAACTCATGGTGGTCGACTCATACATCATGGGAAAACCGCACTTTTTATTTTAAAAGAGAGAAAAGGTTTATTTATGTTTTTGCGGTTTTCCTCAAAATCCAGAAAATCTCATGGAAATCCGAATCCAAAACCTCAATAACACGTAAAATAGTGAATATATACATGAGAATCCATGAATGCGGCATAACAATGAATAACAGTATGCATGAAGTAGCAGGTAATAACTACAATGTCTAAACTAACATATAAGGCAAGTACACTAATATCATGTCTAACTATTAGCTAACAGGCTATGTCAAGCAATAATATTTTCTAAGGTGTACGTGACATGGCAATTATCGATGAAAATGTGTGTGAGCCGGCAAATAAGTGTACGTGGTACATACGCATCATCGGTAATGGTGCTGGTGTCCTAACAGCATGATATCAATAATGGAGTATGAAATATAAAATAAGCATGCGATGCGAAGCGGACCACATAAATGAGCGGGAGCTGAAAACTAGACGCAACTATAACTAATCTGCATTAATCTAATATAAGTCCTACAAATGGTGCCTTTGAAATAACACGAATCATGGGGTTTTGAAAATAGGGACTACGGTGTTTTTATGAAAAGATACGTCTTTTGAAATATCCGTAGGATCCCTTGGGCTGTCTTTTAAAATACCCACGATTCGTTAGTTTTTGAAATAGGTAAGAACCGACTCTAATCTAACAACTAAACTAAACAAAAGGGCTAAGCTAACAAGCTGGACTACAGGTAAGGAAACCGCCTAACATCTGAGTCGATCCATATACATACCTGTATATATATTAGTCGGTGATCCCGTCTCAATAATATCATATCCGATACCATATCTATAATCAGACATCCCAAGTCAAGAGTGCGGATCAATCATCAAAATATAGCTCGTACGTAAATCCGTCATACGGCATCCCCAAATCTGGGTACGGGTCAATATCATATTCCTCACACTAATCCTCAGGTATCCTCTTTATCCAAGATCATCGTCTAGGGTACTGACCTATGTCTAGTACAATACTAATATCCTCAATGTACTCATGATCTGATTATTGATCGACAATCTCGTACAAACCGATATCGTCAGCACAATCATCATCAAGGGGTATACATCGCCCGATACGGCCTAATATCAATATCCTAGCATATCATATCTTATATCACGATCACATGTCGACCATTTTATTTATAACACTATTCACCCGTATCGCCGCCCCAAGATCCGCTATAACCCCAGGACGTACCTCAAGTACGAATCCTGCCAATATCACTGATATCACAACCACAAAACAAATCTCATCGACTCAGCTCAATCCCAAGTATCATCCTCAAATCCGTATGTGAACACATAGTCCCATACCCATGTGAACACATAACTATAAGGAATTCCATGAGCACATATAAATAGGAATGTATGGAAGTATGTATGTGTGTATGTGTAGTGCAACACTACCCTAGAGTTCGCAACACTAAAGTAATCCAATACACCAATATCCCAAATAACATATAATAAATGTTGGTGTGTATACGCATCCGTATACACCACCACGGACTGCGGGGGTGCTATACGCCATCCACCCGACTTCTCCCCGTAGATATAAATCTACTCACCTGGTCCTCGCTCGTCGGTGCCGACGTCGCCACGCGCTTGCTTGTCGTCTCGAAGTCCACATGGGGTACCTACATATCAAAACGCACCATATCGCATTAAAATCCGACTCATGACCAAAACGACGCACGAATCCCACATAGGTCAAAACCTATGGTTGCTCTCACAAACCAACCTAAAAACCCTCGACGTCGGTGTGCAAACGCCCGACCATCGAGAAAAACCCAAGTACACTCATTTGCACATTCACGAATACTAATTTAAATATAGAATAGGTTAAAATTCACAAAAACCCCAAATTCACTTTAGAAGCCATTTTTCCGAAAATCTAGCTAGCAAAAATTACCCGTTTTAGTACAAAACTCGACGTTTAAATGAATGTAGCGGCCAATATACTTATTAAATATCTTAAATAAGTCATATAAATCATTTTCATAATTTAATTTCACCAAACCATATATGTTCAAAAAAACTAGTTTGCAAAAATACTGATTTTAACTCTTTTTAAAGCAAAATTCACAATTTAACAATTAAGCTTGGTTTTGCATGATCCAAAGTCATTAAACCACTCATTATAATATTAATAATGACATGAAACCATAATTATATTTTAATCTAAAGCATTTAACAATTTTCCAAAACTCTAGTTAGCAAAATAACTTAATTAGGGCATTTTATAAGTAATGGTTTGGAATTAACAACTAAATTAGCTTTCTATAAAACTTAAGATGTTAATCCACAACACAAAACCATGCACAATTTATCATAACCCATTTCCACAACAAAACCCTAACTTGAAATTTTTAATCATGCAATTAAACTCATCAAAACCTAATTAAGCACTTAGTTAACTTAGATTAAAGCAACTAGATAACAAATTTTAAATAAATCATGAGATTATACCTCCCATGATGAGATCAAGGTCAAGATCTAGCCTCCTAAGATGCCATTTTGATCCCTAGATCCATGCTAGAATGGCTAATGAGAAATGGGTAGTAGTTGGATTTGGATTTTGGGATTTATTTGATGGATTTTGAGGCAATTTTTGTTAATTTTTTCCCAAGAGAATGAGAAGGGAAATGGGGAGGGGTTGCTGCTGAAGGGGGAAGGGGGGCTCGGCCAGCAGGTGTGGGGGAGGATGTGGAGTGTGTGGGGTGTGGAAAAGAAAGTCCAAGTCAAGATAAAATACCCCCAAGTCAACACTAACTTCTTCTTTCATTATCCTTTTCTTTTCCTTTCTTTTCTTTTGCTTTTCTCTTCAAATCTTTAAGTGGGGAAGAGTGGAAGTGGGGGCTGCTGATTTGGAAAGGGGTGAGAGGGTGTGGGTGAGTGTGGGTGAGGGAAAAAGACAAATACAATACCCCAAACATCCATTTACATTAAAAAAAAAGCCTTTTTCTTCGATATTTTCTAAACCGTTTTGGCAAACGATTTCGTTTCAAAAACCACATGATAAAATTTTATTTAATGTTTTATGATGCACAAAATTTGTTTCAACTCATTCCAATTTGTAATTTTCCCTAATTAAATGTATTAGTGACGGCTTAAAATAATAATAAAATAAATTTTTTTCAGAAAATTTGAAATTTCACCAGTGGCTCAATAAACACCAAATACTAGCAATTTCATAGCTAGAATATGTATATTTAATTTTTATAATAAGATATTTGCATTTTGACTTTTTTACAGAAAACCCCCTTATTTTACCGATTTTCCGAAATTTCACCGAAACGATTTTCAAAACGCTACATCTATGCAATCGTGTGTCACCGGAATTACGCCCTGGTCAGTCCTCGTCCAAGACGAGCTCATGCAGACCGTAACTCTAGCCGCAGCTCTCTCTGCTCGTGCAATCGTGGTAACAAAAACCGCCAACCGATATCGATGAGGATAGATCAATGAACGAATAGAATACTGTGCAAAGAAACATACATCCTAAGGCTTCTTAAGCGGAGTAGCGTATCGTAAGTATGCCGCGGAACATACACACAGTACGTCACTCTACTTAAGTCGCCTACTCCATCAACCAAGGTCAACCTGCACGACGAAAGTTCGGGTCTAATACCCCCTCGACCAAGTCTAAGTTCCGTAAGGTAAAGTCTAGGTTCCGAATATATATACGCCCTAGACTCCGCATAGTCAAACCTAGACTCGAACCAAGGTTAAACCTAGCGCTCTGATACCAACTTTGTCATGACCTAAAATGGCACGTGACTGGCACTTGAATTATGTGAAGTATATAGGACCACACTTAATTCAAGTAAGCCAAAAGCCCAGAAATCTAAACCATTTTAAAGAAGAAGTGAAGGAAAACTTGTTTAAAGCAAGTGGTTTAAATAAAATAAATGACATTAAACATTTAAAAGCAACATCATATTTTCCTAAAAATTTCGGCAGAGTCTCCTTTGTAAATACTTGCCCCAAATGGTTACAAACATGAATAATATACAAAATGAATAAAGGCATCCCCAAGCGGGAGCTAGCTCTTCGCCAATTGGCGGACACAACCACGCAATGCAATATAATATACAACGCCAAAGGGAGAGTATCAAAACTCATCAAGAAAAGTAATACCCTCAAGAAAACCAGAGAAAAACCATAATAATACGTGTGACTCTAAGGTCGAAAGAATATACATCTGGTCTTCTAAGTCTATCAAATAATACAAGTCTGGTTTATAGAGTTATTAGATAAAACTGAATATAAATAAAAGTGCAATGGTGGTCACGATGCAAGTGACTCCACCTACAAAAGCAATCACCCGGAAGGAAGCAGTGTGCCATCAAACCGCAACGAAACCTGTACGGCGAAACCTGCAAGAAACTGTGGCACAACGGAGTTGAGTTGCCAACTCGTGAGTAGAAAACATCACCGAGAAGAAATCGCATGTATGACTCTATCCTAGGTTATACCATAAAATCCATATAATATATAACCTGAAACATCTGATAATGGCCAGAGTAAACATCTATACATAAGTGTAATACCAAGTGCTCGTGTCAGTGCCTCTGGTAACAACATATCATATATGATGTATGAATGCATGAAAACAGAATACATGTAAATGATAAAACTGTTTTCTTATCTCAATGAGATTTCCGTATAAAATCAAAGTATCATTAATGAAATCAATAAAGAATCCGTATCAAGTATCGACACAAAATATATATCCCAATATCTCAATATTTCGGGCTCCGGCAATCCGGACTGGCCTATATCATCAAATCTCTATATCTCGGGCTTCGGCTATCCGGATTGGCCCATATCATCAAATCTCACGACTACGTCGGTATCCTCCGGATATCCGCCGCGTCACAAATAACCGGTTGGTAGTGCTCCCTGCCGGGCTCAACGCCATCATTTGCGACCATCTTGCCCTGGGATACCGCACCAGGTCCACCATGCACCCGCAGACGGTTCATCCTTCTCCTCGAATCGGGTGTATGATACTGCTCAAGAGCCGAGAAAACTCATGGTGGACATATCTCACATCATATCACGAGAAAACCGTAATTTTCTATCTTTAAAATGATAATAAGTTATAAAATCTTTGCGGTTTCTCAAAATCCAGAAATCTCATGGAAATCCGAAATCCCCATCTCAAGAGAAAATAAACAGTGAATTACCGGCAAAAAGCCCCATAATATTGCATGACAAATGAATATATATATATATATATATATATATATATATATATATATATATATGCATGGGTATCTAAATACAGAATACAATATCTAAACCAGTATAGTAATGATATATTAGAACTATCAGCTAGCAAGTTATGTCAATGAAATAATATTCTCTAAAGTGTACGTGACATAACAATTACCGATGATGATGTGTGTGAGCCGGCAAGCAAGTGTACGTGGAGCATACGCATTATCGGTAATGGTGCTGGTGTCCTGACAGCATGGGTTTATAATAACTAATGAAAACACATTTAAGCATGCAATGCAATGCGAACAGCAAGAATACATGGAAATTGAATAGAAAACGCAACATGTAAGAATAAACATTTATATATATATACGAGTCATACAATTTTGGCATTTGAAATAGCACGAATCGTGGTTTTTAGAAAATGGGGACTACGATGTTTTTAAGAAAAAATACGTCCTTTGAAATATCCGTAATACCCCTCAGCCTGTCTTTAAAATACCCACGATTCGTTAGTTTTGAAAATAAGTATGACTCGAGCCCAGTCAAACATCTACCTGATAAACTACAGGACTAAACTAAGAGACTAATTTAAAGGGTAAGGAAATCCACTTAAGTCTGAGTCGATATATCTAGCAGTCGGTGATCCCGCCTCAATAGCGTTACATACAATAAATATATAATACGACATCCTCAAATCAAGAGGACGGATCAATCATCGTATTTATACTTCGTATGGTAAAATCCATTGTACGGCATCCCAAAATCGGGGTATGGGTCAAATATCATATTTATCTCATTATCATATGGCATCATTATCAATATATCATGAACTAAGGGTACTGATCTAAAGTATAGTACATTCCGATACCATCAACATATATCCTCATGTGTATGAACATATCGCCCATCGATCCGCTATAATATCATGTCGTATCTCATAATACGACCCAAATCACATCACCGATCTCATGGCATCATGTCCAATTACATCGACTCATCACCTAGTATCATATACTATCCTCATCATCCGTGTATATGTATATGTGTATATATATATATACATACATACTCACATACCTATATGTATATATATATATGTGTGTGTTTATATATATATATATCCCCATTTACGCATAAGAAATCAAATGTATGCGTGCATGTGTGCCAATTCTTACTCTAGGGTTCCGCGACTAAGAAACTAAACTAAATCGGGTTCTCTCTAAGCATTCACGTCTCACATTAACACATATAAATTAATATATAAATCACATTTGCATTCTACCCTACGAAAGTGCGGGGGAGCTATACGCCATCCACCTGACTTCCCCCTGTAGATATATATCTACTCACCTTGACCCTTGCTTGCCGATGTCGATGTCGCCTTTCTCTTCCTCGTCGTCCGAAGTCCAAGTGAGGGTACCTACATATCACATATATCGTATCGCATCAAAACGTCCAATTCAAAACCAAAACGATACACGAATCGCACATAGGTTAAAACCTATGGTCTACGCATGCAAGACTAATCAACAACTCCTGATATCGACGTACAAACATCAAGTGCCCGAGACAAAACACAAATACCCACAATTCAAATTACTGAAAACCATGAAACCAAAACAGCAAACTTTGAAAGCTTGCTCCAGATTTTAGTTCAGATGAAATTAGGAAATTATGCATATATAGGGGGTCTAAATTAAGGATAAGGGAGCCACATGCCAAGCACGAGGCCCAGAGGCCAAGTCCTAGCTGCAATTTGCGGCCAGAAGGCAATAATTGGCGGCCAAGATGAAAGAATTAGGGCTCGGGTCTCTATGGTAGCTTCCAGGTTTCCTGCACGAATCACAGTAATCGCTATAACATTTTTAGGGTCTCAGAGTAGCAGCAGATCTCTAAATACCACCACTAATCCCACAAAAACCCGATATCGGCAAAACTAAGGTCCAAGTTTTCATGACCTAGGCTCTGGTTTTCAACACTAAGGGGTTCTAATCACCAATTACACATCACTTGCACCATCATAACCTAAGAATCCCCTAAACTTGATCTTGAAATTTTCCAAGATCACAAAACCACCCTCAATGAATTCTAAACTAAACTAGAGGCTATAGAAACATAATTACTACCCTAATGGTGAAAGAATTACCTCATTTGGCAACTCAAGAATTTTCTTGAGTTGCCCCAAGTGCTCAAAACCCCATGCTTGTAGTGAGCATGTGCATGATTTTAGTGAAAAGAAATAGGTGTTTTGAGGTGTTTTTGGGGTTGATATGAGGTGGTGTAGGTGGTGGAAGGAGGAGGGCAGCCATGGATGAAGGAGGAGAAGAAAAAGATGTAGAGAAAGAAGTGAAGAGAATGGCCAAGGTCAAAGGAAGACCCCTCACCTCTCTATCTCTTTCTCTCTTTCCCATACCTATTTCTTTTTTCTTTTCTTTTCTTTTTGTTTTCCGTTTTCATTTTCATTTCAAACCAAACAAAATAAAACCAAGAAATGAAAGAAATGAAGTATGGCTTTAAATCAACAAAAGAAATGTAACATGTATTATGCAACATGTCATGTGGCATATCATGCACATATCATACTTAATGAATATTTAGTGAATACTAATCGAGTTTAGTAATAACCCATACACCATTAAATGTATAAAATTTTATAACGTGTCAAAATAATATAATATTCTTTAAAAATCAATATTCAAATGTATTTTCCAATATTTCCCAATTTATCGGTATTTAATTATACCATATCATTTAAAACTAATCTCCACACAATTTAAAATATTCATAATATTTATTATTTTAATTAATATAAATTCCCAAAAATAATATTTTATTTTTCTGAAATGTTACAAGAATTAGGGTTGTAGTGTTAGTAAACAAGTTCTACACTAAGTGAAAAGAGAATACAACATTTGTAGACCGGTTTTTCACTTCTAAAGCTCCAAGTAGTAGTCCCTAGAACTCTTCTTAGACTCCACTTGAGAAAGGAACGAGCTTGCTTTGTAGTCTTCGATGCCGAAGATGACCCGCCTTGAAGTTTCTCTAACTCAAGCTCACTCTTCACTAATCATGGTATTAGTGAAACAAATAATCTAAACTAAAGGGCTTGTAAAGTGTAGGTTGATGAAGTAGGAATATTGCTCACAATATTTCCTTGTTTTTCCTTTTCTTTTTCATTTCAAGAAAAATCTAGAGAGGAAGAAGAAGGGGAATGAACTTGGAATGGAGAGAGAAAAACATGAAGTGAAGTGATTAGATGAGTGGGAAAATATCTATGAATAAAAACAAAATCAAGAGGTGAGTCATGGCTTCTCAATACTTCTACAAGCTCCTAAAGAAAATGACTCATTCTCTCATTTTTGTTTAATTCATAAATCATCCCATTATCTTCTCATCTCACTTCAAGTGTGATTCTCATACACCCTAGTTCAATGTATCATCAACCATGATACAAAACCAACACACAGACATACACACATATCACATATATACATAATGATATATAAAAAGAAGAAAATCTAAAGTGAGCTTTGATATTAGTTAATATATATAAATATATCAAAACTATATAAATACATATCAAATTATTAAATCAACACTTGATTGAATAATCCGGTTATATCATATATAACCGACTAATATCATATATATATGTATATCATATTATTAAATCAACGCTTGATTCAATAATCCGGTCATATCATATATAACCGGTTTAATATTCGATAGTAGTTATTAAATCAACACTTGATTCAATAATCCGGTCATATTATATATAGCCGGCCAATATCAAATATATATATACATAAACCAAATCATTGAATCAACACTTGATTCAATAATCCGGTTATATCGCATATAACCTAACCGATATAAAATATCGCGAGATTAGAATACGGTATCATATACTCGTATTTAATCAAGCTCCCGCACATATCACCATATGTGCCCTACTTCGTTTCGCTTGAGCTAGGAAACCTTTGTGTGGGACTCTAAATACTCGTCAATACGCCAGCAGTAGGTAATGATCACATCAGATACTCACAATCCGTCAGTGGTACTAGCTGGACGTAATGGCTACCTAGGTATTGAACAAATAGAAGATGAACAAGAAAGCTTGTCCAAACTCCCGTAAAGCCTATAAGCAACACTTGCCATACAGTCCGGTCTCCTCGTCTGATATGTCGCATATTGAGTCCGGGAATAGAATCGTCAGACCCCAGTAACTTGATAAGTCATGCCGATGTGTGGCCTATAACCTTTCAAGAAATTACTGATAACACTTACCAGTAAATCTCATCAGCCATGGCCAGGGACTTGCTGTTATAGCCAATCGAGCATAGCGCAACATCAACTCCCAATACCCATGTGACTCGGGGCTGTACCCAAAATCCACCTATTTTCACGACTCCTTTGAGCCGTGGTAGGGAGGAAATCAAAGAACAGTGGGAACCATACAAGACACTATGACAATCTCGGGTCTACAGACTAACCTGTACATGTGTTACCGGAGAACTGCTATCTGACGATAGGTATGGTACCATCTAGGAGTTCTCGGCGAGTCTTGTTCGGTGTACCCATTCTCTAATGAGCACCTGTGTACAATCTTTGATGTCAAACACCAATGGCTGTAGGATCAACCATCGCCCTATACAGGGTCAAGAAAAAATACACACTAGTCTACTTTGGAATATCGATGCCCTATCTCGATACTCTCTCGACTAGGAACTGTTAAAGGATGTGCTTGTGGACTACTGATTAGTTGTTATTTAGCGTGCTTGCGCTTTTAAAAGATAGATCAAAAATATTTATAAACCGCAATCAAGAATGGCATCGCTTGGTAACTAGCCAGTGAGTACGGGTCGGTCCACAGGGATTTTGTGTATTTTCTAATTGTTCTAACGAATTAATTCCGATTGTTGTCGGATTGATTAAATCTAAAAACTAAGTTGATCTAGACTAAAATCTTGGTAGGGTTAGGTTTAGGTTAAGTTTGGAAAGTCAATATTTCTCACCGCTTTCTATGCCCAAATTAAGATCTATGAGGTGTTATGGTAATTATTAATAAAGTGGATTAGTACCATGGGGAAGAAACGATGTTTCTTCCTCTAGGTTCTTGTCCTTCCTTTCTTAATCCTTACCCTAACCTCCATGGAAAACACGCTCAACCGGTCCTTTATACTACGGTATCACTGCTACCTCATGGGATAGGGTGCCTAGGGAGCGGTGTGTGCATGTATGCATGGAGTCCTATAAAAACGTGTGATGGGCAAGAAAGGGGTGAGAGATCTTCATCTCTCAAGCCTTCCCCAAATCTAACCCTAACAAGCGAGGAGACTACTCACTCATTAGGGAATTGAAAAACATTTTCTAAACTATCTAACTAGGGCAGAGAATAAAAGATCTAACTAGGGCAGATAAGAAATTATACTAGGGCATGGAAATAAAATTTAACTAGGGCAATGAAAAGAAAACTTACTCCTAATTTTTATTTGATGCTTTCTTCCTTCTTTACAGAAATTTATAAATCTGAATTTAGATAGATGAAATGAGGCACAAGAAGAGGCATAACCTAAAAGAAGTTTTAGGGTTTCTATTTATAGATCATAGAAACCCTAGGATTACAATCGAGTCATATCTGCAATTACAAGTATACTCCTAAGAAGACTAGTCAACGCGCGCCGTACCATGAAAATTTCCACCGACACATGCATGTAATGGCCGTGGAACCGCGGCTAAATGCCCTGTTTGGCCGCAGTTCCGCGGCCAAGTAGAGGGGTCATTGGCTGAGTTTTCTTGGGCTTCTTCTTGTTGCATTTGGGTACTTATTTCTTCACTTGGTTTCTCAGATTGTCTTCTAGTTTTCTTCCAGATTTCCACAGTGAATAATGTCGTGGACTTTACCACTTGCTTCGTGTTGAAATCTTGAACCTTGCGCTGCCTTTTTTCTTTGTGGAATTGTCCATTGATCTTCGTTTATTTTTCAAACTGTAGGCTTGATCAAGATTCTTCCATTTGTCGGTCGTACTCTCACTTTTGCATCGTCTTTTCATCAATTTCACTGTTTTTGTTCCGAGAACCTGTAACCTGCAACTATATAGCAGACATGGGTCAAAAGCAACTGTTTATTTGTAAACTGAATAAGAATGGGGAATATAATAATGCAAAATTATGATATGAATAAATACCCCCAAACTTATTTTTTGCTCTTCCGCGAGCAAACCTAGTTTTATTCTCGAAAAAGACCTAGCCTCACTTTCGCAGGAAAACGCGATTGCACTGAGCTCGTGCAACAAGCCGTTAAACCTCTAGGTGTCCATAGTAGGAGGAGTGTTGTCTCCTGAGGGTTTTCAGCGGATACTACCCACAAAATCCTATCAATTCGGCCCATTAACTTTTATTCTCCAATTAGGTTTTCTAACAAGGAATTCTATTATTTTCGACTCAGAAATTATCAACCCGTATTTTTCACGCTTCCTTACCATTTAACTTAAGATTATATATGATTTGTAAATTTACTTAGCTTTTAGCATCTTTTGAGTTTTCCTTCTAGGGTTCTATCTCAACTTAGGAATTTTTATCATTTCTATTAAAAATATAAGTCATATTTTTCATTCCTATCTCTCATCCAAACCCCAATCACATACCCCTACGTATGTGTACATCATCCCTACACTTGGAAATTCAAATCAAGCTATTATACTCTTGTCCATCGTCCAAAGTACTTTTCAATTGATGAATTTTTAGATGAAATTGCTCACACATTCTTCATGCGACCGTTAATACTTCTTGAGGTACCAACGACCGATTACAAAATGTGTTTGCACATTAAAACGTAATTTCTAGTCTTGTAACACCTAAGGCTTTAGCAGTGACTCCCAAACGAGTTGGTCTAAGGCACTAGGTGATAAAGCATCCTCGCTAAATATTTTTTATTATTTACGCAGTCTTAAGTAATTACAAAAACCAGTATTCATTTTTTTTATCTCTTTATTCACACTTGTATTTTTATTTTATTTCCCTTTATACCAAGGACTTTAGACAAGAGCATTTCAAGGTCTCTTTTACTATTCCAAGTTTCAAGGTTCGTGTTTGTGCAATTTGTAGGGTATATATTTTCAGAATCTAGACTTAAGCTTAGGAATTATTTTTCAAACTTATACTTTAATAAAAAATATCAATACTTTTCCCTTATTTTAACTTAGCCCAAGAAGTCAACTCGAAATTTGCCTATTTCTAAATAAACTACAAAGACATATACTTTCTACCGTTAAATTTTTAAGAAAGGTTATTTTTAGGGTTTTTAATTTACTAAGTTTAGGATCTAGTTATTCCTATCTAGTTAACCGTCATGTCAAACTTAAGTCAAATATGGCCAAAATTGAATGTTTCAATTTTTATAATTTTTCAAATTTTTCAATTTTTATGGGTCTTAAAATAAGTATGCAAATGCAAAAATATACACATGAATGCGAAGGAAGAAGGCTTACCGAGCATACCCCCAAACTTAAACTTGACAGTGTCCTCACTGTCATGCCACACCAAGAGGGTCAAAATGTCGGCAATCCCCTGTTTATTTATTTTTTTATTTTATTTTTATTTTTTTTATTGTTAAAAGAAAAACAAAATATATATACAAAAAGGTTCCCCCCAAACTTAAGTGAGACAGTGTTTCCACTGTTTTAAGCATTAAAGTTCAGAGTTAGGGAAGAGAAAAATCAAACTATATAAGGCCTTACACAGGCCAAAGGTTAGCACCAACCATTCAAAAATTCTATTGTGATAATGGTAGGGTTGGTGGAAGAATGGAGTGTAGAGAAAGGAGTTGAGAAACACACGAGACCGTATAAGAAGAAGGGTGGAATATGGTTTCGGTGGAGGAGAAGAATGGCGGAAGAGAGAAAGAAGTGTAGCACGAACTTGAGGGTGTAAATTGAGTGAATAAATTAGCACAATTTGTGATGACCGATGTGTTAAAAGCGATTGTGCTAATCTATTAACCCGTCGAGAAATGGGGTCAAATCCCTCAAGGTTCGCGAGAAAACATGGGTACGTTGAACTTGGTAAACCATCCATTGAAAATGGAAACGCGACGGATTCTTGCGTGGTCGAAACAATGGAAAGGACGAAGGGGAGTGATTTAGGGATAGTCTTATTCTCACCTAAGGAAACTGTCTCGAACTTGAAGGACTCCATCAATGGTTCGAAATGACTGTAAGCAACCGAGTCTGATGGTTCAACTAACTCATCATAAAATTCAAAGGACTCAAACTCGGGCGGTGAGTCTTCAAAATCGTCCGAAAAAGTGAAGCACTCGTAATCGTTATCGGCTGTGAGAACTGTGTCAGATTCAAAGAGGTACGCATTAGTGGCGTCAAAACTGCTGTGATCGAACAGAAATTTTTCAAGCTCACAGTCCTCAAGCGTGATCTCTTGCGTGGTCGGAACGATGATGGAGGGAAGTAAGTGAGGAAGTATAACAGTTAAAGGTTCAGGAGGATGAATTCGAAAATCCGACACATCAAACAAAAATGGTTCATCCTCAATACTCTCCTCAATACTATCTTTATAATTCTCCTCAAAAGTTATCCCATCCATGCAATTATCATCAAAATCAAGACGCATATGAAGTTCGGGAGAAACATTTAATGACTCGAGATGATGAATTGGAGAGAAAAATTCAGTCAAATCTGCGGGTTCATCATCCAAAATATTCCCTGCGTCAATATCCTCAATCAAGTGAAAATCAATTTTTTCAGACACCTCATCAAAAGCATGGATATTTATCAATTCAGGTTTTAGATTGGAGGTGTAAAGTTCGAAAGGATTGGTGATGGTTTCACTCGAAAATGGCTCTTTACAATCTGGCAAATCAAGCACTACAAAGTCGCACAACTCATTTTTATCTTTAACTGGTGAATCATTTGGGACACTTATTTGAAAACCGGAGTTGTGGGATTCAATTGAGTATGGGTAGGTTTGATTTGGAAGTGTGTAAAACTCATTCTCACCACTCAAATTCTCACTCTGTCCAACCGCCTCATCACACATTGGAATTTTTGGAGCTAGTTGGAAACTAGCTACCGAGTCACTAGGTTGTATAAGGGCGGCTATGGACGCATCCAAATTCCTCATAATTTGGTTTGTCGCTACAATGTACGCTTCCAACGACTGTTCTAGACTAGACATGGGTTGTGAAGGGGTTTTAGTAAAAGATTCAAAATTGTTTGGATACGTGAAACTCCCAAATGGTTGTGTAGAAGCAATGTCTAGGGAAGGTGCGAAAGTCGGGTATGACTGGTAGGAATTGAATTGTTGGACAGGAGTAGGATCAACATTTAGATAAAAAGGCGAATGGACTTGTTGATCCCAAGAATTGGAAGTGTTGAAAGGAGTGAAAGATCGGTTACGAGATTGTTCAATGCGTTCAGCAATAGACAAGGGTTTTGGAGTTACAACAGGACTCTCAAAAGGGGTATCAACATAAGAAGGTGGTGAAGGTTGAAATGGTTGATACAAAGTGGATTGCGGAGTCGAACTGTTTCTCCTAGACACTTCTATTCGATTTTTCAAAGAAATTTTGGGCATGGAGGGGTCGTCCGTAATTCGACCAAAACAATTCGCGTATGAAGCAATGTTTGGATGAGGGTACCAAAGTTCGGCAAGAGTTTTATGAGGTGGGGTACCCATGATGTAGGAAAGGGGAAAAAAAAGAATGTGGGGTGCACGGATTTCTAAGCGAAAAGTTGCAAGTTTTTTGTAAAAATTTTCGTTTTTTCTTTTTGTGTTTTTTTTGTGGAGCTTTTTGCAAAAGAGATTTTCAATAAAAGGCTTAGACACACGTTCAATCAATCACAAATGCATAATCAGGCCTAGATCTAGGGTCATCTAGGTCAGCTCCTAACTGTTCCAAAGGGCAAGAAGTAGGACCTCAAACCGCCTCTTCACCGCCAATTGTGGCCAGGTAAGTGCCAGGTAAGTGGGAGGTTCTCCACTACGTAAGTAGTGGGCCTAATTAAGTAACCACTTGCCTTAGACACACTTGCCTAGACACCACAAAGTCAGGTTAGGATCAACGGTCGATGCCTACAACTATTACTCTGTCCTATTGAGCGCGAAATCCTTAGGGCTGTGTCTAATCTTTTTTTTATTAATTGATGGTCAATGCAATATGCCTTATGTGATTTCTGGGGTCCTGGGAAGGGTAATGAAATCCCCACCCAATCTGATTGGTGTAAAAGCCCCTTAAAGTCAATTAAAATATATAAAGCAGTAAACACAATCAAACACTTGCAAACAATTTTTTATAGCGCGGTGCAAAAAATCCTGCACAAGATCAATTATTAGAAGGGAAAGAATTTTTTTGGCGCAAAGAATCCTGCAGGAAATTTTTACAGAGGAGATTTTAGGAGTTCAGAGGAAGAAGAGGAGAAAGGAAGACTTACAGTGGAGATTCGGTCTGCTGACGTCAGCAGACCGCGGCGTTTCCGCGGCAAAAGGATACCTCCGGCGGCGGAAACACGGTGGGTCAATCGGTTCAAGCCCCCAAATCTTTTCTGTTTTCTGTTCTGATCATCCTCTGCTTGTTCAGATCTTCTGTTTTCTGTTTCGCTCTCTGGAATTTTCCAGATCTGAATCCGTTCGTCGTTCCTGCAAAATTCCAACGAAAATACCCTTCAAACAAAAACAAGATGATAAATTTTTATATATTTTTATATTTTTCAGTTTTTATGATTTTTCAATTTTATATTAACCCGAAATTACAAAAAGAGAATAACAATGTCATCCCCGGCAACGACGCCATTTGATTGGTTGTTATTTAGCGTGCTTGCGCTTTTAAAAGATAGATCAAAAATATTTATAAACCGCAATCAAGAACGGCGTCGCTTGGTAGCTAGCCGGTGAGTACGGGTCGGTCCACAGGGATTTTGTGTATTTTCTAATTGTTCTAACGAGTTCATTCCGATTGTTGTCGGATTGATTAAATCTAAAAACTAAGTTGATCTAGACTAAAACCTTGCTAGGTTTAGGTTTAGGTTAAGTTTGGAAAGTCAATATTCCTCATCGTTTTCTATGCCCAAATTAAGATCTATGAGGTATTATGGTAATTATTAATAAAGTGGATTAGTACCATCGGGAAGAAACGATGTTTCTTCCTCTAGGTTCTTGTACTTCCTTTATTAATTCTTACCCTAACCTCCATGGAAAACACGCTCAACCGGTCTTTTATACTACGGTATCACCGCTACCTCGTGGGATAGGGTGCCGTAGGGAGCGGTGTGTGCATGTATGCATGAAGTCCTATAAAAACGTGTGATGTGCAAGAAAGGGGTGAGAGATCTTCATCTCTCAAGCCTTCCCCAAATCTAACCCTAACAAGCGAGGAGACTACTCACTCGTTAGGGAATTGAAAAACATTTTCTAAACTATCTAACTACGGCAGAGAATAAAAGATCTAATTAGGGCAGATAAGAAATTATACTAGAGCATGGAAATAAAATTTAACTAAGGCAATGAAAAGAAAACTTATTCCTAATTTTTATTTGATGCTCTCTTCCTTCTTTACAGAAATTTACAGATCTGAATTTAGATAGATGAAATGAGGCACAAGAAGAGGCATAACCTAAAAGAGGTTTTAGGGTTTCTATTTATAGATCATAGAAACCCTAGGGTTACAATCGAGTTATATCTGCAATTACAAGTATACCCCTAAGAAGACTAGTCAACGCGCGCCGTACCATGAAAATTTCCACCGACACATGCATGTAATGGCCGTTGAACCGCGGCCAAATGCCTTGTTTGGCCGCGGTTCCACGGCCAAGTAGAGGGGTCATTGGCTGAGTTTTCTTGGGCTTCTTCTTGTTGCATTTGGGTACTTATTTCTTCACTTGGTTTCTCAGATTGTCTTCTAGTTTTCTTCCAGATTTCCACAGTGAATAATGTCGTGGACTTTACCACTTGCTTCGTGTTGAAATCTTGAACCTTGTGCTGCCTTTGTTCTTTGGGGAATTGTCCATTGATCTTCGTTTATTTTCCAAACTGTAGGCTTGATCAAGATTCCTCCATTTATCGGTCGTAGTCTCACTTTTGCATCGGCTTTTCATCAATTTCACTGTTTTTGTTCCGAGAACCTGTAACCTGCAACTATGTAGCAGACAAGGGTCAAAAGCACCTGTTTATTTGTAAACTGAATAAGAATGGGGAATATAATAATGCAAAATTATGATATGAACAAATACCCCCAAACTTATCTTTTGCTCGTTCTCGAGCAAACCTAGTTTTATTCTCGAAAAAGTCCTAGCCTCACTTTCGCAGGGAAACACGATTGCACTGAGCTCGTGCAACAAGCCGTTAAACCTCTAGGTGTCCCTAATAGGAGGAGTGTTGTCTTCTGAGGGTTTTCAGCGGATACTACCCACAAAATCCTATCAATTCGACCCATTAACTTTTATTCTCCAATTATGTTTTCTAACAAGGAATTCTATTATCTTCGACTCAGAAATTATCAATCCGTATTTTTCACGCTTCCTTACCATTTAACTTAAGATTATTTATGATTTGTAAATTTACTTAGCTTTTAGTATCTTTTGAGTTTTCCTTCTAGGGTTCTATCTCAACTTAGGAATTTTTATCATTTCTATTAAAAATATAAGTCCTATTTTTCATTCCTATCTCTCATCCAAACCCCAATCACATACCCCTACGTGTGTGTACATCATCCCTACACTTGGAAATTCAAATCAAGCTATTATACTCTTGTCCATCGTCCAAAGTACTTTTCAATTGATGAATTTTTAGATGAAATTGCTCACACATTCTTCATGCGACCGTTAATACTTCTTGAGGTACCAACGACCGATTACAAAATGTGTTTGCACATTAAAGCGTAATTCCTAACCTTGTAACACCTAAGGCTTTAGAAGTGACTCCCAAACGAGTTGGTCTAAGGCACTAGGTGATAAAGCACCCTCGCTAAATATTTTTTATTATTTACGCAGCCTTAATTAATTACAAAAACCAGCGTTCATTTTTTTATCTCTTTATTCACACTTGTATTTTTATTTTATTTCCCTTTATACTAAGGACTTTAGACTAGAGCATTTCAAGGTCTCTTCTACTATTCCAAGTTTCAAGCTTCGTGTTTGTGCAATTTGTAGGTTATATATTTTCAGAATCTAGACTTAAGCTTAGGAATTATTTTTCAAACGTACATGTTAAGATAAAGAGCAACCAGATAGCATACTATCATGTTGAGTAAGAAAGTCCTCTCTCTATATGTCCAAGCATCCACTATATCATACAATAATGGTCTCTAGGGCATACTTATTTTTAACAATCTCCCATTCGCATTAAGGCAAGTTGTTGTAGTATCTCATGCCCAATATCCCAAAAAGTCTTTTAAACTGCGTCTGGGGGAGGGCCTTCGTGAGTGGATCCGCCGTGTTGTCCTTCGTATCAATTCTCCTAACCTCGATCTCCCGGCGATCAACTATCTCCTGGATCATGTGATACCGCCTCAGAATATGTTTAGATCGTTGATGGGACCGGAGTTCCTTAGCCAAAACCACAGCTCCATTGTTATCACAATACAAGAGTATTGGATTCTCAATGGATGGAACTACACCAAGTTCAGCAAAAAATTTCTTCATCCAGACAGCCTCTTTAGCAGTATCGTCGACAACGATGTATTCAGCCACCATCGTCGAGTCTGCTATGGTATCTTGCTTGGAACTCTTCCAATATACCGCCCCTCCAT
This sequence comes from Agapanthus africanus, assembly GCA_030015575.1. NCBI lineage: Eukaryota > Viridiplantae > Streptophyta > Magnoliopsida > Asparagales > Amaryllidaceae > Agapanthus > Agapanthus africanus. The sequence goes on from CM057350.1 coordinate 229,218,959, forward strand.
TGAGGGTGAAGACAAAACCCGAGACAGACTTGCTGTCGTCCTTATCACTCTGGAAGCTTGAATCGGTAAAGAACTCCACTTGAAGTTCTCTGTTACCATACACCAAGAACATTTCTTTAGTCCTTCTCAAGTACTTAAGAATGTTCTTCACAGCTGTCCAGTGCTTCTCCCCTGGGTCTGATTGATACCTACTTACCATACTAAGTGCATAAGCTACATCCGATTTGGTGCATAACATTGCATACATGATAGACCCAACTGCAGAAGCAAAGGGTATCATGTGAATGTGAGTCCTATCCAAATCAGTCTTGGGAGACATCTCCTTGGAGAGAGTGATTTCTGAACAAGCGGGTAAATTACCATGCTTAGAATCTTCCATACTAAACCTTTTTTGTATGGTGTCAATGTACCTGGATTGGGACAATCCCAACATCCTTTTAGATCTATCTCTATAGATCTTTATCCCCAAGATGTAGGAGGCATCATTCAGATCTTTCATGGAGAACTTTTATGATAGGAAGAGTCTGACCGAGTGCGGCATAGGAACATCATTTCCTATCAAGAGATCCACATACAATACGAGGAAGACAATCTTACTCACTACAACCTTTTTATATATACAAGGTTCATCTACGTTTTTGATGAAGTCAAACTCTTTGACTGTTACATCAAAACATATGTTCCAACTCCACGATACTTGCTTTAATCCGTAGATTGATTTAAGTAGCTTGCACACCTTTCTGCTGCTCCCACTGTTTACGAAACCTTCTGGTTGTGTCATATACATGCTATCTTCTAAATCATTATTTAGAAAAGCGGTCTTGACGTCCATTTGCCAGATTTCATAGTCATGGTATGCAGTAATGGCAAGTAGGATCCTGATGGACATAGCCACCGAAGAAAATGTTTCATTATAGTCGACACATGGTCATTGACGAAAACCCTTTGCTACAAGTCTTTCTTTAAAGTTCTCAACCTTTCCATCCACACCAAGTTTCTTCTTAAAGATCCACTTGCTCCCAATGGGTTTTACCCCTTCAGGAGCAACTTCCAAAGTCCATACATTATTGGTGTACATGGATTCCATTTCAGATCGCATAGCATCTAACCATTGTTGGAGATAGTGCCCTCAGAGTCAATTATTGGATCACAGGCACGTGATTGCAATGATTGAGGGAGGACCTATCCCGGTACGACAGTCTTACTCGAGATGATAGTATGCTATCTGGTTTACCTTTATCATCGTGTACTGCTTTAGGTGACCTGACAGGTCGCTATTGCACGTTGATAGAGCCCCTAGGATTCTTGCTTGACTGCCAGCAGTATGAGGGCGATCATATAAGTGAGAGCTGGAGTCTATAAGCACATCCTTAAAAGGTCCCTAGTCGTGAGAGTTTCGAGACAGGGCATCGATTCTCCAGAGTAGACTAGTGTATACAGTCGAGACCCCGACGAGGGGCGGTGGCCGGTCTCACAAGCCACTGGTGTCAGTTGGATCACCTAAGATGTATACAGGTGCTCATTGGGTTATGAGTACACCGGACAGGACTCGCCGGGAACATGCTAGTTGGTCTTATACCTGACGTCAGATAGCAGTTCCCTGGTGACATGTGTACAGGTTAGTTCATCGACCTGGGGATCGTCATTTGTCTCGTGTGAGTTCCCACTGTACTTTGATTACTACCCTACCACGGCTCAAAGGAGTCGTGCAAACAGGTTTTAGTTGGGTACAGTCCCGAGCCACATGGAGGCAGTGAGCGGATCTTCGGGGGTTCGTCTCTCCCGGTATTGGGGGTGAGGTCGCGCTGTGTCTAGGAGAGCCATTACACGAAGTCCTTGGCCAAGGCAGGAGATTTACTGGTAGGTATTCCAGTAGTATCTCAGGGTGTTCTGGGCTACACTCCGACACGACTTGTACCGCTTTTGGGGGTCTGACTTTTACCCACCCCCTAGGCCCGACATGCGATGCTCATAGACGAACGGACCGGACTGTACGGATATTGTCACTGACAGGCTCAGTAGGGTGTCAGGATGAGTTCGCTCATCGACGTCCCTTTTAGTCAGTAGCTGGTGGCCCGTCACGTATTGGCTTATACCTCTGACGTGCTAGTGGTTAAATCCACAGCCATAGTATTGACGAGTCTTTAGAGTCCACCACACTTTCAGTTACTCAGCTTTCGGGCGAAACGCTGTAGAGGCCGTATGGAGATATGGCAGGGTCCGATCAGATACGTGCGGTATTGCACGGATCAGGATCGGACGGTTTGTACTAGAGGCCGTATAGATATATGGCAGGGTTCGATCTGATACGTGCGGTATTGCACGGATCAGGATCGGACGAACATTACTAGCCGGCTTTGGTTTAAGCCGGATCCTAGTTTAGTACAGTGTAGATTTTGTCTCATTGCATTTGTATCCGGACGGAATACAAATGCGGGTGTGTATGCACAGTATCGGGGTTTTCCTGTAATTTATTATGGGACCAGTTTTCTGGAGTTGCCAGTTTGCATTCCGTTCCGGCCGGTTTTCGTTTGTTCTTTCCCGGCCGGACTTTTCCGATGGAGGGGGTTATTTGCAATTGTGCAAATAACATTTGTGGAGGGGGTTTCTTGCAATAGTTTTGATTATGATAGCATCATATCTTTTCCACCATCATTTTGATTCTCTTGCATTAATTGTGATTAATGAGAGGGTATGGGTTTAATAGTGTGAAGCATGGTTGATGTTTCTTTGTCTTTTGATGTGGTCACCTTTTCTTCACTCCTACACTCACCTCCCTCTTGGATATAGTTGGTTTTCCTCCACCATTCTCTAGAGAGCAAGGCCGGCCACACATTTGATGAGGAGAGGAAAATGAGAGTTTTCATTTTTGGTGAAAGAAATTAATCATCCATCTCATTTTCATTGCTACCAAAATCCCCAAGTTCATATCTTTTGATTCCTCCATCAAGGCAACTCCAATACCCCAAAGAGACATTAGCCACTACACATTCTACAGCACATCTTGGGCATGTCGACTTGCCAGCTTCATGCCCGAGTTGCCTCGGTATTGAGGTGGGAGCCCGTAAAAGATGCAGACGATGTGGTGCCCTTCCGGCAAGGACGTGACGACCGGAGGATCCGCGGGAGATCGGGACGACGACGAGAAGACCGGAGGACTCGGATCACTCGGTACATCTCTAACCCGTCTTGTTGTTAGCTAGATCTAGTTTAATGGCCCGATCCGGGGTTTAGTGCGCGGTGGTGCCGGTTTGCTAAGTTCGCAAAATTAAAGTTTATCACCGTTTCCGCATTTGGCCGTCGGTTTGACGGCCGGGGCGCCGCCGTGCACTTACAGTGGTATCAGAGACTCGCCATTAACTTCGTCTAGCTTCGTTTGATGTGTTTTGCATTTCCGATCGACCAAAATTCCAAAATCTACAATTTAGTTCACATCAGTTTTTCAGGTTGTAAAATATTGATGTACTGGATATTATAAGACTACTGGGAAAATTCGACACAGTCAGTCGACGATCGAAGCGCGGAACCGCGGCCAAACCCCCCCTTGGGCCGCGGTTCCGCCGCACTTTGGTGTCGTCACTGTGTCAATTTTTTCCAGTGGGCTTCTGGGCTTATTTTATGGGTTTTGGAATATTAAGATTGGGCCCAGAATTTCTGTGAGTGCTACAGTATTGCTTGGGGGCCCACTTGTTAATTTTTGATCGATCGGATATTTTAAACACATTTTTCACAGTATTTACATTATATCTGCGACCGTGAATGTCACTCGATCGGTAAATCCGGTCTAACTGCTATAGCCCGGTTAGACGGATTTGCGAACGTGACTTTCACGTTGATGTTCTGTGTTTTGCTGTGATGTTGCGGATCGGTCGTGGGGGATAGCCTGGATGCAATGCTAGTACAGTGTTGTTGTATTATGTACATTTGATATTGCGGGGCGAGCGTCCGACATGTGGACTGCCGTCACTGCCTGTTTGTATTATTCTTTTGGGGCACGACCTGGTTGCGGTCGATGTACCCGTTGTATGTATATTTTACTTTCTGTACTAGGGTTACCCCGCGGAGGGGTGCACGGATAGCCGGGTTCTAGAGGGCAACGGGCCCTCATCTCATGGCATTGAGACGGAGGGGGCTTCACTCTAGGATTGGCGGGCTATTCGCCGCACTCGTAGGGGGTACAGGTTGACCCAGGAGGGGTGCCCAAGTTACCGGATTCCGTGAAGTGCTGGGTGGTCCATTCACGGTGCTGAAGGGGGCTGCCTCGCTTCAAGTTTTGGCGGGTAACTTGCCGCGCCCGTAGGGGTCTAGGATTTCATTGCACAGGCTATCCACACGACCAGGGGAACGTCGGGTTTCAGTAGTGGCTCTGTGAAACCCGGGGATCCCAGATATCTGTATTGTTCTGTGATGCTGTACATTTCTGTGATGTTGCATTTTATTCACTCCTTGAGCGAAATATAATATATTGGTATATATATTAGTAGATGTTGTATATGTTTTTCATCCGCGCTAGTCCAGTCCCCGCTCTGCCGTTAGTTAGCTAACCTAATGGGTGATGACGGGACCCAGTGGCGAATGCGGATGGTATATACGTACGTCAGTATATTTTCGTTCTTTGTGGTGTGATCAATTGATGGGACTGCGTTGATTCGGATCAATGCAAGTTAAACAAACCTATTCTGATATTGTTGGAACATTTTTCAAAAAGCTGTTATTGCAAGGACGTTCACTTTTCTTTTGCATCGTGGTATTCATTTCGAATATCCTGCTCCTCAGTCGACGAGGCAAGGGCCGAGATCCCTTCACCGGGAGTGACCCCTTGGACAGAAGTTTGCGTCAGGGCACTAACTTCACTATAGCCGATTACTTTTGCTTTGCATCGTGGTGTTCATTTGGAATATCCTGCACCCCATTCTACGGGGAAAGAGCTGAGATCCCTTCACCGGGAGTGACCTCTTTAGTAAAGGTTTTCGTCACTATATTTTCTAAAAAGCTATTCGTTCCTTCAACGATATCAAGTTCATTACGTTAAAGGTTTTCGCCAGAAACCATTCGTAGCCCTCCGTCGTTTCATATGGATAGTCAATAGTATTCAAGCTGTGTTTGTTGGCCATAGTCAAGGCACAGTGTTTGGTAGCTGTTGGTTATTCATATGTAGCATAGATAGATGCGTTGTTTTGGGACAGTCGTATAGCCTTGTTGGCCCTAGTCAAGGGCTTGTACGGGTGGGTTCAAATCAACCTGGACAATGACGGGAAGAACTTGACATGTGACTTATGATTTGTTGGCCTTAGTCAAGGTCATAAGAGCATGGGGTAAAAATCCACATCGGGAGTTTCAAAAGAACTGAAACTTGCCAGATATGCGCATACCTTCTGGAGTGTGATAGCGTGAGCGGATTTCGTCACGTTATCATGCGACGATAGTTGGATCCCGATTCCCACTGATGAGTTGGTTTACTCCTCGGGTGACCCCGACTAATTCTTCTTTCAGGTTTGGAGGAGAATTTGAGGTACAGTGGGAGGTTTCCAGATTAGATAAATTGGTAACCATTCTGATCTAGGTTAGAGTGCACGCTGAGTGTTTCTTTTCTCTCTCTCTCTGGCAGCGACCATTGACCCGACCCTAAGACTATGACTCAGTGACCAAGTTGACCGAACCTTCTTAACACTGGCTTTTGGATTGTCAGAGTTGCAGACCTCATTGCCACTCATACTTTTACCCTTTTCTCCAGGACACCCCGTATTACTGCGAACGTCCACTTCCATTGGACAAAACCATCGTATGGTTATATACGAACTCGAAGGGATTTATTCGAGGATGGTTTCCGGTTCTGGAGAAAACGAATAGGATTATTCAGTTGTCTTTTCCCTTTTACCTTCTCTCAAGTTACGAGTACTCCTTAGTTTAGGAGATAGTACACCTATTACGCAAATTGGATAGTCTTCTTCCAAACCTTAGGCTGGTGCCGACCGGTAGGGAATGAAGAAAACCAATTAGCATAATGATGGTGTGCAGAAGGTATTAAGATTAAGACAAAGCAAGGGATTAGTAAGAGGGCAAAGTAAATTGCGACTGATATTCACGACCAAACCAACTATTTCTTCGCCAATCCTAAATCACCTTTGCATTTCTCCAGGACACTCCGTATCACTACGAAGATCCACAGTTTATTGGATACTCCATCGTATGGTTATATACGAACTCGAAAGGAACTTGTTCCAGTTCGGGGATGGATTCTGGTCCAGGAGAAATAGGAATAAGGTTTATTCGGTTGTCTTTTATCTTCACCTTCTCTCGCATTGCGAGTGCTCCTAGGACTAGGACAGTACACCCATTATGCTTATTGGATAGTCTTCTTCCAAACCATAGGCTGGTGCCGAACGGTAGGGAAGGAAGAAAACCATTTGGCCTAAGGGGTGTGTAGAAGGTAATGACTAAAGACATATAAAGGGATTTGGAGAGGTGGCAAAGAATTATACGGTTATAGTTGTGAATCTGGATAATGGTAGAGGAATTACTAGGAATACCAGGATACCCCATCGAAACATTTCAATGTTTCAGTTCAACTGTGTACTGTTAAAGGAAAAACTGATTTCCCAATTAGTCCTTACTCCAGGGTATGTATTTACCAGGTACGATTCTCACATCTGTATGGTTTTACAGATGATGAGTGGGAGTAAGTTATTGGAAATTGGGTGATCATCCTCATTATATCGGGATTCGTTGTAATCGGTGATATTTGAGGAGATCATCTGGGCTGTTTGCCGGTCGGCAAATATTTGGTTTTGAATATCCGCTTTTATGCACCAATTTCAAATTGATATATCTGTACGTCTATTTTCATAGAGTGAGATATACCTTTTGATATTATGTCGATGACATTTACCTATATCAGTGGATGGTTAGGTAAGGAGCATTAAACAGCGGTGTAATTCTTCTTAACCATAAGTACAGTTTTCAACCTACGACACACAGTAAAAGAGTTGTTAGACTCAGCGGACTTATACAGAGTAATGTATGTTGTCCAGTGTCCATTAGGACAGAGGGGTTGGTCCTCATACTATATTCTGTTTACTTTTAACTTCTCTAGTCCTTAGATATGTGTTTCGTAGAAACACAGGGTCTAAGTTTTGAGGAGTTATAGGTATTTGAATAGAGTAGAGAACCAGGTGTAGCAAGTATCGGGATTCTTCAAGGTGATCGAAGATGTAGATACTTGTGTATGGTATTCGGTTGATAGTAATGATAAAGGGAAATTGCTTCTCTTTCAGGTTACTCATAATTGGAAGTATTCCTAAGTTGAGTAACGCTGATCGGCCTCTCTCCATTTAGTTGACATGCACTGGAGACAGCTGCATGATTTGAATCTGGTTAAATTAAACCAGTGCCTCTAGTTCTATATTGGATATAGTAGAGTTCATATCTTAACATTGTTAAGGTACGGGGAGTTGTCCGGCTTATGATTAAAACCAGACTCTGGATAACTCAAGGCACGTTTCTGTAATGGCTGTTTGTGGGTTGACCCAGGCTATGACGAGGGTTGACTTTCTACCATAAGAAAGATCAATAGTGATATTGTTCTTGACTCGCCACAGTTTTAATAAAAATGGATTTTTTCAAAAACAGTAGTGGGAGTATGGTAGAACTGGAAGTGATTCCAGAACCGCAAACGATTACTGAAGATTTGATAAGGAACCTAAAGATTCAATCTGTTTTGACATTCCATTGGCCACTCCGCAGATAAGGTGGGTAACTTCAGGCACCCGAGAGGTACTCCGGTAGCCTCAAGGACAGTGACAGGGAAGTTCTTGTTTACCCACACTTGCCATTGTTGTTGTTCCAGGCTGCGAGACCCGGCAGGAGGATGAGTATAGCGTCGTTCTAAACTAGCTTTAGAAGTGCACGTCTATATGACTCTGCCAGAGGGTTGTCGTAGTCAGTGGGAGCAGCGGAAGCATTGGTGGACATCAGGCTTATGTCTATTCATAGACTAAAGCAGATAAAGCGGAGATAGATCATCTGTTTCTGATGTGACAGTCATAGGTTTGACGTCATCAGAATAGGGGATGGATCTGTTGAGAAGGTAGTAGGAAGTGATATTCCTGTACTACGATCGGTTATATTTTGGTCGTCACACAGTGGTTTCTCCACAAGGGACTTGGACACAATATCAGACATACTGGTTACTAGATCTATGGTTTTAGATCTAGATTTGGGTGGTTTCCCAATCAGGGTACCTTGACAGCATTCTAAGAGTATTTAGAATGGACGACTCCTGGCACGGTAGTGTACCTGCAGGTGATGGAGTCACCCTCTCTAAAGGTGTCTTATAGACTAAAGTAGAGAGGGATGTGCATGATTGGCAGATCACTTGCTTAGGCAATTGAGTCAATCATGAAATGTCAAGTACCACACCAGATGTTGTTCTTGCACTAGATGCAATAAGTTGATATTGATCCAATCCTGGAGAAACAATCGGAAGCAGTTTTAGAACATAAGTGGATGTTCTAGGGATATAATAACGATAACCTCTTTGGGAGACAGTTATCATTCCAGGCTTCCAAGGTGACCCGGACGACAAGGAGGTTGTCAGAGTTATAGTTTTTCCTTCTGACGAGGGGCAGTATTTTGGACAGGTGGTCTAAGGAAATACTGAGGGTGGCTTGGCGCAGGATACTGATTAAGTTCAGTTATCGATACAGTCTAAGAGGTTTGGATTTGGAGTTCATTTATGAGCTCGGTCCCATCAGACATCCAGACACTCTAAGACAGGTATTGCTCATTTCGGGAGATGGTTTTCTCCGCGAACTTGAGATATAGAGAGATATAGAAAGAAACTTCAGAGCGGATCCACTCGCTGAGGCTATTCCTCGAACGCAAGAGTTTTGCAAACAGGCTTTGTGAGACTGACTAATAGAGGAGTTGGGTGTTCGGTATCACACGGGCTGTGAGTATGCGACATCGCAATAATTAGCCTTGAGTGCAAGTGGGAGATTGTTGGAGATAGTGCCCTCAGAGTCAATTATTGGATCACAGGCACGTGATTGCAATGATTGAGGGAGGACCTATCCCGGTACGACAGTCTTACTCAAGATGATAGTATGCTATCTGGTTTACCTTTATCATCGTGTACTGCTTTAGGTGACCTGACAGGTCGCTATTGCACGTTGATAGAGCCCCTAGGATTCTTGCTTGACTGCCAGCAGTATGAGGGCGATCATATAAGTGAGAGCTGGAGTCTATAAGCACATCCTTAAAAGGTCCCTAGTCGTGAGAGTTTCGAGACAGGGCATCGATTCTCCAGAGTAGACTAGTGTATACAGTCGAGACCCCGACGAGGGGCGGTGGCCGGTCTCACAAGCCACTGGTGTCAGTTGGATCACCTAAGATGTATACAGGTGCTCATTGGGTTATGAGTACACCGGACAGGACTCGCCGGGAACATGCTAGTTGGTCTTATACCTGACGTCAGATAGCAGTTCCCTGGTGACATGTGTACAGGTTAGTTCATCGACCTGGGGATCGTCATTTGTCTCGTGTGAGTTCCCACTGTACTTTGATTACTACCCTACCACGGCTCAAAGGAGTCGTGTAAACAGGTTTTAGTTGGGTACAGTCCCGAGCCACATGGAGGCAGTGAGCGGATCTTCGGGGGTTCGTCTCTCCCGGTATTGGGTGTGAGGTCGCGCTGTGTCTAGGAGAGCCATTACACGAAGTCCTTGGCCAAGGCAGGAGATTTACTGGTAGGTATTCCAGTAGTATCTCAGGGTGTTCTGGGCTACACTCCGACACGACTTGTACCGCTTTTGGGGGTCTGACTTTTACCCACCCCCTAGGCCCGACATGCGATGCTCATAGACGAACGGACCGGACTGTACGGATATTGTCACTGACAGGCTCAGTAGGGTGTCAGGATGAGTTCGCTCATCGACGTCCCTTTTAGTCAGTAGCTGGTGGCCCGTCACGTATTGGCTTATACCTCTGACATGCTAGTGGTTAAATCCACAGCCATAGTATTGACGAGTCTTTAGAGTCCACCACACTTTCAGTTACTCAGCTTTCGGGCGAAACGCTGTAGAAGCCGTATGGAGATATGGCAGGGTCCGATCAGATACGTGCGGTATTGCACGGATCAGGATCGGACGGTTTGTACTAGAGGCCGTATAGATATATGGCAGGGTTCGATCTGATACGTGCGGTATTGCACGGATCAGGATCGGATGAACATTACTAGCCGGCTTTGGTTTAAGCCGGATCCTAGTTTAGTACAGTGTAGATTTTGTCTCATTGCATTTGTATCCGGACGGAATACAAATGCGGGTGTGTATGCACAGTATCGGGGTTTTCCTGTAATTTATTATGGGACCAGTTTTCTGGAGTTGCCAGTTTGCATTCCGTTCCGGCCGGTTTTCGTTTGTTCTTTCCCGGCCGGACTTTTCCGATGGAGGGGGTTATTTGCAATTGTGCAAATAACATTTGTGGAGGGGGTTTCTTGCAATAGTTTTGATTATGATAGCATCATATCTTTTCCACCATCATTTTGATTCTCTTGCATTAATTGTGATTAATGAGAGGGTATGGGTTTAATAGTGTGAAGCATGGTTGATGTTTCTTTGTCTTTTGATGTGGTCACCTTTTCTTCACTCCTACACTCACCTCCCTCTTGGATATAGTTGGTTTTCCTCCACCATTCTCTAGAGAGCAAGGCCGGCCACACATTTGATGAGGAGAGGAAAATGAGAGTTTTCATTTTTGGTGAAAGAAATTAATCATCCATCTCATTTTCATTGCTACCAAAATCCCCAAGTTCATATCTTTTGATTCCTCCATCAAGGCAACTCCAATACCCCAAAGAGACATTAGCCACTACACATTCTACAGCATATCTTGGGCATGTCGACTTGCCAGCTTCATGCCCGAGTTGCCTCGGTATTGAGGTGGGAGCCCGTAAAAGATGCAGACGATATGGTGCCCTTCCGGCAAGGACGTGACGACCGGAGGATCCGCGGGAGATCGGGATGACGACGAGAAGACCGGAGGACTCGGATCACTCGGTACATCTCTAACCCGTCTTGTTGTTAGCTAGATCTAGTTTAATGGCCCGATCCGGGGTTTAGTGCGCGGTGGTGCCGGTTTGCTAAGTTCGCAAAATTAAAGTTTATCACCGTTTCCGCATTTGGCCGTCGGTTTGACGGCCGGGGCGCCGCCGTGCACTTACAACCATTTCACAGAGTCCCCACTTGTGATGGCCTACTCGAAACTAGTTGGGTCATCATCTTCCATGATGCAATCCTCGCTCCCACCGTCTACGAGAAAACCATAGTATCTCTCAGGTGGATGAGGAACCCTACTAGATCTACGGAGTGGCTGAGATTCGTCGGGGACTATCGAATCCTCTGGTTCTACTAAATCATCAGTTGTAGTTTGTGTAGCTGGAACTTCTTCCAGTTCTACCTCATTACCACTAATTTCTTTCACAAGAAATTCCTTTTCTAAAATGGTGGCATGTTGATCCAAAAACACCTTTTGTTCCTCAGTGTGATAGAAGATATGCCCTCGCGAATGTTTGGGATATCCAACAAACTTACATAGAACAGACCTTGCCTCGAGCTTGTCCGGATTTTGCTTTTTAACATAAGCCAGACAATCCCATATCTTAAAAAAATTAAGACACGGTCTCTTCTCCTCCCATATCTCATATGGAGTGGTAGGCACAGATTTGGTCGGAACCCTATTCAATAGGTATGCAGCTGTCTCAAGTGCATAACCCCAAAACGAAATAGGTAACTCAGCAACACTTATCATAGAGCATACCATATTTAAGAGGGTGCGATTCCTTCGCTCCGATACTCCTTTGTGCTGTGGTGTATACAGAGGAGTAAGCTGAGAGAAAATTCCATTCTCTTTTAGATAGTCTCGGAATTCCGTGCTTAAGTATTCTCTTTCTCGATCAGATCGAAGGATTTTAATATTTTTACCCGTCTGGTTCTCTACTTCATTCTTATATTCTTTGAATTTCTCAAAAGTTTTAGATTTGTGTTTCAATACGAACACATGTATGAATCTTGAGAGATCATCGATGAATGTAATGAAGTACGAGAAACCATTCCTAGCATGTTTAGACATAGGACCGCATACATCACTATATATCAGTCCCAATAGTTCAGTAGCTCTTTCTCCGTGTCCCGTAAACGGAATTTTGGTCATCTTGCCTTTGAGACATGACTGGCAAGTTTCATAAGATGTAAATTCGAACGGATTCAAATATCCATCATTATGCAACTTAGCTAGTCTGGTCGTATGGTCGTATTGATATGACCAAGTCTACAATGCCACAAGAAAGCTTCATTCATTTCTGAACTTTTCCTCTTGTGTGTGTTCTGTATATTTAGAACTGTATTTTGATTTAGATAGTATATACCGTTACACAATGTACCAAATCCAATCAATACTCGATTTAGGAAAATGTTCATAACATTATCCTCTAATGCAAAGTTATATCCTTCTTTATGTAATAAAGAAACGGGTATTATATTGCACATCATCTTTGGTACGGAATAACAGTCGTTCAGAATCAATGTATTATTATTTGGTAATACTAGGTGATATTCGCTAACTGCTTTGGCTGCAACACTGCTCCATTCCCTACTCTAAGAGACATATCACCCTTTCTTAGTTCTCTATATCTCTTTAGCCCATGAAATAGATTACATATGTGGGATCCTGATCCGGTATCTAATACCCAGGATATAGAGCAGACTGAGAAACAGTTCTCGGTAACTAACACACCCGAAGAATATGCATAAGCATGATGTTTCTCCGTTCGGGTTGCATGGGAATACTTGCATTCCCCTATCCCTTGCTCAGACTTATGACAAGCATGAGATAAAGCGGAACCAACGTTCCCCAGCTCAGTATAATAAGCGGGTTCGGTCAATATATCCATATTATTATCTTGATTAAGGCGTGTCATGGTCGCTATTTGGAGAGAGAGAGAGAGAGAAGAAAACACTTTAGTGTGCGCTCTTGCAAGATTAGATTGGTTATTATCTTATCTAATCAGGATGGCTCCCACTGTTTTTATCAAATCTTCCTTCAAACCCTAAAAGGTAAGATTAGCCGGGATTAATTACACCCTACAAGTTCGCCAATCGGTCAGCCAGGCAGGTATTGGTACTCCAAGGGAGTCTCCCTATGCTTGCTCATGGAACTAATTAAATAACCTCATTTCCGCAGGGGCATAACCCCGTTAACACCTTTCTTAGACACTTACAGGATCAGCTAATTATAAAGTGGAAAACTCTCCTAGGAATAACACTTACTCTCAGTGGGTATCGGGATCTAACTATCATATAGAAGGTATGCAATCTCATTTTAAATTTCAACACTTGAAATTCCTAATATCTGTTTTTACCCCTAATGACCTATGACCATGACGGAGATCAACAAACCATAGGCCGCTAGTCATGTTCAACCCGTCATTTTTGAAAGTGTACGCTAGCACCGCGACGGGGTTTAAACGGGCATCACACATGCAATTTTCAAAAATTCGTGGTGCTAACGAACACTGACGAAGATCTAACTAGAATATTAGGGTTTTGCTATGATGATATGATAAAACTATAAGAAGGGAAGGAAGCTACAACCTTTGTAGACCGTGTCCTTCTTTTCTAAAGCTCCGGGTTGTAGTCCACGCGACTCTACTAGGCTCCACTTGAAGGTTAAATGAACTTGCTCCGATGACCTTCGTGCCGAAAATGATCCACCCGAAGTCCGCTAATCCAAGCTACCATTTCACTAAACTTTTTAGTGAAATAAACACACTACACCAAAGTGCTAATCTAGTGTAGGATGGTGAAGTAGGGATGCTGTTTTCTCATTAGGGTTCTCACAAGTTCAAGGGTTCACAACTCATGTGAGGGATTGAGCTTGGAGGAGGAGGTGAGGAAAAGTGAGAGAGCTAGAGAGCAACTCAAGAAAATGTCTAAGAGTGGAATGAAGTGTAGAATGGCTCATCTTAGATTAAGCATTATTGAAGCATTCAATTTTTAACCCTTAAAAATTGTAGCCATGCTTCAATAGTGCAAGCAAATGAATATAAAAATAGAATAAACCATGCTATGCCCATCCCTCTAAAGTCTCCCCATTTTCCACCTTAATTTCTATTTTCTAAAAATAGAAATACCATGTCATGCTTCATATATATATATATATATATATATATATATATATATATATATATAAAGATAAGCATATAATTAGTGAGCAATAATATTAGTCAATTTACAATTATATCAAATATACATATATATCATATTATTAAATCAACACTTGATTTAATAATCCGGTGATATCACATATAACCGACTAATATCATTTATCTGTATATCACATTATCAAATCAACACTTGATTCAATAATCCGGTTATATCATATATAACCTAACTGATAACAAATAGCCGCCAGATTACAATACGGTATCTCATACTCATATTTAATCTGGCCCCCGCACATATCAACATATGTGCCCTACTTTGTTTCACTTGAAGCAGAAAACTTCTGTGTGGGACTCTAAAGACTTGTTAATACGCCAGCAGTAGGTGATAATCACATCAGTCACCCACAAGCTGTCAGCGGTATTAGCTGGACGTAACGGCTACCCAGGTATTGAGCGAATAGAAGATCAACAAGCAAGCTTGTCCAAACACTAACAAAGCTTATAGGTAACACTTACCGTACAGTTCGGTCTCTTCGTCTGATATGTCGCATATCGAGTCTGGGGGTATAATCGTCAAACCCCAATAACTTGATAAGTCATGCCGATGTAAGGCCTATAACGGTATGAGAAACTACTGATAACACTTACCAATAAATCTCATCAACAGCCCTGGCCAGGGACTTACTGTTATATCTAATCGAGCATAGCGCAACATCAACTCCCAATACCGGGAGAGACGAAACCTCTCCTATCGCTTATTACCTCTATGTGACTCGGGACTATACCCAAAATCCACCTGTTTGCACGACTCCTTTGAGCCGTGGTAGGGAGGAAATCAAAGCACAGTGGGAACCACACAAGACTCTATGATGATCTTGGGTCTACAGACTAACCTGTACCGGTGTCACCAGAGAACTGCTATATGATGATAGGTATAGTACCATCTAGGAGTTCTCGGTGAGTCCTGTTCAGTGTACCCATTCTTTAATGAGCACCTGTATACAATCTTTGATGTCAAACACCAATGGATATGGGATCAACCATCGCCCCATACAGGGTCAAGAAACGTACACACTAGTCTACTCTGGAATATCGATGCCCTGTCTCGATATTCCCTCGATTAGGAACTATTGAAGGATGTGCTTATGGACTACCCAGGTCCCAGTAGTATAATCCGCATCATAGTCCTGGTATTCATGCCAACATCCTAAGGGCTTTATCAACATGTATATGAGAGACGGTAAAATAATACCAGTGAACATGTTATGATAAAGGAAACCAGATAGCATACTATTATGTCGAGCAAGAAATTCCTCTATGTATATGTCCAAGCATCCACTATATCATACAATAATAGCCTTTAGGGCATACATATCACTAACAATCTCCCACTTGCACTAAGGCCAGTTGTTGTAGCATCTTATACCCAACATCCCAGAAAGTCTCTCGATTAGCATCTGGGGGAAGGCCTTGGTGAGTGGATCCGCTGTGTTATCCTCAATGTCAACTCTTCTGACCTCGATCTCCCGGCGATCTACTATCACCCTGATCATATGATACCGCCTAAGAATATGTCTGGATCACTGATGGGACCGGTGTTCCTTGGCCAAATCCACAGCTCCATTGTTATCATAATACACAAGTATTGGATGCTCAATAGATGGAACCTCACCAAGTTCATCTTATGAATTTCCTCATCTAGAAAGCCTCTTTGGTAGTATCGTTGGTAGCGATGTATTCAGGCTTCATCATTGAGTCTACTACGGTATCTAGCTTGGAACTTTTCCAACATACCGTCCCTCCACTGAGGGTGAAGACAAAACCCGACACTGACTTACCGTCGTCCTTATCACTCTGGAAGCTCGAATCGGTAAAGGACTCCACCTGGAGTTCACCGTTACTGTCACGTCCCGAAAGTACGGAATATGACCGGCACTTAAACTACGAATGTCTCGAGGCGTACGTAATCTAAGTAAGCCGAAAACCCAGAAATCCAAACCAAGAAAAGTAGTAGAGTGAAGGAAAACCAATTTAAAACAAGTAGTTTTAATAGCATAAGCCGAATTATGCGGTAAAAAAAAACATCAATATTTCCCGAAAATTTCGGCAGAGTCTCCTTTGAAAATACTGGCCCCCAAACGGGATACAACATGAATAGTATACGAAATCAATAAAAAGGCATCCCAAGCGGGAGCTAGCTCTTCGTCAAACGACGGCCACAACCACACAAACAATATAATATACAACGGCGAATGGCGAGGATCACAACAGAAAAGAAAACTCAAAACAGCATGAAATCCGTATAAATACAACGCGCGACTCTAAGGTCGATAGAATAAACAACACTGGTCTTTATCTCTGAAATAAATACATGTTTAGTTGATGGAACTTCTAGATACAACTGAATACTAATATACAAATATACTGATGGTCACGATACAAGTGAACCCACCTACCAGCAAATCACCCAGAAATGAAAGTAGTGCCAGCAAAACCGTAATGAAACCTGTACGGCAAACCTGCAAGAAACTGGGGCACAACGGGGGTGAGTTGCCAACTCGTGAATAGAAAAACATCTACGAAAAGAAATCGCATAAATAACGCAACCTAGGTCAATGATCATAAAATATCCTCAATTATAATATAACATGCAGCCTATAGCAAGGCTGGGGTAAATACCTAACCCGAGTGTAATCTCATGTGCCTGTGTCAGTGCCTCAGGTAGCAATATATCATATGAATGAGGTATGAATGCACGGAACAGAATGCATGTGCTGACGAAAACTTCTTTCATAAATCAGTGAGATTTCTGTATTTTTAAAGTGAGGTACCATAAATGAAATCAGCATAAAACAGTGCCCAGCATCGACACAAAACAAGTGTCCAAATATCTCGATATCTCTGTATCACAATCTCTGTACCTCAATATCCCAAAATCAATATCTAGGGTGCCGTCAATCCAGACCGGCCCCTACCATCCATCTCAAGACCACGACGGTATCCTCCGGATATCCGACGCGTCGGGTAATATCACCGGTCGGTAGTGCTCCCCTGCCGGGCTCAACGTCAACAACACATTCCTCTTGCCCCGGGGTACCGCACCGGGCCCACCATGTACCCGAAACAGTTCCTCCACTCCTCGAATCGGGTCTCGAAATCCATCAGCAAACTCATGGTGGACGACTCATACATCATGGGAAAACCGCACTTTTTATTTTAAAAGAGAGAAAATGTTTATTTATGTTTTTGCGGTTTTCCTCCAAATCCAGAAAATCTCATGGAAATCCGAATCCAATCCTCAATAGCCTGTAAACAGTGCATATAGGCATAAAAATCCATGAATGCGGCATAACAATGAATAATAACATTCATGAAGTGACAAGTAATAACTAAAATATCTAAGCTGTCATATAAGGTAAGTACACTAATATTATGTCAAACTACTAGCTATCAATCTAAGTTAAGCAATAATATTTTCTAAGGTGTATGTGACATGGCAATTACCGATGAAGATGTGTGTGAGCCGGCAAGTAAGTGTACGTGGTACATACGCATCATCGGTAATGGTGCTGGTGTCCTAACAGCATAATGTCAACAATGCAATATGAAATAACAATGCAAGTATGCGATGCGGAGCGAGCAACCAAAATGGGCGGGAGCTAAATATTAAACAATGGTGCCATTTGAAATAACACGAATCGTGGGGTTTTGAAAATAGGGGCTACGGTGGTTTTAAGAAAGGATACGTCTTTTGAAATATCCGTAGATCCCTTGACCTGTCTTTTAAAATACCCACGACCCGCTATTTTTGAAATAGGTAGGAGTCTAATCTAATCTAACAACTACACTAAACTATACGGCTAAACTAACAAGCTGAACTACAGGTAAGGAAACCGCCTATCACCTGAGTCGATACATATACATACCTGTATATGTATAGTCGGTGATCCCGCCTCAATAATATCATATCTGATATCATATCTATAATTAGACATCCCAAGTCAAGAGTGTGGATCAATCATCAATATATAGCTCGTACGTAAATCCGTCGTACGGCATCCCAAATCTGGGTACGGGTCAATATCATATTCAATCACACTATTCATCTGGTATCTTCTTTATCAAATATCATGATACGGGACAATGTCCTACGTCTAGTACAATACTGATACCGCCTAAGTATGCATACAGGTGTAAGAATCACTACGTCAAAAGACCCGCTAAAACATCGTGTCGTATCTCAATACGAACCAAATCACATCACCGATCTCCTGGCCTCAAGCCCAATCTCATCGACTCATCTCAATCCCAAATACTATCCTCAAATCCAGTATATGAACACATAGTCCCATACCCATGTGTAAATATACACATCAATATATAATCCCATGTACGCACATATGAAAGAAGAATGTATGCAAGTATGGGTGTGTGTGTATGTGTGGTGCAACTACTACTCTAGGGTTTCGCAACACTAAACCAATCCAGTCACACCTAGGATCCATCTCTATCATCAATAATCTCAAACAATATATAATCCATATCTGTGTGTATACGTATTCGTATACATCACCACGAACTGCGGGGGTGCTATACGCCATCCAACCGACTTCTCCCCGTAGATATAAATCTACTCACCTGCACTCAGTGTGTCGGTGTCGATGTCTCCATCATCTTCTGCATCATCTTGGAATCCACGTGAAGGTACCTACAATGATCAACCATGGCAATGCGTATGAAAATCAAGGCAGAAAACCGATACAGCGCACAGTGTGCTCATAGGTTGGAACCTATGGCCCAAACATGCAAATCCAACAAACAACCCCTGTTGTCGATGTACGAACACCCGACAACCAAATACAAATCCAAATATCAAGAAAGTGCATTTAAAAATACGGAAAACATTGCCTAAAACACACCAAAATGCTCCCAGATTTTCCCCAGATGACAATTAGCCAAAACTGCATATAGGAGGGGTCTAATTTAGTGCAAAATGAGCCCTGGAACAAAAATGGACCTATTCCCCTCTACTCTGGCCGCAAATTGCGGCCAGAATGATAAAATTTGCGGCCGTAGGTTTGAGTTAGGGGCTCAGGTCTTGGTGGTAGCTTCCTAGGTGCCTGCACGACTCACTGTCAGCTCAATTTTATTTTTGGTAACCCCGGGTTGCTCCAGATTTCAAAACACCTTCACAGATCACACAAACCGACATGAAAAGTTCGGTAATTCCGTATTTTTTTTGGGTTTCCAGTGGGGTTGGTCTGGGTTTCTAGCACTAGGGTGCTTTTATGGTCTCTACTGAACTCAATTTCCCATCACAACTCATAATTTCCTCAAACCCTTACTAGTTTTTCCTAAAATCCACAAAATCACCCGATTTCGATTCTAAACTTGCATAGGGGTATAAGTAATGCCAAAACTAAGCTAATGGTTCAGTAATTACCTCATTTGGCAACTCAAGAATTTTCTTGAGTTGCCCCTAGTGGCCAAAATCCATGCTTCTTTAGTCTAATGTGTAGATCTTGAGCTTGTGTGCATTTTTTGTGAAACCGATATGGGGTTTTGGGGTGAATTTCATGGAGAAATGGGGGTTTGAAGGTGGAGGAAGAGGAGGGCAGCAGGAGCAGCAACAGCTCATGGAAGAGGGGGGAGAAATGAGAGGAGAAAACAAGAGGGAATGGCCAAGTCAACACTCTCACCTACCCTCTCTCTCTCACCATACCTATTTCTTTAATCCCTTTTTCTTTTCTTTTCCTTTTCTTCTCACTCAAATAGTAACCCAAAAAGTAACATGATAGAAAATGCACAAGTGTAGAAAAACAAGATATGTGCATGTTTTGCACAAACTTGCAAAAAACCCGATTAGCGATTTTTAATCGCGATTAGTACTAAATTAGCATATAAATGCTCATAAAAACTTTAAAATGGCATAATTCCATAAAATACCCTATTTTAGAATTTTCCATAATTTTTTCCAAATTTTTTCTCATTTATTATAAATTTAATATTAAAATAATCAATAAAATAATATTAAATTATAAAAATTCCCAAAAATAATATTTTATTATTTTGAAATATTACAGTTACCATACACTAAGAACATCTCTTTAGTTTTTCTCAAGTACTTAAGAATGTTCTTCATAGTTGTCTAGTATTTCTCCCCTGGATCTAATTGATACCTACTCACTACACCTAGTGAGTAAGCTACATCTGGTCTGGTATATAACATGGCATACATGATTGAACCGACTGCCGAAGCATAGGGTATCTCTTGTATGCGAGCCCTCTCCAAATCAGTCTTAGGAGACATCTCTTTGGAGAGAGTTATTCCTGAACAAGCGGGTACATTACCACGCTTAGAATCTTCCATACTAAACCTCTTTAGCATAGTGTCTATGTACCTGGATTGGGCCAATCCCAACATATGTTTAGATCTATCTCTATAGATCTTAATCCTCAGGATGTAGGAGGCATCACCAAGATCTTTCACAGAGAACATGTGTGATAAGAAGAGCTTGACCGAGTGTAGCATAGGAACAACATTTTCTATCAAGAGTATGTCATCCACGTACAATACGAGGAAGACAACCTTACTCTCTACAAGCTTCTTATATATACATGGTTCATCTACATCTTTGATGAAGTCAAACTCTTTGACAGCTTCATCAAAATAGATGTTTCAGCTCCGTGATGCTTGGTTTAATTCGTAGATTGATTTAAGCAGCTTGCACACGCTTCCGCTGCTCCCACTGTATACGAAGCCCTTTGGCTGTGTTATGTACACGGTCTCTTCTAAATCACCATTTAGAAAAGCGGTCTTGACATGCAACTGCCAGATTTCGTAGTCATGGTATTCATCAATGGTAAGTAGGATCCTGATGGAATTAAGCATAGCCATTGGAGAAAAGGTTTTATCATAATTGATACCTGGTCATTGACGAAAACCTTTTGCTACAAGTCTAGCTTTGAAAGTCTCAACTTTTCCATCTACACCAATTATCTTCTCAAGATCCACCTGCTCCCAATGGATTTTACCCCTTCAGGAGCAATTTCCAAAGTCCATACTTTGTTGGTGTACATGGATTCAATCTCAGATCGCATAGCATCCAGCCATTTCACAGAGTCTCCATTTTTGATGGCCTGCTCGAAACTAGTTGGGTCATCATCTTCCATGATGCAATCCTCGCTCCCACCTTCTATGAGAAAACCGTAGTATCTCTCAGGTAGATGAGAAACCCTACTAGATCTGCGGAGTGGCTAAAGTTCATTGGGGACTATTTAATTCTCTGGTTCTACTAAATTGTCAGTTATAGTTTGTGTTGCTGAAACTTCTTCCCGTTCTACCTCATTGCCACTAATTTCTTTCACAAAAAATTCCTTTTCTAAAATGTGGCATGTAGAGAAACAAACACCTTTTGTTCCTTAGTGTGGTAGAAGATATCCCCTCGCGTTTATTTGGGATATCCTATAAATTTGCACAGAACTGACCTTGCCTTGAGCTTGTCCGGATTTTGCTTTTTAACACAGGCCGAACAACCCCATATCTTAACTCGTTTAAGAGATGGTCTCTTCCCATTCTATATCTCATATGGAGTGGTAGGCAACGGATTTGGTCGGAACTCTATTCAATAGGTATGTAGCTATCTCAAGTGCATAACCCCAAAAGGAAATAGGTAACTCAGCATTATTCATCATAGAGCGCACCATATCTGTAACGCTTTGAAATTCGTTTAGGTTAATTTCGCGTTAGTTAGTAAAGATGCGTGTTTTTCATAAAAACCCGAAAATCTTATTTTCCTTTTAAACTAGTTCTAATTGTGATGAGAGGTGTTTTTTTATATATATATATGGGGTTTATTAATTATAGTTTAGCTTGTGTTCACCTTAATTGGAAAATTTTCCTTAATTATTTTCCTAAGCAAGGTTTAGTGTAGCACATGCACACTTAATTTTTTTTAAAACTTAGGTTAGTGTAACCATTTCTTTTCCTTCATGCTTGGTTTATTTTTCCCCACTAAATCAATTTAAAACCCTTTTAATTTTAAAATGAAATGAGAGAATGGGAGGTATGGGGGTTAGGTATTGGGCTTGACTTTTGACCATTTTCTCTCTCTCTTTCTCAATTCTTTCTCCCTCTCATTTTTTTCTACTCTCAGCAGAGAAGTAGCAGCTGCATCATCATCATCATCATCATTCTCTTCTTCTCTTGCTTCTCTTTGAATCCATATACAAACCCTACACAAAAACCCCTTTTTACTTCACAAAAACCTTGGAAAAATGGCTTCTTTGTGAACTTTGGTGGCAAGTCAGTGCATTTGAGGGCAAGAGGCTGCAAAATTGAGTTCCCTAGGATCTTTTGAAGGTATCAAACTCACCCTTAACACCTTAGATCATAACTTATAGTTTTGTTAGCTAAAAATCGTGTTTTGTGCTTTTTTAGTGCTAATGAAGGGGGATTAGTGAAGTTTTTGTTAAGTTAGCGTTTGTATGGCTTGTTTAGCTTAGTTATGGGTTGTTAGTGTTGTTTTAACTCAAGATTTTCTTCAGGTTTCACTAAAATACCTTAAGGTATCGTTTTAGTGCTAAAATAGATATTTTAACTAGGTTTTGGACTCTGTTGAAATCTGCTTATACTCCGGTTGCTTCAGACCAATATTGTATTTACTGGAGCATGTAAGCTAGGTTTAGAGAACACACACGAAGCAAGGGAGCCCAACTCCCTGGTTTGGCCGCCGGAAAATTCATTCTGGCCGCAATTTGCGGCCAGATGGGGGACCTGGGTTTTGGGTTTTGCGCTGTAGGTGTCTGCTACTATTTGAAGACTTATGGTATATGCAATTTTGTTAAATTATTTCTGTAGAAAAATATGGAACCAATTACCCTATTTCGTATATTTTTAACCTTCGCGACACGTGTGATACGTGTGTGGGTTTGGGCTTTTCTGTGTATCGCGACGTGTCGGGGTAGCTTCAGGCGCGTAATCACACGTTTTAGCGTATCGCACACACACACGTTTGGTTCGCGACGCGGGTTTCTCGTTTGGCTTTAATGCTGTGTTTTTGTAGATATGAGCTTATGTGTATTATTTTGTGAAATTCTAGGTTCGCAGGCGAGTACGACGGACGCCGCGAAGAAGGGGAAACAAGTCATCGGCTATACTTAGCACGAGACTACGGTGAGTAGATTTAACATCTACGGGGAAATCGCCCGTATAGTGTTATGCGTCAAGGCTGGTAGGACATTGTAGTAGTATATTGCATTTACATACATTTGACTGTTCATGGATACTATTGTTGCATACCGTATTCCCTGCTACGTCTTTATGAGCTTAGAATTTATGGCACACCGCACTGTTACTAACGGTTCATATTGCACGAGCACTAATCTGCATGTTTCACACACCGTTAGTAATTGCCATGACACTCACACTATAGAATTGCCTTGAACAATATACTATGGCTCACCTCCTATATGATTCGACATGATTATGTTACTTGTGCACATACTCATTTGCATATCCATATTTGCGCACGTACTCATTTACATATCCATATTTGTGCACGTACTCATTTGCATATCCCTACTTATGCATATTCAAACTGTACCTACCTAAATAAGCTGATTTTTGGTAGAAACTGGGGACCGCATGATACCTTTTGAAAAACTGAATCTATTTTAAAGAGCGCTTTCCCCTTTTTCTTATAGTACGACTTCTGATGCATATATCACATCGCATGGATTTACGCATTGGCTTTGGATTTCATGTGATTTCTGGATTTGAGAACCGTGGGGTTATTTAAGAAAATATGCACTATTTTGAAAACCGGTTTCTCTTGATATGATATTTCAGTGCGTCCACCACGCGTTTTCTCGGTTCTGAGACGTGTGTTTGAAACCCGATTCGAGGAGTTGGATGATCCGTTTGCGGGTTCGTGGTGGACCCGGTATGGTTCCCCGGGGCGAGAAATGTTTTTCGTGGAGCAGACGATGTGCCTGGCAGGGTGGCTAGTATCTACCGGTGATTGGTTGGACCTGGCGGTTATCCGGAGGATACTGACCAGAGTCGATAGATGGATATGGGATGACCCGTACTGCTGGGGCCGAGGGCCGATTCCGCAGACGGAGCCCGATATATGAGGATTTGCGTGTCGATGCTGGACACGATTATTTCATGATATTTTGAGTGCCGATGTTGGGCATTCGCGATTCCCAGAGATTTACAGGATTTGAAGGCCGATGAGGATGACGGCGCTTGAGTTTTATTGGGGTTTGGGTGGATTGATGGACACCGATTATTTTTCCACGTTGACATTCCGTGTAGATGTATTTTATCCCATACTCAGCATTCATTATTATGCATCTCATCCTGTAGTCATTTTACCTGACAGAGCACTTATGCATGATTATTGCACATCCTGCTTATCGCATATAGATATTATCTGCTGGCATATGATAGAGTAGCGCAGTACATGCATACTCGTGATTACCTTTATATGTTATCTCCTATTCATGAGTTGGCAACTCACCCCCGTTGTGCCACAGTATTTACAGGTTGCCCCTCAGACTAGTCGCGGCAGGCTGCTTCCTTGTATCTTTTTGGCTACAGATATCACTGCAGTTGGTGCGTTAGCTGTTTTGCTGTTAGGTGGGTTGTGGTATCTGGTTATTTACATTGTATACACTTTTGTATCTAGTACTCTCCATCTACTTTTATGTATTGACTTAGAGACCAGTGTGAGGACGATGATATATATTATTTGTATTCTGGTGTCGAGCTTGTATGGGCCGACTTTATTTATGCAGTTTTATTATTCTGTAATGTTTTTCACTTATTGCTCATTTCTTCGCTTCGGCGTCGTATATTACTCTGGTGGTGATTGTTTCCACCGTTGGGCGTTATTGCTCCCGTTTAGGATGCTTTATTTCATTGTATATCATTTTTATTCAATATCACGTCTTGTACCCGATTTCGGGGTTAGTTTTACAAAGGAAATGCTTCCAAAATTTTTAAGAAAATAACTTGAACTTTAATGAATGTTACTAAACTACTTAAGGTTTTCCTAAATGTTTTTAAACAAATGTTTCAACACTCACTACTTTTAATGGTTTTGATTTCTGGGTTTTGGCTTAGTTAGTCGCGTTACGCCTGTAGACGTTACGTGGTTAAGTGCCGGTCACGAGTCGAACTTCGGGTCGTGACAAAGTTGGTATCAGAGCGTAGGTTTTACCTTTCGGAGGGTAGGATGACCCTGGTATGATGGAGTATGTAGCTGAAGCAGAGTGGCGTAGCGTCTGTATGTTCCACGGCATACTCACGACACGGTACTCCTCCTAACCGACCTTAGGACTTATTGATTTAAATTCCTTCATGAGTACATATATTCTTGCGATTCGATTTCCGTATCCTTATCGAATCCTACTTTCTTTTCAGCCATTATGCCGCTAAAGACTACGAGGGCACAGAGAGCGGCCGCGAGAGCCGAGATTAGAGTTGATTCGTCTGAGATGAGGACAGACCCACGCAGTACACCCGTTGCACCAGAGCAGACTGTTCCTCCTCCGACAGACCAGATCGCTATGTTAGGGGCCGGTATGCAGGAGATGCGCCAGGTGATGGGATCCAGTATGCAGGAGATGCGCCAGATGATGGGATCGCTAGTTGAGACACTTCGAGCGCAGCGACCAGAGGTAGTTTCACCCGTTGCAGGGACCGCGATGGTACATACGGTGCAGGCAGTTGCCCCTACAGCTACAGAGGTCATTACTGTATTGCTATCAGAGTTTATGAGGTTGAAGCCTCCGGTCTTCACAAGCACCGATACAGCCGAGGACCCACAGTCTTTCATTGATTGGATGGCTCGGATATGTCGTTCACTCAGATGCTCAGATGCGAGATGGGCAGAGTTCGCGAGCTTTCGCCTGGAAGGTCTTGCGCAGAAATGGTGCGAATCGGTTGAGAAGGGTAGAACAACAGGTCTTCCTCCTGTGACCTGGACAGAGTTCATGACGGTGTTCCTTGCCTGCTTCCTTCCACAGAGTGTTAGAGATTCTAAAGCGCGCAGGTTCGAGTCCTTACGCCAGACTCCGGAGATGACAGTGGCAGAGTACGACGTGCTTTTCACAGAGCTATCAGTTTATGCCCCATACCTAGTGGCTATTGAGGAGATGCGAGTCAAGAGATTTGTTCGAGGCTTACTTACCCCACTGTTCCTCGCGATCAGCGCGCAGCATTGCGAGACTTATGCAGCAGCTGTAGATGCAGCCTTATTAGTCGAGGAGCGCCTCGCTGAGACTTCGGTAGTTCCAGAGCCGAAGTGAGTTCATATTGGTATATCAGCACGGAGACAGACATTTAGACGCCGCGACAGGTTTCGTTCAGGTACGAGGAGTAGCAGAGATTCGGGACGAGGCCAGATGTTTAGTTCGTATCCACGGGAGAGTCAGCAGTCGTCGCAGGGGTGCTTTAGGTGCGGCAATCTATTTCACCTCGTTAGAGATTGTCCTGAGATACACCGGAGGGAGACAGCAGTACCGCATGTCACCTTACCACCTTCACCATCCCAGAGGGCGTTGCCTATTGTACCTACTGTTACTCCGCGGCAGACTCATGCACAGAGAGGTCATGGTCGCGGAGGATTTATTCATAGAAGACGAGGTGACCGAGGCAGGGCACAGCCAGTTGCTAGTAGGGGACAGTCAGTCGCAGGTGGAGGACAGGCACGGGTTTTTGCTTTGACGCATCAGGAAGCGCAGGCGTCCAATGCGGTGGTCTCAGGTATCCATTCAGTATGTTCTGTTGACGCACATGTGTTGTTTGATCCGGGATCCACGAACTCGTACGTTTCCACACACTTCATGCCGAGTTTGGGTAGAGAGTCCGGTTTGCTTGATCAGCCGCTTGTTGTGACCACCCCTGTGGGCGAGTCGTTTGTTGCTAGACACATGTTCCGATCCTGTACCGTCTGTATTGGCGAGAGAGAGTTGCCTGTCGACTTGATCCTTCTTGAGATATTGGACTTCGACGTTCTTTTGGGCATGGATTGGTTAGCCACGTGCTATGCGTCTGTGGACTGCCGTGAGAAGACAGTTAGATTTTGTTTTTCCGGCGAGTTGACTTTTGTTGTGCTGGGGGACCGTGGTGCCGCCCCTCACAGTTTGATTTCTTCTTTTTGCGCTGGACACCTTTTAAGGAAGGGATGTCAGGGATTTCTCGCCTATGTTTGCGATACTAGAGCTACAGAGGTTCCGTTGGATCAGGTTTCGGTTGTTAGCGAGTTCCCTGATGTGTTCCCTGACGATCTTCCTGGGCTACCGCCTGAGCGTGATATTTCTTTCTGTATTGATTTGATTCTCGGCACGGGGCCTATTTCTATACCGCCTTATCGGATGGCCCCGGCGGAACTTAGAGAGTTGAAGGGTCAGTTGCAAGATTTGCTGGATAAGGGACTTATTCGACCCAGTGTCTCCCCTTGGGGTGCTCCAGTCCTGTTTGTCAAGAAGAAGGACGGTAGTTTGCGTTTGTGTATCGACTACCGCCAGCTGAACAGGGTTACAGTGTGGAACAGGTATCCTTTGCCATGCATCGACGATTTGTTCGACCAGCTTCAGGGGGCAGGATACTTTTCGAGGATCGATTTGCGATCAGGCTACCATCAGCTGCGGGTTCGACAGGAGGACGTTCCGAGGACAGCTTTCCACACGCGCTACGGCCATTATGAGTTTTTGGTGATGTCATTCAGACTCACCAATGCGCCAGCAGCATTCATAGACTTGATGAACCGTATTTTCCAGCCGTATCTAAATCTGTTCATCATAGTATTCATTGACGATATCTTGGTGTATTCCCGGAGTAGAGAGGAGCACGAGCAGCACCTGCGGATTACACTGCAGACTTTGAGGGAGCACCTGCTTTTCGCAAAATTTTCCATGTGTGCATTCTGGCTGGACAACGTAGACTTCTTGGGTCACGTGATTACACGAGATGGTATATGTGCAGACCCAAGGAAGATCGAGGCCGTTCAGGGTTGGCCCAGACCCACATCAGTTACGGAGATCCGCAGCTTTCTAGGGTTGGCCGGTTACTACCGGCGATTTGTGCAGGACTTCTCCCGTATTGCTGCACCTTTGACCGGGTTGACCCGGAAGGGAGTTCCTTTCGATTGGACGGAGGAGTGCGAGCACAGTTTTCAGCAGCTACGGACTCGACTGACTACGGCTCCGGTGTTATCATTGCCTTCAGGATCGGGCGGATTTGTGGTCTATTGTGATGCTTCTCGAGTGGGGCTAAGGTGCGTATTGATGCAGCATGACAGGGTGATCGCGTATGCTTCACGGCAGATGAAGAAACATGAACAGAACTACCCCACTCACGATTTGGAGATGGCTGCAGTGATCTTTGCACTCAAGATCTGGTGACATTACCTATACGGCGAGTCGTGCCAGATATTCACTGATCACAAGAGCTTAAAGTATATATTTCAGCAGCGGGACCTGAATCTTAGACAGCGCCGTTGGATGGAACTAGTAAAAGACTACGATTGTGAGATCTTGTATCACCCGGGCAAGGCGAATGTAGTAGCGGATGCTTTGAGCAGGAGGCCCGGGGGCAGTCTATCTTGTTTGAGCGCAGTGCAGAGACAGTCGTCAGCAGATTGGCAGATTTTATGCGACGGTCGAGTGCAGTTCGAGTTTATGCCGATCGGGGGACAGATTGCGCATGTTCGTGCACACCCACACTTGCTTGACCGTATACATGAGGCACAGTACAGTGATGACCGTTGTTCAGAGATCATGGCACAGATTGGACAGGGAAGATTTTCCGAGTTTATGATCGATGATCAGGGGATACTGCGATTTGGGACTAGACTGTGCGTACCAGATGCTGAGGGACTGCTGCGCGAGATTCTTGAGGAGGCACATCGATCGGTGTACAGTGTTCATCCAGGTTCCACCAAGATGTACCATGATATGAGAGATGTGTACTGGTGGGACGGAATGAAGAGGGACATCGCAGATTTCGTGTCGAGATGCCTGACTTGTCAGCAAGTCAAGGCCGAGCACCAGAGGCCCGCGGGAGAGCTACAGCCGTTACCCATTCCGGAGTGGAAATGGGAGCAGATTTCTATGGACTTCATTATGGGTCTACCCAGGACTAGTCGAGGGTATGACTCTATTTGGGTGATCGTGGATCGTTTGACGAAAGCGGCTCACTTCCTGCCGGTGAAGACGACTTTCGGATTTGCTCAGTATGCCCAGATATACATCGACGAGATTGTACGACTGTATGGAGTCCCGACGTGTATCATGTCTGACAGAGGCACCCAGTTTACTAGTCGACTATGGCAGAGGCTTCAGGAGGCTTTGGGCACCCGCTTGAGTTTCAGCATAGCATTTCATCCGCAGACCGACGGACAGTCAGAGCAGACTATTCAGACTCTAGAGGACATGCTCCGAGCGTGCGTATTAGACTTCGGAGGTGGCTGGGATCATCATTTACCCTTAGTAGAGTTCTCCTACAACAACAGTTTCCAAGAGACCATTCAGATGGCACCATTCGAGGCTCTATATGGTAGGAGATGCAGATCGCCCGTCTGTTGGACAGAGCTCAGCGAGAGCAGTATCTTAGGGCCACAGATTATTGAGTAGACGACCGCGAAGATGCAGTTGATTCGCGATAGGATGAGAGCAACCCAGAGTAGGCAGAGATCTTATGCGGACCGTCGTCGGCGCAGACTTGAGTTTTCTGTTGGCGATCATATTTTCTTGAGGGTCTCCCCAATGAAAGGTGTGATGAGATTTGGGAAGAAGGGGAAGCTTAGTCCCAGATACATGGGCCCTTTCAAGATCCTCGAGCGTGTTGGTGCAGTTGCATATCGGTTAGCCCTTCCGCCCAGTTTCCCAGATGTGCACCCCGTATTCCATGTTTCGATGCTCCGCAAGTATCTTCATGATCTTTCACATGCGATTCAGCACCCGACGATCCAGCTGGAGCGTGACCTTTCTTTTGCAGAGCAGCCGGTGGTCATCTTGGATCGACAGGTGAAGAAATTGAGATCGAAGCATATCCCGTCCGTCAAGGTCCTTTGGCGTGGCCCGAGCAGCGAGGAGGTCACTTAGGAGACCGAGAGCGAGATGAGGAAGAAATATCCCCATCCTTTTGAAGGTACGTGTAGCTAGATTTTTAAATTCGGGGACTAAATTTCTTTAAGGGGGGTAGATTGTAACGCTTTGAAATTCGTTTAGGTTAATTTCGCGTTAGTTAGTAAAGATGCGTGTTTTTTATAAAAACCCGAAAATCTTATTTTCCTTTTAAACTAGATCTAATTGTGATGAGAGGTGTTTTTTTATATATATATATGGGGTTTATTAATTATAGTTTAGCTTGTGTTCACCTTAATTGGAAATTTTTCCTTAATTATTTTCCTAAGCAAGGTTTAGTGTAGCACATGCACACTTATTTTTTTTAAACTTAGGTTAGTGTAACCATTTCTTTTCCTTCATGCTTGGTTTATTTTTCCCCACTAAATCAATTTAAAACCCTTTTAATTTTAAAATAAAATGAGAGAATGGGAGGTATGGGGGTTAGGTATTGGGCTTCACTTTTGACCATTCTCTCTCTCTCTCAATTCTTTCTCCCTCTCAATTTTTTCTGCTCTCAGCAGAGAAGCAGCAACTGCATCATCATCATCATCATCATTCTCTTCTTCTCTTGCTTCTCTTTGAATCCATATACAAACCCTACACAAAAACCCCTTTTTACTTCACAAAATCCTTGGAAAAATGACTTCTTTGTGGACTTTGGTGGCAAGTCAGTGCATTTGAGGGCAAGGGCTGGAAAATTGAGTTCCCTAGGATCTTTTTAAGGTATCAAACTCACCCTTAACACCTTAGATCATAACTTATAGTTTTGGTAGCTAAAAATCGTGTTTTGTACTTTTTTAGTGCTAATGAAGGGGGATTAGTGAAATTTTTGTTAAGTTAGCGTTTGTATGGCTTGTTTAGCTTAGTTATGGGTTGTTAGTGTTGTTTTAACTCAAAATTTGCTTCAGGTTTCACTAAAATACCTTAAGGTATCGTTTTGGTGCTAAAATAGCTATTTTAACTAGGTTTTGGGCTCTGTTGAAATCTGCTTGTACCCCGGTTGCTTCAGACCAATATTGTATTTACTAGAGCATGTAAGCTAGGTTTACAGAACACACATGAAGCAAGAGATCCCAACTCCCTGGTTTGGCCGCCGGAAAATTCATTCTGGCCACAATTTATGGCCAGATGGGGGATCTGGGTTTTGCGCTGTAGGTGTCTGCTACTATTTGAAGACTTATGGTATATGCAATTTTGTTAAATTCTTTCTGTAGAAAAATCTGGAACCAATTACCCTATTTCGTATATTTTTAACCTTCGCGACACGTGTGATACGTGTGTGGGTTTGGAGTTTTCTGCGTATCGCGACGTGTCGGGGTAGCTTCAGGCGCGTAATCACACGTTTTAGCGTATCGCACACACATGCGTTTGGTTCACGACGCGGGTTTCTCGTTTGGCTTTAATACTGTGTTTTTGTAGATTTGAGCTTATGTGTATTATTTTGTGAAATTCTAGGTTCGCATGCGAGTACGACGGACGCCGCGAAGAAGGGGAAACAAGTCGTCGGCTATACTTAGCACGAGACTACGGTGAGTAGATTTAACATCTACGGGGGAATCGCCCGTATGGAGTTATGCGTCAGGGCTGATAGGACATTGTAGTAGCATATTGCATTTACATACATTTGACTCTTCATGGATACTATTGATGCATACCGCAATCCCTGCTATATTTTTATGAGCTTAGAATTTATGACACACCGCACTGTTACTAATGGTTCATGCTGCACGAGCACTAATCTGCATGTTACACACACACCGTTAGTAATTACCATGACACTCACACTATAGAATTGCCTTGAACAATATACTGTGGCTCACCTCCTATATGATTCGACATGATTATGTTACTTGGGCACATACTCATTTGCATATCCATATTTGCGCACGTACTCATTTACATATCCATATTTGTGCACGTACTCATTTGCATATCCCTACTTACGCATATTCAAACTATACCTACCTAAATAAGCTGATTTTTAGTAGAAACTGGGGACCGCATGATACCTTTTGAAAAACTGAATCTATTTTAAAGAGCGGTTTCCCCCTTTTTCTTATAGTACGACTTCTGATGCATATATCACATCGCATGGTTTTACGCATTGGCTTTGGATTTCATGTGATTTCTGGATTTGAGGACCGTGGGGTTATTTAAGAAAATATGCATTATTTTGAAAACCGGTTCCTCTTGATATGATATTTCAGTGCGTCCACCACACGTTTTCTCGGTTCTGAGACGTGTGTTTGAAACCCGATTCGAGGAGTTGGATGATCCGTTTGCGGGTTCGTGGTGGACCCGGTATGGTTCCCCAGGGAGAGAAATGTTTTTCATGGAGAAGACTATGAGCCTGGCAGGGTGGCTAGTACCTATCGGTGATTGGTTGGACCTGGCGGTTATCCGGAGGATACTGATCAGAGTCGATAGATGGATATGGGAAGACCCGTTCTGCTGGGGCCGAGGGCCGATTCCGCAGACGGAGTCCGATATATGAGGATTTGCGTGTCGATGCTGGACACGATTATTT
This sequence comes from Agapanthus africanus, assembly GCA_030015575.1. Classification (NCBI taxonomy): domain Eukaryota; kingdom Viridiplantae; phylum Streptophyta; class Magnoliopsida; order Asparagales; family Amaryllidaceae; genus Agapanthus; species Agapanthus africanus. The sequence goes on from CM057350.1 coordinate 229,251,847, forward strand.
CATGATATTTTGAGTGCCGATGTTGGGCATTTGCGATTCCCAGAGATTTACAGGATTTGAGGGTCGATGAGGATGACGGCACCTGAGTTTTATTGAAGTTTGGGTGCATTGATGGACACCGATTATTTTTCCACGTTGACATTCCGTGTAGATGTATTTTATCCCATGCTCAGCATTCATTATTATGCATCTCATCCTGTAGTCATTTTACCTGACAGAGCACTTATGCATGATTATTGCACATCCTGCTTATCGCATATAGATATTATTTACTGGCATATGATAGAGTAGCGCAGTACATGCATACTCATGATTATCTTTATATATTATCTCCTATTCACGAGTTGGCAACTCACCCCCGCTATGCCACAGTATTTGCAGGTTGCCCCTCAGACTAGTCGCGGCAAGCTGCTTCCTTATATCTTTTTGGCTACAAATACCACTGCAGTTGGTGTGTTAGCTGTTTTGCTATTAGGTGGGTTGTGGTATCTGGTTATTTACATTATATACACTTTTGTATCTAGTACTCTTCATCTACTTTTATGTATTGACTTAGAGACCAGTGTGAGGACGATGATGTATATTATTTGTATTCTGGTGTCGAGCTCGTATGGGCCAACTTTATTTATGCAGTTTTATCATTCTGTAATGTTTTTTCACTTATTGCTCATTTCTTCGCTTCGGCGTCGTATATTACTCTGGTGGTGATTGTTTCCGCCGTTGGGCGTGATTACTCCCGTTTGGGATGCTTTATTTCATTGTATAACATTTTTACTCATATCACATTTTGTACCTGATTTCGGGGTTAGTTTTACAAAGGAAATGCTGCCAAAATTTTTAAGAAAATAACTTGAACATTAAAGAATGTTACTAAACTACTTAAGGTTTTCCCAAATGTTTTTAAACAAATGTTTCAACACTCACTAATTTTAATGGTTTTGATTTCTGGGTTTCGGCTTACTTAGTCGCGTTACACCTGTAGACGTTACGTGGTTAAGTGCCAGTCACGAGTTGAACTTCGGGTCGTCACAATATCTAATAGAGTGCGATTCCTCCACTCCGAAACTCCATTGTGCTGTGGTGTATACGAAGGAGTAAGCTGAGAGAGAATCCCATTCTCTTTTAAGTAGTCTCTGAATTCCGTGCTCAAGTATTCTCCTCCCCGATCATATCGAAGGATATTAATACTTTTACCCGTCAGGTTCTCAACTTCGTACTTATTTTCCTTGAATTTCTCAAAAGATTCTGATTTATGTTTCAACTGGAACACATGTCCGAATCTTGAGAGATTATCGGTGAATGTAATAAAGTATGAGGAACTATTCCTGGCATGTATAGACATAGGACCGCATACATCACTATGTATCTGTCCAAGAGTTCAGTAGCTTTTTCTCCGTGTCTAGTAAACAAAGATTTGGTCATCGAGCCTTTGAGACATGACTGGCAAGTTTCATAATATGTAAATTTGAACGTACTCAAATATGCATCCTTATGGAACTTAGCTAGTCTTGTCGCATTGATATGACCTAGTCTACAATGCCACAAGAAGATTTCGTTCATTCCGAACTATTCCTCTTGTGTGTGTTTTGTATATTTAGAATTGTTTTGTGATTTAGAACGTATACACCGTTATACAACGCAACATACCCAATCAACACTTGATTTAGGAAAATATTCACAATATTTTTGGTACTAAATAACAGTTGCTCAGAATCATTATGTTACCATTTGGTAATAGAAGGTGATATTCGCAACTGTTTTGGCTGCAACAATTGCACCATCCCTTACTACTAGAGACATATCACCCTTTTCTAGTTCTCTACCTCTCTTTAGTCTATGTAACAAATTACATACGTGGGATCCTGATCCGGTATCCAATAGCCAGGACGTAGAGTTAACTGAGAAATAGTTCTTGGTAACGAACACACCCGAAGACGATGCATCAACATGCTTATTCTTCATTTGGGTGGTGTGGGAATCCAGATATTCCTCTATTCCTTGCTCAGATTTATGACAATCATAAGATAGAGCGGAACCTAGCCAAGTATAATAAGTGGGTTTGGTCAATACATTCATATTATTATTTTGATTAAGGCATGTCATTGGTCGCTACCAGGAGAGAGAGAAGGATAATCACTTTGCGTATGCTCTTTACAAGGTTAGATTAGTAATTATTTTATCTAATCAGGATGGCTCCCACTGTTTTTATCAAATCTTCCTTCAAACCCTAAAAAGTAAGATTAGCCGGGATTAATTACACCCTACAAGTTCGCCAATCGTTCGGCCAGGCAGGTATTGGTACTCTGAGGGAGTCTCCCAATGCTTTCGCATGGAACTAATTAAATAACCTCGTTTCCTTAGGGGCATCCCCTCGTTAACACCTTTCTTAGACACCTAATTGATCGGCTAATTGTAAAGTGCAAAACTCTCCTAAGAGTAACTCTTACTCACAGTGGGTATCGGGATCCAACTATCATATAGAAGGTATGCAATCTCATTGAAAATTTCAACACTTGAAATTCCCAATATCTGTTTTTAACCCTATCCACTTATGACCTTAACAAGGTCAACAAATCAAAAGCGCTAGCCAAGTTCAATCTGTCATTTCTTGATTGAATTAAACCCACCCGTATGACCCTTAACAAGGTCAACAAAGCCGTACGACTACCCTAATCCAATCGCAACATATGGTTGCAGATAAGCACTAATTAGCTATCGCACACTACACCTTAACATAGTCTACAAACGTAGCTTGAATACTAAATAACACTTATCTGAAATGACGGAGGGTTATGGCTGGTTTTGAAGAAAACCTTTAACGTAATGAACTTGATATCGTTGTAGAATCTAGTGATTTGAAAAGGAGTGTTTTTGTAGCTTTTTCTAGTTTCGCTAAAGAGGTCACTCCCAGTAAAGGGATCTTAGCTCTTTCCTCATCGAATTAGGTGCTGGATATTCATCAAGGAATATCACTATGCAAAGCAAGAACTAGAGAAGCTATGAAAACAAAACCGAGTGGGTTGTAGCATTTTCTAGTTTTGCTAAAAAGGTCACTCCTGGTGAAGGGATCTCGGCTCTTTCCTCATCGAATGAGGTACTGGATATTCATCAAGGAATACCACTATGCACAGCAAGAACTAGAGCCACCTTTTAAAAATTTCGATTCTATAATATCTTTAGGTTTTTTTTCTTTTCATTAATCTCATTAATTAAGTCCCATCATTTAATGTTTCTTAAACATCACAGAAAAAGAAACGAAAATAGAACGTACTCTTATGCCATCCGCATTTGCCACGGGGCCCCGTCATCCACCGTTAGGTTACTTAACTAACGGCAGAGCAGGGGCTGGACTAGTGTGGGTGCAAAATATAAGCAACGTTTATTATATATCATATATATAATATAGCATTCTTCTCACATAGTAATATGATCAACATCATAAAACCAAGCAGCAGAAGTCAACATATGAAATATTGGATATACTAGGAGATCCATGTTTTAAATCAAGCCAATAATGAAACATACGGATTCCACGGTTGTATGAATAGCCAATCCCACATCCCTAGACCCCTATGAGAGCGGCAAGCAACCCTGCCAATTCTATAGTTAGGAGACCCGGTCTCGACTCCTCGAGATAGTCTCCCACTGGACTCCAGAACCCGGTTACTTATGCTCCCCGCCTTGGGTCTATCCTAATATGGAAAAGTAAATAATATACATCATTGGTGACATCATCCTCAACCCGAAAGTGCCCCAATAAAAGAATATTACATACAGATTTTAATTGAAAGAAAATGAAAAACTCTCATCTCACATAAAACCTCCCGGCTATTCAATTACGACGATCCAATATAACATATCAACCGCAACACAATAACATCATATGTCATCAACGTAAATAAATTTACGTATCCTAAATGCCATTGACATATAGCAACGAGATTTGGGATACCCCACATATTACACTTACGGTCGCAGAAAAGAAGTGAAAAACTACAATAATTAGAATCCGCATATCCTTAGATATCATAAACCCGGAATATCTCATATTCCGGATTTCATGCCTAACTTATAAACCTTGAATTTTAGTCTCAAATTGAAAACTCTTTTCAATAAGCTGTTCGGATAATTCAACAAGATTCCCGACTAAGTGATCGCATACTATACGCAATTGCGACGGAGTTTTGATCCGAATCAAAACTCCATGGCAATCGATCAAATGAGACTAAACAACAAGATTTACAATATACTCTAGTTTTCATAAAACTAATTATTTGGATTCTAAATATTGTATCACATATCATCAAGATCTATAAAACGTTAAACATTTCGATCGATTTATCTAGAACCAACAAATTCCAGAGAGCTCAACAACTTGAGCATCATTAAAAACATCCAGAAAGCGCTAAATTTACCAATGGAGCAGCACAGAAAAATTCAACCCCTAAACTTGTTGGGTCTATATAGCACCACACAAGGGTTTATCTAGCATCAAACATGCTACAATTTAATTTTTTAGGGTGCTAAGCAAACTAACTTAGGATAAACTAGAAATTTAAAGTAACATATATAGTTTCACATACTATATAGAAGAGTCTAACACTAATAGATGATAAATACAGCCTTTGTAGATCTCCCGTTTGAGACTCCTTGGATCAAGTTGATGTTTGGACAGGTCCGCTTGAGTCCTTCATTGTCCACGACGATCCACTACGGGGTACCTTGGCTCAAGCTCCTTGCTTCACTAGAACAAATTAGAAGTGATGCAAAACAACCTAAACTAGTGGGCTAAACTAGTGTAGATTGGTGATGTGGGTTTGGATCTCACTTAAAAATCTTTTCTTTTTATCTCCTTAACTCACTTTAATGGAGGTAGTAAGTTTTTGAGGAGGAAGAAGAAGGAGAAGGCTAAGCAAGCTCAAGATAATTCTTATACCAAAAAAGAAATGAATAATTGAATATATGAGAGAGTCTAGTCACTCATAACCATGGTTGTAAAAATATCTAGATATTTTGTTATTAGGTTAAAGAATAGGTGTAGAGATTAAATCATGGTTAAGTGTAGAGACTAAACCATGGTTTAAGTGTAGTAATCAAACCATGGTTCAAGTCAAAGTCAACAATGGAAGTGTGTAGAAACAAAGCAACCATGATATAATCCTCATTAATTATTTAATCAATAATCAAAATAAATAAATATCGAAACCATGTGATTTTTGCATAGCCCACTCCAATGTATCATCACCATGATACATGTATTCATGCATGTGTGCATTCACATCAACATATGTACATACATACATTCATGCATATAATAAATAAAGAAAAACTTATAAGTGAAAAGACTAATGGTCATTAATATTAAATCAACAATTGATTTAATATACCGGTCATATCACATATGACCCGACCAAAAGATAACGCCAGATTATAATGCGATATCACATACACGCATTTAATCAGCCATCCGCGCATATCACCATATGCACCCATATCGTTTCGCCTGAGTTAGGTAACCCCTTTGTGGGACTCTAAGACTCGTCAATACACCGGCAGTAACTGATGATCACATCAAACACCCACAAGCCGCAAGCGGTCAGCTAAACGTAACGGCCACCCGGGTATTGAGCGAGCAGAAGAAAAACAAGCGAACCTGTCAAAACTCCTGTCGAGCCAACTGGTAACACTTACCGTACAGTCCGGTCTCTTCACCAGATATGCTGCATATCGAGTCTAGGGATGGCATCGTCGACCCCAATAACTCAATAAGTCATGCCGATGTATGGCTTATAACAGTTCGAGAAACTACTGATAACACTTATCAGTAAATCTCATCAGCCTTGGCCAGGGACTTGCTCATATAGCCAATCGAGCACAGCGTAATATCAACCCCCAATACCGGGAGAGACGAAACCCCTCCTATCGCTCATTGCCTCCGCATGTCTCAGGACTGTACCCAAAAGCCATCTGTATGCTCGACTCAGTAGAGCCGTGGTAGGGTGGAAATCAAAGCACAGTAGGAGAACACATGAGACTCTACGACGATCTCGGGTCTACAGACTAACATGTACCAGTGTCACCTGAGAACTGCTATCTAACGATAGATATAATACCATATAGGAGTTCTCGGCGAGTTCGTCCAGTTTACCCAGTCTCCACTGAGCACCCGTACACAATCTCGGTATCAAACACCAATGGATGTGGGATCATCCATCGCCCATCTCATGGGTCCAGTATCATATACGCTAGTCTACTCTGGAATATCGATGCCCTGTCTCGTTACACTAACGACTAGGGACATTTCAGGATATACTTATAAACTACATATGTCCTACTAGTATGATCTGCATCGCAGTCACAGTAGTCAAGCAAATATCCTCAGGGCTTTATCAACATGTACAAATGAATAAAAGCATGATCAAGTGAACATGTCATATAAAGAGCAACTAGATAGCATACTATCATGTCGAGCACGAAAGTCCTCTGAATATATATATACATGTATAAATACATCCACTATCAAATAATGGATTCTACAGCATACATATATCCAACAATCTCCCACTTGCACTAAGGCCAGTTATTGGCGTATCTCATACCCAACATCTCAAAAGGTCACTCATGCTGCGGCTGAGGGAGGGTCTTGGTGAGTGGATCCGCGGTGTTATTCTTTGTATCTACTCTCTGAATCTCGATCTCACGGCGATCAACTATCTCCCGGATCAGATGATATCGCCTCAGGATGTGTCTGGACTGCTGATAGGACCTGGGCTCCTTGGCTAACGCCATAGCCCCATTATTATCACAATACAATGGTATTGGATCAATAATGGTTGGAACTACTCCTAGCTCTGAGACGAACTTCCTCATCCAGATTGCTTCCTTTGCGGCATCATTTGCAGCAATGTACTCAGCTTCCATCGTAGAGTCTGCAACGGTGTCCTGTTTGGAACTCTTCCAACTCACCGCCCCTCCATTGAGGGTAAATACAAACCCAGAGATAGATTTGCTGTCGACCTTATCACTCTGGAAGCTTGAATCGGTAAAGGCCTCCATTTGGAGATCTCCGTTACCATACACCAAGAACAATTCTTTATTCCTTCGCAAGTACTTAAGAATTTTCTTCACAGCTATCCAGTGATTCTTCCCTGGGTTGGACTGATACTTTCTTACTACACCTAGTGCATAAGCTACATCAGGGCGTGTACACAACATCGCATACATTATACATCCTACGGCTGAAGCATAGGGTATAATTCTCATACGAGCTCTCTCTTCATCGGTCTTTGGGCAAAAGTCCTTGAGAGAGTGACTCCATGGCAAGCGGGTAAGGCACCCCGCTTGGAGTCTTCCATACTAAACCTCTTTAGGATGGTGTTGATGTACCTGGTTTGAGACAATCCCAGTAACCTTTTGGATCTATCCCTATAGATCCGAATGCCCAATATGTACGTGGCACCACCCAGGTCCTTCATGGAGAACCTTTGTGATAAGAATGATTTGACCGACTGTAGCATAGGAATATCATTTCCTATCAGAAGAATGTCATCAACGTACAATACAAGGAATGTGACAGCTCTTCCTACAGCTTTCTTATAAACACAAGATTCATCTGGATTTTTGATGAAATCAAACTCTTTGATAACATCATCAAAACAGATGTTCCAACTCCGTGATGCCTGCTTTAATCCATAAATGGATTTGAGCAATCTACATGCTTTCCCGCTGCTCCCACTATCAACGAAACCCTCTGGCTGATTCATATAAACGCATTCTTCTAAATCACCATTTAGAAATGTAGTTTTAACGTCCATCTGCCAGATTTCATAGTCGTAGTGAGCAGCAATAGCAAGTAGGATCCGAATGGATTTAAGTATGGCTACGGGAGAAAAAGTTTCATCATAGTCCAGACCTGGTCTTTGATGAAATCCTTTCGCCACAAGTCTTGCCTTATAGGTCTCCACCTGCCCATCTACACCAATCTTTCTTTTAAAGATCCATTTGCACCCCACGGGTTTTACCCCAGGGAGTACAACGTCCAAAGTCCATACTTTGTTGGTGTATATAGACTCCATTTCAGATCTCATGGCATCCAGACACTTCACAGAGTCTCAACTCATGATAGCTTGCTGAAAACTAGTAGGATCATCATCCTCCATGATGCAATCTTCTCTATCACCATCAATGAGAAAACTGTAGTATCTCTCCGGTGGGCGAGAAGTCCTACCAGATCTACCGAGTGGTTGAGGTTCATTAGTTTCTGTTCCAATAGCCAGTTCAACCAAGTCGTCATTCATAACTTGTGTTTCTAGAACCTCTTCTAGATCTACCACATTGCCATCTGTATCATTTGTAAAAAATTCTTTTTCTAAAAATGTGGCATACTGAGAAACAAACACCTTTTGCGCCTCCTTATGGTAGAATAAATATCCATATGAGTTATTTGGATATCCCACAAACTTACACATGACTGACCGTGTCTCGAGTTTGTCCGGATTTTGCTTTTTGACATAGGCCGGACAACCCCAAATCTTAACTCGTTTAAGAGATGGTCTCTTCCCATGCCATATCTCACATGGTGTGGTAGACACGGTTTTGGTTGGAACCCTGTTCAATAGAAACGCTGCAGTCTCCAATGCATGTCCCCAAAATGAGACAGGTAACTCAGCATCACTCATCATGGAACGAACCATATCTAATAGGGTCCGATTCTGACGTTCTGACACACCATTGTGCTGTGGTGTGTAAGGAGGAGTGAGCTGAGAGATAATCCCATTCTCTTTTAAAGTCTGCAAACTCTGTACTGAGGTACTCACCACCTCGATGTGATCAAAGCATCTTGATACTCAATCCAGTTTGTTTTTCTACTTCAAGTTTGTACTCAGTGAATTTCTCGAAAGTTTCAGACTAATGCTTCAATAAAAACACATGACCGAATCTTGAGAAATCATCAGTAGAAGTAATGAAGTAAGAAAAACCGCCTATAACCTGTGTAGACATTGACCCGCATACATCACTATGTATAAGGCCTAAGAGTTCAGTAGCTCTTTCTCCGTATCCTGTAAACGGAGTTTTGGTCATTTTACCCTTGATACAAGACTGGCAAGTCGCATAAGATTTATATTCAAAGGGATTCAAATATCCATCTTTATATAACTTGTTTAGTCTTGTTTCGTTAATATGACCAAGTCAACAGTGACAAAGAAAAGCTTCATTTATTTCTGAAAGTTTTCTTTTATTAGTGTGTTGTATGCTGAAAACTGTGTGTTGATTTAGGACGTATATCCCATTATTAAGTGTACCATACCCAACCAACATTTGATTCAGGTTAATGTTCATAACATTATTCTGCAATAAAAAATTATATCCTTCATTGTCTAACAAAGAAACGGATATTATATTACAAAGCATACTAGGTACATAATAACATAGGTTCAAAACCAATATACACCATGACGGCAACCCCAGGTGATACTCTCCCACTGAAATCGCATGTACATTGGAACCATTTCCAACCCGGAGAGTATGATCACCTGTCTTCAAAACTTTGCTATTTCTCAGCCCCTGCATGGAATTGCAAATGTGAGAACCTGAACCGGTATCTAATACCCAGGAAGCAGAGTTTATAGAAAAACAGTTTTCTGTCACAAACACACCTGAAGCGGAAGCATCACCATGCTTCTTCTTTATGAGATCCAAGTACCCAGTACAGTTGCGCTTCCAGTGTCCCTCTTTGTGGCAGTAAAAACATTCCCCTTTCCCCGATTCCCAACCGTGGACTTGTTTTTCCCCTTAGCCTTTTTAACTCTACCTCTAGCTTTGGTGGGCTTCTTCTTCATCTTTCCCTTGGCCTTGGCCTTCGGGCGAGAGGAGGAAGATGGCCCAGCAATCAAAACGAGAGTCTTCACTGTTTTGAGCGTGCTCTCTACACTTCTGAACATATTGAGAAGTTCAGGTAGTGACTTCTCCATTTTGTGCATGTTGAACTTGACTACAAATTGAGCAAAGGCAGGGGGAGAGACTGTAAAACAATATCAATATATTGTTCGTTCTCTATTGTCCATCCGAAGTCCTCAAGTTCTTCTATAAGAGCTATCATCTTCAGAACATGGTCACCTACTGGTGTGCCAGGAGCCATCCGCATCTGAAACAGCTTTCTAGATGCTTCGTATCGTAGGACACGAGATTGCTCCCCATACAACTCTTTTGTATGGAAAAATATAGATTGGACATCCATCTGCTCGTGCTGCTTTTGATGTGTGTTATCCATCGATGCAAGCGCGAGGTATTTGGCTGTAGCACAGTCAGCGTCCCATGTCTTGCGGATTTTCCTATCCGCAACTGAAGATTTAGGACCTGGGACGGGCGGGGCTTGAGCCGTGAGGACATATGATACCTTATCAAAAGTCAAGGCAATGCTAATGTTCCTCAGCCAGTCTTTATAATTGGTCCCATTCAGTTTATTTTTCTCTAATAGAAGCTTATGTCCTGTCATTGGTATCTGCCATTAAGAGAGAGAAAAGAATACACTCAGCGAAAGCTCTTGCAAAGATCAGATTGGTTATTTATCTTATCTAATCGATGTCTCCCACTGCTTTTATCAAATTTCCCTTCAAAACTTAAAAGGAAAACTAGCCAGAATTAATTACATTCTACAACTTCGCTAACCGTTCAGCTAGGCCAGTGTCGGTACTTGAGGGAGGTTCCCCATACTTTCGCACGGAACTAATTAAAGTAAATCTCATTTTCCCTGAGGTGTAGCCCCGTTGACACCTTTCTAGACACCTAAAAGGTTAGCTAATTGTAAAGTGCAAAACTCTCCTGAGAGCAACTCTTGCTCACAGTGGGATCGGGATCCAACCATCATATGGAAGGTATGCAATCTCATTGCAAATTTCAACTCTTGAAACTCCCGATATGGTTTTTACCCCTAGTACTTATGACCTTAACTATGGTCAACAAATCATAAGCACTAGTCAAGCTCAACCTATCGTTTCTTGATTAATTAGATCCAGTTATATGACCCTTAACTATGGTCAACAAAGTCATATAATTGTCCCAATTAATCACATCATATGCTGTGTAGGAAGATATCACTTAGCTACTGTACACTATGCCTTAGCTATAGTCAACAAACGTAGCATGAATACTAAGTACTCTACTTCCTAAAATGACGGAGGGTTGCGGATGGTTTTTAAGAAAACCTTTAACATTTTGAACTTGATATCGTTGTAGAATCAAATGGTTTTCAAAAGGAGTGGCTTAAGCTCCGCAATTTTGAAATGTAGCTTTTTTCGTAAAAAGCCGAGTGGTTTTCAAATTCGATTCTACAACATCTTTTAGGTTTATTTTTCCTTACATTAATCATATTAATGTAGTCCCATCATTTTAAGTCCTTAAGCCATCACAGAAAAAAAAACAAAAATAGAACATACACTTATGCCATTCGCATTCGCCACGATGTCTCGTTATGCACCGTTAGGTTACTTAATTAACGGCATAGCGGGACGGGACTAGCGCGGATGTAAAATATAAGCAACGCTTATTATATATCATATATATAATAATACCATTCGTCTCATCATATAAAGCGATCTCATCACAGAATATAAACAGCAGAATCACATATATGAACATATAGGATATACTAGGATCTTCGTATTTTGTATTTAGCCAACGATAGAAAATACGGGTTCCACGGTCGTGATGAATAGCCAACCCCACACCCTAGACCCCTACGAGAGCGGAAAGCGACCCTACCAATTCTAGAGTTAGGAGACCCGGTCCCGACTCCTCGAGATGGTCTCCCACTGGACTCTAGAACTCAGTCACTTGTGCTCCCCACCTTAGGTCTATCCTAATGTGGAAAAGTAAATAATATACATCAACGGTAACATCACCCTCAACCCGGATGTGCCCAATACAAATGAATTTTAGATGAATGAAAAGAAAAACTCTCATCTCACATAAAACCCCTTGCCATTCAATCACGACGATCCTATACATCATATCACAGCAACACATAACATCACATGTTATCAACGTAAGCAAGTATGCGTACCTAATTGTTATTGATATATAGCAACGAAACCGGAGACACATCACATACTACACTTACGGTCGTAGAAATAAGTATCACACAAATCTATGTGATGTTAAACCATTTGATCGATCGATCAATGAACCAGAAAATTCACAGAGAAGCTCAACACCTGAGCAGAATTAAAATTACCTAGAAGCATGCCATAGTAACTATGGACCAACCGTAGAAGGGTCGACCCGAGCCTCACAAATGGCGCCGCGGAACCATAGCCAAAAGCATGTTTCTGCCGCGGTTCCGCGGTCATTTAATCAAGTTAGGGTATCGTTCTTCTAGAGGGTCCATAGGATTACCTGCATGATTTTCTGAATATTTTTAATGTGAAAAATTCCAACATTTTGAAAAATTTCCAGAGAAGGATTTTTCTGGGTAATCGATGTCCGTTCGAAGATTTTAACGTCGTCTACGTTACCCTAAAGCTCTATCTTGGCTTTGATACCACTGTTGGATCTATATAGCACCACACAAGGATTTATCTAGCATCAAACATGCTACAATTTAATTTTTTAAGGTGCTAAGCAAACTAACCTCGGATCAAACTAGAAATTTAAAGTAACAAATATAGTATCACATACTATATAGAAGAGTCTAACACTGATAGATGAGAAATACAACCTTCGTAGATCTCCCGTTTGAGACTCCTCGGATCAAGTTGGTGTTTGGACGGGTCCGCTTGAGTCCTTCATTGTCTACGACGATCCACCACGGGGTACCTTGGCTCAAGCTCTTTGCTTCACTAGAACAAAGTAGAAGTGATGCAAAACAACCTAAATTTGTGGGTTAAACTAGTGTAGATTGGTGATGTGGGTTTGGATCTCACTTAAAAATCTTTTCTTTTTATCTCCTTAACTTACTTTAATGGAGGTAGTAAGCTTTTGAGGAGGAAGAAGAATGAGAAGGCTAAGCAAGCTCAAGATAATTCTTATGCCAAAAAAGAAATGAATAATTAAATATATGAGAGAGTCTACTCACTCATAACCATGGTTGTAAAAATATCTAGATATTTTGTTATTGGGTTAAAGAATAAGTGTAGAGATTAAATCACGGTTAAGTGTAGAGACCAAACCATGGTTTAAGTGTAGTAATCAAACCATTGTTCAAGTCAAAGTCAACAATGGAAGTGTGTAGAAACAAAGCAACCATGATATAATCCTAATTAATTATTTAATCAATAATCAAAATAAATAAATATCCAAACCATGTGATTCTTCCATAGCCCACTCCAATGTATCATCACCATGACATATGTATGCATGCATGTGTGCATTGACATCAACATATGTACATACATACATTCATGCATACAATAAATAAAGAAAAGGTTATAAGTGAAAAGTCTAATGGTCATTAATATTAAATCAACAATTGATTTAATATACCGGTCATTTCATATATGACCCGACCAAAAAATAACGCCAGATTATAATACGGTATCACATACACGCATTTAATCAGGCATCCGTGCATATCACCATATGCACCCCACATCGTTTCGCCTGAGCTAGGTAACCCCTTTGTGGGACTCTAAGACTCGTCAATACACCGGCAGTAAGCGATGATCACATCAAATACCTACAAACCTCAAGCGGTCAGCTAAACGTAACGTGTAGGGTTCCTAGGCACACTAATGAGGTCTCACGAGTGATCAAACATGCCCAATTCAAATTTTTCATGTGCCTACAAACCCTAATACGGATCGTTAACTAGATAATAAGGCGATGCAAGCAAGTAAACTACTTTATTGCTAAAGGAAAGTGACTACAACCTTTGTAGATCCAGTCCTCTACCTCTCTAGCTCCGTGTTGACGACCCTCCGCTGTACCCTTCAGATCCCGGACTCTCGCGGTGGTTTCATCAAAGAATTGATCGGGCTAGGTCGTCGACTTCGATGCCGAAGATGATCTACGTCGAGGCAACTCAAGATCAAACTCCAACTTCACCAAGTCATGAAACTTGTGAAGAAAACACCCTATACTACTTGGCAAGTGGTAGAGGATGAAGAAATAGGAAGTGGGTTCACTTTAGAATTGGATTTCTCACTCTTTTTCTCAAGTTGCCATTAATGGAGGCAAGGTTTCTTCTTTGTTGAAGAAGAAGAAGAAGAAGAAAAAGAATTATGATAAGAAATGTTGAAAATAGAAAATAAGTTGATTCTTATCATAAAGCAACCATGGTTAAGTGTAGGGAATAAACTAGGGTTAGGTTGAATGGTTAGGGTTAAGCATGAAACAAAAATAGAAGACTTATTCAAAGCTTCATGAAGCTTCAACTAGCAAACAAAGAAAGCCACCATGATTTATTTATCTTTCAAAAATGAATAAATAAATAAATGAAAAGATAAGTAAATCAAAACCCTAACCATTAACATAACCATGGTTTAATTCTTTACACAAACCCAAGTTTGCATGTATCATCAAACATGATACAAACAAGTGCACAAAAGTATATCACATATACAACTTGTGTATTTCAAGTAAGAAAATCCATTTAAAGTGAACCAATACTAGTTAATGCAAAGTAATATATCTAATATACAATTATACATTAAATCAACACTTGATTTAACGATCCGGTCATATCGCATATGACTGACTAATATCCGATGTATCGACTTATCGAATCAATCCTCGATTCGATAATTAGGTTATATCGCATACAACCATTCGATACATTCATCGCGAGAATAGAATACGGTATCACATACACGCATTATTCTCGGTCCCGCACATATCTCATATGCGCTCCGATGTCGTTTCGCTTGAGCCAGGAAACCTCTGTGTAGGACTCTAAAGACTCGTCAATACGCCGGCAGCAGGTGATGATCATATCAAACACCCACAAGCCGCAAGCGGTCTGCTAAACGTAACGGCCACCCGGGTATTGAGCGATCAGAAGATCGACGAGCAAGCCCGCTCACACTCCTGTGAATCCGACCAGTAACACTTACCGTACAGTCCGGTCTGTTCGTCTGATATGTCGTATATCTCGCCTAGGGGTGGTAAACGTCAGACCCCAATAGCTTGATAAGTCATGCCGACGTGAGGTCCATAACAATAGTGAAACTACTGATAACTCTTACCAGTATATCACTGCAACCCTGGCCAGGGATTTCCTGTTATGGCCAGTCGTGCATAGCGCAACATCAACCCCCAATACCGGGAGAGACGAATCCCCTCCTATCGCTCATTGCCTACATGTGAATCGGGACTGTACCCAAAAACCACCTGTTAGCACGACTCAGTAGGGCCGTGGTAGGGTGGAAATCAAAGCACAGTGGGAGACACACAAGACTCTATGACGATCTCGGGTCAACAGACTAAGCTGCACCAGTGTCACCAGAGAACTGCCATCTGACGTGAGGTATAATACCATCTGGGAGTTCTCGGCGAGTCCGTTCAGTGTACCCAGTCTCCACTGAGCACCCGCATACCATCTCTGATGTCAAACACCAATGGATATGGGATCATCCATCGCCCATCACATGGGTCGAGAAGATATACGCTAGTCTACTCTGGAATATCGATGCCCCGTCTCGATATTCCCACGACTAGGAACATTGAAGGATGTACTCATGGACTACCCAGGCCCCACTAGTATGATCTGCATCATAGTCCTGGAAGTCGAGTACACATCCTAAGGGCTTTATCAACTTGTAACAGAGAGACAGAAGGTATACATGTTAAGATAAAGAGCAACCAGATAGCGTACTATCATGTCGAGCAAGAAAGTCCTACCTATATATGTCCCAGCATCCACTACAGTATACATCCAATGTACAGTAATAGCCTCTAGGGCATACATATAACTAACAATCTCCCACTTGCACTAGGGCCATCTGTACCAGTGGTTGCATCCCATATAAGTCTCTCTCTGGGAAAAAGCCTTTGTGAGTGGATCCGCCGTGTTGTCCTCTGAGTCTACTCTCCTGCCTCGATCACCCTGGAGATCAACTATCTCCATTATCAGGTGATACTGCCTCAGAATATGTCTGGGTCACTGATGGGACCAGGGTTCCTGGGCCGAAGCCACACTTCCATTGTCATACAGTGGTAGGAACCTAGTTCATCTCATGAACCAATATACACCCAAACTGCCTCTTTGGTAGTATCTTTAATAGCGATGTTACCAGCCTTTATAGTCTAGTTTGCCACGGTATCTAGCTTGGAACTCTTCCAACATACCGTCCCTTTACTGAGGGTAAAGACAATGCCTGTGACTGACATTTAGTCGTCTTTATCACCCTGGAACCCTTCCAGTGATTCTCCCCAGGATCGATTGATACCATCTCACTACATCTAGTGAGAATCTTAGCATCCAATTACATCTATCTCATAGATGAAAACTCAGGATTTAGGAGGTATCACTTTGATCCTATTGGAGAATCCTTGTGATAAGCGGAGATTGACCGAGCGTAGCATTGGAAACTCTTTTCTTATCAAGAGTATGTTGTCCACGTACATTACGAGGATAACCACCTTATTCTCTACTACCTTTTTGTACATACAAGGTTCATCTACCATTTTGATGAAGTCAAACACTTCGACTACCACATCAAAACAGATGTTCCAACTCCGCGATGCCTGCTTTATCATGTAAAGCAACTTGCACACGTTTCCGCTGCTCCCACTGTTTACGAAGCTCTCTGGATGTGTTCTTATAGACGTTCTCTTCTAAATCATAATTTAGAAAAGTAGTCATGGCACCCAACCACCAGATATCGTAGCCATGGTATGTAGCAATGGCAAGTAGGATCTGAATGGACTTAAGCATAGTCCCTGAAAAGGTTTCATCATTATCCACGCCTGGTCGATGACGAAAAACTTTAACAAGTCTAGCTTTGAAAGTCTCAACTTTTCGATCTACACCAAGTAATCTTCTCAAGATATACTTGCTCCTGATGGGGATTTAACCCTTCAGATATAGCACCCAAAGTCCATACTTTGTTGGTGTACATGGATTCCATCTCAGATCGCTAAGCATCCAGCCATTCTTACAGAGTCCCTACTCTCGATGGCCTGCTCGAATCTAGTTGGGTCATCATCTCATGATGCAATCCTCGCTCCCACTGTCATCGAAAAACCGAAGTATCTCTCAAGCGGATGAGGAACCCTGCTAGTTCGGCGGAGAGGCTGAGGTTCGTCGGGGACTATTGAATCCTCTGGTTCTGTCAAATCATCAGCTGCAGTTTTGTATAGCTGGAACCTTTCCAGTTCTACAGAACTGACCTTGCCTCGATCTTGTCCGGATTTTGCTTTTGACACAGGCCGGACAATCCCAAATCTTAACTTACTTAAGAGATAGGCTCTTCCCATACCATATCTTATATGGAGTGGTAGGCACTGATTTGAATCGAACCCTATTCAATAGGTATGCAGCTTCTCAAGTGCACAACCCCAAAAGGAAATAGGTAACTCAGTAATACTAATCATAGAGCACACCATATCTAATATTATGCGATTGCTCCTTCCTGATACACCGTTGTGCTGTGGTGTATTCAGAGGAGTAATACGGAGAGAGAATTTCATTCTCCTTTAGAACAATCCAGGAATTCTATGCACAAGTATTCTCCTCCCTGATCACATCAAAGGACATAATACTTATACCCATATTGGTTCCCTACTTCTAGCTTATATTCTGTGAATATCTCAAAAGCTTCGGGCCTATGTTTCAACAGGAACATATGTCTGAATCTTGAGAGATCATCAGAGAACGTAATGAAGTACAAAGAACCTATCCTGGTATGTGTAGACAGGAGACCTTACATACATCATCATGTATCAGTCCCAAGAGTTTACTAACTCTTTCTCTGTTTCCAATAAACAGAGCTATGGTCATCTTATCTTTGTGACATGACTGGGAAGTTTCACAAGATGTAAATTCAAACTGATTTAAATATGCATCTAAAATGTAACTTCAGCCAGTCGGGTCGCATTGATATGACCTAGTCTACAATGCCTCAAGAAGGATTCGTTCATTTCTGAACTCTTCCTCTTGTGTGTGTTCTATATACTAGGAACTGTAGTTTGATTTAGAACGTCAATGCTTTTAGATAACGTGCCTGAACCGATCAACTTTTGATATAGGAAATGTTCAAAACATTATCCATCAATACAAAATTATATCCTTTCTTTACTAATAAAGAGACTGATATGATTTTGTATATCAGGTTCGGTATCTAATAACATTCGTTCAGAATCAATGTACTGGTCATACAGGGTGACAGTGACCAACAGACTTGGCTGCAACACTTGCCCCGTTCTCTGTCTCATGAAACTTATCACCCGTTCTCAGTTTTTCTACCTGTAGCCCTATGTAACAGATTACATATCTGGGATCCTGATCCAGTATCAAATACCTAGGATGCAGAGGATACTGAGAAACAGTTATTTGTAATGAACACACCCGAAGGAGATGCATCTCATACATTTTCTTCGTTTGGGCGGCATGGGAATTCTGGTATTTCCCTATTTCCTGCTCTGTCTTATAACAATTATAAGTTGGAGCGGGACCAACGTTCCCCAGCTCAGTATAACAAGCGGGTTCGGTCAATACATCTATATTATTATCTTGATTAAGGCGTGATATGGTCGCTACCTGGAGAGAGAGAGAGAAGAAAACACTCTGTGTGAGCTCTTGCAAGATTAGATTGGTTATATATTTTATCTAATCAGGATGGCTCCCACTGTTTTTATCAAATCTTCTTCAAACCCTAAAAGGAAAGACTAGCCGGGATTAATTACACTCTACAAGTTCGCCAATCTTTCAGCCAGGCCAGTGTCGGTACTTCGAGGGAGGTTCCCCGTGCTTTCGTACGGACCTAATTACAGTAAACCTCGTTTTCCCAGAGGCGTAACCCCGTTGACACCTTTCTAGACACCTACTTGATCGGCTAATTGCAAAGTGAAAAACTCTCCCAGGAGTAACAATTACTCGCAGTGGGTATCGGGATCCAACTATCATATAGAAGGTATGCATTCTCATTGCAAATTTCAACACTTGAAACTCCCGATAAAGGTTTTTACCCCTAGCGCTTATGACCTTAACTATGGTCAACAAATCATAAGCACTAGTCAAGTTCTACCCGTCATTTCGTGATTAATTAGACCCACCCACATGAACCTTAACTAAGCTCAACGTCAACAAAGTCACGCGACTGTCCTAACTAATCGCATCATATGCGGTGTAGGAAGACATCACTTAGCTACCGTACACTGTGCCTTAACTAAGGTCAACAAACACAGCACGAATACTAAGTACTCTACTTCCTAAAATGACGGAGGGTTGCGAATGGTTTTTAAGAAAACCTTTAACGCTTTGAACTTGATCTCGTTGCGGAATCAAATGTTTTTAAATGGAATGTCTTTGAGGCTTTTCTAGTTTTGCTAAAGGGGTCACTCCCGGTTAAGGGATCGTCGGCCCTTTCCACGTCGAATGAGGTGCGGGATATATCATATATATCACTGTGCAAAGCAGAAACTATAGAAGCAATCAAAAGACAAACCGAGAGTGTAGCATCTGCCAGTTATCGCTAAAGGAGTCACTCCCGGTGAAGGGATCTCGGTCCTTTCCTCATCGAATAAGGTGCAGGATGTTCTACAAGGAACACCGCGATGCAAAGCAAGAACTGTAGCTACCTGTTTTTATTTTGAAATTCGATTCCACATAGGTTTATTTTCTTTCATTAATCTCATTAATGAATATCCCATCATTTAAGTCCACCTAAACATCACAGATAAATATAACGTACGCTTATGCCATCCGCATTCGCCTCGATGTCCCGTCTGCACCGTTAGGTTAGGTAACTAACGCCAGAGCGAGGCAGGGCTAGCGCGGGTGTAAAACATAAGCAACGTCTATATAATATATCATATATACTATATATAATATCTATCTGAACAAATCACATGATCACATCACAGATAACGCGGCAGAAAATATCATATGAAATATTGGATATACTAGGACGTCCGTGTTTTCAATACGAGCCAGTATAAAACACGGATTCCACGGTCGTGATGAATAGCCAATCCCACACCCCTAGACCTCTACGAGAGCGGCAAGCAACCCTACCAATTCTAGGGTTAGGAGACCCGGACTCGACTCCTCGAGATGGTCTCCCACTGGACCATAGAACCCGGTTACTTATGCTCCCCTCCTTGGGTCTGTCCTAGTGAGGAAAAGTAAATAATATACAAAAGGTGACATCTTCCGCAACCTGGAAGTGCCCCAATAAAAGAATATTACATACAAGTTTTTTACATGAATGAAAATGAAAAAACACTCATCTCACATAAAAATCCCCGGCTATTCAAACACGACGATCCAATATAACATATCCAGCAACACATAACATCACATGTCATCAACGTAAGTAAACATGCGTATCCCAATTGTCGTTGACATATAGCAACGAAACCGGCGATATCACATATTACACTTACGGTCACAGAAAAGAAAGTGTAAAACTACAACAGTTGGAATCCGCAACTTCTTTAGACATCGCATGCCTAACCAAATGAATTCCTTAGACATCATATGCCTAACAATTATAAACCCCGCATTTTAGTCTCAAAATCGAAAACACTTTTCAATATCAAGTCGGGCAATTCAACAAGATTCCCGACATCCTGATCGAATGCTCGTCGCAAACTTTAGTAGACGGCCGCACCCCCGATACCGTCGACGAAGTGCACCAAGGCGGAACACCGCTGCCGCGAGCACCCGAACGGATGCTTTCGGCGACGGGGTTCTCCTACAGTCACTTGGTCGGGGCTATGGGGTGAGGCTGTCTATTAAGTTTACCCGGCGAGTATCCTCGTACGCTACGTGATTGCGACGGACTTTTGATCACATCAAAATTCCGTGGCAACCGATCAAGTGAGACTAAACCGCTATGTTTATAACATTCATTCAGTTATCTCATAACTACTTGTGGATTCCAAATATTGTATCACATTCCGGATAAATAGAAAATGTTAAACTTTCCGATCAAACAATCGAACACCCAAGTTTTCCCGATACAGCTCAACACATGATATAAGTTTAAAAACATTCAGTTCATGCCTCAGTACCAACGGTCCAGCCGTAGAAGGGTCAAGCCAACGCCTCACATGTGGCACGCCGTACTGCCCCAAATCCTAAGGTTCAAAGGGCAGTTCAAGACGGTCACATAATCGAGTTAAGGTTTGTTGTCTTCTAGAGGGACCATCGCGTTACTTGCACTACTTGGAACGTCATTAAACTACGGAAAAATCCAACAATTGGAATTTTCCCGGCAGGGGAAAAAGTGGGTATTTATATCTGGTCGAGCTTTTTAACATATTCTAAAATTACCCGGAAAAACACATAGACAAAGTTTGATAATCCGATAGAATTTACGAACTCCCAATACAACCCAGAAAACTCAACTCTTGAGTGATATTTAAAAAATCCCAGAAAATCCAGAACCAAAATATAGGAATTACTGTGCAAAAATTATTGGGCAATGTAACCATACGGCCGCGGAACCGCCGCAGAAGCCATGCTTCTGCCGCTGTTCCGCGGCGGTTTAGATGATTCAGGAGCTCGTTCTGCACCATAATTCTTAGATCTTCCTGCTGAATTTTTTAAGAATTTTTAATCTGGAAAAAACCCAGTTTTGGAAAAATGTACAGAGAGCAAATTTGAATTAGGGTTTCGGTTCGATCGGACTTCTAACTCCGTCTACACATCGCCTAAGGCTCTAGCTAGGCTCTGATACCACTGTAGGGTTCCTAGGCACACTAATGAGGTCTCACAAGTGATCAAACATGCCCAATTGAAATTTTTCATGTGCCTACAAACCCTAATACGGATCGTTAACTAGATAATAAGGCGATGCAAGCAAGTAAACTACTTTATTGCTAATGGAAAGTGACTACAACCTTTGTAGATCCGGTCCTCCCCCTCTCTAGCTCCGTGTTGACGACCCTCCGCTGTACCCTTCAGATCCCGGACTCTCGCGGTGGTTTCATCGAAGAATTGATCGGGCTAGGTCGTCGACTTCGATGCCGAAGATGATCTATGTCGAGGCAACTCAAGATCAAACTCCAACTTCACCAAGTCATGAAACTTGTGAAGAAAACACCCTATACTACTTGGCAAGTGGTAGAGGATGAAGAAATAGGAAGTGGGTTCACTTTAGAATTGGATTTCTCACTCTTTTTCTCAAGTTGCCATTAATGGAGGCAAGGTTTCTTCTTTGTTGAAGAAGAAGAAGAAGAAGAAAAAGAATTATGATAAGAAATGTTGAAAATAGAAAATAAGTTGATTCTTATCATAAAGCAACCATGGTTAAGTGTAGGGAATAAACTAAGGTTAGGTTGAATGGTTAGGGTTAAGCATGAAACAAAAATAGAAGACTTATTCAAAGCTTCATGAAGCTTCAACTAGCAAACAAAGAAAGCCACCATGATTTATTTATCTTTCAAAAATGAATAAATAAATAAATGAAAAGATAAGTAAATCAAAACCCTAACCATTAACATAACCATGGTTTAATTCTTTACACAAACCCAAGTTTGCATGTATCATCAAACATGATGAAAACAAGTGCACCAAAGTATATCACATATACAACTTGTGTATTTCAAGTGAGAAAATCCATTTAAAGTGAACCAATACTAGTTAATGCAAAGTAATATATCTAATATATAATTATACATTAAATCATTAAATCAACACTTGATTTAACGATCCGGTCATATCGCATATGACCGACTAATATCCGATGTATCGACTTATCGAATCAATCCTCGATTCGATAACTAGGTTATATCACATACAACCATTCGATACATTCATCGCGAGAATAGAATACGGTATCACATACATGCATTATTCTCGGTCCCGCACATATCTCATATGCGCTCCTATTTCGTTTCGCTTGAGCCAGGAAACCTCTGTGTAGGACTCTAAAGACTCGTCAATACGCCGGCAGCAGGTGATGATCATATCAAACACCCACAAGCCGCAAGCGGTCTGCTAAACGTAACGGCCACCCGGGTATTAAGCGATCAGAAGATCGACGAGCAAGCCCGCTCACACTCCTGTGAATCCAACCAGTAACACTTACCGTACAGTCCGGTCTGTTCGTCTGATATGTCGCATATCTCGCCTACGGGTGGTAAACGTCAGACCCCAATAGCTTGATAAGTCATGCCGACGTGAGGTCCATAACAATCGTGAAACTACTGATAACTCTTATCAGTATATCACTGCAACCCTGGCCAGGGATTTCCTGTTATGACCAGTCGTGCATAGCGCAACATCAACCCCCAATACCGGGAGAGACGAATCCCCTCCTATCGCTCATTGCCTCCATGTGAATCGGGATTGTACCCAAAAACCATCTGTTTGCATGACTCAGTAGAGCCTTGGTAGGGTGGAAATCAAAGCACAGTGAGAGACACATAAGACTCTATGACGATCTCGGGTCAACAGACTAAGCTGCACCAGTGTCACCAGAGAACTGCCATCTGACGTGAGGTATAATACCATCGGGAGTTCTCAGCGAGTCCGTTCAGTGTACCCAGTCTCCACTGAGCACCCGCATACCATCTCTGATGTCAAACACCAACGGATATGGGATCATCCATCGCCCATCACATGGGTCGAGAAGATATACGCTAGTCTACTCTGGAATATCGATGCCCCATCTCGATATTCCCACGACTAGGAACATTGAAGGATGTACTCATGGACTACCCAGGCCCCACTAGTATGATCTGCATCATAGTCCTGGAAGTCGAGTACACATCATAAGGGCTTTATCAACTTGTAACAGAGAGACAGAAGGTATACATGTTAAGATAAAGAGCAACCAGATAGCGTACTATCATGTCGAGCAAGAAAGTCCTACCTATATATGTCCCAGCATCCACTACAGGATACATCCAATGTACAGTAATGGCCTCTAGGGCATACATATAACTAACAGTAACGGCCACCCGGGTATTGAGCGAGCAGAAGAAAAATAAGCGAACCTATCAAAACTCCGGTCGAGCCAACCGGTAACACTTACCGTACAGTCCGGTCTCTTCGTCAGATATGCTGCATATCGAGTCTAGGGATGGCATCGTTGACCCTAATAACTCAATAAGTCATGTCGATGTATGGCCTATAATAGTTCGAGAAACTACTGATAACACTTATCAGTAAATATTATCAACCCTGGCCAGGGACTTGCTGATATAGCCAATCGAGCACAGCGCAATATCAACCCCCAATATCGGGAGAGACGAAACCCCTCCTATCACTCATTGCCTCCACATGTCTCGGGACTGTACCCAAGAGCCACCTGTTTGCACGACCCAGTAGAACCGTGGTAGGGTGGAAATCAAAGTATAGTGGGAGAACACATGAGACTCTATGAGAATCTTGGGTCTACAGACTAACCTGTACCGGTGTCACCTGAAAACTGCTATCCGATGATAGATATAATACCATATAGGAGTTCTCAGCGAGTCCGTCCAGTGTACCTAGTCTCTATTGAGCACCCGTACACAATCTCGGTGTCAAACACCAATGGATGTGGGATCATCCATCGCCCATCTCATGGGTCCAGTATCATATACGCTAGTATACTCTGGAATATCGATGCCCTGTCTCGATACACCAATGACTAGGGAAATTTTATGATATGCTTATAAACTACATATGTCCCACTAGTATGATCTGCATCGCAGTCACAGTAGTCAAGCAAATATCCTCAGGGCTTTATCAACATGTACAAATGAATAAAAGCATGATCAAGTGAACATGTCAGATAAAGAGTAACCAGATAGCATACTATCATGTCGAGCAAGAAAGTCCTCTGAATATATATATACATGTATAAATACATCCACTATCAAATAATGGCCTCTAGGGCATACATATATCCAACAAAACTACCCAAACTGCGGTGAAACCGTGGCCAAACTAGGGTTTGGGCCGCGGTTCCACGGCTATTTTAAGGAATTAGTGTTTGAAATTTCTTGGTGTTCCATAAACAAGCCTGCATGATTTCTGCATATTTTTAATCACCAAAATTCTAACTTTTGAAAAATCGACAGAAACTTAAGAAAACCGGGTCTCGAAAATTCGATTGAACACTTTAACATCGTAAAGACCTACCCAAATGTTCTAGCTTGGCTCTGATACCATGAAAGTGTACGCTAGTACTTTGACGGGGTTTAAACAGCATCACACATGCAATTTTCAAAAATTCATGGTGCTAATGAACACTAACCAAGATCTAATTAGAATATTAGGGTTTTATTATGATGATATGATAAAACTACAAGAAGGGAAGGAAGCTACAACCTTTGTTGACCGTATCCTTCTCTTCTAAAGCTCCAGGTTGTAGTCCACGCGACTCCACTAGGCTCCACTTGAAGGTTAAATGAACTTGCTCCGATGACCTTCGTGTCGAAGATGATCCACCCGAAATCCGCTAATCCAAGTTACCGCTTCACTAAACTTTTTAGTGAAGTAAACACACTACACCAAAGTGCTAATCTAGTGTAGAATAGTGAAGTAGAGGTGCTGTTTGCTCACTAGGGTTGTCACAAGCTTAAGAGTTCACAACTCATGTGAGGGATTGGGCTTGAAGGAGGAGGTGAGGAAAAGGGAGAGAGCTAGAGAGCAACTCAAAAAATGGTTAAGAGTGGAATGTCTCATCTTAGGTCAAGCATTATTGAAGCATACAATTTTTAACCCTTAAAAATTGTAGCCATGCTTCAATAGTGCAAGCAAATGAATATAAAATAGAATAAGCCATGCTATGCCCATCCCTCTAAAGTTTCCCCATTTTCCACCTTAATTTCTATTTTCTAAAAATAGAAAAACCATGCCATTCTTCATATATAATATATATATATATATATAATATATATACATACATACAATTATATCAAATATAAATATATATCATATTATTAAATCAACACTTGATTTAATAATCCGGTTATATCATATAACCGACTAATATCATTTATTTATATATCACATTATCAAATCAACACAAGATTTAATAATCAGGTTATATCACATATAACCTAACTGATAACAAATAGCCGCAGGATTACAATACGGTATCTCATACTCGTATTTAATCAAGCCCCTGCACATATCAACATATGTGCCCTTCTTCGTTTCATTTAAGCCAGAAAACTTCTGTGTAGACTCTAAAGACTCCTTAATATGCCATCAGTAGGTGATGATCACATCAGTCACCCACAAACCGTTAGCGGTACTAGCTGGACGTAACGGCTATCCAGGTATTGAGCGAATAGAAGATCAACAAGAAAGCTTGTCCAAACACCCATGAAGCATATAGATAACACTTACCGTACAGTTCGGTCTCTTTGTCTGATATGTCGCATATCGAGTCTGGGGGTGGAATTGTCAGACCCCAATAATTTGATAAGTCATGCCGATGTAAGGCCTATAACGGTATGAGAAACTAGTGATAACACATACCAGTAAATCTCATCAACATCCCTGGAGATGGACTTACTGTTATAGCCAATCGAGCATAGCGCAACATCAACTCTTAATACCGGAAGAGACGAAACCCATCCTATCGCTCATTGTCTCTATGTGACTCGGGACTGTACCCAAAATCCACCTGTTTGCAAGACTCCTTTGAGCTGTGGTAGAGAGGAAATCAAAGCACAGTGGGAACCACACAAGACTCTATGACGATCTCGGGTCTACAGACTAACCTATACCAGTGTCACCAGAGAACTGCTATCTGACGATAGGCATAATACCATCTAGGAGTTCTCGGCGAGTTCTGTTCAGTGTACCCATTCTCTAATAAGCACTGTAACATTTCAGAAAAATAAAATATTATTTTTGAGAATTTATATAATTAAAATAATAAATATTATGAATAATTTAATGATGTGGTATAATTATATACCGATAGTTTGGAAAAAGTTGGAGAATTAAATTGAATGGTGATTTTTGGAGGGATTTATATGATTTAGGCAAATTACAAATTTTTATAATTAATTATAGACAAGTTTATCCTAAACTTGATTAATGTTCACTAATCACACATTGATGGTGTTTTGTGCATGTGACATGCACCATGTCATATTACACATTTGTTACATTTGTCTACCATGACTTTCCTTTTATTTCATGCATGGCTTTGTTTTTATTGAGATGAAGAGATAAAGAAAAAAAAGAAAGAAAAGAAAAGGAAAAAGGATTAAAATATGTGGTATGGGCAAGAGAGAGAAGAGAGAGAGAGAGAGGTATGGGGTCTTTGACCATGGCTCCCATTGTTCATCACTTGTGTTTCTTCATCATTTTTCCCTCATTCTCCTCACTTGGCTGCCCTCCTCCCTCCACCACCTCAACCTCCTCACAACTCCACCAAAAATACATCAAAACATTTCATCCCCTTCATTAAAAATGTGCACAAGCTCACAACAAGCATGGGGAACCAAGAAAGTTTGGATTTTGAGCACTTGGGGCAACTCAAGAAAATTCTTGAGTTGCCAAATGAGCTAATTCTTTCATCATTAGAGTAGTATTTCAATTAGCTTAGCATCTAATTTAGTTTAGAAGCGTTTAAGTGTAGTTTAGTGATGGTTGAAAATTCCAAGAAGAGATTAGGGGATTTTATGAGTTGTGAAGTGTAAATTGAGATTAGTGGAGGCCATACAACCCCTCTAGAGTTAGAATTCATGACAAAACCTGAGACTAAAACCCCTTAACCCAAACTTAGAAACCCCGATATCAGAAGATTATGGGAATTGCGATGATAATTAGGGATCTGCTATGACCTGGGGCACCTGAAAAATATTTAGCGATTACAGTGATACAAGCAGACATCCTAGAAGCTACAAATGAGACCCGGGACCCCAATTCCACTGTAGTGCTGCAAAATAAATCCCTCATGGCCGCAATTTGCGGCCTGGGTACTTCAGGATAGGTTCGTGTTTGGTCCATGGCTCCATTTTCAGTAAATTAGACCCTCCACATATGCAAAATTGGCTAATTTCACCTGAACCAAAATCTGGAGGTGTTTTCTTATGTTGCTGTTTCGTTTTGCAACTTCGTTTTTACTTTGGTTTTAGTATTTGGGTTTTAACTCGATGGTTTGACGTTTGTACATCGACATCGAGGATTTGTTTAGCTTTTCTTGCATGCGTAGGCTATAGGTTCTAACCTATAGGCACCTCGCGTGTCGTTTTGGTTGCGAATCGGATTTTAATGCGATACGATATGTTATGACATGTAGGTACTTCCGTGTGAGCTTCAAGATGACAAGCAAAAGCATGGCGACATCGACGTCGGCAAGCAAGGATCAATGTGAGTATTTATATATCTACGGGGGAGGTCGAGTGGATAGCATATTGCACCCCGCAGTTTCGTAGTATAGCACGCAAATGCATTATGTGATATATATATATATATATATATATATATATATATGTATGTATGTATGTATGTATATATATATACACTTATGTGTTTTATGAGATGTGTATACTTAGCAAGAAATACTTAGGTGACTTTGGGGTTAGTTTTTGCTTAATTGTAGGATAATGCTTTTAGTTTAGTTTCTTAGTCGCGAAACCCTAGAGTAATGATTTGCACACACGCACACACACGCATACATTTGATTTTCTTGTGCGTACATAGGGATATATATACGCGCACACACATACATACATATACATATATGTATGTGAGTATGTATGTATGTATATATATATATGTATATGTATACACGTTTGATGAGGATAGCATATGATACTTGGTGATGAGTCGATGTGATTGGACATGATGCCGTGAGATCAGTGATATGATTTGGATCGTGTTATGAGATACGACATGATATTATAGCGGATCGAATGGGTGATGTGATTTTATTCACCCGCGGATATATGTTGGAAGGTATCGGTATGTACTAGACTTTAGATTAGTACCCTAGCTCATGATATTATGATGATGATACCATATGAATAATGTGTTATATGTGATATTCGACCCGTACCCCGATTTGGGATGCCGTACGATGGATTTTACCGTACGAGATATATATATGATGATTGATCCACACTCTTGATTGAGGATGTCGTATTATATATTTTATCGTATGTGACGCTATTGAGGCGGGATCACCGACTACTAGATATATCGACTCAGATTTAGGTGGATTTCCTTACCCTTTCGATTAGTCTCTTAGTTAGTCCTGTAGTTCATCAGGTAGATGTTAGACTGGGCTCGAGTCATACTTATTTTTAAAACTAACGAATCGTGGGTATTTTAAAGACAGGTTGAGGGGTATTACGGATATTTCAAAGGACGTATCTTTTCTTAAAAACATCGTAGTCCCCATTTTCTAAAAACCACAATTCATGTTATTTCAAATGCCAAAATGGTGTGACTCATATATACATAACTGTTTATTCTTACATGTTGCGTTTACTATTCAATTTCCATGTATTCTTGCTGTTCGCATCGCTTTGCATGCTTAAATGTGTTT
Source organism: Agapanthus africanus (assembly GCA_030015575.1). NCBI lineage: Eukaryota > Viridiplantae > Streptophyta > Magnoliopsida > Asparagales > Amaryllidaceae > Agapanthus > Agapanthus africanus. The sequence continues at coordinate 229,281,456 of CM057350.1, forward strand.
TCATTAGTTATTATGAACCCATGCTGTCAGGACACCAGCACCATTACCGATAATGCGTATGCTCCATGTACACTTGCTTGCCGGCTCACACACATCATCATCTGTAATTTCCATGTCACATACACTTTAGAGAATATTATTTTATTGACATAACTTGCTAGTTGATAGTTCTAATATATCATTACTGTGCTGGTTTAGATATTGTATTCCGTGTTTAGATACCCATGCATATGTATAACCATGCATCATTCAATATTATGGGGTTTTATGCCAGTATTCACTGTTTATTGACATCGTGATTTTGAGATTTCGGATTTCCATGAGATTTCTGAATTTAGAGAAACCGCAAGGATTTTATAAACTGATTATCATTTCTAATGATAGAAATTGCAGTTTTCTCATGATATGATATGAGATATATCCACCATGAGTTTTCTCGGCTCTTGAGCGGTATCATACACCCGATTCGAGGAGGAGGAGGAACCGTCTGGGGATGCATGGTGGACCCGGTGCGGTACCCCGGGGCAAGATGGTCGCAGATGATGGCGTTGAGCCCGGCAGGGGACCACTATCGACCGGTTATTTGTGACACGGCGGATATCCGGAGGATACCGACGTAGTCGTGAGATTTGATGATTTGGGCCAGTCCGGATTGCCGAAGCCCAGGGCCAGTCTGGATTCCCGGAGCTCGAGATATTGAGACACAAAGATATTGAGATTTTATGATATGGGCTAGTCTGGATTGCCGGAACCCGAGATATTAAGATATGGGATATACACATTTTGCGTCGGTGCTGGACACGGATTCTCTGTTTATTTCATTGATGATACTTCGATTTTTAGATAGAAATCTCACTAAGATATGAAAACAGTTTTCTCATTCAGTTGCATTCTGTTTTCATGCATTCATATATCATATATGTATTATGTTGCTACCTGAGGCACTGACATGAGCACTTGGTATTACATTTCTTTTAGATGTTTATCCTGGCCATATTCAGATGTTTCAGGTTTTATATTATATGGATATTATTGTATGACCTAGGATAGAGTCATACATGCGATTTCTGCTCGGTGATGTTTTCTACTCACGAGTTGGCAACTCACCCCCGTTGTGCCACAGTTTCTTGCAGGTTGGCCGTACAGATTTCCTTGTCGGCTTTGCAGGCACATTGCTCCTTTCCGGGTGATTGCTTTGGTAGGTGTGTTCTCTCGCATCGTGACCACCATTGTACTTTATTTATATTCAGTTGTATCTAGTAACTCCATCAACCAGACTTGTATTATTTGAGAGACTTAGGAAACCAATTGTTATTCTTTCGACCATAGTGTCGCGCGTTTGTATACTTATGATTCTTATCTAGTTTTCTTGTGGATATTGCTTTTCTTTCTGAGTTTTGATCCTCACCCTTCGGCGTTGTATATGTTAGTTATATGTATGCCCTAGAGGCCATTACTGTACATTGGATGTATATTGTAGTGGATGCTGGGACATATATAGGTAGGACTTTCTTGCTCGACATGATAGTGCGCTATCTGGTTGCTCTTTATCTTAACATGTATACTTTCTGTCTCTCTGTTACATGTTGATAAAGCCCTTAGGATGTGTACTCGACTTCCAGGACTATGATGCAGATCATACTAGTGGGGCCTGGGTAGTCCATGAGTACATCCTTCAATGTTCCTAGTCGTGGGAATATCGAGACGGGGCATCGATATTCCAGAGTAGACTAGCGTATATCTTCTCGACCCATGTGATGGGCGATGGATGATCCCATATCCATTGGTGTTTGACATCAGAAATGGTATGCGGGTGCTCAGTGGAGACTGGGTACACTGAACGGACTTGCCGAGAACTGCCAGATGGTATTATACCTCACGTCAGATGGCAGTTCTCTGGTGACACTAGTGCAGTTTAGTCTGTTGACCCGAGATCGTCATAGAGTCTTGTGTGTCTCCCACTGTGCTTTGATTTCCACCCTACCACAGCTCTACTGAGTCATGCAAACAGGTGTTTTTTGGGTACAGTCCCGATTCACATGGAGGCAATGAGTGATAGGAGGGAATTCGTCTCTCCCGGTATTGGGGGTTGATGTTGCGCTATGCTCGACTGGCCATGACAGGAAATCCCTGGCCCGCGTTGCAGTGATATACTGGTAAGAGTTATCAGTAGTTTCACACATGTTATGGACCTTACGTCGGCATAACTTATCAAGCTATTGGGGTCTGACGTTTACCACCCCTAGGCGAAATATGCAACATATCAGACGAACAGACCGGACTGTACGGTAAGTGTTACTGGTTGGATTCATAGGAGTGTGAGCGGGCTTGCTCATCGGTCTTCTGATCACTCAATACCCGGGTGGCCGTTACGTTTAGCAGACCGCTTGCGGCTTGTAGGTGTTTGATATGATCATCACCTGCTGCCGGCGTATTGACGAGTCTTTAGAGTCATGCACAGAGGTTTCCTGGCTCAAGCGAAACGAAATAGGAGCGCATATGAGATATGTGCGGGACCGAGAATAATGCGTGTATGTGATACCGTATTCCATTCTCGCGATGGATGTATCGATTGGTTGTATGCGATATAACCTAGTTATCGAATCAAGGATTGATTCGATAAGCCGATACATTGGATATTAGTCGGTTATATGCGATATAACCGGATCGTTAAATCAAGTATTGATTTAATGATTTAATGCATAATTATATATATTTGATATGTTACTTTGCATTAACTAGTATAGGTTCACTTTAAATGGATTTTCTCACTTGAAATACACAAGTTTTATATGCGATATACTTTTGTGCACATGATTGTATCATGTTTGATGATACATGCTATCTTAGTTAAGTGTATGATTAAACCATGGTTGTGTAATGGTTAGGGTTTTGATTTTATTTATTTGTTTATTTATTTAATCATTTTTGGCAAAATAAAATGGTGGATTTATTTGTTCTTTGCTAAAAGCTTCTTAAAGCTTCAAAGCATCTTTGAAAAGTCTTCCATTTTGTTTTTACCACTAAACCTAACCATTCACCTAACCCTGGTTTATTCTCTACACTTTATCATGGTTACATTATGATAACCATCACTTGATTATTCAATTAGAATTAATTTATTTTCCATTCTTTTCTTCTTCTTCTTCTTGATGAAGAAAGAAAAGCTTTCTTGAAATTTATCAAGTGTTGATTCCAAGTGAGAAATCCAAATCCAAAGTGAACCCACTTCCTATTTCTTCATCCTCTACCTCTTGCCAAATAGTATAGGGTGTTTTCTTCACAAGTTTCATGACTTGGTGAAGTGGGAGCTTGATCTTGTGATGCCTCGACGTAGATCATCTTCGGCATCGAAGTCAATGACCTAGCCCGCCTATTTCTCCGATGAACCCGATGCTAGAGTCCGGGATCCGATATGGACAGCGAGGGACTTCATCACGGAGCCTAGAAGGTGGAAGACCGGATCTACAAAGGTTGTAGCCCTTTCCCTTTAGCTATAAATTCGTTTACTTGCTTGCATCGCCTTGTTTTCTAGTTAACGATCCGTATTAGGGTTTGTAGGCACAAGGAAAATTTTGAATTAGCCATGTTTGATCACTTGTGAGACCTCATTAGTGTGCCTAGGAACCCTTCAGTATATTATATTGCTTGCATGGTTGTATCCGCCAAATGGCGAAGAGATAGCTCCCGCTTGGGGATGCCTTTATTCATCATGTATATTATTCATGTTTGTACCCGTTTGGGGCCAGTATTTACAAAGGAAACTCTGCCGAAATTTTTGGAAAAGACTTTTTGTTTTAAAAATGCTTACTACGGCTTATTTTATTAAAACGACTTGCTTTAAAACAAGTTTTCCTTCACTTTCTCTTTAAAATGGTTTAGATTTCTGGGCTTTTTGGCTTACTTGAATTAGGTGGGGTCCTGTAGACTTCATATGATTTAAGTGCCAGTCACGTGCTATTTCGGGTCGTGACAAAGTTGGTATCAAAGCGCTAGGTGTAACCTTGGTTCGAGTCTATGTTTGACTATGCGGAGTTTAGGGCGTTTATATATATTCGGAATCTAGGTTTGACCTTACGGAACTTAGATTTGGTCGAGGGGGTATTAGACCCGAACTTTCGTCGCATAGATTGACCTTGGTTGATGGAATAGGTGACTTAAGTAGAGTGACGTACCGTATGTATATTCCATGGCATACTTACAATACGCTACTCAACTTAAGAAGCCTTAGCATGTACATTTCTTTGAACAGAATTATATTCATTCCTATGATCTATTCTTATCGATATCGGTTGTGGTTTTGCTACCACGGTTGCATGGGCAGAGAGAGCTGCGGCTAGAGTTGCGGTCAGCATGAGCTCGTCTTGGATGAGGACTGACCAGGGTGTAATTCCGGTAACACACGATTGCATAGATGTGTTGTTTTATTGTATTTTCGCGCCATGAGCGTTTGATGGATTGCTTTTACAAAAAATTTCTCGAACGTGCAGATCAGCACTAGAGGACTGGGCCACTGCTAGAGGCCGGCCAGAATATGATGACCGTTAATGCACCGTTTATTCTTGAAGATTGAGGCACCGCTTAGCGTGCGGACGAATGAGCCAAATGTTACTGCAACTGACAAGATATCGCCCCAGATGTTTGAAGCTATTGCAGCACGAGTGGTACTTAGAGATACGATAGAAGGTCTCTAGTCACCCATGGATGAATGATTAGGACATGTGATTCGTTGCATACCCCGATGCGAGGTCATCAGATTGATTGATTCCAGCTAGAGAAGACTTCACGCAGGTACGTTGAGAGTCGATAGAAAACGATCGAATGTCAGAAACCTATTTTTCCAAGTTTAAGATATTCGGAAAAACATGCAAGTAATTTCGTGGACCCTCTAGAAGAATGAAACCTTAACTCGACATAATGACTATAGGAACGCTTTTGAACCTTAGGGTTTGCGGCAGTTCCGCGGTGCCATTAATGAGGCTTGGGTTTGCCCTTCTACGGTTGGTCCATAGGTACTGTGGCATGTACTGGATATTATTAAACTGTGCTTGAGTGTTAGCTCTCGGGGAATTATGGGACTTTGATGAATCGATCGAAAAGTTCGACGTCATCCGGATATCTTGTGATGGGACCCATTACTTAGGAGACTCTAGGTATGAATATAACCGTTTGTAGCGCAGTCTGTACATCTACGAAGAGACAAGTCCGAATCAATCGACATTAGAGAAAAGTGGAGTAAAAGGTTCGTATGAGATTTTGATGAGATGACGTTCCACTCCGTTGACATCAGAGATGTGATACGCATGCAGAGAAATTGAATATAGATATATCTTCCAGAAGGAGTCGTGATGGGTATGCAGCCGTTCCGGAACAAGAAATAGATTTAGTAAAGGGTGATAACTTCCGGGCAGTTCAGCAGAAAAGAGATTTGGGAGAGACCCCGACAGATCTTTCTGGAAATACTAAACGAGAAGACTTGGACCCAGGATCGGTCGTATTACGCACACCAGCAGGCCAGAGTTCGGCATCGTCGACGAGACATATTATGAGTGACCATGATAGTTGGTCAGAATTCTTTAGAGGATGTGCCAGAGCGGAACTGTTTCCGTCATCATTTCCATATTGGGCTGTTGAACCGAGGAGTTATGTAACCGGAAATTCGCAGTGAGAGACGAGAGCCTAAGGGCATAAGGCACCAGACCATGAACAGGAGGCAAGTAGATATCTTTCTCTGCTAGCGTTGGATGCACAGACACCTTCTCGACTTTGAAGGAAGGACATATCAACGACAGTGTTTATGATTTGCGATTTGGTGATTCGAATATCATGTGTCCGTTATTTTGGATTTTGGTGTTTTTGAGCGATTTATTTGCATGATTGAGATTTTGTGCACCACAGTTGCACTCGACTTCGATTTGATGTCATTCGAGATGTTGATTTTGATTTCATGTCTATGGTATGCATGTGATTTGACTTATGCCTTCGGTGTAGTTTTCATGCACTTTTAATACTTGATTCGATTTTGTGCACACTGATGCACGTAGTTGTGAGACTTTTATACCACGGTATACCTGATTTGGATTGAGATGTGTTGTATACCGTCGATTTCGATTTTGATACTCGATATTTGTTTTTGTGCACTTTGTGCACTTGATTTGTATTCTTGCGCATGCTTGACGCGTTTGATGCGATTTTGGTGCACACTAAAAGTACTAAATCGAGATTCTTTATGCATATCAGATGCACTTGATATTGTTGTCAGGCACATTCGTTGCCCTTGACATGTGTTTTCGTGCACACCCGTTGCACTTAGATTTTATCTCTGTGCATATGTATGGCACATTAATTGATTTCGATTTCCGTGTGCACCAGACGCACATGACATTCTTATTTACATTTTGGGATTGATTTCCTTTGAGCAGTATGTTTTAATGATATTTACTATTTGGTATAATAGCTGAGCAGGACTAGTCAGAAGACAGTACCTGAATATGTTTTTGCCTGTATCGATAGTTATAGAAGGGATTTCCAAAAAGGAGATATAGTCTCAGTATTTACCTATGTGTCCGAGGTGACATGAAACATTTTTCAAAGGAAACCCTTCTAAATTATTTTCAAAACGGCGGGACGTATATGTTAAACAAAGGATATACATATATATAGCTATTTTCTTACACTAAATATCTGCTACTTGTGCCGTGATACGCGCATCGTACAGCGACTTGAAAAAAGTTTGGCATGCATTCCTTTCAGAGGTTTTGACAAGTTGACAATGATGCGTACCATGTACATGTTATAGTCTTGAGTATATCATGTTGGTTTTCATATTGGATTTTGACATCGGTATCTTCACCCTAACTCCGATGATTGCATGATGGTTGACGGAGTTTTGATTTTTTGAGTTATGTACTCGCTTTCCATGCGCATGTATTGCGCTACGATGTGTTTTATGTATGTATGATTTCGGAGCCCCGACGACTTGATCATTTTACTGAATTGTTTTAGTATCCAAGGGGATTAAATTTAAATTTGGGGACCGAATTTATTTAAGGGTGAAAGACTGTAACATTTCAGAAAAATAAAATATTATTTTTGGAAATTTATATAATTAAAATAATAAATATTATGAATAATTTAATGATGTGGTATAATTATATACCGATAGTTTGGAAAATGTTGGAGAATTAAATTGAATGGTGATTTTTGGAGGGATTTATGTGATTTAGGCAAATTACAAATTTTTATAATTAATTATATACAAGTTTATTCTAAACTTGATTAATGTTCACTAATCACACATTGATAGTGTTTTGTACATATGACATGCACCATGTCATATTACACATTTATTACATTTGTTTACCATGGCTTTTCTTTTATTTCATGCATGGCTTTGTTTTTATTCATATGAAAAGATAAAGAGAAAAAAAAGAAAGAAAAGAAAAGAAAAGGAAAAAGGATTAAAATATGTGGTATGGGCAAGAGAGAGAAGAGAGAGAGAGAGAGAGGTATGGGGTCTTTGACCATGGCTCCCATTGTTCATCACTTGTGTTTCTTCATCATTTTTCCCTCCTCCTCGTTTGGCGGCCCTCCTCCCTACACCACTTTAACCTCCTCACAACTCCATCAAAAATACATCAAAACACTTCATCCCCTTCATTAAAAATGTGCACAAGCTCACAACAGGGATGAGGAACCAAGAAAGTTTGGATTTTAAGCACTTAGGGCAACTCAAGAAAATTCTTGAGTTGCCAAATGAGCTAATTCTTGCATCATTAGGGTAGTATTTCAATTACCTTAGTATCTAATTTAGTTTAGAAGTGTTTAAGTGTAGTTTAGTGATGGCTGAAAATTCTAAGAAGAGATTAGCGGATTTTATGAGTTGTGAAGAGTAAATTGAGGTTAGTGGAGGCCATACAACCCTTATAGAGTTAGAATTCAGGATAAAACCTGAGACTAAAACCCCTTAACCCAAACTTAGAAACCCCGATATCGGAAGATTGTGGGAATTGTGATGATAATTAGGGATCTGCTATGACCTAGGGCACCTGAAAAATATTTAGCGATTACAGTAATACAAGTAGACATCCTAGAAGCTACAACTGAGACCCGGTACCCTAATTCCACTGTAGGGCCGTAAAATAAATCCTTCATGGCCGCAATTTGTAGCCTGGGTACTTCAGGATAGGTTTGTGTTTGGTCCATGGCTCCATTTTGAGTAAACTAGACCCTCCACATATGCAAAATTGGTTAATTTCACCTGAACCAAAATCTGGAGGTGTTTTCTTATGTTGCTGTTTCATTTTGTGACTTCGTTTTGACTTTGGTTTTAGTATTTGGGTTTTAACTCGATGGTTTGACGTTTGTACATCGACATCGAGGATTTGTTTGGCTTTTCTTGCATGCGTAGGCTATAGGTTCTAACCTATAGACACCTCGCGTGTCGTTTTGGTTGCGAATCGGATATTAATGTGATACGATATGTTATGACATGTAGGTACCTCCACGTGAGCTTCGGGATGACAACCAAGAGCGTGGCGACATCGAAGTCGGCAAGTAAGGATCAATGTGAGTAGATATATATCTACGGGGAAGTCGGGTGGATGGCGTATAGCACCCCAGCAGTTTCGCAGTGTAGCACGCGAATGCGTTATGATATATATATTTATATATATATAATTATGTGTTTTATGAGATGTGTATACTTAGCAAGAAATGCTTAGGTGACTTTGGGTTAGCTTTAGCGTAATTGTAGGATAATGCTTTTATTTTAGTTTCTTAGTCGCGAAACCCTAGAGTAATGATTTGCACACACGCGCACACACACGCACACACACGCATACATTTGATATTCTTGTGCGTATATGGGGATATATATATACATATATGTATGTGAGTATGTATATATATATATATATGTATGTAAGTATACGTATACACGTTTGATGAGGATAGTATATGATACTTGGTGATAAGTCGATGTGATTGGGCATGATACCGTGAGATCGGTGTTGTGATTTGGGTCGTGTTATGAGATACGATATGATATTATAGCGGATCAAATGGGCGATGTGATTTTATTCACCCGTGGATATATGTTGGATGGTATCGGTATGTACTAGACTTTAGATTAGTACCCAAGCTCATGATATTATGATGATGACACCATATGAATAATGTGTTATATGTGATATTCGACCCATACCCGATTTGGGATGCCGTACGATGGATTTTACCGTACGAGATATATATATGATGATTGATCCGCACTCTTGATTGAGGATTTCATATTATATATTTTATCGTACGTGATGCTATTGAGGCAGGATCACCGACTACTAGATATATCGACTCAGACTTAGGTGATTTTCCTTACCCTTTCGATTAGTCTCTTAGTTTAGTCCTGTAGTGCATCAGGTAGATGTTAGACTGCGCTTGAGTCTTACTTATTTTCAAAACTAACGAATCGTGGGTATTTTAAAGACAGGCCGAGGGGTATTACGGATATTTCAAAGGACATATATTTTCTTAAAAACATTGTAGTCCCCATTTTCTGAAAACCACGATTCGTACTATTTCAAATGCCAAAACGGTATGACTTATATACATAACGGTTTATTCTTACATGTTGCGTTTACTATTCAATTTCCATGTATTCTTGCTGTTCGCATCGCATTGCATGCTTAAATGTGTTTTCATTAGTTATTATGAACCCAAGCTGTCAGGACACCAGCCCCACAACCGATGATGCGTATACTCCACGTACACTTGCTTGCCGACTCACACACATCATCATCGGTAATTGCCATGTCCCGTACACTTTAGAGAATATTATTTCATTGATATAACTTGCTAGCTGATAGTTCTAATATATCATTACTGTGCTGGTTTAGATATTGTATTCTGTATTATACCCATGCATATATAGAATCATGCATCATACAATATTATCGAGCTTTATGCCAGCATTCACTGTTTCTTGATATCGTGATTTTGAGATTTCGGATTTCCATGAGATTTCTGGATTTGGAGAAACCGCAAGGATTTTATAAACTTATTATCATTTCTAAAAATAAAAATTGCGGTTTTCTCGTGATATGATATGAGATATGTCCACTATGAGTTTTCTCGGCTATGGAGCGGTATCATATACCCGATTCGAGGAGGAGGAGGAACCGTCTGCGGATGCATAGTGGACCCGGTGCGGTACCCCGAAACAAGATGGTCGCAGATGATGGCGTTGAGCCCGGTAGGGGAGCACTACCGACCGGTTATTTGTAACACGGCAGATATCCGGAGGATACCGACGTAGTCATGAGATTTGATGATTTGGGCCAGTCCGGATTGCCGAAGCCCGGGGCCGGTCCATTGCCGGAGCCCGATATATTGAGAGACAGAGATATTGAGATTTTATGATATGGGCCAGTCCGGATTGCCGGAGCCCGAGATATTGAGATATGGGATATACACATTTTGTGTCGATGCTGGACACAGATTCTCTGTTGACTTTATTGATGATACTTCGATTTTTATATAGAAATCTCACTAAGATATAAAAAATGTTTTCTCATTCAGTTGCATTCTGTTTTCATGCATTCATATATCATATATGTATTATGTTGCTACCTGAGGCACTGACACGAGCACTTGGTATTACACTTCTGTTAGATGTTTATCCTGGCCATATTCATATGTTTCAGGTTTTATATTATATAGATATTATTGTATGACCTAGGATAGAGTCATACATGCGATTTCTGCTCGGTGATGTTTTCTACTTACGAGTTGGCAACTCACCCCCGTTGTGCCACGGTTTCTTGCAGGTTGGTCGTACAGTTTTCCTTGGCGGCTTTGCAGGCACATTTCTCCTTTCCGGGTGATTGCTTTGGTAGGTGGGTTCACTCGCATCGTGACCACCATACTTTATTTATATTCAGTTGTATCTAGTAACTTTATCAACCAGACTTATATTATTTGAGAGACTTAGGAAAACAGTTGTTATTCTTTCGACCTTGGTGTCGCGCGTTTGTATACTTATGATTCTTATCTGGTTTTCTTATGGATATTGCTTTTCTTTCTGAGTTTTGATCCTCGCCCTTCGGCGTTGTATATTATATTGCTTGCGTGGTTGTATCCACCAATTGGTGAAGAGCTAGCTCCCGCTTGGGGATGCTTTTATTCATCATGTGTATATTATTCATGTTTGTACCCGTTTAGGGCTAGTATTTACAAAGCAAACTCTGCCGAAATTTTTGGAAAAGATTTGATGTTTTAAAAATGCTTACTACGGCTTATTTTATTAAAACCACTTGCTTTAAAACAAGTTTTCCTTCACTTTCTCTTTAAAATGGTTTAGATTTCTGGGCTTTTTGGCTTACTTGAATTAGGTGGGGTCCTATAGACTTCACATGATTCAAGTGCCAGTCACGTGCTATTTCGGGTCGTGACAGCACCTGTGTACAATCTTTGATGTCAAATACCAATGGATATAGGATCAACCATCACCCCATACAGGGTCAAGAAACATACACTCTAGTCTACTCTAGAATATTGATGCCTTGTCTCGATATTCCCTCGACTAGGAACTATTGAAGGATGTGCTTGTGGATTACGCAGGTCCCAGTAGTATGATCCACATCATAGTCCTGGTAGTCAGGCCAACATCCTAAGGGCTTTATCAACATGTATATGAGAGACGGTGTAATAATACCAGTGAACATGTTAAGATAAAGGAAACCAGATAACATACTATCATGTTAAGCAAGAAAGTCCTCCATATATATGTCCAAGCATCCACTATATCATACAATAACGGCCTCTAGGTCATACATATCACTAACAATCTCCCACTTGCACTAAGGCCAGTTGTTATAGTATCTCATACCCAACATCCTAAAAAGTCTCTTAAACCGCGTCTGGGAGAGGGCCTTCATGAGTGGATCCGCCGTGTTGTCCTTCGTATAAACTCTCCTGACCTCGATCTCCCGGCGATCAACTATCTCCTGATCAGGTGATACCGCCTCAGAATATGTCTGGATCGCTGATGGGACCGGGGTTCCTTGGCCAAAGCCACAGTTCCATTGTTATCAAAATACAAGGGTATTGGATCCTCAATGGATGGAACCACACCAAGTTCAGCAATGAACTTCTTCATCCGGACAGCCTCTTTGGCAGCATCGTTGGCAGCGATGTATTCAACCTTCATCGTCGAGTTTGCTACGGTATCTTTCTTGGAACTCTTCAAACATACCTCCCCTCCATTGAGGGTGAAGACAAAACCTGAGACAGACTTGCTGTCATCCTTATCACTCTGGAAGTTCGAATCGGTAAAGGACTCCACTTAGAGTTCTTTGTTACCATACACCAAGAACATTTCTTTAGTCCTTCTCAAGTACTTAAGAATGTTCTTCACAGCTGTCCAGTGCTTCTTCCCTGGGTCTGATTGATACTTACTTACCACACTAAGTGCATAAGCTACATCCGGTCTGGTGTATAACATTGAATACATGCGAGCCCTCTCCAAATCAGTCTTGGGAGACATCTCCTTGGAGAGAGAGATTCCTAAACAAGCGAGTAAATTACCACGCTTAGAATCTTCCAAACTAAACCTTTTTAGTATGGTGTCAATGTATCTGGATTGGGAAAATCCCAACATCCTTTTAGATCTATCTCTATAGATCTTTATCCCCAGGATGTAGGAGGCATCACCCAGATCTTTCATGGTGAACTTTTGTGATAGGAACAGTTTGACCGAGTGCAGCATAGGAATATCATTTCCTATCAAGAGTATGTTATCCACGTACAATACGAGGTAGACAACCTTACTCTCTACAACCTTTTTATATATACAAGGTTCATCTACGTTTTTGATGAGTCAAACTCTTTGATTGCACCATCAAAACAGATGTTCCAACTCTGCGATGCCTGCTTTAATCCGTAGATTGATTTAAGCAGCTTGCACACCTTTCCGCTGCTCCCACTGTCTACGAAATCCTCTGGCTGTGTCATATACACGCTCTCTTCTAAATCACCATTTAGATAAGCGGTCTTGATGTCCATCTGCCAGATTTCATAGTCATGGTATGCAGCAATGGTAAGTAGGGTCCTGATGGACTTAATCATAACCACTAGAGAAAAGATTTCATCATAGTTGACACCTGGTCGCTGACGAAAACCTTTTGCTACAAGACTTGCTTTGAAGGTCTCAACCTTTCCATCTACAGCAAGTTTCTTCTAAAGATCCACTTGCTCCCAATGGGTTTTACTTTTCAGGAACAACTTCCAAAGTCCATACTTTGTTGGTGTACATGAATTCCATCTCAGATCGCATAATATCCAGCCATTTCACAGAGTCCCCACTTGTGATGGCCTGCTCAAAACTAGTTGGGTCATCATCTTCCATGATGCAATTCTCGCTCCTACCGTTTATGAGAAAACCGTAGTAACTCTCAGGTGGATCCTACTAGATTTACGGAGTGGCTGAGGTTTGTCGGGGACTATTGAATCCTCTGGTTCTATGAAATCATCAGTTATAGTTTGTGTAGCTGGAACTTCTTCCAGTTCTACCTTATTACCACTAATTTCTTTCACAAGAAATTCCTTTTCTAAAAAGGTGGCATGTTGAGCAACAAACACCTTTTGTTCCTCAGCGTGGTAGAAGATATGCCCTCGTGAATGTTCGGGATATCCAACAAACTTACGTAGAATAGACCTTGCCTCGAGCTTATCCGGATTTTACTTTTTAACATACGTCGAACAACCCCATATCTTAACAAAATTAAGACATGGTCTCTTCTCCTCCCATATCTCATATAGAGTGGTAGGCACGGATTTGGTCGGAATCCTATTCAATAGGTATGCAGCTGTCTCAAGTGTATAACCCCAAAAGGGAATAGGTAACTCGGCAACACTTATCATAGAGCGCACCATATCTAATAGAGTGCGATTTCTCCGCTCCGATACTCCATTGTGATGTGGTGTATATAGAAGAGTAAGTTGCGAGAGAATCCCATTCTCTTTTAGATAGACTCGAAATTCCGTGCTTATGTATTCTCCTTCTCAATCAGATAGAAGGATTTTAATACTTTTACCCGTCTGGTTTTCTACTTCATTCTTATATTCTTTGAATTTCTCAAAAGTTTCAGATTTGTGTTTCAATAGGAACACATGTCTGAATTTTGAGACATAATCGGTGAATGTAATGAAGTACAAGAAACCATTCCTGGCATGTGTAGAAATATGACCGCATACATCACCATGTATCAGTTCCAAGAGTTCAGTAGCTCTTGCTCCGTGTCCTGTAAACCGAGTTTTGGTCATCTTTCCTTTGAGACATGACTGGCAAGTTTCATAAGATTTAAATTCGGATGGATTTAAATATCCATCTTTATGCAACTTAGCTAGTCTGGTCGCATTGATATGACCAAGTCTAATATACCACAAGAAGACTTAATTCATTTCTGAACTTTTCCTCTTGTGTGTATTCTGTTTATTTAGAACTATATTTTGATTTAGAACATATATACCGTTACACAATGTACCCAATCCAATCAACACTTGATTTAGGAAAATGTTCATAACATTATCCTCTAATGCAAAGTTATATCCTTCTTTATGTAATAAAAATATGGATATTAAACTGCACATCATCTTTGGTACGAAATAACAGTCGTTCAAAATCAATGTATTACCATTTGGTAATACTACGTGATATTCGCCAACTGCTTTGCTGCAACAATTGCTCTATTCTCTACTCTGAGAGACATATCACCCTTTCCCAGTTCTCTATATCTCTTTAGCCCATGTAACAGATTACATATGTGAGATCCTGATCCGGTATCTAATACCCAGGACATATAGCAGAATGAGAAATAGTTCTCGGTAACTAACACACCCGAAAAAGATGCATAAGCATGCTGTTTCTCCGTTCGGGTTGCATGGGAATCCTTGCATTCCCCTATCCCTTGCTCAGACTTATGGCAGTCATAAAATTGAGCGGAAGCAACGTTCCCCAGCTCAGTATAATAAGCGGGTTCGGTCAATATATCCATATTTTAATCTTGATTAAGACGTGTCATGGTCGCTACTTGGAGGGGGATAGGGAGAGAGAGAGAGAGAGAGAAGAAAACACTTTAGCGTGTGCTATTTCAAGATCAGACTGATTATTATCATATCTAATCAGGATGGCTCCCACTGTTTTTTATCAAATCTTCCTTCAAACCATAAAAGGTAAGATTAGCCGGGATTAATTACACCCTATAAGTTCGCCAATCGGTCAGCCAGGCAGGTATTGGTACTCCGAGCGAGTCTCCCCATGCTTTCGCATGGAACTAATTAAATAACCTCGTTTCTGCAGGGGCATAACCCCGTTAACACCTTTCTTAGACACCTACTGGATCAGCGAAATGTAAAGTGAAAAACTATCCCAGGAGTAACACTTACTCTCAGTGGGTATCGGGATCCAACTATCATATAGAAGGTATGCAATCTCATTGCAAATTTCAACACTTGAAATTCCCAATATCTGTTTTTACCCCTAACGACTTATGACCTTGACGAAGTTCAACAAACCATAGGCCACTAGTCAAGTTCAACCCGTCATTTCGTGATTGAATTAAACCTACCTGCATGAACCTTAACGGAGGTCAATATGGCCGTACGACTACCCTAATCCAATCGCATCATATGCGGCAGATAAGCACTAATCAGCTACCGCACACTACGCCTTGACGGAGGTCAACTAACACAGCACGAATACTAAATAGCACTTATCTAAAATGACAGAGGGCTACGACTGGTTTTGAAGAAAACCTTTAATGTAATGAACTTGATATCGTTGTAGAATCAAGTGATTTGAAAAAGGAGTGGTTTAAGCTCCGCTTTTAAAATCGAGTAGTTTTCAAAACAAACCGAGTGGGTTGTAGCATTTGCTAGTTTTTCTAAAGAGATCATTCCCGGTGAAGGGATCTAGGCTCTTTCCTCATCGAATGAGGTGCTGGATATTCATAATGGAATATCGCTATGCAAAGCAATAACTAGAGCCACCTTTTGAAAAATTTGATTCTACAACATCTTTAGATTTCTTTTCCTTTCATTAATCTCATTAATGATGTCCCATCATTTATGTTTCCTAAACATCATAGAAGAAACGAAAATAAAACACACATATATGCCATTCGCATTCGCCATAGGGACCCGGATCTTCACAGTAAAGTTACTTAACTTGCGGCAGGGCAGGGTCAGGACTAGCCTGGATGCAAAACATATATAGTGTCTACTAGTATATCATATATATAAGTAGCATTCGTCTCACGCAGTTATATGATCACATCATATCACAGAATCTAGCATAAGCACACATATGAAATATAGGATATACTAGGTGGTCCGTATTTTAGATTAAGGTAGTAATGAAAAACACAGATTCCACGGTCATGTTAAATAGCCAAACTCATATCCCTAGACCCCTACGAGAGTGGCAAGCAACCCTATCAATTCTAGAGTTAGGCGACCCGGTCTCGACTCCTCGAGATGGCCTCCCACTGGACTCTAGAACTCGGTTACTTGTGCTCCCCGCCTTGGGTCTATCATATTATGGAAAAGTAAATAATATAGATCAAATGGTGACAACAACCTCAACCCGGAAGTGTCCCAATAAAAGAATATTACATACAATATTACATGAATGAAAATTGAAAAACTCCCATCTCACCGAAAACCCCCCGGCTATTTAATCGCGACGATCCAATATAACATATCAACCGCAACACAATAACATCACATGTCATCAACGTAAGTAAATTTGCGTATCCCTAATGTCGTTAACGTATAGAAATGAGATCGGGGACACCCCACATATTACACTTACGGTCGCAGAAAAGAAATGAGAACTACAATAATTAGAATCCGCATCATCCTTAGACATCATAAATCCGGAATATCACATACTCCGAATTTCATGCCTAATATTATAAACCTTGCATTTAAGTCTCGAATCAAAAACACTTTTCAAAAACAAGTCGGGTAATTTAACAAGATTCCCGATTAAATGATCAAATGCTCGTCAGGAACTTTAGTAGATGGCCGCACCCCCGATGCCGTCAACGAAGTACAATTGGGCGGAATACCGCAGTTGCAAGCACCTGAGTGGATGCTTTTGGCCATGAGGTTCTCCTATATTCACTTGGTCGGGTTTATAGGGCGTGGCTGTCTACTAGTATCTCCCGGCGACTATTCGCGAAAGGTACGAGATTGCGACGGAATTTTGATTCGGGTCGAAACTCCATGGCAATCCATCAAATGAGACTAAGCTGCTAGATTTACAAAATGCTAACTAGTTTTCACAAAATTAATCAATGTGGATTCCAAAAATTGTATCACATATCCCGACTATCTAGATGATGTTAAACATTTCGACCGATTTTTCAAACACCTGCAAATCACAGAGACCTCAACAACTTGAGCGTTACTAAATATACCCAGAAAGTCCAAAATGACATAATGGAGCAGCAGAAGAAATACGAGTCCTAAACTCTTCAAGTCGGCGGCGGAACCACGGCTAAACCCTAGGTTATGCAGCGGTTCCACGGCCATTTGGTTGAGATAGGCCCTCGTACTTCTTGGGGCTCCATACAATTACCTGCATGATTTTCTGAGAATTTTTAATCCATAAAATTCCAAATTTTGAAAAAATGGACAGAAACTATGAAATTAAGGTTTCGAAAATTTCAATCGAACACTTTAATATCGTTTAGACTTCGCCTAAGTCTCTATCTTGGCTCTGATACTATAAAAGTATGTCTTAGTATCTCTACTGGGTTTATATAAGTATCAAGTATGTAATTTTAAAAAATCTAGAGGTCTAAGCTATACTAACCTAGAATCGAACTAGAGTATTAGAGTTTTAGTGTAAGCAAACAGGTTCTACACTAAGTGAAAAGAGAATACAACCTTTGTAGACTGGTCTTTCACTTTTAAAGCTCCAAGTAGTAGTCCCTAGAATTCTTCTTAAACTCCACTTGAGAAAGGAACGAGCTTACTTTGTAGTCTTCGATGCCGAAGATGATCCGCCTTGAAGTCTCTCTAACTCAAGCTCACTCTTCACTAATCAAGGTATTAGTGAAGAAAACAACCTAAACTAAACAGTTAGTAAAGTGTAGGTTGATGAAGTAGGAATTTTGCTCACAATATTTTCTTCTTTTTCTTTTTCTTTTTCACCTCAAGAAAAATCTAGAGAGGAAGAAGAAGGGGAACGAACTTGGAATGGAGAGAGAGAACCATGAAGTGAAGTGATTAGATGAGTGGGAAAATATCTATGAATAAAAACAAAATCAAGAGGTGAGTTATAGCTTCTCAAGACTTCTACAAACTCCTAAAGAAAATGACTAATTCTCTCATTTTTGTATAATTCATAAATCATCCCATTATCTTCTCATCTCACTTCAAGTGTGATTCTCATACACCCTAATTCAATGTATCATCAACCATGATACAAAACCAATATACATACATACATACATACATACATATATATATATATATATATATATATATATATATATCACATATATACATAATGATATATAAAGAGAAGAAAATCTAAAGTGAGTTTTGATATTAGTTAATATATATAAATATATCAAAAATATATAAATACTTATCAAATTATTAAATCAACACTTGATTTAATAATCCGGTTATATCACATATAACCGACTAATATCATATATATATGTATATCATATTATTAAATCAAGTATTAAATCAACACTTGATTTAATAATCCGGTCATATCATATACAACCGGTTTAATATTCGATACTAGTTATTAAATCAACACTTGATTCAATAATCCGGTCATATTATATATAGCCGGCCAATATCAAATATATATATATATATATATATATACATACATACATACATACATACATACATAAATCACATCATTGAATCAACACTTGATTCAATAATCTGGTTATATCACATATAACCTAACTGATATCAAATATCACTAGATTAGAATACGGTATCACATACTCGTATTTAATCAAGCTCCCATACATATCACCATATGTGCCCTACTTCGTTTCGTTTGAGCTAAGAAACCTCTGTGTGGGACTCTAAAGACTCGTCAATACGCCAACAGTAGGTAATAATCACATCAGATACCCATAAGCCGTCAGCGGTACTAGCTAGACGTATCGTCTACCCAGGTATTGAACGAATAGAAGATCAACAAGCAAGCTTGTGCAAACTCTCGTAAAGCCTATAAGCAACACTTGCCATACAGCTCGGTCTCGTCGTCTGATATGTCGCATATCGAGTCTTGGGGTGGAATAGTCAGACCCTAGTAACTTGATAAGTCATGCCGATGTGTAGTATATAACCTTTTGAGAAACTACTGATAACACTTACCAGTAAATCTCATCAGACCTGGCTTCGGACTTGCTGTTATAGCTAATCGAGTATAGCGCAACATTAACTCCCAATACCGAGAGAGACAAAACCCCTCCTATCGCTTACTACCTCCATGTGACTCGGGACTGTATCCAAAATCTACCTATTTGCACGACTCCTTTGAGCCATGGTAGAGAGGAAATCAAAGCATTGTGGGAACCACACAGGAAACTATAATGATCTCGGGTTTACAGACTAACCTGTATAAGTGTCACCAGATAACTGCTATCTGACGATAGGTATGGTACCATCTAGGAGTTCTCGGCGAGTCCTGTTCGGTGTACCTATTATCTAATGAGAACCTGCGTACAATCTTTGATGTCAAACGCCAATGGATGTGGGATCAACCATCGCCCCATACAGGGTCAAGAAACGTACACACTAGTCTACTTTGGAATATCGGTGCCCTGTCTCGATACTCTCTCGATTAGGAACTGTTAAAGGATGTTCTTGTACACCACACAAGCCCACTATTATGATCTGCATCTTAGTTCTGATAGTCAAGCCAACATCCTAAGGGCTTTATCAACATGTATCAGAGAGACAGTATAATAATACAAGCGTACATGTTAAGATAAAGAGCAACCAGATAGCATACTATCATGTCGAGCAAGAAAGTCCTCTCTCTATATATGTCCAAGCATCCACTATATCATACAATAATGGCCTCTAGGGTTTACATATTCTATGCTCGATTGGTTATAATAGCAAGTCCCTAGACAAGGCTGATGAGATTTACTGATAAGTGTTATCAGTAATTTCTCGAAAGGTTGTAGGCCACACATCGGCATGACTTATCGAGTTAGTGGGGTCTGACGATTCTACCCCAGACTCGATATGCGACATATCAGACGAAGAGAATAGACTATACGGTAAGTGTTGCTTATAGACTCTAAGGGAGTTTGGACGAGTTTGCATGTTGATCTTCTATTCGTTCAATACCTGGGTAGCCGTTACGTCCAGCTAGTACCATTGACGGCTTGTGGGTATCTGATGTGATCATTATCTACTGCTAGCGTATTAATAAATCTTTAGAGTCCTACATAGAGGTTTCCTAGCTCAACCGAAACGAAGTAGGGCACGTATGGAGATATGTGTGGGAGCTTGATTAAATATTGTTGGATATAGTGCCCACAAGGCAATTATTGTAATTGCAGGACACGATTATTATAATTGAGGGAGGACCTATACAGGTAGAATAATCTTACTCGAAATGATAATATGCTATCTGGTTTATCTTTATCATTGACGTGTACACGTTTTACTTGTTATTACGTGTCGCTAATACATAATGATGAAGCCCGTAGGATTCTTTCTTGACTACCAACATTATGATGGCGATCATATACGTGAGAGCTGGATAGTCTATAAGCACATCCTTAAATGTCCCTATTCGTGTGAGTATCGAGACGGGGCATTGGTTTTCAGGAGTAGACTAGTGTATACGTTTTGAGACCCCGATGAGGGGCGGCGGCCGGTCTCAAAAGCCATTGGTGTTATGTTACCTAAGATAGTATACAGACGCTTACTGGAGGTGAGTACACTGGATGGACTTGCCGAGAACTTCTAGATGTTATTATATCTATTATCAGATGGAAGTTCTCGAGTGGCATTAGTACAGATTAGTTTTTTGATCTGAGATCGTCATTTGTCCCGTGTGAGTTCCCACTGTACTTTGATTACTACCCTACCACGACTCAAAGGAGTCGTGCAAACAGGTTTTAGTTAGGTACAGTCCCAAGCCACATGGAGGCAGTGAGCGATTGTCGGGGATTTGTCTCTCCTGATATTAGGAGTCGATGTCGTGCTGTGTTCAGTTTGTTATCACCCTAAATCCGTGGCCACAGTAGATGAGATTTACTGATATAAGTTCAGTAGTTTCTTGGTTGGTGATGAGCTTGACTCCTACACGACTTATCGGGTTATTAGGGGTCTGACGTTTCCACCTCTAGACCCGGTATGCGATACTCTCAGACGAAAAGATTGGACTGTACGGAGATTGTCACATTCAGGCTCAGTAGGGTACGGATGGACTTGATTGTCGACCCTCCTTTCGACAGATACCCGGGCAGCCGTTACGTACTGCTGGTGCCGCTGACGTACTTGTGGTTTTTGGATTTATCCAGTAAATCACTGCCAGCGTATTGTCGACTCTTTAGAGTCCTACACAGAGGGTTTTCCTGGTTCAGACAATATGATGTAGATGATGTATGTTGGTGCATACAGGGTGTTCGATTAAATACGTGTACAGGCTACCCGGACTTTAATCGGACGGTTGATAATACCAGCGGTTTAGAATTAAGCCGGATTATTAAATCAGGTTTTGATTTAATAAATTATATATATATATATATATATATATATATATTTAATATGTATATTCTAGTATTGTTGTTCACTATTCATTTTCTCTCTCTAGGCTATTCGTATTTTTTGTACGAATATGCGTATATGTATTTCGATACGTATACCGGATTGTATTCCATATTTATACGGAATTTGTTCTAGAAGATGGACACTTCATTTGTTGATTTTTCTTTTATAGAATATTATAAATGAGGTGGAGGATGAGGTGTAAAGTAATATGGTGTAGAGAGGTATGGCCTTGCTTTTAAATATTGATAAAATCATTTGTGGTTACTATTTATCCATGGTTGCAAAATGATGAGCCATTATTATTTCTACACTTGTGTTTTTTCTTCACTTGAAGACTTGGCCATTTTTCCATGGTTTCTTCTTCTTCACCTCCTCCCCCTTCTTCTTGGTAGCTCACTTGAGCTTTGAAAAAATATTTCTACATCCCCACTCTCCATTCGTAGCGAGCTTAGAGCGTCGGTCGCTTCACTAGGTGAAGCCGGAGCTTGGATCGGTTTCCCTCAGGCGAATCTTCTTTGGCAAAGGCGGTCGCTACTCAAGCACGATCTGGACAACATAAACGGAGCTTAGAAGGGTCTTCCAAGATTGGGTGGACAAGCGTCGAAGGTAGTATTCCGTATCTTTGCATGCTTGGTTTGCTAATTTAAGCATTTGGATCGATTCTAGGTTCGGGGTTCTTTCGTATTTACGTGAAATTTTTGTTCGCTTGAAATTTTTATTCACCATCCGCACCTACGTGCGCCGCGGGTACTAGGGAACCCTACAGTGGTATCAGAGCCTCCCAAACACCTTTAACTAGCAAGTTACAACATTAGAATTCACGTTTTTTCGGGAATCGAAAACTGTAGAAAAAACAGTCCCGAATTTTTGAGTTTTGAGATGTTTGCACACCCCGCGGGCTCTTGGTTTGAACCGAGAAGACACGGGGTAGTGCGTGGACATCCTGGGAAGACCCCAGGGGGACCGAACGGTTGGGCCCACTCCCCAAGGCTACCACAAGGTGGTCTTGGGGGTAGGGACCCGAAACTGCCCCTATGGCCAGTTTCAGGTCTGCTTCATTCCCTGGCCACCTCATTGTGGCCTTGGAGGTAGGGTACCCCTTAGGCCTCCCGACTCGAAATTAATTTCATGCTCTAACTGCCCGCGAAGGTTCGGGCGCATTTCGTTTTGATTCGAACTTCCCAATTGGCTCAAAACTCAACTTTTTTGGATGTTTTGTGCACTTGGTTTTTGATCCTTGGTAAATTTGGTATGCGCGCTAATTGTGTTTTAGAATTCTAATGTCATGACTTCATTTGCGTGCGTGGATATGTTGTTAACGTTGTCTAATTGCTATATTCTTAATTAGACGGGGTTACACACTTGTTTTTGTTACTTGTTTTTTGTGATATATATATATATATATATTGATTATGGTTTAGTCGGATTGTCGTGTCGGTTAGCCCCTCATACGTTGCCTGTACAGTTTTGATTTATTATGTTGTATTCATTTGTTCGGGATGAGCTTCAACATGTGGCCGCCGTTTCCGTATTATGTATATTCTTTTATTGAGGCTCGACCAGGATGCGGTCGATATCACCATTGTATATATTTCATTTCTATATTAGGATTAACCCAGGAGAAGTGCTCGAGTAGCCGGGTTCTAGAGTGCAGCAGGTGGGCATCTCATGGAGTTGAGATCGGGCCGCCTCACTCTAGAATTGGCGGGTTGCTCGCCGCACTTGTAGAGGTTATAGGATTTGACAAGCAGAGGGGTGCACAAGTTACCAGGTTCTAGAATGCGGCGGGTAATCGACTCATTTCATTGAAGGTGTGTTACCCTGTTTCTAAGATTGGCAGGTAGCTGGCTGCACTTGTAGGGTTATAGGATCGGCTATGTATGGGCTATCCACACGACCGAGGAACGTCGAGTTTCATTTGCAGCTCAGATGAAACGCAGGGCTCCAAGTTTATCCGCTATTCCATACTATTGTTCGCATGCCTGTGATGATTCTTATCTGTTTATGATGACTATTATCTACCTGCGATATATATATATATATATATATATATATATATATATATATTAGTAGTAGTAGTTGCTTCTATATATTTTGCATTCACACTAGCCCTGTCCCCGTCCGGTCGTAAGTTAAGTAACCTTACGGTGAAGAACCGGGACCCCATAGCGAATGCGGATGGCATATAAAAGCATGCTATTTTGGTAGTTTCTGTTGTGGTTTAGAAACTAGATTTGATGGGACTGCATTATATCTTTAATGCAAAGGAAAACAAACCTGTTTGATGTTGTCGGAACCATTTTTTAAAACTACTTGGTTTTCTTAAAAACAACTGTCATATTCTTTTTTTTTGCATTGAGGTATTTGGTTAGAATATCCAGCACCTCATTCTATGAGGGAAGAACCTTGATCCCTTCACGGGGAATTCGCTCTTAAGCAAAGGTTTATGTTACTAGTTTTAAAACGCGGAGCTTAAACCACTCCATTTCAAAGCCACTAGAGTTCCTTCAACGATATCAAGTTCATTTCGTTAAAGGTTTTTCACCAAAAACCAGCCGTAGCCCTCCGTCATTTCAGATGAGTATCAACCAGTATTCATGCTATGTGTTTTGACCTTCGCCAAGGCATAGTGTTTGGTAGCTAGGGGATAGTTGTCTCTAGCATAGGTAGATGCATTAATCTTGGATAGGCGTACAGCTGTTTTGACCTTCGTAAGGGCTTGTACGAATGGGTCTAAATTAATCAGGACAATGACGGGTTGAACATGACTTGCGACTTATGATGTTTTGAACTTCGTCAAGGTCATAAGCGCTTGGGGCAAAAACCATATCGATAGTTTCAAATATAAATGAAACTTGCCAGGCATACACATACCTTCTGGAGTGTGGTAATTTTTGTCAGTTTCCATCAAAGTTATCATACGATGATAGTTGGGCCCCGATTCCCACTGATGAGTAGGTACTACTCCTCGGGAGATTTGTCACTTCACAATTAGTTAACCTATTAGGTGTCTAGAAAGTGTTAACGAGCTTACGCCTCTACGGAAACGGGGTTATTAATTGGGTCCGTGCGAAAGCACGGAAGATCTCCGTCGGAGTACCAACACTGACATGGCTGAACGGTTAGCGAACTTATAAGGTGTATATGATCCTGACTAGTACTCCTTTTAGGGTTTGAAGGAAAATTAGAACAAACAGTGGGAACTATCCTGATTAGATAAAGTGATAACCAATCTAATCTTGATAGAGTGCACACCGAGTGTTTCCTCTCTCTCTCTTTCTGGTACAGCAATCTATGACATATCGAAAATTTATTAACCAAGTTAACCGAACCTTCTTACACACGTTGGTTTTGGATTGTCATGATTCACGACAAAGTCGCAAATATCCCTGCTATTCCTACTATCCCTTTGCATTTCTCCAGAACACTCTGTGTCACTACGATGATCCATATTGCTTGGAAATAGCCGTCGTATAGTTACATACGAACTCGAAGAAATTATTTCAGTCGAGGATGGTCACTGGTTCTGAAGAATTTAGATTGTATTATTCGGTTGTCTTTTCTTTTTACCTTCTCTCAGTGTAACAACCCTAATTTTTTTTGTACAAAATTTTTCTTTTTAAAGTACAGAAAATAGTTTGCAAACCTGAGCACAATTTAAAAGTTATTCTTGTTTAAGAACAGCAAGAAAGCACTTATAGCTCATTGGTAAAGCCTTGCATTGCTGTGACATAGTCCATATGTTCGAATCCCATCAACCATATATATTTTTACTGATTTTTCTTTTAAACTTTTTGGAAGCCCAAAAGTTTACACGTGCAATACAAGTAAAAATAAAAAGACAGAAAAAATAAACATGTGTAAAATGTTGAGTACACAGCCTAGGACAGGTGGCACCAATCCCACCCCTCATCTTCTCCATGTGGCAGGCGAGATCGGCTATAAGCCCGGCACTGACGATCCCCCCGTGGGGAAAAGTCCCTAAACTTTGCACACAACACCCCTGGGACTACCCCACTACCCCTGTTCTGTTTATTTTCCTTGTAATTATCCAGAAAATTAAAATTTAGCTTTAACACCAATTTTTAATGCTTTTTAATTCTTTCTTCAATTCCAAAATCCTAATTCCACCCTATAAATACAACCCCATACCCTAGCCCTCTTCATTCTGAAATCTCTCGTCAAAATTATCCAAAATTCTCATGTCCAAGAAGAGTATAAGTGGAGTTAGCCCTAGGTCAAATTCCGGCGAGGATTCGAGACGTTTCCGGCAACCCCGTGACTCCACGAAGCCTACTACCCTCATTCTCTACCTCCCCTCTCTCATTTAAACTTATAAGTCCTATATCTCCTCTTCTCTTTCTAATATAAAACTCATCTTTTTCAAAACATGTCGGTAAGTGGAGTTATACCGACATTTGTTTCTGAAACCTTTGAAAACCACAATTCTTCTTAAGAATTACTTGTACTCATGTATATACCTTACTTGTAATCATTTAACTAATGTTTAGAAACTAATTTTACTCTAAAACTCTATGTTAAATAACTTTAATTAAGCTTTTACGTTTAAATACCATGAAGTTTACATACGACATCTTTTAATTGTTCTGCTTAATATTACCTTTAGAAAACCTCACGAGGTAATGACCTACCTCTCACATACACACATCTTGACATAGCATGATTCTCTTGAATAATATTTTTGTGGCAAAATGCGACTTTTCATCAAAATACCTTAAACTATTAAAAATCCGGATTTCTTTAAATTGTGTTACTTAATTCTTTGCGATTATGCCTTTACAACCCATTTTGGGGAACCCGGTTTGGATGGTGCGGATTATCGCATATCCTCGGGACTGGTAGGGCGAGATGCAGACCTCCTCATGGAGCATACGATCTCGATAGAATTTTAATACAATTTTTTTTTTAAAACGAGGATTTCTATTTAATAATAATAAAAAAAATTATTTTTAATAATTATATAAAAAATTATCAAACCACATATTTTAAGATATTATTAAATTCCATGTTTTCTAAAAAAATAAAATAATTACAAGTTTCATGAAAATACCATCAAGAATCAATACAAGTCAAATTTTACACTAAAATACCTTGAACTATTCAAGTTTCACTAATATACTTCATTCTTTAAAAATTTACATCCATGAAAACCCTAAATAACATAAATAAATACTTGAGATTTATTTTGAAAGTATACTAAAAATATTTTTCATAAAAAAACCCGTCAAGTCATATTAAATTACATTAAGGACCCTAGTAAATATAGGTTTAAGCAGGACCAATTCTCTTGAACCTTAGGGAGCCGAAGAAAGTGGGTGCTTGCCTATTTAAGGTAGAAAACTAAAACGGGGTTATCAATGGTATTTGTCTTGGAAAAAGACAAAAATCCTGCCGTCCATGTGCAACAGTTACCAATAACACCAAAAATCTAATTCAGGATCCAAATCTGTTTAAGTATCTGAATCAATCCGAGTCTCAGTTTAATCTGAATACAATCCAAACATGAATCCAATAACTCCAATTCAACATGAATCCAATATACCAAACATGAACACTTGAACTTGAATATGAATACCAGAACAATATCAACATGACTTGACTTGACCGAACCATGGCTATATCTTGAACTTGACTACATGACTACCATTTACATCCTGAATCTGTTTACATGAACAACTTATACCATGGTCTTAGCAAGTCTGATAACTACAAAGCAATACAATCAATACAATATACATTATGGGGTTTAACGGGGTAGATTGGTATGGAAGGTATTAAAAGTGGCACGATGATGGTCACTAAAAGACGTTGGTTAAAATCCATTGCTGTTGTCCCGTGGGTATTGATGGGGCCTTGTACTACGGGTTACCATAGTCTATGGGGAAAGTTGGACTCCTCTCGTATACACTGATACCTTCTGTATCAAATTACAAACAACTACGTTAGTATAACAAATATAAACCTGTACTATTTACCAGTTCTATTCTCATTACTTATTTATTCCATTCTATCTTTTGGGACTTACCGAGCGCCACTTCGTTGATGACATTCCTGTCTCTTCTTTTTTTTAATGTTCGTCAGGAGGACCCGACTCTTAGGAGACCAAGCCCAGCCAGGACGATTTGGAGCAGTTCATAGAGGAGCTAGACTTCTAGGCTTTTACTTGTACTTATTTCTTTTCAATTCATATGCCACTGTTTAGGCATCACTTTCTATCATTGTACTTTTCTTTCAGTTGTATGTAAAGAATGGATATTAATAAAAAGTTGCTGTTTATATTACATCTCTTGTCATTTTTGTGCTTTACATTTATATTGCTTATTTACCCTTAACGTGTTTACTTCTTAGTAAATACGTCGCGGCCTGCCATGTCTCCTTCCCCGTACACTGGGAAGCGGGGCGTGACACTCAGGTTGCAAGAGCCTATTGTATTAGGAGAGTACACCTATTGCGCTTATTGGATAGTCTTCTTCCAAATCTTAGGCAGGTGCCGAAAGGTAGGCAAAGAAGAAAACCAGTAAGCGTAAGTGCGGTGTACAGAAGGTAAGATATAGAGATATATAAAGGGATTGAAGTAAGGGCAAAGAAAATTTCGACTACTGTCATGAACCTGGATAGTGAAAAGGGCATTAGTAGGAATACCCGGCCACCCTCTTGAAACATTTATGTTTCAGATTTTCTGTATACTTGTAAATGAAAACCATTTTGCTAATTAATTCTGACTCCAGGGTATGTATTTACCGGATTTGGATCTCACATCTATACGGTGTTATAGATGCTGAGAAGGAGTAGAATACTGGGAAATGTGCAATTTGATCCTCAATATCAGAATTCGTTGTAATTGGTGATATTGGATTAAATCGTCTGGATTTGCCTAACGATAGAATATTTGGTTTTGAATAACCGTTGTTATGCACCAATTTGTAAAATAAAATATCTGTATGTTTATTTTATAAAGTGAGATATAAATTTGAAAATTATCTTCCAAACATTTACCTTAATCATTTGAGGATGAGGTAAGGTGCAATGAATAACAATGCAAGACATTTTCGACCGAAATACAGTTTTCAACTTACAACATATGGAATTTGAGTTAGTATACTCTTGGGAATTATACATGAAAATGTATGTTGTCCAGTGTCTTTCTGGACAAGGGGTTGTTACTCTTACTTCATTCAGGTTTACCTATGAGTTCTCTAGTTTTAGACACGCATCCGTTATAATGCAAGGTCCAAAGATTTTGAGAACTTTATAGGTATAAGAATAAAGTAGAGAACCATACGTTGGAAGAATCAGGATTCTTCGAAGTGATCGAAGATATAGATACTTATGCTAAGTATTCCATCATAGTAATATTGAGAACTTGATTCTTTCTCAGGTTACTCATCCGCGGGTTCGCTCCTTGATGAGTAATGATGTATTGGCCTTTTAGGTGATATGCACTGGAAACAGCTGCATGATATTTGAATCCGGTTCCATCTAAATTAGTGCCTTTAATTCTATATGGACATAGATTGGTTATATATCTTGAGCTTATAAAGATATGGAGTTATCCGGTTCCTGTTTAAAAGAAGAATCCGGACAAACTCAAGGCAAGCTTTGGTAATGGTTGTTTGTGGATTATCCCAAGCATTCACTGGTGTTTTGTTTCTACCATTTTCAAGATCAACGGTTACAATGTTCTTGACTCCCCACCTTTTTATAAAAGGAATCTTTTTGCAAAAGAAACTAGTGGGAGTATGGTAGAACTGGAAGTGATTCTAGAACCACAAACGGTTACCGAAAATTTAGTAGAACCTAAGGATTCAATTGGACTTGACAATCCATTAGCCACTCAAAAGATTTCAGTAGGTGACCTCAGCTACTCGAGAGATACTTCGGTTTTCTTGGTGATGGTGACAGGGAGGTCGACATCATGGTTATGATGGCCCTACTACTTATCTGTAGGTCATACGAAGTGGTAACTTCCAGATGACCAGATGTTTTATATCCAAGATGAACTCCACGCACTTCAGCAAATTATGGATTTTGGACTTTGCTGGATGCTCCTGAAGGGGTAAAACCTATTAGGAGCAAGTAGATCTTTCCAGATCTGCGGATGTGGAAAGGTATTAACCTAATAAGGCTAGACTTGTTGTAATTATTCTCATCAAATACCCGTTGTGGATTGTGATGAGACTTTTACTTCAGTGTCTACGCTAAAGTCCATGCGGATATGACTTGGCACTGCTGCTGCTCTAGACTATGGTATCTGGTAAGAGGATGACTATAACGTCTTTATAAATAGGAATTTGGAAGTGCACGTGTATATGACTCTACCAAAGGGTTATCGTAGTCAGTGGGAGCAGCGGAAGGTGTGCAAGTTGCATATGTCTATTCGTAGACTAAAGAATGTATAGTAGAGATGGATCATCTATTTTTTATGTGACTGTCAAGGTGATTGACTTCATCAAAACAATAGATGAACCTAGTAAGAAGGGTGTAGGGAGTACTGTCATGAGATTTGGATGACATACTCCAGATAGGATATGATATTCCTATACAACAATCGGTCTAAATTTGGTTGTCACATAGTGTTTTCTCCATGTTGGATATGGATACAATATCAGGGTTTCTGGTGACTAGATCTATGGTTTTAGATCTAGATTTGGGAAGTGTCCCAATTCGGGTACTTAGACTGCATTTTAAAAGTATTTTAGAATGGACGATTCCTGGCGTGGTGGTGTATCCGCAGGTGATGGAGTCACCCTCTCTAAAGAGATGTCTTTCAGACTGATGAGAAGAGGGACTGTCATGAATAACATATCATTTGCTTAGGAAAATGAGTCAATCATTCAATGTCTCATACAAAACCAGATGTTGCTTATACACTTGTTATAGTAAGCAGATATTAATCCAATCCCGGAGAAACAAAGAGAAGCAGTTATGAACATTAGAGGATGTTCTTGGTATTTAGTAACGGCAGCCTCCTCCTGTTAGGAATATGTATGCCCTAAAGGCTATTATTGTATAATATAGTGGATGCTTGGACATATATATAGAGCACTTTCTTGCTCGACATGATAGTATGACATCTGGTTGCTCTTTATCTTAACATGTACACTTGTATTAATATACTGTCTCTCAGATACATGTTGATAAAACCCTTAGGATGTTTGCTTGACTGCCAGGATTATGATGCGGATCATACTATTAGGACTTGTGTAGTCTACAAGCACATCCTTTAATTGTTCCTAGTCAAGGGAATATCGAGACAGAGCATCGATATTCCAGAGTAGACTAGTGTGTACATTTCTTGACCCTGTATGAGGCGATGGTTGATCCCATAACCATTGGTGTTTGACATCAAAGATTGTACACAGGTGCTCATTAGAGAATGGGTACACTGAACAGGACTCGCCGAGAACTCCTAGATAGTACCATATCTATCGTCAGATAGCAGTTCTCTAATGACACCGGTACAGGTCAGTCTGTAAACCCGAGATCGTCATAGTGTCTTGTGTGGTTCCCACTGTGCTTTGATTTCCTCCTTACCATGGCTCAAAAGAGTTGTGCAAACAGGTGGATTTTAGGTATAGTCCCGAGTCAAATGGAGGCAGTGAGCAATAGGAGGGGTTTCGTCTCTCCCGGTATTGGGAGTTGATGTTTCGCTATGCTCGATTGGCTATAACATTAAGTCCATAGCCAAGGCTGATGAGATTACTGGTAAGTGTTATCAGTACTTTCTCAAACCGTTATGAGCCATACATCGGCATGACTTATCAAGTTACTGGGGTCTGACGATTCCACACCCAGACTTGATATACGACATATTAAACGAAGAGACTGGACTGTACGGTAAGTGTTACTTATAGGTTTCATGGGAGTTTGGAAAAGCTTGCTTGTTGATCTTCTATTCGCTCAATACCTGGGTAGCCGTTACGTCCAGCTAGTACCGCTGATGGCTTGTGGATAACTGATGTGGTCATTACCTACTGCTGGCATAGTGATGAGTCTTTAGAGTCCCACACAGAGGTTTCCTAGTTCAAGCGAAATGAAGTAAGGCACGTATGTTGATTGGAAAACGTTTGGTGTCTTTAGTTTTAATTACCGCAATCAAGACTGTTTTGCTTGGTAGCTAACCGGATGAGTACGGGTCGGTCCACGGAGAGATGGAAATCTTTTTCTTAGTTTTTTAATGAGTTAAGACCAAATTGTCCAGGTTTTTTCAAGATTAACTATGTGCTAATTAAGTATGATAAAAGTGCTTGTTAGGGTTAGGATTAGGTTAGTTTGAGTTAGGAGTTCGCTCACTTCATTCGTTTGCCACTCTTAATATCGATGTTACGGTAATCGGCAACAATGGGGATTAGCACGACTAAGAAGGAGACTTGCGAGTATAAGCTAGACTTTCCAAATCTTAGTTCCTTCCTTTTGGTCCTTGTCCGTCCGTTCTGTAGGGTTACCTAGCACGACAACAAGGTTTCGGGAGGTATCGTCCATGCCATTTTCAAAAATTTTCCATGCTACTTAACCCTAACCCTAGAATCTCAACTAAAGATTTAGATGAAACATAGTGTAAAAAAATTTACAACTAAGTGAACAAGGAATACAACCATTGTAGACCAGTCCTTCACTTTAATAGCTCCAGGTAATGGTCCCTTCGCTGCGAGTAATGATCTCCTGAACTATTGAGAGGCTCCACAAGGTGAAAGATGCAAACTTTCTTGAAGTCTTCAAAGCCGAAGATGATCTACGTTGAGGAGACACCGACTCAAGCTATCTCTTCACTAATATGGAATTAGTGAAGCAAACACCCTAAACTAAATAGCTAGTTTAGTAGAGAATGATGAAGTAGGAATTTTGCTCACTTTAGAATTTATTTTCTCAATATTTTTCTTCACTTCATGAAAAGTAAGAGATCTAGAAGGAGATGACGAAGAAGATGAAGTGATGAATGAATGAGTGTGAGGTCAGAAATGCAACCATGGGTGAGTTCATATCATATACTAACCCATGTAGAGAATAAACCATGGCTAAGTGATAATGGTTAGGTTAATAAATATCTTAGGTAAAACAAAATTAGTGCACTAAGTCAATGGATCTCCAAGGCTCCACAAGCTTCATGCCATGACTAATTTCCAAATAATTTTGAATTACTTATAAAAATAAAAACCCATACATTATCAATGGCATGGTGTAAGTCTCATACACCCATGTTGCATGTATAACCTAGCATGCCACAATAATATATATCACATATATATTATTTGTGCACAAAAGAAAACAATACAATTAACATATATCACATATATATTATTTGTATCACAAGTGAGAAAAAAGAAATACTTAAGTGAGCAAATATTAGTTAATGTAATTTAATATATCAAATATATAATTATACATTAAATTATTAAATCAACACTTGATTTAATAATCCGGCTATACCACATATAACCGACTAATATCATATGTATTATTTTATCGAATCAACACTTGATCCGATTACCCGGCTATATCACATATAACCGGCAGATATCACATATCGTGAGAATAGAATACGGTATCACATACATGTATTAATCTCGGTCCCGCACATATCACATATGTGCTCCTACTTCGTTTTGCCTGAGCCAGTAAACGTCTGTGTAGGACTTTAAAGACTCGTCAATACGCCGGCAGTAGATGATGATCATATCAAGCATCCACAAGCCGTCAGCGGTACTAGCTGGACGTAACGGCTACCTAGGTATTGAGCGATCAGAAGATCAATAAGCAATCCCGCTCTAACTCCTGTAAATCCTGTTAGTACCATTACCGTACAGTCTGGTCTCTTCGTCTGATATGTCACATATCTAGTCTAGGGGTGGTCAACGTCAGACTCCAGTAACCGATAAGTCGTGTCGATAAAAGGCTCATAACAAGTCGAGAAACTACTGATAACACTTACCAGTAGATCTTCGAAGCATCCCTGGCCAGGGAATTCCTGTTATAGCCAATCGAGAACAGCGCAACATCAACCCCTAATACCGGGAGAGACGAATCCCCTCTTATCGCTCATTGCCTCCATATGATTCGGGACTGTACCGAAAAGCCACCGTTTTGCGCGTTCTCTTGAACGTGGTAAGGTGGAAATCAAAGCACAGTGGGAATCACACAAGACTCTGTGATGATCTCGGGTCTACAGACTAACCTGTATCAGTGTCACTAGAGAACAACTATCTGGCGATAGGTATAATACCAAATAGGAGTTCTCGACGAGTCCGTTCAGTGTACCCAGTCTCCACTGAGCACCCGTATACCATCTTTAATGTCAAACACCAATGAATATGGGATCATCCATCGCCTATCATACGGGGCAAGAAGCGTATATGCTAGTATACTCTGGAGTATCAATGCCCTGTCTCGATACACCCTCGACTAGGACCAATTATAGGATGTACTTGTGGACTACCCTTGCCCCACTAGTATGATCTCCATCATAGTCCTAGTAGTCAAGTACACATCCTAAGGGCTTTATTAACATGTGAGAGTAAGACAGTATCACAATACAAGTCTACATGTTAATACAAAGAGCAACCAGATAGTATACTATCATGTCGAGCAAGAAAGTCCTCTCTATATATCCAAGCATCCACTATAATATACATCAGATGTACAATAATAGCCTCTAGGGTATATACATAACTAACAATCTCCCACTTGCACTTAGGCCAGTTGTTGTAGTATCTCATACCCAACATCCCGAAAAGTCTCTCAAATTGTATCTGGGGTATGACCTTCGTGAGTGGATCTGTTGTGTTGTTCTTCGTGTTAACTCTCCTGACCTCGATCTCCCGGTGATCAAATATCTCTCGGATCAGGTGATACCGTCTCAGAATATGCCTGGATCGCTGATGGGACATGGGTTCCTTGGCCAATGCCACTGCTCCATTGTTATCACAATACAAAGGTATTGGATGCTCGATGGACAGAACCACACCAAGTTCGTTTATGAACTTCTTCAACCAGACAGCCTCTTTAGCAGTATCGTTGGCAGCGATGTATTCAGCCTCCATCGTCGAGTCTGCCACGGTTTCCTGTTTGGAACTCTTCCAACAAACCGCCTCTCTATTGAGAGTAAAGACAAATCCCGAGACCAACTTAGAGTCGTCCTTATTACTCTGGAAGCTCGAATTGGTAAAGGACTCCACTTGGAGTTCTCCATTACCATACACCAAGAACATCTCTTTAGCCCTTGTCAAGTACTTGAGAATGTTCTTCACAGCTGTCTATTGACTCTCTCCTGGATCTGCTTGATACCGACTCACTACACTTAGTGGGTATGCTACATCGGGTCTAGTACATAACATCACATACATGATAGAGCCTATTGCCGAAGCATAGGGTATCCCTTGCATGCGAGCTCTTTCGAAATCAGTCTTGGGAGACATCTCTTTGGAGTGAGTGAGTCCTGAGATCATGGGTAAATTCCTACTCTTGGATTCTTCCATACTAAACCTCTTTAGTATGGTATCAATGTACCTGGATTGGGACAATCCCAGCATCCGTTTAGATCTTTCTCTATAGATCTTAATTCCCAAGATGTAGGAGGCATCACCTAGATCTTTTATTGAGAATCTTTGTGATAAGAAGAGCTTGACCTAGTGCAGCATAGGAACATCATTTCTTATCAAGAGCATGTCATCCATGTACAATATGAGGAATACAACCTTATTCTCTGCCACCTTCTTGTATATACAAGGTTCATCTACGTTTTCGATGAAGTCAAACTCTTTGACTACGACATCAAAAAAGATGTTCCAACTCCGTGATGCCTGTTTCAACCCGCAGATGGATTTAAACAGCTTGCACATCTTTCCGCTGCTCCCACTGTCCATGAAGCACTCTGGCTGAGTCATGTACACGCTCTCTTCTAAATCACCATTTAGAAAGGCGGTCTTAACATCCATTTGCCAGATTTTATAGTCACGGTATGCAGCAATGGCAAGTAGGATCCGGATGGACTTAAGCATAGCCACTGAAGAAAAGGTTTCATCATAATCCACACCTGGTCATTGACGAAAACCTTTTGCAACAAGTCTAGCTTTGAAAGTCTCAACTTTTCCATGTACACCAAGTTTTTTCTTGAAGATCCACT
This sequence comes from Agapanthus africanus, assembly GCA_030015575.1. NCBI lineage: Eukaryota > Viridiplantae > Streptophyta > Magnoliopsida > Asparagales > Amaryllidaceae > Agapanthus > Agapanthus africanus. Next base: position 229,317,430 of record CM057350.1, read on the forward strand.
TGCTCCCGATGGGTTTTACCCCTTCAGGAGCATCTTCCAAAGTCCATACTTTGTTGGTGTACATGGATTCCATCTCAGATCGCATTGCATCCAACCATTTCACACAGTCCCCACTCGTGATGGTCTGCTCGAAGCTAGTTGGGTCATCATCTTCCATGATGCAATCCTCGCTCCCATCATTGATGAGAAAACCATAGTATCTCTCAGGTGGATGAGGAACCTTACTAGATCGGCGGAGAGGCTGAGATTCGTTGGAAGCTATCAAATCCTCTGGTTTAAATCATCAGTTGCAGTTTGTGCTGCTGGAACTTCTTCCAGCTCTACCTCTTTACCACTAATTTCTTTTACAAGAAATTCCTTTTCTAAAAAGGTGGCGTATTGAGAAACAAACACCTTTTGCTCCTCAGAGTGGTAAAAAATATATCCTTGTGAATTCTTTGGATATCCCACAAACTTGCAAAGAACTGACCATGCCTCGAGTTTGTCCGGATTTTGCCCTTTGACATAGGTCGGACAACCCCATATCTTAACTCGTTTAAGATATGGTCTCTTCCCACTCCATATCTCATTTGGTGTAGTAGGTACAGATTTAGATGGAACTTGATTCAATAGTTTTGCTGCTGTCTCAAGCGCATAACCCCAAAAGGAAATAGGCAACTCAGCAGTGCTCATCATAGAGCGCACCATATTTAATAGGGTGCGATTTCTCCATTCCGATACACCGTTATGCTGTGGTGTATACGGAGGAGTAAGCTGAGAGAGAATCCCATTCTCTTTTAAATAGTCCAGGAACTCATTGCTCAAGTATTCTCCTCCTCGATCAGATCGAAGAATTTTAATACTTTTACTCGTTTGGTTCTCGACTTCATGTTTATATTCTTTGAATTTCTCAAAAGCTTCAGTCTTGTGTTTCAACAGGAACGCATGTCCGAATCTTGAGAGATCGTCAGTGAATGTAATGAAGTACGAGGAACCATTCCAGGCATGTGTAGACATAGGACCGCATACATCACTATGTATCAGTCCCAAGAGTTCCGTAACTCTTTCTCCGTGTCAAGTAAACGGAGTTTTGGGCATCTTGCCTTTGAGACATGACTGGCAAGTTTCATAAGATGATAATTCGAACGGATTCAAATATCCATCTTTATATAACTTAGCTAGTCGTGTCGCATTGATATGACCTAGTCTATAATGCCACAAGAAGGATTCATTCATTTCTGAACTCTTCTTCTTGTGTGTATTTTGTATGTTAAGAACTATGGTTTAATTTAGAACGTATATGTCATTATTTAACGAGCCTGATCCAATCAACTTTTGATTCAGGAAGATGTTCATAACATTATCCTGTACTACAAAATTATATCCTTTTTTACTTAATAAAGAAACTGATATAAGATTGCCTATCAGGGTCGGTATGTAATAGCATTCGTTCAGAATCAATGTATTACCATTTGGTAATACAAGGTGATATTCGCCAACTGCTTTGGCTGCAACATTTGCACCATTCCCCACTCTTACAGAATGATCACCCATTCCCAGTTCTCTACCTTTCCTTAGCCCATGCAACATATTACATATGAAGGATCCTAATCCGGTATCTAATACCCAGGACATAGAGTGAACTGAGAAACAGTTCTCGGTAACTAATACACCCGAAGAAGATGCATCAACATGCTTATTCTTCGTTTGGGCGGCATAGGAATCCGGATATTCCTCTATTTCCTGCTCAGTCTTATAACAATTATAAGAAAGAATGGAACCAACATTCCCCTGCTCAGTATAACAACCGGGTTCTGTCAATACATCTATATTATTATCTTGATTAAGGCCTGACATGGTCGCTATCTGAAGAGAGAGAGAAGAAAACATTTTAGCATATTCTCTTGCAAGATTAGATTGGTTATTATCATATCTAATCAGGATGGCTCCCACTGTTTTTATCAAATCTTCCTTCATACCCTAAAAGGTAAGACTAGCCGGGATTAATTACACCTTACAATTTCGCCAATCTTTCAGCCATGCCAGTGTTGGTACTTTGTGGGAGGTTCCTCGTGCTTTCGCACGGACCTAATTAAAATAAACCTCGTTTTTCCAAGGGCGTAACCCCGTTAACACCTTTATAGACACCTACTTGATCGGCTAATTGTGATGTGTAAAACTCTCCCAGGAGTAACTTTTACTCGCAGTGAGTATCAGGATCCAACTATCTCATAGAAGGTATGCAATCTCATTGCAAATTTCAACACTTGAAATTCCCGACAATTTTTTGCCTCTAGCAACTTATGACCTTAATATAGTCAACAAATCATAAGCCCTAGATAAGTTCAACCCATCATTTCCTGATTAAATTAAACCCACCCGTACGACCCTTAACATAGTCAAGAAAGTCGTACGACTACCCTAATCCAATCGCATCTCATGCTTTAACTGATAAGCACTAATTAGCTACCGCACACTACGCCTTAACATAGTCAACAAACGTAGCACGAATACTAAGTAGTACTTATCTGAAATGACGGAGGGCTACGTTAGGTTTTTAAGAAAACCTTTTGCGTAATGAACTTTATATCATTGTAGAATAGAGTGATTATGAAAAGGAATGTTTTTGAGACTTTTAGTAGTTTCGCTAAAGTTTTTACTCCCGGTGAAGGGATCTCGGCTCTTTCCTTATCGAATAAGGTGCAGGATATTTCACAAATACCACTATGTAAAGCAAAAACTATAGAAGCAATCAAAACCAAAACCCGAGTAAGTTGTAGCATCTGGTAGTTTCGCTAAAGAGATCACTCCCGGTGAAGGGATCTCGGCTCTTTCCTTATCGAATATGGTGCTGAATATTCTACAAGGAATACTGCTATGCAGAGAAAAAACAAGAGCTACCCTTTTTGAAAATTTGATTCTACAACATCTTTTAGGTTTCTTTTCTTTTATTAATCTCATTAATGAAGTCCCATCATTTATTCTTCCTAAGTATCACAGAAGAAACGAAAATACAACATACGCTTATGCCATCCGCATTCGCCACAGTATCCCGTTATGCACCGTTAGGTTACTTAACTAACGGCATAGCGGGGTGGGACTAGCGCGGGTGCAAAACATAAGCAATGTTTATTATATATCATATATACAATAATAAAGCATTCGTCTCACGCATATAAAGTGATCACATCACAAAATATCAACAGCAGAAGATAACATATGAAATATTGGATATACTAGGAATTCCGTGTTTTAAATTAAGCCAGTATAAAAAACGGATTCTATGGTCGCGATGAATAGCCAAACCCACATCCCTAGACCCCTACGAAAGCGGCAAGCAACCTTACCAATTCTAGAGTTAGGAGACCCGGTCTCGACTCCTCGAAATGGTCTCCCACTGGACTCTAGAACCCGGTTACTTATGCTCCCCACCTTAGGTCTATCCTAATGCGGAAAAATAAATAATATACAACAATGGTGACATCATCCTCATCCGAGAAGTGCCCCAATAAAAGAATATTACATACAATGAATTTTACATGAATGAAAATAAAAACTCTCATCTCACATAAAACCCCCGGCTATTCAAAACACGACGATCCAATATAACATATCACAACAACACATAACATCACATGTCATCAACGTAAGTAAATATGCGTATCCCAATTGTCGTTGACATATAGCAACGAAACCGGCGATACACCAAATATTACACTTACGATCGCAGAAAAGAAATTGTCAAACTACAACATTTGGAATGCACAATCACCTTAGACATCATAAACCCGAAATATCACATACCTCGGATTTCATGCCTAACAATATGAATTCCAAATATTGTATAAGATTCCAGAAAAATCTAGACGATATTAAACATTCCGATCAAATCAACAAACACCGAAAACTTCCCAAAGAGCTCAACATTTGAGCGTACTTTAAAAATACTCAGAACATGCCATAGCACCTATGGACCAACCATAGAAAGGTCAACCCTTGCCTCACCTATGACGCCGCAGAACTACCGCAAACCCTAGGGTTTGGCGGCGGTTCTTACGGTTACAGAATTGAGTTAGGGTTTCGTTCTTCTAGACGGTCCACCGCATTACTTGCATGATTTTTGAATGTTCTTTAACTTGAAAAAAATCCAACTCTTGGAAGATTTTCTGTCGAGGGAAAAATTGGGTTATTGATATCCGTTCGAACGTTTTAACGCCGTCTAAATAACCCGAAAACATGTTAGAATTACGACTGCGAAACACTCCGAATTGCCTTTGCATAAAGATAACATCACATGCAAATTTAGCAAAAACAAGCAACATCTGAAATACCAAATCCCAGAGACTGGAACACAGGAAAAATTTGAAGCTAAAATTCCTTACAAAAACTGAGTAGATCGGACTTTTTCTACATGCGGCCGGCCAAAATCAGGCCAAATTGCCTCAAATTTCTTCTGTGTTCATGTCATATCACATACAACATTCTGCAGTTGCTAAAATACATTTAGAGCCCATTTAAAATTCGACAGAAACTTGATTTCAATATTCAAGTTACGGAGTAGTTTCGGTTTCGTAATCTAAGAAACATCGTCTAATTCTTTAGCCTGGCTCTGATACCACTGTAGGGTTACCTAGCACGACAACAAGGTTTTGGGAGTTATCGTCCATGCCATTTTCAAAAATTTACCATGCTACTTAACCCTAACCTTAGAATCTCAACTAAAGATTTAGACGAAACATAGTGTACACAACTTTACAACTAAGTGAATAAGGAATACAACCTTAGTAGACCCGTCCTTCACTTCAATAGCTCCAAGTAGTGGTCACTTCACTGCGAGTAATGATCTCCCGAACTCTTGAGAGGCTCCGCAAGGTGAAAAATGCAAACTTGCTTGAAGCCTTCAAAGCTGAAGATGATCTACGTCGAGGAGAGACCGACTCAAGCTATCTCTTCACTAATATGGAATTAGTGAAGCAAACACCCTAAACTAAATGGCTAGTTTAGTAGAGAATGATGAAGTAGGAATTTTGCTCACTTTAGAATTTATTTTCTCACTATTTTTCTTCACTTCATGAAAAGCAAGAGAGCTAGAAGGAGATGAAGAAGAAGATGAAGTGATGAATGAATAAGTGTGAGGTTAGAAATGCAACCATGTGTGAGTTCATATCATATACTAACCCATGTAGAGAATAAACCATGGCTAAGTGATAATGGTTAGGTTAATAAATATCTTAGGTAAAACAAAATTAGTGCACTAAGTCAACGGATCTCCAAGCTTCTACAAGCTTCATGCCATGACTAATTTCCAAATAATTTTGAATTACTTATATAAATAAAAACCCATACATTATCAATGGCATGGTGTAAGTCTCATACACCCATGTTGCATGTATAACCTAGCATGCCACAATAATATATATCACATATATATTATTTGTGCACAAAAGAAAACAATACAATTAACATATATCACACATATATTATTTTTGCACAAAAGAAAACAATACAATTAACATATATCACATATATATTATTTGTATCACAAGTGAGAAAAAAGAAATACTTAAGTGAGCAAATATTAGTTAATGTAATTTAATATATCAAATATATAATTATACATTAAATTATTAAATCAACACTTGATTTAATAATCCGGCTATATCACATATAACCGACTAATATCATATGTATCATTTTATCGATTCAGCACTTGATCCTATTACCCGGCTATATCACATATAACCGGCTGATATCACATATCGCGAGAATAGAATACGGTATCACATACACGTATTAATCTCGGTCCCGCACATATCACATATGTGCTCCTACATCGTTTTACCTGAGCCAGTAAACCTCTATGTAGGACTCTAAAGACTCGTCAATACGCCAGCAGTAGGTGATGATCATATCAAGCACCCATCAGCCGTCAGCGGTACTAGCTGGACATAACGGCTACCTGGGTATTGAGCGATCAGAAGAACATGCAAGCCCGCTCTAACTCCTGTAAAGCCTGTCAGTAACACTACCGTACAGTCCGGTCTCTTTGTCTGATATGTCGCATATTTAGTCTGGGGGTGGTCAACGTCAGACCCCAATAACCGATAAGTCGTGTCGATAAGAGGCTTATAACGGGTCGAGAAACTAGTGATAACACTTACCAGTAGATCTCCGAAGCAGCCCTTACCAGGGACTTCCTGTTATAGCCAATCGAGCACAGTGCAACATCAACCCCCAATACCGGGAGAGACGAATCCCCTCCTATCACTCATTGCCTCCATATGATTCGGGACTGTACCCAAAAGCCACCGTTTTTCACGTTCTCTTGAACACGGTAAGGTGGAAATCAAAGCACAGTAGGAATCACATAAGACTCTATGACGATCTCGGGTCTACAGACTAACCTGTACCAGTGTCACCAGAGAACTGCTATCTGACGATAGGTATAATACCAACTAGGAGTTCTCGGCGAGTCCGTTCAATGTACCCAGTCTCCACTAAGCACCCATATACCATCTTAGATGTCAAACACCAATGGATGTGGGATCATCTATCGCCCATCATACGGGTCAAGAAACGTATACGCTAGTCTACTCTGAAGTATCGATGCTCTGTCTCAATACACCCTCGACTAGGAAAAATTATAGGATGTACTTGTGGACTACCCTGGCCCCACTAGTATGATCTCTGTCATACTCCTAGTAGTCATGTACACATCCTAAGGGCTTTATCAACATGTGAGAGCAAGACAGTATCACAATACAAGTCTACATGTTAAGACTGTAGGGTTCCTAGGCACACTAATGAGGTCTCACATATGATCAAGCATGCCCAATTCAAAAATTTCCATGTGCCTACAAACCCTAATACGGATCGTTAACTAGATGTATAGATGATGCGATGCAAGTAAACAACTTTATCTAAAAGGAAAGAGGTTACAACCTTTGTAGATCCGGTCCTCCACCTCCTTGGCTCCGTGATGACGTCCCTCCGCTGTCCAAATCGAATCCAGGACTCTAGCATCAGCTTCATCGATGAAATGGGCGGGCTAGGTCGTCGACTTCGATGCCGAAGATGATCTACGTCGAGGCATCACAAGATCAAGCTCCCACTTCACCAAGTCATGAAATTTGTGAAGAAAACACCCTATACTACTTGGCAAGAGGTAGAGAATGAAGAAATAGGAGGTGGGTTCACTTTAGAATTGGATTTCTCACTTTTTCTCTCAAGTTGCCATTGATGGAGGCAAGCTTTCTTCCTTTGTTGAAGAAGAGGAAGATGATGAAAAGAATATGATAAGTTATTTTCAAAAAAGGAAAATAATATGAATCCTTATCATATACTAACCATGGTTAGGTGTAGAGAATAGACTATGGTTAATTTGAATGGTTAGGGTTAAGCATGAAACAAGAATGGTGGACTTGTTCAAAGCTTCATGAAGCTTCAACAAACAAACAAAGAAAGCCACCATTCCTTATTTATCTTTTCCAAAATGAATAAATAAATAAATAAATAAGTAATTAAATAAACAAAACCCTAATCATTAACTTAACCATGGTTTAATTCTTTACACAAACCCAAGTGAGCATGTATCATCAAACATGATACAAACAAGTGCACAAAAGTATATCACATTTACAACTTGTGTACATCAAGTGAGAAAATCCTTTTAAAGTGAACCAATACCAGTCAATGCAAAGTAATATATCAAATATACAATCATACATTAAATCATTAAATCAACACTTGATTCAATGATCCGGTCATGTCGCATATAACCGACTAGTATCCAATGTATCGACTTATCGAATCAATCTTCGATTCGATAACTAGGTTATATCGCATACAACCAATCGATACATTCATCGCGAGAATGGAATACGGTATCACATACACGCATTATTCTCGGTCCCCCACAAATCTCATATGCGCTCCTATTTCGTTTCGCTTGAGCCAGGAAACCTCTGTGTAGGACTCTAAAGACTCGTCAATACGCCGGCAGCAGGTGATGATCATATCAAACACCCACAAGCCGCAAGCGGTCTGCTAAACGTAACGGCCACCCGGGTATTGAGCGATCAGAAGATCGACGAGCAAGCCCGCTCACACTCCTGTGAATCCAACCAGTAACACTTACCGTACAGTTCGGTCTGTTCGTCTGATATGTCGCATATCTCGCCTAGGGGTGGTAAACATCAGACCCCAATAGCTTGATAAGTCATGCCGACGTAGGGACCATAACATGTGTGAAACTACTGATAACTCTTACCAGTATATCACTGCAACCCTGGCCAGGGATTTCCTGTTATGGCCAGTCGTGCATAGCGCAACATCAACTCCCAATACCGGGAGAGACGAATCCCTTCCTATCGCTCATTGCCTCCATGTGAATCGGGACTTTACCCAAAAACCACCTGTTTGCATGACTCAGTAGAGCCGTGGTAAGGTGGAAATCAAAGCACAGTGGGAGACACACAAGACTCTATGACGATCTCGGGTCAACAGACTAAGCTGTACTAGTGTCACCAGAGAACTGCCATCTGACGTGAGGTATAATACCATCTGGGAGTTCTCAGCGAGTCCGTTCAGTGTACCCAGTCTCCACTGAGCACCCGCATACCATCTCTGATGTCAAACACCAATGGATATAGGATCATCCATCGCCCATCACATGGGTCGAGAAGATATACGCTAGTCTACTCTGGAATATCGATGCCCCGTCTCGATATTCCCACGACTAGGAACATTGAAGGATGTACTCATTGACTATCCAGGCCCCACTAGTATGATTTGCATCATAGTCCTGGAAGTCGAGTACACATCCTAAGGGCTTTATCAACATGTAATCAGAGACAGAAAGTATACATGTTAAGATAAAGAGCAACTAGATAACGTACTATCATGTCGAGCAAGAAAGTCCTACCTATATATGTCCTAGCATCCACTACAATATACATCCAATGTACAGTAATGGTCTCTAGGGCATACATATAACTAACAATCTCCCACTTGCACTAGGGCCATCTGTGGCAGTGGTTGCAGTATCATATACTCAACCATCTCCTAAAAGTCTCTCTTTAGGAAAAGGCCTTCGTGAGTGGATCCGCTGTGTTGTCCTCTGAGTCTACTCTCCTAACCTCGATCACCCTGGAGATCAACTATCTCCATGATTAGGTGATACTGCCTCAGAATATGTCTGGGTCACTGATGGGATCGGGGTTCCTTGGCCAAAGCCACACTTCCATTGTCATACAATGGTAGGAACCTAGTTCATCTTATGAACCAATATACACCCAAACTGCCTCTTTGGTAGTATCTTTAATAGCGATGTTACCAGCCTTTATCGTCTAGTTTGCCTCGGTATCTAGCTTGGAACTCTTCCAACATACCGTCCCCTTACCGAGGGTAAAGTCAACGCCTGTGACTGACATTCAGTCGTCCTTATCACCCTGGAACTTTTCCAGTGATTCTCCCCAGGATCGAGGAGGTATCACCTTTATCCTATTTGGAGAATCCTTATGACAAGAGGAGATTGAACGTGCGTAGCATAAGAAACTCTTTTCTTATCAAGAGTATGTTGTCCACGTACAATACGAGGATGACCACCTTACTCTCTACTACCTTTTTGTATATACAAGGTTCATCTACCATTTTGATGAAGTCAAACACTTTGACTATCACATCAAAACAGACGTTCCAACTCCGCGATGCCTGCTTTATTCTGTAAAGCAACTTGCACACGTTTCCGCTGCTCCCACTATTTACGAAGCCCTCTGGCTGTGTTCTTATAGACGTTCTCTTCTAAATCACTATTTAGAAAAGTAGTCATGGCACCTCATCACCAGATATCGTAGTCATGGTATGTAGTAATGGCAAGTAGGATCTAGATGGACTTAAGCATAGTCCCTAGAAAAGGTTTCATCATTATCCACACCTGGTTGATGACTAAAACCTTTAACAAGTCTAGCTTTGAAAGTCTCAACTTTTCCATCTACACCAAGTAATCTTCTCAAGATATACTTGCTCCTGATGGGAATTTAACCCTTCAGATACAGCACCCAAAGTCCATACTTTGTGTTGGTGATAGTGCCCTCATAGTCAATTATTAGATCGCAGGTACGTGATTGCAATGATTGCGGAGGACCTATCCCGGTAGAACAGTCTTACTCGAAATGATAGTATGCTATCTGGTTTGCCTTTATCAGTCGTGTACATGTTCAGGTGACTGATTGCATGTTACACTTTGATAGAGCCCTTAGGATTTTGCTTTACTACCAACTGTATGATGGCGATCATATACGTGAGAGTTGGGTAGTTTATATGCATATCCTTAATTGTGGTCCCTAGTCGTGGGAGTTTCGAGACAGGGCATCGATACTCCGGAGTAGACTAGTGTATACAGTCGAGACCCCGACGAGGGGCGGTGGCCGGTCTCACAAGCCACTGGTGTCAGTTGGATCACCTAAGATGTATACAGGTGCTCATTGGGTTATGAGTACACCGGACAGGACTCGCCGGGAATCTGCTAGTTAGTACTATACCTATCGTCAGATAGCAGTTCCCTGGTGACATGTGTACAGGTTAGTTCATCGACCTGAGGTCGTCATTTGTCTCGTGTGAGTTCCCACTGTGCTTTGATTTCTACCCTACCACGGCTCAAAGGAGTCGTGCAAACAGGTAGCTTTTGGGTACAGTCCCGAGCCATATGGAGGCACGTGAGCGGATCGGCAGGGGATTCGTCTCTCCCGGTATTGGGGGCGAGGTCGTGCTGTGTCTAGGAGAGCCATTACACAAAGTCCATGGCCATGGCAGGAGATTTACTGGTAGGTACTCCAGTAGTATCTCAGGGTGTTATTGGGCTACACTCCGACACGACTTATACTGCTTCTGGGGTCTGAAGTTACTAGCCCCCTAGGCGGATATGCGATACTCATTGACGAACGGACCGGACTGTATATACATTGTCACTGTTAGGCTCAGTAGGGTTTCTGGATGAGTTGGCTCATCGGCATCCCTTGAGTTCGCTCATCAGCCTCCCTTGAGGTCAGTCCATGGGCAGCCGTTACGCATAGCTAGTGCCGCTGACGGTTTGTGGTTAAACCCACTGCCAGGGTACTGACGAGTCATTAGAGTCCCCCACAGACAGTTTCCCAAGTTCGGGCGAAACGTTGTAGAGGCCGTATGGTTTTATGGCAGGGTTCGGAAAATGCACGTGCGTTTACGCACGTGTTATTTTTCGGGCAGATGATACTGGTCGGCTTTGGTTTAAGCCGGATCCGAGTATTATATTGAGTAGGTATAATATCTTTGTCTCAGTTGCATTTGTATTCGGTCGTAATACAAATGCGGGTATATTTATACAGTTACGGGGTTATCCTGAAAGTCGTTTCAGGATCACTTTTGGAAGTTGCCAGTTTCCAGTTTTCTATCAGCCGTCTTTTAACATTCGGTTAAAGACGGATTTATCTTTTCTTCTGTTGAGGTGAGTCAGTGTTCTAGAAGCATCTAGATGAGGTGACTAGGATTAATTGGTGTTGAGTTTTCATTGGTTGCATTAATGGTTAGATGATGTGTTATTATGACTCATCCTTTGACATTAATGATTCTTGTTTAGCTAAGGATATTTGTTCATGATATTTAGTCTTATGGTTACTCTCCCCTCTCCTACACTCACCTCCCTCCACCTATAAATGGCCGGCCCCTCCTCTCTCACTCTCACATGATGGTTTTCATTTTGTGAAAAGATTATGATAGCATTTGGGGTGTATGGAATTTCACAGCTCATTTCATTCCAACACCCGATTCCCACGGCAACTTCATTAACCGTCCGTCCATAGCTTTGGACGGAACGAGACAAAGTCATCTACTCATTCTCTACATCAATCTTGGTCGTCTCTTCTAGCAAACTTGACGACCGAGTTGCCTCGAGTTAGAGACGGGAGCCCGTTTAAAGAATCTGTGATGTGGTGCCACCTGGACGAGAAGATCGGAGATCGACGAGATCGGAGCAGCCGCAACGGAGCGTGGGATGATGGTTAAAGAACGAAGGACTCGGATCGTTCGGTATAACCTTTCTACACTCTTTACAGTTTGTTAGTTTAGCAATAATGGCAGATCCGTGTTAAAGTATACGATAGCGCCAGTTAAAAAGTTTTTGTTCCGCATTTGGCGTCTGTAGACGGCTGGGGCGCTAGCGTAGACTTACAGTGGTATCAGAGCCTCACCATTTTGCTATACTAACTTGTGCTAACGCGTTTAAAACGTCGATCGAACCGGAAATCAAAAATCGCATTTTTCTTGCTTGACAGTTTCTGTTGTTTTTAAACGGTGTCCTAAAAATATTTCACACATCTCAGAAAACTGTGCAGGGTTTTTTAAGAACGACGTACAAATTTGAGCACGTGAGTCGACAAGACAGCCGCGGAAACACGGCCAAACCTATGGTTTGGCCGCGCATCCGCGGCAGTTCTGGGCGATCATGCCCCCAAATTTGCACAGTGTGTTCCCCTCTGGAAATTGTGGTTTTTGGTATATATATTTTGGGCCCAGATTTTGTTACTGTTCTACAGATGTTCGTGGGGCCCACTTTATGATATTTTGTCGAGCGAAATTTAAACATGTTAGTTTACAGTGCTTACATTATATCTCCGACCGGGAATGTCATTTGATCGGTAAACCGCGTCTGATTGCTATAGTTCTTTTAGACGGGTTTGCGAACGTGACATTCGCGTTGATGTTCTGTGTTGTGCTGTGATGTTGCGGATTTGTCATGGTGGATAGCAGTGTGCAATGGTAGTACAGTTTGAGTTTATTTGTACATTTGATATTGCGGGGCGAGCGTCCAACATGTGGACTGCCGTCACTGCCTGTTGTATAATATTCTTTTGGGGCACGACCAGGTTGCGGTCGATGTACCTGTTGTACTATTTTTCATTACTGTACTAGGTTTTACCCCGCGACGGAGTGCACGGATAGCCAGGTTCTGGGGGGCAACGGGTCCGCATCTCATGGCTTTGAGAGGCAGAGGGGTCCCACTCTAGAATTGGCAGACTATTCGCCGCACTCGTAGGGGGTACAGGTTGACCCAAGGAGGGGTGCTCAATTTACCGGATTCCGTGAAGTGCCGGGTGTTCCATTCACTATGCTGTGGGGACTACCTCACTTCAGGTTTTGGCGGGTAACTTGCCGCACCCGTAGGGGTCTAGGTTTCATTGCACAGGCTATCCATATGACAGGGGAACGTCGGGTTTCAGCAGCGGCTCTGTGAAACTCGGGGATCCCAGATTATCTGTATTGTTCTGTGATGCTTATTACTTTTCTGTAATGTTGCATATTATCACGCCTGGAGCGATTATGTATATTGGTTTATATACTATTAGATGTTGTATATGTTTTACACCCGCGCTAGTCCAGTCCCCGCTCTGTCGTTAGTTAAGTAACCTAACGGGTGATGACGGGACCCAGTGACGAATGCGGATGGCATATACGTACATTTTATTTTCGTTCTTTTCTGGTGTGATTGATTGATAGGACTGCGTTGATTCTGATCAATGCAAAGTAAAACAAACCTGTTTTCAGTTGTTGGAACAAATTTAAAAAGTGTTATTGCAAAGATGTTTCCTTTTGTTTTGCATAGCGGTATTCAGTGGAATATCCTGCACCTCATTCGACGGGGCAAGGGCCGATATCCCTTCACCGGGACTGACCCCTTGGGCAGAAGTTTGCGTCAGGGTAATAACTTCACTATAGTCGATTACAAGTTGCTTTGCATAGCGGTATTCAGTGGAATATCCTGCTCCTCATTCCACGAGGAAAGAGCCGAGATCCCTTCACCGGGAGTGACCTCTTTAGCAAAAGGTTTTCGCCACTATATTTTAAAAAGCTATCAGGTTCCTTCAGCGATATCAAGTTCACTACGCTAAAGGTTTTTCGCCAAAAACCAGCCGTAGCCCTCCGTCATTTCATATGAATGGTCAGTAGTATTCAAGCTATGTTGGTCTGGTCCTTAGCCAGGACATAGTGATTGGTAGCTGCTGGGGTATTCACATGTTGCATAGATAGATGCGTTGGTTTAGGACAGTCGTACAGCCTTGTTGGCCCTTAGTCAAGGGCGAGTACGGGTGGGTTCAAATTAACAAGATAATGATGGGAAGAACTTGACATGTGACTTATGATGGGCTGGCCCTTAGTCACGATCATAAGAGCATGGGGTAAAAATCATATCGGGAGTTTCTAAAGAAACTGAAACTTGCCAGGCATGCGCATACCTTCTGGAGTATGAGTAACGTGGATGCATTCCATCACGTTATCATGCGATGAGTGTTGGATCCCGATTCCCACTGATGAGTTGGTTTACTCTTCGGGTGATCCCGATTGATTCTTCTTTCAGGTTTGGAGGAGAATTTGACAGGACAGTGGGAGGTTTCCGGATTAGATAAAGTGATAACCATTCTGATCTAGGTTAGAGTGCACGCAGAGTGTTTCTTTTCTCTCTCTCTTTGGCAGCGACCTTTGACCGACCCTAGACTATGACTCAGTGACCAAGTTGACCGAACCTTCTTAAAATACTGGCTTTTGGATTGTCTATGTTGCATAAGTCATTGCCACTCCTTCTTTTACCCTTTGCATTTCTCAGAACACCCGTATTACTACGGACATCCACTTCCATTGGATAGATCCATCGTATGGTTATATACGAACTCGAAGGGATTTCTTCGAGGATGGATCAAGGTTCAGGAGAAATAGAATTGGTTTATTCAGTTGTCTTTTATTATCACCTTCTCTCAGGTTGCGAGAGCTCCTTGGTTTAGGAGAGTACACCTATTACGCTTATTGGATAGTCTTATTCCAAACCATAGGCTGGTGCCGAAAGGTAGGGAATGAAGAAAACCAATTGGCCTAAGTAGGGTGTGCAGAAGGTAATATGTAAAGACAAAATAAAGGGATTAGAAAGAGGGCAAAGTAAATTGCGACTGTTAACATTCACGACCAAAACCGCGTACTTCATCGCCACTCTTATTTCACCTTTAAAGGAATAAGGTATTATTCAGTTGTCTTTTATCATCACCTTCTCTCAAGATACGAGTACTCCTTGGTTTAGGAGGGTACACCTATTATGCTTACTGGATAGTCTTCTTCTAAACCATAGGCTGGTGCCGAACGGTAGGGAAGGAAGAAAACCATTTAGCCTAACGATGGTGTACAGAAGGTAACGACTAAAGACAAATAAAGGGATTTGGAGAGATAGCAATAAAATATACGGTTGAAGTCATGAATTGGATTATGGAAGAGGCATTGCTATGAATACCAGGATACCCCTACGAAACATTTTCATGTTTCAGTGCATTGTTAAAAGAAAACTGTTTTCCCGATTGGATACTTACTCCAAGGGTATGTATTTACCAGGTTTCATTCTCATATCTGTATGGTTTTACAGATGATGAGTGGGAGTAAGTTATTGGGAATTAGGTGATTATCCTCATTATATCGGAATTCGTTGTAATTGGTGATATTTGAGGAAATCGCCAGGGTACAGTTTTCAACCTACGAAGCACAAGTTTTGAGTTGTTTAACTCAGCGGACTTATACAGAGTATTGTATGTTGTCCACTGTCCATCAGGACAAAGGGGTAGGTCCTCGTACTATGTTCTGTTTACTTATAACTTCTCTAGTATTTAGACAAGTGTTTCGTAGAAATAAAAGGTCTAAGTTTTGAGAAGTTGTGGGTATAAGAATAAAGTAGAGAACCAGGTATCACAAGTATCGGGATTCTTCAAAGAGATCGAAGATGTAGATTCTTGTGATTGGTATTCAGATGATAGTGATGGTTTTGAGAAACGTGTTTCTCTTTTAGGTTACTCATAATTGGATGGATTCCTAAGTTGAGTAATGCTGATTAGCCTTTTTCCATTATGTTGATATGCACTGGAGACAGCTGCATGATTTGAATATGGTTCCAATTAAATAAGTGCCAAAGTTTCTGTATTGGATATAGAATAGATCGTACCTTAAAAGATGTTAAGGTACGGGGAGTTGTCCAGCTTATGCTTAAAACCAGACACTGGATAACTCAGGGCACGTTTCTGTAATGGCTGTTTGTGGGTTGGCCCTAGCTATGACGAGGGTTGATATTCTACCATTTGGAAGATCAATAGTGATATTGTTCTTGACTCGCCACAGTTTTAGTAAAATGGATCTTTTTCGGAAAACAGTAGTGGGAGTATGGTAGAACTGGAAGTGATTCCAGAACCGCGAACGATTACAGAAAATTTAATAGGACCTATATATTCAATCAGGTTTGACATTCCAATAGCCACTCCGCAGATATGGTGGATAACCTCAGACACCCGAGAGGTGCTCCGGTAGCCTCAAGGACGGTGACAGGGAGGTTCTTATCTACCCAGACTTGACACTACTGATGTTCCAGGCTATGAGACCCGGTAGGAGGGTTGTCATAGTCAGTGGGAGCAGCGGAAGCATAGTGGGCAAGATGCTTATATCTATTTATAGACTTGAGCAGTTATAGCGGAGATAGATCATCCAATTTTGATGTGACAGTCATGGGTTTGACTTCAATCAGAATAGGGGATGGATCTGTTAAGAAGGTAGTAGGGTGTGATGTCATAGTATCTGGATGACATACACACAGTAGGAAGTAAAATTCCTATACTACGATCGGTTGTACTGTGGTAGTCACACAGTTGTTTCTCCAGACAGGATATGGATAAAATATTTGATATTCTGGTTTCTGGATCTATGGTTTTAGATCTGGATTTGGGTAGTTTCCCAATGTGGGTAATTTGACAGATATTCTAATGGTTTTTAGAATAGATGACTCCTAGCATGGTGGTGTACCTGCAGGTGATGGAGTCACCCTCTCTAAAGGTGTCGTACAGACTAAAGGGGAGAGGGATGTGCATGATTGGCAGATCACTTGCTTAGGCGATTGAGTCAATCATGAGATGTCAAGTACCACACCAGATGTTGTTTTTGCACTAGATGCGATAAGTTTGTATTAATCCAATCCTGGAGAGACATAAGGAAGCAGTTTTAGAACATAAGTACATGTTCTACAGATTTGATGACGGCAGCCTCCTTCGGGAGACGATTATCATTCCAGGCTTCAAAGGTGACGTGGATGATAGAGTGATTGTCAGAGTTATAGTTTTTCCCTCTGACGAAGAGGGACAGTATTATGGACAGGTGGTCCAAGAGGATACTGTGGGTGGCATGGTGCCGGATACTGATTAGGTTCAGTGATCGATACAGTCTAAGAAGTTTGGATTTGGAGTTCATTTATGAACTAGGTCCCATCAGATATCCAGACATATTCTAAGACAGGTATTACTCGATTCGGGAGATGGCTTTCTCCGCGAACTTGAGTTTTAGAGAGATATAGAAAGAAACATCTAGGCGGATCCACTCACTGAGGCTATTTCTCGAACACAATAGTTTTACAAACGGGCTTTGTGAAACTGATTAGTAGAGGAGTTGGATTTTCGGTTTCACACGGGCTGTGAGTAGTCGACATCGCAATATTAGCCTTGAGTGCAAGTGGGAGATTGTTGGTAATAGTGCCCTCATAGTCAATTATTAGATCGCAGGTACGTGATTGCAATGATTGCGGAGGACCTATCCCGGTAGAACAGTCTTACTCGAAATGATAGTATGCTATCTGGTTTGCCTTTATCAGTCGTGTACATGTTCAGGTGACTGATTGCATGTTACACTTTGATAGAGCCCTTAGGATTTTGCTTTACTACCAACTGTATGATGGCGATCATATACGTGAGAGTTGGGTAGTTTATATGCATATCCTTAATTGTGGTCCCTAGTCGTGGGAGTTTCGAGACAGGGCATCGATACTCCGGAGTAGACTAGTGTATACAGTCGAGACCCCGACGAGGGGCGGTGGCCGGTCTCACAAGCCACTGGTGTCAGTTGGATCACCTAAGATGTATACAGGTGCTCATTGGGTTATGAGTACACCGGAAAGGACTCGCCGGGAATCTGCTAGTTAGTACTATACCTATCGTCAGATAGCAGTTCCCTGGTGACATGTGTACAGGTTAGTTCATCGACCTGAGGTCGTCATTTGTCTCGTGTGAGTTCCCACTGTGCTTTGATTTCTACCCTACCACGGCTCAAAGGAGTCGTGCAAACAGGTAGCTTTTGGGTACAGTCCCGAGCCATATGGAGGCACGTGAGCGGATCGGCAGGGGATTCGTCTCTCCCGGTATTGGGGGCGAGGTCGTGCTGTGTCTAGGAGAGCCATTACACAAAGTCCATGGCCATGGCAGGAGATTTACTGGTAGGTACTCCAGTAGTATCTCAGGGTGTTATTGGGCTACACTCCGACACGACTTATACTGCTTCTGGGGGTCTGACGTTACTAACCCCCTAGGCGGATATGCGATACTCATTGACGAACGGACCGGACTGTATATACATTGTCACTGTTAGGCTCAGTAGGGTTTCTGGATGAGTTGGCTCATCGGCCTCCCTTGAGTTCGCTCATCGGCCTCCCTTGAGTTCGCTCATCAGCCTCCCTTGAGGTCAGTCCATGGGCAGCCGTTACGCATAGCTAGTGCCGCTGACGGTTTGTGGTTAAACCCACTGCCAGGGTACTGACGAGTCATTAGAGTCCCCCACAGACAGTTTCCCAAGTTCGGGCGAAACGTTGTAGAGGCCGTATGGTTTTATGGCAGGGTTCGGAAAATGCACGTGCGTTTACGCACGTGTTATTTTTCGGGCAGATGATACTGGTCGGCTTTGGTTTAAGCCGGATCCGAGTATTATATTGAGTAGGTATAATATCTTTGTCTCAGTTGCATTTGTATTCGGTCGTAATACAAATGCGGGTATATTTATACAGTTACGGGGTTATCCTGAAAGTCGTTTCAGGATCACTTTTGGAAGTTGCCAGTTTCCAGTTTTCTATCAGCCGTCTTTTAACATTCGGTTAAAGACGGATTTATCTTTTCTTCTGTTGAGGTGAGTCAGTGTTCTAGAAGCATCTAGATGAGGTGACTAGGATTAATTGGTGTTGAGTTTTCATTGGTTGCATTAATGGTTAGATGATGTGTTATTATGACTCATCCTTTGACATTAACGATTCTTGTTTAGCTAAGGATATTTGTTCATGATATTTAGTCTTATGGTTACTCTCCCCTCTCCTACACTCACCTCCCTCCACCTATAAATGGCCGGCCCCTCCTCTCTCACTCTCACATGATGGTTTTCATTTTGTGAAAAGATTATGATAGCATTTGGGGTGTATGGAATTTCACAGCTCATTTCATTACAACACCCGATTCCCACGGCAACTTCATTAACCGTCCGTCCATAGCTTTGGACGGAACGAGACAAAGTCATCTACTCATTCTCTACATCAATCTTGGTCGTCTCTTCTAGCAAACTTGACGACCGAGTTGCCTCGAGTTAGAGGCGGGTGCCCGTTTAAAGAATCAGTGATGTGGTGCCACCTGGACGAGCAGATCGGAGATCGACGAGATCGGAGCAGCCGCAACGGAGCGTGGGATGATGGTTAAAGAACGAAGGACTCGGATCGTTCGGTATAACCTTTCTACACTCTTTACAGTTTGTTAGTTTAGCAATAATGGCAGATCCGGGTTAAAGTATACGATAGCGCCAGTTAAAAAGTTTTTGTTCCGCATTTGGCGTCTGTAGACGGCCGGGGCGCTAGCGTAGACTTACACTTTGTTGGTGTATATGGATTCCATCTCAGATCGCTAAGCATCCAGCCATTCTTACAGAGTCTCTACTCTCGATGACCTGCTCGAATCTAGTTGGGTCATCATCTCATGATGCATTCCTCGCTCCCACTGTCATCGAGAAACCGAGGTATCTCTCAGGCGGATGAGGAACCCTACTAGATCGGCGGAGAGGCTGAGGTTCGTCGGGAACTATTGAATCCTTTGGTTCTGTCAAATCATCAGCTGCAGTTTTGTATAGCTGGAACCTTTCCAGTTCTACAGAACTGACCTTGCCTCGATCTTGTCCGGATTTTGCTTTTGACATAGGCCGGACAATCCTAAATCTTAACTTACTTAAGAGATAGGCTCTTCCCACACCATATCTTATATGGAGTGGTTGGCACTGATTTGATTCGAACCTAATTCAATAGGTATGCAACTTCATAAGTGCATAACTCTCTAAAAGGAAATAGGTAACTCAGTAATACTCATCATAGAGCACACCATATCTAATATTGTGCGATTGCTCTGCCCTGATACACCGTTGTGCTGTGGTGTATTCAGAGGAGTAATACGGAGAGAGAATCTCATTCTCCTTTAGAATAGTCCAGGAACTCTATGCGCAAGTATTCTCCTCCTTGATCTCATCATAGGACATAATACTTATACCCGTATTGGTTCCCTACTTCTAACTTATATTCTGTGAATATCTCAAAAGCTTCGGGCCTATGTTTCAACAGGAACATATGTCCGAATCTTGAGAGATCATCAGAGAACGTAATGAAGTACAAAGAACCTGTCCTGGCATGTGTAGACAGGAGACCTTACATACATCATCATGTATCAGTCCCAAGAGTTTACTAACTCTTTCTCTGTTTCCAATAAACAGAGCTATGGTCATCTTATCTTTGTGACATGACTGGCAAGTTTCACAAGATGTAAATTCAAACTGATTTAAATATGCATCTAAAATGTAACTTCAGCCAGTTGGGTCGCATTGATATGACCTAGTCTACAATACCTCAAGAAGGATTCGTTCATGTTCCCCTCCGAACGGCGGCCGGGACGTCGGGACGTCTGAGGCGTTAGGTTCGGGGCAGATGCTAGTTGGTGCTATCCGTCCACCTCTCCGAAGATGCCAAGTTGATTTATGGCATCATATATCGAAGGTTTAAACGGATGCGACCGATATAGCAGACTTCGTCAGATTCCCCCTCGTTTGAGGGGTTTTTGATTGTGGGGACGCTCTTCCCTGCAGGCGCAAGCCCCTGCAGTTAATTACGCTACCGCATTGCGGTAACAACTTTCTCCTTCTCCAGATGGTCACTTCGTGTCGTGGGTGTTTGTTTTATTGCCCGTGGATTGTTTACGGAGACTGAGTTATGTCGTCGCCCGTAGGGCGTGGACTAGCCCAAATCCGCATTATCTTAAATTTGGTTTTGGGGGGGGTTTGGTTTGAGGATACGTCAGCCCTACTCGAGGCTAAGATCAACTCAAACGTTTGTTAAGGATACGTTAGTCTAACTTTGTGACTAAGATCAACTTAACGGGATCGTTTAGATCCGACAAAAGAGTGTTTGGACTCTAATGTTCCAGTTTAGGGACATAGTGGTCTATCGTCTGTATGGCTGTCGAGACCCATCACCTCTCTGACGACGTTGAAGGATTACAACGACAGATATCAGGGGAGTTCAGAGATGTACCCTTGAGCCGGAGTTAATTTGGGGGATTCGTAGTCCAGTACGTTTGAGGGTTTAAGGACGCGTTAGCCATCTTCAAGGCTAAGATCAACTTAAACGGGACCGTTTAGGTCCAACAAAAGAGCATAGGAAAGGGCTCTATTGTTCTAGTTTAGGGACGTTGCGGTCCATGGGTAGTTTAAGGACATTGCGGTCCGTGGGTAGTTTAAGGACATTGCGGTCCGAAGGTAGTTTAAGGACATTGCGGTCCGTTGTTAGTTTTAAGACATCTCGGTCAAGGTTAAGGACGTCGTAGTCCATGGGTTTAAGGACCCCACAGTCCGGTATGTGCTCTGGATGCATCACACGGGTTCACTGCCGTGCTTAGCGAGGACCAGGCTCCGCTCTGGACGTTTTCCGTGGGGTCAAAGAGTGACGTTATCCACGTTCCGCGTGACCAGGAATTTTTATGAGTTTAAGGACCCCACAGTCCATATCATGGGTGGTCGTCGGGACCCGTCACCTCTTTGAAGACATTGAGGGATTACAATGCCAAGTATCAAAGGAGTGAAGAGATGTACCCTAGAACCGGAGTGGCTTGAGCAGTCCGTGGCCCAATTTGAGGTCATGACTGATTAATTATGTTATGAGCCCATTGGCCCAATTAGTCACGAATTGAGGACTTATGGCCAGCTTGGGCTAAGTCCCATCATGTCTGGAATATTGATTCCTTGTGAGTCCATCGAGGGAGAAGCTTTGCCTCCATCCCTTTAGCCAATTGGGCTAAAGACTAGTGTTAAACACTTCAAAGCAATCAGTGTTGAACACTGGGAATGAGTTTGACAAGTTAGTGTTTAACACTAGAAGAATAATTGGTGTTAAACACCAGCAACAAGGCCTTGGTATGATCATAAGCACTAAAACAGCTCAGTGTTGAACACTGGCAATGGGGATCTTAAATTAGTGCTGAATATTAAAACAATTAATATTGAACACTACGAACAAAATTCTTTAATTAGTGTTGAACACTAAGGCCCGATAGCATTTCAATACTGGATTCGAGGGTTTTAATTTAGTGTTAAACACTACAGCAAGAACGGTCACGTGGCCCCACGTGAGAGTGCCTTCCCTTCAATGATTCTGCCGAAATTACTGTGTCTTTGATAGCGTCACGTGTTAGCATGTGACGGGCATTCAAATGCCTATGTGTTAAGGCTTCTGCTGAAAGTCACGTGGGTCACGTGGGGTGTTGCCTCCAAGGGGCTCTCTGTAGGGCTTTTGGGGGGGTCACGTGGTGACACGTGACCCTGCCTTAATGTTGTTTTTAGAGGATTTGTTACTCCTTTTTCAGGAATTAAATTCCAGAAACTTTTAATTTCAGAGGAATTAAATTCCTATCTCCTTTTGAAGGCTTATATTCTGGAATAGAGTTTAAATCTGGGTTTTCCGTGGGAATTAAATTCCTTGTTTATGCGAAAAACCGAATAGGGTTAAACCCTAACAAAAGCTTTTAAGGAATTAAACTCCCCTTTTCTGAGGATTATGATTAAAGGAATTAAATTCCCACTGTTTTGACAGAACTATGTTCTTGATTAGGGTTCAACCCTGCTTCTTTTGTTTTGAAGGAATTAAATTCCCATAATACAGGGTTGAACCCTAACTTTATTTTGGAGGAATTAAATTCCTATAGTTCTATGAGAGTTAAATTCTCATACTTGCATTCCTTTCTCTATGTTTTGGATCTGCATGGCAGGATCTCGACCCATTGAGAATTAAATTCTCAACCTTAAGGGGAGATGTGCACTTTGCAGATCCTCTATCAAAGAGGGAGGAGATATGCTCTCTCGTTTTATGCCTCAGAGTTAAACTCTGTTGAGAATTAAATTCTCTTTCTTTCCAAAAGGCTTTCCCTTTCTTACCTAGGGTTTTTGCAGAAGATCTGAGTCTTTTTCAAGTATCAAAGCTCTTTTCTCTTTTCTTCTCTGCGTATGTATATTTTTTTTGTGTCCCTTGGCTCCTATTTATAGGAGAAGCAGCCGAATCAATCAGTTTTTTGACGAATCTTCATTGAGATTTGATTTGCGTCCATCATTCATTTTGGGCCTTTGGATTATTAGGTGAATTTTATTCACCATTGGATCTTAAATCCAGAGATTCTCCTTTGTTATTTTGGTTAGATTTAAGGGGGAAATCTTTCCAAACTTGAGATTTTCCCATAGATAGATGATATTTAATCATCTCTGAATCTTTAATTTGATTGGTCCCAAATAATTACTTTCCTTTGGAAAGATTCGAATTTCCTTCAGAATTTAATTCTGTCGTCAAAAATGGGCTTTGAAAGCCGGTCACGTGTGACCACGTGACCCATGGTCACGTGTAGACACGTGACTCTCTTTGGAATGAAGAATCCTCTTCCTTTCTGCGCTATCTTCCGGTTGCTGTTGTAGCCATCACGTGCTACCACGTGACGCCTGGTCACGTGTGAGCACGTGACCCCTGCCTGGCGCTTCTTTCTTTGGTTCAATTGGAGAGCGAGTTTGCTGCTTTGAACGTCACGTGTCGACACGTGACCCTGGTCACGTGGGAGCACGTGACCTCTTCTGAAGCTCTTTTCCTTGACTTGATCAGCGAATCAAAGTGCGCTTTTTCTGTATTTTATAGGTCACGTGTCAACACGTGACTGCTGTCACGTGTAAGCACGTGTCCTCTTTTGAAGCTTTTCCTGATTTTAAATCAGGAAACAAATGCCCCCACAGCGTTGTTCTCACGTGTCAGCACGTGAGTGCAACGCTGTCATCTCTCGCGACCGTTGGATTCCTTTAGGGATCTGGGGAGATGAAACGTTTCCATTGTTTTCTATAAATACTGCTGTCTCTTCATAGGAGCCTTCACTTTTGCCCATCTTCTTCTTCTGAGAACTTTTTCTGGGAATTTAATTCTCTTCTTCCAGAGCTTAGTTCTCTGTTTTAAAATATTTTCAGAGTTTGACTCTGCTCAAAAGGAATCCTTTTTCCTCAGGTAATGTTCTTGGACAACGATGGACCTTCACATTTTCCTGGATTTTAAATCCAAAACAAGTGTTTTTACCCTTCTTTCTTCATATTTTCCATAAGAACATGAAACTGTTTAATCTTTCAACTGTAGATCTCTTAGGGTTTAGATGATCTTTGAAGAGATGATGATGGCGGTTCAAACCCATGGAATTTAATTCCATCAAAAAATGTTTTTGGGAATTTAATTCTCTTTTCTTAATAAGGAATTTAATTCCAACGAAGAACTCGATTTCTTCACACAGAGGCTTCCTGTGGTCTCTTGGCCCAAGGTTGTTCTTCCTGCAATTAATGCAATGGGGACTTTGTAATGATGCTAGTGACTTTTATTTTAGGTATCATGGACGCCCATCTGTATCGTCTTGACGAGATCATTTCCTATGGGAACATTCGTGCGCTGGGCCGCAGTCAGAACCAGGAGTTCACCGATGCTCAGTGCGCCGAGATCATAAGCCGCTTTGATGAGTACAACCATCGACTACTTCCCCGTCGCTCTTCTCTTCTGAGGCTGATCGTGCTGGCGATCCGGGAGGCCCTTCCTCTCTTTTGCGCCGGCATACCACTCGGGGACTTAGAGGCTGCCGAGGATAAGCTGCATTCGGTGTACCTTATGGGCTTGATCTCAAAGAGGAGGCGGGATGATCTCATTGATCTCCTTCATCAGCTTTTTCAACAATCAGCCATACTGGGCGCCTATCGGAGGATAGAGGACATCCGCGGGGATCCCGATGCTTGTGACCGTGAGCGAAAGCATACTCGGGAGGTTCGCAATGTTTGGAAGGTTTTGAATAAAGTTAATTTTGAGTTTCTCAACCCATGCCCCGCATCTGAAGTGTTTCCATTGTAAATGTGTCCTCTATATTTTGTATGAATCTCTTGAAGTATGAGCGGCGAGTTTTATTATGTTCTCCCATGTTTGCACGCCTTTTTCCTAGAATTTTATCATTTCACTATTGTTGTTGCTGATGCCTTTAATATGCATGGTGCTATTCTATTTTCTAGTGCACGTCAAATTTGGGTCTCACACGTTCCGCACGTGGGACCATTTGATGGGACTGTTCACAAAATTTTCCATGCCGCATTTTTAGCGCGCAGTATCAGATGCATAAAAAAAGAGCCTTGGAAATAGTTATTTCTCCTTGATTTTCGATGCCTTTCCTTTTTGGGCCTTGGAAACATCTTTCGCCTGCAAGATTTTTCGCGCATGGCACTTAATGCACCTCTTTATATTCTTGAGGCCATAGCCTATTTTCTCCTCACAGAAAAATTCATTCCCATATCGACGTGATTTAATTTGAGGAGTATCTGAGCGTTATGGCCTGCAACCGTCCACACGCTCGTCGGCAGCCATGGGAAGTGCCCATCGAGGAGATGATCCCCCGCTTTGCCGCTCGGCTAGTGGATCCGCTCCTTACTGACGACGAATGCGACTCAGCCGTGCATGAACTCTCGATCCGTAGGGGATCTCCCCTCCCGATGGGTTCCTTCTGGCTTCAGATGATTCTCATGATCGTGCTTGCCGACATTCCTCCTCACCCAGCGGAGATGACCCTGGCAATGCTTGATGCGGCGGAAGAAAAGCTCGAGGGCTTTCATGAAGCGTGCCTGATTACCCAGGCCTTGAAGGCCTGCTCAATTCGTCTGTTGAGCGAGATAAGGGCCCGGCGAGCCATTATGTTTGCTTTCGCGGACGAACACGGCACCAACCGATGGGGAGCGACTCCTCGCGAGAATCGTCGTTTCGATGTGCTGGAGAAAGCGGAGAGAGAGATGGAGAATCTTGTCCTTTGCTTCATCAACCCCTGTGCCGTTGATCCTGTGTTTGGTGATCTTTTTCGTTAGTGTAGAACCCCCTTTTTTTTTGTACATACTCATGAATAAGAGTATCTGCCCTTTTTTTTGTTTTGAATTGTATTTTGCATCCATTTTGGTTTATGAATAAAAGATACAATTTTCCTCTCAGTGATGTGTCCCCTTTTCGTTGAATGCATTCTGCGGATATTCTATCTTGATCTCCTTGCAGGACAGCCATGGCTCAGGACTCAGGGTTAAGATCTGCTTCCCAAGGCTTTTGCTTTTCTGCGAGCCACAAGGGTCTCATGAAGAGTTTTTCTCCCTACAGGTCGAGAGGATCCCATAGGTGTGAGTTCTTCTTAAGAATCGTGAGGATCCTTAAGCGGGTTTTCCCTTGAGAGTCGCAAGGATCTCACAAGAGAGTTTTTCTTCCTTACAGGTGGCGAGGGCCTGCAAGTGCCGGGTGTGATCACCTTTTTCCGTGTTTCACGGGGTTAGGGATCTCTCAAGGTATCGTAGTTTAAAGACGTCGCGGTCAAGGTTAAGGACCTCATAGTCCATGGATTTAAGGACTCCACAGTCCGATGTTAGTTTTAAGACATCACGGTCAAGGTTAAGGACCTCATAGTCCGTGGATTTAGGGACTCCACAGTCCGGGGTTTGGTTGCAGGGACCCGCCACCTCTTTGAAGACGTTGAGGAATTACAACGCCAGGTATCAAAGGAGTGAAGAGATGTACCCTTAAACCAAGGCGAAATCCGTAGGGAATCGGGGGGTTGATCGTTAGTTTTAAGACATCACGGTCGAGGTTAAGGACATCATAGTCCGTGGATTTTAAGGACTCCACAGTCCGGTGTTTGCTCTGGATGCTTCACACGGGTTCACTGCCGTGCTTGGCGAGGACCAGGCTCCGCTCTGGACGTTTTTCACGGGGTCAAAGAGTGACGTTATCCGCGTTCCACGTAACCAGGAAGTTTGCACTAGATGCTTCACACGGGTTCATTGCCGCATTAGGCGAGGACTAGGCTCCGCTCTGGATGCTTCGCACGGGTTCACTGCCATGCTCTGCGAGGACCAGGATCCGCTCTGGACGTTTTCCACGGGGTCAAAGAGTGACGTTATCCGCGTTCCACGTGACCAGGAAGTTTGCACTAGATGCTTCACACGGGTTCACTGCCGCGTTAGGCGAGGACTAGGCTCCGCTCTGGATGCTTTGCACGGATTCACTGCCATGCTCTGCGAGGACCAGGATCCGCTCTGGACGTTTTCCACGGGGTCAAAGAGTGACGTTATCCGCGTTCCACGTGACCAGGAAGTTTGCACTAGATGCTTCACACGGGTTCACTGCCGCGTTAGGCGAGGACTAGGCTCCGCTCTGGATGCTTTGCACGGATTCACTGCCATGCTCTGCGAGGACCAGGATCCGCTCTGGACGTTTTCCACGGGGTCAAAGAGTGACGTTATCCGCGTTCCACGTGACCAGGAAGTTTGCACTAGATGCTTCACACGGGTTCACTGCCGCGTTAGGCGAGGACTAGGCTCCGCTCTGGATGCTTCGCACGAGTTCACTGCCATGCTCTGCGAGGACCAGGATCCGCTCTGGACGTTTTCCACGGGGTCAAAGAGTGACGTTATCCGCGTTCCACGTGACCAGGAAGTTTGCACTAGATGCTTCACACGGGTTCACTGCCGCGTTAGGCGAGGACTAGGCTCCGCTCTGGATGCTGCGCACGGGTTCACTGCCATGCTCTGCGAGGACCAGGATCCGCTCTGGACGTTTTCCACGGGGTCAAAGAGTGACGTTATCCGCGTTCCACGTGACCAGGAAGTTTGCACTAGATGGTTCACACGGGTTCACTGCCGCGTTAGGCGAGGACTAGGCTCCGCTCTGGATGCTTCGCACGGGTTCACTGCCATGCTCTGCGAGGACCAGGATCCGCTCTGGACGTTTTCCACGGGGTCAAAGAGTGACGTTATCCGCGTTCCACGTGACCAGGAAGTTTGTACTGATTGTATCCGCATTTCGCGGGATGGAGGCTTGACTGTTGGCGATATGTATACCACCGAGCCATGGAACTGGGAGCTGCCGCTGCTCTGCTTTGTTTGAAGTCATGTCCGTTGTTACGAGACGAGTGTTTGGATGATCTCTAGGTCGCTTGTGGCCCGTCGAGACCTGGCTTCTTTTTCTGATGAAACCTGGGGGAGAAGTATGATCCCTTTTTTGTTTACGCCCTTGGATTGTGTACAGGGTGTGATGGAATATCACCTGTAGGGCATAAATTTTATTTTTATTTTATTTCTTCTTCCGCGATGCTCTATCATTTCAGCTTTTATATCGCGAAAATCGCGATTGCCCAATCATTTCGGCTATTTTTCGCGGTGCCCAATCATTTCGGCTATTTATTTATTTTCTGCTCGCTGCTTTTTATTGCGAGTTGCCCCATCATTTCGGCTATTTTTCATGCCTTCATTTTTACTTGCTGCTTTTTATTGCAAGTTGCCCCATCATTTCGGCTATTTTGTAGGCATATGTGGCTTGCTAGCTTTTCGTTACAAGCCTGGGTTTTAGGCACCGATTTTGGCATCAGCACCGCTACAACTGGAACGTTGCCAGGAGCGAATCATCATTTGCTTTTGTCGATGACGAACAAAGGTGGCTCAGCAAACAGGGTTAAGGGTCCTGTCGACCAAGGCTTTTGACTTCATGAGCCGTAAGGGTCTCACAAAGGTATTTCTCCCCGCGAGTCGTGAGGATCTCGTAGGTGTGTTTTCTCCTTAGGGATCGTGAGGATTCCTAAGTGTGTGCTCCTCTGTAAGTCGCAAGGATCCTACAAGAGGACTTTCTCATTATGGGTCGAGAGGACCTATAAGGGTTTGGACTTTGTTGGGGAAATGTTTATTCGCGCCCGTGGATTGTATACAAGGGTCAGTATTGAGCCTCTTGTAGGGCAATATCGGAGGTTGTGGGGGATTTGCTTAAGAACAGGTTCAGGTTTCTGTAACTTAAGACTTTCAAATCTCATGAGTCGTGAGGGTCCCATAAGAGAATTCTCCTTACGAGTCGTGAGGATCTCGTAAGTGTATTTTCTCCTTAGGAATCGTGAGGATCCCTAAGTGTGCTGCTCCTTTGTGAGTCGTAAGGATCTCACGCAGGTGGTTTCTCCTTACAGGGTCGAGAGGACTCTGTAAGTGTCCTTTAACGAGGTTGCGCCCTTTCGGGTTTTCACAAACACTCGCCGGTAGTCCTGCTGTTTTTACTCACGGAGCCCTTTCGGGTTTTCATCCGTGCCCATTTTGCTTATGGACATACCGTTTTTTTTATTTATATCATTTTTACTCTTCTCTTTTTTTTTACAAGGTCGTGCCCTTTCGGGTTTTCACGAACACTTGCCGGCAGCCCTGCTGTTTTTACTCACGGAGCCCTTTTCGGGTTTTCATCCGTGCCCATTTTGCTTATGGACATACCGTTTTTTTTTTATCGTTTTTTTTTATTTATCCATCTCGTCAACCTAAGGACGTTGCGGTGGTAGTTTAGGGACGTTTCGGTCCGTCGATAGTTTAAGGACGTTTCGGTCCGCTGTTAGTTTAAGGACGTTTCGGTCCGTTGTTAGTTTAAGGACGTTTCGGTCCGGCATTAGTTTAAGGACGTTTCGGTCCGTAGATAGTTTAAGGACGTTTCGGTCCGTCGCTAGTTTAAGGACGTTTCGGTCCGTCGTTATAGGAAGGCCGGCTGCTGCTTGTAAAGTCTGAGCCTGGGAAGATAGCGAGCGGACATAGTCGTCGTCATCTATCATTGACCTAGGCTGCAGCTTATTAAGCATGGTATTTCTTCAAGAAGCGGCCGTTTACTGGCCTGAAAGGCCTTTCACCGTGCATGTCCATGAGTAGATAGGCTCCACCCTGGTAGACCTTGTCTATGATGTACGGGCCTTTCATAGTTTGGCTCAAATTTTCCTCGCTTGGCGCGATTGGGGATCATAGGTCTTTTGAGCACTAGTACGAGTTCGCCTTGGCGGAATGTCCTCGGCCTGGTCAATCTTTCGTACGAGCGCGTCATCTTTGCTTTGTAGGCCTCTAGATGTTGTTGCGCTATGAGCCGGGTTTCGTCGAGGGCATCAAGCTCCTCAAGCCGAAGGTGAGCATTTTCTTCGTTCGTCAGCTCGTGGTCTACTGCTACTCGTAGAGAGGGTAACTCTATCTCGAGGGGGAGAACTGCTTCCGTCCCAAATACCAACGCGTACGGCGTTGTGTTCGTGGCCGTCTTGAATGTAGTTCGATAAGCCCAAAGGGCTTCTTGCAGCCTTTCGTGCCAGTCTCTCTTATTCCTGGAGACGGTCTTTTTTATGATCTTCGTCAAGGTCTTATTGAAAGCCTCGGCCAGACCGTTAGCTCGTGGGTTGTAAACTGAAGAATATCTCCAGTCTATATTGTGCTGCTGTGCGAAGCGGCTAATCTTATGGCTTCGGTAGGCCGGCCCATTATCGGAGATAATCCGTCGTGGAGTTCCGAACCGATAGATGACGTGCGTCTTGAAGAAATGGAGGATATTCTCTTTCTTCACTTCCTTCAGTGGTACTGCTTCTGCCCATTTGGAGAAGTAATCAGTTGTCGCCAGGATAAAGCGGTGTCCCCGGGATGATGCTGGCTCAATGGGGCCGACTATGTCAGTCCCCCACATTTCGAATGGCCAACTAGCCAGCGTCGGGTGCAGTGGATTCGGATGTTGGTGGATGAAGTCTCCATGGATCTGGCATGAGTGGCATTGCTTCGCATACTCGAGGCAGTCCTGGATCATCGTGGGCCAGTAGTAACCCATCCGTTTAATTTTTAACTTCATCTTTGGGCCCGCTTGATGAGAACCGCAAAGCCCGTCGTGAACTTCTTGAACGACTCTTTCTGCTTCGTCAGGTCCCAAGCATCTCAGCCATAGAAAATCAAACGATCTCTTGTACAGGGTATCGTTGACGAAAGCGAAGGATAGAGCTCGTTTCATAAGCTGATGTCTTGAGGACGCTTCTTCGGGCATTCGGTGGGACTTAAAGTAGTCTATGAAGACTTCCCTCCAGTCCTCAGCCTTCTCACGGTCTTTTATTTGTAGGGTCGCTTGCTCAGTCGCTCCCTTTTCTTTATACAATTCCGGAGGTATTTCTGCCGGGGCGAGCACTCGACGGCTTTGTACCACGATTCTGACGTCATCGAGGTTCTCGTCGGCCAGTTCTTTAGCGAGTTTGGCCAACGCGTCTGCTTTGCTGTTCTCCGCGCGCGGTATGTTCTCTAGAATATAGAAGGGGATCTGGGCCAACAGTTGTTGCACCTTTTCGCCGTACTTCACTAATTCTGGTTTGCACGTTTGGTAGTCACCATTTACTTGGCTAACGACCAGCTGAGAATCCCCGTATATGAGGAGGTCTTCAATTCCCATGTTGATGGCGATTTCGAGGCCTGCTATCAGGGCTTCGTATTCGGCTTCATTGTTTATCCTTGACTCTGTTAAGGAGAAGGCGAAGCGCATTATCCCTCCTTGTGGAGTTGCAAAGATAAGGCCTATCCCCGATTTGATGATCGGGCTACCCTGTTTCTGTTTCTTTATGGAGGATGCTCCATCGAAATAGAGTTCCCATCGTGTGCTTCCACCGCCAATTGCGTCAAATGCATGCTCGTCCGGCAAATCACAGTTCATAGGAGAGTCGGCCGGTATCGGGTGTTCAGCGAGGAAGTCAGCAATGGCCTGGCCTTTCACTGCCTTGAGGGGTTGATATGTTATCGAGAACTCCATCAAGAGCAAGGCCCATTTAGCGAGTCTTCCCGTCAATATAGCCTTTGACATCAGGTATTTAAGGGGGTCCACCTTCGAAATGAGACGGACTTCATGCGCCAACGCATAGTGCCTGAGCTTCGTTATTGCAAAGATTAATGCCAAGCAATGTTTTTCGATGGGCGAGTAATTGCTTTCTGCCCCCAGCAGCACTCGACTTAAGTAGTAAAGCGCTCTTTCTTTCCCCTGATCGTTCTCCTGTGCCCATAATGCGCCCAAAGAACCTTCAAGGGCGGCCGTGTAAAGAATGAGAGGCTTTCCTTTCACTGGGGCAGCCAACACCGGAGGATTTTGCAAGTATTGTTTGATCTCGTCTAGTGCATCTTGACATTTGTGATTCCAAACGAACGGGGTTCCCTTTTTCATCAGGTGGCTGTAAGGACGGCATTTGCCCGAAAGATTAGCGATAAACCGCCGGATGTATGCGAGCTTCCCTTGGAGAGACCGCAACTGCTTGAGGGTTCTTGGCGGAGGCATTTCCATAATCGCTTTAATCTTTGACGGATCTATTTCAATACCTCGGTGTCGAACGATGAATCCCAGGAATTTACCCGAGGAGACTCCAAACGCGCACTTGAGGGGATTCATTTTCAAATTGTATTGCCGAAGGCGTTGAAATACGGTTTCGAGATGCTTTAAATGCTCTTCGTATGACATGCTCTTCACTACGAGGTCATCGATATAGCATTCGACGATGTCGTGTATGAGATCGTCGAAGATTTTTGTCATGGCCCTTTGATAGGTGGCGCCAGCGTTCTTTAGGCCAAAGGGCATAACCCTGTAGCAGAATATGCCCAAAGGAGTCCGGAAAGCGGTGTGCTTCTGGTCTTCGGGATGCATCTTTATCTGATTGTATCCTGATGAACCATCCATAAAGGAGAAGACCTCGTGAGTGGATGTGTTATCTATCATTAGCTCGGTTACCGGCACCGGGAAATCGTCCTTTGGGCATGCTTTATTGAGATCCCTGAAATCCACGCATATGCGCACCGTTCCATTCTTCTTCATTACCGGGACGATGTTGGCAATCCAGTCGGGATATTGGACTTCCTGGATAAATCCGGAATCGATCAACTTCTTGACTTCGGCGTTGATGCTCATCTCCAGCTCAAGTCGCATCCTCCTTGGCGCCTGCTTGACTGGCTTGATATCTGGGGATATTGCTAATCTATGCATCGCAATCTCCGGATCCAATCCTGGCATCTCGGAGTAGTTCCACGCGAAGCAGTCTTTATGCCGTAGGAGCACGTTCTTTAACGCGGCCACCTTTTCCTCGGATAACAGCTCGCTGACAAATGTCGGTCGCGGGTCGTCTGCCGATCCCAGCTCGATCTTCTCGAGGTTATCTGCGGTAGTATGTATACCGTCTTCAAGTTCTTTCGGAGCGGGCGGAAATTCCGAGATCAACTCATCATCGCTGTTCTCGAAACACCGGGGAAGGTCATCTTCGTTCTCGGGTTCTTCTTTTAATATCGTAATCATATAACAGGTGCGAACCCGCTCCCAAGACTGAGGTGGATCCGGTTCTGCTCTTGTGGCTTTGGGCTCGTGCTTTTGCGGCGGCGTCACTCTCCAACCGTCGGATAAAGCGAATCTACCCCGTCGGTACTGGTCCTCGACCCAGTTCTTGAAGGTGAAGCAGTCTTCGGTAGGATGTCCTATGGCTCGGTGATAAGAGCAATAACTCGGATGAGAGACCTTGCTAGCTTGCTCAGGATGTCTAGACTCTGGAAGCGTGATCATTTGATATTTTATAGCGAGGTTGAGCAACCTCTCCGTCTTGTCTCGGGGGAAGGAGTACGCTCGACTCATCTTCTTCATGAGGGACAAACCCGAGCAGCTTCTTGATTTATTTCCGTCTCTGCGTCGGGCCTTTCGTACAACGGATTGACGAGGATAAGCGTCTTTGTCTTTTGCAGCACGTTGAGATAGACGTTGCGTCCTGGCCTTCTCGTAGATGGCCATTTCGCGGTTGTGGTCTTCCCGAGCTTTCTGACCCACTTTCCTGATAGGCTTGCCCATTCGTTCCTCAAACGACGGACTTGGCGCTTCGATCACGGGGTTTAGCTTTGATGAGGGATTGGCCTCTCCTAACAGGGCGCCTTCTTCTCCATCGGAGGTGTATATGGCGTAGCTGCCGTGGGCTCGCTCCCGTTTTCCGGCTCTTGCGTATCCAAGCCCGAGTGTTTCCATCTTCCCGTTGGACAATTTGCGTTGAGTCCCGGGGACATCCCAAATCCTGTTATAGAACCGAGCCTGCCGCACCGTCTGTCTTAAGGGTACTCCTTGGAGCTTCAATAACTTCTTCAATCCATTTGTATAGTATCTAGGCAGACGGATGGGTTGGAGCCTGTCAAGTGTAACATCCGCGCCGTGCCAGATCTCTTTCTCCACCTTCGACTCTGAGGATTGGTAGAATAGGATCACCTTCTCACCCCTTCGCCTGGGAGGGACGTAAAATGTTTGCAGGTCCTGCACGCTGTGAGCTTGAAGCGCGTCGAGATCCTTATAGTGTTCTTGCGGTACCATGGTGATTTGCAGACTATGGTCCTCGCAAAGGGGTGCCTGTATTGACAGCCGACTGGAGAATACGGCGTTAACCTCGTCCTCCGAATCACTCCCGAAGACCGGTATGGGGGTGGGCGCCCCCAGGTTGTTGCGTTGGGATGGCCCTGTATACACTATTTCCTCCTCCTCTTCGGTATCGCTCCCAAAAACGGGAATGGTGGCGGCGGCTTTGTCCTCTGGGTCGCGACACCTTTCTGTATCTTCGAAATCTGGCAAAAAGTATTTCGCGTCTTCGTATTTGCGAACTTCGTTTACAGAAAACGGGTTCAAATCGCCTGTTACGGTGTACTCGAAACCATCCTTGAAGTACTTCATACACTGATGTTGCGTAGAAGGGATGATGTTGTACTCGTGTAGCCAAGGACGACCGAGCAAGGCGTTGTAGCAGGTCTTGGCGTCAATGACATGGAATTTGATGTCTGTGACGAGAAGTCCGAAGCGTAACGTCAGTATTACAGATCCGAGAGTCCGTGACGATTGAGAGTCGAAACCGGAGATAGTAATTTTGTCACGAGCGAGGTGTTGCATACTCATGCAGATTTCCTTCAACACCCGAACATTAAGGAGGTTAACGGAGGATCCATTATCCACCAGGATCTTGCCTATCTTGATGTCATGGCAGTATCCAGAGACATATAGGGGGCGGTTGTGGTCGCACGTCCCGAGAAGGAGGTCTTCATCACCGAAAGTGACATCGGCCGTATGCACTTCCTCCAGTTCATCCTTCATCCTTTCAGTGGCGAGGAAGGCTTGGAATTGCTCGGGTTCTCGTAACGCCTTAATTAGTGAGTCTCGCGCTTCTTTCGATAATAGGAGGGCATCAAGAATGCTAAGCTGAGAAGGTAGCTTCCTTAGGTGCGCGAGGATGTTATAGTCTACCTTACCCTTTTTGGGAGGGTCTTTGGTAGTTAGCTCTTTTGTGACCTGGTCATCTAAAGTGATATCTTCAATGACCTTTTCCTTTCCCTTATCTTTTCGGCCGACGGGCCCGAGATTCTTTTCTGGGAGCGTGCGATTGCGCAGCTGAATATTCTCGCAGATCTCCGATTCCTCCTCTTTCCCTGAGAAAGATTCTTTAAAGAGAGGGCCCAGAGCCATTTCTTCATCAGAGTCGCTCCCAAAGGTGAGAACTTGTGACTCCCTGGCGTTAACCATGCAACAGTTGCCAGTCGTTATGTTGTGCCCATCGACAGTGCTTCTTCGCTCCCGACGGATCTTGCGTTTCATGCGCTTAAAATGTTGCCGATGAGCAACATATCCTTGCCACCATATCTTAAAGGCGTCGCACTCCTCCGTGGGATGTGAGATTTTCCGATGATATGTGCAATAGTCAGGGTGCGTCTCTACCCCATCGTGTGTGTTTCCTTTCGAGGGTGGTAGCTTCATCCCCATTGACATGGCTTTGGCAAACCTTTTTCTCGTCTTGAATATCTTCTTGTCTGCTTCGGATGCCTTATGCTCTGTCAGGGGTAGTTCAACTCTTTGGTTCAGTTGCCCGCATTTGGCTCCTTCCGACGTGGCCATCTCACGCTCCTGGTCCGCTTTACATTTTAGACGAATCTCGTCTAGAAAAGCGTCGATCATTTCATCTGTTGGCCATGCGCGTTCTGGTACAGGCTCTGCCTCCAGTTTCCTAATGCCAGGAGTTTTCCCATCATCGGCAAACGAGTGGGAGATTACATTACAACTCGCCACATATCCCTCGGATTCATCCGACGAGCTTTCTCCATCATCTTCCTCTTGAAAGATGTGGTTGAGGAACTCTTGCAGTGTGACAGGAGTCCGCGCCTTCTGATTGTACTCTTCCAACGCGTCGATTTGCTTTTGTAAGTTCGTGTGTTCTTTTCCAGGTTTCACGGACTTCTTGGATTTCTTCTTCTTTTTCTTCGAAGATTTTGACGATTGGGCGTGAGTATCTGGGCTCTTACCGCGAGCCTTTGTAGTCGGGCGGCGCCTTAGCATCCCTTCGATAATTTGAGGTTCAAGAGGGTCCTTCCATTCGACCGCAGGGCACGCATGAAGGTCTCTCAGCATTCTTTTGGTTTTAGTTGATAGCACGACCTCCCATGGAGCTTCTTCAATAAAAGAACATGTTGCCCCCGGTGTATCCGCTTTCCTAGGAGCATGCGGCTGTGGTGGGTTCACCTTCCACTTTTCGGACAGTACAAACTTCCCCTGGAGGTATTGGTCTTCAATCCATCCTTTGAAGACGAAACAATCTTCAATCGGATGGCCTACCGTTTGATGGTAAGGGCAGTAGTTGGAGTCATTCACCTCGGTGGGTTGCGGCGGTCGCCTTGGATTTGGTAGGTTTATAAGCCTGTTGCGTATCGCCAGCTCGAATAACCGCTTCGTCTTGTCTCGTGGGAACGAGTAGGGACGCTTCATTTTCTCATTATAATACCGACGCCTTTCCTCCAGTTGATCTGCCGGTTTCGGGGCGTTAGGTTGCTGTTGGGCATTCGCAACAAAGGTTGCCCTCCCTTTACCCTTGTCATTCCGAGGTTCCAACTTCGGTGTAGGTGGTCTATGACCCATCTGGTCCATCTGAGCCAACTTGTCGATTAAAGCTTGGAATGTGGTTGGCTTAAAGAACATCATAAACTGGGAGATAGTTGCGTGGGGGTCTAGGGTTCCCACGAACATGCCCACCGCAGGTGCTTCCTCGATACGTTGCTCACATCTCGACCACAAGTTCCGCCAGCGTATAGCGTACTGGACCCAGGTTTCGCCCGGTTTTACCCTGGCGTTAATAAGTGCGGTTATTGGAGTGCGTTCGCTGGCACTTGCAAATCGCTAAGTGAACAACAACTCCATTTCAGCGAACGTTTTGATGGAATCGTTCGGGAGTTCTGAATACCATTCGAACGCTGTTTCTGATAAGCTGCCCACGAACTGGCGAAGCAACAATTTATCGTCACCGCCGGTGTTACCGCAGAGGGCCCGGAACTGGGCAACATGTTGATGGGGATTGCCGGTCCCCTTATACACATGGAATTTCGGTATCGTATAGCCTTGTGGGTATTTGATTTGATCGTACCAGCTCGGATACGGCCGCCCCGTTTTCACGACTTGACCAGCTGCCTCAGTCGCATGATGAACTCGGATTTGCTGGGCTATGTAGTCAGCTAAGTCAGCCTTAGAGATTGCCTCCTCCTTGGCCGTTGAAAGGGCTGGTGGTGGATTTGATGTTTCTCCTCGGTCGTCTTCAAGAACGATCGGGGAACCCTCGACGGGTGAGTCCTGCTGGATCATCATTCCTATCACGTCTTGAAAGAGAAGGCCCATCCGTTGTATGTTGGATGCTTGTTCAGCAGCCTCTTTGTCCCTTCTCTCCAGTGTTCGGCGAAGGAATTCAGCGTCTGTTTCTTCCTCCCGGCGTGCGTCTGAGGACGTTTCTGGGTTTTCTTTTGGTCCGGTGAGCGCGGCCATAGCATTCATCATTTCTTGAAGCTTTTGTTGCTGCTCCTGGGCTTTCGTCACGGATCGGGTTAGGGGTCGGTGGCCCGTGGAAGTGCGGCTTTCCTCTTTCCCAAAGGCCATGTAAACAGTGTGCACCACCATGCCCCCAGACTCAGGGCGTCTGGGTTTAGTGCTTTCAGTCGTCGCTACATGCTGTGAGGTCCTCTCTGGCCTCCTCCTTTTGTGAGTCAGTTGATCACCAGCTTTTTGGGGTTTAGCCTGGTGACCGGCTTCAGGTTGGATTTTCAGCTTCTTGTGCCGGCGGGAGAAGTTTGGATCGATGATCGAGTCTCGGGCCTGCCGCCAAGCCTTATAGATTTTGGAAGACAGCCGTTGAGGAGATCGGGGCTGTTCGGGTTTTGTTTCCTCAACCTTTTTCAATGAGGGAGGAGACCTCTTCAGTACTGCCGTGGGGGAATTCCTTCGCACCTTATTTAGCATTTCAAAGCTGTTCCCAGTTGGAACAGCAGCATTGACCTCTGCCACCGGGGCCGCTGGAGTCAGCCCGGAGGGAGAGTTGCCCCCAGCCTTCCTTACTCGGCGCCAATGGCGGCGTCGAGCGCGTCGAGCGGGCGGCGTTGGGTCAGCAGTAAGAATGGCTCCTTCTTGCCCCCTGTGTGGATGGGTGGTTGTTGTTGGCGTTAGCCTATCGAAGACCGATGTCCTCTGGGAAGCGGGAGCAAAGGCCGGAGCCGTCAATCTTGTAAAGACTGACTTTTTGGCTGGAGAGGTCGCCTTGGCGATTTCGGGAACGGGAACGGCCACTTTCTTAAGAGCAGCCTTCTCTGAGATTGTAGGCCTCGTGATGAGCTCGCAGGATTCCTGGCCCAATCTAGAGAAGACCGAGGCATCGACGTTGGGCGACTCGTTGAGAGGAGCCGCGGCAGGGGTAAGACGATCAAAGACCGACTTCCCGAGAGTTTTCTTCGTCAGCACTGGAGCGGTAAAGTTTGTCGGCGGGATCATAGTCCCAAAGAACAATCCTGTGGTGGCGCGAGTGACCTGTTCCACTGGCATTGTGAATAGCGAAGCAGCTTGGGGTCCATAGGCTATACCTCCTGGCGAGGCAGAGCGTCGGCTGAAATTGCCATCTGAGCAGTTGGAGGATTTCGCAGGGGTGGAAGCCATCGATCCTTTGCTTTCTGCAATAAGCGAGATGCCAATTCTCAGTACCTTGAAACCCGAGGGCAACTATTAGCGAACCGCGATTGGTTCGCGAATCACGACACACGAAGTGTGGAGTGGAAAGAGGAAAAGGTCCCACCGGGCGTGCCAGAATCTGTTCCCCTCCGAACGGCGGCCGGGACGTCGGGACGTCTGAGGCGTTAGGTTCGGGGCAGATGCTAGTTGGTGCTATCCGTCCACCTCTCCGAAGATGCCAAGTTGATTTATGGCATCATATATCGAAGGTTTAAACGGATGCGACCGATGTAGCAGACTTCGTCAGATTCCCCCTCGTTTGAGGGGTTTTTGATTGTGGGGACGCTCTTCCCTGCAGGCGCAAGCCCCTGCAATTAATTACGCTACCGCATTGCGGTAACAACTTTCTCCTTCTCCAGATGGTCACTTCGTGTCGTGGGTGTTTGTTTTATTGCCCGTGGATTGTTTACGGAGACTGAGTTATGTCGTCGCCCGTAGGGCGTGGACTAGCCCAAATCCGCATTATCTTAAATTTGGTTTTGGGGGGGGGGTTTGGTTTGAGGATACGTCAGCCCTACTCGAGGCTAAGATCAACTCAAACGTTTGTTAAGGATACGTTAGTCTAACTTTGTGACTAAGATCAACTTAACGGGATCGTTTAGATCCGACAAAAGAGTGTTTGGACTCTAATGTTCCAGTTTAGGGACATAGTGGTTTATCGTCTGTATGGCTGTCGAGACCCATCACCTCTCTGACGACGTTGAAGGATTACAACGACAGATGTCAGGGGAGTTCAGAGATGTACCCTTGAGCCGGAGTTAATTTGGGGGATTCGTAGTCCAGTACGTTTGAGGGTTTAAGGACGCGTTAGCCATCTTCAAGGCTAAGATCAACTTAAACGGGACCGTTTAGGTCCAACAAAAGAGCATAGGAAAGGGCTCTATTGTTC
This sequence comes from Agapanthus africanus, assembly GCA_030015575.1. Taxonomy (NCBI): domain Eukaryota; kingdom Viridiplantae; phylum Streptophyta; class Magnoliopsida; order Asparagales; family Amaryllidaceae; genus Agapanthus; species Agapanthus africanus. The sequence continues at coordinate 229,357,581 of CM057350.1, forward strand.
TAGTTTAGGGACGTTGCGGTCCATGGGTAGTTTAAGGACATTGCGGTCCGTGGGTAGTTTAAGGACATTGCGGTCCGAAGGTAGTTTAAGGACATTGCGGTCCGTTGTTAGTTTTAAGACATCTCGGTCAAGGTTAAGGACGTCGTAGTCCATGGGTTTAAGGACCCCACAGTCCGGTATGTGCTCTGGATGCATCACACGGGTTCACTGCCGTGCTTAGCGAGGACCAGGCTCCGCTCTGGACGTTTTCCGTGGGGTCAAAGAGTGACGTTATCCACGTTCCGCGTGACCAGGAATTTGTATGAGTTTAAGGACCCCACAGTCCATATCATGGGTGGTCGTCGGGACCCGTCACCTCTTTGAAGACATTGAGGGATTACAATGCCAAGTATCAAAGGAGTGAAGAGATGTACCCTAGAACCGGAGTGGCTTGAGCAGTCCGTGGCCCAATTTGAGGTCATGACTGATTAATTATGTTATGAGCCCATTGGCCCAATTAGTCACGAATTGAGGACTTATGGCCAGCTTGGGCTAAGTCCCATCATGTCTGGAATATTGATTCCTTGTGAGTCCATCGAGGGAGAAGCTTTGCCTCCATCCCTTTAGCCAATTGGGCTAAAGACTAGTGTTAAACACTTCAAAGCAATCAGTGTTGAACACTGGGAATGAGTTTGACAAGTTAGTGTTTAACACTAGAAGAATAATTGGTGTTAAACACCAGCAACAAGGCCTTGGTATGATCATAAGCACTAAAACAGCTCAGTGTTGAACACTGGCAATGGGGATCTTAAATTAGTGCTGAATATTAAAACAATTAATATTGAACACTACGAACAAAATTCTTTAATTAGTGTTGAACACTAAGGCCCGATAGCATTTCAATACTGGATTCGAGGGTTTTAATTTAGTGTTAAACACTACAGCAAGAACGGTCACGTGGCCCCACGTGAGAGTGCCTTCCCTTCAATGATTCTGCCGAAATTACTGTGTCTTTGATAGCGTCACGTGTTAGCATGTGACGGGCATTCAAATGCCTATGTGTTAAGGCTTCAGCTGAAAGTCACGTGGGTCACGTGGGGTGTTGCCTCCAAGGGGCTCTCTGTAGGGCTTTTGGGGGGGTCACGTGGTGACACGTGACCCTGCCTTAATGTTGTTTTTAGAGGATTTGTTACTCCTTTTTCAGGAATTAAATTCCAGAAACTTTTAATTTCAGAGGAATTAAATTCCTATCTCCTTTTGAAGGCTTATATTCTGGAATAGAGTTTAAATCTGGGTTTTCCGTGGGAATTAAATTCCTTGTTTATGCGAAAAACCGAATAGGGTTAAACCCTAACAAAAGCTTTTAAGGAATTAAACTCCCCTTTTCTGAGGATTATGATTAAAGGAATTAAATTCCCACTGTTTCGACAGAACTATGTTCTTGATTAGGGTTCAACCCTGCTTCTTTTGTTTTGAAGGAATTAAATTCCCATAATACAGGGTTGAACCCTAACTTTATTTTGGAGGAATTAAATTCCTATAGTTCTATGAGAGTTAAATTCTCATACTTGCATTCCTTTCTCTATGTTTTGGATCTGCATGGCAGGATCTCGACCCATTGAGAATTAAATTCTCAACCTTAAGGGGAGATGTGCACTTTGCAGATCCTCTATCAAAGAGGGAGGAGATATGCTCTCTCGTTTTATGCCTCAGAGTTAAACTCTGTTGAGAATTAAATTCTCTTTCTTTCCAAAAGGCTTTCCCTTTCTTACCTAGGGTTTTTGCAGAAGATCTGAGTCTTTTTCAAGTATCAAAGCTCTTTTCTCTTTTCTTCTCTGCGTATGTATATTTTTTTTGTGTCCCTTGGCTCCTATTTATAGGAGAAGCAGCCGAATCAATCAGTTTTTTGACGAATCTTCATTGAGATTTGATTTGCGTCCATCATTCATTTTGGGCCTTTGGATTATTAGGTGAATTTTATTCACCATTGGATCTTAAATCCAGAGATTCTCCTTTGTTATTTTGGTTAGATTTAAGGGGGAAATCTTTCCAAACCCGAGATTTTCCCATAGATAGATGATATTTAATCATCTCTGAATCTTTAATTTGATTGGTCCCAAATAATTACTTTCCTTTGGAAAGATTCGAATTTCCTTCAGAATTTAATTCTGTCGTCAAAAATGGGCTTTGAAAGCCGGTCACGTGTGACCACGTGACCCATGGTCACGTGTAGACACGTGACTCTCTTTGGAATGAAGAATCCTCTTCCTTTCTGCGCTATCTTCCGGTTGCTGTTGTAGCCATCACGTGCTACCACGTGACGCCTGGTCACGTGTGAGCACGTGACCCCTGCCTGGCGCTTCTTTCTTTGGTTCAATTGGAGAGCGAGTTTGCTGCTTTGAACGTCACGTGTCGACACGTGACCCTGGTCACGTGGGAGCACGTGACCTCTTCTGAAGCTCTTTTCCTTGACTTGATCAGCGAATCAAAGTGCGCTTTTTTCTGTATTTTATAGGTCACGTGTCAACACGTGACTGCTGTCACGTGTAAGCACGTGGCCTCTTTTGAAGCTTTTCCTGATTTTAAATCAGGAAACAGTTCATTTCTGAACTCTTCCTCTTGTGTGTGTTCTGTATACTAGGAACTGTAGTTTGATTTAGAACATCAATGCTTTTAGATAACGTGCCTGAACCGATCAACTTTTGATATAGGAAATGGTCAAAACATTATCCAACAATACAAAATTTTATCATTTCTTTACTAATAAAGAGACTGATATGATTTTGTATATCAGGTTCGGTATCTAATAGCATTTATTCAGAGTCAATGTATTGGGAATACACGGTGACAGTGACCAACAGACTTGGCTGCAACACTTGCCCCGTTTTCTGTCTCATGAAACTTATCACCCGTTCTCAGTTTTCTACCTTTATGTAGCCCTATGTAACATATTACATATCTGGGATCTTGTTCCGGTATCAAATACCCAGGATGCAGAGGATGCTGAGAAACAGTTCTTTGTAATGAACACACCCGAAGGAGATGCATCATATGCACTTTCTTCGTTTGGGCGGCATGGGAATCCTGGTATTCCCCTAATTCTTGCTCGGTCTTATAACAATTATAAGTTGGAGCGGGACCAACGTTTCCCAGTTCAGTATAACAAGCGGGTTCGGTCAATATATCCATATTATTATCTTGATTAAGGCGTGATATGGTCGCTACTTGGGGAGAGAGAGAAGAAAACACTCTGCGTGCGCTCTTGCAAGATTAGATTGGTTATATATTTTATCTAATCAGGATGGCTCCCACTGTTTTTATCAAAGCTTCATTTAAACCTTAAAAGGAAAGACCAGCCGGGATTAATTACACTCTACAAGTTCGCCAATCTTTCAGCCAAGCCAGTGTCGGTACTTTGAGGGAAGTTCCCCGTGCTTTCGCACGGACCTAATTACAGTAATCCTCGTTTTCCCAGAGGCGTAACCCCGTTGACACCTTTCTAGACACCTACTTGATCGGCTAATTGCAATGTGCAAAACTCTCCCAGGAGTAACAATTACTCGCAGTGGGTATCGGGATCCAACTATCATATAGAAGGTATGCAATCTCATTGCAAATTTCAACACTTGAAACTCCCGATAAAGATTTTTACCCCTAGCACTTATGACCTTAACTATGGTCAACAAATCATAAGCACTAGTCAAGTTCTACCCGTCATTTCATGATTAATTGGATCCACCCATATGACCCTTAACTAAGGTCAACAAAGTCACGCGACTGTCCTAACTAATCGCATCATATGCGGTGTAGGAAGACATCATTTAGCTACCGTACATTGTGCCTTAACTAAGGTCAACAAACACAACACTGTTAGGTCCACGTTACCTCTCCCGGTACTTTCGGGGTTGCGGAAACGGTAAATCAAAATTTTTCTAAACTTTGTAGCATGGACCGTAAAAGCCGGATCTTTGCTAAACTAAACTAGCATACTTGCAAAGAAGAGTTAACTACTATGCAAAGTGGTTATACCTCAACTTGAACTCCTTCTCTTCTTGTTGTTGTTCTTCTTTCTTCTTCTTTGTAGTAGCTTGAATGGCTTCCCCTCCTCGTCTCCTCTTTGCCGAAGATAGATCCACCTGAGGGCTTCATCCTTTGGGCTCTTCCTCGATCTTTGAGTGAACTAGGATTTCCGGCTTGCTAAACCTTGAACCCTAGAGAGAGTAGAGAGTGTCTAGGGGTTGTTTTCTTTTCAAGATGAAGGATTCTCAACACATGAGAAGGAATCATCTTGAGCTAGAGGAAGAAGAAGATGAAGTGAGGAGAGAGAATCAATATGATAGAATTAGCTATCTTTTTCTTTTTGCAACCATATCAAAAAGAAAAAGAATTATCTAAATAATAATAATTCAAATGAGAATAGTTGATGGTAGTTTTGGAATGACCACTATCATACTTCATTAAATGAAATGTAAGCAAGAATCAAGGAGCATCCTTACAAAGTAATGATGATGGTCAAACATTCAACCATGGTCAACAAGTCAACCATGGTCAACAAGTCAACAAAACCTACCATAACATAATTTCATTTAATTACTATTATTAATAGATATCTCACTAATTCATTAGGGTTTGGAAAAAGACGACTGTCAACTGTGCATACGCACCCGTTCCGAAACCCTAATGAAAAACCTCTTCCTCTGCCTCAAACAACTGTGCATACACACCTGCATTCTCGTTCCGAGGAACAAGAATACCGAGAGATAAAAGCAACCCCAAAACATATACCAGTATCCGGCTCAAACCAGAGCCCGCTGGCAATATCCGTCCGGACTCCAAACGTGCACAAGTGCGCGGATGAGAACGAACCCTGTCGCAAAACCATGCGACCTCTACTCAGTTTTGCCCAGAGGCGAATGCCCTCTGTGTGGGACTCTAAAGACTCGACACTACGCTGGCAGTGGGTTTAACCACAGACCGCAAGCGGCACTAGCTGTGCGTAACGGTCCCCAGGTAGATGCCGACAAGAAGGCTGACGAGGTGAACCCCATCTGAACTCCTACTGAGTCTGAATGTGACATTCTCCGTACAGTCCGGTCTGTTCGTCTGATACATCGCATGTCGGGCCTAGGGGGGCGGCAAGCGTCAGACCCCTAATAGCGGTACAAGTCGTGTCGGAGTGAAGCCCAGAACACCCTGAGATAGCACTGGAACCTACCAGTATATCTCGCTTGCCCTGGCCAGGGACTACTTATGTAATGGCTCTCCTAGACACAGCGCGATATCAACCCCCAATACCGGGAGAGACGAATCCTGTCTAACCGTCACTGCCTCCAAGTGTTTCAGGACTGCTCCCAACTACTACCTGTTTGCACGACTCAGAAGAGCCGTGGTAGGGTAGTAATCAAAGAACAGTGGGAACACACTCGAGGCGGAGTGACAGTGTCAAGTCAGCGGACTAAGCTGTCCTCATGTCACCTGGGAACTGATAACTGACGATAGGTATAATACCAACCATCAGTTCCCGACGAGTCCTGTCCAGTGTACTCGTAACCTAACGAGCACCCGCATACTATCTCAAGTACGACGTACCGACGGCTGTGGGACAGACCGTCTCCCGTGCTGGGATGAGAAGCGCATACGCTAGTCTACTCCGAAGCATCGATGCCCTATCTCGATACTCCCACGACCAGGGACGTGTATAAGGATCTGCTTGTAGATTACCCAGCCCCCACGAGTGTGATCGCCATCACAACGCCGGTAATCAAGCAAAGATCCTAAGGGCTCTACTAATGCGTATAGGTGATATAATAAATAAACACACATGTACACATTAAAGCAGAGACAAACCAAGTAGCATACTACCATTTCGAGCAAGATTGTATATACAACTGTGAATATCCCAAGCTTCCATCAAGTAATATACATACTAGTATGATACAGTAATGGCCTCTAGGGCATATACACTAACAATCTCCCACTTGCACTAAGGCCATGTACTGGCGTATCGAAGACCTATCATCTCGATCAGCCGCTCGAACTGAGTCTGGGGTAAAGCCTTCGTGAATGGGTCCGCAGTGTTGTCCTTTGTGTCTACTCTCCGCACCTCGATCTCCTGTCGATCAATGATCTCCCTGATCAGGTGATACCGCCTTAAGATGTGCCTGGATTTCTGATGGGACCTTGGTTCCTTCGCTAAAGCTATAGCCCCATTGTTATCGCAATACAAAGGTATTGGGTCAACAATGGACGGAACCACCTGAAGTTCACTAATGAACTTCTTCATCCAGACCGCCTCTTTTGCGGCATCGCTTGCAGCAATGTATTCAGCCTCCATCGTCGAGTCTGCGACGGTATCCTGCTTGGAACTCCTCCAATATACCGCCCCTCCGTTGAGGGTAAACACAAAACCCGAGACAGACTTGCTGTCATCTTTGTCACTCTGGAAGCTTGAATCGGTAAAGGACTCGACCCTGAGGTCTCCATTACCGTAAACCAGGAACATCTCCTTAGTCCTTCTCAGGTACTTGAGAATGTTCTTCACTGCTGTCCAGTGGTCCTCCCCTGGGTCTGACTGATACCGGCTTACCGTGCTCAACGCGTAAGCTACATCTGGTCTTGTACATAGCATCGCATACATTATAGATCCTACCGCCGAAGCGTAGGGTATAGTGCTCATGCGAACCCTCTCCTCGTCAGTCTTAGGAGACATCTTCTTGGAGAGGGTAATTCCGTGCAATGCGGGTATGTTACCGCGCTTGGAATCCTCCATACTAAATCTCTTTAGTACGGTCTCTATGTACCTGGACTGCGAAAGTCCCAACAGTTTCTTGGATCTATCTCTATAGATCTTGATCCCCAGAATGTACGAGGCATCACCCAGGTCCTTCATGGAGAACCTTTGTGACAAAAATAGCTTGACCGATTGTAGCATAGGAATATCATTTCCTATCAAAAGAATGTCGTCCACGTACAAGACAAGGAATACGACAGTTCGTCCTACAATCTTCTTATATACACAGGGTTCATCTTCGTTCTTGATGAAATCAAATTCCTTGATTGCCTCATCAAAACAGATGTTCCAGCTCCGCGATGCCTGCTTTAATCCATAAATGGATTTAAGCAACTTGCACACCTTTCCGCTGCTCCCACTGTCTACGAAACCTTCTGGTTGATCCATGTAAACGCACTCTTCCAAACAACCGTTTAGGAAAGCCGTTTTAACATCCATCTGCCAGATTTCATAGTCATGGAAGGCAGCAATGGCAAGTAGGATCCGAATGGATTTGAGCATAGCCACCGGAGAAAAAGTTTCATCATAGTCCAAACCAGGTCTTTGACGAAAACCCTTTGCAACGAGTCTAGCTTTATAGGTTTCCACCTGCCCATCTACACCAAGTTTCCTTTTGTAGATCCATTTGCATCCAACGGGTTTTACCCCAGGTGGAGCAATATCCATGGTCCACACTTTATTGGCGTACATGGACTCCATTTCAGATTGCACTGCTTCCTGCCACTTATCAGAGTCCCTACTGATAATGGCCTGCCTGAAACTGGTAGGGTCATCTTCTTCCAAGATGCAATCCTCTCGATCCCCGTCAATGAGAAAACCGTAGTATCTCTCGGGCGGATGAGAAATCCTACCAGATCTGCGGAGTGGCTGAGGTTCGTCTGGGGTTATTGAATCCTGAGGTTCTGTCAAACTTTCAGTTTCAGTTTGTGGTCGCTAAATTTCTTCCAATTCTACCGTGCTCCCACTAATTTCTTTTGCAAGAAACTCCGTTTCCAAGAAAACGGCATGCTGAGCAACAAACACCTTCTGTTCCTCGGTGTGGTAGAATAGATATCCATAACCATTCTTTGGATATCCCACAAACTTACATAAAACTGACCGTGCCTCTAGTTTATCCGGTTTATGCTTTTTAACATAAGCCGGACAACCCCATATCTTAGATCTTTTAAGATATGGCCTCTTTCCATTCCATATCTCGAACGGAGTCTTAGGCACAGATTTAGACGGAACATCATTCAATAGGTATGCGGCTGTCAATAGCGCATGTCCCCAAAATGAAAGAGGCAACTCGGCATTACTCATCATGGAGCGAACCATATCCAGTAGGGTACGATTCCTCCGCTCCGAAACACCGTTGTGCTGTGGTGTATAAGGAGGAGTAAGCTGAGAGAGAATACCATTCTCTTTTAAGTAATCTAGGAATTCCGTGCTTAAGTACTCCCCTCCCCTGTCAGACCGGAGGATCTTAATACTTTTGCCTGTCTGGTTCTCTACTTCGTTTCTGAATTCCTTGAATTTCTCAAAAGCTTCAGATTTGTGTTTCATCAGATACACATATCCGAACCTAGAGAGATCGTCAGTGAATGTGATGAAGTACGAGAACCCACCCCTTGCATGTATAGACATCGGACCACATACATCACTATGTACGAGTCCCAAGAGCTCTGCTGCTCTTTCTCCATGTCCGGTGAATGGAGATTTGGTCATCTTTCCTTTGAGACAAGACTGACAAGTTCCATAAGATGAAAACTCAAACGCATTCAAGAGTCCATCTTTATGCAACTTACTCAGTCTTTTCTCTCCGATATGACCAAGTCTACAATGCCACAAGTAGGATTCATTCGTATCTGAATTCTTCCTCTTGCGTGTGTTTTGTATGTTGAGAACTGTATTCTGATTTAGAACGTAGATACCATTAAACAGTGTACCCTCTGCAACCAGTACCTTATCAAGGTAAATGTTCATGATATTCTTTTCAAGAACAAAGTTATATCCATCTTTATCGAGTAAAGAAACTGATATGATGTTGCAAACCATGGAGGGTACATAGTAGCAATCGTTCAAAATCATAGTCTTGCCATTTGGCAATACTAGGTGATATTCACCGACGGCTGCCGCATTAACTTGTGCTCCGTTCGCTACTCTGAGCGACATATCACCCGGTGCAACTTTTCTACTTTTTCTCAGTCCCTGTAATAAATTACAGATATGAGATCCTGATCCGGTATCAAGTACCCAGGAGGTAGGGCTGACCGTAAAACAGTTCTCAATTACAAGAACACCTGAAGTAGATGCAAAACCATGCTTCTTCTTCGACTGGGTATCCTGGAAATCCATACAATCCCCTTTCCCATTCTCATACTCATGACTGTTGTCACAAGTTAGAGCTGAACCAACTTTCCCCAGTCCCGATTAAGAATTCGGATCGGTCAAGCGATACATTTTATTATCTTGATTAGGGCGTGAAAAGGTTGCTGCCTGGAGAGAGAAAAGAAACACTCAGCGTATGCTCTTGCAAGATTAGATTGGTTTATTAATTTATCTAACCAGGATGTCTCCCACTGTTTACTCAAATTCTTCTTAAAACCTTTTTAAAAGAAGAACTAGCCGGGTTTTTAATTCACGTCACAATACTTGCTTAACCTTTCAGCCAGGCTAGTGTCGGTACTTCGAGGGAGGTTTTCCAACGCTTTCGCGAAGTTCCTTAATTAAAGAACCTCTTTTCCCTGGGGGCGTAACCCCGCTAACACCTTTCTAGACACCTACTAGGTTTATAGCATTGATCGTTAAGTGAAATAATCTCCCGAGAGTAAACCAACTCATCAGTGGGATCGGGATCCAACTGTCATTGTGTGATAACCTAGATGGAATCCATTCTAGTCACCACACTCCAGAAGGTATGCTAAATCTGCAAGTTTCAGTTCTTTTGAAACTCCCGATGTGGTTTTTGCCCCTAACTGTTCATGACCTTGACTAGGTCAACAAGCCACAAACTGTTAGACAAGTTCTACCCGTCATAATCCTGATTGCATTAGACCCACCCGTACGTGCCCTTGACTAGGTTAACAAGGCCGCACGACTGTCCTAACCAATCATATTTGCAATCCACAGAAAAATATTATTTAGCTACCGTTCACTACGCCTTGACTAGGTCAACAAACGCAGCACGAATACTGAATAATATTAATCCGAAACGGCGGAGGGCTACGGCTGGGTTTTTGGCGAAAAACCCGTTAACGTAATGAACTTGATATCGTTGAAGGAACCTGATTGCACCTTTTTGAAAATCATAGTGGCGAAAACTTTTGCTAAAGAGGTCACTCCCTGCGAAGGGATCTCGGCTCTTTCCTCGTCGAGTGAGGTGCTGGGCATTCATAAGATGAATACCTCGATGCAAAGCAAGAATAATCGACTATGGTGAAGTTATTACCCTGACGCAAACCTTTTGTCCAAGGGGTCACTCCCGATGAAGGGATCTCGGCCCTTGCCTCGTCGATTGAGGTGCTGGGCATTCATAACCGAATACCTCGATGCAAAACAAAAAGATGAACGTCCTTGTAATAACAGCTTTTTGAAAAACTTGTTCCAACAACGTCTTTTAGGTTTATTTTCTTGCATTAGTTCTTTTAATGCGTGATATTCTTGCATTAGTTCTTTTAATGCGTCCCATCATTTAATCCTACCATTGCAGAAAACAACCAAAATATGACGTACGCTTATGCCATTCGCATTCGCCACGGGGTCCCGTCATCACTCGTTAGGTTACTTAACTAACGACAGAGCGGGGGCTGGGCTAGCGCGGCTGTAAAACATAAGCAACGCCTAAATAGTAAAGCAATGATAGACATTACAAATCACAGATAAATACATTGGATATACTAGCAATCCGCAATCCTTTCGAGCCTGCAACGAAAAGCGGATTACACGGTCGCGGTGAATAGCCAAATACCCCACCCAAGACCCCTACGGGTGCGGCAAACTACCCACCAAGTACTCGGCAGTTTGTGCACCCCTCCATGGGTCTATCCTAGGAGCAAAAACAGTAAAAAGAATTATACAATGACGGCTACAACCCCGACCCGGTTGTGCGGCCAAACAAATAATAATATTACATCAATTTACATTTACAATGAATGAAAGAAAAACAAAAGCTCATCTCACATCCACCCCGTCTATTCACCCGCGACAGTCCAACACATTCATATACACATTCCAATATCAAACACAGATCATGTATAACCCCGACCAATCGACTTATAGCGATTAGCCGACGTTCAATACATGCAAACATCACAGATATAACCAACATAGCCAAAGTGCAGTGAAGTTCGGAAAAAAATATACGGAATTATAGGACCCCAAAAGTAAATTTCTGTTCTGGAAAATCTGGGCACATATAATATATTTTAAAAATCCCAAAACCAACAAAGACACACACTGCACGAAAAACGATGCAGAGAAGACGACAAACGGCGGCGGTTCCGCGGCACATGCCTACCTCGTGCCGCGGAACCGCGGCGGTTTGAATGAAACAGTGGATCGTTTTTCATGGGTGTTCAAACAAAACCCTGAGCCGAATTTAGGAGTATAAAGTTTTTCATTTAGAGCATAAAAAATTTCAACAGAAACTTAGGGTTTTAGATTTTTCGGTTTTGCGATTTTTCGGTTCCGAACTTCGTTACACTTCACTACCAAGCTAGTTTAAGTTTAGTTAGGCTCTGATACCACTGTTAGGTCCACGTTACCTCTCCCGGTACTTTCGGGGTTGCGGAAACGGTAAATCAAAATTTTTCTAAACTTTGTAGCATGGACCGTAAAAGCCGGATCTTTGCTAAACTAAACTAGCATACTTGCAAAGAAGAGTTAACTACTATGCAAAGTGGTTATACCTCAACTTGAACTCCTTCTCTTCTTGTTGTTGTTCTTCTTTCTTGTTCTTTGTAGTAGCTTGAATGGCTTCCCCTCCTCGTCTCCTCTTTGCCGAAGATAGATCCACCTGAGGGCTTCATCCTTTGGGCTCTTCCTCGATCTTTGAGTGAACTAGGATTTCCGTCTTGCTAAACCTTGAACCCTAGAGAGAGTAGAGAGTGTCTAGGGGTTGTTTTCTTTTCAAGATGAAGGATTCTCAACACATGAGAAGGAATCACCTTGAGCTAGAGGAAGAAGAAGATGAAGTGAGGAGAGAGAATCAATATGATAGAATTAGCTATCTTTTTCTTTTTGCAACCATATCAAAAAGAAAAAGAATTATCTAAATAATAATAATTCAAATGAGAATAGTTGATGGTAGTTTTGGAATGACCACTATCATACTTCATTAAATGAAATGTAAGCAAGAATCAAGGAGCATCCTTACAAAGTAATGATGATGGTCAAACATTCAACCATGGTCAACAAGTCAACCATGGTCAACAAGTCAACAAAACCTACCATAACATAATTTCATTTAATTACTATTATTAATAGATATCTCACTAATTCATTAGGGTTTGGAAAAAGACGACTGTCAACTGTGCATACGCACCCGTTCCGAAACCCTAATGAAAAACCTCTTCCTCTGCCTCAAACAACTGTGCATACACACCTGCATTCTCGTTCCGAGGAACAAGAATACCGAGAGATAAAAGCAACCCCAAAACATATACCAGTATCCGGCTCAAACCAGAGCCCGCTGGCAATATCCGTCCGGACTCCAAACGTGCACAAGTGCGCGGATGAGAACGAACCCTGTCGCAAAACCATGCGACCTCTACTCAGTTTTGCCCAGAGGCGAATGCCCTCTGTGTGGGACTCTAAAGACTCGACACTACGCTGGCAGTAGGTTTAACCACAGACCGCAAGCGGCACTAGCTGTGCGTAACGGTCCCCAGGTAGATGCCGACAAGAAGGCTGACGAGGTGAACCCCATCTGAACTCCTACTGAGTCTGAATGTGACATTCTCCGTACAGTCCGGTCTGTTCGTCTGATACATCGCATGTCGGGCCTAGGGGGGCGGCAAGCGTCAGACCCCTAATAGCGGTACAAGTCGTGTCGGAGTGAAGCCCAGAATACCCTGAGATAGCACTGGAACCTACCAGTATATCTCGCTTGCCCTGGCCAGGGACTACTTATGTAATGGCTCTCCTAGACACAGCGCGATATCAACCCCCAATACCGGGAGAGACGAATCCTGTCTAACCGTCACTGCCTCCAAGTGTTTCGGGACTGCTCCCAACTACTACCTGTTTGCACGACTCAGAAGAGCCGTGGTAGGGTAGTAATCAAAGAACAGTGGGAACACACTCGAGGCGGAGTGACAGTGTCAAGTCAGCGGACTAAGCTGTACTCATGTCACCTGGGAACTGATAACTGACGATAGGTATAATACTAACCATCAGTTCCCGATGAGTCCTGTCCAGTGTACTCGTAACCTAACGAGCACCCGCATACTATCTCAAGTACGACGTACCGACGGCTGTGGGACAGACCGTCTCCCGTGCTGGGATGAGAAGCGCATACGCTAGTCTACTCCGGAGCATCGATGCCCTATCTCGATACTCCCACGACCAGGGACGTGTATAAGGATGTGCTTGTAGATTACCCAGCCCCCACGAGTGTGATCGCCATCACAACGCCGGTAATCAAGCAAAGATCCTAAGGGCTCTACTAATGCGTATAGGTGATATAATAAATAAACACACATGTACACATTAAAGCAGAGACAAACCAAGTAGCATACTACTATATTGAGCAAGATTGTCTGTACAACTGTGAATATCCCAAGCTTCCATCAAGTAATATACATACTAGTATGATACAGTAATGGCCTCTAGGGCATATACACTAACAAACACGAATACTATGTACTCTACTTCCTAAAATGACGGAGGGTTGCGAATGGTTTTTGTGAAAACCTTTAACGCTTTGAACTTGATCTCGTTGCGGAATCAAATGGTTTTTAAATGGAATGTTTTTGAAGCTTTTCTAGTTTTGCTAAAGGGGTCACTCCCGGTGAAGGGATCGTCGGCCCTTTCCACGTCGAATGAGGTGCGGGATATATCATATATATCACTGTGCAAAGCAGAAACTATAGAAGCGATCAAAATACAAACCGAGGGTTGTAGCATCTGCCAGTTATTGCTAAAGGAGTCACTCCCGGTGAAGGGATCTCGGTCCTTTCCTCATCGAATAAGGTGCAGGATGTTCTACAAGGAACACCGCGATGCAAAGAAAGAACTGTAGCTACCTGTTTTATTTTGAAATTCGATTCCAGAACATCAATTAGGTTTATTTTCTTTCATTAATCTCATTAATGAATGTCCCATCATTCAAGTCCACCTAAACATCACATATAAATATAACGTACGCTTATGCCATCCGCATTCGCCTCGATGTCCCGTCTGCACCATTAGGTTAGGTAACTAACGCCAGAGCGAGGCAGGGCTAGCGCGGGTGTAAAACATAAGCAACGTCTATATAATATATCATATATACTATATACTATATCTATCTGAACAAATCACATGATCAAATCACAGATAACGCAACAGAAAATATCATATGAAATATTGGATATACTAGAACGTCCGTGTTTTCAATACGAGCCAGTAAAAAACAAGGATTCCACGGTCGTGATGAATAGCAAATCCCACACCCCTAGACCCCTACGAGAGCGGCAAGCAACCTAACCAATTCTAGGGTTAGGAGACCCGGACTCGACTCCTCGAGTTGGTCTCCCACTGGACCCTAGAACCCGGTTACTTGTGCTCCCCTCCTTGGGTCTATCCTAATGCGGAAAAGTAAATAATATACAAAAGGTGACATCTTCCGCAACCTGGAAGTGCCCCAATAAAAGAATATTACATACAAGTTTTTACATGAATGAAAATGAAAAAACACTTATCTCACATAAAAAACCCCGGCTATTCGAACATGACGATCCAATATAACATATCCAGCAACACATAACATCACATGTCATCAACGTAAGTAAATATACGCATCCCAATTGTCGTTGACATATAGCAACGAAACCGGCGATATCACATATTACACTTACGGTCACAGAAAAGAAAGTGTAAAACTACAACAGTTGGAATCCGCAACCTCCTTAGACATCGCATGCCTAATCAAATGAATTCCTTAGACATCGCATGCCTAACAATTATAAATCCCGCATTTTAGTCTCAAAATCGAAAACACTTTTCAATATAAAGTCGGGCAATTCAACAAGATTCCCGACATCCTGATCGAATGCTCGTCGCAAACTTCAGTAGGCGGCCGCACCCCTGACGCCGTCGATAAAGTGCACCAAGACGGAACACCGCTGCCGCGAGCACCTGAACGGATGCTTTCGGCGACGGGGTTCTCCTACAGTCACTTGGTCGGGGCTATGGAGTGAGGCTGTCTATTAAGTTTACCCGGCGAGTATCCACGTACGCTACGTGATTGCGACGGACTTTTGATCACATCAAAATTCCGTGGCAACCGATCAAGTGAGACTAAACCGCTAGATTTATAACATTCATTCAGTTATCTCATAACTGCTTGTGAATTCCAATTATTGTATCGCATTCCGGATAAATAGAAAATGTTAAACTTTCCGATCGAACAATCGAACACCCAAGTTTTCCCGATACAGCTCAACACATAAAATAAGTTTAAAAACATTCACTTCGTGCTTCAGTACCAACGGTCCAGCCGTAGAAGGGTCAAGCCAACGCCTCACATGTGGCACGCCGTACTGCCTCAAACCCTAAGGTTCAAAAGGCAGCTCAAGACGGTCACATAATCGAGTTAAGGTTTGTTGTCTTCTAGAGGGACCATCGCGTTACTTGCATTACTTGGAACGTCGTTAAACTACGGAAAAATCCAACAATTGGAAATTTCCCGGCAGGGGAAAAAGTGGGTATTTATATCCGGTCGAACTTTTTAACATATTCTAAAATTATCCGGAAAAGCACACAGACAAAATTAGACAATCCGATCGAAACACCGAGTCCCCAATACAACCCAGAAAACTCAACTCTTGAGTTTAGATTAAAAATTTCCAGGAAAACCAACACTGCAAAATAGGAATTACTGTGAAAAAATAATTGTCTGAAGAGACTAAGTGGCCGCGGAACCGCCGCAATAGGCATGCTATTGCCGCGGTTCCGCCGCACTTTTATCGATTCAGGTGCTCGGGCTTCTCAGTAATTCTTAGAATCTCCTGCTGGTTTTTCTGCATATTTTTAATTCTATAAATTCCCCGTTTTCAAATAATGTACAGAGAGCAAATTTGTGTTAGGGTTTCGGTTCGATCGGACTTCTAACTCCGTCTACGCATTGCCTAAGGCTCTAGCTAGGCTCTGATACCACTATAGGGTTCCTAGGCACACTAATGAGGTCTCACATGTGATCAAGCATGCCCAATTCAAAAATTTCCATGTGCCTACAAACCCTAATACGGATCGTTAACTAGATATATAGACGATGCGATGCAAGTAAACAACTTTATCTAAAAGGAAAGAGGCTACAACCTTTGTAGATCCGGTCCTCCACCTCCTTGGCTCCGTGATGACGTTCCTCCGCTGTCCAAATCGAATCCAGGACTCTAGCATCGGCTTCATCGATGAAATGGGCGGGCTAGGTCGTCGACTTCGATGCCGAAGATGATCTACGTCGAGGCATCACAAGATCAAGCTCCCACTTCACCAAGTCATGAAACTTGTGAAGAAAACACCCTATACTACTTGGCAAGAGGTAGAGGATGAAGAAATAGGAGGTGGGTTCACTTTAGAATTGGATTTCTCACTTTTTCTCTCAAGTTGCCATTGATGGAGGCAAGCTTTCTTCCTTTGTTGAAGAAGAAGATGATGATGAAAAGAATATGATAAGTTATTTTCAAAAAAGGAAAATAATATGAATCCTTATCATATACTAACCATGGTTAGGTGTAGAGAATAGACTATGGTTAATTTGAATGGTTAGGGTTAAGCATGAGACAAGAATGGTGGACTTGTTCAAAGCTTCATAAAGCTTCAACAAACAAACAAAGAAAGCCACCATTCCTTATGTATCTTTTCCAAAATGAAAAAATAAATAAATAAATAAGTAATTAAATAAACAAAACCCTAATCATCAACTTAACCATGGTTTAATTCTTTACACAAACCCAAGTGAGCATGTATCATCAAACATGATACAAACAAGTGCACAAAAGTATATCACATATACAACTTGTGTACATCAAGTGAGAAAATCCTTTTAAAGTGAACCAATACTAGTTAATGCAAAGTAATATATCAAATATACAATTATACATTAAATTATTAAATCAACACTTGATTCAATGATCCGGTCATGTCGCATATAACCGACTAGTATCCAATGTATCGACTTATCGAATCAATCTTCGATTCGATAACTAGGTTATATCGCATACAACCAATCGATACATTCATCACGAGAATGGAATACGGTATCACAGACACGCATTATTCTCGGTCCCCTACATATCTCATATGCGCTCCTATTTCATTTCGCTTGAGCCAGGAAACCTCTGTGTAGGACTCTAAAGACTCGTCAATACGCCGGCAGCAGGTGATGATCATATCAAACACCCACAAGCCGCAAGCGGTCTGCTAAACGTAACGGCCACCCGGGTATTGAGCGATCAGAAGATCGACGAGCAAGCCCGCTCACACTCCTGTGAATCCAACCAGTAACACTTACCGTACAGTCCGGTCTGTTCTTCTGATATGTCGCATATCTCGCCTAGGGGTGGTAAACGTCAGACCCCAATAGCTTGATAAGTCATGCCGACGTAGGGTCCATAACATGTGTGAAACTACTGATAACTCTTACCAGTATATTACTGCAACCCTGGCCAGGGATTTCCTGTTATGGCCAGTCGTGCATAGCGCAACATCAACCCCCAATACCGGGAGAGACGAATCCCCTCCTATCGCTCATTGCCTCCATGTGAATCGGGACTTTACCCAAAAACCACCTGTTTGCACGACTCAGTAGAGCCGTGGTAGGGTGGAAATCAAAGCACAGTGGGAGACACACAAGACTCTATGACGATCTCGGGTCAACAGACTAAGCTGTACCAGTGTCACCAGAGAACTGTCATCTGACGTGAGGTATAATACCATCTGGGCGTTCTCGGTGAGTCCGTTCAGTGTACCCAGTCTCCACTGAGCACCCGCATACCATCTCTGATGTCAAACACCAATGGATATGGGATCATCCATCGCCCATCACATGGGTCGAGAAGATATACGGTAGTCTACTCTGGAATATCGATGCCCGTCTCGATATTCCCACGACTAGAAACATTGAAGGATGTACTCATTGACTACCCAGGCCCCACTAGTATGATCTGCATCATAGTCCTGGAAGTCGAGTACACATCCTAAGGGCTTTATCAACATGTAATCAGAGAGACAGAAAGTATACATGTTAAGATAAAGAGCAACCAGATAGCGTACTATCATGTCGAGCAAGAAAGTCCTACCTATATATGTCCTAGCATCCACTACAATATACATCCAATGTACAGTAATGGCCTCTAGGGCATACATATAACTAACAAAGACAAAGAGCAACCAGATAGCATACTATCATATCGAGCAAGAAAGTCCTCTTTATATATATCCAAGCATCCACTATAGTATACATCATATGTACAATAATGGCCTCTAGGGTATATACATAACTAACACATTCTTGGCTCTTAGCCATAACCTCTGGTCATTTCAACCACAACCGGTCTCGCTAGGGTGTCACCGCTATCATGTAGGATAGGGTGCCGTAGGGCGCGGATTGTGGTTGAATTGATGAGAGTTCGAATCAAGATATTAGGCAAAGAAAAAAGTAAGAGAGATTTCCTTCTCTCAAACTTTCCTTATCCTACCCTAACAAGTGAGAAACTACTCACCCATTGTAAAGAAAAAGAAAATAAAACAAACAAAGAAGAAAGAAAGAAATGAGGTAGAGAATCACAACTAGCTATTTGGGACCTCACCTAGGTAAGGATCACACTTAAGCATCATTGTTGTAAGGATAAAGGAAAAGAGAAAAAGAAAACAAATAAACAAACAAATAACAACAACTATTTTAACAAAGATAATTACAAGCAAAATATAAGAACTATAATTATAAGACATGCATATGAAAAGAACTTTTCTTTATTCATCATTCACTCAAAAGCTCACTACAATTCTAATGGAGAATAGATGAAGAAGAAGAAGTTACAAACTACTATACTAAAATCCTAACACAAGAATAAGCATCCTTTACTTGGCTTGAAACTGGGCTATTTATAGGCAGATAGATAAACCCTAGAGCCAAAATCTGAGCCCTTACACAATTACAAAACTACCCTAAAAATATCTACTGGATCTGAGTCAACTCGGCCGCGGAACCACCGCATAAGTGCCACATAGGCCGCGGTTTCGCGGCCCTTTGGGTGAGTTGTTGTGCCGTATTTTCTGGTGTTTTCCATGTTGCTGTTCTTTTCTGTTTAGTACACTTGGTTTTTCAGAATCACTTCATCTTTCTCCCAGATTCTCAATAGTCCAAAAGATGAAAGAATGTGGACTTTTGCCTTGATCTTCTTGAGCTCCGCGCTATAAACTCGATTCTTGTGTTGCCTCCTTGTGCTTTGTGCATGAATGACCTTTGATTGCCATTTTTTCCCTTGAACTGGTAGGCGGTATCTGACGGATGGTGAGCGGAGACCCGTATTTTTATCTGTTGTTGGCAGTTGTCCTGAATTTGTCACGACTATTCTTGATTTTCATTGTTTACAGCTGAGAACCAGTAACCTGCAATTATTTAGCAAACACGGATCAATAGTATCTACCTATATGCAATGTGATCAAGAATGGGTGGTATAAAAGTGCAAAATTCTGATATGAACAAATACCCCCAAACTTATTTTTTGCTCGTTCCGAGCAAAGCCATTTTATTCACAAAAAGTCTTAACCTCACTTTCGCAGGGAACGCGATTGCACTGAGCTCGTGCAACAAGCCGTTAAACCTCTAGGTTGCCCTAGAGGAGGAGTTTTGTCTCTTGAGGATTTTCAGCGGATACTACCAACAAAATCCGATCCAGTTAGATGTCGACTCTAATCCTACAGTTCAGCATTCCAGCAAGAAACTTTATCATCTTTAACTTAGAAATATTCATCCTTTATACTTCACACTTCCTATTAGTTTAACTTAAGATCTTATACGTTTTGTCAGTTTATAAAGCTCTCACCATCTCTTGAGTTTTCCTTCTAAAACGCAATCTCAAATCTGGAATTTTTATCATCTCTATAGAAGATGTAAGCCCTATTTTTCATTCCTATCTCTCCTCCAAACTCCGATCATATATCCCTACGTGTGTGTAAATATCACCCCTACACTTGGAAATTCAATTTAAGCTATAATACCCTTGCCTTAATACCTAGCACTACTTCTTCTTTATTAATGGTGGACGGATTCGCTCACACATCTTTCATGCAACTATTACAGCTTCCTGAGGCATTAATCAGCCGATTACTGAATGTGTGAGCTTAAAGCGTAAATAGCAGTTTTCAGGTCTTGTACTCTTTTTATTATTATTATTTTCTTTTTTTTCTTTTTTTTTTCTTACTCAAGACCGGATATATTTTTCAATGATGCTCTTTTGGTGGTTAGCTTTAAATACCGCTTTTTCTTTCATACTAGGCTTTTAGGCAAGAGTATTTATAGGTTTCCTTTAGTATCCTAAGTTTCATGGTGCGTGTATGTTGGATTTGTAGGGTATATATTTTCAAAATTTGGACTTATGATTCGGAACTATTTTTCAGACTTACTTCTTCAAATAGAGCTTTCAATACTCTTCCTTCATTTCAACTTAGCCCAAGAACTGAACTCAAAATTGCTTATTTCAAAACAAACTGCAAGGACGTACATTTTCTACAGTTATACTTCAAGAAAGGTTACTTTTAGGGTTTTCAATTATTAAGTTTAGGATTTAGTCTTTTCTAACTAGTCAACCGTCATGTCAAACTTGATTCTAAATGGCCAAAATTATTATTTTTTTATTTTGTATTTTGTTTTATTTTATGGGAAAATAATGCAATGCAGAGAAAAAAATGTGATGCAGAATTTAAACATGAAAAGTAAAAGAACAAATAAAAAAACGTGCAGATGCAGAATACAAGGATAACTATTTACAACAAAACCCCGCCCCTAAACTGACTCACAGCAGTGCCCTCACTGCTGCCTACAGCGTCTCCTGGAACCAGACGCAGTATCGCTCGTACCTGCTTCACTCCTGTCCGCACCATGACCCCTCTATCTCGCTCTCTCATCTCATGCCAGCAAGGTAGACATTCCCTGCTCAAGACTCGTCAAATGCTGATTAAAATTTGTCAGCATCCCCAACACTCTCTCTACCCCCTATGAGTACGTCTCAGTAAGCGTGCTTGCATGGCGGGGGTCAGGTCTTCATCACTTGCTGTGGAGCTCGAGCTGGGCGTCTTTGCCATCACATCTTCGGCCGGCTCGGTGCGCGACCATAACCCATGAAGTCTCATGTATGATGTAGAGACACCTTCAAGAAGGGGTCGAATAGGAACCCCACCATGTATAACAGCATCGAATTCCTCAACATAAAGGAAATAGCGACACAATTGTGTCACTAACATTGGGCATGGGTAATTGGCTTCCCCCTTGCCGGCGCCAACCGAGTGTAAAAGCACAGTGCACATGTCATAGATAGGGTTCTTCATCATTAACGTGCCATAATATGTAGGGATGGGGTGAAAAAGGTGGTGTTATGCAAACTTCCAAAGATGTTGTTTTGTGCTCAATGGCACACGGTTAAGATATTCACATACAGCGTTCGTTCTTGAATGCCCTTCCTAGGTTCCCTAAAACAATCATCGCTCATCAACGGCATGTAATCCTCAAACCGGAAGGGTTGATCGTGTACAGGGATACGAGGTATCAAAGTGACTTCATGAATGAAGTTTTTATCTATAACAATTTCCCGATCGCCCCACAACAAGCATATAAACCTGTATTTAGCTAAACATCCCTCCTCCATACTCTCAAAGAAGTGTAACGAGATCCGGAATCGCGAAAGCATTCGGATGGTTATACAACAAGAAATTCCATCCGCGTTTCCGGATCTCATCACCAAAGTAGCTACCATAAACGTTATGGGCGAATAATTGCGAGAAATCTCGTTCAAATTGAAAATTAGGAGCCATGAATAGAAAACGCAGAACTGTTAAATCTAAAGAGAGGAGATGAAAAAAATCAAATCTACTCTGAAAATTTCAGTGGGAGAAGCTTCTGGACGGCGGCAGATCGGCGGTGGGTAAGGCGTTCAGCGGCGCTTCCACGGTGGAGTGGGGAGATCGTCGATGGAATTTTCTGTTTCGGCTAGGGTTTTATGTGAGGGTTTGAATGGAGGCTCGGGTATTGCAGAAAAGGAGAGAGAGTTTATTTAAAGGGGCGGTCAACAAAAAGGGACATATTTGCACAAAAGTTCTCCAAAAAGAAGAAATTATTTGTTTAAAAATTATTTTTTTATAATATTTTTTAGATAGTTCTGAATATTTACAAAAGCACCCCTCCTTTTTTTTATTTTTATTACAAATGCGAATTTCACCAGGCAAGAAATATCCCGAGACAAAAAAAAAACAAAATGGATATGCACCGGACAAGAATATCCATTATATATATACAATACGGTATATACATACCCCTAAACTTATTTGAAACAGTGTTTCCACTGTTTATGGCTAGATAACCGAAGTTTGGTGGTAAACGGAGGAAAATTAGTCAATGTAAACCGGCTCCTGCAACATCAGGAGCTCCTCCGATGGTTCTACGGTGAGGAACGATTTTACTCTGTGTCCGTTCACTTTGACTAGTGAGCCGTCCTCTGGATTCTCTAAATCCACCGCACTGTGCAGGTATACACTCCACACAAAAAAGGGTCATTTCCAGCGAGATCGAAGCTTACCGGGATGGAATTGGAGTCGGGTGTCGTAAAAAAGTACATGTTGTCTAGGTGTGAAGGTTTTGCGCGTGAGTTGTTTATCATGAAACACCTTCGTTCGGTTCTTTATAACAACCGCGTTCTCATAAGCTTCATCCCGAAGCTCGTTCTGTTCGTTAAGTTGCAGCTTCCAATAGGTGCCCGCATCTTCAAGGTTTAGATTCAGCTCTTTGATCGTTCAAAATGCGCGATGCTCGATTTCCACAGGAAGGTGGCAAGCCTTTCCATACACAAGCCGATAGGGAGACATTCTAAGATCATTCTTGTACGCAGTTCGAAATACCCAAAGGGCATAAGTTAGTTTCAAAGACCAATCTTTACGGTTCTTAGAAACCGTTTTCTCCAAAATCTGCTTGATTTGCTGATTTGAAACATCGGCTTGCTCACATGTTTGGTGGTGATAGAGTGTGGATAGTTTATGATTAATTGAGTATTTCTGCATCAATTCCTCGAAAGACCTATTACAGAAATGTGTCCCATTGTCGCTAATGATCGCGCGGGAGTGCCCGAACCGGGAAAAGTTGTTTTCTTTAAGGAATCTAACGACAACCTTGTTGTCGTTCGTCCGGCTTGGCACTGCCTCGACCCATTTAGAGACATAATCAACAGCTAAGAGAATATACAGGTTCCCAAAAGAGCTGGGAAACGACCCCATGAAATCAATTCCCCTAACATCGAAAATCTCAACAACCAAGATTGGTTGGAGCGGCATCTTGTTTCTCCTGGAAATCTGGCCCAAGTGTTAGCACCGGGAGCAAGTCTTGCATTAATTATATGCGTCTTTGAAGAGTTGTGGACAATAAAAGCCACATTGCAAGACTTTCTCAGCTGTCTTTCTTGGGCCAAAATGCCCGCCACACGCTTGATCGTGGCAAAATGACAGCACACTCTTGAACTCATTATCAGGAACATACCGATGAATAATTTGGTCTGGATAGTACTTGAACATGTAGGGTTTGTCCTAGTAAAAGTGTTTTACTTGGGATAAAAATCTAAGTCTGTCTTGACTCGACCATTCGTTTGGTATTAGTCCTGTCGCCAAATAGTTCACAATATCCGCGAACCAGGGTTCGCACAATACTGTCAAGAGTTGTTCGTCTGGAAAAACATCGTTAATTGGGAGAGGAAGCATCGGCGAAGAAGGAAGTCATGAAAGATGGTCGGCCACTACGTTTTCACATCCTCTTTCGTCCTTAATGACAAGGTCAAATTCTTGAAGTAAGAGGATCCAACGTATTAACCGAGATTTTGCATCCTTTTTCGCAAAAAAATGTCGCAGAGCTGAATGATCAGTGTAGAAAATGACTGGGAAGCCGATCAAATAGGGGCTGAATTTCTCTAAAGAAAACACAACAGACAAGAACTCTTTCTCGGTTGTTTTGTAATTCATTTAGGCGTTATTCTGGGTCCGGCTCATGTAGTAGATTATGTGCGGAATCTTATCGATATGCTGTACTAGGACCGCACTGATAGCAAAGTCGGAAGCATCGCACATAATCTCAAAAGGATGCATCCAGTCAGGTGAAGAAAGAACGGGAGCAGAGGTGAGTGAGCCTTTTAGTGATTTGTAAGCAGTCAAACAGCTTGAGTCGAAGCTGAATGTGGTGTCTTTGGCCAGAAGAAGAGTCAAGGGTCTAGCAATTTTGCTAAAGTCCTTGATAAACCGTCTGTAAAAACCGGCGTGACCAAGGAAAGCTCGGATATCTCTGACGCATCTGGAAAGAGGGAGATTGGAAATGACTTCAATCTCTGCTTTGTCAACCTCAATGCCATTTCGCGAAATGATATGTCCTAGGAAAATCCCTTTACGTACCATGAAGCGGCATTTTTCCCAGTTTAAAGTGAGATTTTTATCCTTATATCGGGTAAGGACAGCGTCAAGATGTTGCAGACACTCGTCGAAAGAATAGCCAAAGATATAGAAATCATCCATGAATATCTCCAAAAATTTCTCAACCATGTCAGAGAAAATTCCCATCATACACCACTCGAAGGTAGCGGGAGCATTGTGTTGGCTATAGTACCCTCAAGTCAATTATTGGATTGCAGGCACGCGATTGCAATGATTCAAGGAGGACCTATACCGGTAGGACATTCTTTCTTAAGATAATAGTATACTATCTGGTTTGTCTTTATCATCATGCACATACTTCAGGTGACATTACAGATCACTATTACATGTTGATAGAGCCCATAGGATTCTTGCTTGACTACCAGCAGTATTATGGTGATCATATACGTGGGAGTTGGGTGGTCTATAAGCACATCCTTAAAGTGTCCCTAGTCGTAGGAGTTTCGAGACTGGGCATCGATACTCCATGAGTAGACTAGTGTATACAAATCGAGACGCCGATGAGGGCGATGGCCGGTCTCACAAGCCATTGGTGTCAGTTGGTTCACCTAAGATGTATACATGTGCTCATTGGATTATGAGTACACCGGACGGACTAACCGGGAACATGCTAGTTGGTATTATACCTATTGTCAGATGGCAGTTCCCTGGTGACATGTGTACAGGTTAGTCTATCGACCTGAGAACATCATTTGTATTGTATGAGTTCCCACTGTGCTTTGATTACCACCCTACCACGGCTCAAAGGAGTCGTGCAAACAGGTTTTAGTTGAGTACAGTCCCGAGCCACATGGAGGCAGTGAGCGGATCGTCAGGGGATTCGTCTCTCACGGTATTGGGGGTAGAGGTCGCGGTGTGCACGGTTGACCATTACCAGAAATCCTTGGCCAAGGTAGTCGAGAATTACTGATCCAAAATCAGTAGTTTCTCAGTTGGTGATGGATTTCATGCCGACATTAAATATCGCGTTATTAGGGATCTGACTTTATCCATCCCCAAGACCCGATATGCGATACTCATAGACGAACGGACCGGACAGTACGGATATTGTCACTGTCAGGCTCAGTAGGGTTTCAGGATGAGTTCGCTCGTCGGGCTCCCTTTCACTCAATACGTGGGCAGCCGTTACCTACAGCTAGTACCACTTACGTGCTTATGGTTAAATCTACTGCCAGCGTATTGACGAGTCTTTAGAGTCCCACACAGAGAGTTTCCCAAGTTCGGGCGAAACGTTGTAAAGGGCGTATGGTTTTATGGTAGGGTTCGATCATATACGTGCACTTGTGCACGGATCATGATCGGACAAGTGATACTAGCGGGCTTTGGTTTAAGCCGGATCCTAGTATTATATTGTTGGATTATTTTCGTCTCGTTGTATTCGTATTCAGTCGGAATACGGATGCAGGTATGTATATACGGATGAGGGGTATTCTTGTAATTCGTTACAAGTTTACTTTAGAAGATGCCATTCCATTTTTTGTTTAAACATTTGGTTTAATGTTTTATTGTGATGGAAATTGTGAGCATAAGTTTTGGCCTTGGGCAACATTGTGCATGTGCTCACTTGGTGACTCATGGTGTTGGGTCTTGTGTGCATTGATGGTAGCATATGCTCACTTGGTGACTCATGGTCTTGGATTTGGTGTGAGATATTTTGTGCTAGGATTTTTCTTTAGCTCATCACAATATCTCACAACACACAAACAAAATTTTGGGCAGCCATCTCATTTCTTTTTCTTGGCTTGCTCACTTGCATTTTCTTTGAGCTTCACATTTTCCATCCATAGGCATCTTCTTCTACCTCCACCCATCTCTCTCATGAGTTGAGAATCCATGGGTGTTATGAGACAAAGTATTCACACACTATCTCTACTTCATCTTGGGCATCTAGGCTAGCAAACATGATGTCCGAGTTGCTTCGGTTTAGAAGCGGGAGCCCGTATAAAGAATCCTCGACGTGGATCCTCTTCGACGAGAGAGACCGGAGAGCGAACTAGTTCGGGGCAGCCGTGAGGAGCTTGGGTACAGGTTGAAGACCGAAGGACACGGATCGATCGGTATAACTTCTCTGAACTCCACTTTGCATGATTGCTAGTATAAGGTTTTTGGTTCGATCTTGTGCGGGTTTTGTTTGTGCCAAAGTTTTGAAAGTTTTTGTTCCGCATTTGGCCGCGTATTGATGGCCGGGGTGCCGGCAAAACCTAACATGGTATCGGAGCCACCCAATCACCTTAAACTAGCTAGTTTCGACATTAGAATTCACGTTTTTTCGGGCATCGAAAACTGTTGAAAAAATAATCCCGAAGTTTTGAGTTTTGAGATGTGTGCACACCCCGGGGCTCTCTGTTTGAACCGAGAATCTGCAGGGTACTGCGTAGGCACCCCGGGGAGACCTGGGGGGGACTGAACAGCTGGGCCCACTCCCCAAGACCACCACAAGGTGGTCTTGGGGGTGGGGACCCGAAACTGCCCCTGCATGGGCAGTTCGGGTCTGCCTCACCCTCTGGCCACCTCATGGTGGCCTCGGTGGTGGGGTACCCCCTCTAGGCCCATCAACTCGAAGTTAATTTCATGCTCTAACTCCCCATGAAGGTTTGGGCGCGTTTCGTTTTGATTCGGACCTCCGAATTGGCTCAAAACTTGACTTTTTTGGATGTTTAGTGTACTTGGTTTTTTATCCTTAGTATATTTGGGATGTGCACTAATTGTGTTTTGGAATTCTAATGTCGTGACTTCGTTTGCATGGGTGGATGTATTGGTAACGTTGTCTAATTTCTACATGCTCAATTAGACGGGGTTACACACTTAATTCGGTTACTTGTTTCTGTGGATAAATCTGGTTATGTTTTGTGCGGATTATCATGATGGATAGCCTTGGGTGCAATGGTAGTGCAGTTTAGTTTCATTTGTACATTTGATATTGAGGGGTGAGCGTCCGACATGTGGACTGCCGTCACTGCCTGTTTGTATATTATTTATTTGGGGCACGGCCTGGTTGAGGTCGATATCACCGTTGTATATATTTTCTTTTCTGTGCTAGGATTCCCCGCAGTGGAGTGCACGGATAGCCGAGTTCTAGAGGAAAACGGGCCCGCATATCATGGTGTTGAGATGGAGGGGGCCTCACTCTAGAATTGGCGGGCTATTCGCCGCACTCGTAGGGGGTACAGGTTGACCCAAGGAAGAGTGCTCAAGTTACCGGATTCCGTGAAGTGCCAGGTGGCCCATTCATTTTGATGAAGGGGGCTGCCTCGCTTCTGGTTTTGGCGGGTAACTTTCCGCACCCGTAGGGGTCTAGGCTTTCATTGCACAGGCTATCCACACGACCAGGGGAATGTCGGGTTTCACTTGCGGCTCAAAGGAAACCCGGGGCACCCAAATTATCTGTATTGTTCTGTGATGCTTATCGCTTGTTCTGTGATGTTGGATTTATCACACCTGGAGCAATTATTATATATTTCTATATATACTAGTAGTTGTTTTATATGTTTTACACCCGCGCTAGTCCAGCCCCCGCTCTGTCGTTAGTTAAGTAACCTAACGGGTGATGACGGGGCCCAGTGGCGAATGCGGATGGCATATACATACAACATATTTCGTTCTTTTATGGTGTGATTAATTGATGGGACTGCGTTGATTCAGATCAATGCAAGGAAAACAGATATATTCGATATTGTTGGAAATTTTTTTCAAAAGATATTATTACAAGGACTTTTACTTTTGTTTTGCACAGCGGTATTCGGTTATGCATATCCAGCACCTCATTCGACGAGGCAAGAGCCGAGATCCCTTCATCGGGAGTGACCCCTTGGGCAGAAGTTTGCGTCAGGGTAATAACTTCACTATAGTCGATTACTTTTTGCTTTGCATCGTGGTATTCAGTGAGAATATCCTGCACCTCATTCTACGAGGAAAGAGCCGAGATCCCTTCACCGGGAGTGACCTCTTTAGTAAAAGTTTTCGCCACTATATATTTGTAAAAACATATCCGGCTCTTTCAACGATATCAAGTTCATTACGATAAAGGTTTTTCACCAAAAACCATTCGTAGCCCTCCGTCATTTCAGACGGGTAGCACTTAGTATTCATGCTATGTTTGTTGGCCTTATTGTCACGACCCAAATTTTTGGTCCGTGACCGGCACTTAGATTGCATGACATCTAAAAATATCGACACAATCTGAGTAAGCCAAAAACCAAGATCAAAAACCCTTTTTGCGGAATTTAGAAAATTCTAGTTTTTAAGTGATAACCACGGATTTTAAGTATTTAAAATTTTGGCAGTATCTCCTATTTTAATTAATAATAAAAGCAGTTATAAAGTGTTTAATTAAGTTGCATCCCTAGTTGGGAGCAAAACAACGCCAAGCGGCAGAAATCAATACACAAAATTAATACGATGCTTAAAGCGAAGAATTTCATGCATAAATAAAGAAAGCATAAGTCAACACAACTAACGATCTCACTCAGTTGAATTTAAACATATACAAACATATTTCTTTCTAAGTCAATATACATGTCTGATGGAGTGATACTAGATCCAATATACATATACTAAAATAGGAGGTTACTACATAGGTAACCCACCTAGCAAAAAGAGCGATGAAAGCTGACAAGCGGATCCGCACCGCTGTTATGTGTCCACGTGACTCCTGCAAGGAACTAAGGCATAACGGGGGTGAGTTGCCAACTCAGTGAATAAAACTAACATATATCGGCTGATAATCTAAGTATGACGAACTAGAACTAACAGCAATAAAGATGAGTACAATGCATGATAACATGTGGAAGCATGAATATGTACTACTAAATATATAAATCAAAACTGAAATCTCATCAATTATTTCCAAATAAAGTTCATCTTTCCGTGTCCAACATCAACACAAATCTTCTGTTTCCATCAGGCATCATTCCCCGAACGATCCTGCAAATCAGTAACACTGGTCAGTATCATCAAGATATCCGCCGTGCTTCACAACTATCTCCGGTATCGAGTATTCTCGTTAGGCTTCCCGCCTCAAATGCGGCTTTCCTGCCCCTCGGTCTCAACCCGGTCCACCATGAATTCGACTGTATACCTCCTCCACTCAATCCGGATAATCGTAAAAATCCGCAACCGTATAGCTCCCCCACTCAGTTCGGAATAAAACCAAATCATAAAAATAACATCTCATGGTGGACATGGCACATCAATCATGAAGAATCACCAAATATACTATATCGCACATAAAACTCAAAACCCGAATCCGCATAATCCAATGCATCTTTTGTCATAATTAATGATACATGAAATGAAGCATGATATATGTTCATAATAACAATGTTGCAATTTAACTACCATTATTGATGTTTAAGGTATGAAATGAATCATATGCGACATAATAAGTACTAAGTGTATATGTGACATGTCAATATCGACGAGATGTAGTGTAACATGTAGATATGTGCACGTGCAACATGACTCGTCGATAATTTGTGCAGTGTTCTAGCAATGGTTAAACATAACAATATATATATATATGGTAGAGTTGCTAAATTCAATTTTCATACACAAAGTAGCAATAACTACACTTAAATCTACGGGCGTATTACGTCATCCATTCAAAATCCCCCGGTAGATATTTAGTCTACTCACCGGAATACGTCGAATCTACTTGGATATCCTCAATCCCTTTCCTTTCCTTACGGCCTCCGAAATTTCCGTATTCGAATCTCATTGAAATTAATTTCGTATAACAAACGGCTAAACTTCGATACGGCGAAAACGTGAAAATACAAGATTTACATACGACACAAGCTACGTGTGACTATTATGAACTTTCTAAGACTTATCCGATATGGTTTAACCCTTTGCTGTTCATAACAGAAAACGCAGAATCGCGACACAAACTATCCGTATCGCATTTAGAAGTTTTAATCCCAAAATAGATATTAGTTTCCAAATTTTATATACTGATAATATAACATAAACTAGCAATACCAGACATCCTAATATAACCACAAAGAGCTACCATACAAAAACCAACACCCAACTCTATGAAAGACCCGACGAGCTCGGATTTTGGGTAGGTGTCGCCGGCCAAAATCCGAGGAAATGGGTTCGTCTTTCTAGTGGTTATTCTAGGTCCAGATTACAAGATTAAGGCAATGTTTGATTTTGTTAATTATCATCTAAACTGTAGCAGATTCAAAACAGAGCCTATACTTATTAAAATACGATATTTCCGATATCCGATTTCTATACTAAAACAGTACTGAATTAAAATTTGCAGGGTTGAAATTTATACGAAAGATCACTGAAAAAGCTTCCTCCAAGATGCACGAGCTCAAAGATCCTAGCTAGAGGGTGGTGGTGGTGATCCTTAGTACTTAGTCTCTCTTCTCCTCTCTTTTCTTTTCTTTGTTGTTCTAGGATTTCTTTTTCTATTAAGCTAATTAACTTGTTTCAAAAATGATATATGAACTGAACTAATTTGAAAAGATAATGAGTATGAGTGATCAGTTGTAGGAGGAGGTGTCATCTAAAAAGAGTGTGGTATAGCCAAGCAAGTAGGAGGTGTGGCATGGAAGGTTCATGCAAGAAGGATGTGTCACCATGAATCATGTCATGCAAGCATGAAGTGTCATCTAGGTTATGTTATACCATGAGTGTAGTTTAAGCTTAACCATGACCTTACCCTTTAATACATAAACCCTCAAAAAACCTCCAACTTTCACAAATAATTAACTTTTTACAAAACCCCTAATGATACTTATCATTACATAAACAAACAATTTTCTACTAACTTAACCTATTATATATAAAAAGGTCTTTTATTACAATTAATTTTAATTGAAATTTTAATTTAATAAATAAATTAATTAATTAATTAAATATTTCAAATTGTTACATTATTCCCCCTTAAGAAAATTCGGTCCCCGAATTTAAAACTTAACTACACGTACCTTCAAAAAGACGCGGGAATTTCTTCCGCATCGCATCCTCGGCCTCCCAAGTGATCTCCTCACTATTTGGTCCTCGCCAAAGACTCTTTACAGACCGAAGTACCCTCGATCTTAGTTTCTTTGCCTGCCGGTCTAGAATAGCTACCGGCTGCACAGTGTAGGATAAATCCTGCTCAAACTGTAAAGTCTGATGCTGGATCTCGTGAGAGGGATCGTGAAGGTACTTGCGAAGTATAGACACGTGGAACACCGGATGCATATCGGGTAAACTCGGTGGAAGTGCTAAACGATAAGCTACAGCACCCACCCTCTCCAGAATCTCATAGGGTTCAACATATCTGGGGCTGAGCTTCCCCTTTTTCCCGAAACACATCACACCCTTCTTCGGAGATACACGAAAGAACACATGATCTCCTACCTCGAACTCGAGTCAGCAACGGCGTCGATCGGCACAAGATTTCTTTCTACTCTGGGCCGCTCTCATCCTATCCTGTATCAACTGGATCTTTTTTGTAGTTTCCTGTACTATCTGCGGTCCCAAAATGCTGCTCTCGCTGAGTTCTGTCCAGCAAACTGGTGATCGACACTTTCTCCCATATAAAGCTTCGAAGGGTGCCATCTGGATCGTCTCCGGAAAACTGTTTTAGTAAGAGAATTCTATCAAAGGCAAGTGACGATCCTAACTACCACCGAAATCAAGACTGCAGGCTCGAAGCATATCCTTAAGAGTATGTATAGTCCGCTCTGACTGGCCGTCAGTCTACGGGTGGAAAGCTGTACTAAAACTCAATCGGGTGCCTAGAGCCTCCTGAAGTTTCTGCCATAGTCGGCTGGTGATTGTGCACCTCTATCGGACACTATGCAAGTCAGAACTCCATGCAATTGCATAATCTCGTCAATGTAGATCTGGGCATACTGCACATATCTATAAGTCGTCTTCCACCAAAGAAAGTGAGTTGTCTTCATCAATCGATCCATAATCACCTAGATGGAATCATACCCTCTTCTAGTCCTGGGCAGTCCCACAATAAAATCCATGGAGATCTGCTCCCATTTCCACTCCGGAATGGGCAAGGGCTGCAACTCTCCTGCCATCCTCTGGTGCTCGACCTTGACTTGCTGAAAAGTCAAGCATCTCGAATTCTCTTCATTCCTTCCCACCAATAGACATCTTTCAAGTCATCATACATCTTGGTGGAACCAGGATGAACACTATATGCTGACCGATGGGCCTCCTCTAAGATCTCACGTCTTAGTCCCTCTGAATCCGGTACAGAAAGACGACTCCCAAATTGTTAGTGTATATGCCCTAGAGGCCATTACTGTATCATACTAGTTTGTATATTACTTAATGGAAGCTTGGGATATACACAGTTGTATAGACAATCTTTCTTAAAATGGTAGTATGCTACTTGGTTTGTTTCTACTTTAATATGTGCATGTGTTTCTTTTAGCATATCGCTTATACATATTAGTAGAGCCCTTAGGATCTTTGCTTGATTACCAGCGTTGTGATGGCAGTCACACTTGTGGGGGCCGGGTAATCTATAAGCACATCCTTATACAGGTCCCTAGTTGTAGGATTATCGAGACGGGGCATCGATACTCCGGAGTAGACTAGCGTATACTCTTCTCATCCCAGCAGGGGAGATGGTATGTCCCACAGCCATCAGTACGTTGTACTGGAGATAGTATGCGGGTGCTCGTTAGGTTATGAGTACACTGGACATGACTCATCGGGAACTGTTGGTTGGTACTATACCTATCGTCAGATAACAGTTCCCAGGTGATAAGAGTACAGCTTAGTCCGTCGACTTGACACTGCTACTTCGCCTCGAGTGTGTTCCCACTGTACTTTAATTACGACCCTACCACGGCTCAAAGGAGTCGTGCAAACAGGTAGTAGTTGGGTGCTGTCCCGAAGCACTTGGAGGCAGTAGCGGTTAGATAGGATTCGTCTTTCCCGGTATTGGGGGTTGATATCGCGCTGTGTCTAGGAGAGCCATTACACAAAGTCCCTGGCCAGAGCAAGCGAGAATTACTGGTAGTGTTTCCAGTAGTTTCTCAGGGTGTTCTGGGCTACACTCCGGCACGACTTGTACTGCTATTAGGGGTCTGACGTTTACCGTCCCCTAGGCCCGCCATGCGATACTCTCAGACGAATAGACCGGACCGTGCGGATATTGTCACATTCAGGCTCAGTAGGAGTTCGGATGGGTTTACCTCATCGGCCTTCTTATCGACAACTACCTGGGGACTGTTACGTACAGCTAGTGCCGCTTGAGGTCTGTAGTTAAACCCACTGCCAGCGTAGTGTCGAGTCTTTAGAGTCCTACATAGAGAGTTTCCCTGCACTGGGCGAAAGGTGTAGAGGCCGTATGGTTTTACGGCAGGGCTACGATAACTTACGTGCACTTGTGCGCGTATGCTGTTCGGGCAGACAATGCTAGTGGGCTTTGGTTTAAGCCAGATCCTAGTATTGTATGGATGGATTAGTTTTGTCTTCTGTGCATTCGCATTCTACGGAATGCGGATGCGGGTGTGTATGCACGGTTGTGAGGAGCGAAGAAGGAGGAGGTGCCTCATTAGGGTTTTGACCGTTGGTTTGGTCAAAACCATTATGAGGTGAAGAAAATATTTACTAATCTTTTTAATGATAATTATGTTATGGCTAATTGCTTTGACCTTTTGACCATGCTTGACCATGTTGACATTTGGACCATTGTTGACTTGGATCTTTCATGAGAGCACTAGACTCTTCTTTTGCTCTTTGCTTTATCAAGACATGATAGTGGTCAAATCAATCTTAGCCATCATAATTATGATAAAAGATTGGTTTTTATTTTTCCATGGTTCATTATTCTTTTGGCATTCTCTCTCTTCATTTGGAGCTCTCATATTTTGTTCTTCTTCCTCCTCCTCACTAAGAAATCCTTTAGTTCTCATGTGTTGAGATAATTAGGATTTAAACAGATAAATAAATCCATCATCATATTTTATATCATCTAGAACATCAAGAGTAGCACACTTGTTGCCCTAATTAGCTCGGCTTGAGGTGGAGCTCGGATTACAAACTCTCAGGTGGATCGTCTTCGACTCAAGGAGGCCGCGGAGGTGACCAAGATCCGGATCGATCCTTGGAGCTTGCATGAACGAGGAGGAAAGCGGAAAGAAGACCCGAAGGACTTGGTTCATGAGGTATAATCTCTTGAGTATAGTAGATAGAAGCTCTTGTAGTTTGTTAGCGATGGTTTGGCAAAGATCCTCAAGTTTTTAGTCCATGTTACCTTGTGTCAAAAAATATTTTTTTACCTATTCCGCCTCCCCGTAAGCACCGGGATGGTTAACGTGGACTTACAGTGGTATCAGAGCCTCGCTAAACCATTACTAACTTGTTAGCAAAGTGTTAGAAATTCGATCGCCGGAAAAAATCGCAAAACACTTCGAAAAATCCACTTTTCTGTCGTTTTTAAAATCTGGTCCAAAAATTTTTCAGGGGACCTTAAAAATTCATGCAGGGTTTTCTGGGAAAACTGTAAAAATTTAGGCGCCTGAGTCACTCAGAAGACCGCGGTTCCGTTTCTGCCCAGATTATTAAGATAGTTTGTTTCTGTCCAGATTTTGCTGAGTACTGTGTTGTGCTTGGGCTAGTTTCAAATCAATTTCTTCAGGTGTTCTCTGTGATGGTTTTGTGATTATTAAGATAGTTTGTTTCTACCCAGATTTTGCTGAGTATTGTGTTGTGCTTGGGGTAGTTTCAAATCAAGTTATCGATCGAAATTCTAAGTACTTTTGCTAATCGGATATTCTGTGATGTGATATATGTATTGAACGTCTACTAATCGCTATACGTCGATTAGTGGGAGTTATACATATCTGTGATCTGTGATGTTGGTTTGTGTATATGAACTTATTGGATTGTCGCGGATGAATAGCTGGGGTTCGTAAGATGAGAGTTTCTTTATCTTTCATTTGATATAATATGTAAATTGATGTAATATTATTTTTATGGCCGCACATCCGGGATGAGGTTATAGCCGCCATTGTATATTGTTTCTTTTACCGTTTTTGCTCCTAGGATAGACCCAAAGTGGGGTGCACAAACTACCGGGTATTTTGAAGTGCCGAGTGGCCTACTCACGTTGTTGAGGGAGGTTGCTCCACTTCGGGTACTTGGCGGGTAGTTTGCCGTGCCCGTAGGGGTCTAGGGTGGGGTTTCTCTATTCATCGCGACCATGTAATCCGTCTTTCGTTACAGGCTCGAACGAAACACGGATTCCTAGTATATCCAATGTGTTCATCTGTGATATGGAATGGCTATCATTGCATCTGACGAATGTATATATCTATATATGATATCTAGTAGGCGTTGCTTGTGTTTTGCATCCGCGCTAGTCCAGCCCCCGCTCTGTCGTTAGTTAAGTAACCTAACGGGTGATGACGGGGCCCCGTGGCGAATGCGGATGGCATAAGCGTACGTCATATTTTCATTGTTTTCTGCAATGGTAGGATTAATTGATGGGACGCATTAAATTAATGCAAGAAAATAAACCAAAGTTAAATCGTTGGAACAATTTCAAAACCACTCGGTTTCTTTTAAAAACAGAAAACTTTTAAAAACACGGAGCTTAAACCACTCCTTTAAAAGCTATCAGGTTTCTTCGATTATATCAAGTTCACTACGTTCACGGTTTCGCCAAAACCATTCGTAGCCCTCCGTCATTTCATATGAATATTCAATAGTATTCAAGCTATGTTTGTTGACCTTTGTCAAAGCATAGTGATTGGCAGCTGTTGGGTGTTCATATGCAGCATAGATAGATGCGTTGGTTTGGGACAGTCGTATTACCTTGTTGACCTTCGTCAAGGGTATATACAGGTGGGTTCAAATTAACCTGGACAATGATGGGTAGAACTTGACATGTGACTTATGATTTGTTGACCTTCGTCAAAGTCATAAGAGCATGGGGCAAAAATCCACATCGGGAGTTTCTAAAGAAACTGAAACTTTCTAGTACTGCATACCATTTGGAGTTTGATAATGTTGGTAGGATTCCTTTAACATTATCTCATAATGATATTTAGATCCCGATCCTACTGTGAGTATCCGCTACTCCTCGGGAAACTTTTCACTTAACGATCAATGTTATAAACCAAGTAGGTGTCGAGAAAGGTGTTAGCGGGCTACGCCCACAGGGAAAAGAGGTTATTTAATTAAGGAACTTCGCGAAAGCGTCGTAAAACCTCCCTCGAAGTACCGACACTGGCCTGGCTGAACGATTAAGCAAGTATTGTACGGTGAGATTGATCCCGACTAAATTCTTCTTTTATGGTTTGAGGAAGGATTCGAGAAACAGTGGGAGTCATCTTGTTTAGATAAATTAAAAACCAATCTAAACTTGCAAGAGTATCATGCTGAGTGTTTTCTTCTTTCTCTCTTAATTGCAGCGACCCAGTGACCACACATAAGTTACATCTAGATAATAAAATGACTGAATCTGACTGTTATGACTGGCAAAGGTCTGCCCAGATGTCCATTACCCATGACAAGCTGGACACCTCTTAACTAATCAAACCCCTGCCGTCTCAGGACAGTTTCCACTGTCGCGGATATTGATATCCGTAAGACATCGGAAAAGGACTATGCGAATGCTAAGTGCCTCGTGTTGGCCTCAGTTGATGGTGCATACCAGAGGCAGCACGAGAAGATGGACTTAGTTTCTATCTTCCTCTATAACAAAGATTTATATGGAGAGCAATCTCGTATCACAAGATATGAGACCTCGAACGAATTCCTTCAAGCGAGATTGGCTTTCGGGTCATCTGTAGGGGACAACGTCCTTACAGAGACTAGCTATTTTGATGAGCTCACGGACCTGAAGACCACGTTGAAGAACGGGTCAAATACTGACTTGATTCTACAGTCTCTGCTCTCTACTTATACCCTGAAGGAAACCAGGGAAGTAGAAGGAAAGGGAAGGGCAAAAGTTTCGGTACTGGATGTAGTAAAGGAGGGACGTTCCTATTGTTACAGGATGAGCATTGCAGAAGGATTGCAGGGCTAGCAAAGCTAGTAGCCAGGATTCGAAGCATGTTGTGGCTTCGACTTCGGGTGTGTTTGTAGTAGAAAACTGTATGTCAATTAACCCTACTTCCTGGGTATTAAATACTGGATTAGGATCTCACATCTATAATTCATTACAGGCTCTGAGAAACCGTAGAGTTATCAGGATAGGTGATATGACTCTCAGGGTTGCCAACGGAATGAGTATGGACGCTGAATCCGTAGGGGAATATCATCTTGGATTGCAACTGGGCAGATATTGATTCTGCATGACTGTTTGTATGTACCTAGTGCGACTTGTAATATCATATCTGTATCCTTACTTTCTAAGGAAAGATATGATTTTACTTTTGTAAGCGATGTGGTCCACATCCACCTAAATCAAGTTCTGATTGGGTCAGGTACATTAGAAAACGGGATATACGTATTGAATCAAGCTCAGGTTTTCAGTGTCCAGAACACACTTAAAGGAAAGTCTCCGAAACAAATCAGGCTTTCTTATGGCATTGTAGACTGGGTCACATTAATGAGATACGGTTGACAAAGTTACATAAAGAGGGATACTTGAATCCGTTCGAGTGCCAGTCTTATGATACTTGTGAATCTTGTCTTATGGGAAAGATGGCAAAGACTCCGTTCACTGGACACGAAGTAAGATGCGAACGAGCTCTTGGGACTCATACACAGTGACGTGTGTGGTCCAATGTCTACACATGCGCGAAGTGGTTATTCATACTTCATTACTTTTATGGATGATTTCTCTTGGTATGGACATGTCTTCCTGATGAAGCATAAATCCGAGGCCTTTGAGAAATTTCGGGAATACAAGAACGAAGTTGAAAAACAAACAGGCAAAAGTATCAAGACACTGAGATCTGATCGAGGTGGTGAATACTTTAGTGCCGAGTTTCTGGGCTACTTAAAAGAGAATAGAATTCTCTCTCAGCTTACTCCTCCATACACACCACAACACAACGGTGTATCGGAAAGACGGAATCGAACTCTATTGGATATGGTTCGTTCCATGATGAGTAAGGCTGAGTTACCGCGATCTTTTCGGGGTTATGCACTAGAAACAGCTGCATATGTTTTGAACAAGGCTCCAACCAAGACTGTGCCTACCACCCCATATCAGATGTGGAGTGGGAAGAAACCCTGTCTTAAATATCTTAAGACGTGTGGATGTCCAGCTTTTGTAAAGAAGCAGCATGCGGACAAGCTCGAGGCACGCTCAGTACTGTGTAAGTCTGTGGGATACCCCAAGAACTCCAGGGGGTATCTTTTCTATTCCGCAGAGGCACGCTCGGTAGAACCAGAAGTTTCAGGAGAACCGGACATCCCAGCGCCACTCCGCAGGAGTAATAGGCAGTTTTATCCGCCCGAGAGATACTACGGTTTTCTCATAGACGGGGATCGAGAGGATTGCGTCATTGAAAATGATGAGCCTACTAGCTTCCAGCAAGCCATTCAGAGCGGTGACTCAGTAAAATGGCTGGATGCAATGCGGACTGAGATGGGGTCCATGTACACCAACAAAGTTTGGACTTTGGACATTGCTCCAGAAGGGGTAAAACCCGTAGGTCGCAAATGGATCTTCAGAAAGAAGATTGGTGTAGATGGGCAGGTTGAAACCTATAAAGCTAGACTTGTTGCAAAGGGTTTTCGTCAAAAACCTGGTTTGGACTATGACGAGACCTTTTCTCCAGTGGCTATGCTCAAATCCATTCGGATCCTTCTTGCCATTGCTGCCTTCTAAGATTATGAGATCTGGCAGATGGACGTAAAGACGGCTTTCCTAAATGGAAATTTGGAAGAGTGCGTCTATATGGATCAGCCGGAGGGATTCATTCAGAGTGTGAGCAGCGGTAAAGTATGCAAGTTGCTTAAGTCCATCTATGGACTAAAGCAGGCATCACGGAGTTGGAACATCTGCTTTGATGATACTGTCAAAGAATTCGACTTTATCAAAAATCCGGATTAACCATGAATTTACAGTAAGATTGTAGGGAGAACTGTGGTATTCCTCGTCTTGTACGTGGATGACATTCTCCTAATAGGAAATGATATTCCTATGCTACAGTCAGTCAAAGGATTCTTGTCACAGAGGTTCTCCATGAAGGACCTTGGCGATGCCAACTACATTCTGGGTTTCCAGATCTATCGTGATAGATCTAAGAGGATGTTGGGACTTTCGCAGTACAGGTATATCGACACCATACTGAAACGATTCAGTATGGAAGATTCAAAGCATGGTAATCTACCGGCTTGTCACGGAATCACCCTCTCCAAAGAGATGTCTCCCAAGACTGATTTGGAAAGGGCTGGCATGTCATCTATACCCTACGCGTCTGCGGTAGGCTCTATAATGTATGCGATGTTGTGTACTAGACCAGATGTAGCATACGCATTGAACGTTGTAAGCCGATATCAGTCGGACCCAGGAGAGAAACACTGGATAGCAGTAAAGAACATTCTCAAGTACTTGAGAAGGACTAAGGAAATGTTCTTGGTGTATAGCGGAAAAGACCTTCAGATCGAGGCCTTTGCTGACTCCAGCTTCCAGAGTGACAAGGATGACTCCAAGTCCATGTCGGGTTATGTCTTTACCCTCAATGGAGGGGCGGTTTGCTGGAAGAGCTCCAAGCAGGAAACCGTTGCTGACTCAACTATGGAAGCGGAGTACATAGCTGCTTGCGATGCCGTAAAAGAAGCTGTCTGGATGAAGAAGTTCCTCACGGATCTTCAAGTGGTTCCTACCATTGTTGATCCAATACCGC
Source organism: Agapanthus africanus (assembly GCA_030015575.1). NCBI lineage: Eukaryota > Viridiplantae > Streptophyta > Magnoliopsida > Asparagales > Amaryllidaceae > Agapanthus > Agapanthus africanus. Next base: position 229,398,000 of record CM057350.1, read on the forward strand.
TGTATTGTGACAACAACGACGCTATAGCTTTAGTGAAGGAACCCAAGTCCCATCAGAAGTACAGGCACATTTTGAGGCGGTACCACCTGATCAGGGAGATCGTAGATCGCCGGGTGATCGAGGTGAAGAGAGTAGATTCGGAGAATAACATGTAAGTGCACGGCGGCGCCCCGGCCGTCGATCCGACGCCGGAATGCGGAAGCGGTGAAAAACTAAAATTTTGCGGACTTTGCAAACCGGCACCACCGCGCACTATAACCCGGATCGAACCATTAACTAGTCTACGCTACTAAAAAGAAAGGGAATAGAGATATACCGACGATCCAAGTCCTCCGGTCTTCTCATCATCGTCCGGATCTCCTGCGGAAAAGTCCCGTCTCCTCCTCGTCGCCGGAAGTGCACCACATCGCCTTCTTCATTTACGGGCTCCCACCTCAATGCCGAGGCAACTCGGGCACGAAGCCGGCTACTCGACGTGCCCAAGATTAGCTGTAGGAAGTGTAGTGTAGAGGCTACTTGTCTCTTTGGGGTTTGTTGCCTTTGGATGGAGGAATGAAGATTGAACTTTGGAGGGAAATGAAGCTACCATTTTTGCAAGGAAATGAGATGAACAAATGAAGCACAAAAATGAATCTCTCATTTTTCTTCTCTCCTCAATTTGTGGCCGGCCAAGTCTAGAATGGAAATGTGGTGGAGAGTGAAACAAAAACAAGAGGGAGGTGAGTGTAGGAGAATGAAAGTGGTGACTCTAAACAAACATACACCATGCTTCAACTTTTATCAAACCATACCCTTTCCAATCACAAGTAAATGCAAGCATGGATGAAAGATATCAAATCCTATCATAATCAAACCATTATGCAAAAAAAACCCTCCACAAAAGTAATTTGCAAAACTGCAAATTACCCCCTCCATCTGAAAAGTCCGGCCGGGAAAGAACAAAGGAAAACCGGCCGGAACGGAATACAAACTGGCAACTCCAGAAAACTGGTCCCGTAATAAATTACAGGAAAACCCCGATACTGTGCATACACACCCGCATCTGTATTCCGTCCGGATATAAATGCAAAGAGACAAAATCTACAATGTACTAAACTAGGACCGGCTTAAACCAAAGCCGGCTAGTAACATCCGTTCGATCCTGATCCGTGCAATACCGCACGTATCTGATCGAACTCTGCCATATACCTATACGGCTACTAGTACAAACCGTCCGATCCTGATCCGTGCAATACCGCATGTATCTGATCGGACCCTGCCATATCTCCATACGGCCTCTACAGCGTTTCGCCCGAAAGCTGAGTAACTGAAAGTGTGGTGGACTCTAAAGACTCGTCAATACTATGGCTGTGGATTTAACCACTAGCACGTCAGAGGTATTAGCCAATACGTGACGGGCCACCAGCTATTGACCAAAAGGGACGTCGATGAGGAAGCTCACCCCGACACCCAACTGAGCCTGTCAGTGACAATATCCGTGCAGTCCGGTCCGTTCGTCTATGAGTATCGCATGGCGGGCCTAGGGGGTTGGTAAAAGTCAGACCCCCAAAAGCGGTACAAGTCATGTCGGAGTGTAGCCCAGAACACTCTGAGATACTACTGGAATACCTACCAGTAAATCTCCTTGCCTTGGCCAAGGACTTTGTGTAATGGCTCTCCTAGACACAGCACGACCTCACCCCCAATACCGGGAGAGACGAACCCCTGAAGATACGCTCACTGCCTCCATGTGGCTCGGGACTGTACCCAACTAAAACCTGTTTGCACGACTCCTTTGAGCCGTGGTAGGGAGTAATCAAAGTACAGTGGGAACTCACACGAGACAAATGACGATCCCCAGGTCGATGAACTAACCTGCACACATGTCACCAGGGAACTGCCATCTGACGTCTGGTATATGACCAACTAGCATGTTCCCGGCGAGTCCTGTCCGGTGTACTCATAACCCAATGAGCACCTGTATACATCTTAGGTGATCCAACTGACACCAGTGGCTTATGAGACCGGCCACCGCCCCTCGTCGGGGTCTCGACTGTATACACTAGTCTACTAATGGAGTATCGATGCCCGGTCTCGAAACTCCCACGACTAGGGACCTTTTAAGGATATGCTTATAGACCCCCAGCTCCCACTTATATGATCGCCCTCATACTGCTGGTGGTCAAGCAAGAATCCTAGGGGCTCTATCAACGTGTAATAGCGACGTGTCAGGTCACCTAAAACAGTACACGATGATAAAGGTAAACCAGATAGCATACTATCATCTCGAGTAAGACTGTCCTACCGGGATAGGTCCTCCCTCAATCATTACAATCACGTACCTGTGACCTAATAATTGACTCTGAGGGCACTATCTCCAACAATCTCCCACTTGCACTCAAGGCTAATTATTGCGATGTCGCATACTCACAGCCCGTGTGATACCGAACACCCAACTCCTCTACTAGTCAGTCTCACAAAGCTCGTTTGCGAAACTATTGCGTTCGAGGAATAGCCTCAGTGAGTGGATCCGCTTTGTTGTTTCTTTCCATGTCTCTCTATATCTCATGTTCGCGGAGAAACCCATCTCCCGAAATGAGCAATACCTGTCTTAGAATGTGTCTGGATGTCTGATGGGACATAGCTCATAAATGAACTCCAAATCCAAACTTCTTTAGACTGAATCGTCAACTGAACTTAATCAGTATCCTGCGCGCCATGCCTCCCTCAGTATTGCCTTGGATCACCTGTCCAAAATACTGCCCCTCGTCAGAGGGAAAACTATAACTTTGACAACCTCCTTGTCGTCCATGTCACCTTGGAAGCCTGGAATGATAACTGTCTCCCGAATGAGGCTGTCGTTATCATATCCCTAGAACATCCACTTATGTTCTAAAACTGCTTCCGACTGTTCCTCCAGGATTGGATCAATATCAACCTATTGCATCTAGTGCAAGAACAACATCTGGTGTGGTACTTGACATCTCATGATTGACTCAATTGCCTAAGCAAGTGATCTGCCAATCATGCGCATCCCTCTCTACTTTAGTCTATAAGACACCTTTAGAGAGGGTGACTCCATCACCTGCAGGTACACTACCGTGCCAGGAGTCGTCCATTCTATATACTCTTAGAATGCTGTCAAAGTACCCTGATTGGGAAACCACCCAAATCTAGATCTAAAACCATAGATCTAGTAACCAGTATGTCTGATATAATGTCCAAGTCCTTTGTGGAGAAACTACTGTGTGACGACCAAAGTATAACCGATCGTAGTGTAGGAGTTTCTTTTCCTACTCTGTGTATATCATCCAAATACCAGGATATCACACCCTACTACCTTCTCAACAGATCCATCTCCTATTCTGATGAAGTCAAACCCATGACTGTCACGTCAGAAATAGATGATCTATCTCCGCTACATCTGCTTTAGTCTATAAATAGACATAAACAACCTGTCCACCAATGCTTCCGCTGCTCCCACTGACTACGACAACCCTCTGGCAGAGTCATATATACGTACACTTCTAAAACTGGTTTAGAACGACGCTATACTCATCCTCCCGCCGGGTCTCATAACCTGGAACAACAGCAATGGTAATTGTGGGTAAACAAGAACTTCCCTGTCACCGTCCTTGAGGCTACCGTAGTGCCTCTCGGGTGCCTGAAGTTACCCACCTTATCTGCGGAGTGGCCAATGGAATGTCAATCCAGATTGAATCTTTTGGTTCCTTATCAAATCTTCAGTAATCGTTTGTGGTTCTGGAATCACTTCCAGTTCTACCATACTCCCACTACTGTTTTCCTGAAAAAATCCATTTTTAATTTAAAACTGTGGCGAGTCAAGAACAATATTGCTATTGATCTTCCAGATGGTAGAAAGTCAACCCGCGTCATGGCCTGGGTCAACCCACAAACAGCCATTACAGAAACGTGCCTTGAGTTGTCCAGTGTCTGGTTTTAAGCATAAACCGGACAACTCCCCGTACCTTAACAATGTTAAGATATGAACTGTTCTATATCCAATACAGAAACAGAGGCACTGATTTAATTTGAACCAGATCCAAATCATACAACTGTCTCCAGTGCATGTCAACTAAATGGAAGGAGGCCGATCAGCGTTACTCAACTTAGGATTGCTTCCAATTATGAGTAACCTGAAAGAGAAGCAAGATCTCTTTATCATTACTATCAACTGAATACCATACACAAGTATCTACATCTTCGATCACTTTGAAGAATCCCGATACTTGCTACATCTGGTTCTCTACTCTATTCAAATACCTATAACTCCTCAAAACTTAGACCCTGTGTTTCTACGAAACACATGTCTAAGAACTAGAGAAGTTAAAAGTAAACAGAATATAGTATGAGGACCAACCCCTCTGTCCTGATGGACCCTGGACAATATACAATACTCTGTATAAGTCCCTTGAGTCTGATAACTCATTCACTGTGTGTCGTAGGTTAAAAACTGTACTTATGGTTAAGAAGAATTACACCGCTGTTTAATGCTCCTTACCTAACCATCCACTGATATAGGTAAATGTCCTAGACATAATTTCAGAAAGGTATATCTCACTCTATGAAAATAGACGTACAGATACATCGATTTGAAATTGGTGCATAACGGCGGATATTCAAAACCAAATACTTGCCGTCCGGCAAATAACCCAGGTGACTTCCTCAAATATCACCGATTACAACGAATCCCGATATAATGAGGACAATCACCTAATTCCCAATAGCTTACTCCCACTCATCATCTGTAAAACCATACAGATGTGAGAATCATACCTGGCAAATACATACCCTGGAGTAAGTGTCTAATCGGGAAATCAGTTTTCTTTTAACATTACACAGTGAAACTGAAACACTGAAATGTTTCAATGGGGTATCCTGGTATTCTTAGTAATGCCTCTTCCAGATTCACGACTGTAACCGTATAATTCTTTGCCACCTCTCCAAATCCCTTCATATGTCTTTAGTCTTTACCTTCTGCACACCCCTTTAGGCCAAATGGTTTTCTTCCTTCCCTACCGTTCGGCACCAGCCTATGGTTTGGAAGAAGACTATCCAATAAGCATAATGGATGTACTGTCCCAATCCTAGGAACACTCGCAATGAGAGAGGGTGAAGATAAAAGACAACCGAATAAACCTTATTCCTATTTCTCCTGAACCAGAATCCATCCCCGAACTGGAACCAGTTCCAATCGAGTTCGTATATAACCATACGATGGAGTATCCAATAAAATGGGATCTTCGTAGTGATACGGAGTGTCCTGGAGAAATACAAAGGTGATTTAGGATTGGCGAAGAAATACTTGGTTCGGTCGTGAATAGCAGTCGCAATTTACTTTGCCCTCTTACTAATCCCTTGTTTTGTCTGAACTTAATACCTTCTGCACACCATCGTTATGCTAATTGGTTTTCTTCATTCCCTACCGGTCGGCACCAGCCTAAGGTTTGGAAGAAGACAATCCAATTTGCGTAATAGGTGTACTACCCCTAAACCAAGGAGTACTCGTAACCTGAGAGAGGGTAAAAGGAAAAGACAACTGAATAATCCTATCCGTTTTCTCCAGAACCGGAAACCATCCTCGAATAAATTCTTTCGAGTTCGTATCTAACCATACGATGGTTTTGTCCAATGGAAGTGGACGTTCGTAGTAAAACGGGGTGTCCTGGAGAAAAGGGTAAAAGTAGGAGTGGCAATGAGGTTTGCAACTCTGACAATCCAAAAGCCAGTGTTAAGAAGGTTCGGTTAATTTGGTCACTGAGTCATAGTCTAAGGGTCGGGTCAATAGTCGCTGCCAAAGAGAGAGAGAAAAGAAACACTCAGCGTGCACTCTAACCTAGATCAGAATGGTCACCAATTTATCTAATCTGGAATCCTCCCACTGTACCTCAAATTCTCCTCCAAACCTGAAAGAAGAATTAGTCGGGGTCACCCGAGGAGTAAACTAACTCATCAGTGGGAATCGGGATCCAACTATCATCGCATGATAACGTGACGGAATCCGCTCACGCTATCACACTCCAGAAGGTATGCGCATATCTGGCAAGTTTCAGTTCTTTTGAAACTCCCGATGTAATTTCTGCCCCATGCTCTTATGACCTTGGCGTGAGGTCAAAATATCATAAGTCACATGTCAAGTTCTGCCCGTCATTATCCAGGTTAATCTGAACCCACCCGTACATACCCTTGACGTAGGCCAAAATAGTAGTACGACTGTCCCAAACCAACGCATCTATCTATGCAACAGATAAATACCCGGCAGCTACCAATCACTATGCCTTGGCTTGAGGTCAAAATACATAGCTTGAATACTACCGAATATTTAACTGAAATGACGGAGGGCTACGAATGGTTTCTGGCGAAAACCTTTAACGTAATGAACTTGATATCGTCGAAGGAACGGATAGCTTTTTGAAAATATAGTGACGACAACTTCCGCTAAAGAGGTCACTCCCGGTGAAGGGATCTCGGCTCTTTCCCCGTAGAATGGGGTGCAGGATATTCCAAATGAATACCACGGTGCAAAACAAAAGTGAACGTCCTTGCAATAACAGCTTTTTGAAAAGTGTTCCAACAACATCAGATTAGGTTTGTTTTTAACTTTGCATTGATCCGAATCAATGCAGTCCCATCAATTGATCACACCACAAAGAACGAAAATATATTGATGTACGTATATGCCATCCGCATTCGCCACTGGGTCCCGTCATTACCCGTTAGGTTAGCTTACTAACGACAGAGCGGGGACTGGACTAGCGCGGATGCAAAACATATACAACATCTACTAATATATATACCAATATATTATATTTCGCTCAAGGCGTGAAAGAAATGCAACATCACAGAGAATGAACAGCATCTCGGAAACAATACAGATATCTGGGATCCCCGGGTTTCACAGAGCCGCTGAAACCCGACGTTCCCCTGGTCGTGTGGATAGCCTGTGCAATGAAATCCTAGACCCCTACGGGCGCGGCAAGTCACCCGCCAAAACCTGAAGCGAGGCAGCCCCCTTCAGCGCCGTGAATGGACCACCCAGCACTTCACGGAATCCGGTAACTTGGGCACCCCTCCTGGGTCAACCTGTACCCCCTACGAGTGCGGCGAATAGCCCGCCAATCCTAGAGTGAAGCCCCTTCCGTCTCAATGCCATGAGATGCGGGCTTGTTGCCCTCCAGAACCCGGCTATCCGTGCACCCCTCCGCGGGGCAATCCTAGTACAGAAAGTAAAATATACATACAACGGGTACATCGACCGCAACCAGGTCGTGCCCCAAAAGAATAATACAAACGGGCAGTGACGGCAGTCCACATGTCGGACGCTCGCCCCGCAATATCAAATGTACATAATACAACAAAACTGTACTAGCATTGCATCCAGGCTATCCCCCACGACCGATCCGCAACATCACAGCAAATACATAGAACATCAACGTGAAAGTCACGTTCGCAAATCCGTCTAACCGGGCTATAGCAGTTAGACCGGATTTACCGATCGAGTGACATTCACGGTCGCAGATATAATGTAAATAATGTGAAAAAAGTGTTTAAAAAATTTCCGATTGATCAAACAATTAACAAGTGGGCCCCAAAGAAAACTGTAGCACTCACAGAAACAATTGGCCTAACTTTAATATTCCAAAGCCCATATTTTAAGCCCAGAAGGCCTCTGTAAAAAAATGGTGAAGTGATGTGAATAGTGCGCGGCGGAAGGGCCGCACAAAGGGGGTTTTCGCGGCGGTTCCGCGCTCCAACTGTGGAGTTACTTCGTCCAATTTTTACAGAACTCTTAGATTTTCCAGTACATCAATATTTTACAACCTGAAAAATTTTTCGAGACCAAAAAATTTCAACAGAAACTGTCGTGGGCAAATACGGGTTTTTGGACATTTCGATCGATCGGAACTGAAAAACACATTACACAAAGCTAGACTAAGTTAATGGCGAGGCTCTGATACCACTGTAAGTGCACGGCGGCGCCCCGGCCGTCGATCCGACGCCGGAATGCGGAAGCGGTGAAAAACTAAAATTTTGCGGACTTTGCAAACCGGCACCACCGCGCACTATAACCCGGATCGAACCATTAACTAGTCTACGCTACTAAAAAGAAAGGGAATAGAGATATACCGACGATCCAAGTCCTCCGGTCTTCTCATCATCGTCCGGATCTCCTGCGGAAAAGTCCCGTCTCCTCCTCATCGCCGGAAGTGCACCACATCGCCTTCTTCGTTTACGGGCTCCCACCTCAATGCCGAGGCAACTCGGGCACGAAGCCGGCTACTCGACGTGCCCAAGATTAGCTGTAGGAAGTGTAGTGTAGAGGCTACTTGTCTCTTTGGGGTTTGTTGCCTTTGGATGGAGGAATGAAGATTGAACTTTGGAGGGAAATGAAGCTACCATTTTTGCAAGGAAATGAGATGAACAAATGAAGCACAAAAATGAATCTCTCATTTTTCTTCTCTCCTCAATTTGTGGCCGGCCAAGTCTAGAATGGAAATGTGGTGGAGAGTGAAACAAAAACAAGAGGGAGGTGAGTGTAGGAGAATGAAAGTGGTGACTCTAAACAAACATACACCATGCTTCAACTTTTATCAAACCATACCCTTTCCAATCACAAGTAAATGCAAGCATGGATGAAAGATATCAAATCCTATCATAATCAAACCATTATGCAAAAAAAACCCTCCACAAAAGTAATTTGCAAAACTGCAAATTACCCCCTCCATCTGAAAAGTCCGGCCGGGAAAGAACAAAGGAAAACCGGCCGGAACGGAATACAAACTGGCAACTCCAGAAAACTGGTCCCGTAATAAATTACAGGAAAACCCCGATACTGTGCATACACACCCGCATCTGTATTCCGTCCGGATACAAATGCAAAGAGACAAAATCTACAATGTACTAAACTAGGACCGGCTTAAACCAAAGCCGGCTAGTAACATCCGTTCGATCCTGATCCGTGCAATACCGCACGTATCTGATCGAACTCTGCCATATACCTATACGGCTACTAGTACAAACCGTCCGATCCTGATCCGTGCAATACCGCATGTATCTGATCGGACCCTGCCATATCTCCATACGGCCTCTACAGCGTTTCGCCCGAAAGCTGAGTAACTGAAAGTGTGGTGGACTCTAAAGACTCGTCAATACTATGGCTGTGGATTTAACCACTAGCACGTCAGAGGTATTAGCCAATACGTGACGGGCCACCAGCTATTGACCAAAAGGGACGTCGATGAGGAAGCTCACCCCGACACCCAACTGAGCCTGTCAGTGACAATATCCGTGCAGTCCGGTCCGTTCGTCTATGAGTATCGCATGGCGGGCCTAGGGGGTTGGTAAAAGTCAGACCCCCAAAAGCGGTACAAGTCGTGTCGGAGTGTAGCCCAGAACACCCTGAGATACTACTGGAATACCTACCAGTAAATCTCCTTGCCTTGGCCAAGGACTTTGTGTAATGGCTCTCCTAGACACAGCACGACCTCACCCCCAATACCGGGAGAGACGAACCCCTGAAGATACGCTCACTGCCTCCATGTGGCTCGGGACTGTACCCAACTAAAACCTGTTTGCACGACTCCTTTGAGCCGTGGTAGGGTAGTAATCAAAGTACAGTGGGAACTCACACGAGACAAATGACGATCCCCAGGTCGATGAACTAACCTGCACACATGTCACCAGGGAACTGCCATCTGACGTCTGGTATATGACCAACTAGCATGTTCCCGGCGAGTCCTGTCCGGTGTACTCATAACCCAATGAGCACCTGTATACATCTTAGGTGATCCAACTGACACCAGTGGCTTGTGAGACCGGCCACCGCCCCTCGTCGGGGTCTCGACTGTATACACTAGTCTACTAATGGAGTATCGATGCCCGGTCTCGAAACTCCCACGACTAGGGACCTTTTAAGGATATGCTTATAGACCCCCAGCTCCCACTTATATGATCGCCCTCATACTGCTGGTGGTCAAGCAAGAATCCTAGGGGCTCTATCAACATGTAATAGCGACGTGTCAGGTCACCTAAAACAGTACACGATGATAAAGGTAAACCAGATAGCATACTATCATCTCGAGTAAGACTGTCCTACCGGGATAGGTCCTCCCTCAATCATTACAATCACGTACCTGTGACCTAATAATTGACTCTGAGGGCACTATCGCCAACATAACACTGCAGATCCACTCACGAAGGCCATACCCCAGACTCAGTTCGAGCGGCTGATTGAGATGATAGGTCTTCGATACGCCAGTACATGGCCCTAGTGCAAGTGAGAGATTGTTAGTGTATATGCCCTAGAGGCCATTACTGTATCATACTAGTTTGTATATTACTTAATGGAAGCTTGGGATATTCACAGTTGTATAGACAATTTTGCTTAAAATGGTAGTATGCTACTTGGTTTGTTTCTACTTTAATATGTGCATGTGTTTCTTTTAGCATATCGCTTATACATATTAGTAGAGCCCTTAGGATCTTTGCTTGATTACCAGCGTTGTGATAGCAGTCACACTTATGGGGGCTGGGTAATCTATACGCACATCCTTATACAGGTCCCTAGTCGTAGGATTATCAAGACGGGGTATCGATACTCCAGAGTAGACAAGCGTATGCGTTTCTCATCCCAGCAAGGGAGATGGTCTGTCCCACAGCCATCAGTACGTCGTACTGGAGATAGTATGCGGGTACTCGTTAGGTTATGAGTACACTGGACAGGACTCGTCGGGAACTGTTGGTTGGTACTATACATATCGTCAGATAACAATTCCCAGGTGACAAGAGTACAGCTTAGTCCGTCGACTTGACACTGCTACTTCGCCTCGAGTGTGTTCCCACTGTACTTTGATTACTACCCTACTACGGCTCAAACGAGTCGTGCAAACAGGTAGTAGTTGGATGCAGTCCCGAAGCACTTGGAGGCAGTAGTGGTTAGATAGGATTCATCTCTCCCGGTATTGGGGATTGATATTGCGCTGTGTCTAGGAAAGCCATTACACAAAGTCCCTGGCCTGGGCAAGCGAGAATTACTGGTAGTGTTTCCAGTAGTTTCTCATGGTGTTCTAGGCTACACTCCGGCACAACTTGTACCGCTATTAGGGGTCTGACGTTTACCGCCCCCCTAGGCCTGCCATGCGATACTCTCAGACGAGAAGACCGGACTGTACGGAGATTGTCACATTCAGGCTCAGTAGGAGTTCGGATGGGTTTACCTCATCGGCCTTCTTATCGACATCTACTTGGGGACCGTTACGTACAGCTAGTGCCGCTTGCGGTCTGTGGTTAAACCCATTGCCAGCGCAGTGTCGAGTCTTTAGAGTCCCACACAGAGAGTTTCCCTGCACTGGGCGAAAGTTGTAGAAGCCGTATGGTTTTACGGCATGGCTACGATCACTTATGTGCACTTGTGCGCGTATGCTGTTCGGGCAGACAATGCTAGTGGGATTTGGTTTAAGCCGGATCCTAGTATTGTATGGATGGATTAGTTTTGTCTTCTGTGCATCCGCATTCTACGGAATGCGGATGCGGGTGTGTATGCACGGTTGTGAGGAGCGAAGAAGGAAGAGGTGCCTCATTAGGGTTTTGACCGTTGGTTCGGTCAAAACCATTATGACGTGAGGAAACTATTTACTAATTTTTTTAATGATAATTATGTTATGTCTAATTGCTTTGACCTTTTGACCATGCTTGACCATGTTGACATTTTGACCATTGTTGACTTGGATCTTTCATGAGAGCACTAGACTCTTCTTTTGCTCTTTGCTTTATCAAGACATGATAGTGGTCAAATCAATCTTAGTCATCATAATTATGATAAAAGATTGGTTTTTATTTTTCCATGGTTCATTATTCTTTTGGCATTCTCTCTCTTCATTTGGAGCTCTCATATTTTGTTCTTCTTCCTCCTCCTCACTAAGAAATCCTTTAGTTCTCATGTGTTGAGATAATTAGGATTTAAATAGACAAATAAATCCACCATCATATTCTACATTATCTAGGACATCAAGAGTAGCACACTTGTTACCCTAGTTACCTCGGCTTGAGGTGGAGCTCAGATTACAAACTCTTGGGTGGATCATCTTCGACTCAAGGAGGCCGCGGAGGTGACCAAGATCCAGATCGATCCTTGGAGCTTGCATGGACGAGGAGGAAAGCGGAGAGAAGACCCGAAGGACTTGGTTCGTGAGGTATAATCTCTTGAGCATAGTAGATAGAAGCTCTTGTAGTTTGTTAGCGATTGTTTGGCAAAGATCCTCAAGTTTTTAATCCATGTTACCTTGTGTCAAAAAAAAATTTTTTACCTATTCCGCCTCCCCGTAAGCACCGGGGTGGGTAACGTGGACTTACACAAATCATAACACTCCGCGGTCATCTATCGTGAACTCGGATTCTCTACCCTGTCTAACCCGATCTATGATCTCCAACAAGCAAGCATCTGTGGGCTGTGTCTCTCGGATGCGATCCAATAACTGAGGATGGGTGCGAATATAAGATAACTATACTCCTGTCGATGTGAACTCAAACTGTACACGGCTATCACATAGAATCTGCCAGTCTGGGGAAGACTGTCTCTGCACTATACTCAAATAAGATAAGCTACCTCCGGGCCTTCGACTTAAAGCATCTGCTACAACATTCGCTTTGCCCGGAAGGTAAAGAATCTCGCAATCATAATCCTTCACGAGTTCCATCCATCAACGTTGCCTCAAATTCAGATCCCGCTGCTAAAAAATATACTTTAAGCTCTTGTAATCTGTGAATATCTGGCACGACTCACTGTATAAGTAATGCCTCCAAATCTTAAGTGCGAAAACCAAAGCAGCCATCTCTAAGTCATGAGTGGGATAGATCTGCTCGTGCTTCTTCAACCACCGAGAAGAATAAGCGACAACCCTGCCGTGCTGCATCAACACACAGCCTAAACCCACTCGGCAGGCATCACAATAAACAACAAACCCACCTGACCCAGAAGGTAAAGATAAGACTGGTGCTGTCGTTAAGCGAGTCTTCAACTGCTGGAAACTCTGCTCACATGCATCTTTCCAAAGAAATGGAACTTCCTTCCTGGTCAACGGTCAACGGCGCAACAATACGAGAATAATCCTGCACAAAACGTCGGTAGTAACCGGCCAAACCCAGAAAGCTGTGAATCTCTGTAACTGATACAGGTCTGCGCCAGTGCTGTACTGCCTCGATCTTCTTTGGGTCCACACGTATACCGTCTCTCGTAATTACGTGACCCAAGAAATCCACACTATCCAGCCAAAAAGCATACTTGGAAAATTTAGCGAACAACTGGCGTTCCCTCAAAATCTGCAGTGTAATTCGCAAGTGTTGTTCATGCTCCTCTCGACTACGGGAGTATACAAGGATATCATCAATGAATACAATAATGAACTAATCAAGAAATGGCCTGAAAATGCAGTTCATCATATCCATGAAAGCGTCTGGGGCATTGGTGAGCCCGAACGACATCATCAAAAACTCATAATGCCTGTATCGTGTGCGAAAAGCAGTCTTCGGAATGTCATCCTTCCGAACTCTCAACTGGTGATACCCTGATCGCAAATTGATCTTCGAGAAATAGCCAGCTCCCTGCAGCTGATCGAATAAGTCATCAATATGTGATAATGGATACATATTTCGCACCGTAACTCGATTCAGCTGCCTGTAGTCGATGCGCAATCTCATGCTACCGTCCTTCTTCTTAACAAATAAGATAGGAGCTCCCCACGGTGATACACTCGGACGAACGAGTCCTATATCCAGAAATTCTTGCAACTGACTCTTGAGCTCCTTCAGCTCCGTCCGGGCCATCTGATAGGGTGGAATAGAAATAGGCCCCACACCAGGAATCAAGTCAACGCAAAATTCAATATCGCAATCAGGAGGCAATCCTGGTAACTCAGCAGGGAACACATCAGGAAATTCTCGTACGATTGGGACCCGGTCTAACAAGATCTCAGCGGCTCCCATGTCCTAAACAAACTCTAAGAACCCACAACAACCCTTCTTCAAGAGCCGCCCCGCACAAAGAGCAGAAATCATGTTGGCAGGAGTTATACTACAGTCTCCATCCACAACAAAAATCGGTTCGCCTGGAAAACAAAATCTGACCGCTTTCCCCCGACAGTCAACATAAGCATGATAAACGGACAGCCAATCCATACCAAGATGTACATCAAAATCTAGCATGTCCAAAAGAATCAGATCAACTAACGAATCTCTATCACCAATACATACTGAACAGGACTTGAATACGTGTCGGGCTACAAATGAATCTCCCACCGGAGTAATCACAATTAGCGGTAACTCTAATAACGACGATTCTCACCCCAGAGAAAGTGCAAAATGTGCAGACTCGTAAGAGAGTGTAGAACCGGGATCAAATAAAATATGCGCGACAATGGAACATACGGAAAGAGTACCTGTCACGACTGCATTGGATGACTGGGCATCCTGTGGAGTCAAAGGGAAAACCCGAGCCTGACCCCTACCCGCATCCTGTCGTCCTTTCACTCGATCTCCTCGTCCTCTCTGAAAATGTCCTGCAAAGCCTCGACCTCGTGGTGCAACAGCCTAGCGCATAGTACAACTGGTGGAGGAAGTAATGCCATCGAAGTAGAAGGTGGAGGGGGTAAAGTAGCCTGTGGAAATCTAGTCCCTCCATGGAGTCTACAATCCCTAGCGAAATGCCCTGGATGTCCATAACTAAAACATGTAGATGGGGGCCTCTTCTCATTGGGGTACGAACTGAACATCTGGCCTTGAGTCCAACTTCGACCAAGACTGCGGCCTGGAGTGTGTCTGCCTCAACCTCTGCCGAACTGCCTGGTAACTGATCCAATAGATCTGGTCCTCTTTGGCTCCGGAATGATCGATGTCTCGTTCAGACGCTCTTCTACTCGCATAGCTACATCCATAGCCTGCGCATAAGTATCAAAATGCTGGGAGCCTATCGCAAGGAACAGCTGTGTATCCAGACTCCTCACAAACCTCTTCACCCTGAGCTCCTCCGTAGGAACTAAGTATGGAGCATAGTGTGACAACAGGGTGAACTGTAAATCATACTCTGTCACCGACATATCTGCAGATTTCCGAAACGCCTCAAAACTGCTAGCTCTGGCGTCCCTCACACTCTGTGGAAGAAATCTGGCAAGGAAAACCTAAGAGAACTCTGTCCATGACATCGGAGGAAGACCAGTGGCTCGCCCTTTTTCCATCGACTCGCACCACTCCTGTGCAAGTCCATCTAATCGAAAGCTGGTTAGCTCCACCGACCTCGCATCGGAACATCTCAATGACCTGCCGATCCTAGCCATCCTATCAAGGAAGGACTGAAGATCCTTTGATGCGTCGGTCCCTATAAACACAGGAGGTCTAAACCTCATAAACTCCGGTGATACCTCCATCAGCCTCGAATCTATAAGTGCGACAGTCTGCATGGGTTGTACATCGGGCTCTACCATGGCCGGTGCCTGATCCTGTCTCTGTACACTGGCGGCCTCAGCCAACTGTCCTACCATCTGCTGTAAGCCCAACATGCCCTCCTCTATCATAATCAGTCTATCTGGAGGATGAGGATCAACAAGTTCTGGTACCGCCGGAACGTCTGGTATGTCAGTCGCCGTTACAAACGGATTCGTCCTAGCTGCATCCCTGGCTGCGGCTCACCTAGTTTGCATAGCCATAGCAACTGGAACATGAAACGAGAGTTGATAAGGCGTACGAATAGGAACAACAATAATAGGAAGTCAAAGGAAGGATTAATCAAGATATACATCCTAAGGTTACTTAGGCTGAGTATCGTAGCGTAAATATGCCGCGGAACATATGTACGGTACTCTACTCATACTAAATCACCCACCCCATGAAACCAAGGGCCAACCTACATAACAAAATTTAAAACCTACTACTACAACTCACTACTCGGTTCCGTAAGGTAATCCTAAGCTCTGATACCAACTTTGTCATAACCCAAATTTTTGGTCCGTGACCGGCACTTAGATTGCATGACATCTAAAAATATCGACACAATCTGAATAAGCCAAAAACCAAGATCAAAAACCTTTTTTGAGAAATTTAGAAAATTCTAATTTTTAAGTGATAACCACGGATTTTAAGTATTTAAAATTTTGGCAGTATCTCCCTTTTTAATTAATAATAAAAGCAGTTATAAAGTGTTTAATTAAGTTGCATCCCTAGTTAGGAGGAAAACAACACCAAACGGCAGAAATCAATACACAAAATTTATACGACGCTTAAAGCGAAGAATTTCATGCATAAATAAAGAAAACATAAGTCAACACAACTAACGATCTCACTCAGTTGAATTTAAACATATACAAACATATTTCTTTCTTTGTCAATATACAGGTCTGATGGAGTGATACTAGATCCAATATACATATACCAAAATAGGAGGTTACTACATAGATAACCCACCTAGCAAAAAGAGCGATAAAAACTGACAAGTGGATCCACACCGCTTCTATGGGTCCTGATTGAATCGTTATCTTCGTGTCGTATTTGGAAAAGTTTTAATCATAACCAAAGAAATTTATACTCCAATTAATTGATGGTGTCTATTGTAGTTTCTTCAATGAGAACAGATCATCCACTGAGAAAGTGTGATTTATTTGAAATCGTTTTATTGGAGTTGAAAATTAAAAGATAAAAGAAAATGATTCAATATTTATGAAGTTTGGTTTCAAGAATCATAAAGAAATAGATCTAAAAACCAAGAATTACTAAAGATCAAGAAAATATCCAAATCGATTGAAATATCAAGATATGAAGAATAGCTCCGATTGAGTTAATAGCTAATGATGACTCTAATAATTCCTAATCTTATCTATTGAATATTTATAACTAGATTGATGATGATGATTGAAGATTAGGGATCAATTGAAGAAACTAGGGTTTCTCCTTCACTATCCCTTGTCTTTTCAATCATAATCATTCGGATCTAGCCTCTAGCAAAGAAAATCACCGATAGTTTGATCCCTAACTTGCAATGAAATAATCAAGAAGTCATTTCGCTCCAAATTAGGTCATCAACGATTCTTTTTGCTAAGGTTCATAAATCTCATAAGAATTAAGACTAGTATGAAGATTTGATCATCATTAGATCTATCAATTCTCTCGGATTCTCCACAAGCGGAGAATTTACTCAAGCATCATGAAAATAAATGAATTAAAGATCAAGAAGCTTCATAATGCAAGAGTGTAAAGAAAACAAGAAGTACAATTATCACTTTTATTGAATCGATGACTAATTACACATTCCCTCAATTCGAGGTTACAAGATGTTTCTCTCGATCGCTCCTTTTGAAGAGGTAACTAGATTCCGTCGAAGCTCGCTTCGCTTCGGTCTTCTTGAGTCGCGGATCGTCGTGGATCTCTTGCTCGGATGAAGATCGGCGTTGCTTCAAAGGCTCGTTGAAGGCTTACTTGATTCGGTTCTCGATGAATCTTGATTTGGCTTTTGAAATTGGATTTGGGCTAGGGTTTTGAGTTCAAGTTGTGTCACTCAACTTGTGGAAATTTGGCTCAATATTCAACCACCCAACAACCTTTGTAATGAAACCCTAGGTCCCTTTTTATTGTTTTCCCTTTAACTTCCCCTAGAAGCTAGGTCTAGCTTCCCTTGGAAGCTTGGTTGTTATGAGGCTTGTATAGGAAGCTAGGTAGAAGTTTCTATATTAAGGTAGGTAGCTAGCTTGCATGAGAAGCCTTTCTGTTGGAGGGAAACTTCTGTAGATTTGAAGCGTCTTGAGGAAGTTTTACAGTTGAAAGGAGCCTTTGTAGAAAATTTCTGCCGCCGACGAGTTGACTCGGCCATGGATCCACGGCCGTTTGAGGTGATCTCTGCATGATTTTTCTAAGGTAATTCTGATATTGGCTTTATGGCACTTTCCTGATGTCTGGAACAATTTTATACTTTCTTGTTCACTGCCAGATCTCAAGTCTTGGACTTGATGTATTTTATCAGCACATTTAGCAATTCCGGCTTTTTACCCTGGAGAATTTCTTGCACACAATCTCGAGACAAGTGTTGATACACAAAAGATCATGCATGTAGTAATAAACACACAATTTCCCTCATAATGCCGGTTATAATGTATAACACATGTTATTTGATATTTTGCAGACAAATTGCTAATATGTGCTATATTTATACCAAACACCTTTAGATGATTACAAAGAGTAGGGAAATTGATGTGTACAAAATGCAATATTTTCGACTGATCACGTCCACGCGACTCCTGCAAGAAACTAAGGCACAACGGGGGTGAGTTGCCAACTCAGTGAATAAAACTAACATATATCGGCTGATAATGTAAGTATGACGAACTAGAACTAACAGCAATAAAGATGAGTATAATGCATGATAATATGTGGAAGCATGAATATGTACTACTAAATATATAAATCAAAACTGAAATCTCGTCAATTATTTCCAAAAAAAGTTCATCTTTCCGTGTCCAACATCGACACAAATCTTTTGTTTCCATCAGGCATCATTCCCCGAGCGATCCTGCAAATCATTAACACCGGTCGGTATCATCTAGATATCCGCCGTGTAAGTCTACGGTAGCGCCCCGGTCGTCTGTCCGAGGCCAAAATGCGGAAACGAAAACTTTTTCAAACTAGAAACCGGCACTATCGTATGCTTAAAACCCAGATCGAACCATTAACCTACAACTAGCTATTTAGAGAGAGGGTTGGAAAGCTATAACGATCGATCCGTGTCCTTCGGTCTTTGGCCACCATCCCAAGCTCCTCGCGGCATCTCCGGTCTCGATCTCCTAGTCGGAAAGGGCACCACATCATCGATTCTTTTTACGGGCTCCCGCTTCATCCGAAGCAACTCGGGCACGAAGTGTGCTTGCCGACATGTCCAAGGTGATGTAGAGAATGTTTGTGATCACTTTGTCTCTTGCATCCATGAGATGGATGGAGGTTGAAGGTGTTGCCATTGATGGAGATTATGAGGTAGAGGAAGAAGAAGAAGTTTTTCTCCTTTTTTTATGATTCTTGTGATAAAATGAGAGAGAGTGTTGTTAAAAATTATAAGCCCACCACCATATCATGGCAGCCCCTCTCTCTCCTCTTATCATATCAAGACTCAAAACCATCATATAATGTGACACATGCACAAGAAAAGAGACCATGAGTCATCACTTGTGCATGTGTCACAATTAATGATCTTAATCATGATTTTGTGCTCATAATTTCCATTAACAAACATTAATCCAAATGTTTGCAACAATAAAAAGATACGACAACATCTAAAGTAAACTCGTGGCGGATCTCAAGGATACCCCTCACCTGTATATACATACCTGCATCCGCATTCCGACTGAATGCGAATGCGACGAGACTAAAGTAATCCAACAAATCTAATACTAGGATCCGGCTTAAACCAAAGCCCACTAGTATGATCCGCCAGATCATGATCCGTGCACTACTGTACGTATATGATCAGACCCTGCCATATATCATACAAGCTCTACAACGTTTCGCCCGAAACTTGAGAAACTGTCTGTGGGGGAATCTAAAGACTCGTCAATACTTTGGCTGTGGATTTAACCACCAGCACGTCAGAGGTACTAGCCATACGTAACGGGCTACCAGGTATTGACCAAAAGGGAGGTCGATGAGCGAACTCATCCTGACACCCTACTGAGCCTGTCAGTGACAATATCTGTACAGTCTGGTCCGTTCGTCTATGAGCATCGCATGTCGGGCTTAGGGGGTTGGTAAAAGTCAGACCCCCAAAAGCGGTACAAATCGTGTCGGAGTGTAGCCTAGAACACCCTGAGATACTACTGGAATACCTACCAGTAAAGCTTTTGCCTTGGCCAAGGACTTCGTGTAATGGCTCTCCTAGACACAGCGCGATCTCACCCCCAATACCGGGAGAGACGAAACCCCTGCCGATCCGCTCACTGCCTCCATGTGGCTCGGGACTGTACCCAACTAAAACCGGTTTGCACGACTCCTTTGAGCCGTGGTAGGGTAGTAATCGAAGCACAGTGGGAACTCACATGAGACAAATGACGATCTCAGGTTGATGAACTAACCTGTACACATGTCACCAGGGAACTGCTATCTGACGTTAGGTATAATACCAACTAGCATGTTCCCGGCGAGTCCTGTCCGATGTACTCATAACCCAATGAGCACCTGTATACATCTTAGGTGAACCAACTGACACCAATGGCTTGTGAGACCGGCCACCGCCCTTCATCGGGGTCTCGACTGTATACACTAGTCTACTAATGGAGTATCGATGCCCAGTCTCGAAACTCCCATGACTAGGGACCACTTTAAGGATGTGCTTATAGACTACCCAACTCTCACGTATATGATCGCTATCATACTGCTGGTAGTCAAGTAAGAATCCTAAGGGCTCTATCAACGTGTAATAGCGACCTGTAAGGTCACCTAAAGCAGTACACGATGATAAAGATAAACCATGGTAGCATACTATTCTCCATCAACGTGTAATAGTGAACCACAATGTCACCTAAAACATGTACACGATGATAAAGACAAACCAGATAGTATACAATCATCCTGAGTAAGATTGTCCTACCGGCATAGGTCTTCCCTCAATCATTGCAATCACGTGCCTGCGATCCAATAATTGACTCTGAGGGCACTATATCCAACACACCGTGCTTCACAACTATCTCCGGTATCGAGTATTCTCGTTAGGCTCCCCGCCTCAAATGCGGCTTTCCTGTCCCTGAGTCTCAACCGGGTCCATGAATCCGACTGTATAGCTACCCCACTCAGTCCGGATAACCGTAAAAATCCGCAACCATATAGCTCCCCCACTCAGTTCGGAATAAAACCAAATCATAAAAACAATATCTCATTGTAGACATGCCACATCAATCATGAAGAATCACCAAATATACTATATCGCACATAAAACTCAAAACCAGAATCCACAAAATCCAATGCATCTTTTATCATAATTAATGATACTTGAAATGAAGCATGATATATGTTCATAATAACATTGTTGCAATTTAACTAACATTATTGATGTTTAAGGTATGAAATGAATCATATGCGATATAAAAAGTACCAAGTGTATATGTGACATGTCAATATCGACGAGGTGTAGTGTAACATGTAGATATGTGCACGTGCAATATGACTCATCGATAATTTATGCAGTGTTCTAGCAATGGTTAAACATAACAATATATATATATATGAATGCATATGGTGGAGTAGCTAAATTCAATTTTCATACACAAAGAAGAAATACCTACACTTAAATCTACAGGCGTATTACGCCATCCAAACAAAATCCCCCGGTAGATGTTTAGTCTACTCACCGGAATACGTCGAATCTACTCGGATATCCTCAATCCCTTTCTTTTCCTTGCGCCTCCGAAGTTTCCGTATTCGAATCTAACATTGAAATTAACTTCGTATAAAAAACGGCTAAACTTCGATACGGCAAAAACGTGAAAATATAAGATTTACATACGACACAAGCTACGTGTGACTATTGTGAACTTTCTAAGACTTATCTGATCTGGTTTAACCCTTTGCTGTTCATAACAGAAAACGCAGAATTGCGACACAAACTATCCGTATCGCATTTAGAAGTTTTAATCTCAATACAGATATTAGTTTCCAGATTTTATATACTGATAATATAACATAAACAAGCAATACCAGACATCCTAATATAACCACAGAGAGCTACCCTACAAAAACCAACACCCAATACTATGAAAGACCCGGCGAGCTCGGATTTTGGGTAAGTTTCGCCGGCCAAAATCCGAGGAAATGGGTTCATCTTTCTAGTGGTTATTCTAGGTCCAGATATAAGATTAAGGCACTGTTTGATTTTGTTAATTATTATCTAAACTATAGCAGATTCAAAACAGAGCCTATACTTATCAAAATACGATATTTCCGATATCCGATTTCTATACTAAAACAGTACTGAATTAAAATTTGTAAGGTTGAAACTTATACCTACAGAAAGACCGCTGAAAAAGCTTCCTCCAAGATGCACATGCTCAAAGGTCCTAGCTAGAGGTGGTGGTAGTGATGCTTCGTACTTAGTCTCTCTTCTCCTCTCTTTTCTTTTCTTTGTTGTTCTAGGATTTCTTTTTCTTTTAAGCTAATTAACTTGTTTCAAAAATGATATATGAACTGAACTAATTTAAAAAGATAATGAGTATGAGTGATCAGTTGTAGGAGGAGGTGTCACCTAAAAAGAGTATGGTATAGCCATGCAAGTAGGAGGTGTAGCATGGAAGGTTCATGCAAGGAGGATGTGTTACCATGAATCATGTCATGCAAGCATGAAGTGTCATCTAGGTTATGTTATACCATGAGTGTAGTTTAAGCTTAACCATGACCTTACCCTTTTATACATAAACCCTCATAAAACCTCCAACTTTCACAAATAATTAACTTTTCACAAAACCCTTCATGATACTTATCATTACGTAAACAAACTATTTCTTTACTAATTTAACCTACTATATATAAAAAGGTCTTTTATTACAATTAATTTTAATTTAACATTTTAATTTAATAAATAATTTAATTAATTAATTAAATATTTCAAATTGTTACATTTGTCAAGGCATAGTGTATGGTAGCTGTTTGTTACCTTTCTGTTGCTTAAATAGATGCGTTGGTTTGGGACAGTCGTACAGCCTTGTTGGCCTTAGTCAAGGGCGAGTATAGGTAGGTTCAAATTAACGTAGACAATGACGGGTAGAACATGACATGTGACTTATGATTTGTTGGCCTTAGTCAAGATCATAAGAGCATGGGGTAAAAATCACATCGGGAGTTTCAAATATACAGGAAACATGCCAGGCATACGCATACCTTCTGGAGTATGATAACGTGAGTGGATTCCATCAGGCTATCATGTGATGATAGTTGGATCCCGATACACACAGATGAGTTGGTTTACTCCTCGGGTGATTTTAGATGATCCCGACTAATTCTTCTTTCTGGTTTGGAGGAGAATTTGAGGATATAGTGGGAGACATCCTGATTAGATAAAATGATTAACCATTCTGATCTAGGTTAGAGTGCACGCTGAGTGTTTCTTTTCTCTCTCTCTTTGGCAGCGACCATGGCCCGACCCTAGACTAGAACTCATGAACCAAGTTAACCGGACCTTTTTAAAACACTGGCCTTTGGATTGTCAGAGTTGCATACTTCATTGCCACTCCTACTTTTACCCTTTGCTTTTCTCCGGAACATTCCGTATCACTACGAAGATCCACAATTATTGGATATGACCATCGTATAGTTACATACGAACTCAAAAATACTTGTTTCAGATTTGCGGATGGTTTCCGGTTCTGTAGAAATTGAATAGGACTATTCAGTTGTCTTTTCTTTTTACCTTCTCTCAGGTTATGAGGGCTCCTAGGATTAGGAGAGGGTACACCTATTGCGCTTATTGGATAGTCTTCTTCCAAACCATAGGCAGGTGCGGAAATGTAGGGAAAGAAGAAAACCAAATAGTTTAAGTATGGTGTACAGGAGGTACTAATTAAAGACAGATAAAGGGATTAGAAAGAGGGCAAAGTAAATTGCGACTGCTATCATTCATGACCAAACCACGTATTTCATCGCCATTCCTACTTCACCTTTGTATTTCTCCAGAACACCCCGTATCACTACGAAGATCCACAGTTATTGGATAACCCGTTGTATAGTTATATACGAACTCAAAGGAACTTGTTCCAGTTCGAAGATGGATTCTGGTTCAGCAGAAATAGAATAAAAATTATTCAGTTGTCTTTTATCTTTACCTTCTCTCAGGTTGAGAGTACTCCTAGAATTAGGAGAGTACACCTATTACGCTTATTGGATAGTCTTCTTCCAAACCATAGGCTGGTGCCGGACGGTAGGGAAGGAAGAAAACCATTTAGCCTAAAGGTGGTGTACAGAAGGTAATGAGTAAAGAAAAATAAAACGATTTGGAGAGATGGTAAGGAAATATACGGTTATAGTCATGAATCTGGATAATGGAAGAGGCATTACTAGGAATACCTGGATACCCCTTCGAAACATTTTTATGTTTCAGTTTCACTATGCGTTGTTAATTGAAAACTGCTTTCCCAATTAGATCCTTACTCCAGGGTATGTATTTAGCAGGTTTGATTCTCACATCTGTATGGTTTTACAGATGATGAATGGGAGTAAGTTATTGGGAATTAGGTGATTACATCCTCATTATATCGGAATTTGTTGTAATTGGTGATATTTGAGGAAATCACCTGGGTTTTTGCCTGATGGCAAATATTTGGTTTTGAATATCCGTTGTTATGCACCAATTTCAAACTGATATATCTGTACATTTATTTTATAAAGTGAGATATAACTTTTTGAAATTATACCCATGAAATTTACCTATATCAGTTGATGGTTAGGAAAGGAGCATTAAACAACAGTGTAATTCTTCTTAACCATAGTACAGTTTTCAACCTACGACGCACAGGGTTTGAGTTATTGAACTCAGGGGGCTTATACAAAGTATTGTATGTTGTCCAGTGTCCATTAAGATAGAGGGGTTGGTGCTCGTACTATATTCTATTTACTTTTGACTTCTCCAGTTTTAGACAAGTATTTCGTAAAAATATAAGGTCTAAGTTTTGAGAAGTTATAGGTACAAGAATAAAATAGAGAACTATGTGTTGCAAGTATCAGGATTCTTTAAGGTGATCGAAAATGTAGATACTTGTGTTTGGTAGTCAGTTGATAGTAATAGTTTTGAGAACTTGCTTCTCTTTCAGGTTACTCATATCTGGATGTACTCCTAAGTTGAGTAATACTGATAGGCCTCTCTCCATTTAGTTGACATGCATTGGAGACAGCTACATGATTTGAATCTGGTTCCAATTAAATCAGTGCCTCTGTTTCTATATTGTATATAGAATGGTTCATATCTTAACGATGTTAAGGTATATGGAGTTATCCGGATTATGCTTAAAACCAGACTCTGGATAACTCAAGGCACTTTTCTGTAATGGCAGTTTGTGGGTTATCCCGGGCTATGACGAGGGTTAACTTTCTACCATCTGGAAGATCAATAGTGATATTGTTCTTGACTCGCCACAGTTTTAGTAAAATGGATTTTTTCAAAAATCAGTAGTGGGAGTATGGTAGAACTGGAAGTGATTCCAGAACCACAAACGATTACTGAAAATTTAATAGAACCTAATGATTCAATCGGGTTTGACATTCCATTAGCCACTCCGCAGATATGGCAGGTAACCTGAGACGCCCGAGAGGTACTTCGATATTCTCAAAGACGGTGACAGGGAGATTCTTGTTTACCCAGATTTCCCATTACTGCTGTTCTAGACTATGAGACCCGGTAAGAGGATGAGTATAGCGTCGTTCTAAACTAGCTTTAGAAGTGCACGTGTATATGACTCTGCCAGAAGGTTGTTGTAGTTAGTGGGAGCAGCGGAAGCATAATGGACAAGTAGCTTATGTCTATTTATAGACTACAACATGTATAGCGGAAATAGATCATCTATTTTTGATGTGAAAGTCATGGACTTTGACTTCATCAGAATAGGAGATGGATCTGTTAAGAAGGTGGTAGGGTGTCATGTCCTGGTATTTGTATGACATGCACATTGTAGGAAATGAAATTCCTAAATTACGATCGGTTATACTATGGTTGTCACATAGTGGTTTCTCCATATAGGATATGGATATAATATCAGGTATTCTGGTTACTAGAACGATGGTTTTAGATCTAAATTTGGGTAGTTTCCCAATCTTGGTACTTAGACAGTATTCTAAAGGTATTTTAGAATAGACGACTCCTGGCATTGTGGTGTACCTACAGGTGATGGAGTCACCCTCTCTAAAGGTGTCTTACAGACTAAAGAGGAGAGTGATGTGCATGATTGGCATATCACTTGCTTAGGCAATTGAGTCAATCATGAAATGTCAAGTACCACACCAGATGTTGTTTTTGTACTAGATGCAAGAAGTTTATATTAATCCAATCTTAGAGAAACGTTCGGAAGCAATTTCTGAACATAAGTGGATGTTCTATGGATTTGATAACGGCAGCCTCCTTCGGGAGATGGTTATCATTCCAAGCTTCCAAGGTGACATGGATGACAGAGTGACTGTCAGAGTTATAGTTTTCCCTCTGACGAGGGGCAGTAGTTTGGCCAGGTGGTCCAAGCGGATACTGAGGGAGGTATGGCGCAGGATACTGATTAAATTCAGTTGACGATACAGTCTAAGAGGTTTGCTGGATTTAGAGTTCATTTATGAACTAGGTCCCATCATATATCCAAACATATTCTAAGACAGGTATTGCTCATTTCAGGAGATGGCTTTCTCCGCGAACTTGAAATAAAGAGAGATATAGAAAGAAACATCAGAGCGGATCCATTCACTGATGCTATTTCTCGAACGCAATAGTTTTACAAACGAGCGTTGTGAAACTGATTAGTAGAGGAGTTGGTTGTTCGGTATCACACGGGCTGTGAGTATGCGACACCACAATAATTAGCCTTAAGTGCAAATGGGAGATTGTTGGCTATAGTGCCCTCAATTCAATTATTGGATCGCAGGCACGTGATTGCAATGATTGAGGGAGGACCTATACCGGTAGGACAGTCTTTCTCGAGATGATAGTATGTTATCTGGTTTGTCAATATCATCGTGTACATGCTTCAGGTGATATTGCAGATCACTATTACATGTTGATAGAGTCCATAGGATTCTTGCTTGACTATCAGCAGTATGATGGCGATCATATAAGTGAGAGTTGGGTGGTCTATAAGCACATCCTTAAAGTGTCCCTAGTCGTGGGTGTTTCGAGACTGGGCATCGATACTCCATAAGTAGACTAGTGTATACGGATCGAGACCCCGACGAGGGGCGATGGCCGGTCTCACAAGCCATTGGTGTCAGTTGGTTCACCTAAGATGTATACAGGTGCTTATTGGGTTATGAGTACACCGAACGGACTCGCCGGGAACATGCTAGTTGGTATTATACTTATTGTCAGTTGGCAGTTCCCTGGTGACATGTGTACAGGTTAATCAATCGACCTGAGATCGTCATTTGTCTCGTGTGAGTTCCCACTGTGCTTTGATTACTATCCTACCATGACTCAAAGGAGTCGGGCAAACAGGTTTTAGTTGGGTACAGTCCCGAGCCACATGGAGGCAGTGAGCGGATCGTCAGGGGATTCTTCTCTCCCGGTATTGGGGGTAGAGGTCGCGGTGTGCACGGATGACCATCACCAGAAATCCTTGGCCAAGGTAGTCGAAAATTACTGATCCAGGATCAGTTGTTTTTCAAGTGGTGATGGGTTTTATGCTGACACTAAATATCGCGTTATTAGGGGTCAGAATTTATCCACCCACTAGACCCGATATGCGATACTCAATGTCGAACGGACTGGACTGTACGGATATTCTCTCTGTCAGGCTTAGTAGAGTTTCAGGATGAGTTCGCTCGTCGGCCTCCCTTTCGCTCAATACCTGCGCAGCCGTTACGTACAGCTAGTACCACTAATGTGCTTGTGGTTAAACCCACTGCCAGCGTATTGATGAGTCTTTAGAGTCTTACACAGAGAGTTTCCCAAGTTCGGGCGAAACGTTGTAGAGGCCGTATAGTTTTATGGCAGGGTTTAATCATATACGTGCACTTGTGCATGGATCATGATCGGACGGTAATACTAGCGAGCTTGATTGTTCGCTATTTTCTACGCGTTATTAAATTTTTAATTACCGCAATCAAGACGGTGTCGCTTGGTAGCTAGCCGGTTGAGTACGGGTCGATCCACAGGGAGATGGAATCTTTTTCTATATGTTTTAACGAGTTAAATCCAAATATTTTGGGTTTTGTGTTAAGATCTACTAACGAGATAAAAGATGATAAAGGACTTGCTAGGGTTAGGATTAGGTTAGTTCAAGTTAGGATATCTCACCTCTTTCAATGCCCTTTTTAATATCGGTGTTAAAGTAATCGGCAACAACGGGGATTAGCACGACTAGAAAGGAACTTGCAAGTATAAACTAGGCTTTCCATGCTTAGTTTCTTCCTTTTGGTCCTTGTCCTTCCGTTCTTGTCTCTTAGCCCTAACATCCAATTAATTCAACCATAACCGGTCTAACTAGGTAATCACCGCTATCATGTAGGATAGGGTGCCGCAGTGAGCGGATTGTGGTTCAATAAAAGGGTGTCCGAATTAAGATGTTGGGCAAAGAAAGGAGTGAGAGAGATTTCTTTCTCTTAAAACTTCCTTCTCCTGCCCTAACAAGTGAGAAATTACTCACTCATTAATAAGATAAAAATAAAACAAGAGGGAAGGTAGAAAGAATTTAGGTTAAGAGGAATTTACAGCTAGCTATTTGAGACCTCACCTAGGCAACGATCTTACTCAAGCATCATTGTTGTTAATGATAAAGAAAAATAGAAGAAAAACAAGATACGGAAAAACAGCAATAAATTACTACGACTAATTTAACAATTAAAAATTGCAGAAGGAAATAAACATGCAAGAATAAAAGAACTCTCTTTTTATATTTTTATTGATAACCACTCAAAACTCACTACAAATTTTCATAGAGAAAGAAAAAGAATTACAGAGTTTAAATCCTAGATCTAATAAAAAGAGGCACCCTAAGAAAGGCACCCTAAAAGAGGCACACTTAATTTGGTTTTGAGCTCTCTTTTTTATAGATAGGAAAACCCTAGGTTTACATTCTGATCCAATCACGAATTTACAAAACTACCCCAAAAGATCCGAGTCAACGCACCGACACTGCCACCGACAATGTGCATATGCGGACGCGAAACTGCGGCAGAAGTGCCTGTTTGGCCGCGGTTCCGCGGCCATTTGGTGGACTTAGGGCATCAAACTTTCTGGTCTTTTTCATGTTGCTTTTATCTTCTGTTTTATCCTCTTGGTTTCTCAGAGTTTCTTCAATTTCCTTCCAGATTTTTAACAGCGTAAGATAATGTAGACTTTTGCCTTGAGCTCCGCGTTGAAGTCTTGGATCTTGTGCTGCCCTTGTGCTTTGTGCATTGAAGTGACCAACGATTTTCCATTTTGTCTCTTGAACTAGTAGGCGGCATCATACGGATAGTGCGCGGAAACCCGTATTTATCTGTTGTTGGCAGTAATCCTGCATTTGTTGCGAATTTTCCTGAATTTCACTGTAAAGAGCTGAGAACCTGTAAGCTGCAACTATTTAGCAGTTATGGATCAAAAAGTACCTACTTATATGCAATGTGATTAAGAATTAGTGATATAAAAATGCAAAATTCTGATATAAACAAATACCCCCAAACTTATCTTTTGCTCATCTCGAGCAAAGCCAATTTTATTCTCAAAAATTCCTATCCTCACTTTCGCAGGGAACGCGATTGTACTGAGCTCGTGCAACAAGCCGTTAAACCTCTAGGTGTCCCTAGTAGGAGGAGTGTTGTCTCCTAAGGGTTTTCAGCGGATACTACCCACAAAATCCGATTTATTTGGCTGTTGACTCTAATTCTTTAATTCAGTATTCTAGCGAGGAAGTCTATTATCTTCAATTTGGAAATCATCAACCTGTATTCTTCACACTTCCTTTTCATTTAACCTTAGATCATATACGTTTTGCCATTTTAAAAATCTTTCAGCATCTCCTAAGTTTCCTTCTAAAGCACAATTTTAACTCAGGAAATTTTATCATCTCTACTGAAGATATAAGCCCTATCTTTTATTCTTATCTCTCCTCCAAACACCAATCATATACATTTACGTGTGTGTAATTATCACCCCTACACTTGGAAATTCAATTCAAGCTATTATACTCTTGTCCATCTTCCAAAATACTTTTTAGTTGGTGAATTCTAGATGAAATTGCTCATACATCCTTCATGCGATCGTTAATACTTCTTGAGGTACTAAACGACCGATTACAAAATGTGCTTGCGTATTTAGGCATAATTCCTCGTCTTGCAACACCTAAGGCTTACCAGTGCCTCCCAAACCAGTTGGTCTAAGGCACTAGGTGATAAAACACCATCGCTATATTTTTTTTATGTATGTTGCCTTAAGCAATTACAAAACCAGTGTTCATTTTTTTATCTCTTTATTCACCACTTATACTTTTATTTTATTTTCCTTCATACTAAGGACTTTAGACAAGAGCATTTCAAGGTATCCTCTACTATCCCAAATTTCAAGATATGTGTAAGTGCGTAAAGTAGGGTATATATTTTTAGAATTTGGACTTAAGGTTTAGAATTAGTTTTTTCAGACTTATACTTCAAATAAAGCTTTCAATACTCTTTACTTATTTCGACTTAGCCCAAGAACTGAACTCAAAATTTGCCTATTTCTTAAATAAACTACAAGGACGTATATTTTCTACAGTTAAATTTTAAGAAAGGTTATTTTTAGGGTTTTTAATTTACTAAGCTTAGGATCTAGTTTTTCCTAACTAGTCAACCGTCATATTGAACTTGAGTCAAATATGGCCAAAATTGAAATTTTCAATTTTTATAATTTTTTAAATTTTTTTATCAATTTATATATATATATTTTTTTTATATTTTTATATTTATTTATTTATTTTCGTTTTTTAATAAAGATGCAATGCAGAAAAATAAGATACGGAATTAAATATGCAAAGAAAAACAAATATGTACAAAGAAATAAAAACATGCAGATGCAATGCAAAGATAATTATTTACAATCAACTCTCACCCCCAAACTTAAACTTGACAGTGCCCTCACTGTCAAATTGTCGGCGCTCCCAAAAAGCAAACCAAAAAATATATACAAAAAATGGGTCCCCCCAAATT
Source organism: Agapanthus africanus (assembly GCA_030015575.1). NCBI lineage: Eukaryota > Viridiplantae > Streptophyta > Magnoliopsida > Asparagales > Amaryllidaceae > Agapanthus > Agapanthus africanus. Next base: position 229,428,855 of record CM057350.1, read on the forward strand.
TAAGTGAAATAGCGTTTCCACTGTTTAAGCGTTAAAGTTCAGAGTTAGGGGGAGAAAACAGTATCAAGCTATACAAGGCCTTACAAGGGCCAAAAGTGAGCACCAACCATTCAAAAATCCTATCTCTGTAGTGTGCTGGTTGGTGAAAGAATACGGCGAGGAAAGAAGTGGAGAATACGCGAGACCGTATGAGGATAGAAGTGTAATACGGTCTCGGTATATGAGAAGAAGAATGGAGGAAGGGGAAAAATGGTGTACGAACTTGAGGGTGAAAATGAATTGAATAAATTAGTACAATCTGTAATGATCGATGTGAAAAGATGGATTGCACTAATCTATCAATATGTCAAAAAATTGGGTCAAATCCCTCAAGATTCGTAAGAAAACATGGGTACGCCGAACTTAGTAAACCAGACACAGATAATGAAGGTGATACGGTGTCTTGTGCGGTCGGAATGATGGAAAGGATGGAGGGGAGTGATTGAGGAAGGGTATCAGTTAAAGGTTCAAGAGGGTATACACGGTCAGTGGAAGGGATATGATGAATTGGAAAATCTGACTCATCAAGCAAAACTGGTTCATCCTCAATACTATCCTCAAAATTCCCCTCAAAAGTTATCTCATCCATGCATTTATCATCAAAATCCAGAGGCATATGAAGTTCGGGAAAAACAGTTAATGACTCGGTATGATGAATTGGAGAGAGAAACTCATCCAAATCTATGGGTTCATCATCCGAAATATTCCCAGCGTCGATATTCTCAATCAAGTGAAAATCAATTTTCTCAGACACCTCATCAAAAGCATGGATATTAATAAATTCTGGTTTTATAGTGGAGGTGTAGAGGTCAAAAGGATTGGTGATGGTTTCACTCGAAAGGGACCCTTCACAATCAGGTAAATCAAACACTACAAAGTTGCACTCATTAATCGTTCTATCTTCAACTAGTGAATCATTTGGGACAATTGATAGACATTCAAAACAGGAGTTGTGGGATTCAATTGGGGATGGGTAGGTTGATTTGGAAGGGTGCACAGCTCACTCTTTCCACTCAAATTCTCAATCTGTCCAACCGCCTCATCATACATTGGAAAATTTGGAGATAGTTGGAAACTAGCTACCGGGTCACTAGGTTGTATGAGGGCGGCCATGGACATATTCAAATCCATCATCTGTTGGCATGACACTACCCTAAAGTCTTCCAACGACTGTTCCAGACTAGATATGGGTTGTGAAGGGGTTTCAGTAAAGGATTCAAGCTCGTTTGGATACTGGAAACTCCCAAAAGGTTGTTCAAAAGCAATGTCTATGGAAGGTGCAAAAGTTGGGTAGGATGGATAGGAATTGAATGTTTGGATAGGGGTAGGATCAACATATGGATAAGAAGGTGAATGAAATTGTTGGTCCAAAGAATTCGCAGTGGTGAAAGGAGTGAAAGATCGGCTACGGGATTGTTCAATACGTTCAGCGATGGATAATGAACGTCTCGCAAAAGGGGTATCAACCTAAGGGGGTGGGGGAGGTTGAAATGGTTGATACGAAGTGGATTGTGGAGTGCAAGTGTTTGTCCTAGACGCGTCTATCCGATCTTTCAATGATATTTTAGGCATGGAGGGGTCGTTCGAAATTCGACCAAAGCAAGAACCGTAGGAAGTAATGTCTGGTTGTGGGTACCAAAGTTCGGCAAGAGTTTTGCGATGTGGGGTACCCATGTCGGAAGAGTGAAAATGTAGGAAGGGAGGGAAGTGGTATATTTTTTTTAGTTTTTTATTTATTATTTTTTTTCTTTTTCTTTTTTTAAAGAAAATTGTTTGTTTTAGGAGTTTTAAAAATTGTTTGCTTGAAAGAGAATACGGAATTATGGGACTAAGCCTTTTACAAGCACAATCACAATCACAATATGCACAAACACACCTAGAGCTAGGGTCTTCTAAGTCCACTAGACTGCTCCTAACTGTTCCAAAGTGACAAGTTATGGGATATCCCTCAAATCGTCTCTTCACTGCCAATTGTGGCCAGGTAAGCACAAATGAAGAAAGGAGGGCTCCGCTCACGAATCACCGTAAGACGGGCCTTTTAAAATTACCTTTCTCACTTGTCTAGCCTAGGAACCACAAAGTCAAGTTTAAATAAACGATTGAATGCCCACAACCCTCCTCTGTCCTATTGAGCACGACAGTCTTTAGTTGGCTGAGTCTAGATATTTTTTAATTAAGCTCAAGAATGATGCATATGCTTTTAGTAATTTTTGGGGTCTTAGGAAGGGTGATGAAATCCCCACCCAATCTGAATTGGTGTTATATCCCCTTAAAGTCCGTATTAGTTATTCAAAGCAGTAACAACCAAAAATCTAAAACATTTGTAAAAATTTTTATTTTGGCTGCGCAAAGAATCCAGCACAAAAATAATTTTATTGGAGAGGGGAAGAGAATCTATGCAAAGAATCCTGTAGGAAAAATATTTCAGTGGAGTGAAGAGGAGAGGAGAGGAGAAAAGAGATACTCACAGAGAGTTTTTAGTTGCTGACGTCACCCGTTGATCGCGGTTCCGCGGCTTAACAGAAGGTTGACTGCTTCAAATTTTGTCTCTGTGCTGAGTTGGTTTTCCTCTACCTGTTTAGATCACCGGAATCTTGATTTGTTCACTGAGTTTGCTCTAGAACTGAAACAGAGTTTGCTCTAAGCCTGCACACTTGCACAAAAACTAATCAAAAATAACAAGATGATTTTTTTTTGGTCTTTCAATTTTTTTATATTTTCAATTTTTATATTTTTATATTTTTTTAACCCGAAATTACACAAAGAATTGAACTACCATCTCCCCAGCAACGGCGCCATTTGATTGTTCGCTATTTTCTATACGTTATTAAAATTTTAATTACCGCAATCAAGACGGTGTCTCTTGGTAGCTAACCGGTTGAGTACGAGTCGATTCACAGGGAGATGGAATCTTTTTCTTTATGTTTTAACGAGTTAAATCCAAATATGTTGGGTTTTGTGTTAAAATCTACTAACAAGATAAAAGATGATAAAGGACTTGCTAGGGTTAGGATTAGGTTAGTTCAAGTTAGGAATATCTCACCTCTTTCAATGCCCTTTTTAATATCGGTGTTAAGGTAATCGGCAACAACGGGCATTAGCACGACTAGGAAGGAACTTGCAAGTATAAGCTAGGCTTTCCATGCTTAGTTTCTTCATTTTGGTCATTGTCCTTCCGTTCTTGTCTCTTAGTAATTCAACAACAGCCGGTCTAACTAGGGAATCACCGCTATCATGTAGGATAGGGTGCCGTAGTGAGCGGATTGTGGTTTAATTAAAGAGAGTCTGAATTAAGGTGTTGGGCAAAGAAAAGAGTGAGAGAGATTTCCTTCTCTCAAACCTTCTTTCTCCTGCCCTAACAAGTGAGAAATTACTCACTCATTAAAAAGATAAAAATAAAACAAGAGGGAAGGTAGAAAGAATTTAGGTTAAGAGAAATTTATAACTAGCTATTTGAGAGCTCACCTAGGTAAGGATCTTACTCAAACATCATTGTTGTTAATGATAAAGAAAAATAGATGAAAAACAAGGTACGGAAAAACAGCATTAAATTACTACGACTAATTTAACAAGTAAAAATTGCAGAAGGAAAAAAACATGCAAGAATAAAAGAACTCTCTTTTTATATTTTTATTGATAACCACTCAAAACTCACTACAAATTTTCATAGAGAAAGAAAAAGAATTATAGAATTTAAATCCTAGATCTAATAAAAAGGGCGCCCTAAGAAAGGCATCCTAAAAGAGGCACACTTAATTTGGTTTTGAGTTCTTCTATTTATAGATAGGAAAACCCTAGGTTTACATTCTGATCCAATCACGAATTTACAAAACTACCCAAAAGAGCCGAGTCAACGCACCGACATTGCCACCGACAATGTGCATACGCAGCCGCGGAACCACGGCAGAAGTGCATGTTTGGCCGCGGTTCCACGGCCATTTGGTGGACTTGGGGCATCAAACTTTCTGGTCTTTTTCTTGTTGCTTTTATCTTCTGTTTTATCATCTTGGTTTCTCAGAGTCTCTTCAATTTCCTACCAGATTTTTAACAGCGCGAGATAATGTGGACTTTTGCCTTGAGCTCCGCGTTGAAGTCTTGGATCTTGTGCTGCCCTTGTGCTTTGTGCATTGAAGTGACCAACGATTTTCCATTTTGTCTCTTGAACTAGTTGGCAGCATTATACGGATAGTGTACGGAAACCCGTATTTATCTGTTGTTGGCTGTAGTCCTGCATTTGTTGCGACTTTTCATGAATTTTACTATAAAGATCTGAGAACCTGTAATTTGCAACTATTTAGTATACATGGATCAAAAAGTACTTACTTATATGCAATGTGATTAAGAATTGGCGATATAAAAATGCAAAAATCTGATATGAACAGGGCTTTGGTTTAAGAGGATCTCAGTATTATATTGTTGGATTATTTTCGTCTTGTTATATTCGCATTCGGTCGAAATACGGATGCAGGTATGTATATACGAATAAGGGGTATTCTTGTAATTCGTTACGAGTTTACTTTAGAAGATGCCATTCCTTTTTTGTTTAAACATTTGGTTTAATGTTTTATTGTGATGGAAATTGTGAGCATAACTTTTGGCCTTGGGCAATCATGGTGCATGTGCTCACTTGGTAACTCATGGTGTTGGGTCTTATGTGCATTGATGGTGGCACATGCTCACTTGGTGACTCATGGTCTTGGGTTTGGTGTGAGAATATTTTGTGCTAGGATTTTTCTTTAGCTCATCACAATATCCCACAACACACACACACACAAAATTTTGGGCATCCATCTCATTTCTTTTTCTTGGCTTGCTCACTTGCATTTTCTTTGAGCTTCAAATTTTCCATCCATGGGCATTTTCTTCTACCACCATCCATCCCTCTCATGAGTTGAGAATCCATGGGTGTTACGAAACAAAGTATTCACACACTATCTCTACTTCATCTTGGGTATCTAGGCTAGCAAACTTGATGTCCAAGTCGCTTCGGTTTAGAAGCGGAAGCCCGTATAAAGAATACTCGACGTGGATCCTCTTCGACAAGAGAGACCAGAGAGCGAACTAGTTCAGGGCAGCTGCGAGGAGCTTGGGCAGAGGTTAAAGAACGAAGGATACGGATCGATCGGTATAACCTCTCTAAACTCCTCTTTGCATGATTGCTAGTATAGGGTTTTTGGTTCGATCTTGTGCGGGTTTTGTTTGCGCCAATGTTTTGAAAGTTTTTGTTCCGCATTTGGCCACGGATTGATGGCTGGGGCACCGAAAAAACCCAACACATTGGATAGCCCAAAGGGCATGCGGCGATATGCGAACGTGCCGAAAGGACAAGTGAACGTGGTTTTGTCCTGGTCTTTCTCGACGATGGGAATCTGGTTGTAGGCTGAGTAGCTGTCCAGAAAATAGTAATACTTATGTCCAGCTAATTTTTTGAGCATTTGGTCAATGAATGGTAACGGAAAGTGATCCTTCGGCGTTGCGGCGTTGAGTTTTCGAGAATCAATGCATACTCACCACCCTGTCTTGGTGCGAGTAGGGATCAACTCATTCGCCTCGTTTGTGATGACCGTAATGCCCGACTTCTTAGGGACAACGTGCATAGGACTGACCCACTGGCTGTCTGAGATAGGATAAATGATACCACTATCCAGACATTTGACGATCTCCTTTTTCATAGCCTCTTTCATGACTGGGTTTAATCGCCTCTTTGGATCCCTAGCAGGTTTGGCTTCATTCATCATATGAATGTGATGTTCAATGATTAGGGGACTAATCCCCTTGATGTCCGCCATCGTCCAGCCGAAAGCTTGCCGATTGGATTGCAAGACCGTAAGAAGGGTTTTCTCTTGCTCTGGAGCTAGAGAAGCCAAGATGATGACTGGGAGGGTCTCATTCTCACCTAAGTAAGCATACTTGAAGTGAGGTGGCATAGGCTTGAGTTCGAGTATCGGAGGTGAAACGACTGAAGGAAAGATTGGAGAAAATGTCTCGAACTCAAAAGATTCCAACAGGGGCTCAAAGTGAGTGTATGCGACCGAGTCGGATGGTTCAACTAACGCATCCGAAAATTCGAAAGATTCAAACTAAGGCGGCGACAAGCCAAGATCATTTGAAAAATTGAAACACTCGTAATCGTTGTTGGAAGCGGAAGCAGCAGCAGGTTCAAAGAGGAACACACTAGTGGCGTCAAGATTACCGTGATCAAACAAGAATTCCTCAAATTCACAGTCCTCTGGGACAATCTCCTGGATATAACAAACATCCATATATGAGCACTTTGTTCGGATGGCTGATTCCCTAACCTAAATATATTGAGTTCAATTTTCATGTTGCCAAAAGATAGGTTAATCGAAACATTTCGACAATTGATCACAACATTTGAGGTTGCAAGGAATGGACATCCGAGTATCACCAGAATTTGTTCCGGAGGTTAGCTACAGGTTGTGTATCTAAAACAATGAAGTCAACGGGGAATATAAAGTCCCCAACTTTTATTAACACATCCTTTAGCTCACCCCTAGAATGGGTGATAGATCGGTCGGCTATTTGAAGGGTACAGTGTGTGGGTTTTAACTCTCCTACACCTAGTTGCTTATATACAGAATAAGAAAGCAGGTTAACACTGGCACCAAGATCCAAAAGAGCGTGGTTGATGTTCTTATCCCCAATGGTTATTGAAATCGTAGGACAGCCAGGATCCTTCCGTTTTTGTGGCAAATTTTGGGTAAGAGCATCATTCACGTTACTAGCTAGGAAAACCTTCTTGGGTACTTGGGATTTCCTCTTCTTAGTGCACAAGTCTTTCAAGATTTTTGCATAGGAGGGGACTTGTTGGATTACATCTAAAAGGGGAATGTTGATGTTAACATGTTTGAACAACTCCAGAATCTTCTCCATTTGTGGATTTTGTTTATTGGACCTCAACCGGTTTGGAAATGGAACGTTTTTGAAATTGGTTGAGTCCAATGCTTGTGGAGGAGATTGTGGAGTTGGAACGGATCCTAGAACTGGAGTTTGAGTGGAGTGAGATGTGGATCCGTTCGGAGTAGCGTTTGAAGAAGAAGTGCCTTTTGAAGAATGGAGAAGAGGCTCAGAAAAAGAAGAAGGAGTTGGAGTAGAGGAAGAAACGGCCGGGGTGTCTTCATCATCAATTAGTGTGCCGATATTGTTGTTCAGCATTATTCCAGTTCTCAATGTAGTCATGGCACTCACATTATGGTTTTGTTGTTCAAGAGCAACATGTACGTTATGTGGGTGACCAGGATTTGGGAGTGGTTGAGATGGAAGCCTTCCTTTCTCTCGCTTGCTTAAAGCCGCGTTCAGCTGTACAATTTGGGCTTTGATGGTCTTGATGCTTTGCCCATGTGCAGCAGTATGTTGCACCAGAGACTGAATAGAAGACTGGATGTTGGCGGTGGATTGAGTCGATTGCTTTACAAAAGCTTCTAGACTCCGTTCTGGCGAGGAAACCTTATCGTTATTTGATGGAACAAAGTTTTTTTGAGGAAAAGAATTGTTGCAGGATGCAAAGTTGTTCGTCGGATTCTGAAAGGGTTGGGGTTAGAAAGGCTGCTGAAATTGTTGTTGTGCTTGTTGTTGAGCAGGAGGAGGATGCCTCTGGAAGTTGTTTTGGCCTTGGAAATGATGTTGATTCTGATTCCAGACGAAATTTGGATGGTTCCTCCAAACGGGATTGTATGTGGAAGAGTATGAATTGTTTCTTAGTCTTTACTGAAATGCAACATTAACCTGATCCTGTCCTTGAGAAGGTGGATTGTAAGGACACTCTTCGGTCAAATGAGATGGATCCAAACAACAAGCGCAAATAGTACGAGGGGGAGGAACAGGGACATGAGAAGGAGATGAAAATTTTCTCTCAATTGCTTCCAGTTTCCGTGTGATTGCAGCCATCTCGGCCTTCATTGCAATTGAGATGTCGAGTTGATGAACTCCTGTTCTAGAGAGACCTGAAGAAGAAGAAGAAGTTGAGGTGTTCGGTCGGGTTCTCTCCCACTGCAGCGTTTGCTCCGCAAGATCATCAAAGAATTGCCAAGCCTCCTCGTCAGATTTGGACAGGAAGTGGCCCTGACAAATGGTTTCCAGCAACTAAGCAATTGCTGGTATCAGGACCTTATATAAAGTTTGGCAAACTTTCCATTTCTCTATACCGTAATGAGGACACTGAACAAGGAGGTCCTTGTACCGGTCAAAGCACTTCCAAAAAGGTTCGATTGGAAGCTGGGTGAATTAATTTATTTCGTTTCGGATCAGTGCGGTCTTATGATTTGGGTAGAATTTTTTAAGAAACGCTTTTACAAACTCGTCCTAACTGGTTATCGAATGATATACGGTGCTATACAGCCACTTTTCAGCAAGGTCACATAGAGTGAAAGGAATGACTCATAGCCATATAGTATCATCAGACAGTTGGGTTGTCTTCATCATCGCACAAATATTCTGAAATTTATTGATGAAGACATAGGCATCTTCGGATTCAAACCCGTGAAATTTGGGCAACATGTTGATGAAGTGGGGCTTAATTTCGAAATTATCCCCATTGGCTAGTGGAATGAAAGACAAATCGGAAGCACAGCGCGGGTTGGATAGAAACGATCCTGAAGCGCGATTCGCTGTGGCGCTTCAACAAGAAGAGGTCGTGAGTTATTCGCACCTAATGAGCCCGGGGCAGGTAAAGTGATGTTAGGAGGAAATCTCGACATCTCAGATGAAGAGTTTTGTGATAGTGAGGGTGAAGAAGTATGGACAGAATCACGGTCAACGTCGGAGTTGCCCGACAAAGGTAAGGGTAAAAGAGGCGTGGAAGGAGTTTCGACGTCGGAGTCGATCGCGTAGTTGGTAGCGACTAACGTAACGCGGACCAAGTGGGCACTAGTGTCCCGAGTCCAACCGGACATACACTAAACGAGTTTAGTATAGTCAAAGCGTAGAATTTTAGGGTAAGAAATCGTTGATGAAAGGTGGGTGGAATGGAATTTTAGTGACAAAGGGCAAGTTTTTATAAAAGTTTTTGTTTTTCTAGAGAGTTTTGCAAAATATATATATACGGATTTATGACACAACTTCAAACAATCACAGTCACAACATGCACAATCATACCTAGAGCTATGGCCTTCAAAGTTGACTAGACTGCTCCTAACTGTTCCAAAGTGACAAGTTGCGAGATAACCCTCAAATCGTCTCTTCACTGCCAATTGTGGCCAGGTAAGAACAAGAGAGGTAAGGAGGGTTCCGCTCACGAATCACCGTGAGACGAGCCTTTTAAAATTACATCCTCACTTGTCTAGCCTAGGCACCACAAAGTCAAGTTTAGATAAACGACCAAATTCCCACAACCTTCCTCTGTCTTATTGAGCATGACAAGTCCTTAGTTGGCTGAGTCTAGATATTTTTTAATTAAGCTCAAGGGTAATGCGTATGCTTTTAGTGATTTTTGGGGTCTTAGGAAGGGTGATGAAATCCCCACCCAATATGAATTGGTGTTATAGCCCTTTAAAGTCCGTATTATTTATGCAAAACAATAACAAAAAAATCTAAAACACTTGCAAAAATTTATTTGGCGGCGGCTCAAAGAATCCTGCACAAAAACAGTTTTATTGGAGAGGGGAAGAGAGTTTGCGCAAAGAATACTGCAGAAAGAATGGTTCAGTGGAGTTCAAAGGGGGTAGATAGAAAATTTGAGTACTCACCAAAAATTTTAGGTGCTGACGGCACAGGTTGACCGCGGTTCCGCGGTGAAACCTACACTTTTTCCGTGGTTCTGCGGCTTGACAAACGATTGGGAGCTTCAAAATTCTTCCCTGTGCTAAATTCAATCTCCTCTTCTTGGTTAGAGCCCCTGAATCTTGAGTTGGTCACTGAGTTTGCTCCAGAATTGTACAGTTAACCATGGTTTTGTCTTGATCCACCGCGGTGCAGCCGCGAGATATGGCTCTAACTCCCCACGACTTTGGCACTGAACTTGAACTTCTCCCTACACTGCACACTTGCACAAAAAAGAATCAAAAAAAAAAGATAGTTTTTACAGTTTGTTTGTTTTTTTTATTTATATATATATTCACAAATTAACACGAAATGACACAAAGAAATAAACTACTGTCTCCCCGGCAACGGCACCATTTGGCTGGAAGACGTTTGGTGTCCTTAGTTTTAATTATAGCAATCAAGACGGTTTCGTTTGGTAGCTAGCCGGATAAGTATGGGTCAGTCCACGGAGGGATGGGAATCTTTTTCTTAGTGTTTTAAAGAGTTAAATCCAAATTGTCCAGGTTTATTCAGGATTAACTATGTGCTAATTAAGTATGATAAAAGAGAGCTTGTTAGGGTAGGTTAGTTTGAGTTAGGAGTTCGCTCACTTCATTCGTTTGCCACTCTTAATATCGATGTTGCGGTAATCGGCTACAATGAGGATTAGCACGACTAGGAAGGAGACTAGCGCGTATAAGCTAGGCTTTCCAACGCTTAGTTCCTTCCTTTTGGTCCTTGTCCGTCCGTTCGTGGCTATTATCCATAACCTCCGGTCAATTCAACCACAACCGATCTCACTAGGGTGTCACTACTATCATGCAGGATAGGGTGCCGTAAGGAGCGGATTGTAGTTGAATTGACGGGAGTTCGAATCAAGACGTTAGGCAAAGAAAAGAGTGAGAGAGATTTCCTTCTCTCAAACTTTCCTTATCCTATCCTAACAAGTGAGAAACTACTCACCCATTATAAAGAAAAAGAAAATAAAACAAAAAAAGAAGATAGAAAGAAATGAGGTAGAGAATCACAACTAGCTATTGGGACCTCACCTAGGGAAGTATCACACTTAAGGATAAAAGAGAAGAGAAAAAGAAAACAAACAAACAAACAAATAACAACAACTACTTTAACAAAGAGAATTACAAGCAAAATATAAGAACTTTAATTATAAGACATGCATATGAAAAGAACTTTTCTTTATTCATCATTCACTGAAAAGCTCACTACAATATTAATGGAGAATAGATGATGAAGAAGAAGAACTGCTATACTAAAATCCTAACACAAGAATAAACATCCTTTACTTGGCTAGAAACTGGGCTATTTATAGGCAGAAAGATAAAACCCTATGGCCAAAATCTGAGCCCTTACACAATTACAAAACTACCCTAAAAATATCTACTGGATTCGAGTCAACTCGGCCGCGGAACTGCCACATAAGTGCCACATTGGTCGAGGTTCCGTGGCACTTTAGGTGAGTTGTTGACGTTTTTTCTGGGGTTTTCCATGTTACTGTTCTTTTCTGTTTAGTACACTTGGTTTTTCAGAATAACTTCATTTTCCTCCCAGATTCTCAACAGTCCAAAAGATGAAAGAATGTGGACTTTTGCCTTGATCTTCTTGAGCTCAGCGTTATAAACTCGATTCTTGTACTACCTCCTTGTGCTTTGTACATGAATGACCTTTGATTGCCGTTTTGTCCCTCGAACTGGTAGGCGGTATCTGATGGATGGTGAGCGGAGACCCGTATTTTTATCTGTTGTTGGCAATTGTCCTGAATTTGTCACGACTATTCTTGATTTTCATTGTTTAGAGCCGAGAACCTATAACCTGCAATTATTTTGCAAACACGGATCAAGAGTATCTACCTATATGCAACGCGATCAAGAATGGGTGGTATAAAAGTGCAAAATTCTGATATGAACATATGTTGAAATGTGCGGGAGGCCTGATTAAATATGAGTATGTGATACCGTATTCTAATCTGGCGTTTATTTTATATCGGTTAGGTTATATGTGATATAACCAGATTATTGAATCAAGTGTTGATTTGATAATGTGATATATAGAAAAATGATATTAGTCGGTTATATGTGATATAACCGGATTATTGAATCAAGTGTTGATTTAATAATATGATATATATTTATATTTGATATAATTATATATTAACTAATATTATTGCTCACTAATTATTTTCTACTCTTAATATATATATATGTTAGGTCCACGTTACCCACCCCGGTTCTTTCGGGGAGGCGGAATAAGTAAAAATCAAAATTTTCTCACAAGGTAACATGGACCATGCATGAAGGATCTTTGCTAAACAAAAACTAACATACTAACTACAAGTTCTAGCTACTATGTAGAATGGTTATACCTAGGTCTTGAACTCCTTCTCTTCTTATTGTGGTTCTCCTTCTTGCTTGCTCCTTGTAGTTGCGTAGACGACTCCTCCTCTGTAACGCTTCGAAATTTGTTTAGGTTAATTTCGCGTTAGTTAGTATTGATGCGTGTTTTTTATAAAAACCCGTAAAACTTATTTCTTTTGTAAACTAGTTCTAATTGCTATGAGAGGTGTTTTTATGTATATATGGGGTTTATTATTTATAATTTAGCTTGTATTCACCTTGGTTAGAATTTTTTTCCTTAATTACTTTCATAAGCTAGGTTTAGTGTACGCATGCACACTTATCTTTTTTGTAACCATTTTCCTTTCCTTGCATGGTTCTATTTTTTCCCCACCATTAACCAAGTCAAAACCCTTTTATTTAAAATAATTTTAAAGAGAATGGGAGGTATGGGGGTTAGGTGGAGTTGAACTTGACTTTTTGACCATTTCTTTTCACTCATTTTCCCTCTCTCCCTCTCATTTTCTGTTATCTCAGGAGAGATAGCAGCTGCAGCAGCAACATCATCATCATTCCCTTCTCTTTTGCTTCTCTTTTGATCCATATACAACCCTACACAAAAATCCCACTTCCCTTCACAAAAAACCTTAGAAAAATAGCTCTTTTGGGGGTTCTTGGTGTCAAGTCAGTGGCTTTGAGGGCAAAAGCTGGAAAATTGGGTTTTCCTAGGATCTTTCGAAGGTATCAAACTCACCCTTAACACCTTAGATCATAATTTGTAGCCTTGTTTGCTAAAAATCGTATTTTTGTGCTTTTTTGTGATATTGAAGGGAAATTAGTGAAGCTTGTGATAAGTTAACATTTTTATGGTTTGACTAGCTTAGTTATGTGGTTATAGTGTTGTTTTAACCTAGAGTTTGTTTCAGGTTTCACTAAAATACCCTAATGTATCGATTTAGTGTCAAAATAGCTTTTTAACTAGGTTTTGGGCTCTGTTGTAATCTGCTTGTACCCCGTTTGCTTCAGGCAAAAATTGTATTTACTGGAGTATGTACACTGGGTTTAGGGAACACACACAAAGCACGGGAGCACATTTCCCTAGGTGGGCCGCCGGAATATTCATTTTGGCCGCAAATTGCGGCCAGATGGGGGACCTGGGTGTTGGGGTTTGTTTTGTTGGTGTCTGCTGCTATTCTAAGACTTATCATATATGCAATTTTGTAAAATTCTCTCTGTAGGAAAATCTGGAACCAAATACCCTATTTCCTACAATTTTAACTTTCGCGACACGTGTGACACGTGTGTGGGTTTGGGGTTTTCTGTGTATCGCGACGTGTCGGGGTAGCTTCAAGCGCGTAATCACACGTTTTAGCGTATCGCACACACACGCGTTCGGTTCGCGGCGCGGGTTTCTCGTTTGGCTTTATTGTCGCGTTTTTGTAGATTTTAACTTATGTGGATTTTCTTGTGAAATTCTAGGTTCGCTGGCGAGTACGACGGACGCCGCGAAGAAGGGGAAGCAAGTCGTCGGATACACCTAGCACGAGACTACGGTGAGTAGATTTAACATCTACGGAGAAATCGCCCGTATGGCGTTAAGAGTCAGGGCTTGATAGTCTATAATAGTTGCATATTTGCATCCATATACCTTAATTGCATACTGTAGTTCCAGCTATTTATATATGTATATGAACTTAGAATTAATAACACACCGCACGGTTACTAACGGTTCATGTTGCACAAGCACTAATCTGCATGTTACACACACACCGTTAGTAATTGCCATGACACTCACATTATATAATTGCCATGAATAGTAGATTGTAGCTCACCTAATATATGATGTGACATGATTTTTGCTATTTGTGTACATACTCATTTGCATATCCAGACATATGCATATTCAAACTGTACCTACTTAGATAAGCTATTTTTGGTAAAATCTGGGGACCACATGATACCTTTTAAAAACTGAATCTACTTAAAGAGCGGTTTGTCCCTTTTTCTTATAGTATGACTTATGATGCATATATTATATCGCATGGATTTATGCATTGGCTTTGGATTTCATGTGATTTCTGGATTTGAGGACCGTGGGTTATTTAAGAAAAGATGCACTGTTTCGAAAACCCGGTTCCTCTTGATTTGATATTTCAGTGCGTCCACCATGTGTTTTCTCGGTGCTGAGAGTGACATGTGAAACCCGATTCGAGGAGCGGACGAGGCCGATTGCAGGTACATGGTGGACCCGGTATGGTACCCTGGGGCGAGAACGGATCTGCTGTGTAGCTAGACGGTGAGCCTGGCAGTGGGACTACTACCTACCGGTGATTGGTTGGACATGGCGGTTATCCGGAGGATGCTGACCAGAGTCGATAGATGGATATGGAATGACCCGTACTGCCAGGGCCGAGGGCCGATTCCGCAGACGGAGCCCGTGGGCCGATCCAGACTGACGGAGCCCGATATGTGAGGATTTGTGTGTCGATGCTGGACACGATTATTTCATGATATTTTGAGTGCCGATGTTGGGCATTCGCGATTCTCAGAGATTTACAGGATTTGAGGGCCGATGAGAATGACGGCGCCATAATTTTTTTGGGATTTGGGTGTATTAATGGACACCGATTATATTTTCCACGTTGACATTCCGTGTAGACGTTATTTTATCCCATGCTCAGCATTCATTATTTTATCTCATCCTGTAGTCATATTACCTGATAGAGTACTTATGCATGATTATTGCACATCCTGCTCATCGCGTATAGATATTATCTGCTGGCTTATGTTAGAGTAGCGCTATACGTGCATACTCGTGATTACCTTTATATGTTATCTCCTATTCACGAGTTGGTAACTCACCCCCGTTGTGCCACAGTGTTTGCAGGTCGCCGCTCAGAGTAGTCGCGGCAGGCTGCCTTCTTGCATCTTTTTGGTTACGGATAGTACTGCAGTTGGTGCGTGAGCTGTTTTGCTGTTAGGTGGGTTGTGGTATACGGTTATTTCCATTGTATACATACTTTTGTATCTAGTATTCTCCATCTACCTTTATATGTATTTAACTTAGAGACAGTGTGAGGACGTTGATGTATATTATTTGTATTCTGGTGTCGAGCTCGTGTGAGCCGACTTTACTTATGCAGTTTTATCATTCGTGATGTTTTTCCATTTATTGCTCATTTCTTCGCTACGGCGTCGTATATTACTCTTGTGGTGATTGATTCCACCGTTGGTCGTGATTGCTCCCGTTTGGGATGCTTATTTATATTGTTATCTTTTTACTCATATCACATCTTGTACCCAATTTCGGGGTTAGTTTTACAAAGAAAATGCTGCCAAATTTTTTTTTTGAGAAAATAACTTGAACTTTAAAGAATGTTACTAAACTACTTAAGGTTTTCCAAATGTTTTCAACACTCATTACTTTTAATGGTTTTGATTTCTGGGTTTCGGCTTACTTAGTCGCGTTACGCCTGTAGGCGTTACATGGTTAAGTGCCGGTCACGAGTCGAACTTCGGGTCGTGACAAAGTTGGTATCAGAGCATAGGTTTTACCTTTCAGAGTGTAGGATGACCCTGGTATGATGGAGTAGGTAGCTAAAGCAGAGTAGCGTAGCGTGTGTATGGTCCACGGCATACTCACGACACGGTACTTCGCCTAAGTAACCTTAGGACTTATTTATTAAATTCCTTCATGAGTATATACATTCTTGCGATTCGATTTCCGTATCCTTATCGAATCCTATTTTCTTTTCAGCCATTATGCCGCCAAAGACTACAAGGGCGCAGAAAGCGGCCGCGAGAGCCGAGATTTGAGTTGACTCGTCCGAGACGAGGACTGATCCGGGTAGTACACCGGTTGTACCCAAGCAGGTTGTTCCTCCTACGACAGATCAGATCGCCATGTTAGGGGCTGGTATGCAGCAGATGCGCCAGACGATGGGATCCAGTATGCAGGAGATGCGCCAGATGATGGGATCGCTAGTTGAGACACTTCGAGCGTAGCGACCAGAGGTAGTTCCACCCGTTGCAAGGACCATGATGGTACCCGCAGTACAGGCAGTGTAAGTCCATGCTACCTCTCCCGGTACTTTCGGGCATGCGGAATTTGTTAAAAAACGATTTTTCTAGAGGTGGTAACATGGACTTAAAACCCGGATCTTTGTTAAACATCTAACTAACAACCTAACTAGGAGTCCTTAACTACTCGGTTAGGGGGTTTATACCTTGCTTGTCTTGAACTCCTTCGTCTTCAAGCTCCGATGGTGGTCCGGATCGGCTTCTTCCCGTCGTCTCCTTACGCCGAAGATAGATCCACCTGAAAGCTCCAACCTTTGGCTCCTTCTTCGAACTTTGAAGAAACTAGTTCACTCGGTTTGCTAAACCTTGTGAACTAGAGTGAGTAGAGAAGAGTTTGTATGGGATTTTATCTATGGTTCTTGGTTCTCAACTCATGAGACAAGTGAACCATAGAGTCAAGAGAGGGAGCAAGAGGAAGAGGGTGAGAGCAAGAGTATGAGAGCTCAAGAACAAGAGAGAGAATGGTCAAGTGAGAATGAGCCTCTCTTTTGTCTTTCACCCTCTCATAATCCATAACCATCATAACTCATCATATCAATCAAGTATTATGTGATGGTTTAAGCAACCATAGCCATATCATTTCATGCACTCATTTTGCACAAAGGAGCAAGCAAGCAAAAGTCTTTGCCATGAAATGATAGCTATGGTTATCATGATGGTCAACTAGTCAAGCCTAGTCAACCGGTCAACAAAGTCAACAAGTCAACAAAAGTCAACAAGTCAACAAAGTCAATCCCTCAACAACCATGTCACCATAATACTTAATTTAATATAATTGTTAATCACATATCATATTCTCATTAGAGTTGAGCAAAAAGTCAATAGTCAACTGTCAACGGTCAACAACCCTAATGAGAATACTCTGCCTCTGTCTCTCCGTCAACTGTGCATACACACCCGCATCCGCGTTCCGAGGAACACGAATGCCTACTGGATAAATCCAATCCCAAAAGGTACACTAGGATCTGGCTTAAACCAAAGCCCGCTAGTGTAAACTGTCCGGACACTGTACGTGCACAAGTGCACGGATGTGACCGAACCCTGTCGCAAAACCATGCGACCTGTCGTAAAACCAAGCGACCTCTACTCTTTTGCCTAAAGGCGAATAGCTTTCTGTGTGGGACTTTAAAGACACGACACTACGCTGGAAGTGGGTTTAACCACAGACCGCAAGCGGCACTAGCTGTGCGTAACGGTCCCCAGGTAGTGCCGACAAGAAGACCGACGAGGCGAAACCCATCTGAACTCCTACTGAGCCTGAATGTGACATTCTCCGTACAGTCCGGTCTGTTCGTCTGATACATCGCATGGCGGGCCTAGGGGGCGGTAAACGTCAGTCCCCCAATAGCGGTACAAGTCGTGTCGGAGTGAAGCCCAAAACACCCTGAGATAACACTGGAAGCCTACCAGTATATCTCGTTTGCCCTGGCCAGGGACTACTCGTGTAATGGCTCTCCTAGACACAGCGCGATGTCAACCCCCAATACCGGGAGAGACGAATCCTGTCTAACCGTCACTGCCTCCAAGTGCTTCGGGACTGCACCCAACCACTACCTGTTTGCACGACTCCTTTGAGCCGTGATAGGATAGTGATCAAAGTACAGTGGGAACACACTCGAGGCGAAGTGACAGTGTCAAGTCAGCGGACTAAGCTGTACTCATGTCACCTGGGAACTGATAACTGACGATAGGCATAATACCAACTAGTCAGTTCCCGACGAGTCCTGTCCAGTGTACTCGTAACCCAACGAGCACCCGCATACTATCTCAAGTACGACGTACTGACGGCTGTAGGACAGACCGTCTCCCACACTGGGATGAGAAGCGCATGCGCTAGTCTACTCCGGAGTATCGATGCCCTGTCTCGATAGTCCTGCGACTAGGGACCTGCATAAGGATGTGCTTATAGATTACACAGCCCCACTAGTGTGACTGCCATCACAATGCTGGTAATCAAGCAAAGATCCCAAGGGCTCCACTAATGTGTATAGGTGATATACAAAAATAAACACATGTACACATTGAAGCAGAAACAAACCAAGTAGCATACTACTATTTTGAGCAAGATTGTATATACAAGGTGAATATCCCAAGCTTCCATTAAGTAATATACAAACCAGTATGATACAGAAATGGCCTCTAGGGCATATACACTAACAGGCAGTTGCCCCTGCAGCTACAGAGGTCATTACGGTATCGCTATCAGAGTTTATGAGGCTGAAGCCTTCGGTCTTCACAGGCACCGATGCAGCCGAGGACCCATAGTCTTTCATTGATAGGATGGCCCGGATATGCCGTTCCTTCAGATGCTCAGATGCGAGATGGGTAGAGTTTGCGAGCTTTCACCTGGAAGGTCTTGCGCAGAAATGGTGTAAATCAATCGAGAAGGGCAGAGCAGCAGGTCATCCTCCTATGACCTGGACCGAGTTTGTGACGGTATTTCTAGCCCGATTCCTTCCTCAGAGTGTCAGGGATGCCCGAGCGCGCAGATTCGAGTCTTTACGCCAGACGCCAGAGATGACCGTGGCAGAGTACGATGTACTATTTACCTAGCTATCAGTTTATGCCCCATATTTAGTGGCTACTGAGGAGATGCGAGTCAAGAGATTTGTCCGAGGCTTGCTTACACCACTGTTCCTTGCGATCAGCGCCCAGCATTGCGAGACTTATGCAGCAGCTGTAGACGCAGCCTTATTAGTTGAGGAGCGCCTTGCTGAGACTTCGGTAGCTCCAGAGTCAAAGAGAGTTCGTGCGGATACATGAGCACAGAGACAGCCTTTTCGGCGCCGTGACATACGTCTTGAAGGTGGCAGAGATTTAGGGCGAGGCCAGTTGTTCAGCTCCTATCCCCAGGAGGGTCAGCGGTCATCGTCGGGATGTTTTCGATGTGGGAGTTCTTATCATCGTGTTCGAGATTGTCCTGAGATACCCCGGAGGGAGGCAGCAGCACCGCATGTTACATTACCACCTTCACCACCCCAGAGGGCATTGCCTATTGTACCTACTGTTGCTCCATGCCAGTTTCATGCATAGAGAGGTCATGGTCACGGAGGATTTGCTCATAGAGGACGAGGTGACCGAGGCAGAGGACAGCTAGCTGCCGGCAGGGGACAGTCAGTCGTAGGTGGAGGACAGGCACGGTTTTTGCTTTGACGCATCAGTACGCGCAAGCGTCCAATGCGGTGGTCTCAGGTATCCTTTCAGTATGTTCTGTTGACGCACACGTGTTGTTTGATCCCGGATCCACGCACTCGTACGTTTCCACACACTTCGTGCTGAGTTTGGATAGAGAGTCTGGTTTTCTTGATCAGCCGCTTATTGTGACCACCCCTGTGGGAGAGTCGTTTGTTGCTAGGCACATGTTCCGATCATGTGTTGTCCGTATTGGCGAGAAAGAGCTGCCTGTCGACTTGATCCTTCTTGAGATGTTGGACTTCAACGTTCTTTTGGGCATAGATTGGTTAGCCACGTGCTATGGGTCTGTGGACTGCCGTGAGAAGACAGTTAGATTTTTTTTCCCGGCGAGTCGGCTTTTGTTGTGCAGGGGGACCGTGGTGCCACCCCTCACAGTTTGATTTCTTCTTTTCGCGCTGGATAGCTTCTGAGGAAGGGATGTCAGGGATTTCTCGCCTTTGTTTGCGATACTAGAGCTACAGAGGTTCCGTTGGATCAGGTTCCGATTGTTAGCGAGTTCCCTAATGTGTTCCCTGATGAGCTTCCTGGGCTACCGCCTGAGCGCGACATCGCCTTCTGTATTGATTTGATTCCCGGCACGGGGCCTATTTCTCTACCGCCTTATCGGATGGCCCCAACGGAACTTAAAGAATTGAAGGGTCAGTTGCAAGATTTGCTGGATAAGGGACTTATTTGACCCAGTGTTTCTCCTTGGGGTGCTCCGGTCCTGTTTGTCAAGAAGAAGGATGGCAGTTTGCGTTTGTGTATCGACTACCGCCAGCTGAACAGGGTTATAGTGCGGAATCGGTATCCTTTGCCACGCATCGATGACCTGTTCGACCAGCTTCAGGGGGCAGGATACTTTTCGAGGATCGATTTGCGATCAGGCTACCATCAGCTGCGGGTTCGACAGGAGGACATTCCGAGGACAGATTTCCGCACGCGCTACGGCCATTATGAGTTTTTGGTGATGTCGTTCGGACTCACCAACGCCCCAGCAGCATTCATGGACTTGATGAACCGTATTTTCCGGCCGTATCTTGATCTGTTCATCATCGTATTCATTGATGATATCTTGGTGTATTCCTGGAGCAGAGAGGAGCACGAGCAGCACCTGCGGATTACACTGCAGACTTTGAGGGAGCACCAGCTTTTCGCAAAATTCTCCAAGTGTGCATTCTGGCTGGACATCGTAGACTTCTTAGGTCACGTGATTACACGAGATGGTATATGTGTAGACCCGAGGAAGATCGAGGCCGTTCAGGGTTGGCCCAGACCCACATCAGTCATGGAGATCCGCGGCTTTTTAGGACTGGTCGTCTACTACAGGCGATTTGTGCAGGACTTCTCCCGTATTGCTGCACATTTGACCGGGTTGACCCGGAAGGGAGTTCCTTTCGATTGGACAGAGGAGTGCGAGCATAGTTTTCAGCAGCTACGGACTCGACTGACTACGGCGCCGGTGTTATCATTGCCTTTAGGATCGGGCGGATTTATGGTCTATTGTGATGCTTCTCGAGTGGGCCTAGGGTGCGTATTGATGTAACATGACAGGGTGATCGTGTATGCTTCCCGGCAGTTGAAGAAACATGAACAGAACTACCCCACTCATGATTTAGAGATGGCGGCAGTGGTCTTTGCACTCAAGATCTGGCGACATTACCTATACGGCGAGTCGTACCAGATATTCACTGATCACAAGAGCTTAAAGTATATATTTCAGCAGCGGGACCTGAATCTTAGACAACGCCGTTGGATGGAACTAGTAAAGGACTACGATTGTGAGATCTTGTATCACCCGGGCAAGGCAAATGAGTAGCAGATGCTTTGAGCAGGAGGCTCGGGGGTAGTCTATCTCGTTTGAGCGCAGTGCAGAGGCAGTCGTCGGCAGATTGGCAGATTTTATGCGACAGCCGAGTGCAGTTCGAGTTTACGCTAATCGAGGGACAGATTGCGCATGTTCGTGCACGCCCACGGTTGCTTGACCGTATACATGAGGCACAGTACAGTGATGACCATTGTTTAGAGATCATAGCATAGATTGGACAGGACAGATTTTCCGAGTTCATGCTCAATGATCCGGGGATATTGCTATTTGGGACTAGACTGTGCGTACCAGATGCTGAGGGACTACGGAGCGAGATTCTTGAGAAGGCACATCGATCGGTGTACAGTGTTCATCCGGGTTCCACCAAGATGTACCATGATATGAGAGATGTTTACTGGTAGGACGGAATGAAGAGGGACATCGCAGATTTCATGTCGAGATGCCTGACTTGTCAGCAAGTCAAGGCCGAGCACCAGAGGCCCACAGGAGAGCTACAGCCGTTACCCATTTCGGAGTGGAAATGGGAACAGATTTCTATGGACTTCATTGTGGGTCTACCCAGGACTAGTCGAGGGTATGACTCCATCTGGGTGATCGTTGATCGTTTGACGAAAGCGGCTCACTTCCTGCCGGTGAAGACGACTTTCGGATTTGCTCAGTATGCCCAGATATGCATCGACGAGATTGTACGACTGCATGGAGTCCCGATGTGTATCGTGTCCGACAGAGGCACCCAGTTTACCAGCCGACTATGGCAGAGGCTTCAGGAGGCTTTAGGCACCCGCTTGAGTTTCAGCACAGCATTTCATCCGTGAACCGATGGCCAGTCAGAGCAGAGTATTCAGACTCTCAAGGACATGCTCCGAGCGTGCGTCTTAGACTTCGGAGGTAGCTGGGATCATCATTTACCCTTAGTAGAGTTCTCCTACAACAACAGTTTCCAGGAGACCATTCAGATGGCACCATTCGAGGCTCTATATGGTAGGAGATGCAGATCGCCCGTCTGTTGGACAGAGCTCAGCGAGAGCAGTATCTTAGGACCGCAGATTGTTGAGGAGACGACCGCGAGGATCCAGTTGATTCACGATAGGATGAGAGTAGCCCAGAGTAGGCAGAGATCTTATGCGGACCATCGTCGGCGCAGACTTGAGTTTTCTGCTGGGGATCATGTTTTTTTTAGGGTCATCCCGATGAAAGGTGTGATGAGATTTGGGAAGAAAGGGAAGCTTAGTCCCAGGTACGTGAGCCCCTTCGAGATCCTCGAGCGCGTTGGTGTAGTTGCGTATCGGTTAGCCCTTCTGCCCAGTTTTCCAGATGTGCACCTCGTATTTCATGTTTCGATACTCCGCAAGTATCTTCATGATCCTTCGAATGCGATTTAGCACCCGACAATCCAGCTGGAGCGCGACCTTTCTTTTGCAGAGCAGCCGGTGGTCATCTTAGATCGACAGGTGATGAAATTGAGATTGAAGGATATACCGTCCGTCAAGGTCCTTTGGCGTGGCCCGAGCAGCGAGGAGGTCACTTGGGAGACCGAGAGCAAGATGAGGAAGAAATATCTCCATCTTTTTGATGGTACGTGTAGCTAGATTTTTTAATTTGGGGACCGAATTTCTTTAAGGGGGGTAGATTGTAACGCTTCGAAATTTTTTTAGGTTAATTTCGCGTTAGTTAGTATTGATGCGTGTTTTTCATAAAAACCCGTAAAACTTATTTCTTTTGTAAACTAGTTCTAATTGCGATGAGAGGTGTTTTTATGTATATATGGGGTTTATTAGTTATAATTTAGCATGTGTTCACCTTGGTTAGAATTTTTTTCCTTAATTACTTTCTTAAGCTAGGTTTAGTGTATACATGCACATTTATCTTTTTTGTAACCATTTTCTTTTCTTGCATGGTTCTATTTTCCCCCCACCATTAACCAAGTCAAAACCCTTTTATTTAAAATAATTTTAAAGAGAAAGGGAGGTATGGGGGTTATGTGAAGTTGAACTTGACTTTTTGACCATTTCTTTTCACTCATTTTCCCTCTCTCCCTCTCATTTTCTGTAATCTGAGCATAGATAGCAGCTGCAGCAGCAACATCATCATCATTCCCTTCTCTTTTGCTTCTCTTTTGATCCATATACAACCCTACACAAAAATCCCACTTCCCTTCACAAAAAACCTTAGAAAAATAGCTCTTTTGGGGGTTCTTGGTGTCAAGTCAGTGGCTTTGAGGGCAAAAGCTGGAAAATTGGGTTTTCCTAGGATCTTTCGAAGGTATCAAACTCACCCTTAACACCTTAGATCATAATTTGTAGCCTTGTTTGCTAAAAATCGTATTTTTGTGCTTTTTTGTGATATTGAAGGGAAATTAGTGAAGCTTGTGATAAGTTAACATTTTTATAGCTTGACTAGCTTAGTTATGTGCTTATAGTGTTGTTTTAACCTAGAGTTTGTTTCAGGTTTCACTAAAATACCCTAATGTATCGATTTAGTGTCAAAATAGCTTTTTAACTAGGTTTTGGGCTCTGTTGTAATCTGCTTGTACCCCGTTTGCTTCAGGCAAAAATTGTATTTACTGGAGCATGTACACTGGGTTTAGAGAACACACACAAAGCACGGGAGCACATTTCCCAGGGTGGGCCGCCGGAATATTCATTCTGGCCGCAAATTGCGGCCAGATGGGGGACCTGGGTGTTGGGGTTTGTTCTGTTGGTGTCTGCTGCTATTCTAAGACTTATGGTATATGCAATTTAGTAAAATTCTCTCTGTAGGAAAATCTGGAACTAAATACCCTATTTCCTACAATTTTAACTTTCGCGACACGTGTGACACGTGTGTGGGTTTGGGGTTTTCTGCGTATCGCGACGTGTCGGGGTAGCTTCAAGCGCGTAATCACACATTTTAGCGTATCGCACACACGCGTTTGGTTCGCGACGCGTGTTTCTCATTTGGCTTTATTGTCGCGTTTTTGTAGATTTTAGCTTATATGGATTTTCTTATGAAATTCTAGGTTCGCAGGCGAGTACGACAGACGCCGCGAAGAAAGGGAAACAAGTCTTCGGATACACCTAGCACGAGACTACAGTGAGTGGATTTAACATCTTTGGGAAAATCGCCCGTATGGCGTTAAGAGTCAGGGCTTGATAGGTTATAATAGTTGCATATTTGCATCCATATACGTTAATTGCATACTGTAGTTCCTGCTGTTTATATATGTATATGAACTTAGAATTAATAACACACCGCACGGTTACTAACGGTTCATGTTGCATGAGCACTAATCTGCATGTTACACACACACCGTTAGTAATTGCCATGACACTCACATTATAGAATTGCCATGAACAGTAGATTGTAGCTCACCTGATATATGATGTGACATGAATTTTGCTATTTGTGCACATACTCATTTGCATATCCAGACATATGCATATTCAAACTGTACCTACTTAGATAAGCTGTTTTTGGTAAAAAATGGGGACCGCATGATACCTTTTAAAAACTGAATCTACTTAAAGAGCGCTTTCTCCCTTTTTCTCATAGTAGAACTTATGATGCATATATTACATCGCATGGATTTACGCATTGGCTTTGGATTTCATGTGATTTCTGGATTTGAGGACCGTGGGGTTATTTAAGAAAAGATGCACTGTTTTGAAAACCCGGTTCCTCTTGATTTGATATTTCAGTGCGTCCACTATGTGTTTTCTCGGTGCTGAGAGTGACATGTGAAACCCGATTCGAGGAGCGGACGAGGCCGATTGCGGGTATATGGTGGACCCGGTATGGTACCCCGGGGCGAGAACGGATCTGCTGTGTAGCTAGACGGTGAGCCTGGCAGTGGGACTACTACCTACCGGTGATTGGTTGGACATGGCGGTTATCCGGAGGATGCTGACCAGAGTCGATAGATGGATATGGAATGACCCGTACTGCCAGGGCCGAGGGCCGATTCCGCAAACGGAGCCCGTGGGCCGATCCAGACTGACGGAGCCCGATATGTGAGGATTTGCGTGTCGATACTGGATATGATTATTTCATGATATTTTGAGTGCCGATGTTGGGCATTCGCGATTCTCAGAGATTTACAGGATTTGAGGGCCGATGAGGATGACGGCGCCTGAGTTTTATTGCGATTTGGGTGTATTGATGGACACCGATTATATTTTCCACGTTGACATTCCGTGTAGATGTTATTTTATCCCATGCTCAGCATTCATTATTTTATCTCATCCTGTAGTCATATTACCTGATAGAGTACTTATGCATGATTAATGCACATCCTGCTCATCGCGTATAGATATTATCTGCTGGCTTATGTTAGAGTAGCGCTATACGTGCATACTTGTGATTACCTTTATATGTTATCTCCTATTCACGAGTTGGAAACTCACCCCCGTTGTGCCATATTGTTTGCAGGTCGCCCCTCAGAGTAGTCGTGGCAGGCTGCCTTCTTGCATCTTTTTGGCTACGGATAGCACTGCAGTTGGTGTGTGAGCTGTTTTGCTGTTAGGTGGGTTGTGGTATCCGGTTATTTCCATTGTATATATACTTTTATATCTAGTATTCTCCATCTACCTTTATATGTATTTCACTTAGAGACACTGTGAAGACAATGATGTATATTATTTGTATTCTGCTGTCGAGCTCGTGTGAGCCGACTTTACTTATGCTGTTTTATCATTCGTGATGTTTTTCCATTTATTGCTCATTTCTTCGCTACGGCGTCGTATATTCCTCTTGTGGTAATTGATTCCGCCGTTGGGCGTGATTGCTCCCGTTTGGGATGCTTACTTATATTTGTTGGAGATAGTGCCCTCAGAGTCAGTTATTGGATCACAGGCACGTGATTGCAATGATTGATGGAGGACCTATGCCAGTAGGACAGTCTTACTCAAGATGATAGTATGCTATCTGGTTTACCTTTATCATCGTGTACTGCTTCAGGTGACCTTACAGGTCCCTGTTACACGTTGATAGAGCCCTTAGGATTCTTGCTTGACGACCAGCAGTGTGATGGCGATCATAAACATGGGAGCTGGGGTCTATAAACACATCCTTAAAGGTCCCTAGTCGTGGGAGTTTCGAGATTGGGCATCGATACTCCAGAGTAGACTAGTGTATACAGTCGAGACCCCGACGAGGGGCGGTGGCCGGTCTCACAAGCCACTGGTGCCAATTGGTTCACCTAAGATGTATACAGGTACTCATTGGGTTATGAGTACACTGGACAGGACTCGTCGGGAACATGCTAGTTGGTCTTATACCAGAGGTCAGATAGTAGTTCCCTGGTGACATCTGTACAGGTTAGCTCATCGACCTGAGATCGTCATTTGTCTTGTGTGAGTTCCCACTGTATTTTGATTACCGTAGGGTAAAACCCTACCACGCTCAAAGGAGACGTGCAAACAGGTTTTAGTTGGGTATAGTCCCTAGCCATATGGAGGCAGCGAGCGGATCTTCAGGGGTTCATCTCTCCTGGTATTGGGGGTGAGGTCGCGCTGCGTCTAGGAGAGCCATTACACGAAGTCCTTAGCCAAGGCAGGAGATTTACTAGTAGGTATTCCAGTAATATCTCAGGGTGTTCTGGGCTACACTCCGACACGACTTGTACCGCTTTTGGGGGTCTGACTTTCACCAACCCCCTAGGCCCTGTAGGGTTCCTAGGCACTCTCAAGTTGTCTCACAAGGCATCAACCATGCCAATTTAAAATTTTTACGGGTGCCGAGAAACCCTAATACGGATCGTTAACTAGATATTTAGGCGAAAGATGAAACTAGTTAACAACTTAACTAAAGTGTAACGGAAATACAACCTTTGTAGATCCGGTGCTCCACCTCCATAGCTCCGTGATGATGTCTCCTAGCTGCGATCATCGGATCCCGGGCTCTAGCGTCGGCTTCATCAGAGAATGGACGGGCTAGGTCATCGACTACGACGCCGAAGATGATCTACGTCGAGGCATCACTAGATCAAGCTCCCACTTCACTAAGTCATGAAACTTGTGAAGGAAACACCCTATACTACTTGGCAAGAGGTAGAGGATGAAGAAATAGGAGGTGGGTTCACTTTAGAATTGGATTTCTCATTCATTTGCTCAAGTTGCCATTGAAGTAGAAAGCTTTTCTTTCTTGCTCATGAAGAAGAAGAAGAAAGAAAATGAATATATGATAAGTTAATTAAATCCAAAAGAAAAAATGAATACTTATCATATTCAAACCATGGTTAAGTGTAGAGAATGAATCATGGTTAAGTGGAATGGTTAGGGTTAAGCATGAGACAAAATGGTGACTTAGTCAAAGCTTCATGAAGCTTCAAAATCAAACAAACTTAGCCACCATTTTCTCTTTATGCTTTTCATTTTCCAAAAAGAATAAATAAATAAATAAATAAATAAATAAGAAAATGAAAACCCTAACCAATATACAACCATGGTTTAATCTTTACACAAACCCTAGTGAGCATGTATCATCAAACATGATACAAACTTGTGTACAAAAGTATATCACATATACAATGTGCACAATCCAAGTGAGAAAATCCATTTAAAGTGAACCAATACTAGTTAATGCAAAGTAATATATCAAATATATAATTATGCATTAAATCATTAAATCAACACTTGATTCAATGATCCGGTCATATCGCATACAACCGACTAATATCCAATGTATCGGCTTATCGAATCAACCCTTGATTCGATAACCAGGTTATATCGCATACAACCAATCGATACATTCATCACGAGAATAGAATACGGTATCACATACACGCATTATTCTCGGTCCCGCACATATCTCATATGCGCTCCTATTTCGTTTCGCTTGAGCCAGGAAACCTCTGTGTAGGACTCTAAAGACTCGTCAATACGCCGGCAGCAGGTGATGATCATATCAAACACCCACAAGCCGCAAGCGGTCTGCTAAACGTAACGGCCACCCGGGTATTGAGCGATCAGAAGATCGACGAGCAAGCCCGCTCACACTCCTGTGAATCCAACCAGTAACACGTACCGTACAGTCCGGTCTGATCGTCTAATATGTCGCGTATCTCGCCTAGGGGTGGTAAACGTCAGACCCCAATAGCTCGATAAGTCGTGTCGATATGATATCTATAACAATTCGAGAAACTACTGGTAACACTTACCAGTAAATCTCAGCAACCCTGGCCAGGGATTTCCGGTTATAGCCAATCGAACACAGTGCAACATCAACTCCCTATACCGGGAGAGACGAATCCCCTCCTATCGCTTATTGCCTCCATGTGATTCGGGACTGTACCCAAAAACCACCGTTTTGCACGCCCTCTTGGACGTGGTAAGGTGGAAATCAAAGCACAGTGGGAACCACACAAGTCTCTATGACGATCTCGGGTCAACAGACTACTCTGTACCAGTGTCACCAGAGAACTGCCATCTGACGTAAGGTATAATACCATCTGGGAGTTCTCGGCGAGTCCGTCCAGTGTACCCAGTCTCCACTGAGCACCCGTATATCATCTCCGATGTCAAACACCAATGGATATGGGATCATCCATCGCCCATCTGTATGGGTCGAGAAGGTATACGCTAGTCAACTCTGGTATATCGATGCCCCGTCTCGATACACCCACGACTAGGGACCTTGAAGGATGTACTTATGGACTACCATGTCCCCACTAGTATGATCTGCATCATAGTCCAGGTAGTCAAGTACACATCCTAAGGGCTTTACCAACATGTAACAGAGAGACAATCAGTGTACACGTTAAGGTGAAGAGTAACCAGATAGCATACTATCATGTCGAGCAAGAAAGTCCTCCCTATATATGTCCCAGCATCCACTACAATATACATCCAATGTACAGTAATGGCCTCTAGGGCATACATATAACTAACAATCTTCCACTTGCACTAGGGCCATCTGATAGCAGTGGTTGCAGTATCTCATACTCAACCATCCCTTAAAAGTCTATCTCTGGGAATAGGCCTTCGTGAGTGGATCCGCCGTGTTGTCTTCTGAGTCTACTCTCCTGACCTCGATCCCCTGGAGATCAACCATCTCCACGATCAGGTGACACTGCCCTAGAGTATGTCTGGATCACTGATGGGACGGACGTCCCTTGGCATAAGCCACAACTCCATTGTCTCACAATTGTAGGAACGTAGTTCATCTCATGAACCAATATACACCCAAACAGCCTCTTTGGTAGCATCTTAAGTAGCGATGTATCCAGCCTTTATCATCTAGTATGTTACGGTATTTAGCTTGGAATTCTTCCAACATACCGTCCCTTTACTTAGGGTAAAGACAATGCCTGTGACTGACATTCAGTCGTCTTTATCACCCTGGAACCCATCCAGTGATTCTCCCCAGGATCGATTGATACCATTTCACTACAACTAGTGAGTATCCTAACATCCAATTAGATCTATCTCATAGATCCAAAGCTTAGGATTTAGTAGGTATCATTATGATCCTATATGGAGAATCATTGTGATATGCGGAGATTGATCGAGCGTAGCATAGACTTCTTCCCTATCAAGAGTATGTCATCCACGTACTCTACGAGGATCGTCACAATACTCCCTACTACCCTTTTTGTTTATATAAGGTTCATCTACCATTTTGATGATGTCAACTTCTTTGACTAATACATCAAAATAGATGTTCCAACTCCGCGATGCCTGCTTTATCCTATAAAGCATCTTGCACACGTTTCCGCTGCTCCCACTGTCTACGAGGCCCTCTGGATGTGTACTTATAGACGCACTCTTGTAAAATATCATTTAGAAAAGCAATCATGACACCCAACCGCCAGATATCGTAGTCATGGTATGTAGCCGTGGCAAGTAGTATCTGGATGGACTTAAGCATAGGTATTGGAAAAGGTTTCATCATTATCCACGCCTGGTCGATGACGAAAACCTTTAACAAGTCTAGCTTTGAAAGTCTCAACTTTTCCATCTACACCAAGTAATCTTCTCAAGATTTACTTGCTCATGATGGGGATTTAACCCTTCAGATATAGCAATCAAAGTCCATACTTTGTTGGTGTATAAGGATTCCATCTCAGATCGCTAAGCATCCAGCCATTCTTACAGAGTCACACTCCTGATGGCCAGCTCGAAACTAGTTGGGTCATCATCTCATGACGCAATCCTCACTCCCACTGTCATAGAGCAACCAGAAGTATCTCTCAGGTGGGTGAGGAACCCTACTAGATCGGCGGAGAGGCTGAGGTTCGTTGGTATCTATTGAATCCTTTGGTTTTATCAAATCATCGGCCGCAGATTGTATAGCTGGAACCTTTCCAGCTCTACATAACAGACCTTGCCTCGAGTTTGTCCGGATTTTGCTTTTAGACATAGGCCGGTCAACCCCAAATCTTAACTAACTTAAGATATGGGCTCTTCCCTTTCCATATCACATATGAAGTGGTAGGCAACTGATTTGATTTGAACCCTATTCAATAGGTATGCAGCTTCTCAAGTGCAAAACTCCCAAAAGGAAATAGGTAACTCAGTAGTACTCACCATAGAGCACACCTTATCATATAGGGTGTGATTGCTCTGCCCCGATATACCAACGTGCTATGGTGTATACGGAGGAGTAATGCTGAGAGAGAATCTCATTCTCCTTTAGAATAATCCAGAAATTCTATGCACAAGTATTCTCTTCCTTGATCTCATCAATGGACATAATACTTATACCCGTATTGGTTCTCTACTTCTAACTTATATTCTGTGAATATCTCAAAAGGTTCGGACTTGTGTTTCAACAGGAACATATGTCTGAATCTTGAGAGATTATCAGAGAACGTAATGAAGTATAAAGAACCAGTCCTGGCATGTGTAGACAGGGGACCTACATACATCAACATGTATCATCCCAAGAGTTCATTAACTCTTTCTCTGTTTCCAGTAAACGGAGCTATGGTCATTTTATCTTTGTGACATGACTGGTAAGTTTCACAAGATGTAAATTCAAACTGATTTAAATATGAATCTAAATATAACTTTAGCTAGTCGGGTCACATTGATATGACCTAGTCTACAATGCCTCAAGAAGGATTCGTTCATTTCTGAACTCTTCCTCTTGTGTGTGTTTTGTATACTAAGAACTGTAGTTTGATTTAGAACATCAATGCTTTTAGATAACGTGCCTGAACCGATCAACTTTTGATATAGGAAATGTTCAAAACATTATCCAACAATACAAAATTATATCCTTTCTTTAATAATAAAGAGACTGATATGATTTTGTATATCAGGTTCGGTATCTAATAACATTCGTTCAGAATCAATGTACTGGTCATACAGGGTGACAGTGACCAACAGACTTGGCTGCAACACTTGCCCCGTTTTCTGTCTCATGAAACTTATCACCCGTTCTCAGTTTTTCTACCCTGTTGTAGCCCTATGTAATGTTGGAGATATTGCCCTCAGAGTCAATTATTGGATCACAGGCACGTGATTGCGAT
Organism: Agapanthus africanus; assembly: GCA_030015575.1. Classification (NCBI taxonomy): domain Eukaryota; kingdom Viridiplantae; phylum Streptophyta; class Magnoliopsida; order Asparagales; family Amaryllidaceae; genus Agapanthus; species Agapanthus africanus. The sequence continues at coordinate 229,460,536 of CM057350.1, forward strand.
GATTGAGGGAGGACCTATCCCGGTAAGACAGTCTTACTCGAGATGATAGTATGCTATCTGGTTTACCTTTATCATCGTGTACTGCTTCAGGTGACCTGACAAGTCGCTATTACACCTTGGTAGAGCCCCTAGGATTCTTGCTTGACCACCAGCAGTATGAGGGCGATCATATAAGTGGGAGCTGGGGTCTATAAGCACATCCTTAAAAGGTCCCTAGTCGTGGGAGTTTCGAGACAGGGCATCGATTCTCCAGAGTAGACTAGTGTATACAGTCGAGACCCCGACGAGGGGCGGTGGCCGGTCTCATAAGCCACTGGTGTCAGTTGGTTCACCTAAAATGTATACAGGTGCTCATTGGGTTATGAGTACACCGGACAGGACTCGCCGGGAACATGCTAGTTGGTCTTATACCTGACGTCAGATAGCAGTTCCCAGGTGACATGTGTACAGGTTAGTTCATCGACCTGGGGATCGTCATTTGTCTCGTGTGAGTTCCCACTGTACTTTGATTACTACCCTACCACGGCTCAAAGGAGTCGTGCAAACAGGTTTTAGTTGGGTACAGTCCCGAGCCACATGGAGGCAGTGAGCGGATCTTCGGGGGTTCGTCTCTCCCGGTATTGGGGGTGAGGTCGCGCTGTGTCTAGGAGAGCCATTACACGAAGTCCTTGGCCAAGGCAGGAGATTTACTGGTAGGTATTCCAGTAGTATCTCAGGGTGTTCTGGGCTACACTCCGACACGACTTGTACCGCTTTTGGGGGTCTGACTTTTACCCACCCCCTAGGCCCGACATGCGATGCTCATAGACGAACGGACCGGACTGTACGGATATTGTCACTGACAGGCTCAGTAGGGTGTCAGGATGAGTTCGCTCATCGACGTCCCTTTTAGTCAATAGCTGGTGGCCCGTTACGTATTGGCTTATACCTCTGACGTGCTAGTGGTTAAATCCACAGCCATAGTATTGACGAGTCTTTAGAGTCCACCACATTTTCAGTTACTCAGCTTTCGGGCGAAACGCTGTAGAGGCCGTATGGAGATATGGCAGGGTTCGATCAGATACGTGCGGTATTGCACGGATCGTGATCGGACGGTTTTTACTAGCCGGCTTTGGCTTAAGCCGGATCTTAGTATTTGATAGTGTAATTTTGTCTCATTGCATTTGTATCCGGACGGAATACAGATGCGGGTGTGTATGCACAGTATCGGGGTTTTCCTGTAATTTATTACGGGACCAGTTTTCTGGAGTTGCCAGTTTGCATTCTGTTCCGGCCGGTTTTCCTTTGTTCTTTCCCGGCCGGACTTTTCCGATGAAGGGGGTAATTTAAAGTTTTGCAAATTACATTTGAGGAGGGGGTTTCTTGCATATGTGGGTTTATGATTTGACCATTATCATTCTCTTTACCATCACTTGCATTTAATAAGAGGGTATGGGTTTAAAGTTTGAGGTATGGTTGTTGAGTTGGAAATTGGTGTGACCTTATCTTAATTAATTCCATTCATTTTTCCCACTTGGTTCTTGGAATTTGGGGCCGGCCACTGTGTAGGTTTGGAGTGGGGTTTGATTTATGTGAGTGTGGATTAATTTATTAAGTGAGGAATGAGCCAAAAATGAGTGTGCTGGAGGTTGATGCATGTTTAATATAAAAGGTTACATTGAGATTAATTGGGACATAAGGTGCTTCATTTTCATTTTCCAGTGGGCTTTTGTGGCCGAGCTCATTTTCATGCATGCTCATTTTTCTCCATCAAGCATCCATGAAATTCTAGTGCAAAAATTCCTCCAACCATGGCAACCTCATAACCCCAAAAGAGACAAACTTCTACACTATATCTATAGCAAGTTTTGGACGCGTCGGCTAGCCAACTTCGCGCCCGAGTTGCCTCGCTATTGAGGTGGGAGCCCGTAAAAGAAACAGGCGATGTGGTGCCCTTCCGGCGAGGAGGCGACGACCGGAGTTTCCGCGGGAGATCGGGACGACGACGAGAAGACCGGAGGACTCGGATCACTCGGTATATCTCTAACCCGTCTTGTAGTTAGCTAGATCTAATTTAATGGCCCGATCCGGGGTTTAGTGCGCGGTGGTGCCGGTTTGCTAAGTCCGCAAAATTAAAGTTTATCACCGTTTCGGCATTTGGTCGTCGGATTGACGACCGGGGCGCCGCCGTGCACTTACAGTGGTATCAGAGCTACTAGGCATTGGATGTCGACCTATGGGGGGTTCTCACTGTGTGACAGTATGGCGAAGCATAGGCTCTTACCCCCAGGGTGTCCCGAGACCGGAAGGTGTTCCGGTGGGTTGTAGTCCTCGCGAGGGGGCATGCGTAAAAAGTAGCGGCTGAGGGACCCGTTGGTGCCACGGCGACCCCATTGGATGGGGTGGCTGCCTGACTTACAGTGGTATCAGAGCCTCGCCATTAACTTCGTCTAGCTTCGTTTGATGTGTTTTTCATTTCCGATCGACCAAAATTCCAAAACTTGCATTTTTGTACACATCAGTTTTCTGTTGAAATTTTTTGGTCTCTAAAAATTTTTCAGGTGGTCTCAAAATGATGTGCAGGGAGTTCTAAGAAAACTGGGAAAATTCGACAACATGATCCCTCCATACGACCGCGGAACCGCGGCCATAACCCCTTTTTGGCCGCGGTTCCGCCGCAGGTTGGTGGGATCAATGCTTCCAAATTTTCCAGTGGGCTTCTGGGATTATTTTATGGGTTTTGGAATATTAATATTGAGCCCATATTTTCTGTGAGTGCTACAGTAGTACTTTGGGGCCCACTTGTTAAAGTTTGATCGATCGGATATTTTAAACACATTATTTCACAGTATTTACATTATATCTGCGACCGTGAATGTCACTCGATCGGTAAATCCGGTCTAATTGCTATAGCCAGGTTGGACGGATTTGCGAACGTGACTTTCACGTTGATGTTTTGTGTTTTTGCTGTGATGTTGCGGATCGGTCGTGGGGGATAGCCTGGATGCAATACTAGTACAGTTTCTGTTGTATTTTGTACATTTGATATTGCGGGGCGAGCGTCCGACATGTGGACTGCCGTCGCTGCCTGTTTGTATTATTCTTTTGGGGCACGACCTGGTTGCGGTCGATGTACCCGTTGTATGTATATTTTACTTTCTGTACTAGGATTACCCCGCGGTGAGGTGCACGGATAGCCGGGTTCTGGAGGGCAACAAGCCCGCATCTCATGGCATTGGGACGGAGGGGGCTTCAGTCTGGAATTGGCGGGCTATTCGCCGCACTCGTAGGGGGTACAGGTTGACCCAGGAGGGGTGCCCAAGTTACCGGATTCCGTGAAGTGCTGGGTGGTCCATTCACGGAGCTGAAGGGGGCTGCCTCGCTTCAGGTTTTGGCGGGTGACTTGCCGCGCCCGTAGGGGTCTAGGATTTCATTGCACAGGCTATCCACACGACCAGGGGAACGTCGGGTTTCAGTAGTGGCTCTGTGAAACCCGGGGATCCCAGATATCTGTATTGTTCTGTGATGCTGTACATTTCTGTGATGTTGCATTTTATTCACGCCTTGAGCGAAATACTATATATTGGTATATATATTAGTAGATGTTGTATATGTTTTTCATCCGCGCTAGTCCAGTCCCCGCTCTTCCGTTAGTTAGCTAACCTAACGGGTGATGACGGGACCCAGTGGCGAATGCGGATGGCATATACGTACGTCAGTATATTTTCGTTCTTTGTGGTGTGATCAATTGATGGGACTGCGTTGATTCGGATCAATGCAAGTTAAACAAACCTATTCTGATGTTGTTGGAACATTTTTTAAAAAGCTGTTATTGCAAGGACGTTCACTTTTGTTTTGCATCGAGGTATTCATTTGGAATATCCTGCTCCTCAGTCGACGAGGCAAGGGCCGAGATCCCTTCACCGGGAGTGACCCTTTGGACAGAATTTTGCGTCAGGGCATTAACTTCACTATAGCCGATTACTTTTGCTTTGCATCGTGGTATTCATTTGGAATATCCTGCACCCCATTCTACGGGGAAAGAGCCGAGATCCCTTCACCGGGAGTGACCTCTTTAGTAAAAGTTTTTCGTCACTATATTTTCTAAAAAGCTATCCGTTCCTTCAACGATATCAAGTTCATTACGTTAAAGGTTTTCGCCAGAAACCATTCGTAGCCCTCCGTCGTTTCATATGGATAGTCAATAGTATTCAAGCTGTGTATGTTGGCCAAAGTCAAGGCACAGTGTTTGGTAGCTGTTGGGTATTCATATGCAGCATAGATAGATGTGTTGGTTTGGGGCAGTCGTACTACCATTTTGGCCCAAGTCAAGGGTATGTACGGGTGGGCTCAAATTAACCTGGAGAATGACGGGTTGAACTTGACATGTGACTTATGATATGTTGGCCAAAGTCAAGGTCATAAGAGCATGGGGTAGAAATCACATCGGGAGTTTCAAAAGAACTGAAACTTGCCAGATATGCGCATACCTTCTGGAGTGTGATAGCGTGAGCGGATTCCGTCACGTTATCATGCGATGATAGTTGGATCCCGATTCCCACTGATGAGTTGGTTTACTCCTCGGGTGACCCCGACTAATTCTTCTTTCAGGTTTGGAGGAGAATTTGAGGTACAGTGGGAGGTTTCCAGATTAGATAAATTGGTAACCATTCTGATCTTGGTTAGAGTGCACGCTGAGTGTTTCTTCTCTCTCTCTCTTTGGCAGCGACCATTGACCCGACCCTAAGACTATGACTTAGAGACCAAGTTAACCGAACCTTCTTTACACTGGCTTTTGGATTTTCAGAGTTGCAGACCTCATTGCCACTCCTACTTTTACCCTTTTCTCCAGGACACCCCGTATTACTGCGAACGTCCACTTCCATTGGACAAAGCCATCGTATGGTTAGATACGAACTCAAAGGAATTCGAGGATGGTTTCCGGTTCTGGAGAAAACGAATAGGACTATTCAGTTGTCTTTTCCTTTTACCTTCTCTCAGGTTACGAGTACTCCTTGGTTTAGGAGATAGTACACCTATTATGCAAATTGGATAGTCTTCTTCCAAACCTTAGGCTGGTGCCGAACGGTGGGGAATGAAGAAAACCGATTAGCATAACGATGGTGTGCAGAAGGTATTAAGTTCAGACAAAGCAAGGGATTAGTAAGAGGGCAAAGTAAATTGCGACTGATATTCACGACCAAACCAAGTATTTCTTCGCCAATCCTAAATCACCTTTGTATTTCTCCAGGACACTCCGTATTACTACGAAGATCCACAGTTTATTGGATACTCCATCGTATGGTTATATACGAACTCGAAAGGAACTTGTTCCAGTTCGGGGATGGATTCTGGTTCAGGAGAAATAGGAATAAGGTTTATTCGGTTGTCTTTTATCTTCACCTTCTCTCGCATTGCGAGTGCTCCTAGGACTAGGACAGTACACCCATTATGCTTATTGGATAGTCTTCTTCCAAACCATAGGCTGGAGCCGAACGGTAGGGAAGGAAGAAAACCATTTGGCCTAAGGGATGTGCAGAAGGTAACGACTAAAGACATATAAAGGGATTTGGAGAGGTGGCAAAGAATTATGCGGTTATAGTTGTGAATCTGGATAATGGTAGAGGCATTACTAAGAATACCAGGATACCCCATCGAAGCATTTCAATGTTTCAGTTCACTGTGTACTGTTAAAAGAAAACTGATTTCCCGATTAGATACTTACTCCAGGGTATGTATTTACCAGGTATGATTCTCACATCTGTATGGCTTTACAGATGATGAGTGGGAGTAAGTTATTGGGAATTGGGTGATCATCCTCATTATATCGGGATTCGTTGTAATCGGTGATATTTGAGGAGATCATCTGGGCTGTTTGCCGGTCGGCAAATATTTGGTTTTGAATATCCGCTGTTATGCACCAATTTAAAATTGATATATCTGTACGTCTATTTTCATAGAGTGAGATATACCTTTTGATATTATGTCGATGACATTTACCTATATCAGTGGATGGTTAGGTAAGGAGCATTAAACAGCGGTGTAATTCTTCTTAACCATAAGTACAGTTTTCAACCTACGACACACAGTGAAAGAGTTGTTAGACTCGGCGGACTTATACAGAGTATTGTATGTTGTCCAGTGTCCATTAGGACAGAGGGGTTGGTCCTCATACTATATTCTGTTTACTTTTAACTTCTCTAGTTCTTAGACATGTGTTTCGTAGAAACACAGGGTCTAAGTTTTGAGGAGTTATACGTATTTGAATAGAGTAGAGAACCAGGTGTAGCAAGTATCGGGATTCTTCAAAGTGATCGAAGATGTAGATACTTGTGTATGGTATTCAGTTGATAGTAATGATAAAGAGAAATTGCTTCTCTTTCAGGTTACTCATAATTGGAAGCATTCCTAAGTTGAGTAACGCTGATCGGCCTCTCTCCATTTAGTTGACATGCACTGGAGACAGCTGCATGATTTGAATCCGGTTCAATTAAATCAGTGCCTCTGGTTCTATATTGGATATAGTACAGTTCATATCTTAACATTGTTAAGGTACGGGGAGTTGTCCGGCTTATGATTAAAACCAGACTCTGGATAACTCAAGGCACGTTCCTGTAATGGCTGTTTGTGGGTTGACCCAGGCTATGACGAGGGTTGACTTTCTACCATAAAAAAGATCAATAGTGATATTGTTCTTGACTCGCCACAGTTTTAATAAAAATGGATTTTTTCAAAAACAGAAGTGGGAGTATGGTAGAACTGGAAGTGATTCCAGAACCGCAAACGATTACTGAAGATTTGATAAGGAACCTAAAGATTCAATCTGATTTGACATTCCATTGGCCACTCCGCAGATAAGGTGGGTAACTTCAGGCACCCGAGAGGTACTCCGGTAGCCTCAAGGACGGTGACAGGGAAGTTCTTGTTTACCCACACTTGCCATTGTTGTTGTTCCAGGCTGCGAGACCCGGCAGGAGGATGAGTATAGCGTCGTTCTAAACTTGCTTTAGAAGTGCACGTCTGTATGACTCTGCCAGAGGGTTGTCGTAGTCAGTGGGAGCAGCGGAAGCATTGGTGGACATCAGGCTTATGTCTATTTATAGACTAAAGCAGATATAGCGGAGTTAGATCATCTGTTTCTGATGTGACAGTCATAGGTTTGACGTCATCAGAATAGGGGATGGATCTGTTGAGAAGGTAGTAGGAAGTGATATTCCTATACTACGATCGGTTATACTTTGGTCGTCACACAGTGTTTTCTCCATATGGGACTTGGACATTATATCAGACATACTGGTTACTAGATCTATGGTTTTAGATCTAGATTTGGGTGGTTTCCCAATCAGGGTACCTTGACAGCATTCTAAGAGTATTTAGAATGGACGACTCCTGGCACGGTAGTGTACCTGCAGGTGATGGAGTCACCCTCTCTAAAGGTGTCTTATAGACTAAAGTAGAGAGGGATGTGCATGATTGGCAGATCACCTGCTTAGGCAATTGAGTCAATCATGAGATGTCAAGTACCACACCGGATATTGTTCTTGCAGTAGGTGCAATAAGTTGATATTGATCCAATCCTGGGGAAACAGTCGGAAGCAATTTTAGAACATAAGTGAATGTTCTAGGGATATGATAACGGCTGCCTCCTTTAGGAGACGGTTATCATTCCAGGCTTCCAAGGTGACATGGACGACAAGGAGGTTGTCAGAGTTATAGTTTTCCCTCTGACGAGGGGCAGTATTTTGGACAGGTGGTCCAAGGCAATACTGAGGGTGGCATGGCGCAGGATACTGATTATATTCAGTTGACGATACAGTCTAAGAAGTCTGGATTTGAAGTTCATTTATGAACTTGGTCCCATCAGACATCCAGACATTCTAAAACAGGTATTGCTCATTTCGGGAGAAAGTTTTCTCCGCGAACTTGAGATATAGAGAGACATAGAAAGAAACATCAAAGCGGATCCACTCGCTGAGGCTATTCCTTGAACGCAATAGTTTCGCAAACGAGCTTTGTGAGACTGACCAGTAGAGGAGTTGGGTGTTCGGTATCACACGGGCTGTGAGTATGCGACATCGCAATAATTAGCCTTGAGTGCTAGTGGGAGATTGTTGGAGATATTGCCCTCAGAGTCAATTATTGGATCACAGGCACGTGATTGCGATGATTGAGGGAGGACCTATCCCGGTAAGACAGTCTTACTCGAGATGATAGTATGCTATCTGGTTTACCTTTATCATCGTGTACTGCTTCAGGTGACCTGACAAGTCGCTATTACACGTTGGTAGAGCCCCTAGGATTCTTGCTTGACCACCAGCAGTATGAGGGCGATCATATAAGTGGGAGCTGGGGTCTATAAGCACATCCTTAAAAGGTCCCTAGTCGTGGGAGTTTCGAGACAGGGCATCGATTCTCCAGAGTAGACTAGTGTATACAGTCGAGACCCCGACGAGGGGCGGTTGCCGGTCTCACAAGCCACTGGTGTCAGTTGGTTCACCTAAGATGTATACAGGTGCTCATTGGGTTATGAGTACACCGGACAGGACTCGCCGGGAACATGCTAGTTGGTCTTATACCTGACGTCAGATAGCAGTTCCCAGGTGACATGTGTACAGGTTAGTTCATCGACCTGGGGATCGTCATTTGTCTCGTGTGAGTTCCCACTGTACTTTGATTACTACCCTACCACGGCTCAAAGGAGTCGTGCAAACAGGTTTTAGTTGGGTACAGTCCCGAGCCACATGGAGGCAGTGAGCGGATCTTCGGGGGTTCGTCTCTTCCGGTATTGGGGGTGAGGTCGCGCTGTGTCTAGGAGAGCCATTATACGAAGTCCTTGGCCAAGGCAGGAGATTTACTGGTAGGTATTCCAGTAGTATCTCAGGGTGTTCCGGGCTACACTCCGACACGACTTGTACCGCTTTTGGGGGTCTGACTTTTACCCACCCCCTAGGCCCGACATGCGATGCTCATAGACGAACGGACCGGACTGTACGGATATTGTCACTGACAGGCTCAGTAGGGTGTCAGGATGAGTTCGCTCATCGACGTCCCTTTTAGTCAATAGCTGGTGGCCCGTTACGTATTGGCTTATACCTCTGACGTGCTAGTGGTTAAATCCACAGCCATAGTATTGACGAGTCTTTAGAGTCCACCACATTTTCAGTTACTCAGCTTTCGGGCGAAACGCTGTAGAGGCCATATGGAGATATGGCAGGGTTCGATCAGATACGTGCGGTATTGCACGGATCGTGATCGGACGGTTTTTACTAGCCGGCTTTAGCTTAAGCCGGATCTTAGTATTTGATAGTGTAATTTTGTCTCATTGCATTTGTATCCGGACGGAATACAGATACGGGTGTGTATGCACAGTATCGGGGTTTTCCTGTAATTTATTACGGGACCAGTTTTCTGGAGTTGCCAGTTTGCATTCCGTTCCGGCCGGTTTTCCTTTGTTCTTTCCCGGCCGGACTTTTCCGATGAAGGGGGTAATTTAAAGTTTTGCAAATTACATTTGAGGAGGGGGTTTCTTGCATATGTGGGTTTATGATTTGACCATTATCATTCTCTTTACCATCACTTGCATTTAATAAGAGGGTATGGGTTTAAAGTTTGAGGTATGGTTGTTGAGTTGGAAATTGGTGTGACCTTATCTTAATTAATTCCATTCATTTTTCCCACTTGGTTCTTGGAATTTGGGGCCGGCCACTGTGTAGGTTTGGAGTGGGGTTTGATTTATGTGAGTGTGGATTAATTTATTAAGTGAGGAATGAGCCAAAAATGAGTGTGCTGGAGGTTGATGCATGTTTAATATAAAAGGTTACATTGAGATTAATTGGGACATAAGGTGCTTCATTTTCATTTTCCAGTGGGCTTTTGTGGCCGAGCTCATTTTCATGCATGCTCATTTTTCTCCATCAAGCATCCATGAAATTCTAGTGCAAAAATTCCTCCAACCATGGCAACCTCATAACTCTAAAAGAGACAAACTTCTACACTATATCTATAGCAAGTTTTGGACGCGTCGGCTAGCCAACTTCGCGCCTGAGTTGCCTCGGTATTGAGGTGGGAGCCCGTAAAAGAAACAGGCGATGTGGTGCCCTTCCGGCGAGGAGGCGACGACCGGAGTTTCCCCGGGAGATCGGGACGACGACGAGAAGACCGGAGGACTCGGATCACTCGGTATATCTCTAACCCGTCTTGTAGTTAGCTAGATCTAATTTAATGGCCCGATCCGGGGTTTAGTGCGCGGTGGTGCCGGTTTGCTAAGTCCGCAAAATTAAAGTTTATCACCGTTTCCGCATTTGGTCGTCGGATTGACGACCGGGGCGCCGCCGTGCACTTACATGTAACAGATTACATATCTGGGATCCTGATCCGGTATCATATACCAATGATGCGGAGGATACTGAGAAACAGTTCTATATAAAGAACACACCCGAAGATGATGCATCAGCATGCACTCTCTTCGTTTGGGCGGTACGGGTATTCTGGCAATCCCCAATTTCCTGCTCTGTCTTATAACAATTATAAGTTGGAGCGGGACCAACGTTCCCCAGCTCAGTATAACAAGCGGGTTCGGTCAAATAATCCGTATTATTATCTTGATTAAGGCGTGATATGGTCGCTACCTGGAGAGTGAGAGAAGAAAACACTCAGCGTGCGCTCTTGCAAGAATAGATTGGTTATTATTTTATCTAATCAGGATGGCTCCCACTGCTTTTTATCAAATCTTCCTTCAAACCCTAAAAGGAAAGACTAGCCGGGATTAATTACACACTACAAGTTCGCCAATCTTTCAGCCAGGCCAGTGTCGGTACTTTGAGGGAGGTCCCCCGTGCTTTCGCACGAACCTAATTAATGTAAACCTCGTTTTCCCAGAGGCGTAACCTCGTTAACACCTTTCTAAACACCTACTAGATCGGCTAATTGTAATGTGTAAAACTCTCCCAGGAGTAACAATTACTCGCAGCGGGTATCGGGATCCAACTATCTCATAGAAGGTATGCAATCTCATTGCAAATTTCAACACTTGAAATTCCCGATAATATTTTGCCCCTAACGTGCTATGACCTTGACGAAAGCCAACAAACCATAGCCCGCTAGTCAAGTTCAACCCGTACATTTCTTGATTGAATTAAAACCACCCGCACGACCCTTGACGAAAGCCAACAAAGCCGCACGACTACCCTAATCCAATCGCATTGTATGCTGGCAGATAAGCAGCATATAGCTACCGCACACTGCACCTTGACGAAAGCCAACAAATGCAGCACGAATACTATATACAACTTATCTGAAATGACGGAGGGCTACGACAGGTTTTTCTGAAAACCTATTGCGTAATGAACTTGATATCGTTGTAGAATCAAATGATTTTAAAATGGAGTGCTTTTGAGGCTTTTCTAGTTTTGCTAAAGGAGTCACTCCCGGTGAAGGGATCGTCGGTCCTTTCCTCGTCGAATGAGGTGCGGGATATATCATATACATCACTGTGCAAAGCAAAAACACTTAAAAGCAATCAAAAGACAAACCGAGGGTTGTAGCATCTTCCAGCTATTGCTAAAGGAGTCACTCCCGGTGATGGGATCTCGGTCCTTTCCTTATCGAATAAGGTGCAGGATATATCATATATATCTCTGTGCAAAGCAAGAACTGTAGCCACCTGTTTTATTTTGAAATTCGATTCCACAACATCTTAGGTTTCTTTTATTTCATTAATCACATTAATGAAGTCCCATCATTTAAGTACCTAAACATCTCAGATAAATACGACGTACACTTATGCCATCCGCATTAGCCTCGATGTCCCCTCGTGCACCGTTAGGTTAGGTAACTAACGACAGAGCGGGGCAGGGCTAGCGCGGGTGTAAAACATAAGTAACGCCTATATAATATATCATATATACTATATACTGTATCTATCACAGAACATCACAAGATCACATCACAGATATCGCAGCAGAAGAAACAAATGAAATATTGGATATACTAGGACGTCCGTGTTTTCAATACGAGCCAGTATAAAACACGGATTCCACGGTCGCGATGAATAGCCAAACCCACACCCCTAGACCCCCACGAGAGCGGCAAGCAACCCTACCAATTCTAGAGTTAGGAGACCTGGACTCGACTCCTCGAGTTGGTCTCCTACTGGACTCCAGAACCCGGTTACTTGTGCCCTCCTCCTTGGGTCTATCCTAGTGCGGAAAAGTAAATAATATACAAAAGGTGACATCTTCCGCAACCTGGAAGTGCCCCAATAAAAGAATATTACATACAAGTTTTTACATGAATGAAAATGAAAAACACTCATCTCACATAAAAAAAACCCCGGCTATTCAAACACGACGATCCAATATAACATATCCAGCAACACATAACATCACATGTCATCAACGTAAGTAAATATGCGCATCCCAATTGTCGTTGACATATAGCAACGAAACCGGCGATATCACATATTACACTTACGGTCACAGAAAAGAAAGTGTAAAACTACAACAGTTGGAATCCGCAACCTACATAGACATCGCATGCCTAAACCAATGAATTCCTTAGACATCACATGCCTAACGATTATAAACCCTGCATTTTAGTCTCATTATCGAAAACTCTTTTCAATATCAAGTCGGGCAATTCAACAAGATTCCCGACATTCTGATCGAATGCTCATCGCAAACTTTAGTGGACGGCCGCACCCCCGATACCGTCGACAAAGTGCACCAAGGCGGAACACCGCTACCGCGAGCACCCGAACGGATGCTTTCGGCGACACGGTTCTCCTACAGTCACTTGGTCGGGGCTATGGAGTGAGGCTGTCTATTAAGTTTACCCGGCAAGTATCCGCGTACGCTACGTGATTGCGACGGACTTTGGATCACATCAAAATTCCATGGCAACCGATCAAGTGAGACTAAACTGCTATGTTTATAACATTCATTCAATTATCTCATAACTTCTTGTGAATTCCAATTATTGTATCACATTCCGGATAAATAGAAAATGTTAAACTTTCCGATCGAACAATCGAACACCCAAGTTTTCCCGATACAGCTCAACACATGAAATAAGTCTAAAAACATTCAGTTCGTGCCTCAGTACCAACGGTCCAACCGTAGAAGGGTCAAGCCAACGCCTCACATATGGCACGCCGTACTGCCCCAAACCCTAAGGTTCAAAGGCCAGTTCAAGACGGTCACATAATCGAGTTAAGGTTTGTTGTCTTCTAGAGGGACCATCGCGTTACTTGCACTACTTAGAACGTCGTTAAACTTCGGAAAGATCCAACACTTGGAAATTTCCCGACAGGGGAAAAAGTGGGTATTTATATCCAGTCGAACTTTTTAACATATTCAAAAAATTATCCGGAAAAACACACTGACAAAATTAGACAATCCGATCGATACACCGAGTCCCCAATACAACCCAGAAAATTCAACTCTTGAAAAAATATTAAAAATTCCCAGGAAAACCAGCCCTGCCAACTAAGAATTACTGTGCAAAATTTAACGCATGATTTGACTTCTTGGCCGCGGAACCGCCACAATAGCCATGTTATTGCCGCGGTTCCGCCGCAGTTTAGAGGAATTGGTCACTCGAATTTCACAGTAATTCTTAAAATCTCCTGCTGATTTTTCTGCATATTTTTAATATCGAAAAAGACCAGATTTCAGAAATTGTCCAGAGAGCATTTTAGGGTTTTGGTTTTGGTTCGATCGGACTTCTAATTCCGTCTGTGCATCGCCTAAGGCTCTAGCTAGGCTCTGATACCACTGTAGGGTTCCTAGGCACTCTCAAGTTGTCTCACAAGGCATCAACCATGCCAATTTCAAATTTTTACGGGTGCCGAGAAACCCTAATACGGATCGTTAACTAGATATTTAGGCGAAAGATGAAACTAGTTAACAACTTAACTAAAGTGTAACGGAAATACAACCTTTGTAGATCCGGTGCTCCACCTCCATAGCTCCGTGATGATGTCTCCTCGCTGCGATCATCGGATCCCGGGCTCTAGCGTCGGCTTCATCGGAGAATGGACGGGCTAGGTCATCGACTACGACGCCGAAGATGATCTACGTCGAGGCATCACTAGATCAAGCTCCCACTTCACTAAGTCATGAAACTTGTGAAGGAAACACCCTATACTACTTGGCAAGAGGTAGAGGATGAAGAAATAGGAGGTGGGTTCACTTTAGAATTGGATTTCTCATTCATTTGCTCAAGTTGCCATTGAAGTAGAAAGCTTTTCTTTCTTGCTCATGAAGAAGAAGAAGAAAGAAAATGAATATATGATAAGTTAATTAAATCCAAAAGAAAAAATGAATACTTATCATATTCAAACCATGGTTAAGTGTAGAGAATGAATCATGGTTAAGTGGAATGGTTAGGGTTAAGCATGAGACAAAATGGTGACTTAGTCAAAGCTTCATGAAGCTTCAAAATCAAACAAACTTAGCCACCATTTTCTCTTTATGCTTTTCATTTTCCAAAAAGAATAAATAAATAAATAAATAAATGAATAAGAAAATGAAAACCCTAACCAAAATACAACCATGGTTTAATCTTTACACAAACCCTAGTGAGCATGTATCATCAAACATGATACAAACTTGTGTACAAAAGTATATCACATATACAATGTGCACAATCCAAGTGAGAAAATCCATTTAAAGTGAACCAATACTAGTTAATGCAAAGTAATATATCAAATATATAATTATGCATTAAATCATTAAATCAACACTTGATTCAATGATCCGGTCATATCGCATACAACCGACTAATATCCAATGTATCGGCTTATCGAATCAACCCTTGATTCGATAACCAGGTTATATCGCATACAACCAATCGATACATTCATCGCGAGAATAGAATACGGTATCACATACACGCATTATTCTCGGTCCCGCACATATCTCATATGTGCTCCTATTTCGTTTCGCTTGAGCCAAGAAACCTCTGTGTAGGACTCTAAAGACTCGTCAATACGCCGGCAGCAGGTGATGATCATATCAAACACCCACAAGCCGCAAGCGGTCTGCTAAACGTAACGGCCACCCGGGTATTGAGCGATCAGAAGATCGACGAGCAAGCCCGCTCACACTCCTGTGAATCCAACCAGTAACACTTACTGTACAGTCCGGTCTGATCGTCTGATATGTTGCATATCTTGCCTAGGGGTGGTAAACGTCAGACTCCAATAGCTCGATAAGTCGTGTCGATATGAGGTCTATAACAATTCGAGAAACTACTGGTAACACTTACCAGTAAATCTCAGCAACCCTGGCCAGGGATTTCCGGTTATAGCCAATCGAACACAGTGCAACATCAACTCCCTATACCGGGAGAGACGAATCCCCTCCTATCGCTCATTGCCTCCATGTGATTCGGGACTGTACCCAAAAACTACCGTTTTGCACGCCCTCTTGGACGTGGTAAGGTGGAAATCAAAGCACAGTGGGAACCACACAAGTCTCTATGACGATCTCGGGTCAACAGACTACTCTGTACCAGTGTCACCAGAGAACTGCCATCTGACGTAAGGTATAACACCATCTGGGAGTTCTCGGCGAGTCCGTCCAGTGTACCCAGTCTCCACTGAGCACCCGTATATCATCTCCGATGTCAAACACCAATGGATATGGGATCATCCATCGCCCATCTGTATGGGTCGAGAAGGTATACGCTAGTCTACTCTGGTATATCGATGCCCCATCTCGATACACCCACGACTAGGGACCTTGAAGGATGTACTTATTGACTACCATGTCCCCACTAGTATGATCTGCATCATAGTCCAGGTAGTCAAGTACACATCCTAAGGGCTTTACACACATGTAACAGAGAGACAATCAGTGTACACGTTAAGGTGAAGATTAACCAGATAGCATACTATCATGTCGAGCAAGAAAGTCCTCCCTATATATGTCCCAGCATCCACTACAATATACATCCAATGTACAGTAATGGCCTCTAGGGCATACATATAACTAACAGGCCCGCCATGCGATGCTCATAGACGAACGGACCAGACTGTACGGATATTGTCACTAACAGGCTCAGTAAGGTGTCAGGATAAGTTCGCTCATCGACGTCCCTTTTGGTCAATACCTGGTAGCCCGTTACGTATGGCTAATACCTCTGACGTGCTAGTGGTTAAATCAACAGCCAAAGTATTGACGAGTCTTTAGAGTCCCCCACAGACTGTTTTCTCAAGTTTTGGGCGAAACGCTGTAGAGGCCGTATGGAGATATGGCAGGGTTCGATCATGGACGTGCGGTATTGCACGGATCATGATCGGACGGATAATACTAGCGGGCTTTGGTTTAAGCCGGATCCTAGTATTGTACAGTGTAGATTTTGTCTCATTGCATTTGTATTCGATTGCAATACAAATGCGGGTATGTATATACAGTCGCGGGGTTTTCCTGAAATTTATTACGGGATCGTTTTTCTGAAGTTGCCAGTTTGCTTTCCGTTTCGGCCATTTTCCTTTGTTTCCTTTCTTTGGCTGAAATTTGGTAGAGGGGGTTATTTGCTATTGTGCATTTAACAAAGGAGAAGACTTTTATGGCACATGATAGTTTCATGATGGTTTAACCATCATTTGACTTTTTGTTCATCATGGTTCTTACCTCTCATGATTACCTTTTTGTTCATCATGGTTGTTGATGATGGGAGTTGATTTGGATTTGGTAGTGATCATTATTCATGATGATAACCCTTTCTCTCTCTTGCATTATGTTGGGGCTCATTCATTTTTCATTCTCATTCCCTCCATTCTCTCATTCCTCAAGAGAGGGGCCGGCCATTAGAGGGAAGGGGCTGTCCCAATTTTTGGAGTGGAGAATTGGTCTCATTTTTGCTTGCAAAAATCATATACCTCCATCTTAAAAGGTTCACCTCATTCCTCCACCAAAAGGGCAACTTCTAGTAACCCCAAGAGACAAACCATCCTACACTTCATCTACAGTATTCTTGAACACGTCGACTCACCAACTTCGTGCCCGAGTTGCCTCGGTCCAGAGGTGGGAGCCCGTAAAAGAACCCAACGATGTGGTGCCCTTCCGATGAGGAGATGAAGACCGGAGATTCTGCGGGGAGACCGGGATGACGACGAGAAGACCGAAGGACACGGATCGCTCGGTATATCTTTCTACCCCTTCTCTAGTTAGCTAGGAGTAGGTTAATGGCCCGATCCGGGTTTTTAGTACGCGGTGGTGCCGGTTTACAAGTTTCGTAAAAGTAACGTTTCTGCATTTTGGCCTCGTTCAGACGGCCGGGGCGCCGCCATGCACTTACACTGGTATCAGAGCTACGCCATTAACCTAGTCTAGCTTGCTCTAACGTGTTTACAAGTTCGATCGAACGGATTTTCCGAAAACCCGCATTTTCTGGTTCAGTTCTCTGTCGAATTTTTTTTGGCTCGAAAAAATATTTGGAGTGTTGCAGAAATCTGAGCAGGTGATTTTAAGAATTCTGTAGAAATCTGGTATTGTGATGCTACAGGAAGACCGCGGAACCGCGGCCAAACCCATGTTCCAGCCGCGGTTCCGCCGCAGTCATGGGTCAACGCAATGCCATTTTTCTACAGTGATCTTTATATTTGATATTGGGGTTTTTGGAATATCTGTTTGGGCCCAGATTATTTTTGAGTACTACAGTTGTGCTTGGGGCCCACTTGGGAAAATTTAGTCGATCGAAAATTTTAAACATGTTAGTTCACAGTATTTACATTATATCTGCGACCGTGAATGTCACTTGATCGGTAAATCCAGTCTAACTACTATAGCCCTTTTAGACGGATTTGCGAACATGACATTCATGTTGATGTTCTGTGTTGTGCTATGATGTTGCGGATTGGTCGTGGGGGATAGCCTGGATGCAATGGTAGTACAGTTTGGTTTATTATGTACATTTGATATTGCGGGGCGAGCATCCGATATGTAGACTGTCGTTACTGCCTGTTTGTATATTATTCTTTTGGGGCACGACCGGGCTGAGGTCGATGTACCTGTTGTATGTATATTTTACTTTCTGTACTAGGATTACCCCAAGGTGGGGTGCACGGATAGCCGGGTTCTAAAGGGAAACGGGCCCGCGTCTCATGGCATTGAGACGGAGGGGGCTTCACTCTAGAATTGGCGGGCTATTCGCCGCACTCGTAGGGGTATAGGTTGACCCAGGAAGGGTGCCCAAGTTACCGGATTCCGTGAAGTGCTGGGTGGTCCATTCACGTTGCTGAAGGGGGCTGCCTCGCTTCAGGTTTTGGCGGGTAACTTTCCGCGCCCATAGGGGTCTAGGATTTCATTGCACAGGCTATCCACACGACTAGGGGAACGTCGGGTTTCAGTAGCGGCTCTATGAAACCCGGGGATCCCAGATATCTATATTGTTCTGTGATGCTTATTACATTTCTGTGATGTTGCATTTTATCACGCCTTGAGCGAACATTATATATTGATATATATACTAGTAAATGTTGTATATGTTTTGCATCCGCGCTAGTCCAGTCCCCGCTCTGTCGTTAGTTAAGTAACCTAACGGATAATGACGGGACCCAGTGGCGAATGCGGATGGCATATACGTACATCATTATTTTCGTTCTTTATTCGTATGATCAATTGATGGGACTGCATTGATTCGGATCAATGCAAGCTAAACAAACCTATTCTGATGTTGTTGGAACATTTTTCAAAAAGCTGTTATTGCAAGGACGTTCTCTTTTGTTTTGCACAGTGGTATTCGGTTATGAATATCCAGCACCTCAGTCGACGAGGCAAGGGTCGAGATCCCTTCACCGGGGCTGACCCCTTGGATAGAAGTTTGCGTCAGGGCAATAACTTCACTATAGTCATTTACTTTTGCTTTGCATCGTGGTATTCAGTTGGAATATCCTGCACCTCATTCTACGGGGAAAGAGCCGAGATCCCTTCACCGGGAGTGACCTCTTTAGCAAAGATTTTCGCCACTATATTTTTATTAAAGCTATCCAGTTCCTTCAATGATATCAAGTTCATTACGTTAAAGGTTTTTCGCCAAAAACCAATCTTAGCCCTCCGTCATTTCAGTTAAATGTTTGGTAGTATTCAAGCTATGTATTTTGACCTACGCCAAGGCATAGTGATTGGTAGCTACCAGATATTTATCTGCTGCATAGATAGATGCGTTGGTTTGGGACAGTCTTATAGCCTTGTTGACCTTCGTCAAGGGCTTGTACGGGTGGGTTCAAATTAACCTGGACAATGACGGGTAGAACTTGACAAGTGACTTCTGATTTGTTGACCTTCGTCAAGGTCATAAGAGCATGGGGCAAAAATCACATCGGGAGTTTCTAAAGAAACTGAAACTTGCCAGATATGCGCATACCTTCTGGAGTGTGATAGCGTGAGTGGATTCCATCACGTTAGCATGCGATGATAGTAGGATCCCGATTCCCACTGATGAGTTGGTTTACTCCTCGGGTGATCCCGACTAATTCTTCTTTCAGGTTTGGAGGAGAATTTGACGGTACAGTGGGAGGTTTCCTGATTAGATAAAGTGATAACCATTCTGATCTAGGTTAGAGTGCACGCTGAATGTTTCTTTTCTCTCTCTCTTTGGCAGCGACCATGACCCGACCCTAGACTATGACTCAGTAACCAAATTAACCGAACCTTCTTAAACACTGGCTTTTGGATTGTCAGAGTTGCATACCTTTTTGCCACCCCTACTTTTACCCTTTTCTCCAGGACACCCCGTATTACTACGAACGTCCACTTCCATTGGACAAAACCATCGTATGGTTATATACGAACTCGAAGGAATTTATTCGAGGATGGTTTCCGGTTCTGGAGAAAACGAATAGAACTATTCAGTTGTCTTTTCCTTTTACCTTCTCTCAGGTTGCGAGTGCTCCTTGGATTAGGGGATAGTACACTCATTACGCCTATTGGAAAGTCTTCTTCCAAAGCTTAGGCTGGTGCCGAACGGTAGGGAATGAAGAAAGCCGATTAGCCTAAGTGTGGTGTACAGAAGGTATTAAGTTAAGACAAATAAAGGGATTAGAAGGAGGGCAAAGTAAATTGCGACTTCTATTCACGACCAAACCAAGTATTTCATTACCACTCCTGCATCACCTTTGTATTTCTCCAGAACACTCCGTATCACTACGAAGATCCACAGTTTATTGGATACTCCATCGTATGATTATATACGAACTCGAAAGGAACTTGTTCCAGTTCGGGGATGAATTCTGGTTCAGGAGAAATAGGAATAAGGTTTATTCGGTTGTCTTTTATCTTCACCTTCTCTCGCATTGCGGGTGCTCCTAGGATTAGGACAGTACACCCATTATGCTTATTGGATAGTCTTCTTCCAAACCATAGGCTGGTGCCGAATGGTAGGGAAGGAAGAAAACCATTTGGCCTAAAGGGATATACAGAAGGTAATGACTAAAGACATATGAAGGGATGTGGAGAGATGGAAAAGAAATATACGGTTACAGTTGTGAATCTGGATAATGGAAGAGGCATTACTAGGAATACCAGGATACCCCTACGAAACATTTCAATGTTTCAGTTTCACTGTGTACTGTTAAAGGAAAACTGATTTCCCAATTAGACACTTGCTCCAGGGTATGTATTTACCAGGTATGAATCTCACATCTGTATAGTTTTACAGATGATGAGTGGGAGTAAGTTATTGGGAATTAGGTGATCATCCTCACTATATCGGAATTCGTTGTAATTGGTGATATTTGAGGAAGTCACCTGGGTTGTTTGCCGGACGGCAAATATTTGGTTTTGAATATCCGCTGTTATGCACCAATTTCAAATTGATATATCTGTACGTCTATTATTATAGAGTGAGATTCACCTTTTTGAAATTATGTCTATGACATTTACCTATATCAATGGATGGTTAGGTAAGGAGCATTAAACAGCGGTGTAATTCTTCTTAACCACAAGTACAGTTTTCAACCTACGACGCACAAGGTATGAGTCATTAGACTCAAGGGACTTATACAGAATATTGTATTTTGTCCAGTGTCCATTAGGACAGAGGGGTTGGTCCTCGTACTATATTCGGTTTACTTATGACTTCTCTAGTTCTTAGACAGGTGTTTCGTAGAAACACAGGGTCCAAGTTTTGAGAAGTTATAGGTATATGAATAAAGTAGAGAACCAGATTTTGCAAGTATCGGGATTCTTCAAAGTGATCGAAGATGTAGATACTTGTGTATGGTATTCAGTTGATAGTAATAGTTTTGAGAAACTTGTTTCTCTTTCAGGTTACTCATAATTGGAAGCACTCTTAAGTTGAGTAATGCTGATCGGCCTCCTTCCACTTAGTTGACATGCACTGGAGACAGCTGCATAATTTGAATCTGGTTCAATTAAATCAGTGCCTCTGTTTCTGTATTGGATATAGAACAGTTCATATCTTGACACTGTTAAGGTACGGAGAGTTGTCCAGCTTATGCTTAAAACCAGACTATGGAAAACTCAAGGCACGTTTCTGTAATGGCTGTTTGTGGGTTGACCCGGGCTATGACGAGGGTTAACTTTCTACCATCTGGAAGATCAATAGTGATATTGTTCTAGACTCGCCACAGTTTTAATAAAAATGGATTTTTTCAGAAAACAGTAGTGGGAGTATGGTAGAACTGGAAGTGATTTCAGAACCGCAAATAATTACTGAAGATTTGATAAGAACTTAAAAATTCAATCTGGTTTGACATTCCATTGGCCACTCCGCAGATATGGTGGGTAACCTCAGGCACCCGAGTGGTACTCCTGTAGCCTCAAGGACGGTGACAGGGAGGTTCTTGTTTACCCAGACTTGCCATTGCTGTTGTTCCAGACTGTGAGACCCGGCAGGAGGATGAGTATAGCGTCGTTCTAAACTGGCTTTAGAAGTGTACGTCTATATGACTCTGCCAGAGGGCTGTCGTAGTCAGTGGGAGCAGCGGAAGCATAGTGGACAAGTGGCTTATGTCTATTTATAGACTAAAGCAGATATAGCGGAGATAGATCATCTATTTCTGACGTGACAGTCATAGGTTTGACTTCATCAGAATAGGGGATGGATCTATTAAGAAGGTAGTAGCGTGTGATGTCCTGGTATTTGGATGACATACACAGAGTAGGAAGTGATGTTCCTATACTACGGTCGGTTATGCTTTGGTTGTCACACAGTGGTTTCTCCACATGGGACTTGGATATTATATCAGACATTCTGGTTACTGGATCTATGGTTTTAGATCTAGATTTGGGTAGTTTCCCAATCTGGGTACTTAGACAGCATTCTAAAGGTGCTTTAGAATGGACGACTCCTGGCACGGTAGCGTACCTGCAGGTGATGGAGTCACCCTCTCTAAAGGTGTCTTACAGACTAAAGGGAAGAGGGATGTGCATGATTGGCAGATCACTTGCTTAGGCAATTGAGTCAATCATGAGATGTCAAGTACCACACCAGATGTTGTTTTTACAGTAGATGCAATAAGTTGATATTAATCCAATCCTGGAGAAACAATCGGAAGCAGTTTTAGAACATAAGTGGATGTTCTAGGGATTTGATGACGGCAGCCTCCTTTAGGAGACGGTTATCATTCCAGGCTTCCAGGATGACCTGGATGACAGAGTGACTGTCAGAGTTATAGTTTTCCCTCTGAAGAGGGCGGTGTTTTGGACAGCTGATCCAAGAGGACACTGAGGGAGGCATGGCGCAGGATACTGATTAAGTTCAGTTGACGATACAGTCTGAGAAGTTTGGATTTGGAGTTCATTTATGAACTAGGTCCCATCAGATATCCATACATACTCTAAGACAGGTATTGCTCATTTTGGGAGATGGTTTTCTCCGCGAACTTGAGATAAAGAGAGACAAAGAAAGAACTATTAGGGCGGATCCACTCACTGAGGCTATTCCTCGAACGCATTAGTTTCGCAAATGGGTTTTATGAAACTGATTAGTAGAGGAGTTGGGTGTTCGGTATCACACGGGCTGTGAGTATGCGATATCGCAATAATTAGCCTTGAGTGCAAGTGGGAGATTGTTGGAGATAGTGCGCTCAGAGTCAATTATTGGATCACAGGCACGTGATTGCAATGATTGATGGAGGACCTATGCCGGTAGGACAGTCTTACTCAAGATGATAGTATGCTATCTGGTTTACCTTTATCATCGTTTACTGCTTCAGGTGACCTTACATGTCACTATTACACGTTGATAGAGCCCTTAGGATTCTTGCTTGACGACCAGCAGTATGATGGCGATCATATACGTGGGAGCTGGGGTCTATAAGCACATCCTTAAAAGGTCCCTAGTCGTGGGAGTTTCGAGACAGGGAATCAATACTCCAGAGTAGACTAGTGTATACAGTCGAGACCCCAACGAGGGGCGGTGGTCGGTCTCACAAGCCACTGGTGTCAGTTGGTTCACCTAAGATGTATACAGGTGCTCATTGGGTTATGAATACACCAGACAGGACTCGCCGGGAACATGCTAGTTGATCTTATACCAGACGTCAGATAGCAGTTCCCTGGTGACATGTGTACAGGTTAGTTCATCAACCTAAGATCGTCATTTGTCTCGTGTGAGTTCCCACTGTACTTTGATTACTACCCTACCACGCTCAAAGGAGACGTGCAAACAGGTTTTAGTTGGGTACAGTCCCGAGCCACATGGAGGCAGTGAGCGGATGTTCAGAGGTTCGTCTCTCCCGGTATTGGGGGTGAGGTCGCGCTGTGTCTAGGAGAACCATTACACGAAGTCCTTGGCCAAGGCAAGAGATTAACTGGTAGGTATTCCAGTAATATCTCAGGGTGTTCTGGGCTACACTCCGACACGACTTGTATCGCTTTTGGGGGTTTGACTTTCACCAAACCCCGTAGGCCCGCCATGCGAAGCTCATAGACGAACGGAGCGGACTGTACGGATATTATCACTGATAGGATCAGTAGGGTGTCAGGATGGTTCGCTCATCGACGTCCCTTTTGGTCAATACCTGGTAGCCCGTTACGTATGGCTAATACCTCTGACGTGCTAGTGGTTAAATCCACAGCCAAAGTATTGACGAGTCTTTAGAGTCCCCCATAAACTGTTTTCTCAAGTTTCGGCCGAAACGCTGTAGAGGCCGTATAGAGATATGGTAGGGTTCGATCATGGACGTGCGGTATTGCACGGATCATGATCGGACGGATAAAACTAGCGGGCTTTGGTTTAAGCCGGATCCTAGTATTGTACAGTGTAGATTTTGTCTCATTGCATTTGTATTCGGTCGCAATATAAATGCGGGTATGTATATACAGTCGCGGGGTTTTCCTGTAATTTATTACGGGATCGTTTTTCTAAAGTTGCCAGTTTGCTTTCCGTTTCGGCCATTTTCCTTTGTTTCCTTTCTTTGGCTGAAATTTGGTGGAGGGGGTTATTTGCAATTGTGCATTTAACAAAGGAGAAGACTTTTATGGCACATGATAGTTTCATGATGGTTTAACCATCATTTGACTTTTGGTTCATCATGGTTCTTGCCTCTCATGATTACCTTTTTGTTCATCATGATTGTTGATGATGGGAGTTGATTTGGATTTGGTAGTGATCATTATTCATGATGATAACCCTTTCTCTCTCTTGCATTATGTTGGGGCTCACTCATTTTTCATTCTCATTCCCTCCATTCTCTCATTCCTCAAGAGAGGGGCCGGCCATTAGAGGGAAGGGCTGTCCCATTTTTTGGAGTGGAGAATTGGTCTCATTTTTGCTTGCAAAAATCATATACCTCCATCTTAAAAGGCTCACCTCATACCTCCACCAAAAGGGCAACTTCTAGTAAGCCCAAGAAACAAACCATCCTACACTTCATCTACAGTATTCTTGGACATGTCGACTCGCCAACTTCGTGCCCGAGTTGCCTCGGTCCAGAGGTGGGAGCCCGTAAAAGAACCCGGAGATGTGGTGCCCTTCCGACGAGGAGATGAAGACCGGAGATTCCGCGGGGAGATCGGGATGACGACGAGAAGACCGAAGGACACGGATCACTCGGTATATCTTTCTACCCCTTCTCTAGTTAGCTAGGAGTAGGTTAATGGCCCAATCCGGTTTTTTAGTGCGCGGTGGTGCCGGTTTATAAGTTTCGTAAAAGTATCGTTTCCGCATTTTAGCCTCGTTCAGACGGCCGGGGCGC
Organism: Agapanthus africanus; assembly: GCA_030015575.1. NCBI lineage: Eukaryota > Viridiplantae > Streptophyta > Magnoliopsida > Asparagales > Amaryllidaceae > Agapanthus > Agapanthus africanus. The sequence goes on from CM057350.1 coordinate 229,485,683, forward strand.
CGCCGTGCACTTACAATATTGTTATCTTTTTACTCATATCACATCTTGTACCCGATTTCGGGGTTAGTTTTACAAATGAAATGCTGCCAAAATTTTTTTTTTAAGAAAATAACTTAAACTTTAAAGAATGTTACTAAACTACTTAAGGTTTTCCAAATGTTTTTGAACAAATGTTTTCAACACTCATTACTTTTAATGGTTTTGATTTTTGGGTTTCGGCTTACTTAGTCGCGTTACGCCTGTAGACGTTACGTGGTTAAGTGCCGGTCACGAGTCGAACTTCGAGTCGTGACATCCTCGTCGTCTTCTCTTTGCCGAAGATAGATCCACCCGAGGGTCTCTACCTTGAGCTCCTACCTCAACCAAGAGGTAACTAGAGTGCTTGGTTTGCTAGACAAAGAACCCTAGAAAGAGTAGAGAGATGTTTTGATGGCTTTGTCCCAAAAGCTTTTGATTTTCAACACATGAAAGATTAAAGCTTTGAGAGGAAGAGGGAGAGCTCAAAAACATGAGAGAGAAAGACCGAGAGAGAATGAGAGTAGAAATCTACAACCATGCTAATATGAGAGAAATAATAATAATAATAATAATTAAGGGAAAATGTGATGGTTAGTTTTGAAATGACCATTATCATTTCACGTTAAATGAAATTTGCAAGAATCAAGAAGTATCTTTCATGTGAAATGATGATGGTCAAAATGTCAACAAGAATCAACCGGTCAACCATAGTCAAAAGGTCAACAAAAGTCAAATGGTCAACCTAACCATGGCACAATTATCCTTAATTAATACCATTAATCATATTTCTTATTTTCATTAGGGTTTGGAAAAAGTCAACGGTCAACAACCATAATGAGAATCATCTGCCTCTGTCAACTGTGCATACACACCCGCATCCGTGTTCCGAGGAACATGAATACAATGAGACAAAACCAATCCCAAAACAAATAGTAGGATCTGGCTTAATGCAAAGCCCGCTAGTAATAACCGCCCGGACACCAAACGTGCACAAGTGCGCGGATGTGAACGAACCCCGTCACAAAACCATGCGACCTCTACTCTGTTTTGCCCAAAGGCGAATAACCCTCTGTGTGGGACTCTGAAGGCTCGACACTACGCTGGCAGTGGGTTTAACCACAGGCCGCAAGCGGGACTAGCTGTACGTAACGGTCCCCAGGTAGATGCCGATAAGAAAACTGATGAGGTGAACCCATCCGAACTCCTACTGGGCATGAATGTGACAATCTCCGTATAGTCCGGTCTGTTCATCTGAGAGTATCTCATGGCGGGCCTAGGGGGCGGTAAACGTCAGTCCTCTAATAGCGGTACAAGTCATGTCAGAGTGTATCCCAGAACACCCTGAGAAACTACTGGAAACACTACCAGTAATTCTCGCTTATCCTGGCCAGGGACGACTATGTGTAATGGCTCTCCTAGACACAGCGCGATATCAACTCCCAATACCGGAAGAGACGAATCCTGTCTAACCGTCACTGCCTCCAAGTGCTTCGGGACTGCACCCAACTACTACCTATTTGCATGACTCAATAGAGCCGTGGTAGGGTAGTAATCTAAGAACAGTGGGAACACACTTGAGGCTAAGTGACAGTGTCAAGTCAATGGACTAAGTTGTACTCTTGTCACCTGGGAACTGTTAACTGACGATAGGTATAATACCAACCAACAGTTCCCGACGAGTCATGTCCAGTATACTCGTAACCTAACGAGCACCTGCATACTATCTCCAGTACGACGTACTGATGGCTGTGGGACAGACCATCTCCCCTGCTGGGACAAGAAGCGTATGCACCAGTCTACTCTGGAGTATCGATCCCCTGTCTCGATAATCCTATGACTAGGGACCAAAATAAGGATGTGCTTATAGACTACCGAGCCCCCACTAGTGTGATCGCCATCACAACGTCGGTAGTCAAGCAAAGATCCTAATGGCTCCATCAATATGTTTTTAGCGATATGTTAAAAGAAACATATACACATATTAAGATAGATACAAACCAAGTAGCATACTACTATATCGAGCAAGACTGTTGTAAACTCGTGTATATATCCCAAGCTTCCAAAATGTATTATACAAACTAGTACCATACAATAATGGCCTCTAGGGCATATATATGCAACAATCTCCTACTTACACTAAAGGCCAGTAATTGGTGTACCGCATATCCAACGTCTGCACTAAGGCCAGCAGCTGGTGTACCACATACCCAATAGCTCAAAAAGTCGCTCGAACTGTGTTTGAGGAAGGGCCTTTGTGAATGGATCCGCCGTGTTGTCTTTTGTGTCCACTCTCCGTACCTCGATCTCCTGGCGATCAATGATCTCCCTGATCAGGTGATACCGCCTTAAGATGTGTCTGGATTTCTGATGGGACCTTGGTTCCTTCGCTAAAGCTATAGCCCTATTGTTATCGCAATACAATGGTATTGGGTCAACAATGGACGGAACCACCTGAAGTTCACTAATGAACTTCTTCTTCCAGACCGCCTCTTTTGTGGCATCGCTTGGAGCAATGTATTCAGCCTCCATCGTCGAGTCTGTGACGGTATCCTGTTTGGAACTCCTCCAACACACCGCCCCTCCGTTGAGGGTAAACACAAAACCCGAGACAGACTTGCTGTGATCTTTTTCACTCTGGAAGCTTGAATCGGTAAAGGACTCGACCCTGTGGTCTCCATTACCGTAAACCAGGAACATCTCCTTAGTCCTTCTCAGGTACTTGAGAATGTTCTTCACTGCCGTCCAGTGGTCCTCACCTGGGTCTGACTGATACCGGCTCACCACGCTCAGCGCATACGCTACATCTAGTCTTGTACATAGCATCGCATACATTATAGATCCTACCGCCGAAGTGTAGGGTATAGTGCTCATGCGAACCCTCTCCTCGTCAGTCTTAGGAGACATCTTCTTGGAGAGGGTGATTCCGTGCAATGCGGGTATATTACCGCACTTGGAATCTTCCATACTAAATCTCTTTAGTACGGTCTCTATGTACCTGGACTGCGAAAGTCCCAGTAGTCTCTTGGATCTATCTCTGTAGATCTTGATCCCCAGAATGTACGAGGCATCACCCAGGTCCTTTATGGAGAACCGTTGTGACAAGAATAGCTTGACCGATTGTAGCATAGGAATATCATTTCCTATCAAAAGAATGTCATCCACGTACAAGACTAGGAACACGATAGTTCGTCCTACAATCTTCTTATAGACACAAGATTCATCTTCGTTCTTGATGAAATCAAATTCCTTGATTGCCTCATCAAAACAGATGTTCCAGCTCCGCGATTCCTGCTTTAAACCATAAATGGATTTAAGCAGCTTGCACACTCTCCCGCTGCTCCCACTGTCTACGAAACCTTCTGGCTGATCCATATAAACGTACTCTTCCAAACAGCCGTTTAGAAAAGCCGTTTTTACGTCCATCTGCCAGATTTCATAGTCATAGAAGGCAGCAATGGCAAGTAGGATCCGAATGGATTTGAGCATAGCCACTGGAGAAAAAGTTTCGTCATAGTCCACACCAGGTCTTTGACGAAAACCTTTTGCAACGAGTCTAGCCTTATAGGTTTCTACCTGCCCATCTACACCAAGTTTCCTTTTGTAGATCCATTTGCATCCAATGGGTTTTACCCCAGGTGGAGCAATATCCAAGGTCCACACTTTATTGGTGTACATGGACTCCATTTCGGATTGCATAGCATCCAGCCACTTATCAGAGTCCCTGCAGATAATGGCCTGCCTGAAACTGGTAGGGTCATCTTCTTCCAAGATGCAATCCTCTCGATCCCCGTCTATGAGAAAACCGTAGTATCTCTCGGGCGGATGAGAAATCCTACCAGATCTGCGGAGTGGCTGAGGTTCGTCTGGGGTTATTGAATCCAGTAGTTCCTCCAAATTTTCAGTTACATTTTGTGGTTCATGGATTTCTCCCAGTTCTACCGAACTCCCACTAGTTTCTTTTGCAAGAAACTCCCTTTCTAAAAAGGTGGCATGGCGAGATACGAACACCTTCTGTTCCTCAGTGTGGTAGAACAGATATCCTAGTGAATCTTTAGGATATCCCATAAATTTACATAGAACTGACCGTGCCTCTAGCTTGTCCGGTTTCTGTGTTTTCACATAGGCCGGACAACCCCATATCTTAAATCACTTAAGATATGGATTTCTTCCACTCCATACTTCATATGGAGTCTTAGGCACAGATTTGGATGGAACGTAGTTCAGTAGGTATGCCGCTGTCTGAAGCGCATGTCCCCAAAATGAAAGAGGCAACTCGGCACTACTCATCATGGAGTGAACCATATCTAATAGGGTATGATTCCTCCGCTCCGATACACCGTTGTGCTGTGGTGTATAAGGAGGAGTAAGCTGAGAGAGAATTCCATTCTCTTTTAAGTAATCTAGGAATTCCGTGCTTAAGTACTCCCCTCCCCTATCCGATCGGAGGATCTTGATACTTTTTCCAGTCTGGTTCTCTACTTCGTTTCTGAATTCCTTGAATTTCTCAAAAGCTTCAGATTTGTGTTTCATCAGATATACATACCCGAACCTAGAAAGATCGTCAGTGAATGTGATGAAGTACGAGAACCCACCCCTTACATGTATAGATATTGGACCACATACATCACTGTGTATGAGTCCTAAAAGCTCTGTTGCTCTTTCTCCATGTCCGGTGAACGGAGATTTGGTCATCTTTCCTTTGAAACAAGACTGACAAGTTTCATAAGATGAGAACTCGAACGTATTCAAGAGTCCATCTTTATGCAACTTACTTAGTTTTTTCTCTCCGATATGACCAAGTCTACAATGCCACAAGTAGGATTCATTCGTGTCTGAATTCTTCTTCTTGCGTGTGTTTTGTACATTGAGAACTGTATTCTGATTTAGAACGTAGATACCATTTCACAGTGTACATTCTGCAACCAGTACCTTATGAAGGTAAATGTTCATGATATTTCTATCAAGAACAAAGTTAAATCTATCTTTATTGAGTAAAGAAACGGATATGATGTTGCAAACCATGGAAGGTACATAGTAGCAATCGTTCAAAATCATAGTATTGCCATTTGGCAACACTAGGTGATATTCACCGACGGCTGCAGCATTAACTTGTGCTCCGTTCGCTACCCTGAGCGACATATCACCAGGTACAACTTTCCTACTTTTTCTCAGTCCCTTCAATAAATTACAGATATGAGATCCTGATCCAGTATCAAGTACCCAGGCGGTAGGGCTGACCGTAAAGCAGTTCTCAATTACAAGAACACCTGAAGTAGATGCAAAACTATGCTTCTTCTTCAACTGGGTCTCCTTGGAATCCATACAATCCTCTTTCCCTTGCTCATACAATCCTCTTTCCCTTGCTCATACTTGTGACAATTGTCATAAGTTAGAGCCAAACCGACGTTCCCCAGCCCCGAATAAGAATTTGGATCGGTCAAGCGATACATTTTATTATCTTGATTAGGGCGTGAAATGGTTGCTACCTGGAAAGAGAGAAAAGAAACACTCAGCGTGCACTCTTGCAACACTAGATTGGTTTATTAATTTATCTAACCAGGATGGCTCCCACTGTTTCCTCAAATTTTTCTTCAAACCTTTAAAAGAAGAACTAGTCAGGATTAATCACACGTCACAATACTTGCTTAACCTTTCAGCCAGGCTAGTGTTGGTACTTCGAGGGAGGTTTTCCAACGCTTTCGTGAAGTTCCTTAATTAAATAACCTCTTTTCCCTGGAGGCGTAGTCCCGCTAACACCGTTCTAGACACCTACTTGGTTTATAGCATTGATTGTTAAGTGAAATAATCTCCCGAGAGTAATCCAACTCATCAGTGGGATCGGGATCTAACTATCATTGTGCGATGACCTAGATGGAATCCACTCTAGTCACCGCACTCCAAAAGGTATGCTAAATCTGCAAGTTTCAGTTTCTTTAGAAACTCCCGATGTGGATTTTTTCCCCTAGGACCCAAGTGATCTTGACGAATAATCAACAAATCAAAAGGTCCTAGTCAAGTTGAACCCGTTGTTATCCGGGATTGCATTAGACCCGTCCGCATGATCCTTGAAGAATAATCAACAAAATCATGCGACCGTCCTAACCAATCGCATTTATCAGTGCAACAGAGAATTATTACTTAGCTACCGTTCACTGTGCCTTGACGAATAATCAACAAACGCAACACGAATACTAAGTATTAATTATCTGAAATGACGGAGGGCTACGGCTAAGTTTTTGGCGAAAAACCCGTTAACGTAATGAACTTGATTTCGCTGAAGGAACCTGATAGCCTTTTTAAAAAATTATAGTGGCGAAAACTTTTGCTAAAGAGGTCACTCCCTGTGAAGGGATCTCGGCTCTTTCCTCGTCGAATGAGGTGCAGGATATTCCAAACTGAATACCTCGATGCAAAGCAAAAATAATCGACTATAGTGAAGTTATTACCCTGACGCAAACTTTTTTCCAAGGGGTCACTCCCGATGAAGGGATCTCGGCCCTTGCCTCGTCGAATGAGGTGCTGGGCATTCATAACCGAATGCCTCTGTGCAAAACAAAAGAGAACGTCCTTGCAATAACAACTTTTTGAAAATTGTTCCAACAACGTCTTTTAGGTTTGTTTTTCTTTGCATTAATATAATGCGTCCCATCAATTAATCCTACCATTGAAGAAAACAACGAAAATATGACGTACGCTTATGCCATCCGCATTCGCCATGGGGCCCGTCATCACCCGTTAGGTTAACTAACGACAGAGCGGGGGCTGGACTAGCGCAGATGCAAAACATAAGCAACGCCTACTAGATATCATATATAGATATATACATTCGTCAGATGCAATGATAGCCATTCCAGATCACAGATGAACACATTGGATATGCTAGGAATCCGCATTTTGTTCGAGCCTGCAACGAAAGACGGATTACACGGTCGCGATGAATAGCCAAACCCCACCCTAGACCCCTACGGGTGTGGCAAACTACCCGCCAAGTACCCGAAGTGAAGCAACCTCTCTCAACAACGTGAGTAGGCCACTCGGCACTTCAAAGTACCCGGTAGTTTGTGCACCCCACCTTAGGTCTATCCTAGGAGCTAAAAACAGTAAAAGAAATAATATACAATGGCGGCTACAACCTCATCCTGGATGTGCGGCCATAAAAATAATATTACATCAATTTACATATTACATCAAATGAAAGATAAAGAAACTCTCATCTCACAAACCCCGGCTATTCATCCGCGACAATCCAACAAGTTCATATACACAATCCAACAACATTACAGATCACAGATATGCACAACCCCCACTGATCGACGTATAGAGATTAGTCGACGTTCAGTGCATATATCACATTACAGATATAACCATTTAGCTAAAGTTTATAGAATTTCGATCAATAACTGTATTTGAATCTACCCCAAGTAAAATCCAGTACTCAGACAAATCTGGGCAGAAACAAAAATTCCCAAAATACACAAAACCACAACAGAGAATCCCAGAAGAATTTTGGTGCGCCACCGAGTTAACTCGGCCGCGGAACCGCGGCGGATCGCTTGGATCGGCCGCGGATCCGCGGTCCAATGAACGGTTCAGGCGCCAAAAATTCTACAGATTTCTCAAAAAACCCTGCTTGTATTTTTCATGTCTGTGGAAATATTTTTAGGCCAGTTTTGAAATTCGACAGAAAATACAATATTTTGGTGTGTTTTCGGGATTTTTTCCGGATCGAAATTCTAAACACTTTGCTAACAGTTAGTTGTTGTTTAGCTAGGCTCTGATACCACTGTTAGGTCCACGTTACCCATCCCGGTTCTTTCGGGGAGGCGGAATAGGTAAAAATCAAATTTTTCTCACAAGGTAACATGGACTATCATAAAGGATCTTTGCTAAACAAAAACTAACATACTAACTACAAGTTCTAGCTACTATGTAGAATGGTTATACCTAGATCTTGAACTCATTCTCTTCTTGATGTGGTTCTCCTTCTTGCTTGCTCCTTGTAGTTGCGTAGACGGCTCCTCCTCGTCGTCTTCCCTTTGCCGAAAATAGATCCACCCGAGGGCCTCTAACTTGAGATCCTACCTCAACCAAGAGGTAACTAGAGTGCTTGGTTTGCTAGACAAAGAACCCAAGAAAGAGTAGAGAGATATTTTGATGGCTTTGTCCCAAAAGCTTTTGATTTTCAATGCATGAAAGATTAAAGCTTTGAGAGGAAGAAGGGGAGCTCAAAAACATGAGAGAGAAAGACCGAGAGAGAATGAGAGTAGAAATCTACAACCATGCTCATATGAGAGAAATAATAATAATAATAATAATTAAGGGAAAATGTGATGGTTAGTTTTGAAATGACCATTATCATTTCACATTAAATAAAATTTGCAAGAATCAAGAAGCATCTTTCATGTGAAATGATGATGGTCAAAATGTCAACAAGAGTCAACCGGTCAACCATAGTCAAAAGGTCAACAAAAGTCAAATGGACAACCTAACCATGGCACAATTATCCTTAAATAATATCATTAATCATATTTCTCATTTTCATTAGGATTTGGAAAAAGTTAACGGTCAACAACCCTAATGAGAATCCTCTGCCTCTGTCAACTGTGCATACACACCCGCATCCGTGTTCCGAAGAACAAGAATACAATGAGACAAAACCAATCCCAAAACAAATACTAGGATCTGGCTTAAACCAAAGCCCTCTAGTAATAACTGCCAGGACACCAAACGTGCACAAGTGCGCGGATGTGAACGAACCCCGTCGCAAAACCATGCGACCTCTACTCTGTTTTGCCCAAAGGCAAATAACCCTCTGTATGGGACTCTAAAGGCTCGACAGTACGCTGGCAGTGGGTTTAACTACAGGCCGCAAGCGGTACTAGCTGTACGTAACGGTCCCCAGGTAGATGCCAATAAGAAGACTGATGAGGTAAACCCATCCGAACTCCTACTGAACCTGAATGTGACAATCTCCGTATAGTCCGGTCTGTTCGTTTGAGAGTATCGCATGGCGGGCCTAGGGGGCGGTAAACGTCAGTCCCCCAATAGCGGTACAAGTCGTGTCGGAGTGTAGCCCAGAACACCCTGAGAAACTACTGGAAACACTACCTGTAATTCTTGCTTGCCCTGGCCAGGGACGACTATGTGTAATGACTCTCCTAGACACAGTGCGATATCAACTCCCAATACCGGGAGAGACGAATTCTGTCTAACCGTCACTGCCTCCAAGTGCTTCGGGACTTCACCCAACTACTACCTATTTGCATGACTCAATAGAGCCGTGGTAGGGTAGTAATCTAAGAACAGTGGGAACACACTTGAGGCGAAGTGACAGTGTCAAGTCAACGGACTAAGCTGTACTCATGTCATCTAGGAACTGTTAATTGACGATAGGTATAATACCAACCAACAGTTCCCGACGAGTCCTGTCCAGTGTACTCGTAACCTAACGAGCACCTGCATACTATCTCCAGTACGACGTACTGATGGCTGTGGGACAGGCCATCTCCCCTGCTGGGACGAGAAGCGTATGCACCAGTCTACTCTGGAGTATCAATGCCCTGTCTCGATAATCCTACGAGTAGGGACCAAAATAAAGATGTGGTTATAGACTACCCAGCCCCCACTAGTGTGATCGCTATCACAACGCCGGTAGTCAAGCAAAGATCCTAAGGGCTCCATCAATATGTTTTTAGCGATATGTTAAAAGAAACATATACACATATTAAGATAGATACAAACCAAGTAGCATACTACTATATCGAGCAAGACTGTTGTAAACTCGTGTATATATCCCAAGCTTCCAAAATGTATTATACAAACTAGTACTATACAATAATGGCCTCTAGGGCATATATATGCAACAATATATATATATATATATATGATATACGTGTATATATATATATATATATATATATATATATATGTATATGTATATGTATATGTATATTTGTATCTATATATATATATGTATATGTATATCTGTATATATGTATCTCAACATATATATATATATATATATATATATGTATATTTATATATATGTATATATATATATATATGTATGTATGTATGTATGTATGAGAATAATGAAGAAAAAAAGTCATAGGAAGGAATTTCCTCCTATGGTGTCGAAAAAATTGCCCTCCATCGTATTTTCCGACGATCGGAATCCATAAACTTCATCGTTATCATCTAAGATGTGGGTATGCCATATTTCATGTGATTCTACAACTTTTTCACCATTGATTTAACAATGTAAAAAGTTCTATTGTCGGTAAACCGTTAATTTTGAACCCACTAATTCAACGGTGAAAAAATTGTAGAATCACATAAAATTTGGTGTACCCATATCTTAAATGATAACGATGAAGATGATGGTTGCCGATCGTCGAAAAACACGATGGAGAGCGTATTTTTTTGACGTCATAGGAGGAAATTCCCTCCTATGGCATCTTTCCTCCATTACTCTATGTATATATATGTATGTATGTATGTATATATGTATGTATGTATATTATATGTATATGTATATGTATATATGATATATGTATATATATGTATATATGATATATGTATATATAGAGAGGTTAATGGAGGAAAAGTGCCATAGGAGGGGATTTCCTCCAATGGCGTCGGAAAAATGCACCCTCTGTGATTTTTTTCGACGATCGGCATACATCGCCTCCATCTTTATCATCTAAGATGTGGATACACGAAATTTCATATGATTATACCATTTTTTCACCGTTGATTTATTTGGTGCAAAATTAATGGTTTTCTGATAGAACTTTTTACATTGCTAATTCAACATGAAATTTAGTGTAATCACAAGTAGTGGAATCACATGAAATTTGGTGTATGTACATCTTAGATGATAACGATGATGATGATGGATCCTGATCGTCGGGAAAAATGACGGGGGTTGTATTTTTTCGACGCCATAGGAGGAAATCCCCTCCTATAGCCTCTTTTCTCCATTATATATGTATATATACATGTATATATATGTATATATTCATCTATATGTATATATATGGATCTATGTATGTATATATATGTATCTATTTATATTATATCTATATGTATATGTATATTATATGTATATGTATATATATATATGTATGTATGTATGTATGTATATGTATATTATATATATATGTATGTATGTATGTATATGTATATATGCATCTATATGTATATATATGTATCTATGTATGTGTGTATATGTATCTATGTATATTATATCTATATGTATATGTATATTATATGTATATGTATATATATATATGTATGTATGTTCCTACCATTGTATGGCAATAGAGTTGTGGATTTAGCCAAGTAACTACCGTCCCATCAGAAATCCAGATATAATTCTTAGGAAGTATCACCTGATCATGGAGATGATTGATCTTCAGGGAGATCGAGGTTAGAAGAGTAGACATAAAGGACAACAGCGCGAATCCACTCACAAAGGCCTTTTTCCCAGTAGAGACTTTTATGGGATGGTTGAGTATGAGATACTTCAACCACAGCTAATTGTTGGGTATATAATACCACAACAGATGGCCCTAGTGCAAGTGGGAGATTGTTAGTTATATGTATGCCCTAGAGGCCATTACTGTACATACGATGTATATTGTAGTGGATGCTTGGACATATATAGGGAGGACTTTCTTGCTCGACATGATAGTGTGCTATCTGGTTGTACTTTATCTTAACATATACTCTGATTGTCTCTTTGTTACATGTTGATAAAGCCCTTAGGATATGTACTCGACTACTGGGACTATGATGAGATCATACTAGTGGGGCCACGGTAGTCGATGAGTACATCCTATAACTGTTCCTAGTCGAGGGTGTATCGAGACAGGGCATCGATACACCAGAGTAAACTAGCGTATACGCATCTTGACCCATATGATGGGCGATGGATGATCTCATATCCATTGGTGTTTGACATCAGAGAAGGTATACGGGTGCTCAGTGGAGACTGGGTACACTGAACGGACTCGCCGAGAACTCCCAGATGGTATTATACCTCACGTCAGATGGCAGTTCTCGGTGACACTGGTACAGAGTAGTCTGTTGACCCGAGATCGTCATAGAGTCTTGTGTGATTCCCACTGTTCTTTGATTTCCATCATACCACGTCCAAGAGGGCGTGAAAAAAGGTGGCTTCACATGGAGGCAATGAGCGATAGGAGGGGATTCGTCTCTCCCGGTATAGGGAGTTGATGTTGTGCTGTGTTCGATTGGTTATAACTGGAAATCCCTGGCCAGGGTTGCTGAGATTTACTGGTAAGTGTTATCAGTAGTTTCTCGAACTGTTATAGACCTCATATCGACACGACTTATCAAGCTACTGGAGTCTGACATTTACCACCCCTAGGCGAGATATGCGACATATCAGATGACGAGACCGGACTGTACGGGAGTGTTACTGATTGGATTCACAGGAGAATGTACTAGCTTGCTTTTGATCTTCTGAGCGCTCAATACCTGGGTGGCTGTTACGTTTAGCTGACTGCTTGCAGCTTGTGGGTGTTTGATATGATCATCACCTACTGCCGGCGTATTGACGATTCTTTAGAGTCCTACACAGAGGTTTCTTGACTCAGAAAAAACGGAGTAGGGGTACATATGTGATATGTGTAGGACCGAGGATAATGCGATATGAGATACCGTATTATATTCTCGTGATATTTGATATCAGCCGGGTCATTGGATCAAGTGTTGATTCGATAAATCGGTAAATGAGATATTAGTCGGTTATATGCGATATAGCCGGATTGTCGGATCAAGTGTTGATTCGATAATTTAATGTATAATAATATATATGATATATTAAATTACATTAACTAATATTAGCTCACTAAAAGATTCTTTTTCTCACTCGGGTAATACATTGATATATATGCGATATATGTTAATTGTATTATTTTATTTTGTTACAATAAATATTATATATGTGATATATAATATTGTAACATGATATGATTACTAATGCAACATATTTAGTGGAGATTAAACAAGATTAAGGTTTGAATTGGGTTAGTTCATTCATGAACCTTCTAGAAGGTTTTTCTTTTGTCATAAAAGAGATATTATGCTTGATATTTTTGTGTGACTCATTCTTAACCCAACCCAAATCCTAGCCCTAGTTAAATCTCTACATGAGTCATCCTTGACCATGGTTGCATGATTAATCATTATTAGATTTTCATTATTCATCACAAAAGGATTCACTATTCTTCTTCTTCTTCCTTGATGCAAACCTTTTTTGCTTTGCTTTTTGTGATGAAAGTGAGTGAGAATAAGAAAACAAATGAGAGCAAAAATTCTACTTCATCATCCTCATCTACCCTTGCCCTTTAGATGAGAGTGTTCACTTCATTTAGTGAGTGAGAGCTTGTGTTAATGAAACTTCAAGGTAGATCATCTTTGTTATCGAAGAACGGAAGCAAGCTTGCATCTTTCTCTTCGTGGAGCCTCTCGAGAGTCCGGAACACGATGATCGCAGCGAAGGGACCACAACACAAAGCTTATGAAGTGAAGGACCGGATCTACAAAGGTTGTAATCCCTCTCACTTAGTGTTAAAGTGTTTAACATGCTTGTTTTCGCCTAATCTCTAGTTTAAAGATCCGGCTTTGGGTTGTTCGGCAAGGCTAAATTTTAAATCGGGCATGGTTGATGCCTCGTAGACCCTTGTGCGTATGCCTAGCAACCCTACAAAAGATGCATCAGCATGCACTTTCTCCGTTTGGGCGGCACGGGAATTCTGGTAATCCCCTATTTCCTGCTCTGTCTTATAACAATTATAAGTTGGAGTGGGACCAACGTTCCCTAGCGTACTATAACAAGTGGGTTCGGTCAAAACATCCATATTATTATCTTGATTAAGGCGTGACATGATCGCTACCTGGAGAGAGATAGAAGTAAACACTCAGCGTATGCTCTTGCAAGATTAGATTGGTTATTAATATATCTAATCAGGATGTCTCCCACTGTTTTAGTCAAATCTTCCTTCAAACCCTAAAAAGAAAGACTGGCCGGGATTAATTACACTCTACAAGTTCGCCAATCTTTCAGCCAGGCCAGTGCCGGTACTTTGAGGGAGGTTCCCCGCGCTTTCGGACGGACCTAATTAAAGTAAAACTCGTTTTCCCAGAAGCATAACCCCGTTGACACCTTTCTAGACACCTACTTGATCGGCTAATTGTAATGTGTAAAACTCTCCCAGGAGTAACTCTTACTCGCAGTGGGTATCGGGATCCAGCTATCTCATAAAAAGTATGCAATCTCATTGCAAATTTCAACTCTTGAAATTCCCAATAATATTTTGCCCCTAGTATCCTATGACCTTGACGAAAGCCAACAAACCATAGGCTACTAGTCAAGTTCAACCCGTCATTTCCCGATTGAATTAAACCCATCCGCACGACCCTTGACGAAAGCCAACAAAGTCGCACGACTACCCTAACTCAATCGCATCATATGCTTATACAGATAAGCATAAATAGCTACCACACACTACGCCTTGACGAAAGCCAACAAACGTAGTACGAATACTATGAAGTACTTATCTGAAATGACGGAGGGCTACGACAGGTTTTTAAGAAAACCCTTTGCGTAATGAACTTGATATCGTTGTAGAATTGAGTGATTTTGAATGGAATATTTTTGAGGCCTTTTCTACTTTTGATAAAGAGGTCACTCCCGGTGAAGGGATCGTCGGCTCTTTCCTCATCGAATAAGGTGCAGGATATTTCATAAATATCACTATGCAAAGCAAAAACTATAGAAACAATTGAAAGGCAAACCGAGTTTGTAGCATCTGCTAGTTTCGCTAAAGAGGTCACTCCCGGTGAAGGGATCTCGGCTCTTTCCTTATCGAATAAGGTGCTGGATATTCTACAGGGAATAGCGCTATGCAAAGCAAGAACTAGAGCTACCAGTTTTTAAACAAGTTTCTACAACATCTTTAGGTTTCTTTTAGTTTCATTAATCTCATTAATGAAGTCCAATTTTATTATGCTTCACAAGCATCACATTTGAAACGAAATCTGCAATATAACATATATCTCATATATATAATATAAACATTCGTCTCAGACAGTAATATGTTCTTATCACATAACATTGCAGCAGAAGATAACATATGAAATATTGGATATACTAGGATTTCCATGTTTTATGCGAGCCTGTATAAAACACGGATTCCACGATCGCGATGAATAGCCAAACCCACATCCCTAGACCCCTACGAGAGCGGCAAGCAACACTGCCAATTCTAGGGTTAGGAGACCCGGTCTCGACTCCTCAAGATGGTCTCCCACTGGACCCTAGAACCCGGTTACTTGTGCTCCCCGCCTTGGGTCTACCTAATGAGGAAAAGTAAATAATATACAATGGTGATATCATCCTCAGCCCGGAAGTGCCCCAATAAAAGAATATTACATACAATGAATTTTACATGAATGAAAATAAAAATCCTCATCTCACATAAAACCTCCGGCTATTCAAAACGCAACGATCCAATATAACATATCACAGCAACACATAATATCACATATCATCAACGTAAGTAAATATGCGTATCCCAATTGTCGTTGATGTATAGCAACGAAACCGGCGATACACCGCATATTACACTTACCGTCGCAGAAAAGAAAGTGTAAAACTACAATAGTTGAAATCCGCAATCTTCTTAGACATCTCATGCCTAACCAAATGAATTCCTTAGATATCGCATGCCTAACAATTATAAACCCCGCATTTTAGTCTCAATATCGAAAACACTTTTCAATATCTAGTCAGGCAATTCAACAAGATTCCCGACATCCTGATCGAATGCTCGTCGCAAACTTTAGTAGACGGCCGCACCCCCGGATGCCGTCGACGAAGTGCACTAAGGCGGAACACCGCTGCCGCGAGCACCGGAACGGATGCTTTTGGTGATGGGGTTCTCCTACAGTCACTTGGTCGGGGCTATGGGGCATGGCTATCTATTAAGTTTACTCGGCGAGTATCCGCGTACGCTATGTGATTGCGACGGACTTTTGATCACATCAAAATCCCGTGGCAACCGATCAAATGAGACTAAACTGCTAGATTTATAACATTCAAATTAGTTATCTCATAACTACTTGTAGATTCCAAATATTGTATCACATTCCAGATAAATAGACAATGTTAATCTTTCCGATCGAATAAACAAACACCCAAGATTTCCTAAATAGCTCAACACTTGAGCGGAGTTCAAAAAGTATCCATCACATGCCACAGTACCAATGGTCCAGCCGTAGAAGGGTCAAACCAACGCCTCACATGTGGCAACGCCGTACTGCCCTAAACCCTAAGGTTTAGAGGCGGTTCAGACGGTCACATAATCGAGTTAAGGTTTGTGTTCTTCTAGAGGGTCCACCGTGTTACTTGCACGGCTATGAATGTTCTTTAATTAAGAGGGGAAAAATCCAACACTTGGAAATTTTCCGGCAGGGGAAAAAGTGAGTTATTGATATCCATTTGAACCTTTTAACACGTTCTAAATTACCAGGAAAAAACTTAAACGAAGTTAAACTTACCGATCGAATCAACGAATACAAAAGATCTTCAGAAAACTCAATACTTGAGTAAAATTAAAAATTCCCAGAAGCATGAAAAAGTACCCAAAAATCATACCTTGAAGTACGAGCCCCTGACTCCTCATGATGGTCGTGGAACCACCACCAAACCCATGGTTTGGCCGCGGTTCCACGCTCCGATGATGGAGTTGGGACTTCGTACTTCACAATAATTCTTAGAATTCCCTGCTTATTTTTCTGAGTATTTTTAATATTAAAAAAATCAACATTTTTAAAAATTTCCAGAGAATGGGTAAAACACAACGTTTCGGGGTTCGATTGGACTTTAAACTTCGTCTAGACTTCGCCTAAAGATCTAGCTTGGCTCTGATACCACTGTAGGGTTACTAGGCACTCTCACAAGGGTCTATAAGGCATCAATCATGTCCGATTTAAAATTTAGACATGCCGAACAACCCTAACCAAGATCTTAGAGTAGAGATTAGGCGAAACAATAGCAAGTAAACAACTTTACTTCTAAGAGTTAGGGATTACAACCTTTGTAGTCCGCTCCTTCACTTCTAAACCTCCGTGTTGAGGTCCCTTCACTGCGATCATCGAGTATCCGGACTCTAGAGAGGCTCTACAAAAGAAAGATGCAAGCTTGCTTCCGATCTTCGATAACAAAGATGATCTACCTTAAAGAAACTCAAACCCAAGCTCATGCTTTGCTAATCAGTATTAGCAAAGCAAACACCCTAATCTATGTGGCTAGAATAGATGAGGATGATGAAGTAGGAATTTATCTCTCATTTATTTTCTATTTCTCACTCATTTTCATCACAAGTCAAAAAGCTAGAAAGCTTTATCAAGAGGAAGAAGAAGATGAAAACCATTTGTGATGAATAATGAATCAAGTGAGGTTAGAAATGCAACCATGGATTAAGTATGAAGACTTAACCCATGTAGAGAAAAAACTATGGTTAAAGGGTTGGGTTGGGTTGGGTTAAGGAAATATCTTTACAAAATATCACAAAATATCCAAGTCAAAATCAAAGCTTCAAGAAGCTTCTTGAAAGCTTCATGAAAGTTTAACCCTAATCCAAACCCTAACCATATTTAAACTCCACAAATCATGTTGCATTTATAACCATAACATGTTACAATATTATATATCACATATACAATATTTATTGTAACAAAATAAAATAATACAATTAACATATATCGCATATATATCAATGTATTACCCGAGTGAGAAAATGAATCATTAAGTGAGCTAATATTAGTTAATGTAATTTAATATATCAAATAAATAACTATAATTAAATTATCGAATCAACACTTGATCCGATAATCCGGCTATTTCACAAATAACCGACTAATATAATCTGTATCAGTTCATCGAATCAACACTTGATCCGATGACCCGGCTATATCACATATACCCGGCCGATATCACATATCGCGAGAATCTAGTACGGTATCACATACACATATTGTTCTCGGTCCCGTACATATCACATATGTGCTCCTACTCCATTTTCCCCGAGCCAGGAAACCTCTGTGTATGACTCTAAAGAAATGTCAATACGCCGGCAGTAGGTGATGATCATATCAAACACGCACAAGCTGTAAGCGGTCAGCTAAACGTAACAGCCACCCAGGTATCGAGCAATCAGAAGATCAACAAGCAAGCTATACACTCTCCCGTGAATCCAACCAGTAACACTCCCGTACAGTCCGGTCTCTTCGTCTGATATGTCGCATATCTCGCCTAGGGGTGGTAAACGTCAGAACCCAGTAGCTTGATAAATCATGTCGATATGAGGTCCATAACAATTCGAGAAACTACTGATAACACTTACCAGTAAATCTCAGCAACCCTGGCAAGGGATTTCCAGTTATAGCCAATCGAACACTGCGCAACATCAACTCCCTATACTGGGAGAGACAAAACCCTTCCTATCGCTCATTGCCTCCATGTGATTCGGGACTATACCCAAAAGCTACCTTTTTGCACGCCCTCTTGGACGTGGTATGATAGAAATCAAAGCACAGTGGGAATCACACAAGACTCTATGACGATCTCGGGTCTACAAACTAACCTGTACCAGTGTTACCAGAGAACTGCCATCTGACGTGAGGTATAATACCATCTGGGAGTTCTCGGCGAGTCCGTCCAGTGTACCTAGTCTCCACTGAGCACCCATATACCTTCTCTGATGTCAAACACCAATGGATATGGGATCATCCATCGCCCATCATATGGGTCAAGAAGCGCATACGATCTACTCTGGAGTATCGATGCCCTGTCTCGGTACTCCCACTTCTAGGAACATTTGAAGGATGTACATGGCGACTATACTGTCCCCACTAATATGATCTGCATCATAGTCCTGGTAGTCAAGTACTCATCCTAAGAGCTTTATCAACATGTGACATAGAGACAATCAGAGTACATGTTAAGATAAAGAGTAACCAGATAGCATACTATCATGTCGAGCAAAAAAGTCCTCCCTATAAATGTCCAAGCATCCACTACAATATACAACGTATGTACAGTAATGTCCTCTAGGGCATACATATAACTAACAGGGTTAGCTTTTGGGTTAGCTTTTTCATGTAGCTTCATGAAACTTTCTTTTGTCATTTAGCTTGATATTTTGTGAAGATATTTGTTAACCCAACCCAAACCCTTTACCTATGGTTTATTCTCTACAATGGTTAAGCCTTTCATTCTTAACCAAGGGTTGCAATTGTAACCACAACAATAATTCTTTATTCATCACAAAAGCTTTCTTCTTCTTCTCCCTCCTTGAAAATGCTTTCTAGCTTTTTGACTTGTGATGATTTAAAGTGAGAAAATGAAAACAAAAGAGAGCAAAATTCCTACTTCATCATCCTCATCTATTCTAGCCACTTAAATTAGGGTGTTCACTTCACTAATACTTGATTAGAGAAGTGAAAACTTGATCTTGAGATTCTTCAAGATAGATCATCTTCGAAAAGGAAGACTTCAAGTAAGAATGGATCATTCGACTTGTGGAGGCTCTCTTAAGTCCGGGAGATCATCGATCGCGGAAAATGGACTACTACTCGGAGCTTATAAAGTGAAGGAACGGACTGCAAAGGTTGTAATTCCTCTCTCTTAGATGTAAAGTTGTTTACATGCATAGTTAACCCTAATTCTCTAGTTAAGATCTTGGTTAGGGTTTGTTTAGCACCCCAAAAAATTTAATATAGCATGTTTGATGCTTGCCAAAACCTTGCTAAGGTGTTAAGCTAACCCCACAGGAAATCATCAGACCCCAGTAACGTGATAAGTCATGCCGATGTGAGGCACATAACGGGTCGAGAAACTACTGATAACACTTATCAGTAGATTTCCATATCAGCCCTGGCCAAGGACATCTAGTTATAGCCAATCGAGCACAGCGCAACATCAACACCCAATACCGGAAGAGACGAAACCCCTCCTATCGCTCATTGCCTCCATACGACTCGGGACTGTACCCAAAATCCACCTGTTTGCACGTCTACTTTGAGCGTGGTAGGGAGGAAATCAAAGCACAGTGGGAGCCGCATAAGACTCTATGGCAATCTCAGGTCTACAGACTAACCTGTACCAGTGTCACCAGAGGACTGCTATCTGACGATAGGTATACTACCACATAGGAGACCTCGGCGAGTCCTGTTCAGTGTACCCAGTCTCCACTGAGCATCCATATACCATCTTTGATGTCAAACACCAATGGATGTGGGATCATCCATCGCCCATCATATGGGTCAAGAAGCGTATACGCTAGTCTATTCCTGTCTCGATATTTCCTCGACTGGGAACAATTAAAGGATGCACTTGTGAACTACCCTGGCCCCACTAGTATGATCTCCATCATAGTCCTGATAGTCAAGTACATATCCTAAGGGCATTATCAACATGTGAGATCAAGACAGTATCACAATACATGTCTACATGTTAAGACAAAGATAACCAGATAGCATACTATCATGTCGAGCAAGAAAGTCCTCTCTATATATGTCCAAGCATCCACTATAATATACATCATATGTACAATAATGGCCTCTAGGGCATACATATAACTAACACAAGATATAGATATGATGATTGATCCGCACTCTTGACTCGAGGATGTCGTACTATGTATTTTACCGTACGTGATGTTATTGAGGCGAGATCTCCGACTACTAGATATATCGACTCGGACTTTAGGCGGTTTTTCTTTACCCTTTAAACTGGGCTCGAGTCATACTTATTTTCAAAACTAACGAATCGTGGATATTTTAAAGACAGGCCGAGGGATACTACGGATTTTTCAAAAAGACGTATCTTTTCTCAAAGACCCCGTAGCCCCTATTTTTCTAAAACCACGATTCGTGCTATTTCAAACACCAAGAACTATATGACTCGTATTTGAAAAGGTATATTCTTAAATGTTGCAGTTACTACATCTTTTCTTTATATTCATATTGTTCTCATCGCATTGCATACTTATAAATGTGTTTCTTTAGTTATTATGAACACCTATTGTCAGGACACCAGCACCATTACCGATGATGCGTATGCTCCACGTACACTTGCTTGCCTGCTCACACACATCATTATCGGTAATTTCCATGTCACGTACACATTAGAAAATATTACTTCATTTGTATAAATTGCTAGCTTGTAGTTTCAACATGGTACTAGTACGCTTGCCTTCATATGCTAGTTTTGATATTGCATTTCTTACTCAGATACTTCATGCATTTATGCATTCATTCTACTATGCAATATCGTGGGGCTTTATGCCGATATTCACTGTTCACTGACTAGTGATTTTGAGATTTCGGATCTTTCATGAGATTTCTGGTTTTGGGAAACCGCATGTGAATGTTTATGAACTTATGATAATTTTAAAAGAGAAAGATGTGGTTTTCCTTGATATGGTGAGTAGCGTCCACCATGATGTTTTCTTGGTTCTGAGTTGGTTTTTGAGACCCGATTCAAGGAGGAGTATGAACCATCTGTGTAGGATTCCTAGGCACACTAATGAGGTCTCACAACAGATCAAACATGCCCAATTCAAATTTTTTCATGTGCCTACAAACCCTAATACGGATCGTTAACTAGATGATAAGGCGATGCAAGCAAGTAAACAACTTTATTGCTAAAGGAAAATGACTACAACCTTTGTAGATCCGGTCCTCCACTTCCTAAGCTCCGTGATGACGTCCCTCCGCTGTACCTATCGGAATCCAGACTCTGGCGAAGGTTTCGTCGGAGAAATGATCGGGCTAGGTCGTCGACTTCGATGCCGAAGATGATCTACGTCGAGGCAACTCAAGATCAAGCTCCAACTTCACCAAGTCATGAAACTTGTGAAGAAAACACCCTATACTACTTGGCAAGTGGCAGAGGATGAAGAAATAGGAAGTGAGTTTACTTTAGAATTGGATTTCTCACTCTTTTTCTCATGTTGCCATTAATGGTAGCAAGCTTTCTTCTTGTTTAAGAAGAAGAAGAAGAAGAAAAAGAATATGATAAGTATAATGAAAATAGAAAATAAAATGATACTTATCATATTTTCAACTATGGTTTAGTGTAGAGAATTAACTAGGGTTTAGTTGAATGGTTAGGGTTAGGAGATGAAGACAAAAATGGTCACTTAGTCAAAGATGCATGAAGCATCAAGAAGCTTCTTGTATGAAAGCAACCATTTTATTTTCCTTTTTATTTTAACCAAAATAAATAGATAAATAAATAAGTGAAATGAAACCCTAACCATTCACTAAACATGGTTTAAGTCTTACACAAACCCAAGTTTGCATGTATCATCAAGCATGATACAATCAAGTGTACAAAAATGTATCACATATACAATGTGCACATCAAGTGAGAAAATCAATCTTGAGTGAACCAATACTAGTTAATGTAAAGTAATATATCAAATATATAATTATACATTAAATCATTAAATCAACACTTGATTCAATGATCCGGTCATGTCGCATATAACCGACTAGTATCAAGTGTATCAATGTATCGAATCAACACTTGATTCGGTAACCTGGTTATATCATATATAACCGTTCGATGATACAAATCGCGAGAATAGAATACGGTATCACATACACGCATTATTCTCAGTCCCGCACATATCTCATATGCGCTCCTATTTCGTTTCGCTTGAGCCAGGAAACCTCTGTGTAGGACTCTAAAGACTCGTCAATACGCCGGCAGCAGGTGATGATCAAATCAAACGCCCACAAGCCGCAAGCGGTCTGCTAAACGTAACGGCCACCCGGGTATTGAACGATCAGAAGATCGACGAGCAAGCCCGCTCACACTCCTGTGAATCCAACCAGTAACACTTACCGTACAGTCCGGTCTATTCGTCTGATATGTCGCATATCTCGTCTAGGGGTGGTAAACGTCAGACCCCAATAGCTTGATAAGTCATGCTGATGTGAGGTCCATAACATGTGTGAAACTACTGATAACACTTACCAGTAGATCACTGCAACCCTGGCCAGGGATTTCCAGTTATGGCCAGTCGAGCATAGCGCAACATCGACCCCCAATACCGAGAGAGACGAATCCCCTCCTATCGCTCATTGCCTCCATGTGAATCGGGACTGTACCCAAAAACCACCTGTTTTCATGACTCAGTAGAGCCATGGTAGGGTGGAAATCAAAGCACAGTGGGAGACACATAAGACTCTATGACGATCTCGGGTCAACAGACTAAGCTGTACCAGTGTCACCAGAGAACTGCCATCTGACGTGAGGTATAATACCATCTGGGAGTTCTCGGGGAGTCCGTTCAGTGTACCCAGTCTCCACTGAGCACCCGCATACCATCTCTGATGTCAAACACCAATGGATATGGGATCATCCATCGCCCATCACATGGGTTGAGAAGATATACGCTAGTCTACTCTGGAATATCGATGCCCCGTCTCGATATTCCCACGACTAGGAACATTGAAGGATGTACTCATGGACTACCCAGGCGCCACTAGTATGATCTACATCATAGTCCTGGAAGTCGAGTACTTATCCTAAGGGCTTTATCAACATGTAACAGAGAGACAGAAAGTAAACATGTTAAGATAAAGAGCAACCAGATAGCGTACTATCATGTCGAGCAAGAAAGTCCTACCTATATATGTCCCAGCATCCACTACAATATACATCCAATGTACAGTAATGGCCTCTAGGGCATACATATAACTAACAATCTCCCACTTGCACTAGGGCCATCTGTAGCAGTGGTTGCAGTATCACATACTCAACCATCCCATAAAAGTCTCTCTCTGGGAAAAAGCCTTTGTGAGTGGATCCGCCGTGTTGTCCTCTGAGTCTACTCACCTAACCTCGATCATCCTGGAGATTATCTATCTCCATGATCAGGTGATGCTGCCTCAGAATATGTCTGGGTCACTGATGGGACCAGGGTTCCTGGGCCGAAGCCACACTTCCATTGTCATACAATGGTAGGAACCTAGTTCATCTTATGAACCAATATACACCCAAACAGCCTCTTTGATAGCGATGTCACCAGCCTTTATCGTCTAGTCTGCCACGGTATATAGCTTGGAACACTTCCAACATACCGTCCCTCCACTGAGGGTAAAGAAAATGCCTGCGACTGACATTCAGTCGTCCTTATCACCCTGGAACCTTTCCAGTGATTCACCTTTATCCTATTTGGAGAATCCTTGTGATAAGAGGAGATTGACCGAGCGTAGTATAGGAAACTCTTTTCCTATCAAGAGTATGTTGTCCACGTACAATACGAGGATAACCACCTTACTCTCTACTACCTTTTTGTATATACAAGGTTCATCTACCATTTTGATGAAGTCAAACACTTTGACTACCACATCAAAACAGACGTTCTAACTCCGCGATGCCTGCTTTATTCTGTAAAGCAACTTGCACACGTTTCCGCTTCTCCCACTATTTACGAAGCCCTCTGGCTGTGTTCTTATAGACGTTCTCTTCTAAATCATTTTAGAAAAGCAGTCATGGCACCCAACCACCAGATATCATAGTCATGGTAAGCAGCAATGGCAAGTAGGATCTGGATGGACTTAAGCATAGTTACTGGAAAAGGTTTCATCATTATCCACGCCTGGTCGATGATGAAAACCTTTAACAAGTCTAGCTTTGAAAGTCTCAACCTTTCCATCTACACCAAGTAATCTTCTCAAGATATACTTGCTCCTGATGGGGATTTAACCCTTCAGATATAGCAGCTAAAGTCTATACTTTGCTGGTGTACATGGATTCCATCTCAGATCGCTAAGCATCCAGCCATTCTTATAGAGTCCCTACTCTCGATGGCCTGCTCGAAACTAGTTGGGTCCTCATGATGCATTCCTTGAGAAAGACCTCGCTCCCACTGTCATCGAGAAACCGAGGTATCTCTCAGGCGGATGAGGAACCCTACTAGATCGGCGGAGTGGCTGAGGTTCGTCGGGAACTATTGAATCCTTTGGTTCTGTCAAATCATCAGCTGCAGTTTTGTATAGCTGGAACCTTTCCAATTCTACAGAACTGACCTTGCCTCGATCTTGTCCGGATTTTGCTTTAGACATAGGCCGGACAATCCTAAATCTTAACTTACTTAAGAGATAGGCTCTTCCCATACCATATCTTATATGGAGTGGTAGGCAGTGATCTGATTCGAACCTAATTCAATAGGTATGCAGCTTCTCAAGTGCACAACCCCAAAAAGAAATAGGTAACTCAGTAGTACTCATCATAGAGCACACCATATCTAATACGGTGCGATTGCTCCGCCCTGATACACTGTTGTGTTGTGGTGTATTCAGAGAAGTAATACTGAGAGTGAATCTCATTTTCTTTTAGAATAGTCCAAGAATTCCATGCATAAGTATTCTCCTCCCTGATCTTATCATAGGACATAATACTTATACCCGTATTTTGATTCCCTACTTCTAGCTTATATTCTGTGAATATCTCAAAAGGTTCGGACTTGTGTTTCAACAGGAACATATGTCTGAATCTTAAGAGATTATCAGAGAACGTAATGAAGTATAAAGAACCAGTCCTGGCATGTGTAGACAGGAGACCTTACATACATCATCATGTATCAGTCCCAAGAGTTTACTAACTCTTTCTCTGTTTCCAATAAACAGAGCTATGGTCATCTTATCTTTGTGACATGACTGGCAAGTTTCACAAGATGTAAATTCAAACTGATTTAAATATGCATCTAAAATGTAACTTCAGCCAGTCGGGTCGCATTGATATGACCTAGTCTACAATGCCTCAAGAAGGATTCGTTCATTTCTGAATTCTTCCTCTTGTGTGTGTTCTGTATACTAGGAACAGTAGTTTGATTTAGAACATCAATGCTTTTAGATAACGTGCCTGAACCGATCAACTTTTGATATAGGAAATATTCAAAACAGTATCCAACAATACAAAATTTTATCATTTCTTTACTTATAAAGAGACTGATATGATTTTGTATATCAGGTTCGGTATCTAATAGCATTTGTTCAGAATCAATGTATTTGTAATACAGGGTGACAGTGACCAACAGACCTGGCTGCAACACTTGCACCGTTTTCTGTCTCATGAAACTTATCACCCGTTCTCAGTTTTCTACCTTTCTGTAGCCCTATGTAACAGATTACATATCTGGGATCCTGATCCGGTATCAAATACCCAGGATGCAGAGGATACTGAGAAACAGTTCTTTGTAATGAACACACCCGAAGGAGATGCATCATATGCACTTTCTTCGTTTGGGTTGCATAGGAATTCTGATATTCCCCTATATCCTGCTCTGTCTTATAACAATTATAAGTTGGAGCGGGACCGACGTTCCCCAGCTCAGTATAACAAGCGGGTTCGGTCAATACATCCATATTATTATCTTGATTAAGGTGTGATATGGTCGCTACCTAGAGAGAGAGAGAAGAAAACACTCTGCGTGCGCTCTTGCAAGATTAGATTGGTTATTTATTTTATCTAATCAGGATGGCTCCCACTGTTTTTATTAAATCTTCCTTCAAACCCTAAAAGGAAAGACTAGCCGGGATTAATTACACTCAACAAGTTCGCCAATCTTTCAGCCAGGCCAGTGTCGATACTTTGAGGGAGGTTCCCCGTGCTTTCGCACGGACCTAATTACAGTAAATCTCGTTTTCCCAGAGGCGTAACCCCGTTGACACCTTTCTAGACACCTACTTGATCGGCTAATTGTAAAGTACAAAACTCTCCCAGGAGTAACAATTACTCGCAGTGGGTATCGGGATCCAACTATCACATAGAAGGTATGCAATCTCATTGCAAATTTCAACACTTGAAACTCCCGATAATGGTTTTTACCCCTAGCACCTATGACCTTGGCTAAGGTCAACAAATCATAAGGACTAGTCAAGTTCTACCCGTCATTTCGTGATTAGTTAGACCCACCCACATGACCCTTGGCTAAAGTCAACAAAGCCGCATGACTGTCCTAACTAGTCGCATCATATGCTGTATAGGAAGACATCACTTAGCTACCGAACACTACGCCTCGGCTATGGTCGACAAACGTAGCACGAATACTAAGTACTCTACTTCCTAAAATGACGAAGGGTTGCGGATGGTTTTTAAGAAAACCTTTAACGCTTTGAACTTGATCTCGTTGCGGAATCAAATGGTTTTTAAATGGAATGTTTTTAGGCTTTTCTAGTTTTGCTAAAGGGGTCACTCCCAGTGAAGGGATCGTCGGCCCTTTCCTCATCGAATGAGGTGCGGGATATATCATATATATCACTGTGCAAAGCAGAAACTATAGTAGCAATCAAAAGACAAACCGAGGGTTGTAGCATCTGCCAGTTATTGCTAAAGGAGTCACTCCCGGTGAAGGGATCTCGGTCCTTTCCTTATCGAATAAGGTGCAGGATGTTCTTCAAAGAACACCGCAATGCAAAGCAAGAACTGTAGCTACCTGTTTTTATTTTGAAATTCGATTCCACAACATCAATTAGGTTTATTTTCTTTCATTAATCTCATTAATGAATGTCCCATCATTTAAGTCCACCTAAACATCACAGATAAATATAACGTACGCTTATGCCATCCGCATTCGCCTCGATGTCCCGTCTGCACCGTTAGGTTAGGTAACTAACGGCAAAGCGGGGCAGGGCTAGCGCGGGTGTAAAACATAAGCAACGTCTATATAATATATCATATATACTATATACTATATCTATATAAACAAATCACATGATCACATCACAGATAACGCAGCAGAAAATATCATATGAAATATTGGATATACTAGGACGTCCGTGTTTTTAATGCGAGCCAGTATAAAACACGGATTCCACGGTCGTGATGAATAGCCAATCCCACACCCCTAGACCCCTACGAGAGCGGCAAGCAACCCTACCAATTCTAGGGTTAGGAGACCCTGACTCGACTCCTCGAGATGGTCTCCCACTGGACCCTAGAACCCGGTTACTTGTGCTCCCCTCCTTGGGTCTATCCTAATGCGGAAAAGTAAATAATATACAAAAGGTGACATCTTCCGCAACCTGGAAGTGCCCCAATAAAAGAATATTACATACAAGTTTTTACATGAATGAAAATGGAAAACACTCATCTCACATAAAAAAACCCGGCTATTCAAACACGACAATCCAATATAACATATCCAGTAACACATAACATCACATGTCATCAACGTAAGTAAATATGCCCATCCCAATTGTCGTTGACATATAGCAACGAAACCGGCGATATCACATATTACACTTACGGTCGCAGAAAAGAAAGTGTAAAACTACAACAGTTGGAATCCGCAAACTCTTTAGATATCACATGCCTAATCAAATGAAATACTTAGACATCGCATGCCTAACAATTATAAACCCCGCATTTTAGTCTCATTATCGAAAACTCTTTTCAATATCAAGTCGGGAAATTCAACAAGATTCCCGACATCCTGATCGAATGCTCATCGCAAACTTTAGTAGGCGGCCGCACCCCTGATACCATCGACGAAGTGCACCAAGGCGGAACACCGCTGCCGCGAGCACCCAAACGGATGCTTTCGGCGACGGGGTTCTCCTACAGTCACTTGGTCGGGGCTATGGAGTGAGGCTGTCTATTAAGTTTACCCGGCGAGTATCCGCGTACACTACGTGATTGCGACAGACTTTTGATCGCATCAAAATTCCGTGGCAACCGATCAAGTGAGACTAAACTGCTATGTTTATAACATTCATTCAGTTATCTCATAACTTCTTGTGGATTCCAAATATTGTATCACATTCCGAATAAATAGAAAATGTTAAACTTTCCGATCGAACAGTCGAACATCCAAGTTTTCCCGAAACAGCTCAACACATGGTAAGTTCAAGAACATTCACTTCATGCCTCAGTACCAACGGTCCAGCCGTAGAAGAGTCAAGCCAACGCCTCACATGTGGCACGCAGTACTTTCCCAAACCCTAAGGTTCAAAGGGCAGTTCAAGACGGTCACATAATCGAGTTAAGGTTTGTTGTCTTCTAGAGGGACCATCGCGTTACTTGCACTACTTAGAACGTCATTAAACTACGGAAAATTCCAACAATTGAAAATTTCCCGGCAGGGGAAAAAGTGGGTATTTATATCCGGTCGAACTTTTTAACATGCTCTAAAAATACCCGGAAAAAACACAGACAAAATTAGACAATCCGATCGAATCTCCGAACTCCCAATACAACCCAGAAAACTCAACTCTTGAGTAAGATTTAAAAATTCCCAGAAAATACAGCACCAAAATATAGGAATTACTGTGCAAAAATAAATTGAAGAAGCGACTAAGTGGCCGCGGAACCGCCGCATTAGCCATGCTAATGCCGCGGTTCCGCCGCATTAGCCATGCTAATGCCGCGGTTCCGCCGCGCTTTTTTTGAATCAGGCGCAAGGGCTTCACAGTAATTCTTAGAAATTCCTGCTGATTTTTCTGCATATTTTTAATTCTCCAAAATCCCCGATTTCAAAAAATGTACAGAGAAGGAATTTGCATTAGGGTTTCGGTTCGATCGGACTTCTAACTCCGTCTAGGCATCGCCTAAGGATCTAGCTAGGCTCTGATACCACTGTAGGGTTCCTAGGAACACTAATGAGGTCTCACAACAGATCAAACATGCCCAATTCAAATTTTTTCATGTGCCTACAAACCCTAATACGGATCGTTAACTAGATGATAAGGCGATGCAAGCAAGTAAACAACTTTATTGCTAAAGGAAAATGACTACAACCTTTGTAGATCCGGTCCTCCACTTCCTAGGCTCCGTGATGACGTCCCTCCGCTGTACCTATCGGAATCCGGACTTTGGCGAAGGTTTCGTCGGAGAAATGATCGGGCGAGGTCGTCGACTTCGATGCCGAAGATGATCTACGTCGAGGCAACTCAAGATCAAGCTCCAACTTCACCAAGTCATGAAACTTGTGAAGAAAACACCCTATACTACTTGGCAAGTGGTAGAGGACGAAGAAATAGGAAGTGGGTTCACTTTAGAATTGGATTTCTCACTCTTTTTCTCATGTTGGCATTAATGGTAGCAAGCTTTCTTCTTGTTTAAGAAGAAGAAGAAGAAGAAAAAGAATATGATAAGTATATTGAAAATAGAAAATAAAATGATACTTATCATATTTTCAACCATGGTTTAGTGTAGAGAATTAACTAGGGTTTAGTTGAATGGTTAGGGTTAGGAGATGAAGACAAAAATGGTCACTTAGTCAAAGATGCATGAAGCATCAAGAAGCTTCTTGTATGAAAGCAAACATTTTGTTTTCCTTTTTCTTTTAACCAAAATAAATAGATAAATAAATAAGTGAAATGAAACCCTAACCATTCACTAAACATGGTTTAAGTCTTACACAAACCCAAGCTTGCATGTATCATCAAACATGATACAATCAAGTGCACAAAAATATATCACATATACAATATGCACATCAAGTGAGAAAATCAATCTTGAGTGAACCAATACTAGTTAATGTAAAGTAATATATCAAATATATAATTATACATTAAATCATTAAATCAACACTTGATTCAATGATCCGGTCATGTCGCATATAACCGACTAGTATCAAGTGTATCAATGTATCGAATCAACACTTGATTCGGTAACCTGGTTATATCATATATAACCGTTCGATGATACAAATCGCGAGAATAGAATACGGTATCACATACACGCATTATTCTCAGTCCCGCACATATCTCATATGCGCTCCTCTTTCGTTTCGCTTGAGCCAGGAAACCTCTGTGTAGGTCTCTAAAGACTCGTCAATACGCCGGCAGCAGGTGATGATCATATCAAATGCCCACAAGCCGCAAGCGGTCTGCTAAACGTAACGGCCATCCGGGTATTGAGCGATCAGAAGATCGACGAGCAAGCCCGCTCACACTCCTGTGAATCCAACCAGTAACACTCACCATACAGTCCGGTCTATTCGTCTGATATGTCGCATATCTCGCCTAGGGGTGGTAAACGTCAGACCCCAATAGCTCGATAAGTCATGTCGATATAAGGTCCATAACATAGCATGAAACTACTGATAACACTTACCAGTAGATCACTGCAACCCTGGCCAGGGATTTCCAGTTATGGCCAGTCGTGCATAGCGCAACATCAACCCCTAATACCAAGAGAGACGAATCCCCTCCTATCGCTCATTGCCTCCATGTGAATCGGGATTGTACCCAAAAACCACCTGTTTGCACGACTCAGTAGAGCCGTGGTAGGGTGGAAATCAAAGCACAGTAGGAGACACACAAGACTCTATGACGATCTCGGGTCAACAGACTAAGCTGTATCAGTGTCACCAGAGAACTGCCATCTGACGTGAGGTATAATACCATCTGGGAGTTCTCGGCGAGTCCGTTCAGTGTACCCAGTCTCCACTGAGCACCCGCATACCATCTCTGATGTCAAACACCAATGGATATGGGATCATCCATCGCCCATCACATGGGTCGAGAAGATATACGCTAGTCTACTCTGGAATATTGATGCCCCGTCTCGATATTCCCACGACTAGGAACATTGAAGGATGTACTCATGGACTACCCAGGCCCCACTAGTATGATCTACATCATAGTCCTGGAAGTCGAGTACTCATCCTAAGGGCTTTATCAACATGTAACAGAGAGACAGAAAGTATACATGTTAAGATAAAGAGCAACCAGATAGCGTACTATCATGTCGAGAAAGAAAGTCCTACCTATATATGTCCCAGCATCCACTACAATATACATCCAATGTACAGTAATGGCCTCTAGGGCATACATATAACTAACAATTTGTCGGTACATGGTGGACCCGGTGAGGTACCCCGGGGCGAGAGTGATTTCATGGAGGATGATGAGCCTGGCAGGGGGCACTCCCTACCGGTGATTGTATGGAAACTCGACGGATATCCGGAGGATACCATTGGGAGTTATGAGAGAGATGGATTTATGGGCCGATCCGGACTGACGGAGCCCATGGGCCGATCCGGACTGACGGAGCACCAGATTTGAGTATTGTGTGTCGCTGTCGGATACGGATTTTGAGATGTTTTGAGTGCCGATGCTGGGCACTCGTGTTTTATCATGATTTGTGTGTCTTTGCTGGACACACATTGGATGATGCATTATTACATGTCACGCATCGATATTATTATTATTCTTGGCACAGACATGAGTATTTTGATATCACACTTATGATACTGTTACCCTTGTAGTAGTATATGTGTATTTTTATTGTATGACCTAGGAGAGAGTCATACATGCGATTTCTTCTCGGTGATCTTTTCTACTCACGAGTTGGTAACTCACCCCCGTTATGCTACAGTTTCTTGCAGGTTTTGCCATATAGGTTTCCTTGGCGGCTTTGCTGGCACACTGCTTCCTTCCGGGTGATTGCTTTGGTAGGTGGGTTCACTTGTATCGTGGCCACCATAGTACTTGTATTTATTTCAGTTGTATCTAGTAACTCCATCAACCAGACTTATATTACTTGATAGATTTAGAAGAACAGTTGTATATTCTTTCAACCTTAGAGTCGCGCACTTGTATCATTATGATTCTTCTCTAGTTTTCTTGAGGATGTTGGTTTTCTTCTGAGTTTTTGATCCTCGCCCTTCGGCGTTGTATATTATATTGCTTGTATGGTGGTTTCCGCCATTTGGCGAAAAGCTAGCTCCCGCTTGGGGATGCCTTTATTCATTATTATGTATTTCATGTGTTGTACCCGTTTGGGGGCAGTATTTACAAAGGAGACTCTGCCGAAATTTTCGGGAAAATATGATGTTGCTTTTAAAATGTTTAATGCCTTATTTTGTTAAAACCACTTGCTTTAAAACAAGTTTTCCTTCACTCTTTTCTTTAAAAATGGTTTAGATTTTCGGGCTTTTGGCTTACTTGATTTAGGTGGGTTCCTATAGACTTCACATGATTTAAGTGCCAGTCACGTGCCATTTCGGGTCATGACAGTTTTACCCCAAGAGGAGCAACATCCAAAGCCCATACTTTATTAGTGTACATGATTCCATCTCAGATCTTATAGCATCCAGCCACTTCACCGAGTCTCTACTCGTGATGGCTTGCTGAATACTAGTCGGCTCATCATCATTGATGATGCAATCCTCTTAATCCCTGTGTACGAGAAAACCATAGTATCTCTCGGGCGGATGAGACTTCCTACTAGATCCACGGAGTGGCGTAGGTACGTTTGGTTCCATTAAAACTTCAGGTTCTACTAAGTCTTCGGTAATAGTTTATGGTTCTGGAATTTCTTCCAGCTCTATTGCGCTCCCACTATTTCTTTTTCAAGAAGAAATTAAGTTTCCATAAAGCGGGCATGATGAGAAACAAAGACCTTTTGTTTCTTAGCGTAATAGAAAAAATACCCCCTAGAGTTCTTAGGGTATCCCACAAACTTACACAATACTGAACGTGTCTCGAGCTTTTCCGGATGAACCTTTTTAACAAAAGCAAGACAACCCATATCTTAAGATACTTAAGACAGGGTTTCATCCCACTCCATATTTCATATGGAGTGGTAGGCACAGACTTAGTTGGAATCTTATTCAATAGGTATGCAGCAGATTCTAGTGCATAACCCCAGAAGAATGGCGGCAACTCAGCATTACTCATCATGGAATGCACCATGTCAAGAAGGGTGTGATTCCGTCTTTCTGATACACCATTGTGTTGTGGTATGTATGAAGGAGTAAGCTGAGAGAGAATTCCATTCTCTTTTAGATATTCCAGGAACTCGACACTTAAGTATTAACCATCCCGATCAGATCAGAGCATCTTGATACTTTTGCCAGTTTGCTTTTCCGCTTCATTCTTATACTCCTGAAATTTCTCAAAGGTCTCGGATTTATATTTCATCAAGAATACATGTCCATACTTTGAGAAATCATCGGTAAAAGCAATGAAATAGGAATTGCCACTTCTTACATGTGTAGACATCGGCCCACACACGTCACTGTGTATGAGTCCAAGGAGCTCAGTAGCTCTTTCTTCGTGTCCAGTGAACGGAGCTTTTGTCATTTTTCCTCTGATACATGACTGACAAGTTGCATATGATTGATATTCAAATGGATCTAAATACCCATTTTTATGTAACTTAGTCGATCGTGTTTCATTGATATGACCAAGTCTATAATGCCATAAGAAAACTTGATTTGATTCTGGAGTCTTTTCATTTTAGCATGTTTTGGACGTTGAAAACTTGATGTTGATTGAGAACGTATATCCGGTTATTAAGTGTACCCAACCCAATCATTTAATGATTTAGGTGAATATTTATGACATTACTCTCAAGTGCAAAATTATATCCTTCATTAGATAACAAAGATACAGATATAATATTACACATCATACTATGTACACAAAAGTGTAATAACAAAATATGTCCACTCGCCAATCCTAGGTGATATTCTCTCACTGCAATAGTATCCACACTGGTTCCGTTGCCAACTCTGAGGGTCATATCACCTTTCCTCAAAACTCTACGTCTTCTCAGCGCGTGCAAAAAATTACAGATGTGAGATTCTGATCCGGTATCCAATACCCAGGAAGTAATGTTAATAGAGAAACAGTTTTCAATCGCGAACACATCTGAAGCCGAAACCACAACTTGCTTCGTCTCCTGATTCTTGGCTTTTAAAGCCCGGCAATCCTTCTTCCAATATCCCTTCTTACGACAGTAGAAGCATTCTTCTTTTATGGCTACCCCCCGATCTTTTCTTTTCCCTTACCCTGCACTTTCTGCACACCTCCTCTCGGTTTGGTAGGGACCTTCTTCTTCTTCTTCCCCTTTGCCTTAGCTTTGGATTTAGCGGAAGAAGATTCCCCAATAAACAGTGCGGGTATTTCCTTGGATTTCTTCAAAGTGCCCTCTTCCACCCTTAACATGTTGAGGAGCTCAGGAAGTGTAACTTCCAGTTTTTGCATATTGAAATTCAATATGAATTGGGCATAGATGGAGGGAAGAGACTGTAGAATAAAGTCGGTATACAACTCATTCTCCAACGTAGTTCCCAGGTCCGCGAGCTCTTCAATGAAAGTAATTTTCTTCACGACGTTGTCCCCAACAGATGATCCAACAGCCAAGCTCGCTTGAAAATATTTCTTTGAGGTCTCGTATTTTGCTATACGAGATTGCTCTCCATATAAATCTTTGGTATGGAGGAAGATGGAAGCAAGGTCCATCTTCTCGTGACGCCTCTGATGTTTTTTATCCATGGAGACCAGCACGAGGCACTTGGCTCTCGCGCAATCCAGATCTCAAGTATTACGGACCTCAATGTCCGCGACCGAGGATTTTGGACCTGGAACTGGGGGGCTTTAGCCGGGAGGACGTATGCAACCTTATTATAAGTAAGGGCCATATGAACGTTCCTCAGCCAGTTTTTATAGTTTGGCCTAGTCAGTTTGTTTTTATCTAGTATAAGCTTAATTCCCGTCATGGTCGCTGTAATTAGGAAAGAGATACAAGAAATACTCAATACATAGATTGGTTATTAGTTTATCTAAATAGGATGGCTCCCACTGTTTCCTCGAATTCTCCTTCAAACCCTGAAAGAAGAATTAGTCAGGATTAATCGCACCCTACAAGTTCGCTTATCTTTCGGCCAGGCCAGTGTAAGTACTTCGGAGGGAGGTGCCATGTGCTTTCGCACGGACCTAATTAAATAACCTCATTTTTTCAAAGGCGTAACCCCGTTAACACCTCTCTAGACACCTACTTGATTAGCTAATTGCAAAGTGAAAAATTCTCCCGAAGAGTAGCGGATAGTAACAGTAGGATCAGGACCCAACTATCATTGTGTGATAATTTTGAAGGAAGCTTACCAAAACTACCACATTCCAAAAGGTATGCAACACTAGCAAGTTTCCTGTATGTTTGAAACTCCCAATGTGGTTTTTCCCTCGAGCGCTTATAATCTTGTCAAAGGTCAAAACATTATAAGTCGCAAGTCAAGTTCAACCCGTCATTGTCCAGATTAATTTAGACACATTCGTACAAGCTCTTGACGAAGGTCAAAACAGCTGTACGTCTGTCCTAGATTAATGCATCTATCTATTCTAAAGATAAGCACCCACTAACTATCAAACACTATGTCTTGGTGAAGGTCAAAACACATAGTATGAATACTAGTAGATACCTATCTGAAATGACGGAAGGCTACGGCTGGTTTTGGGGAAAACCGTTAACGTAATGAACTTGATATAGTTGAAAGAACCGAATAGCTTTTGAAAAGGAGTGGTTTAAGCTCCGCTTTTAAAAGTTGTTTTTGAAGAAAACCGAGTGGTTTTGCAATTGTTCCAACGACGTCAGATTTTAGATTTCTTACTTTGCATTAAGTGAAATTAATGCGGTCCCATCAATTAACCTTATCACACAACAAAAAGAACGAAAATACTATGTATGTATATGCCACTTGCACTCGCCACGGGGCCCCGTCATGCACCGTTAGGTTACTTAACTAACGGCAGAGCGGGGGCTGGACTAGCGCGGATGCAAAACATATACAACATTTATTTTTACATATACATACATACATACATATACATACATACATATATATACATATATATATATATACATATTTATACATACATACATATGTATGTGTGTGTATGTGTATCCATCACAGGCATGATAAGCAACACAGGTAGATATAAGCATCACAGAGAATGGAAAAATGGATTATCTAGGAACGTTTGCTTTTCAATGAGCCACATATGAAACACAGTCCTCCACGGTTGTGTGAATAGCCGAGTGTGAATCATCCTCGACCCCTACGAGTGCCGCAAGCTACCCGTCAATTCTATAATTGGGTGACTCAGGTCTCGACTCATCGAGATGGCCACCCACTGAATCTTAGAACCTGGTAGGTTGTGCACTCCTCCTTGGGTCAATCGTAGATGCGGAAATGAAAAGTAATATATAAATGATGACTACATCCTCAACCCGGATGCGCCCCAATAAAAGAATATATAAGAATTATTACATGAGTTACAAAAAATAGACTCACATCTCATATCTAAATACATACCGGGCCACTCACACGATTATCCATCAAACCATTCGTATCTGAACATCACAATATATGTGCAACCCCTTCTAATCGAGGTATAGCGATTAGAAGACATTTAAGAACACATATACACATCATAAAGCAAGTAAAGAAAACCACGACGTTTTAAAATCCGTGCACAATTAGCAAACAACACCAATTTTCCAAGACAAGAAAATTCAGTTTATTAAAGTCCCCAAAAATTTGTTTTAAGCTAATCCGGGAGTTAAAACAAACTCGAAACCCGTCCGAATCTTCGCAGAGAAGAAGGAACAAAAATTATTTGTCAATCTGGGGGTCTCAGGGAGATACCACCCCCGGGAGCCACCACGAGGTGGCCCTCAAGGGAAGGCAGACCCGAGAGCACCCTTTTAGGGTGCTCTCGGGTCACCACCCCCTAAGGCCACCTTGTGGTGGTCTTTGGGGGTGGGCCAGCCTTGTCTAACACCTTAGAATGTGATTAGTATTAATTAAGCAATAATGCGGGTTTTTAGTAAAAAATTAACCAAAATATTTTTCACATATTTTATAAAAATTAATTAATATTTTATTATTATTTGTTTTTGCTGGCACACACTTGTGCATGTTAACTTGGGGATTATGGAGATGTTAACCATGCATAAGTAGCCATGGCACCCTAAACCAATTTTTATCCATCTTAACCCACCTCACCTATTATTTGAATAAGGGTTGACATGAGAGAGAGAGGGAGAGAGAGAGAGAGTTGACAATGGGGAATGATGAGGTATGGGGCAAGCATGGGAGTATTTAATGAGGAGAGAGAAGGGGCATGGCTCATCCTAACCTCACACCCCCATTTTTCTTCACCACTCTCACACCCTCATTTTCCCTATCACTGACACTCTCTCATTTGTGTTCTTCTTCTCATTTACCTTCCCCAAACTGAAACCTTAACCAATCCATCACTAAACCAAGCAAAATCTTCACTAAACTTCATCAAAACCCTCATGAAGTCAAGTTAAGCCACTAAAGATGACTTGGAGTATAGAAAGCTAGGGTTTTTGAGTAAGTGTGGTAAGGTAGTGATCTCTAACAGTTAATTAGATCTTTAAAATGTTGTGTTGCTTATTAGTTACTGTTTAGAACACTAAAGTTATAGTTTTTTGTGCAATATCGTATTTTTAGTGATAAATTGGAGTCTCTGTAATCTGCTATCACTACGTTAGGTTACTGTAAAATCTAGCAATGTGGTAGTGTTGTGTTAGAAGCCCTGAGTGTTCACCTGAAATCATGACCCCACCCAACCTAGTTAACCCAGAGAGATGAGGTGAAATTCCGGCGTCGCCAGATTTTTTGGGGCTTGGGGAATTGGGGTTTTGAGGGTAGCTGTCTGTATGTTATCCTGGGTGTTTGGTATTGTTTGATTTTTATGTATTGACTGTTGGAAAAATCTGGGACCACTTTGCTAATTTCTAGTGTTTCGGCAACGCGCGTTACGGTATCCGACACGGTTCGCGTTCTTGGTGTAGCTTATTGCACTTAGGTTTGATTTAGAATGTCGCTACACACAATAGCCACTAAGTGAACACTTAAGAGTTTATAAGAATCGGTGCGTCGATTTAAACGTAGTTTGTATGTATTATTGAATGGTTTCTAAGTGGCACTTGTTATGTTTTGTGTGATATTAGGATCGATTGCAGGGACTTCAGATGCTATAAGGAAGGGAAAGCAGGTGGTTGGATTTACCTAGCTCGAGATCATCGGTGAGTAGATTTAATATCTACGGGGAAATCGCCCATATGGCGTTAAGCGTCGATGGTGATATGATGTTATAACCACATGTTATATGCATATAAGTTGATTGTGCATGAGCATCATTGTATACCATTACTTGTTGTACCTTGACTTAGTACCTATTGGACACTGCACCATTACTGACGGTTCATGTTGCAGGAGCACTAAATTGTATGCCACACGCATACCGTTGGTAATTGCCATCACACGCACGACATATACATATACGTGGTACTGCATTCATTATTGATATTGAGGAAGTTGTTCTTGTATCACCTTACTAAGGGAACATGTATTGTTCTTCCTTCACTATTATCAATAGTTAGGCGTTGATTCTTGTTTTATTGCGCATATGAAATGCATCATGCATACATACCTACATGCATAAACACATACATTGCTATAGCTACATGATTGAATGATTCTTCGTGTGTCGTGTTTTGAAATTGTATATAAAGATCACAATCAAAGAATTTTTGTTAACCGCAATCAATAACGGTGTTGTATGTAGCGCGTTCGTGAATACGGATCATACGCAGGGAAAGTATGATCCGTTCGAATTTGAATTAGATGAATTGAAAATTAAAGAAAAGAGAAAAAAGACATTCAATTCAAGAATTAAAAGTGAATTTCAAGAATTATCAAAATCTAGATCTAATATCAAGAAAACTCAAAATCAAGAATCAAGAATTGATGATATCCAAATCGAATTAGTAATCAAGATTTGTAATGAGGCTCGTAGGAATCGATCA
The DNA here is from genome assembly GCA_030015575.1 of Agapanthus africanus. Lineage (NCBI taxonomy): Eukaryota > Viridiplantae > Streptophyta > Magnoliopsida > Asparagales > Amaryllidaceae > Agapanthus > Agapanthus africanus. Next base: position 229,525,389 of record CM057350.1, read on the forward strand.
AATCGATAGTGAGGATGAAGACTTGTGATTACGTATTCTTATCCATTGATGATTTGTTACTAGATCGATGACGATCAACGAGAATTAGGGATCTCTTGCGGAAACTAGGGTTTCATCATCTATCCCTTGTCCTTTCGTTGATTATCATTCAAATTCTAGCCTCTAGGAAATTCAAGCATCGATCGTTGATCACTAATTAAGAGCGAAAATATTCAAGAAAGCATCTCGCTCGAAACTAGGTTGTCGATAATTCAATTTTCTAGAGTTTACAAAACTCATAGGACTTAAGAATCGTACAAGAATCTAGTCATCATCAACTATCAATTTTCTCGATTCCTCCACGAGTGGAGTTTTTACTTAAGCATCATATCAAAGAAAACAATCAAGAATTGAGATCTCATCACAATGCAAGAATGTAAAGAAAGCAAGATAAAGAAATTTCACCTTTTATTATTCATCAATTCCGTTACAATTCGCTTAAGAACTACAAGAATTGAGGAAAGAACTCGATTGTCGAATTAGCTTCGCATCGTCTCCGTGAGTCGCGGATCGTCTTGGATCACTTGCTCGGTTGAAGATCGGCGTTGCTTCTAAAAGGTTGAAGGCTTCTTGCTTGAATTATACTCAGAGATCTTGAATTGATCAAATTGTGTCACTCAATTTGATTTGAATTTTATTTGGATCTACAATTTTCCCTCCACTTTCAACAACCTTAGAATATAAGCTTTAGGGTCCTTATTATAGCCTCTCCTTTAGCTTCCCCTAGAAGCTTGATTAGGATTAGCTTCCTTCATAAGCTTGGAGGTTAGGGAGAAGCTTCTAGGTTGTGGCTTGGTTAAGAAGCTTGGAAGTGTTTAGCTTGAACAAAGAGCTTTGCTATTCGGACAGAAGCTTCTAGAGTTCTCTGGAATTTGGAGTGGCTTAAATGAGTGTGGGACTTGGATAGAGAAGCCTGATGGAAAACTCTGCTGACGTCATCACCAAGTGGTCGCAGATCCGCCGCGTAATGCCTGCTCCGGCCGCGGATCCGCGGCCCTTTGGAAGCTTCAGTGCATGGAATTTCCTCTGATGACTGGTGCTGACTTTTTGGCACTTTTCTGATATGTGGAATCTTATTTTTCTTTCTTGATTTCTGCCAGATCTCTAGTCTTGGACTTGGCGTATTTTTCTCAGCACTTTTGACAATTTTGGCTCTTTTCCTGGAATTTCCTGCACAAATTCTCGAGACAAGTGTTGCGCTATACACAGATGATGCATGTAATGATAAACGCTCAATTTCCCTCAAAGTGTCGGTTAAAATACATAACACAAGTAATTTGGTATTTTACGGATGTTTTGCTAATATGTGTTATATTTATTCCTAACACCTCTAGATAAGTGCAAATGGCAGGGAAATTATCGTGTTAGAAATGCAATATTTTCGACTGATCACTACATATACACCTTTATATGATGTTGCATTTGATTTTGGAGAATGTGGGAACCACATGATATTATTAAAAACTTGATTCATTTAAAAGAGCGGTTTTCCCTTGATATGCTCATATTACTTATCTATATTGCATACATCATATTTCATGGATTTACGCATTGAGATACGGATTTCATGTGATTTATGGATTTGAGAACCGTGCTTATATTTCAAGAAAGTATGCATTGTTTTGAAAACCCGGTTTCTCTTGATATGATATTTCGATGCGTCCATCATGAGTTTTCTCGGTTCTGAGATTGGTTTTAGAAACCCGATTCGAGGAGATGGATGATCCATTTGCGGGTTCATGGTGGATCCTGTATGGTATCCCGGAGCAAGAAAGGTATGTTGTGCAATAGACGATAATCCTGGCAGAGGGACTACCACCTAACGGTGATAGTTTATACCTGGCGGTTATCTGGAAGATACCGACCGGAGTCGTGAGATGGATATGGGCCGATCCGGACTGACGGAGCCCGAGTTATGTGGATTTACGTGTCGATATTGGACACGGGTTTTCATGATGTTTCGAGTGTCGATATTGGGCACTCAGGTTCCATGAGATTTATGGATATGAGGGCCGATCAGAGTGACGGCGCCTGAGGTATTGGGATTTGGGGTGTCGTTGATGGACACCGGTTTTTTCACGATGATGATTCATTAATGATGATATGTTTCATCCCACACTCAGTAGTTATTTGATATGCATATTTGTAGTACCTGATGGTGTACCTTGATCATGATTGTTGCATATCTATATTGCCATAGTTATGCTATCAGACTGCATGTGATAGATTATCGCTGTTCGTGCATACTTGCGATTATCTATATGATGTTACTTAATATTCGCGAGTTGGAAACTCACCCCCGTTGTGCCATAGTGTTTTGCAAGCTTGACCCTCAGAGTAGTCACAGCAGGGCTCCTTATTGTATCTATTTCAGCGGATACCGCTACGGTTGGCTGTGAAGCCTTTTTGCTGTAGGTGGGTTTGCGGTTATCCGATTGCATCTATTGTATATCTCATTGTATCTACTACTCTCCATCTACCACTTTCATGTATTGACTTAGAGACGAGTTTGTGAGGACCGATATTGTATATTTTGTGACTCTGGGTGTCGTGCTCGTGGGAGCTGGCCTTTTCTTATGTAGCTTTATCTCTTTATGCTGTTTTCATTTTTATTGTCTATTTCTTTGCTACGGTGTCGTATTTATGCTTGTTGTGATTGTTTTCCGCCCTTGGGCATGATTTGCTCGCGTTTGGGGATGCTTTATTTATATCATGTGTTTGTACCCGTTTCGGGGCTAGTTTTACAAAGGAGGTGCTGCCAAAATTTTTAAGGAAATAAACTTAAGCCTTAAGATTTTTACTTGAGATTTAAAAATGTTTCAAAAATGTTTTATCACTTACTTCTTTTTTATGGTTTAGATTTCTGGGTTTTCGGCTTACTTAAATTGCGTTACGCCTGTCGAGGTAACGTGGTTTAAGTACCGGTCACGTTCCTAAATTTGGGTCATGAGAAAGTTGGTATCAGAGCGCTAGGTTTTACCTTTCAAAGTGTAGGATGACTTTGGTATGATGGAGTAGGTAGCTTAAGCAGAGTGACGTAGCGTGTGTACGTTCCGCGGCATACTTACGACACGATACTCTGCCTAAGTGACCTTAGGATATATTGCTTGTAATTCCTTCCTTGATTTCCATGTATCATTATGATTCGATTTCTATGTTCTTATCGAATCCTATTTTCATTTCCAGCCATTATGCCGCCGAAGACTACGAAGGCGCAAAGAGCGGCCGCGAGAGCCGAGGTCAGGATAGACTCGTCAAAGACGAGGACTGACCATGGCGGTACGCCTATTCCACAGGAGCGAGTTGATCCACTTTCGCTAGATCGTATTACTAGGCTAGAGGCCGGTATGTAGGATTTGCGTCAGATGATGGGGTCGTTGGTTGAGACCAGTCGAGCACAGACGCGGGAGGTTGTCCTATCTGTTATGGGAGCCACGACGGTGCCTACTGTTCAGGCCATCGTACCTACAGCTACGGAGGTTATCGCCGTATCATTATCAGAGTTCATGAGGCTAAAACCTCCGGTTTTCACCGGCACCAATACAGCTGAGGATCCCCAGTCGTTTATCGATTGGATGGCCAGGATCTGTCGTTCGCTGAGATGCTCCGATGCGAGATGCGTAGAGTTCGTGAGTTTTCATCTGGAGGGTCTTTCCCAAACTTGGTGCGAGTCTTTAGAGAGGGGTCGAGCCGTAGGTCTTTCTCTTATGACATGGGCTGAGTTCATGACGGTTTTTCTTGCCCGTTTTCTTCCGCAGAGCGTCAGGGCTGCTCGAGCTCGCAGTTTTGAGTCGTTACGCCAGACTTCGGGTATAACGGTGGCAGAGTACGATGTTCAGTTTACCCAGTTATCTGTGTATACCCCATATTTGGTGGACACTGAGGAGATGCAGATCAAGAGATTTGTGCGAGGCCTAATTACCCAGTTGTTCCTCGCTATTAGCACCCAGCATTTTGACACATATGCAGCCACAGTGGACGCAGCCCTACTGGTTGAGGAGCGACTTTCCGAGACTTTAGTCGTTCCAGAACCGAAGAGGGTTCGTAGTGGTGTATCAGCCCGGAGACAGATGTATATACGCCGCGACAGATTTATTCAGGTCCTAGGAGTAGCAGAGGCTTGGGAAGAGGCCATTTATTTAGCTCTTATCCCCATGAGGGTCAGCAGTTATCGTCTGGATGTTTCCAGTGCAGGAGTTTATATCATCGCGTCAGAGATTGTACTGAGGCACGTGAGGACGAGGCAGTCATACCACATGTTACCTTACCACCTTCTCCACCTCAGAGAGCGTTGCCTTTTACGCCTGTTGTTTCTCTGCGTCAGACTTATACTCAGAGAGGTCGTGGTCACGGAGGTTTTGTTCAGAGAGGACGAGGTGGTAGAAGCGGAGGACAGCCAGTCACCGGTAGAGGGCAGGCTCGAGTATTTGCTTTGACTCATCAGGACGCGCAGGCGTCCAATGCAGTGGTTTCAGGTACTCTTTCAGTATGTTCCTTCGATGCACACGTTTTGTTTGATCCGAGATCTACGCACTCGTATGTTTCTACACACTTCGTGCCGAGGTTGAGTCGAGAGTCGTGTTTGCTTGATCAGCCGCTTGTCGTGACTATTCCTGTTGGCGAGTCTTTTGTTGCGCGACATGTGTTTCAGTCATGTGCTATTCGTATTAGAGATAGAGATTCGTCCGTCGACTTGATCCTTCTTGAGATGTTGGATTTCGACGTTCTCCTGAGCATGGGCTGGTTAGTTACTTACTATGCATCCGTGGACTGCCGAGAGAAGACAGTCAGGTTTTGTTTTCCGGGCGAGTCAGTTCTTGTTGTGCAGGGGGACCGTGGTGCCGCCCCTCACAATTTGATTTCTGCCCTTTGCACTAGTCGGCTCTTGAGAAGAGGATGTCGTGGATTCTTAGCTTTCATTCGTGATACCGGAGCCACGGTAGATTTGTTAGACCGGGTTCTTATTGTGAGAGAGTTTCCCGACGTTTGTCCCGATGAGTTATCTGGATTGCCGCCAGAGTGTGAGATTGAGTTTTTCATTGATTTGATCCCCGGCACGGGTCCTATTTCTATACCGCCTTACCGGATGGCCCCGGCGGACCTTAAGGATCAGCTGCAAGAGTTATTGGATAGGGGACTTATGTGTCCGAGTATTTCGCCTTGGGGAGCTCCTGTTCTTTTCGTCAAGAAGAAGGACGGCAGTTTGAGGTTGTGCATTGACTATCGTCAATTGAACCGAGTTACGGTGCGGAATAGGTATCCATTACCTCACATTGACGATTTGTTTGACCAGCACCAGGGTGCGGGACATTTTTCCAAGATTGATTTGAGATCGAGTTATCATCAGTTGCGGGTTCGGAATGATGACATTCCTAAAACTGCTTTTCATACGCGCTACGGGCATTATGAGTTTTTGGTGATGTCGTTCGGACTCGCCAATGCCCCAGCAGTGTTCATGGATTTGATGAACCGGATTTTCAGGCCATTTCTCGACCAGTTTATTATTGTGTTTATTCATGACATTCTGGTTTATTCCAAGAGTCGATAGGAGCATGAGCAGCACTTGAGGATTGCTTTGCAGACATTGAGAGAGCACCAACTGTTTACTAAATTCTCGAAGTGTGCCTTCTGGCTTGATAGTGTTGACTTCCTGAGTCATGTGGTTACGGAAGACAGTATTCGTATGGACCCGAGGAAGATCGAGGCCGTACAACTTTAGCCCAGACCTGTATCAGTGACATAGGTCTATAGCTTTTTGGGCTTAGCCGGTTACTACCGCCGTTTCATGCAGGACTTCTCGAGTATCGCTGCACCGCTGACCGAACTGACCAGGAAGGGGGTTCCTTTTCTTTGGACTGAGGCTTGCAAGCTGAGTTTTCAGCAGTTGAAGACTCGGTTGACGACTGCACCAGTTTTATCTTTGCCTTCTAGATTGGGCGGCTTTGTCGTTTACTGTGATGCTTCTCGAGTGGGGCTCGGTTGTGTATTGATGCAGCATGATAGAGTTATTGCTTATGCTTCCCGGCAGTTGAAGAAGCACGAGAAGAATTATCCCACTCATGATCTTGAGATAGTCGCGGTGGTCTTTGTAGGGTTACTAGGCACACGCACAAAGGTCTATAAGGCATCAACCATGCCCGATTTAAAATTTAGCTGTGCCGAACAACCATAAACCAAGATCTTAGACTAGAGATTAGGCGAAACAAAGTATGTTAAACACTTTAACATCTAAGAGTTTGGGATTACAACCTTTGTAGTCCGGTCCTTCACTTCATAAGCTCCGTGTTGTGGTCCCTTCGCTGCGATCATCAAGTTCCGGACTCTCGAGAGGCTCCACGAAGTAAAAGATGCAAGCTTGCTTCCGATCTTCGATAACAAAGATGATCTACCTTGAAGTTTCATTAACACAAGCTCTCACTCACTAAATGAAGTGAACACCCTAATCTAAATGTCTAGGATAGATTAGGATGATGAAGTAGGATTTTAGCTCTCATTTGTTTTCTATTTCTCACTCATTTTCATCACCTTTGAAAAAGCTAGAAAGCTTTTCCATGAAAGAAGAAGAAGGAAGAAGAAGATCTTTTTCTTTTGTGATTAATCATCGTGAGATTAGAAATGCAACCATAGGTTTAAGTAACCTTTGTAGAGATTTAACTAAGGCTAAAGGGTTGGGTTGGGTTAAACAAATATCTTGCAAAATATCAAAACAAATATCTTTGCACAAAACGAAACAAAACCTTCTAGAAGGTTCTAGAAAAGATTAACCCAAATCAAACCATAACCATGTTTAATCTCCACTAAACATGTTGCATTAATAACCCTAACATGTTACAATATTATATATCACATATACAATATTTATTGTAACAAAATAAAATAATACAATTAACATATATCGCATATATATCAATGTATTACCCGAGTGAGAAAAAGAATCTTTTAGTGAGCTTATATTAGTTAATGTAATTTAATATATCAAATATATAATTTTACATTAAATTATTGAATCAACACTTGATCCGATAATCCGGCTATTTCACAATAACCGACTAATATAATCTGTATCAGTTCATCGAATCAACACTTGATCCGATGACCCGGCTATATCACATATACCCGGCCGATATCTCATATCGAGAGAATCTAATACGGTATCATATACTCGTATTGTTCTCCGTCCCGCACATATCATATACGTGCTCCTACTCCATTTTGCCTGAACCAAGAAACCTCTGTGTAGGACTCTAAAGAATCGTCAATACGCCGGCAGTAGGTGATGATCATATCAAACACCCACAAGCTGCAAGCGGTCAGCTAAACGTAATAGCCACCCAGGTATTGAGCGATCAGAAGATCAACAAGCAAGCTTGTACTTTCTCCTACGAATCCAATCAGTAACACTCCCGTACAGTCCGGTCTCGTCGTCTGATATGTCGCATATCTTGCCTAGGGGTGGTAAACGTCAGACCCCAGTAGCATGATAAGTCGTGTCGATATGAGGTCTATAACAGTTCGAGAAACTACTGATAACACTTACTAGTAAATCTCAGCAACCCTGGCCAAGGATTTCCAGTTATAGCCAATCGAACACAGCACAACATCAACTCCCTATACCGGGAGAGACGAATCCCCTCCTATCGCTCATTGCCTCCATGTGATTCGGGACTGTACCCAAAAGCCACCTTTTTGCACGCCCTCTTGGACGTGGTATGATGGAAATCAAAGCACAGTGGAAATCACACAAGACTCTATGACGATCTCGGGTCAACAGACTACTCTGTACCAGTGTCACCGGAGAACTGCCATCTGACGTGAGATATAATACCATCTGGGAGTTCTCGGCGAGTCCGTCCAGTGTACCCAGTCTCCACTGAGCACCCATACACCATCCTTGATGTCAAACACCGATGGATATGGGATCATCCATCGCCCATCATATGGGTCAAGATGCTTATACGCTAGTCTACTCTGGTGTATCGATGCCCTGTCTCAATACACCCTCGACTAGGAACAGTTATAGGATATACTCGTCGACTACCGTGGCCCCACTAGTATGATCTCATCATAGTCCCAGTAGTCGAGTACATATCCTAAGGGCTCTATCAACATGTAACATAGAGACAATCAAAGTACATGTTAAGATAAAGTACAACCAGATAGCATACTATTATGTCGAGCAAGAAAGTCCTCCCTATATATGTCCAAGTATCCACTACAATATACATTGTATGTACAGTAATGGCCTCTAGGGCATATATATAACTAACAATCTCCCACTTGCACTAGGGTCATCTGTTGTGGTATCACATACCCAACAATTAGCTGTGGTTGAAGTATCTCATACTCAACCATCCTATAAAAGTCTCTACTGGAAATAGGCCTTTGTGAGTGGATCCGCGATGTTGTCCTCTGTGTCTACTTTCCTAACCTCGATCTCCCTGGAGATCAACCATCTTCATGATCAGGTGATACTGCCTAAGAATTATATCTGGATTTCTGATGGGACGGGGGTTCCTTGGCAAAAGCCAGAACTCCATTGTCACACAATGGTTGGAACGAAGTTCATCTCATGAACTTATATATATCCAGACTGGCCTCTTTGGTAGCATCCTTGGTAGCGACGTATCTTGCCTTTAATCGTCTAGTAAGTCACGGTATCTAGCTTGGAACTCTTCCAACATACCGTCCCTCCACTGAGGGTAAAGACAATGCCTACGACTGACATTCAGTCGTCCTTATCACCCTAGAACCTTTCCAGTGATTCTCCCCAGGATTGATTGATACCATCTCACTACAACTAGTGAGTATCCTAATATCCAATTAGATCTATCTCATAGATCAAAAAACCCAGGATTTAGGAGGTATCACTTTGATCCTATATGGAGAATCCTAGTGATAAGCGGAGATTGACCGAGCGTAGCATAGAAAACTCCTTCCCTATCAAGAGTATATCATCCACGTACTCTACGAGGATCATCACCATACTCCCTACTACCTTTTTGTATATACAAGGTTCATCTACCATTTTGATGAAGTCAAACTCTTTGACTACCACATCAAAACAGATGTTCCAACTCCGCGATACCTGCTTTATCATATAAAGTATCTTGCACACGTTTCCGCTGCTCCCACTGTCTACGAAGCCCTCTGGCTGTGTACTTATACACGCTCTTTTCCAAATCATCATTTAGAAAAGCAGTCATGACACCCAACCACCAGATATCGTAGTCATGGTATGTAGCCGTGGCAAGTAGGATCTGGATGGACTTAAGCATAGCTTTGAAAGTCTCAACTTTTCCATGTACACCAAGTAATCTTCTCAAGGTATACTTGCTCCTGATGGGGATTTAACCCTTCAGATAAAGCAACTAAAGTCCATACTTTGTTGGTGTATAAGGATTCCATCTCAGATCGCTAAGCATCCAGCCATTTTTACAGAGTCCCACTCCTGATGGCCTGCTCGAAACTAGTTGGGTCATCATCACATGATGTAATCCTCATTCCCACTGTCATAGAGAAACCGAAGTATCTCTCAGGTGGGTGAGGAACCCTACTAGATCGGCGGAGAGGCTGAGGTTCGTTGGAAACTATTGAATCCTTCGGTTCTACCAAATCATCAGCTGCAGTTTGTATAGCTGGAACTCCTTCCAGTTCTACCTCATGACCATTAATTTCTTCACAAGAAATTCCCTTTCACAAAGGTGGCATGCTGAGAAACAAAAACACTTTTTGTTCCCCAGTTTGGTAGAAGATATTCCCTTGTGAATACTTGGGATATCCAACAAACTTCCACAGAACTGACTTTGCCTCGAGCTTGTCTGGATTATGCTTTTAGACATAGGCTGGACAACCCTAAATCTTAACGAACTTAAGATATGGGCTCTTCCCATTCCATATAACATATGAAGTGGTAGGCAACTGATTTGATTGGAACCCTATTCAATAGGTATGCAGCTTCTCAAGTGCATAACTCCCAAAAGGAAATAGGAAACTCAGTAGTACTCATCATAGAGCTCACCATATCTAATAGTGTAGCATTCTGAAATTTTAGAAATAAATAAAAGTAATTAATTAAATAATAAAAGGCTAAATTAAAAAGTTATTAAAACCAAATAAAACAATTTCATAAGATATATGTAAAGCAAATTAAATTAAAATCTTGCTATGCAACATAAATAAATTATAAGGGTTTAAATGTGAATTTTAGCTTCATTTTAATAAAAAGGGTGTTTTATAATAACATAAGTTGTGAGGGCTTTCTATGTAAAGTTTTGGAATTTGTGCAAATGAGAAATTATTTAGGGTGTAAGTGAAAAAGAGGTAAAATGAGGTTTTTAGTTCAGAATTTTATTAAGATAATTCATATTAGAGTTGATAAAGTATGGACGCATCTTACTCTCATGCACAACACAATCCCCACACCTCCTCCTTGCATGAAACAACCACACCTTGATCATTGACACCTCCTCCTACACCTCATCCTTCCTATCACCATTCATATAAGGTGTTCAGATCAAATTTAATCAAGTTAAAACTTCTGAGAATTCAAAATAAAGAAAGGGAAAAGCAAAACAAAATAAAGAAGAACAAGAGAAGAGAAGAGAAAAGGAACTAGGTAAGGAGTTCATCATCAAGCTAAGGCTAGGAGCTTATGCATCTTAGGGAGAGTTATTCCAACAAGTTAATTGAAGGTAAAATCTTTAATCACGGTAGGAAATTAATTCTGTTAGTAATTTAAATTTGAAATCAAAGATTTGCCTCAAATTTCGTATTTTAGCAAAAACTGGTTTCTGTTTAAATCTACTTTAGCTTAGAGGAAAACTAACTTAACTAAACAGGACCTAAATGTTGTATGTTTAACCAAGAGAAAACCATAGGAACACGAACCAGAGGGCTCGAATTTTGGTCGGCGACCCAAAGGCAAATTCCGGCGACGCCGGATTTTTGAGTGAGTTGGGTAATGTGGTTTTTGGGTAGGTCTCTGTGTAGAAGTTTGGATCATTTAGTATTGTTTAAATAAGTTAGTTTAATTGTATATAAAATCTTAGAGCAAATATCGGAAATAGGTGTCTAAAAACTATAATACGACACGGGTAAAATGTGACGTGATCTATTTTCTGTCGCGATGCAGAATTGGGTTGGATTCCAGTGAGGTCAAGTGCTGGATAGTTAAAATAGTCGTATGCAATATAACTTGAACATACGACTTGTGCTTTCATGATTTTGTCGTGTCGGAATAGCCGTTTCCTTATAACAAGTTGTTGCAATGTTAGATTCAAATACGGAGACTTTGGAGACTGCGAGAAAAGGAAATAGGATTGGCCATTCCTGAAAAGATACGACGTATTTCCGGTGAGTAGATTTAAATTTACGGGGGAAGTCGGGTGGATGGTGTATAGCACCCCCGCAACCTTATGATTATTATTATGATATCTACTTAAGTTTAGCTTTTCATCAAAGCATCGATATGGTATTACATCTTGTATACGTTCTATTTGCATAAAGTTTTATATGTAGTTTTTAAATGAGATATACGTGATATTTGATCCGTACGTTATGGATATGATTTGATGAGTTTGTACGAGGAATCATGTCGTACATAAGATGATATGGAGATAGCAATATGATGAGTTATAATACAAGCATTTATACATAGTGGAAATGATGAACTTTGTATGCCGAATAACGGCCAAATTATTCTTCGACTCGTAGAGTTAGATTATGTTCTGTTTTAGGATGTAATACTGGTATGAGCTATATTATTTTAAAAACCCCGGTTCGTTGTCCTTTAAATAAACTACCAGGTTGCGTGTCAATTTCTAAAACATCTCTATTAAATCTTAGGTAGCTTCCTTATTTTAAACTTAACGTTCCGATCATTTCTAAAGATAATGGTATAGCTCATAACAAGTAATTACAATAAGTACGTTTAGACTTCTTATAGGGTTGTATTATGTATTCTATATTATATGTTTCCGCGTTACGCACACTCTGATAAAACACTGCACGAATACCAATGAGTACTATGTTGCACAAGCACTTAACTATATGTTACACTACACCTCATTGGTATTGCCATGTCACTGTAGAATCGTTCGGTTATATATGCGTTAATATGTAGATTGATACACCGTAGAACACTTGCACAAATACTAATGATTTCCATGTTGCACGAGCACAGACGCGTATACTACACTACACATCATTAGTAGTGACATGACACATTAGAATTGAATTCGTTATATTATGTGATGTGATTACGTAGTCTTTTCCTATTCATGTTGTAATACTATAGATGATGTACTTGATTTCTTGAGATTTCTGAGTATTCTACTCCTGATGATATATATATATATATATATCTCGATGGTATGGGACACTGTTATATATATACATGTATAGTATATCATCAATACAATTTATGCAAGTTTCTTATTCCTCACTTGATTTTTTTATGATTTGGTCTTATTCCAAACCGAGTCGGTGGATATACGGTTATGGATTTATAGTTTTATTCCGAACCGAGTCGGTGGATATACTGTTACGGATTTATAGTTTTATTCCGAACCGAGTCGGTGGATATACGGTTACGAATTTACGGTTTTATCCAGACTGAGTCGGTGGGGAAACAGTTGGATACATGGAAGGTTTTGTTGATTACCAGATTGTTCGAGAAGTGATGCCTGGGATATCGGGTAGCGATCATCTGTTGAGATGGTGTCGACGGTATCTGTATTTACGTGTCGATACTGGACACGAGAGATTTCGGATTTCGTTGTCGATGCTGGACATCTATATGTATATTGATGTGATCATTATCATGAGGTACACAGTTAAATAAGTATTTATTGGATTCCACCAGGACTGATCCGGGGGACAGTACCTGCGTATATATTGTACAGGCATTCATAGACAAAAAGGGAATTCCAATACGGATAATAGATTCATGATGTTGACTCATATGACATTGAGATATTATACTTATTGCATGATATTTAGTATTACACCAATGCATATCATATAGTGTATCGATATAGATTATAATAGTACTATACTTATGACCTAGGTATCGTCATGCATTTCGATTTCTACCTTTAGATGCATTTTTATTCACTGAGTTGGCAACTCATCCCCGTTGTGCCACAGTTTCTTGCAGGTTTTACCGCTTGGATTGTCAGCGGCTTGGGCACACATTCTTTTCAGGGATTGATTGGTGAGTGAGTTGTTATTGTATCATACTCACTCTTGATTATTCATTTATTCTTGTATCTAGTGGAAACTCCATCAACTTAGAAATGATATACTATGGACTTAGAATCGAGACTTAGAGTTTATGGGTGGTGATGTCACACTCTTTAGAGTTGACATCTGTTATAAGTTTGTTTGGTTGTTTCGTCTTTTAGACGTGAAAGCTAGCTTCCGTTGGGATGCTATTTTATTTTGTTGTATCAGGTTTTTATAAAAATGCTAAGGAGGTGATATGTTTTCAAACGTCACAAAGGCTTTTCTGTAAGTGCACGGCGGCGCCCCGGCCGTCAATCCGAAACCAAAATGCGGAAACGATACTTTTACAAAACTTTTGAACCGGCACGACCGCGCACAAAAATCCCGGATCGGGCCATTAATCTAATCCTAGCTAACTAGAGAAGGGGTAGAGAGATATACCGAGCGATCCGTGTCCTTCGGTCTTCTCGTCGTCGTCCCGATCTCCCCGCGGAATCTCCGGTCTTCATCTCCTCGTCGGAAGGGCACCACATCGCCGGGTTCTTTTACGGGCTCTCACCTCTGGACCGAGGCAACTCGAGCACGAAGTTGGCGAGCCGACGTGCCTAAGGATTGCTGTAGAATAGGTGTAGTGCTCTTTGTCTCTCTTGGGGTTGAATGAAGTTGCCCTTTTAGTGGAGGAATGAGTTATGGAATTTTTGTGATGAACTAGAGAGTATTTTTCAAGCCAAAATGAGAGCTCAAGCCCACACCAAAAACCAATCGGCCCCCTTACCAATGTGGCCGGCCTCTAGAGGTGAAGGGAGAGGGAAAAAGTCCAAGGGGGGTGTGGGTCAATAATGCAAGAGAGAAAAAGGATGATGATGAAATACAATGATCACTTAACCAAATCCAACACTCCATCAACCATCATGAAAACCATGTCCCCACAAAAGTCAAGCCATGATGAAGTCAAGAAGTCAAATGATGGTGCAACCATCATGAAACCATCAATATGCGAAGACCACCCTCCACAATGCTAATTTGCACAATTGCAAATAAGTCCTCCTCCACCAATTTTCAGCCAAGGAAAGAAACAAAGGAAAATGGCCGAAACGGAAAACAAACTGGCAACTTCATAAAACTGATCCCGTAATAAATTACAGGTAACCCCGCTACTGTATATACATACCCGCATTTGTATTCCGACCGAATACAAATGCAATGAGACAAAATCTACACAGTTCAATACTAGGATCCGGCTTAAACCAAAGCCCGCTAGTATTATCCGTCCAATCATGATCCGTGCAATACCGCACGTATCTGATCGAACCCTGCCATATCTCCATACGGCCTCTACAGCGTTTCGCCCGAAACTTGAGAAACGGTCTGTGGGGGACTCTAAAAACTCGTCAATACTTTGATTATGGATTTAACCACTAGCACGTCAGAGATATTAGCTATACGTAACGGGCTACCAGGTATTGACCAAAAGGGACGTCGATGAGCGAACTCATCATCCTGACACCCTACTGAGCCTGTCAGTGACAATATCCGTACAGTCCGGTCCGTTCATCTATGAGCATCGCATGGCGGGCCTAGAGGGTTGGTAAAAGTCAAACCCCCAAAAGCGGTACAAGTCGTGTCGGAGTATAGCCCAGAACACCCTGAGATACAACTTGAATACCTACCAGTAAATCTCCTGCCTTGGCCAAGGACTTCGTGTAAGGGCTCTCCTAGACACAACGCGACCTCACCCCCAATACCGGGAGAGACGAACCCCTGAAGATCCGCTCACTGCCTCCATGTGGCTCGAGACTGTACCCAACTAAAACCTGTTTGCACGTCTCCTTTGAGCGTGGTAGGGTAGTAATCAAAGTACAGTGGGAACTCACACGAGACAAATGACGATCCTCAAGTCGATGAACTAATCTGTACACATGTCACCAGGGAACTGCTATCTGACGTCAGGTATAAGACCAACTAGTATGTTCCCGGCGAGTCCTGTCCGGTGTACTCATAACCCAATGAGCGCCTGTATACATCTTAGGTGAACCAACTTACACCAGTGGCTTGTGAGACCGGCCACCGCCCCTCATCGGG
This sequence comes from Agapanthus africanus, assembly GCA_030015575.1. NCBI lineage: Eukaryota > Viridiplantae > Streptophyta > Magnoliopsida > Asparagales > Amaryllidaceae > Agapanthus > Agapanthus africanus. The sequence goes on from CM057350.1 coordinate 229,540,734, forward strand.
GTCTCGACTGTATACACTAGCCTACGCTGGAGTATCGATGCCCTATCTCGAAACTCCCACGACTAGGGACCTTTAAAGGATGTGCTTACAGACCACCAGCTCCCACATATATGATTGCCCTCATACTGCTGGCAGTCAAGAAAGAATCCTAGAGGCTCTATCAACATGTAATAGCGACCTGTAAGGTCACCTAAGGCAGTACACGATGATAAAGATAAACCAGATAGCATACTATCATCTTGAGTAAGACTGTCCTACCGGGATAGGTCCTCCCTCAATCATTGCAATCACGTGCCTGTGATCCAATAATTGACTCTGAGGGCACTATCTCCAACAATCTCCCACTTGCACTCAAGGCTAATTATTGCGATGTCGCATACTCACAGCCCGTGTGATACCGAACACCCAACTCCTCTACTAGTCAGTCTCACAAAACCCGTTTGCGAAACTATTGTGTTCGAGGAATAGCCTCAGTGAGTGGATCCACCTGGATGTTTCTTTCTATGTCTCTCTATATCTCAAGTTCGTGGAGAAAGCCATCTCCTGAAATGAGCAATACCTGTCTTAGAGTATGTCTGGATATCTGATGGGACATATCTCATAAATGAACTCCAAATCCAAACTTCTCAGACTGTATTGTCAACTGAACTTAATCAGTATCCTGTGCCATGCCTTCCTCAGTATCCGCCTGGACCACCTGTCCAAAATACTGCCCCTCGTCAGAAGGAAAACTATAACTCTGACAACCTCTCTGTCATCCAGGTCACCTTGGAAGCCTGGAATGATAACTGTCTCCCAAAAGAGGCTGTCATTATCATATCCCTAGAACATCCACCTATGTTCTAAAACTGCTTCCGACTGTTTCTCCAGGATTGGATCAATATCAACTTATTGCATCTGTTGCAAAAACAACATCTGGTGTGGTACTTGAAATCTCATGATTGACTCAATTGCCTAAGCAAGTGATCTGCCGATCATGTACATCCCTCTCCCCTTTAGTCTGTAAGACACCTTTAGAGAGGGTGACTCCATCACCTACAGGTACACCACCATGCCAAGAGTCGTCCATTCTAAAGCACCTCTAGAATGCTGTCTAAGTACCCTGATTGGGAAACTACCCAAATCTAGATCTAAAACCATAGATCCAGCAACCAGAATGTTTTGATACAATATCCAAGTCCTTTGTAGAGAAACAACTGTGTGACAACCATAGTATAACCGATCGTAGTATAGGAATATCACTTCCTACTGTGTATGTCATCCAAATACCATGACATCACACCCTACTACCTTCTTAACAGATCCATCTCCTATTCTGATGAAGTCAAACCTACGACTGTCACATCAGAAATAGATGATCTATCTCCGCTATATCTGCTTTAGTCTATAAATAGACATAAGCCACTTGTCCACCAATGCTTCCGCTGCTCCCACTGACTGCGACAACCCTCTGGCAGAGTTATATAGACGTACACTTCTAAAGCCAGTTTAGAACGACGCTATACTCATCCTCCTGCCGGGTCTCACAATCTGGAACAACAGCAATGGCAAGTCTGGGTAAACAAGAACCTCCCTGTCACCGTCCTTGAGACTACCGGAGTACCTCTCGGGTGCCTGAGGTTACCCATCATGTCTGCGGAGTGGCCAATGGAATGTCAAACCAGATTGAATCTTTAGGTTCTTATCAAATCTTCAGTAATCGTTTGCGGTTCTGGAATCACTTCCAGTTCTACCATACTCCCACTACTGTTTTCTGAAAAAATCCATTTTTATTAAAACTATGGCGAGTCAAGAACAATGTCACTATTGATCTTCCAGATGGTAGAAAGTCAACCCTCATCATAGCCTGGGTTAACCCACAAACAGCCATTACAGAAATGTGCCTTGAGTCATCCAGTGTCTGGTTTTAAGCATAAGCTGGACAACTCCCCGTACCTTAACATCGTTAAGATATGAACTGTTCTATATCCAATATAGAAACAGAGGCACTAATTTAATTGAACCAGATTCAAATCATGCAGCTGTCTCCAGTACATGTCAAGTAAATGGAGAGAGACCGATCAGCGTTACTCAACTTAGGAGTGCTTCCAATTATGAGTAACCTGAAAGTGAAGCAAGTTCTCTTAATCATTACTATTAACTGAATACCATACACAAGCATCTACATGTTCGATCACCTTGAAGAATCCCGATACTTGCAATACCTGGTTCTCTACTTTATTCTTATACCTATAACTCCTCAAAACTTAGACCCTGTGTTTCTACGAAACACGTGTCTAAGAACTAGAGAAGTCATAAGTAAATTGAATATAGTACGAGGACCAACCCCTCTGTCCTAATGGACACTGGACAATATACAATACTCTGTATAAGTCCCTTGAGTCTAATAACTCATTCCCTGTGTGTCGTAGGTTGAAACTGTACTTATGGTTAAGAAGAATTACACCGCTGTTTAATGCTCCTTACCTAACCATCCACTGATATAGGTAAATGTCACCGACATAATCTCACTCTATAAAAATAGACGTACAGATATATCAATTTGAAATTGGTGCATAATAGCGAATATTCAAAACCAAATATTTACCGTCCGGCAAACAACCCAGGTGACTTCCTCAAATATCACCAATTACAACGAATTCCGATATAATGAGGAAGATCACCTAATTCCTAATAACTTACTCCCACTCATCATCTGTAAAACCATACAGATGTGAGAATCATACCTGGTAAATACATACCCTGGAGCAAGTGTCTAATTGGGAAATCAGTTTTCTGTTAACAGTACACAGTGAAATTGAAACATTGAAATGTTTCGATGGGGTATGCTGGTATTCCTAGTAATGCCTCATCCATTATCAAATTCACAACTGTAACCGTATATTTCTTTGCCATCTCTCCAAATCCCTTCATATGTCTTTAGTCATTACCTTCTGTACACCCCTTTAGGCCAAATGGTTTTCTTCCTTCCCTACCGTTCGGCACCAGCCTATGGTTTGGAAGAAGACTATCCAATAAGCATAATAGGTGTACTGTCCTAATCCTAGGAGCACTTGCATTGCGAGAGAAGGTGAAGATAAAAGACAACCGAATAAACATTATTCCTATTTCTCCTGAACCAGAATCCATCCCCGAACTGGAACAAGTTCCTTTCGAGTTCGTATATAACCATACGATGGAATATCCAATAAACTGTGGATCTTCGTAGTGATACGGAGTGTTCTGGAGAAATACAAAGGTGAAGTGGGAGTGGTAATGAAATACTTGGTTTGGTCGTGAATATCAGTCGCAATTTACTTTTCCCTCTTACTAATCCCTTTATTTGTCTTTACTTAGTACCTTCTGCACACCGTTTAGACTAAATGGTTTTCTTCATTCCCTACCGGTCGGCACCTGCCTATGGTTTGGAAGAAGACTATCCAATTTGCGTAATAGGTGTATTATCTCCTAAACCAAGGAGTACTCGCAACCTGAGAGAAGGTAAAAGGAAAAGACAACTGAATAGTCCTATTCGTTTTCTCCAGAACCGGAAACCATCCTCGAATAAATTCCTTCGAGTTCGTATATAACCATACGATGGTTTTATCCAATAGAAGTGGACGTTCGTAGTAATACGGGGTGTTCTTGAGAAAAGGGTAAAAATAGGAGTGGCAAAGAGGTTTGCAACTCTGACAATCCAAAAGCCAGTGTTTAAGAAGGTTCGGTTAATTTTGGTCACCGAGTCATAGTCTAGGGTCGGGTCAATGGTCGCTGCCAAGAGAGAGAGAAAAGAAATACTCAGCGTGCACTCTAACCTTGATCAGAATGGTTACCAATTTATCTAATCAGGAAACCTCCCACTGTACCGTCAAATTCTTCCCCAAACCTGAAAGAAGAATTAGTCGGGATCACCCGAGGAGTAAACCAACTCATCAGTGGGAATCGGGATCCAACTATCATCGCATGATAATGTAGGGTTCCTAGGCACACTAATGAGGTCTCACAAGGCATCAACCATGCCAAATTCAAAAATTCTAGGTGCCGAGAAACCCTAATGCGATCGTTGACTAGAGTTTTAGGCGATAACTACAACTAGCAAACTGCTTTACTAATAAGTGAACGGAAATACAACCTTTGTAGATCCGGTTCTCCACCTCCATTGCTCCATGATGAAGTCCCTCCGCTGTACTCATCGGATCCCGGACTCTCGCAGTGGTTTCATCGAAGAAATGATCGGGCTAGGTCATCGACTTCGATGCCGAAGATGATCTATGTCGAGGCAACACAAGATCAAGCTCCCACTTCACCAAGTCATGAAACTTGTGAAGAAAACACCCTATACTACATGGCAAGTGGTAGAGGATGAAGAAATAGAAAGTGGGTTTACTTTAGAATTGGATTTCTCACTCTTTTTCTCAAGATGCCATTAATGGTAGCAAGCTTTCTTCTTTGTTCAAGAAGAAGAAGAAGAAGAAAAGAATATGATAAGAATAAAAAGATTAAGTTAAAAAGAAAAAACCCTTCATTCTTATCATATTGCAACCTTAGTTAAGTGTAGAGAATGAACTAAGGTTAGTTGAATGGTTAGGTTTAGGAGATGAAGACAAAATGGTCATTTTTAGTCAAAGATGCATGAAGCATCAAGAAAGTTCTAAAAGTAACCATTTTGTTTTCCTTTTCTTTTAATCAAAAATGAATAGAAAAATAAAAGAAATGAAACCCTAACCATTCACTAAACATAGTGTATAGCATACACACACCCAAGGTTGCATGTATCATCAAACATGATACAAACAAGTGTACAAAAATATATCACATATACAATGTGCACTTCAAGTGAGAAAATCCATTTAATGTGAACCAATACTAGTTAATGCTAAGTAATATATCAAATATATAATTATACATTAAATCATTAAATCAACACTTGATTTAATGATCCGGTCATATCGCATATAACCGACTAGTATCAAGTGTATCAATGTATCGAATCAACACTTGATTCGGTAACCCGGCTATATCACATATAACCTGCCGATGATACAAATCGTGAGAATAGAATACGGTATCACATACACGCATTATTCTCGGTCCCGCACATATCTCATATGCGCTCCTATTTCGTTTCGCTTGAGCCAGGAAACCTCTGTGTATGACTCTAAAGACTCGTCAATACGCCGACAGCAGGTGATGATCATATCAAACACCCACAAGCCGCAAGCGGTCTGCTAAACGTAACGGCCACCCGGGTATTGAGCGATCAGAAGATCGACGAGCAAGCCCGCTCACACTCCTGTGAATCCAACCAGTAACACTTACCATACAGTCCGGTCTGTTCGTCTGATATGTCGCATATCTCGCCTAGGGGTGGTAAACGTCAGACCCCAGTAGCTCGATAAGTCGTGTCGATATGAGGTCTATAATAGTTCGAGAAACTACTGGTAACACTTACCAGTAAATCTCAGCAACCCTGGCCAGGGATTTCCGGTTATAGCCAATCGAACACAGCGCAACATCAACTCCCTATACCGGGAGAGACGAATCCCCTCCTATCGCTCATTGCCTCCATGTGATTCGGGATTGTACCCAAAAACCACCGTTTTGCACACCCTCTTGGACGTGGTAAGGTGGAAATCAAAGCACAGTGGGAATCACACAAGACTCTATGACGATCTCGGGTCTACAGACTAACCTGTACCAGTGTCACCAGAGAACTGCCATCTGACGTAAGGTATAATACCATCTGGGAGTTCTCGGCGAGTCCGTCCAGTGTACCCAGTCTCCACTGAGCACCCGTATATCATCTCTGATGTCAAACACCAATGGATATGGGATCATCCATCGCCCATCTGTATGGGTCGAGAAGGTATACGCTAGTCTACTCTGGTATATCGATGCCCCGTCTCGATACACCCATGATTAGGGACCTTGAAGGATGTACTTATGGACTACAATTTCATCACTAGTATGATCCGCATCATAGTCCAGGTAGTCAAGTACTCATCCTAAGGGCTTTACCAACATGTAACAGAGCGACAATCAGTGTACACATTAAGGTAAAGAGCAACCAGATAGCATACTATCATGTCGAGCAAGAAAGTCCTCCTTATATATGTCCAAGCATCCACTACAATATACATCCTATATATAGTAATGGCCTCTAGGGCATACATATAACTAACAATCTCCCACTTGCACTAGGGCCATCTGATAGCAGTGGTTGTAGTATCTCATACTCAACCATCCCATAAAAGTCTCTCTCTGGAAAAAGGCCTTTGTGAGTGGATCCGCCGTGTTGTCCTCTGAGTCTACTCTCCTAACCTCGATCACCCTGGAGATCAACCATCTCCAACGTCAGGTGATACTGCCTTAGAATATGTCTGGATCACTGATGGGACGGACGTTCCTTGGCATAAGCCACAACTCCATTGTCACACAATGGGAGTAACTAAGTTCATCTCATGAACAAATATACACCCAGACAGCCTCTTTGGTAGCATCTTAAGTAGCGTTGTATCTTGCCTTTAATCATCTAGTATGCCACGGTATCTAGCTTAGAACTCTTCCAACATACCGTCCCTTCACTGAGGGTAAAGACAATGCCTGTGACTGACATTCAGTCGTCCTTATCACCCTGGAACCTTTCCAGTGATTCTCCCCAGGATCGATTGATACCATCCCACTACAACTAGTGAGAATCCTAACATCCATTTAGATCTATCTCATAGATCCAAAACCCATGATTTAGTAGGTATCACCTTGATCCTTTGTGGAGAATCATTGTGATAAGCGGAGATTGATCGAGCGTAGCATAGGAAACTCCTTCCCTATCGAGAGTATGTCATCTACGTACTCTACGAGGATCGCCACCATACTCCCTACTACCTTTTTGTATATACAAAGTTCATCTACCATTTTGATGAAGTCAAACTATTTGACTACTACATCAAAACAGATGTTACAACTCCGCGATGCCTGCTTTATCCTATAAAGCATCTTGTACACGTTTCCGCTGCTCCCACTGTCTACGAAGCCCTCTGACTGTGTACTTATAGACTCTCTCTTCTAAATCAATATTTAGAAAAGCAGTCATGACACCCAACCGCCAGATATCGTAGTCATGGTATGTAGCCGTGGTAAGTAGGATCTGGATGGACTTAAGCATAGCTACTTGAAAAGGTTTCATCATTATCCACGCCTGGTCGATGACGAAAACCTTTAACAAGTATAGCTTTGAAACTCTCAACCTTTCCATCTACACCAAGTAATCTTCTCAAGAAATTCTTGCTCCTGATGGGCATTTAACCCTTTAGATATAGCAACCAAAGTCCATACTTTTTTGGTGTATAAGGATTCCATCTCAGATCGCTAAGCATACAGCCATTCTTACAGAGTCCCACTCCTGATGGCCAGCTCGAAACTAGTTGGGTCATCATCTCATGATGCAATTCTCGCTCCCACTGTCATAGAGAAACCGAAGTATCTCTCGGGTGGGTGAGGAACCCTACTAGATCGGCGGAGAGGCTGAGGTTCATTGGTATCTACCGAATCCTTTGGTTCTACCAAATCATCTGATGTAGTTTGCATAGCTGGAACCTTTCCAGTTCTACGTTACAGACCTTGGCTCAAGCTTGTCCGGATTTTGCTTCTAGACATAGGCCGGACAACACCAAATCTTAACTAGCTTAAGATATGGGCTCTTCCCATACCATATCTCATATGGAGTGGTAGGCTGTGATCTGATTCGAACCCTATTCAATAGGTATGCAGCTTCTCAAGTGCATAACCCCAAAAAGGAAACAGGTAACTCAGTAGTACTCATCATAGAGCGGACCATATCGAATAGGGTGCAACTGCTCCGCCACGATATACCATCGTGCTATGGTGTATACGGAGGAGTAATGCTGAGAGACAATCTCATTCTCAAAATAGTCCAGGAATCCCGTGCTCAAGTATTCTCCTCCTTGATCACATCAAAGGATATAATACTTATACCCGTTTTTGGATCTCTACTTCTAACTTATATTCTGTGAATATCTCAAAAGGTTCGGACTTGTGTTTCAACAGGAACATATGACTGAATCTTGAGAGATCGTCAGAGAATGTAACGAAGTACAAAGAACCGGTCCTGGCATGTGTAGACGGGGGACCTTACATACATCAACATGTATCAATCCCTAGAGTTTGGCAACTCTTTCTCTATTACAAATAAACAGAGCTGTGGCCATCTTATCTTTGTGACATGACCGGCAAGTTTTCACAAGATGTAAATTCAAACAGATTTAAATATGCATCTTTGTGCAACTTAGCTAGTCGGGTCGCATTGATATGACCTAGTCTACAATACCTCAAGAAGGATCCGTTTATTTCTGAACTCTTCCTCTTGTGTGTGTTCCGTAAACTAAAGAAATGTAGTTTAATTTAGAACATCAATGCTTTTAGATAACGTGCCTGAACCGATCAACTTTTGATATAGAAAATGTTCAAAACATTATCCAACAATACAAAATTTTATCGTTTCTTTACTAATAAAGAGACTGATATGATTTTGTATATCAGGTTCGGTATCTAATAGCATTTGTTCAGAATCAATGTACTGATAATACAGGGTGACAGTGACCAACAGATTTGGCTGCAACACTTGCCCCGTTTTCTGTCTCATGAAACTTATCACCCGTTCTCAGTTCTCTACCTATCTGTAGCCCTATATAACAGATTACATATCTGGGATCCTGATCCGGTATCAAATACCCAGGACGTAGAGGATACAGAGAAACAGTTCTTTGTAACGAACACACCCGAAGATGATGCATCAGCATGCACTTTCTTCGTTTGGGCGGCACGGGAATTCTGGTAATCCCCTATTTCTTGCTCTGTCTTATAACAATTATAAGTTGGAGCGGGACCAACGTTCCCCAGCTCAGTATAACAAGCGGGTTCGGTCAATAATCCGTATTATTATATTGATTAAGGCGTGATATGGTCGCTACCTGGAGAGAGAAAGAGAAGAAAACACTCAGCGTGCGCTCTTGCAAGATCAGAATGGTTATTCATTTTATCTAATCAGGATGGCTCCCACTGGTTTTATCAAATCTTCCTTCAAACGCTAAAAGGAAAGACTAGCCGGGATTAATTACACGCTACAAGTTCGCCAATCTTTCAGCCAGGCCAGTGTTGGTACTTTGAGGGAGGTCCCCCGTACTTTCGCACGAACCTAATTAATGTAAACCTCGTTTTCCCAGAGGCGTAACCCCGTTGACACCTTTCTAGACACCTACTTGATTGGCTAATTGTAATGTGTAAAACTCTCCCAGGAGTAACTCTTACTCGCAGCGGGTATCGGGATCCAACTATCTCATAGAAGGTATGCAATCTCATTGCAAATTTCAACACTTGAAATTCCCGATAATATTTTGCCCCTAACGTGCTATGACCTTGACGAAAGCCAACAAACCATAGCCCGCTAGTCAAGTTCAACCCGTCATTTCTTGATTGAATTAAACCCACCCGCACCAACCTTGACGAAAGCCAACAAAGCTGCACGACTACCCTAATCCAATCGCATCGTATGCAGCAGATAAGCAGCAATAGCTACCGCACACTGCACCTTGACGAAAGCCAACAAATGCAGCACGAATACTATATACAACTTATCTGAAATGACGGAGTGCTACGACAGGTTTTTCTGGAAACCTATTGCGTAATGAACTTGATATCGTTGTAGAATCAAATAATTTTAAAATGGAGTGTTTTTTAGGCTTTCTAGTTTTGCTAAAGGAGTCACTCCCGGTGAAGGGATCGTCGGTCCTTTCCTCGTCGAATGAGGTGCGGGATATATCATATATATCACTGTGCAAAGCAGAAACTATAGAAGCTATCAAAAGACAAACCGAGTGTGTAGCATTAGCCAGTTATCGCTAAAGGGGTCACTCCCGGTGAAGGGATCGTCGGCCCTTTCCTCATCGAATAAGGTGCAGGATATATCATATATACCGCTGTGCAAAGCAAGAACTGTAGCTACCTGTTTTATTTTTGAAATTCAATTCTACAACATCTTTAGGTTTCTTTTCTTTCATTAATCACATTAATGAAGTCCCATCATTTAAGTACCTAAACATCACAGATAAATACGACGTACACTTATGCCATCCGCATTCGCCTCGATGTCCCCTCGTGCACCGTTAGGTTAGGTAACTAAAGGCAGAGCAGGGCAGGGCTAGCGCGGGTGTAAAACATAAGTAACATCTATATAATATATCATATATACTATATACAGTATCTATCACAGAACATCACATGATCACATCACAGATATCGCAGCAGAAGAAACATATGAAATATTGGATATACTAGGACGTCCGTGTTTTCAATATGAGCCAGTATAAAACACGGATTCCATGGTCGCGATGAATAGCCAAACCCACACCCCTAGACCCCTACGAAAGCGGCAAGCAACCCTACCAATTCTAGAGTTAGGATACCCGGACTCGACTCCTCGAGTTGGTCTCCCACTGGACTCCAGAACCCGGTTACTTGTGCTCTCCTCTTTAGGTCTATCCTAATGCGGAAAAGTAAATAATATACAAAGGGTGACATCTTCCGCAACCTGGAAGTGCCCCAATAAAAGAATATTACATACAAGTTTTTACATGAATGAAAATGAAAAACACTCATCTCACATAAAAAAAACCCAGCTATTCAAACACGACGATCCAATATAACATATCCAGCAACACATAACAATACATGTCATCAACGTAAGTAAATATGCGCATCCCAATTGTCGTTGACATATAGCAACGAAACCGGCGATATCACATATTACACTTACGGTCACAGAAAAGAAAGTGTAAAACTACAACAGTTGGAATCCGCAACCTCTTTAGACATCGCATGCCTAAACAAATGAATTCCTTAGACATCGTATGCCTAACAATTATAAACCCCGCATTTTAGTCTCATTATCAAAAACTCTTTTCAATATCAAGTCGGGTAATTCAACAAGATTCCCGACATCCTGATCGAATGCTCGTCGCAAACTTTAGTAGGCAGCCGCACCCCCGACGCCGTCGACGAAGTGCACCAAGGCGGAACACCGCTGCCGCGAGCACCCGAACGGATGCTTTCGGCGACGGGGTTCTCCTACAGTCACTTGGTCGGGGCTATGGGGCGAGGCTGTCTATTAAGTTTACCCGGCGAGTATCCGCGTACGCTACGTGATTGCGACGGACTTTTGATCACATCAAAATTCCGTGGCAACCGATCAAGTGAGACTAAATCGCTAGATTTAAAACATTCATTCAGTTATCTCATAACTACTTGTGAATTCCAATTATTGTATCACATTCCGGATAAATAGAAAATGTTAAACTTTCCGATCGAACAGTCAAACACCCAAGTTTTCCCGAAACATCTCAACACATGAAATAAGTTTAAAAATATCCAGTTCATGCCTCAGTACCAACGGTCCAGCCGTAGAAGGGTCAAGCCAACGCCTCACATGTGGCACGCTGTACTGCCCCAAACCCTAAGGTTCAAAGGGCAGTTCAAGACGGTCACATAATCGAGTTAAGGTTTGTTGTCTTCTAGAGGGACCATCGCGTTACTTGCACTACTTAGAATGTCTTTAAACCAGGGAAAAATCCAACACTTGGAAATTTCCCGACAGGGGAAAAAGTGGGTATTTATATCCGGTCGAACTTTCCAACTTTTTCTAAAATTATCCGGAAAAACATATAGACAAAGTTAAAATTTCCGATCGAATCATCGAAGCTCCAAAACACCCCAGAAAACTCAACTCTTGAGTGCAAATTAAAAATTCCCAGAAAACTCAGCACCTGAAGAAAAAAATTACTGTGCAAAAATAGAGGGATGATCTCATTATATAGCCGCGGAACCGCCGCAGAAGCCAAGCTTCTGCCGCGGTTCCGCCGCGCTTTAGCCGTAACTTTTGGTCATTTTTGCACCGTAATTCTTAGAATTTCCTGCTGAATTTTTTAAGAATTTTTAATCTGGAAAAAACCCAGGTTTGAAAAAATGTCCAGAGAGGGTTGAAATTTAGGGTTTCGGGGTTCGATCGGGTTTCTAACATCGTCTACGCATCACCTAAGCCTCTAGCTAGGCTCTGATACCACTGTAGGGTTCCTAGGCACACTAATGAGGTCTCACAAGGCATCAACCATGCCAAATTCAAAAATTCTAGGTGCCGAGAAACCCTAATGCGATCGTTGACTAGAGTTTTAGGCGATAACTACAACTAGCAAACTGCTTTACTAATAAGTGAACGGAAATACAACCTTTGTAGATCCGGTTCTCCACCTCCATTGCTCCGTGATGAAGTCCCTCCGCTGTACCCATCGGATCCCGGACTCTCGCGGTGGTTTCATCGAAGAAATGATCGGGCTAGGTCATCGACTTCGAAGCTGAAGATGATCTACGTCGAGGCAACACAAGATCAAGCTCCCACTTCACCAAGTCATGAAACTTGTGAAGAAAACACCCTATACTACATGGCAAGTGGTAGAGGATGAAGAAATAGAAAGTGGGTTCACTTTAGAATTGGATTTCTCACTCTTTTTCTCAAGATGCCATTAATGGTAGCAAGCTTTCTTCTTTGTTCAAGAAGAAGAAGAAGAAGAAAAGAATATGATAAGAATAAAAAGATTAAGTTAAAAAGAAAAAACCCTTCATTCTTATCATATTGCAACCTTAGTTAAGTGTAGAGAATGAACTAAGGTTAGTTGAATGGTTAGGTTTAGGAGATGAAGACAAAATGGTCATTTTTAGTCAAAGATGCATGAAGCATCAAGAAAGTTCTAAAAGCAACCATTTTGTTTTCCTTTTCTTTTAATCAAAAATGAATAGATAAATAAAAGAAATGAAACCCTAACCATTCACTAAACATAGTGTATAGCATACACACACCCAAGGTTGCATGTATCATCAAACATGATACAAACAAGTGTACAAAAATATATCACATATACAATGTGCACTTCAAGTGAGAAAATCCATTTAATGTGAACCAATAGTAGTTAATGCTAAGTAATATATCAAATATATAATTATACATTAAATCATTAAATCAACACTTGATTTAATGATCCGGTCATATCGCATATAACCGACTAGTATCAAGTGTATCAATGTATCGAATCAACACTTGATTCGGTAACCCGGCTATATCACATATAACCTGCCGATGATACAAATCGCGAGAATAGAATACGGTATCACATACACGCATTATTCTCGGTCCCGCACATATCTCATATGCGCTCCTATTTCGTTTCGCTTGAGCCAGGAAACCTCTGTGTAGGACTCTAAAGACTCGTCAATACGCCGACAGCAGGTGATGATCATATCAAACACCCACAAGCCGCAAGCGGTCTGCTAAACGTAACGGCCACCCGGGTATTGAGCGATCAGAAGATCGACGAGCAAGCCCGCTCACACTCCTGTGAATCCAACCAGTAACACTTACCATACAGTCCGGTCTGTTCGTCTGATATGTCGCATATCTCGCCTAGGGGTGGTAAACGTCAGACCCCAGTAGCTCGATAAGTCGTGTCGATATGAGGTCTATAACAGTTCGAGAAACTACTGGTAACACTTACCAGTAAATCTCAGCAACCCTGGCCAGGGATTTCCGGTTATAGCCAATCGAACACAGCGCAACATCAACTCCCTATACCGGGAGAGACGAATCCCCTCCTATCGCTCATTGCCTCCATGTGATTCGGGATTGTACCCAAAAACCACCGTTTTGCACGCCCTCTTGGACGTGGTAAGGTGGAAATCAAAGCAGAGTGGGAATCGCACAAGACTCTATGACGATCTCGGGTCTACAGACTAACCTGTACCAGTATCACCAGAGAACTGCCATCTGACGTAAGGTATAATACCATCTGGGAGTTCTCGGCGAGTCCGTCCAGTGTACCCAGTCTCCACTGAGCACCCGTATATCATCTCTGATGTCAAACACCAATGGATATGGGATCATCCATCGCCCATCTGTATGGGTCGAGAAGGTATACGGTAGTCTACTCTGGTATATCGATGCCCCGTCTCGATACACCCATGACTAGGGACCTTGAAGGATGTACTTAAGGACTACCATGTCCCCACTAGTATGATCCGCATCATAGTCCAGGTAGTCAAGTACTCATCCTAAGGGCTTTACCAACATGTAACAGAGAGACAATCAGTGTACACGTTAAGGTAAAGAGCAACCAGATAGCATACTATCATGTCGAGCAAGAAAGTCCTCCTTATATATGTCCAAGCATCCACTACAATATACATCCTATGTATAGTAATGGCCTCTAGTGCATACATATAACTAACAGATAACGTGATGGAATCCGCTCACGTTATCATACTCCAGAAGGTATGCGCATATCTGGCAAGTTTCTGTTTCTTCAGAAACTCCCGATGTGATTTTTGCCCCATGCTCTTATGACCTTGACTTTGGCCAACATATCGTAAGTCACATGTCAAGTTCTACCCGTCATTCTCCAGGTTAATTTGAACCCACCCGTACATACCCTTGACTTTGGCCAAAATAGTAGTACGACTGTCCCAAACCAACGCATCTATCTATACTGCATATGAATACCCAATAGCTACCAATCACTGTGCCTTGACTTTGGCCAACATACACAGCTTGAATACTTATTGACTATTCATATGAAACGACGGAGGGCTACGAATGGTTTCTGGCCAAAAACCTTTAACGTAATGAACTTCATATCGTTGAAGGAACCGGATAGCTTTTATAAAAATATATTGGCGAAAACCTTTGCTAAAGAGGTCACTCCCGGTGAAGGGATCTCGGCTCTTTCCCCGTAGAATGAGGTGCAGGATATTCCAACTGAATACCACGATGCAAAGCAAACGTAATCGACTATAGTGAAGTTATTCCCCTGACGCAAACTTCTGTCCAAAGGGTCACTCCCGGTGAAGGGATCTCGGCCCTTGCCTCGTCGACTGAGGTGCTGGATATTCATAACCGAATACCACTGTGCAAAACAAAAGAGAACGCCCTTGCAATAACAGCTTTTTGAAAAAAGTTCCAACAACATCAGAATAGGTTTATTTAGCTTGCATTGATCCGAATCAATGCAGTCCCATCAATTGATCACACCAATAAAGAACGAAAATAATGATGTACGTATACGCCATCCGCATTCGCCACTGGGTCCCGTCATTACCCGTTAGGTTACTTAACTAACGACAGAGAGGGGACTGGACTAGCGCGGATGCAAAACATATACAACATCTACTAGTATATATATCAATATATAATATTTCGCTCAAGGCGTGATAAAATGCAACATCACAGAAATGTAATAAGCATCACAGAACAATACAGATATCTGGGATCCCCGGGTTTCATAGAGTCTCTACTGAAACCCGACATTCCCCTGGTCGTGTGGATAGCCTGTGCAATGAAATCCTAGACCCCTACGGGCGCGGCAAGTTACCCGCCAAAACCTGAAGCGAGGCAGCCCCCTTCAGCAACATGAATGGACCACCCAGCATTTCACGGAATCCGGTAACATGGGCACCCCTCCTGGGGTCAACCTGTACCCCCTACGAGTGTGGCGAACAGCCCGCCAATTCTAGAGTGAGGCCCCCTCCGTCTCAACGCCATGAGATGCGGGCCCGTTGCCCTCTAGAACCCGACTATCCGTGCACCCCACCGCGGGGTAATCCTAGTACAGAAAGTAAAATATACATACAACGGGTACATCGACCTCACCTCGGTCGTGCCCCAAAAGAATAATATACAAACAGGCAGTGACGGCAGTCCACATGTCGGACGCTCGCCCCGCAATATCAAATGTACATATAAAACGAAACTGTACTACCATTGCATCCAGGCTATCCCCCACAACCAATCCGCAACATCACAGCACAACACAGAACATCAACGTAAATGTCACGTTCGCAAATCCGTCTAAAAGGGCTATAGCAGTTAGACAGGATTTACCGATCAAATGACATTCACGATCGCAGATATAATGTAAATACTGTGAACTAATATGTTTAAAATTTTCGATCGACTGAATTTTCCGAAGTGGGCCCCAAGCACAACTGTAGCACTCAAAAACATCTGGGCCCAAAAAGAATATATCAGAAACCCTATTTCCATGTCAGTAAACCACTGTAGAAATTTGGTACGGTTTGGCCACAAAACGGCGGCGGTTCCGCGGCCAAAACGTTGTTTTGGCCGCTAAACCTCCGCGCTACAGTAATATCATCCGACCAAATTATCACAGAATGCATAAAAAACCCTGCACGTATTTTTCCAATATACCAAATAATTTTTAGAGCATGGAAAAATTCGACAGAAAGTGGGACATGGAAATGTGGTTTTTGGAAAATCCGATCGATCGAACTTGTAAACACGTTAGAGCAAGCTAGACTAGGTTAATGGCGTAGCTCTGATACCAGTGTAAGTGCACGGCGGCGCCCCGGCCGTCAATCCGAGGCCAAAATGCGGAAACGATACTTTTACAAAACTTTTGAACCGGCACCACCGCGCACAAAAATCCCGGATCGGGCCATTAAACTAATCCTAGCTAACTAGAGAAGGGGTAGAGAGATATACCGAGCGATCCATGTCCTTCGGTCTTCTTTTCGTCGTCCCGATCTCCCCGCGGAATCTCCGGTCTTCATCTCCTCGTCGGAAGGGCACCACATCGCCGGGTTCTTTTACGGGCTCCCACCTCTGGACCGAGGCAACTCGAGCACGAAGTTGGCGAGCCGACGTGCCTAAGGATTGCTATAGAATAGGTGTAGTGCTCTTTGTCTCTCTTGGGGTTGAATGAAGTTGCCCTTTTAGTGGAGGAATGAGTTATGGAATTTTTGTGATGAACTAGAGAGTATTTTTCAAGCCAAAATGAGAGCTCAAGCCCACACCAAAAACCAATCGGCCCCCTTACCAATGTGGCTGGCCTCTAGAGGTGAAGGGAGAGGGAAAAAGTCCAAGGGGGTGTGGGTCAATAATGCAAGAGAGAAAAAGGATGATGATGAAATACAATGATCACTTAACCAAATCCAACACTCCATCAACCATCATGAAAACCATGTCCCCACAAAAGTCAAGCCATGATGAAGTCAAGAAGTCAAATGATGGTGCAACCATCATGAAACCTTCAATATGGAAAGACCATCCTCCACAATGCTAATTTGCACAATTGCAAATAAGCCCTCCTCCACCAATTTTCAGCCAAGGAAAGAAACAAAGGAAAATGGCCGAAACGGAAAACAAACTGGCAACTTCATAAAACTGATCCCGTAATAAATTACAGGTAACCCCGCTACTGTATATACATACCTGCATTTGTATTCCGACCGAATACAAATTCAATGAGACAAAATCTACACAGTTCAATACTAGGATCCGGCTTAAACCAAAGCCCGCTAGTATTATCCGTCCAATCATGATCCGTGCAATACCGCACGTATCTGATCGAACCCTGCCATATCTCCATACGGCCTCTACAGCGTTTCGCCCGAAACTTGAGAAACGGTCTGTGGGGGACTCTAAAGACTCGTCAATACTTTGGTTTTGGATTTAACCACTAGCACGTCAGAGGTATTAGCCATACGTAACAGGCTACCAGGTATTGACCAAAAGGGACGTCGATGAGCGAACTCATCCTGACACCCTACTGAGCCTGTCAGTGACAATATCCGTACAGTCCGGTCCGTTCATCTATGAGCATCGCATGGCGGGCCTAGGGGGTTGGTAAAAGTCAGACCCCCAAAAGCGGTACAAGTCGTGTCGGAGTGTAGCCCAGAACACCCTGAGATACTACTGGAATACCTACCAGTAAATCTCCTGCCTTGGCCAAGGACTTCATGTAAGGGCTCTCCTAGACACAGCGTGACCTCACCCCCAATACCGGGAGAGACGAACCCCTGAAGATCCGCTCACATCCTCCATATGGCTCGGGACTGTACCCAACTAAAACCTGTTTGCACGTCTCCTTTGAGCGTGGTGGGGTAGTAATCAAAGTACAGTGGGAACTCACACGAGACAAATGACGATCCTCAAGTCGATGAACTAATCTGTACACATGTCACCAGGGAACTGCTATCTGACGTCAGGTATAAGACCAACTAGCATGTTCCCGGCGAGTCCTGTCCGGTGTACTCATAACCCAATGAGCACCTGTATACATCTTAGGTGAACCAACTTACACCAGTGGCTTGTGAGACCGGCCACTGCCCCTTGTCGGGGTCTCGACTGTATACACTAGCCTACGCTGGAGTATCGATGCCCTGTCTCGAAACTCCCACGACTAGGGACCTTTTAAGGATGTGCTTACAGACTACCAGCTCCCACGTATATGATCGCCCTCATACTGCTGGCAGCCAAGCAAGAATCCTAGGGGCTCTATCAACGTGTAATAGCGACCTATAAGGTCACCTAAGGCAGTACACGATGATAAAGATAAACCAGATAGCATACTATCATCTTGAGTAAGACTGTCCTACCGGGATAGGCCCTCCCTCAATCATTGCAATCACGTGCTTGTGATCCAATAATTGACTCTGAGGGCACTATCTCTAACATTTTCAACATACTTAGTTAAATTTAGATGTTAATTTAAATCGATATTATCGGCTGATTATTTAAACCTCACCTCCAATATTTTTCAAAAAGGGGTTTAGATTCCGGGTTTTGGCTTACTTAAACCGCGTCGATGTCTTGAGATGTCACAGGATTTAAGTGCCGGTCACGTGCCACATTGGGTCGTGACAAAGTTGGTATCAGAGCGTTTGGTTTAACCTTAGTTCGAGTTTAGGTTGACTATATGGAGTCTGGGGATACATTTTTACCTAGGCTTGACCTTATAGGACTTGGACTTGACTTTGGGGGTCTTATACCCGAACTTTCGTTATATAGGATGACCTTTGTTGATGGAGTAGGTGTAAGTGCACGGCGGCGCCCCGGCCGTCAAACCGACGGCCAAATGCGGAAGCGGTGAAAAACTTTAAGTTTGCGGACTTAGCAAACCGGCACCACCGCGCACTAAACCCCGGATCGGGCCATTAAACTAGGTCTAGCTAACAACAAGATGGGTTAGAGATATACCGAGTGATCCGAGTCCTCCGGTCTTCTCATCATCGTCCCGATCTCCCGCGGAAACTCCGGTCGTCGCCTCCTTGCCGGAAGGGCACCACATCGCCTGTTTCTTTTACGGGCTCCCGCCTCTATACCAAGGCAACTCGGGCATGAAGCTGGCAAGTCAACATGCCCAAGATATGCTGTAGAACAATGTAGAGTCTATGTCTCTTTGGGGTTATGTTGCCTCGATGGAGGAATCAACAAGAAATGAACTTGGGGATTTTGGTAGCAATGAAAATGAGATGGATGATTAATTTCTTTCACCAAAATGAAAACCTCTCATTTTTCTCTCCTCTCCCAAATTTGTGTGGCCGGCCAATCTCTAATGGGAAATGGTGGAGGGAATGGAACATAATACCAAGGGAGGTGAATGTAGGAGAATAGAAGAGGTGACCACATCCAAAGACAAGAAAACATCAACCATGCTTACACCTCCAATCACATAAATGCACCATCATGAAAGAATAAGATGCATATCCTATCATAATCAACACAATAGCAAGAAACCCCCTCCACAAATGTTATTTGCACAATTGCAAATAACCCCCTCCATCGGAAAAGTCCGGCCGGGAAAGAACAAAGGAAAACCGGCCGGAACGGAATGCAAACTGGCAACTCCAGAAAACTGGTCCCGTAATAAATTATAGGAAAACCCCGATACTGTGCATACACACCCGCATCTGTATTCCGTCCGGATACAAATGCAAAAAGACAAAATCTACACTGTACTAAACTAGGATCCGGCTTAAACCAAAGCCGGCTAGTAAAATCCGTTCGATCCTGATCCGTGCAATACCGCACGTATCTGATCGAACCGTGCCATATATCTATACGGCCTCTAGTACAAACCGTCCGATCCTGATCCGTGCAATACCGCACGTATCTGATCGGACCCTGCCATATCTCCATACGGCCTCTACAGCGTTTCGCCCGAAAGCTGAGTAACTGAAAGTGTGGTGGACTCTAAAGACTCGTCAATACTATGGCTGTGGATTTAACCACTAGCACGTCAGAGGTATAAGCCAATACGTAACGGGCCACCAGCTATTGACCAAAAGGGACGTCGATGAGCGAACTCATCCTGACACCCTACTGAGCCTGTCAGTGACAATATCCGTACAGTCCGGTCCGTTCGTCTATGAGCATCGCATGTCGGGCCTAGGGGGTTGGTAAAAGTCAGACCCCCAAAAACGGTACAAGTCGTGTCTGAGTGTAGCCCAGAACACCCTGAGATACTACTGGAATACCTACTAGTAAATCTCCTGCCTTGGCCAAGGACTTCGTGTAATGGCTCTCCTAGACACAGCGCGACCTCACCCCCAATACCGGGAGAGACGAACCCCCGAAGATCCGCTCACTGCCTCCATGTGGCTCGGGACTGTACCCAACTAAAACCTGTTTGCACGACTCCTTTGAGCCGTGGTAGGGTAGTAATCAAAGCACAGTGGGAACTCACACGAGACAAATGACGATCCCCAGGTCGATGAACTAACCTGTACACATGTCACCTGGGAACTGCTATCTGACGTCAGGTATAAGACCAACTAGCATGTTCCCGGCGAGTCCTGTCCGGTGTACTCATAACCCAATGAGCACCTGTATACATCTTAGGTGATCCAACTGACACCAGTGGCCTGTGAGACCGGCCACCGCCCCTTGTCGGGGTCTCGACTGTATACACTAGTCTACTCTGGAGAATCGATGCCCTGTCTCGAAACTCCCATGACTAGGGACCATTTAAGGATGTGCTTATAGACTACCAGCTCCCACTTATATGATCGCCCTCATACTGCTGGCAGTCAAGCAAGAATCCTAGGGGCTCTATCAACGTGTAATAGCGACCTGTCAGGTCACCTAAAGCAGTACACGATGATAAAGGTAAACCAGATAGCAAACTATCATCTCGAGTAAGACTGTCGTACCGGGATAGGTCCTCCCTCAATCATTGCAATCACGTGCCTGTGATCCAATAATTGACTCTGAGGGCACTATCTCCAACAGTAGGTACTAAGTAGAGTGACGTAACGTACATATGTTCCGCGGCATATTTACGATATGATACTCCACCTAAGATACCTTAGGATTTATATCTTGAGATTTTCCTTCTATTCCTTCCGTTGATCTATCTTCGTCAGTGCATGATTGATTGTTTCAATCACCATGTTATGAGGGCCGAGAGGGCTACAGTTAGAGATATGGTCAGAGCAGATTTTGTCTGGGACAAGGACTGACTGGGGTGCCTTTTCGATGATATAGAGACGTCGTTTATTCATTTACAATCGAGTTCAAATGGTGGGGCAAGTTCTTCGGGATCCGCACCCGATGGTAGAGTCATTGTTAAAGCTCAGGCAGACTCGAGACGTGACGCTTTTCCCTCTCCGAAAATCATGGTGTTGGGTACTGTTCAAACAGCAGTATCAATCTTTCCTAAGATTATCGAGATGTTAATTCCGGAGTTCATGAAGTTAAAGATTGACGAGATTATAAGTGTAGATGGACCCATAGGATTCATAGACGTTCAGAGGTGAGATGGTTAGGATTTTAAATCTGTGGTGGTGTTTCGATACGAGATCGGTGAAATTGATGTATTTCTTCCGATGGAGTTTGTTCAGACCAGAGGCAAGTAGTTCAAGAAGAAGATCGTGTAGTAAGCTTTTCTCCGATAAATTGGGATGAGTCTTCGAAGGTGAGATTAGCCAGGTTACTCTACGGGATATCAGAATTAAGGGATTTGCTAGATTCTTCAAGTATGCTTTCTGGCTGGATAGTGTAGGTATCTTGGGTCACGTAGTTGCAAGAGATGGGATATGTGTGTACCCAAAGAAGATAGAAGCAGTACAGCACTAGCCCAGACCTGTTTCAGTTATAGAGGTTCGATGTTTCTTGGGTCTGGCCGGTTATTACAGACGTTTTATGCAGGATTTTATCGAATCGCTGCACCGTTGACCGGACTGACTAGGAAGGAAGTTCTATTCCTTGGGACAGATGCATAGAGTTTCCAGTAGTTAGAGACTCGATTGACGAATGCACCTGTCTTATCGTTATCGTATGGGTCAGATGGTTTTGTTGTGTAGAGTGATGCATCTCGAGTGAGTTTAGGCTGTGTATTGATGCAGCACGACTGGGTTGTAGCTTATACTTCTCGACGGTTGAAGAGGCACGAGCAGAACCACCTCATTCATGATTTGAAGATGGCTGCTGTAGTATTCGCGCTGAAGATTTGGAGGCATTACTTGTACGGTGAGTCGTGTCAAATCTTCACAGGTCATAAGAGCTTAAAGTATAATTTTCAGCAGAAGGATATGAAAATAAAGCAGCGTAGATGGAGGGACTCGTGAAGAATTACGATTGTGAGATCTTGTATCATCCAGGCAAAGAAAATGTTGTGGGAGATGCCTTGAGTCGGAAGCCTAGAGGTAGCTTATCTCATCGGCGCACCTTACAGAGACAGTCTTCTACAGACTGACAGATTTTATGTGGTAGTCGTGTACGGTTCGAGTTCACATCGGCAGGAGGATAGTTAGCACATGTTCGCACCGTCCTCAGTTATTGGATCGTAATTTAGAGACACATCCGCAGAGGCTCGTATGCCAGAGATTATGGCTTAGGTTAGGCAGGGCAGAGAGTCGGAGTTAGTGATTGATGACAGTGGGGTATTACGTTTTGGGAACCGTTTTTGTGTGATAGATTCGGATGGACTGAGATGTGAGATCTTAGTGGAAGCCCATAGATCAGCATACAGTATTCATCCTGGTTCCACCAAGATGTATCATGGTTTGAGGGATGTTACTGGTGGAGAGGTATGAAGAGGGACATTGTGGAGTTTGTTTCAAGATGCTTGACTTGTCAGCAAGTCAAGGCAGAGCATCAGAGGCAGGCTGGAGAATTACAGCCCTTACCCATTCCAAAGTGGAAATGGGAATAGATTTCTATAGATTTCCTTGTGGGTCTACCCAGGACTAGCAAAAGGTATGATTCCATTTGGGTGATTGTAGATAGATTGATAAAGGCAGCTCACTTTCTTCTAGTGAAGAGGACGTATGGGTTGCACAATATGCTCAGAATTATATCGATGAAATTGTACGTTTACATGGAGTTCCGACATGCACAGTACCAGATCGGGGTACCCAGTTTACTAACAAGCCAGGGCAGAAACTTCAAGAAGTTCTTAGAACACGATCGAGTTTTAGTACATCTTTTCAACCACAGACGGATGGTCAGTCAGAGCGGGCCATTCAGACTTTAGAGGATATGTTTCGAGCTTGTAGCCTTGATTTTGGTGGTAGTTGGGATCGTCACTTACCTTCGATAGGATTTTCGTATAACAATAGTTTTCAGAAGACGATCCAGATGGCTCTCCTTGAAACTTTGTATGGAAGAAAATGTCGATCGCTTGTTTGCTGGATGAACTGAGCGAGAGTAGCATTTTAGGGACCGCAGGTAGTATAGGAAACTACCGAAAAGATCTAGTTGATATGAGGCGGGATGAGAGCGGCCTAGTGCAAACGGAGATCATATGCAGGTCGACGACGTTGTAAACTCAAGTTTGATGTGGGAGACCATGTGTTCCTTCGTGTGTCTCCGATGAAGGTGTGATGCGTTACGAGAAGAAGGGAAAGCAAACGCAGATATGTTGGACCTTACGAGATTGTGAAGAGAGTGGGTGCGGTAGCTTATCGCTTAGCACTTCCACCGAGTTTTCCCAATGTGTATCTGGTGGTTCACATTTCGATGTTTTGCAAGTATCTTCACAATCCTTCTCACGCGATCCAGTATCAGACCTTAAAGCTTGAGCCGAATTTATCCTACAGAGAGCAGCCAGTCGCGATTCTAGACCGGCAGGCAAAGAAAATAAGATTGAAGGTACTTCCATCTGTAAAGGTTCATTGGCAAGGAAGAGATCACGAGGAAATTACTTGGGAAACAGAGCATGCGATGCGAAAGATATTTTCACATCTTTTTGAAAGTACGCTTAGGTAAGTTTTAAATTCAGGGACCGAATTTTCTTAAGGGGGGAATATTGTAGCATTCTGAAATTTTAGAAATAAATAAAAGTAATTAATTAAATAATAAAAGGCTAAATTAAAAGGTTATTAAAACCAAATAAAACAATTTCATAAGATATATGTAAAGCAAATTAAATTAAAATCTTGCTATGCAACATAAATAAATTATAAGGGTTTAAATGTGAATTTTAGCTTCATTTTAATAAAAAGGGTGTTTTATAATAACATAAGTTGTTAGGGGTTTCTATGTAAAGTTTTGGAATTTGTGCAAATGAGAAATTATTTAGGGTGTAAGTGAAAAAGAGGTAAAATGAGGTTTTTAGTTCAGAATTTTATTAAGATAATTCATATTAGAGTTGATAAAGTATGGACACATCTTACTCTCATGCACAACACAATCCCCACACCTCCTCCTTGCATGAAACAACCACACCTTGATCATTGACACCTCCTCCTACACCTCATCCTTCCTATCACCATTCATATAAGGTGTTCATATCAAATTTAATCAAGTTAAAACTTCTGAGAATTCAAAATAAAGAAAGGGAAAAGCAAAACAAAAGAAAGAAAAACAAGAGAAGAGAAGAGAAGAGAAAAGGAACTAGGTAAGGAGTTCATCATCAAGCTAAGGTTAGGAGCTTATGCATCTTGGAAAGAGTTATTCCAACAAGTTAATTGAGGTAAAATCTTTAATCACAGTAGGAAATTAATTCTGTTAGTAGTTTAAATTTGAAATCAAATATTTGCCTCAAATTTCGTATTTTAGCAAAAACTGGTTTCTGTTTAAATCTGCTTTAGCTTAGAGAAAAATTAACTTAACTAAACAGGACCTAAATGTTGTATGTTTAACCTAGAGAAAACCATAGGAACACGAACCAGAGGGCTCGAATTTTGGTCGGCGACCCAAAGGCAAATTCCGGCAACGCCGGATTTTTGAGTGAGTTGGGTAGTGTGGTTTTTGGGTAGGTCTCTGTGTAGAAGTTTGGATCATTTAGTATTGTTTAAATAAGTTAGTTTAATTGTATATAAAATCTGGGAGCAAATATCGGAAATAGGTATCTAAAAACCATAATACGACATGGGTAAAATGTGACGCGATCTGTTTTCTGTCGCGATGCAGAATTGGGTTGGATTCCAGTGAGGTCAAGTGCTGGATAGTTAAAATAGTCGTATGCAATATAACTTGAACATACGACTTGTGTTTTCATGATTTTGTCGTGTCGGAATAGCCGTTTCCTTATACAAGTTGTTGCAATGTTAGATTCAAATACGGAGACTTTGGAGGCTGCGAGAAAAGGAAAAAGGATTGGCGATTCCTGAAAAGATACGACGTATTTCTGGTGAGTAGATTTACATCTACGAGGGAAGTCGGGTGGATGGCGTATAGCAACCCCGCAACCTTATGATTATTATTATGATATCTACTTAAGTTTAGCTTTTCGTCAAAGCATCGATATGGTATTGCATCTTGTATACGTTCTATTTGCATAAAGTTTTATATATAGTTTTTAAATGAGATATACGTGATATTTGATCCGTACGTTATGGATATGATTTAATGAGTTTGTACGAGGAATCATACCATACATAAAATGATATGGAGATAGCAATATGATGAGTTATAATACAAGCATTTATACATAGTGGAAATGATGAACTTTGTATGCCGAATAACGGCCAAATTATTCTTCGACTCGTAGAGTTAGATTATGTTCTATTTTAAGATGTAATACTGGTATGAGCTATATCATTGTAAAAACCCCGGTTCGTTGTCCTTTAAATAAACTACCAGGTTGCATGCCAATTTCTAAAACAAACATCTCTTTTAAATCTTAGGCAGCTTCCTTATTTTAAACTTAACGTTCCGATCATTTCTAAAGATAATGGTATAGCTCATAACAAGTAATTACAATAAGTACGTTTAGACTTCTTATAGGGTTGTATTATGTATTCTATATTATATGTTTCCGCGTTACGCACACTCTGATAGAACACTGCACGAATACCAATGAGTACTATGCTGCACAAGCACTTAACTATATGTTACACTACACCTCATTGGTATTGCCATGTCACTGTAGAATCGTTCGGTTATATATGCGTTAATATGTAGATTGATACACCGTAGAACACTTGCACAAATACTAATGATTTCCATGTTGCACGAGCACAGACGCGTATGCTACACTACACATCATTAGTAGTGACATGACACATTAGAATTGAATTCGTTATGTTATGTGATGTGATTACGTAGTCTTTTCCTATTCATGTTGTAATACTATCGATGATGTACTTGATTTCTTGAGATTTCTGAGTATTCTACTCCTGATGATATATATATCGGTGGTATGGGACACTGTTATATATATACATGTATAGTATATCATCAATACAATTTATGCAAGTTTCTTATTTCTCACTTGATATTTTTATGATTTGGTCTTATTCCAAACCGAGTCGGTGGATATACGGTTATAGATTTATAGTTTTATTCCGAACCGAGTCGGTGGATATATGGTTACGGATTTATCGTTTTATTCCGAACCGAGTCGGTGGATATACGGTTACGGATTTACGGTTTTATCCAGACTGAGTCGGTGGGGAAACAGTTGGATACATGGAAGGTTTTTTTGATTACAAGATTGTTCGAGAAGTGATGCCTGGGATATCGGGTGGCGATCATCTGTTGAGATGGTGTCGACGGTATCTGTATTTACGTGTCGATGCTGGACACGAGAGATTTCGGATTTCGATGTCGATACTGGACATCTATATGTATATTGATGTGATCATTATCATGAGGTACACAGTTAAATATGTATTTATTGGATTCCACCAGGACTGATCCGGGGGACAATACCTGCGTATATATTGTACAGACATTCATAGACAAAAAGGGAATTCCAATACGGATAATAGATTCATGATGTTGACTCATATGACATTGAGATATTATACTTATTGCATGATATTTAGTATTACACCAATGCATATCATATAGTGTATCGATATAGATTATGATAGTACTATATTTATGACCCAGGTATCGTCATGCATTTCGATTTCTACCTTTAGATGCACTTTTATTCACTGAGTTGGCAACTCATCCCCGTTGTGCCACAGTTTCTTGCAGGTTTTACCGCTTGGATTGTCAGCGGCTTGGGCACACATTCTTTTCGGGGATTGATTGGTGAGTGAGTTGTTATTGTATCATACTCACTCTTGATTATACATTTATTCTTGTATCTAGTGGAAACTCTATCAACTTAGAAATGATATACTATGGACTTAGAATCGAGACTTAGAGTTTATGGGTGGTGATGTCACACTCTTTAGAGTTGACATCTGTTATAAGTTTGTTTGGCTGTTCCGTCTTTTAGACATGAAAGCTAGCTTCCGTTGGGATGCTATTTTATTTTGTTGTATCGGGTTTTTATAAAAATGCTAAGGAGGTGATATGTTTTCAAACGTCACAAAGGATTTTCAACATACTTAGTTAAATTTAGATGTTAATTTAAATTGATATTATCGGCTGATTATTTAAACCTCGCCTCCAATATTTTTCAAAAAGGGGTTTAGATTCCGGGTTTCGGCTTACTTAAACTGCGTCGATGTCTTGAGATGTCACATGATTTAAGTGCCGGTCACGTGCCACATTTGGGTCGTGACAAATAGGGTGTGATTGCTCCGCCCCGATACACCTACGTGTTGTGGTGTATACGAAGGAGTAATACTGAGAGAGAATCTCATTCTCCTTCAGAATAGTCCAAGATTTCCGTGCTCAAGTATTCTCCTCCTTGATCTCATCAAAGGACATAATACTTATACCCGTTTTTGGTTCTCTACTTCTAACTTATATTCATTGAATTTCTCAAAAGTTCCAGACTTGTGTTTCAACAGGAACATATGTCCGAAGCTTAAGAGATAATCAGTGAATGTAATGAAGTACAAAGAACCGGTCTTGGCATGTGTAGACAGGGGACCTTCATACATCAGCATGTATCAATCCCAAGAGTTCACTAACTCTTTCTCTGTTTCCAATAAACGGAGCTGTGGTCATCTTATCTCTGTGACATGACCAGCAAGTTTCATAAGATGTAAATTCAAACTAATTTAAATATGCATCTATATGTAATTTCAGCCAGTCGGGTCGTATTGATATGACCTAGTCTACAATGCCTCAAGAAGGATTCGTTCATTTCTGAACTCTTCCTCTTGTGTGTGTTCTGTACATGAAGAACTGTGGTTTGATTTAGAACGTTTATGCTTTTAGATAACGTGCCTGAACCGATCAACTCTTGATATAGGAAATGTTCAAAAAATTATCCAACAATACAAAATTATATCCTTTCTTTACTAATAAAGAGACTGATAGGATGTTGTATATTAGGTTCGGTATCTAATAACATTCGTTCAGAATCAATGTATTCTGATAATACAGGGTGATAACTACCAACAGACTTGGCTGCAACACTTTCACCGTTTCTATCTCATGAAATTTATCACCCGTTCTCAGTTCTCTACCTATCTGTAGCCCATGTAACAAATTACATATGTGCGATCCTGATTTGGTATCAAATACCCAGGACGTAAAGGATATTGAGAAACGGTTCTGTATAATGAACACATCCGAAGATGATGCATCAGCATACACTTTCTTCATTTGGGCGGCACGGGAATTCTGGTAATTCCTTATTTCCTAATCTGTTCTTGATTAAGGCGTGACATAGTCGCAACCAGGAGAGAGAGAGAAGAAAACACTCAGCGTGCGCTTTTACAAGATTAGATTGGTTATCAATTTATCTAATCAGGATGTCTCCCACTGTTTTAGTCAAATCTTCCTTCAAACCCTAAAAGGAAAGACTAGCCGGGATTAATTACACTCTACAAGTTCGCCAATCTTTCAGCCAGGCCAGTGCCGGTACTTTGAGGGAGGTTCCCCGTGCTTTCACACGGACCTAATTAAAGTAAACCTCATTTTCCCATGGGCGTAACCCCGTTAACACCTTTCTAGAAACCTACTCGATCGGCTAATTGTAATGTGTAAAACTCTCGCAGGAGTAACTCTTACTCGCAGCGGGTATCGGGATCCAACTATCTCATAGAAGGTATGCAATCTCATTACAAATTTCAACACTTGAAATTCCCGATAATATTTTGCCCCGAGCGATCCATGATCTTGACAAGATCAACAAACCATAGACCGCAAGTCAAGTTCAACCCGTCATTTCCTGATATGAATTAAACCCACCCACACGACCCTTGACAAGGTCAACAAAGTCGCACGACTACCCTAATCCAATAGCATCATATGCTTATGCAGATAAGCAGTAATCAGCTACCGCACACTACGCCTTGACAAGGTCAACAAACGCAGTACGAATACTAACTATTACTTATCTGAAATGACGGAGGGCTACGACAGGTTTTTAAGAAAACCCTTTGCGTAATGAACTTGATATCGTTGTAAAATCGAGTGATTTTAAATGGAGTGTTTTTTAGGCTTTTCTAGTTTTGCTAAAGAGGCCACTCCCGGTGAAGGGATCGTTGGCTCTTTCCTCATCGAATAAGGTGCAGGATATGTTACAAATATCGCTGTGCAAAGCAAAAACTATAGAAGCAATCAAAAGACAAACCGAGTTTGTAGTATCTGCTAGTTTCACTAAAGAGGTCACTTCCAGTGAAGAGATCTCGGCTCTTTCCTTATCGAATAAGGTGCTGGATATTCTATAAGGAACACCGCTATGCAAAGTAAGAACTAGAGCTACCAATTTTTACACAAGTTTCTACAATATCTTTAGGTTTCTTTTAGTTTCATTAATCTCATTAATAAATTCACATTTTATTATGCTTCACAAGCATCACATTTGAAACGAAATCTACAATATAACATATATCTCATATATATAATATAAACATTCGTCTCAGGCAGTAATATGATCTCATCACAGAATATTGCAGCAGAAGAAATATATGTGAAATATTGGATATACTAGGACGTCCGTGTTTTAGTACGAGCCTGTATAAAACACGGATTCCACGGTCACGATGAATGGCCAAACCCACATCCCTAGACCCCTACGAGAGCGGCAAGTAACACTGCCAATTTTAGGGTTAGGAGACCCGGTCTCGACTCCTCGAGATGGTCTCCCACTGGACCCTAGAACCCAGTTACTTATGCTCCCCGCCTTGGGTCTACCTAATGCGGAAAAGTAAATAATATACAATGGTGACATCATCCTCAACCCGGAAGTGCCCCAATAAAAGAATATTACATACAAATGAATTTTACATGATTGAAAAAGAATAAAACTCTCATCTCACATAAATCCCCGGCTATTCAAAACACGACGATCCAATATAACATATCACAGCAATACATAATATCTCATATCATTAACGTAAGTAAGTATGCAAACACCGATTGTCGTCGATTTATAGCAACGAAAACCGACGATACAACTACATACTACACTTACGGTCGCAGAAAAGAAAGTGTAAAATTACAACAGTTGGAATCCGCAACCTCTTTAGACATCGCATGCCTAACCAAATGAATTCCTTAGACATTGCATGCCTAACAATTATAAACTCCGCATTTTAATCTCATTATCGAAAACTCTTTTCAATATCAAGTCGGGCAATTCAACAAGATTCCCGACATCCTGATCGAATGCTCATCGCAAACTTTAGTAGACGGCCGCACCCCCGGATGCCGTCGACGAAGTGCACTAAGGCGGAATACCGCTGCCGCGAGCACCCGAACGGATGCTTTTAGCGACGGTGTTCTCCTACAGTCACTTAGTCGGGGCTATGGGACGTGGCTGTCTATTAAGTTTACCCAGCGAGTATCCACGTACGCTACGTGATTGCGATGGACTTTTGATCACATCAAAATCCCGTGGCAACCGATCAATTGAGACTAAACTGCTAGATTTATAACATTCAAATTAGTTATCTCATAACTACATGTGGATTCCAAATATTGTATCACATTCTAGATAAATAGACAATGTTAAACTTTCCGATCGAATAATCAAACACCCAAGTTTTCCAAATAGCTCAACACTTGAGCGGAGTTCAAAAAATATCCATCACATGCCACAGTACCAATGGTCCAGCCGTAGAAGGGTCAAACCAACGCCTCACATGTGGCAACGCCGTACTGCCCCAAACCCTAAGGTTCAGAGGCGGTTCAGACGGTCACATAATCGAGTTAAGGTTTGTGTTCTTCTAGAGGGTCTACCGCGTTACTTGCATGATTTTCCGGAAGTTTCAAACTCGAGAAAAAATCCAACTTTTGAAAAAATTTCCGACAGGGAAAAAAGTGAGTTATTGATATCCGTTCGAAATTTTTAACACGTTCTAAAATTATCCGGAAAAAAACTTAAACGAAGTTAAATTATCCGATCGAATCAACGAGCTCCCAATACAACCCAAAAAACTCAACACTTGAGTAAAAATTAAAAATTTCCAGAAAAATCAGGAAGTACAGACGGATCAACTGTAGCAAAATCTAACCTTTAATCCCCAAGTCCTGTCGCGGAACCGCCGCCAATACCCTAGTTTGGCCACGGTTCCACGGTTCTTTGAGGGATTTAAGGTGTCGTTTTTCACACCTGTCCATAAATTTACCTGCTGAATTTTTTGAGCATTTTTAATATGAAAAAAATCAACGTTTTGAAAATTTTCCAGAAACTAGGGTTTTACGGGTATTCGGAGTTCGATTGGACTTTAAACTTCGCCTAGACATCGCCTAAAACTCTAGCTTGGCTCTAATACCACTGTAGGGTTACTAGGCACACGCACAAGGGTCTATAAGGCATCAACCATGCCCGATTTAAAATTTAGCCGTGCCGAACAACCCTAAACTAAGATCTTAGACTAGAGATTAGGCGAAACAAAGCATGTTAAACACTTTAACATCTAAGAGTTTGAGATTACAACCTTTGTAGTCCGGTCCTTCACTTCATAAGCTCCGTGTTGTGTTCCCTTCGCTGCGATCATCAAGTTCCGGACTCTCGAGAGGCTCCACGAAGAGAAAGATGCAAGCTTGCTTCCGATCTTCGATAACAAAGATGATCTACCTTGATGTTTCATTAACACAAGCTCTCACTCACTAAATGAAGTGAACACCATAATCTAAATGGTTAGGATAGATTAGGATGATGAAGTAGGATTTTAGCTCTCATTTGTTTTCTATTTCTCACTCATTTTCATCACCTTTGACAAAGCTAGAAAGCTTTTCCATGAAAGAAGAAGAAGGAAGAAAAAGATCTTTTTCTTTTGTGATGAATCATCGTGAGGTTAGAAATGCAACCATAGGTTCAAGTAACCTTTGTAGAGATTTAACTAAGCTTAAAGGGTTGGGTTGGGTTAAACAAATATCTTGCAAAATATCAAAACAAATATTTTTGCACAAAACAAAACAAAACCTTCTAAAAGGTTCTAGAAAAGATTAACCCAAATCAAACCCTAACCATATTTAATCTCCACTAAATATGTTGCATTAATAACCCTAACATGTTACAATATTATATATCACATATACAATATTTATTGTAACAAAATAAAATAATACAAATAACATATATCGCATATATATCAATGTATTACCCGAGTGAGAAAAAGAATCTTTCAGTGAGCTTATATTAGTTAATGTAATTTAATATATCAAATATATAATTATACATTAAATTATCAAATCAACACTTGATCCGATAATCCGGCTATTTCACAAATAACCGACTAATATAATCTGTATCAGTTCATCGAATCAACACTTGATCCGATGACCCGGCTATATCACATATACCCGGCCGATATCTCATATCGAGAGAATCTAATACGGTATCACATACTCGTATTGTTCTCGGTCCCGCACATATCATATTCGTTCTCCTACTCCGTTTTTTCTGAGCCAAGAAACATCTGTGTAGGACTCTAAAGAATCGTCAATACGCCGGCAGTAGGTGATGATCATATCAAACACCCACAAGCTGCAAGCGGTCAGCTAAACGTAACAGCCACCCAGGTATTGAGCGATCAGAAGATCAACAAGGAAGCTTGTACTTTCTCCTGCGAATCCAATCAGTAACACTCCCGTACAGTCCGGCCTCGTCGTCTGATATGTCGCATATCTCGCCTAGGGGTGGTAAACGTCAGACCCCAGTAGCTTGATAAGTCGTGTCGATATGAGATCTATAACAGTTCGAGAAACTACTGATAACACTTACCAGTAAATCTCAGCAACCCTGGCCAGGGATTTCCAATTATAGACAATCGAACACAGCACAACATCAACTCCCTATACCGGGAGAGACGAATCCCCTCCTATCGCTCATTACTTCCATGTGATTCAGGACTGTACCTAAAAGCCACCTTTTTGCACGCCCTCTTGGACGTGGTATGATGGAAATCAAAGCATAGTGGGAATCACACAAGACTTTATGACGATCTCGGGTCAACAGACTACTCTGTACCAGTGTCACCGGAGAACTGCCATCTGACGTGAGGTATAATACCATCTGGGAGTTCTCGGCAAGTCCTTCCAGTGTACCCAGTCTCCACTGAGCACCCATACACCATCCTTGATGTCAAACACTAATGGATATAGGATCATCCATCGCCCATCATATGGGTCAAGATGCGTATACGCTAGTCTACTCTGGTGTATCGATGTCCTGTCTCGATACACCCTCGACTAGGAACAGTTATAGGATGTACTCGTCGACTACCGTGGCCCCACTAGTATGATCTCATCATAGTCCCAGTAGTCGAGTACATATCCTAAGGGCTCTATCAACATGTAATATAGAGACAATCAGAGTACATGTTAAGATAAAATACAACCAGATAGTATACTATCATGTCGAGCAAGAAAGTCCTCCCTATATATATCCAAGCATCCACTACAATATACATCGTATGTACTGTAATGGACTCTAGGGCATACATATAACTAACAGTCTTTGCACTTAAGATTTGGAGACACTACTTATACAGGGATTCGTGTCAGATTTTCACAGACCATCAGAGCTTAAAGTATATCTTCCAGCAGCGGGGTCTAAATTTGAGACAGCGCCGTTGGATGGAGCTCGTGAAGGATTTTGATTGTGAGATCCTTTATCACCCGGGAAAGGCGAATGTGGTAGCTGATGCTTTGAGTCGTTGGCTCGGGGGTAGCTTGTCCCAGTTGAGCGCAGTTCAGAGACAGTCTTCTGCAGATTGGAAGATCTTGTGCGTTAGTAGAGTACTGTTTGAGTTCACTTCCACTGGGGGGACAACTTGCTCATGTCCGCACCCGTCCACTTCTACTTGATCGCATTCGTGAGGCACAGCCCGACGATGCCCGTTTGTTTGAGATTTTTTAGCGTGTTCGGCAGGGTAGAGATTCGGAGTTCTTGATTGATAACCAGGGCGTGCTACGTTTTGGGACTCGTTTGTGTGTACCTGATACCTGTGGGTTGAGACGTGAGATCCTAGAGCAGGCACATCGGTCAGCTTATGATGTTCACCCAGGTTCCACCAAGATGTATCGTGACTCGAAAGATATCTACTGGTGGGAAGAGATGAAGAGTGATGTTTCGGATTTTATTTCGAGGTGCCTGACTTGTCAGCAAGTAAAGGATGAGCATCAAAGACCAGCAGGAGAGTTGCAGCCTTTACCCGTTCCGGAGTGGAAATGGGAACAGATCCCAGGTCCAGTCAAGGGTATGACTCTATTTGGGTGATTGTTGACCGGTTGACGAAAGCGGCTCACTTCCTTCCAGTGAAGACCACTTTCGGTTATGCTCAGTATGCTCAGTTGTACATTGATGAGATTGTGCGTTTGCACGGCGTTCCCACATGCATCGTATCCGACAGGGGCATCCAGTTCTCTAGCCGTCTTTGGCAGAAACTTCAGGAAGCTTTGGGTACCTGATTGAGTTTTAGCACTGCTTTCCATCCGCAGACCGATGGTCAGTTAGAGCGGACTATACAGACTCTGGAGGATATGCTTTGTGCGTGCGTACTTGATTTTGGTGGCAGTTAGGATCCTCACTTGCCGTTGATAGAGTTCTCCTACAATAACAGTTATCAGGAGACGATTCAGATAGCACTTTTTGAAGCTTTGTATGGTAGAAAGTGTCGATCGCCGTTCTGTTGGACCGAACTCAGCGAGAGCAGGATATTGGGACTCCAGCTAGTTCAAGAGACTACGGAGAAGATCCAATTGATTCAGGATAGAATGAGAGCAGCCCAGTGCAGACAGAAGTCTTATGCCGACCTTCGTCGTCGCAGGCTCGAGTTCACAGTGGGGGATTATGTATTCCTACGGATTTCTCCGATGAAGGAGTGATGAGATTTGGGAAAAAAGAGAAGCTTAGTCCCAGATTTGTGGGTCCTTTTGAGATCCTTGAGCAAGTTGGTGCCGTTGCCTATCGTTTGGCACTTCCGCCCAGTTTTTCGGATGTTCACCCCGTATTCCATGTATCGATACTTCTCAAGTACCTTCATGACCCTTCTTACATGATCCAGCACCAGACCGTTCAGCTAGAGTGCGATCTTTCGTTCACCGAGCAACCGGTAGTTATATTGGATCGGCGGGTGAAGAAACTTCGGTCAAAAGTCTTGCCATCTGTGAAGGTTCTTTGGCATGGCCCGAATAGTGAAGAGGTCACTTGGGAAGCCGAAAGCGAGATGCGGAAGAAATTCTTTCATCTCTTTGAAGGTGTGCATAGTAAGATTTTTTAATTCGGGGACCGAATTTTATTAAGGGGGGAAGATTGTAACACCTAAGAATGTGATTAGTGTTAATTAAGCGATAATGCGGGTTTTTAGTAAAAAGTTAACCAAAATAGTTTTCACATATTTTATAAAAATTAATTAATATTTTATTATTATTTGTTTTGGCTTGCACACACTTATGCATATTAATTTGGGGATTATGGAGGTGTTAACCATGCTTAAGTAGACATGGCACCTTAAACCAATTTTTAGCCATCTTAACCCATCTCACTTATTATTTGAATAAGGGTTGACTTGAGAAGGAGAGGGAGAGGGAGAGGGAGTTGACAATGGAGAATGATGAGGCATGGGGCAAGTATAGGAGTATTTAATGAGGAGAGAGAAGGGGCGTGGCTCATCCTAACCTCACACCCCCATTTTTCTTCACCACTCTCACACCCTCATTTTCCCTATCACTCACACTCTCTCATTTGTGTTCTTCTTCTCATTTCCCTTTCCCAAACTGAAACCTTAACCAATCCATCACTAAAGCATGCAAAATCTTCACTAAACTTCATCAAAACCCTCACAAAGTCAAGTTAAGCCACTAGAGATGACTTGAAGAATGGAAAGCTAGAGGTTTTGAGCAAGTGTTGTAAAGTAGTGATCTCTAACTGTTAATTAGGTCTTTAAAATGTTGTGTTGCTTATTAGTTGCTATTTAGAACACTAAAGTTATAGTTTTTGTGCAATATCGTATTTTTAGTGATAAATTGGAGTCTCTGTGATCTGCTATCACTACGTTAAATTACTGTAAAATCTAGCAATGTGGTAGTGTTGTGTTAGAAACCCTGAGTATTCACCTGAAACCCGGACCCCACCCAACCTAGTTAACCCGGAGAGATGAGGTGAAATTCCAGCGTCGCCGGATTTTTGGGGGCTTGGGGAATTGGGGTTTTAAGGGTAGCTGTCTGTATGTTATCCTGGGTGTTTGGTACTGTTTGATTTTTATGTATTGACTATAGGCAAAATCTAGGACCACTTTGCTAATTTCTAGTGTTTCGGCAACGCGCGTTACGGTATCCAACACGGTTCGCGTTCTTGGTGTAGCTTGTTGCACTTAGATTTGATTTAGAATATCGCTATACACGTTAGCCACTAAGCGAACACTTGAGAGTTTGTAGGAGTCGGTGTGTCAATCTAAACGTAGTTTATATGTATTATTGAACGGTTTCTAAGTGGCACTTGTTATGTTTTGTGTGATATTAGGATCGATTGCGGGGACTTCAGACGCTACAAGGAAGGGAAAACAGGTGGTTGGATTTACCTAGCTCGAGATTATCGGTGAGTAGATTTAACATCTACGGGAAAATCGCCCGTATGGCGTTAAGCGTCGAGGGCTAGATATGATGTTATAGCCACATGTTATATGCTTATAAGTTGATTCTGCATAAGCATCATCGCATACCATTACTTGTTGTACATTGATTTAGTACCTATTAGACACTGCACCATTACTGACGGTTCATGTTGCACGAGCACTAAATTGTATGCCACACACACACCGTTGGTAATTGACATGACACGCACAACATATACATATACGTGGTACTACATTCGTTATTGATATTGAGGCAGTTGTTCTTGTATCACCTTACTAAGGGAACATGTATTATTCCATCTTCACTATTATCAATAGTTAGACGTTGATTCTTGTTCTATTGCGCATATAAAATGCATCATGCATACATACCTACATGCATACACACATACCTTGCTATAACTACATATACACCTTTATATGATGTTGCATTTGATTTTGGAGAATGTGGGAACCACATGATATTATTAAAAACTTGATTCATTTAAAAGAGCGGTTTTCCCTTGATATGCCCATATTACTGTTCTATGTTGCATACATCATATTTCATGGATTTACGCATTGAGATACGGATTTCATGTGATTTATAGATTTGAGAACTGTGGTTATATTCCAAGAAATTATACATTGTTTTGAAAACCCGGTTTCTTTTGATATGATATTTTGATGCGTCCATCAGGAGTTTTCTCGGTTCTGAGATTGGTTTTAGAAACCTGATTCGAGGAGATGGATGATCTGTTTACAGGTTCATGGTGGACCCGGTATGGTACCCCGGGGCAAGAAAGGTATGTTTTGCAATAGACGATGAGCCTGGCAGAGGGACTACTACCTACCGGTGATAGTTTGGACCCGGCGGTTATCCGGAGGATACCGACCGGAGTCGTGAGATGGATATAGGCCAATCCGGACCGACGGAGCCCGTGGACCGATCCGGACTGACGGAGCCCGAGTTATGTGGATTTACGTGTCGATGTTGGACACGGGTTTTCATGATGTTTTGAGTGTCGATGTTGGGCACTCAGGTTCCATGAGATTTACGGATATAAGGGCCGATCAGAGTGATGGCGCCTGAGGTATTGGGATTTGTGATGTCGTTGATGGACACCGGTTTTTCCACGATGATAATTCATTGATGATAATATGTTTTATCCCACACTCAGTAGTTATTTGATATGCATTGTTCCATGTATTTGTAGTACCTGATGGTGTGCCTTGATCATGATTGTTGTATATCCATATTGCCATACTTATGCTATCAGATTGCATGTGATAGATTATCGATGTTCGTGCATACTTGCGATTATCTGTATGATGTTACTTACTATTCACGAGTTGGAAACTCACCCCCGTTGTGCCACAGTGTTTTGCAGGCTTGACCCTCAGAGTAGTCGCGGCAGGGCTCCTTATTGTATATATTTCAGCGGATACTGCTACGGTTGGCTGTGATGCCTTTTTGCTGTAGGTGGGTTTGCGGTTATCCGATTGCATCTATTGTATATCTCATTGTATCTAGTACTCTCCATCTACCACTTTCATGTATTGACTTAGAGACGAGTTTGTGAGGACCGATATTGTATATTTTGTGATTCTGGATGTCGTGCTCGTGGGAGCCAGCCTTTTCTTATGTAGCTTTATCTCTTTATGCTATTTTCATTTTTATTGTCTATTTCTTCACTACGGTGTCGTATATATGCTTGTGGTGATTGTTTTCCGCCCTTGGGCGTGATTTGCTCCCATTTGGGGATGCTTTATTTATATCCTGTGTTTGTACCCGTTTTGGGACTAGTTTTCCAAAGGAGGTGCTGCCAAAATTTTTAAGGAAATAAACTTAAGCCTTAAGATTTTTACTTGAGATTTCCAAATGTTTCAAAAATGTTTTATCACTTACTTTTTTTTTATGGTTTAGATTTCTGGGTTTTCGGCTTACGTAAATTGCGTTACGTCTGTCGACGTCACGTGATTTAAGTGCCGGTCACGTTCTTAAATTTGGGTTGTGACACCTTAGGTCCCTCCCCGGGGCATCCCCGAGATTCCCATGCTTCACCCCGCGGCTTCTCGGTTCAAACCGTGAGCCTGCGGGGTGTGCAAATATCTTAAAACATCTATTTTAGGGACTGTTTTTGTCGGCAGTTCGTGCGTGACAAAAACGGCGGACTTTAAACGTCATTACGAGCTATCTAAGGCTTATGGAGTGACTCTGATACCATGTAAGTCGATATCGCATACTCCACAAGGTTTGTAGAGAGGCAGAATTTACAAAAAATAATTTTATTGCAAGCAATATCGACTAAACTTCTAAGATCTATCATAAGCCCTACCTAACAAAACTTACAAAGGTTCTAATTTACTATGAAGTGATTTATACCTTTATGTTCAAATCCTTCGGGTCTTCTTATCCTCTTCTTAAGCTACTCGTTGGTACGGATCGAGCTTGGTCATTGGCCTCCTCGTGTCGAAGATGATCCACCCAAGAGTCTATGGTTCAAACTCTAACCTCAAAAATGAAGTAACTAAAGTACGAAGTTTGCTAATCTATATAGCTCAGAAAATATAGAGTGTTAATTGGACTAATTTATCTCAATATCTCTAGATTTCTCAACACATGAGAGTGTTAAGGTTTGAGGAAGAAGAAGAGAGCAAAAGAGAAGAGAGAATGTCAATTGTAGAATGAAATGAAGAATGGCTAAGTTCAAAACTATCAAGCATTTCATTTCCAATAAAATATAGTAGCCATGCTTGAATAGTAATGACAAATGAATAAAGAAAAGAAATAGCCATGTTTCATACCAAGCTTTGAAAAACCTCATTCCTCCACCTCATTATCTATTTTCAATAAATAAATATAACAAAAAATGAGGTGTCTTCTTCTAAAACCACTCTTATGAAATTACAAAAATGCCCTTACCGTAAATACATGCCCGTATTTATACTGCAAAAAATACAAATACCAAGAGATAAAAATTAATCCAATAATATAATACTAGAATGCGGCTTAATCCTAAGCCCACTACTGTTATTCATCCAAACAAAATCCGTGTAGCTACTATACGTATATGATCGAAACCTTGCTCATAAAACTATATGACCTCTATATCGTTTTGCCTAAACCAGGGAAGCCTTCTATGTAGGACTCTAAAGACTCGACAGTACGCTGGCAGTGGATTTAATTACAAGCCCGTCAGTGGCACTAGCTGTACGTAACGGCTACCCAGGTACTTGTCGAAAAGAAGGCCGACGAGCAAACTCATCCAAACTCCTATTAAGCCTATCCGTGACAATCTCCATACAGTCTGGTCTGTTCGTCTGAGAGTATCGCATGCCAGGTCTAGGGGGTGGAATACGTCAAATCCCTAATAACCTGACAAGTCGTGCTGATGTGGCTCAAGACCATCCGAGAATCTACTGATCTAACTACCAGTAATTCTCAATCCGTCCTGGCCAGGGACTTATGGTGTTGGCCAACTGAATACAGCGCGACATCGACTCTCTACACTGGGAGAGACGAATCCCCAATAATCGCTCACTGCTTCCATGTGGTTCGGGACTGTACCCAACTAAAACTTATTTGCACGACTCAGTAGTGCCGTGGTAGGATAGTAATCAAAGTACAGTGGAAACTCATACGAGACAAATGACGACCTCAAGTCGACAGATTATCTGCACTCATTTCACCATAGAACTGCTATCTGACGATAGGTATAATACTATCTAGCCAATTCTCGGCGAGTCCGTCCAGTATACTCACCCCCGGTGAGTACCTGTATACAATCTTAGGTGCAACACACTTATGGCTGTGGGACCAACCATTGCCCCTCGTCAGGGTCTAGAAATGTATACATTAGTCTACTCTGGAGTATCGATTCCCAGTCTCGATACTCTCACGATTAGGGACATTTAAAGATGTGCTTATCGACTACCCAGCTCTCACAAGTATGATTGCCATCATAACGCTGGTAGTCAAGCAATGATCCTACGAGCTTTATCAACATGTACAAGCGATATGAAATAACAAGTAAAATATATACACATGTTAAGATAAAGGCAAACCAAATAGTATACCATCATATTGAGCAAGATTGTCCTGTACATATATATCTCTAGCATCCTATACAATGAAGGCCTCTAGGGCATACATATCCACCACTATGAGCGTAAGAAGAAGGAAAGAAGACAAAGGACACGACTACAAAGGTTGCAAAACCTCTATCCGAGTAGTTAAGCTTCTTTAGTTCACTAGTTTAGTATTTGGTTTCGATTCTAGCTCGTAGAAGTTCGTGCTCTTGTCATAGAAATTTTTGTTTTGTATTCCACTTTAGTCGCTAGTTTGCGATATGAGCACGAGCATCTACCTACAACTAATAGGATTTGTTAGGTATAGATGAGCTTGTTTGTTGACTTTCCTTTCGATAAATACCTGGGCAGTCGTTACATGCAGCTAGTTCTGTTGACATGCTTGTGGGTTAACCCGTGAGGGGATCTAAAATGTTTTAGATCAATCAGATGTGATCCTAACCTACTGCCGGAGTATCGTCGAGTCTTTAGAGTCATAAGTAATGGTTTTCCCCGCTTAGGCGAAACGATGTAGTGCGCTTATGGTGATACGTGTGGGAGTTCTATCAAATACGTCTATTTGATACATGTACATTAATCAGACGTTTTATAATATTAGCCGGTTTATGTTTAAACCGGATTATTAAATCATGTGTTGATTTAATAATATAATATATGTGTGTGTTTTCTAGTATTATGTTCATTTTCTTTTTATCTCTCATTTGATATTTGTATACGATACAAATACGTGTATATGTATTCGATACATATACTTTGTGCATATGATACACTTGCTAGCATCTAGAAGGAACACCTTATTTTCTTACTATTATTATTAAGAAATGAGTCATTTCTTTTATAATTATAAAGCAAATGAGAAGGTTGTAGAGATGGATGGGCTTAATTTTATATTAGTGTAATAAATTAAAACTCTAATCTAGTATTAAGAATTCTTATCTCTCCACCTCCTTCCCTTGAATGCTTCCTCTCTTTTCCATTTTCCTTGTTGAGAAAAGAGAATCCAAATGAGAAAAATACACAGAGAAAAATAAAATGAGCTCACTACATCTCTTCATCTCTTGTATTAGCAAAGTATTAGATCAAGTTGCTTCACAAGACATGCTCTCTTGATGAAGTGGAAGCTTGAGTTGGGGTCTTCTTCGATATGGAACATCTTTGGTAAGGAAGTTGGTTTGCAAACTCAATCTCTACGATGTTGGAGTCTAGCCTGGCTCTTCCACAATTGTGTGGACACGCTACAAAGGTTGTAGCTCTCTAAAACCCTAGCTATTGCTTTCTTTGGTTTTGATAACTACTAAAATTTGAATGATTTTGGGCTTGGTAATTGGTGCTATGTTATCTTGAGTTTTTGTTGTTCATTCCGCCGCGGTCTGCTAGTGTAGCAACCATAGTACAAAACCCTACAATTTTATATATCGATCTTGTTAGTAAATTATTTTATAAAAGTTTAGTTTAGTTAAGAAAAGCTGAAATAAGTTTTTGCAACAAGTTTCCTTTTACATTTTTTCTCTTTGTTTAAGTTTTCCCAATCAATTGATTATCTTCAAGTTCCTTATTTAGCTTTGGTATCAAGGCATTGGGCCTTCGAAGTCAAAAAAGTTTTCTTGACTTTTGAATTAGTTTTCTAACACCCTAATTATGTCACAAGATAAAACCTTAGTATAATTCATGGGCTATATTTTAAAGGAAATGTCCTCTTTATGGCACCTGCATGCTCTACTGGCAAAGGATTGTAGCTACTGGTCGCCGAGTCCCGTTGATATATATATATATATATATATATATATATAGATATGTATATTTTTGAAAAAGGAAAATAAAAGAAAAACAATGATAAGTAATTAATTATCTTTTTCTTGTCGTATTTCAAAATATTGCAATTATATGATCATATTTCTCGACCAAGAAGAAGCCGAGATGTGCGGGCAATTTGACTCCGCCGTATTTTCGAGCACATGAAAACAACGAGGAGATGGCGGTGATAATCAAATGTTGTGCAACGATATCTCATGAAAAGACATGGTATGTACCGTCAAAGAATTTCCTTTATCGTGAACAAGGCAGCTATAATATGTTGCTCAGGATTAGGTCACTAGATAACAAAAAAATTATGAAAAATGTAAAAAGTTGGTAAATTTTGTAAGAAAGAGATCTGTATATAATTTAATTAGAAAAAAATTACATCAAAATAATCTAGCAAAAAAATAACAAAAATAGGCAATAAATTGGAATAATTTACATTTCCTATATGTTTGCTTTACACACAGTAGTCAGTATCCTTGAGACTTTTTTGACCAACGAATATGGAACAAATATGGCAAATAAACGAATATGGAACGAATACGGCAAATAAACATTTTATGAAATAATTCTGAAAATTCTAAAATGTTGTGAATTCTAAAAAAAGTTAATTTTTTTAGTGTTTCGGAAACTATATATATATATAGAGAGAGAGAGAGAGGGAGAGAGGGAATAAACAAAACATATAA
This sequence comes from Agapanthus africanus, assembly GCA_030015575.1. Taxonomy (NCBI): domain Eukaryota; kingdom Viridiplantae; phylum Streptophyta; class Magnoliopsida; order Asparagales; family Amaryllidaceae; genus Agapanthus; species Agapanthus africanus. Next base: position 229,584,515 of record CM057350.1, read on the forward strand.
TACATTTTCTTTTCCTTTTTTCTCTTTTTTGAGAAATAATATTGACTTATTTGTTTGTTGTTGTATATTAAGAGATAATTCTTCAAAAAGAAATATTCATTTTCTAATGAACACCTAAGGTAAGTATAGTTGTACATGTTGCAAAAGATCCTAAGATTAGAAAATACTAATGGCTAAGTCTACATAATTTTCCTATAATTAAGATATCAAATAAATTTCTAAGATGCTCAAATATCAATATTCCACTATCTAGCTAGTTGTTTCTAGCAATAGCTCTCTCATGGTCTTTCTCCAGCTAGCTTTCATATACAACTAACCATGAAACCCTAAGAATTATATTGATGCATAGAAGAAGACATTGTAGAGAAGAGAACAAAAGGAATGAGATATTTATCCTTTTGCTTTTGTCTTACACTTGCCTTTATAACGGCAAGAATTAATTGAAAAACTTCACAAACAAGCAAGTCATATATATATATATATATATATATATATATATATATATAATGGAGAAAAGAGGCCATAGGCGGGGAGAAAAGAGGCCATAGGAGGGATTTCCTCCTATAACGTTGAAAAAATACAACCCCACCATTTTTTCCGACGATCGGGATTTATCATCATAATCGTTATCATCTAAGATGTGCATACACCAAATTTCATGTAATCCCACTACTTTTTCATTGTTGAATTAGCAATGTAAAAAGTTCTATTGTCGGAAAATCATTAATTTTGCACAAACTAAATCAACGGTGAAAAAATAGTATAATCACATGAAATTTGGTGTATCCACATCTTAGATGATAAAGATGGAGGTGATATATGCCGATCGTCGAAAAAAATCACGAAGGTGCATTTTTCCGACGCCATAGGAGGAAATCCCCTCCTATGGCACCTTAATGGAGGAAAGATGCCATAGGAGGGAATTTCCTCCTATGGTGTCGAAAAAACACACTCTCCATCGTGTTTTCCGACGATCGGAATACATCATCTTCATCCTTATCATCTAAGATATGGGTACACCAAATTTCATGTGATTCTACAACTTTTTCACCGTCGATTTAGTGGGTTCAAAATTAACGGTTTACCGACAATAGAACTTTTTACATTGCTAAATCAACGGTGAAAAAGTTGTAGAATCACATGAAATTTGGTGTACGCGCATCTTAGATGATAACGATGAAGATAATGCATTCCGATCGTCGAAAAACACGATGGAGGGTGTGTTTTCCTCTTATGGCCTCTTTCCTCCATTACTCTCTCTCTCTCTCTATATATATATATATATATACACAGAGAGAGAGAGAGAGACACACACACACACCACATTCCCTCCATCGTGTTTTCCGACGATCGTCGAAAAACACGATGGAGGGTGTGTTTTCCTCTTATGGCCTCTTTCCTCCATTACTCTCTCTCTCTATATATATATATAGAGAGAGAGAGAGAGACACACACACACACACACCACACACCCTCCATCGTGTTTTCCGACGATCGTCGGAAAACACGATGGAGGGTGTGTTTCCCTCCCCCCCCCCCCCCCCCCTCCTCTCTCTCTCTCTCTCTCTCTCTCTCTCTCTCTCTCTCTATATATATATATATATATATATATATATATATACCACATTCCCTAATAACCAAGAGATTGTATATTACAAGGTAGAACAAAAGCGCATTAATATAAATTAATTTCTAATAATATTTCCTTGATTAAGAAAGGATTGATTGTAATTAGGAAAGAGAACAATATTAATTAGGAGTAGATACTTGCTTAATACACTGCTTCCATTGTAACAACCACCACAATAATCAACATAAACAAAAGTACAAGTCCTTAATCTTTGGATAATTTTAATTTGAATGAGGACTTGTAACTTTCTCAAGTTTTAGGCCTACGACTTAACCTGGACTAAACTCTAATACTCATTGACCGAACAATTTGATTGTTACCAATATTGTTTTTCTACGTTTATTTTTATTTATTTGTTCAAACTTTAATTTGTAGACCTTCGGGTCATATCCAATAAGAACAAAATTTATATCCTCTTTAATTGTAATTAAGATTTCATGAATTAAAGAAGCTTCATTTTAATCAAATCTCTCTCCTTATCCTAAAGTTGATTTGTAGATCATTTTATTTGAGTAACTAAGAAGTTCACTTCATCTCTACTAATATAATACAAATAGGAGGGAGGGTGTGTGGCCCTTCCTGTTTCAATTTCAAAAACAAGCAAAATAATTGGGAAAAAATCCTTTATTTTTAGCCTCTCTCTCCTTCTTGACCATTTCACAAATTATATAAAAGAAATATGAGTAGAAAACCTGATATTAACAACTTTTTTTCTCTTTTCGTATAACCATTTAGGAGCATTTTTCTATAACTACTTTTCAGATGCACCGCACATGCTTAGAATTTAGTCATTTCAGATATAGAAAGCCAAGTGAATGCACATATATAGAACTTCACAAGCAAAGGCACACAAGGTACAAGTAAGAAAAATGCCACGTTAGATTTTATACATAAAAACTCCTCTTAATTATCTCATTACATTCGCGAGAAAACAAAATAAATGAGAGGAAAAATAGGAGAAGTAAAGGTGGCGCAAATCGGAAGTCATGGAGAGAAATTAAGAAACCAATTCCAATACCCACCCAATAACTCACATTTTTTATGGAATGTGGGCCCCACATTGGGGGGTGATTGGAGATCAATCATGCAATTTTTGTTCATGAGTGGTGGGTGCAAAGTGAGGATGTGATGATGAAAGAAGAAACGGCTAAAAAAGGCCTCACGTGAAAGGAGCTAAAATGAGAAACGTATTTGTATCTTGTACTCGTTTTCCTACAAAAATACTAATAAAAAAAAAACCTGACAAACAGTTCCGCTTTCAAAAATCCCTTGACCCAAAAACCTTGTCAAGAAAAACCCCCAAGAACGTTTCCGCGGTCAAACGCCGCCATATTTCTATAGTTTCATGCAATATCTAATCAGCTTCTCGGTTTGTGTTTAAAGTGCTTAACCGTCAAATCTCAAACTAATTATGGAACGTCAGCCGGTTTTAAGTTGGCTAATCTAAGTAGCTTACAATTGAAAATACGTTACAGATCTATTTTATGAAACCAAACAATCCAATAATTGTCGATAGAATCGTTGGGATGATTGAGAACAAATCAGTCTTGCAATTTGAAAACAAAATGGATGTTATATGCAAATTTTCATGATTTGTATAACAAGATTTTTATTTTTGGGTAGCTAGGAACCAGTATTAATTAATACTAATGCTAATCAAAACCCAATACACAATTTTGCTTTAATTTACTTGTATACTAAATAAATAAATTGCTATATTAATTAATTAGTTGTCATTGTGTAGGAATGGCCACTCCATGCCATTGCCACCTCATTCATATGTAAACCAAATGAAAGCATGCAATGCACACTTCCCTTCTCTTGGTCCTATATAATGTGGCCTCTCTCCTCACTCTCTCAACCCCAACTATTCTCCCCTCAAACTCTTTTTACTCTTGATAGAGAGGCTTGCTTGCTAGTGAGCCTCCTATTGAAAATTTTCGTTAATCTAAGAGGGGAAACCCTCTTGCTTGCTTTGATTTCTTCTTTGCTTTAGCTTCTTCTCGCTTTGAGCTCATCGATTTCCTATCATTTTTCTTGTTCATACATTCAAGATGTTCGGATTATCGACCGACAACCATTGGGCCTTCACCTTTGGCATCCTAGGTATTGATCATGGAGGAAGAGTTCTTGTTCTTCTTCTTAGTAAAATCATATCATATGTGCATGTTACAACTTCACTTTCTTTCAAATATATTTTTACATTTTTACACTAAAAAAGTGGTTACCTGGGGTTACATAAATTTATCATCAAGGATTAATTATTTTCTATGAATCCTAAACCCTAATCAATTTTATTGTTGGCTAACAGGTAACTTGATCTCATTCATGGTGTACTTAGCCCCAGTGTAAGTTACCTTTAGTAATTAATTAGTTAGTTAGTTAAATATTCTAGTACTCTTGCTGCCTTAATTAACAATCAACCAACTATTAGTAATATATTTCTTTTTTTAATAAAATTGTATGTAGGCCAACATTTTGGAGAGTGTACAAAAAGAAATCGACGGAAGGGTTCCAATCCGTCCCTTACATCGTCGCTCTCTTCAGCGCGATGCTCTGGATATACTATGCACTTCTCAAGACTGATGCAGAGTTTCTAATCACCATTAATGTAGCTGGTTGCTTAATTGAGGGCACCTACATCATTTTATACCTTGTTTATGCACCAAGAAATGCTAAGGTACTTCTTATATATCTTCTTCTTTGTTAAAAATTTATGTGAAGTTGTTACAATAATTCTTTTTCTCTATTTATTTTTTGTTGTTGATCTCGCATATTATATTTTAATTGGGATTAATTTTGATCAAATTTATCTTTTCATTTTGTAGATTTATACAGCTAAATTGCTTCTACTTTTGAATGTGGGGATGTTTGGTATGATCATTATTGTTAGTCTCCTCTTTGCGAAAGGCTCCGACCGCGTTGTGATTCTTGGATGGATTTGTGTGGGCTTCTCAGTCTGTGTCTTTGTCGCGCCATTAAGCATCATTGTGAGTCCATAATCTCAAAATTAAAACTTGAAATATAATATGATATTGTATTCAAAATTTTTGCGTTTTTTGTTTTTCAGAGGCTAGTTATCCGAACAAAGAGTGTAGAGTTCATGCCATTTTCCTTGTCCTTGTTCCTTACAGTTAGCGCCGTCGCTTGGTTCTTCTATGGCTTTCTTTCACACGACAAATACATAGCCGTAATTCCCGCAAACTACCTTGCAATTTATTTTAACCAGAGTCATATAATTTCTAATAACCTTTTTAACAATATTGAAATAGATACCCAATGTGCTTGGATTTCTATTCGGGTTAATTCAAATGGCGCTCTATTCAATTTACATGAACAACAAGAACACTAAAAGTGAGGTAGAAGGGCATAGCTTGCCCGAACACATCATAACGATCGCGAAACTAGGGCAAGGTGCCGGGGTGTATCCAATCGAAGCAAAGGAGAAAGAAAAACAAGGCAAAGAGTGTGAGTTAACCAACGGCGTCCACAAAGAAAGCATGGGAGCTCAACAAGTGGAAGGGGATGACATGATGAGCCCTTGCCATGAGGTCTAAATCAAGATTGTTACATGCATTTATCATGTGAAGAAGAAAGTAGAAGAAGAGGATCCTTCTTCTAATCTGGTTATATATAACTCACTTGTATGAGAGAGAGGAGAGATAATTGTGTTTAAATTTTCTAGTTTTTTTATATCAAGAGTGTGTAATGAAGAGGATTGAGGGGCTCATGTTCTTCCTATACATAAACATTAATGGTGGTAGTTTGGTGCAATACCTTTTGGCATGGATAAAGTTTCAAACAAGTTGCAAATACCATATTCAATGAAATCAGTTGCCAGTGAAAAGCTTGAGATAGTTTGGGCCTTTAGATTTGAACACAACATCAATTTCATGTAATATTTTTAGCAGAAAACTAATAATTAATTAAATCTAATTTATTTTTGTTCATATAGAATGCATGTGTTGTATGTACTTAATTAGATAGTAATTAATATCAGTGAGATCATAGTGTCACTTAAGACTTGAAGCAAATTTTCATAATTTGGCTAACTTATTTTATATACATATATAATCAATTGGCTCGAAACCAAGGCATTCGAGATCGATGAATTTCATGTTGATTTTGTAATTAATTACAAATTTATATGCAACCACACATGAATAATGAACTTCGGATGAATAGAGATTCAAATCTAAATGATTGTTATGACAATTAACATCATAGATTTCTAGCTTTAAGGATTTTTTTTTCATCCATCATTTTGTATTGTGCTTAGATTAACAGTTTAAATTGACTAATTGGTTCTGCTCTTTTCTATAAATCAACCATCAATTCTTTAAACCTAGCTCAGCTGGTATAACTTTCCTATCTAACATGAGAGGCCGTTCCCGAAAAGGGTGCATCCAGATAAAAAATAGAATGGGTTTAAACTAATCTTATCATCATCATTTTTAATTGGCATGAAAAGAAGGTTAAAGGATAAATTGTCAAAATGGCCCCGGCCTGCTTCAAACTTGTGTAAAAATCCTCGGACTTCTGCTCTTGTTAAAAAAACCCTGGGCCTAATTAATTAAAACCCGTAACGACAAGTCAACCACCTTCGCATTCCTAATCCGGTGAAAGGTACGGAGGGGATTGAAATCCGGTAATTAACGAAAACGACTGACCAACGGAAGAAGAGTTGCACCCGGCTGGTCACGTAATGACAGTGTCCAATATACTATTATTTTTCTTTCTTTCTTTTTTATATACTAGTTGCATGTAATATCTAAAAAGTTGCATGTAGTATCTAAACAGTTGCCTGTAGTATCTAAGAAGTTGGAGGGAATAAGGTCTAAATGAAATGCGGCCCATGTTTTTTCACAAAGATTTTAAGCAATAGGCATTTCCCAACAATTTTGAAAATATCAGAGGTTTTAGACAACTTGTGAGCGGACCTGGGATTTTTTGACAATTTAGAAGTTTAAATCAAGTTGCAAAAGTTATTACAGAATAAAAAAGTTTGAAACTTTTTGGGTGAGAAATGCTAGTACGGAACACGTATGCGGTGAATGTGGTGCCACGTAGGCATGTTAGGATTGAAGTGGTCACGTGCAGGCATCACGTGAGCGTTGCCATGGGGATTCTGTTGCGGCGCCCACGCAGCGGGAAATGTGAGTGGGTCCCGCTTTTAGGGGGGGCGGGGGACTTTATAATGGTTCAGTTTGGACAGTTCGGATCGCGTCACTCGCGAAGGAAGTTACGCAATTCTCACTTCGTCCTTTGTTTTGCTCATTAGGCATTACACAACTATTCAACGAATGTATTTCAAATAGGCTTTTTTACTGAAAACTTCCAACGGGTTTGGACGATTTTAATAAAACTCTCATTATTTTTAAAACTATAAAGAAACTTACATAAGTTAACGGTGTTAAATTTAACAGTAAAAGACTATTTCACCTTTATCATGGAACAAATAACCAATTATTACCTATATTAATAATATTTTATATACTTATTAACTATTAATTAAATAAATTAATATATATTTTGTTGAGAGAGAGGGGGGGAGGGGCGGGGGCATCAGAGACGGGGCAGGGAGGTTGGAAAAGGGCTTAGAGATATAGGCAAGGGAGTTGAGAGATGGAGGGGAACTGAAGGGAGAGACGGGTTTGTAGCGGTGGCGGCGGTGATGATTGTGGCGATGGTGGTTGAGGCGGTGGTGATAATGGTGGTGGTGGGGCTAGAGGGAATCTGGGGCAGAGGAGAGGACTGGAGGTAGGGACGGGTAAGGGAGGCAAGGGGCTGGAGTAAGGGAGGGGGCGTCCGAGGAAGATGGTGGTGGTGTTGTTGAAGAAGATGAGGAGGAAGAAGATGGCGGCGGCGGCGGCGGCGGCGTGGATGATGATGATGTTGATGGCGGCGGCCGCGGGTTGAGAAGAGGAGTAAGATGGTGATGAAGGTGTTGATGATGATGGTGGTTGTGGTAGAGAAAAAGAAGATGGTGATAGTGGGAGCCGGTGGCGGTGGTGGTGATTGCGGCGGAGGAGAGAGGAGGAAGGGGACAGAGGTAGGAGGAGGAGATGATGAGAATGACGATGATGATCTGAGGTGATGATGATGAAGATGAAGAAGAAGAAAGAAGAAGGAGAAGATGTTGATGGAAGTCGGTGGCGGAGGTGGTTGCGGCGGTGGAGACGGTGTTGCTGGCTCCGAAGCCATTGCCGGCGATGATGGGAAAGAGAGAAAAAGGGTGGGTTTTTTTAAAAAATTATTTATTTTAGTTTTATTTTGAAATTAGGGTTTAGAGTTAAAGAGGGGAAATTTGGGGATTTTTTAATCTTTATGCTAAGCTGCAATTTAGTTGACAGGGCTGACGTGACACCGTTGGGTTTGATAATTTCTTGATACTTTTAAAAGTAATTAGAGTTTTCTTAAAATGACCTAAATCCGTTGGGAGTTTTCAGTAACTAAGCCTTTCAAATATGAGGATAATGGAGGAGAGGTGCCATATGAGGGAATTTCCGCGTCGAAAAATTATACCCTCCATGATTTTTTTCGACAATCAACATCAATCAACTCCATCTTTATCATCGAACATTCAAAATTTAATGTGGTTCTACCATTTTTTCACCGTTGATTTGGTGGGTCCAAAATTAACGGTTTAGCGAAAATAAAACTTTTTACATTGCTTATTCAACGGTGAAAAAAATGGTAGAATCACATGAAATTTGGTTTATTCACATCTTAGATGGTAAAGATGAGGATGATGAATTTTGATCGCCGTAATGGTTCTATGACTTTATCATTCGGAAATATGACAAATAATCTCAACATTTTTAGGTTAGGGAATCTACCCTCCAAACCATCTGCTTATATTCTTGATGTCTGTTTCATTGATGAGATCGCTCCCGATGATTATGAATTCGATGAGTTTTTGTTTGAGTCTGCTGATTGCGACGCCGAGAGTGTATCCGAGGATTTACCCTTTGCCGATGATCTTGATTCATGAAATCCCGCACATAATGAACCACACTCTAATGTTTTTAGTTCCATAATTCTCGAAGAACCACAATCTGAGTTAGGTTCTTCTATAGATGAGTTTGATAGGGTTTCTGAGTTTCTTCCCTCTACGATTCCTAACGACTCGAGTTATTTGTGTCCTTATGCAACACAAATCAACTTTGAAGTTTTCACACTTATTAGTGAGTCCGACGATTCACCCGATGTCGATGCCGATTCTGATTCTTTTCTTTCCAATCAGATGCTCACTGGTAGGGATTTTGATTTCTACAACGATAGCTTTGAGGACATTTTTGTGGACGAACTCACATTTCTATAGGAGTTAGATAATATGCTCGATGATGCTGCACCATCATTTCAAGAGAGGCCTTTTGCGTTCGATGATTTCGCTCCACCTTCTCTCACTCCCACATGTCAGGACCTTATTCTTCCATCCATACCTTATCGGGCACCTTTTCGTATTCTCTTCCACACACTCTTTCATCTACATCAACCGAGACCTAAAACTAAAAATTTACAGTCTCGAGTACTTTTCTTCTCTTTCCGCCATCCTAATTTCTACCAACCTTAGCCGTACGATGATGTAATTTTTAATCAGTTTGTATTGACTTTTGGGTTGTGTAAAGCTTTGTATATTAATGATATGTTCGCTCCTCTTACTTTGAACTTCAACTGCTAAACATGACAGTGAGGACACTGTATGATTTAAGTTACTATCTTTTGCATTGCATGTTTATTTTCTGTATTGAATTTGTACATTTAATTTTGTTGGATATATGTATGCCCTAGAGGCCATTATATGATAGTGGATGTATCGGTATGTGTGTATATATATATTTACGGGACATTCTTGCTCGACATGATAGTATGCTATCTGGTTGTACTTTATCTTGACATGTTCTTTTGATCTTGCATATTACTCATTTGGTACATATTGATAAAACCCTTAGGATATTTACTTGACTACTGGGATTATGATGTGGATCATACTAGTGGGACATCTGTAATTTATAAGCATATCCTTGAAATGTTCCTAGTCGTGGGTGTATCGAGACGGGGCATCGATATTCCAGAGTAGACTAGCGTATACGGTTCTTGTCCCATATGATGGGTGATGGATGATCCCATATCCATCTGGTGTGCTAACACCAAAGTGTTAGTTATATGTATGCTCTATAGGCCATTATTGTACATACGTTGTATATTGTAGTGGATGCTTGGACATATATAGGGAGGACTTTCTTACTCGACATGATAATATGATATCTGGTTACTCTTTATCTTAACATGTACTCTGATTATCTCTATGTCACATGTTGATAAAGCCCTTAGGATGAGTACTTGACTACCAGGACTATGATGCAGATCATACTAGTGGGGACAGTGTAGTCGCCAAGTACATCCTTCAAATGTTCCTAATCGTGGGAGTACCAAGACAGGGTATCGATACTCCAGAGTAGACTAGCGTATGCGCTTCTTGACCCATATGATGGGCGATGGATGATCCCATATCCATTGGTGTTTGACATCAGAGAAGGTATACGGGTGCTCAGTGGAGACTGGGTATACTGGACGGACTCGCCGAGAACTCCTAGATGGTATTATACCTCACGTCAGATGGCAGTTCTCTGGTGACACTGGTACAGGTTAGTCTGTAGACCCGAGATCGTCATAGAGTCTTGTGTGATTCCCACTGTGCTTTGATTTCCACCTCACCAAGTCCATGAGGTCGTGCAAAACGGTGGCTTTTGGGTACAGTCCCGAATCACATGAAGGCAATGAGCGATAGGAGGGGTTTCGTTTCTCCCGGTATAGGGGGTTGATGTTGCGCTGTGTTCGATTGGCTATAACTGGAAATCCCTGGCTAGAGTTTCTGAGATTTACTGGTAAGTCTTATCAGTAGTTTCTCGAACTGTTATAGATCTCATATCGACACGACTTATCAGTTATTGGGGTATAACGTTTACCACCCCTAGACTGCATATGCGACATATCAGATGAAGAGACCGGACTGTACGGGAGTGTTACTGATTGGATCCACAGGAGAATGTACAGGCTTGCTTGTTGATCTTCTGATCGCTCAATACCCGGGTGGCCGTTACGTTTAGCAGACCGCTTGCGGCTTGTAGGTGTTTGATATGATCATCACCTACTGCCGGCGTATTGACGAGTCTTTAGAGCCCTACACAGAGGTTTCCTGGCTCAAGCGAAACGGAGTAGGAGCACATATGTGATATGTGCAGGACCGAGATTGATACGTGTATGTGATACCGCATTCTATTCTCGCGATGTGTGACATGATTGATTATATGTGATATAACCGAGTTATCGGATCAAGCGTTGATTCGATAAGATGTTGCATTTCATGTTAGTCGGTTATATGCGATATAGCCGGATTATTAAATCAAGAGTTGATTTGATAATTTAATGTATAATTATATATTTGATATATTATATTACATTAACTAATATTTGGCTCACTAATGATTTCTTTTCTCACTTGGTGTGCACATTATATATATGTGATATGTATATTTGTGTACATGTATTGTGTCATGCTTGATGATACATACAAGATGGGTGTATGAGATTAATACCATATTAGGGTTAAGTTAGGGTTTCTATTTATGTTAAGCTAATTCAAAAGAGATTGAGTTTGTTATGCTAAAGCTTGGACAAAAGCTTTTGGATGAGTTTTGACAAAGTCAACTCTTTTGTCTAGTTAAAGATATTTATCAAACCCAACCCTTAACCATAGTGTGTGGTTATTTCTCTACATGAGTTAAGCATGATAGCTTTAACTCAACCATGGGTGCATAATTCATTTGGATGAATTATTCATGAGTTCTTCTTCTTCTTCTTCTTCAAGCTCCATGAAAAGCTTTCTAGCTTCAATGGAGGTATGAGAAATAAAGTGAGAAAATCAATTCTAAAGTGAGCCCACCTCCTACTTCTTCATCCTCTACCACTTGCCATATAGTAGAGTGTGTTCTCTTCACAAAGTTCATGACCTAGTGAAGGAATAGCTTGAGTTAGTGTCTCCTCGACGTAGATCATCTTCGGCCTCAAAGTCATCGAAGCAAGCACGTTCGTTTCTTCATAGAGCCTCTCTAGAGTCCGGAGTTTACGATCGCAGCGAAGGGGACTACTACACGGAGCAATTTGAAGTGAAGGACCGGTCTACAAAGGTTGTAATCCCTAACTCTTAGATATAAAGTTGTTTACATGCATGTTTAACCCTAAGTCTCTAGTTAAGATCTTGGTTTGGGTTTGTTTAGCACCCCAAAAATATTAAAGTAGCATGATTGATGCTTGCCAAAACCATCATAATGTGCTATACTAACCCTACAGTGGTATCAGAGCCAAGCTAGAGTATTAGGCGATGTGTAGACGAAGTTAGAAGTCCGATCGAACTCCGAAACCCCGATAAATCCCCTTCTCTGGAAATTTTTTCAAAAGTTGAAATGTTTCTTATTAAAAATACTCAGAAAATCATGTAGAGAATTTTAAGAATTACTGTGAAGTACGAAACCCTATCTCCCTCAAAGGACCGCGGAACCGCGGCTAAACCATGCGTTTCGCGGCGGTTCCACGGCCAACTTTGGGAATTGGGGGCTAATACTTCATGGTTATATTCTTGGGTATTTTTCATGCTTCTGGGAATTTTTAGTTATACTCAAGTGTTGAGCCTTCTGGGGTATATTGGGAACTCGTTGATTAGATCGGATAATTTAACTTCGTTTAAGTTTTCCAGGTAATTTAGAACGTGTTAAAAAGTTCGAACGGATATCAATAACTCATTTTTCCCCTGCTGGAAAATTTCCAAGTGTTGGATTTTTTCCTTAGTTAAAGAACATTCACAGTCGTGCAAGTAACGCGATGGACCCTCTAGAAGAACACAAACCTTAATTCGATTATGTGACCGTCTGAACCGCCTCTAAACCTTAGGGTTTGGGACAGTACGGCGTTGCCACATGTGAGGCGTTGGTTTGACCCTTTTACGGCTGGACCATTGGTACTGTGGCATGTGATGGATGCTTTTAAACTAAGTTCAAGTGTTGAGCAAAAAGGGAAATTTTGGGTGTTTGTTTATTCGATTGGAAAATTTAACATTGTCTATTTATCTGGAATATGATACAATATTTGGAATCCACAAGTAGTTATGAGATAACTAATTTGAATGTTATAAATCTAGCAGTTTAGTCTCATTTGATCGGTTGCCATGGGATTTTGATGTGATCAAAAGTCCGTCGCAATCACGTAGCGTATGCGGATACTCGCCGAGTAAACTTAATAGATAGCCATACCCCATAACCCCGACCAAGTGACTGTAGGAGAACCCCGTCGCCAAAAGCATCCGTTCGGATGCTCGCGGCAGCGGTGTTCCGCCTTAGTGCACTCTGTCGACGGCATCCGGGGGTGCGGCCGTCTACAAAAGTTTCCGACGAGCATTTGATCAGGATGTCGGGAATCTTGTTGAATTGCCCGACTAGATATTGAAAAGTATTTTCGAGATCGAGACTAAAATGCGGGGTTTATAATTGTTAGGCATGCGATATCTAAGGAATTCATTTGGTTAGGCTTGAGATGTCTAAGGAAGTTGCGGATTCCAACTGTTGTAGTTTTACACTTTCTTTTCTGCGACCGTAAGTGTAATATATGGTGTATCGCCGGTTTCGTTGCTATACATCAACGACAATTGGGATACGCATATTTACTTACGTTGATGACATGTGATGTTATGTGTTGCTGTGATATGTTATATTGGATCGTCGTGTTTTGAATAGCCGGGGGTTTAATGCGAGATGAGGGTTTTTCAATTTCATTCATGTAAAATTCATTGTATGTAATATTCTTTTATTGGGGCACTTCCGGGTTGAGGATGATGTCACCATTGTATATTATTTACTTTTCCGCATTAGGATAGACCCAAGGCGAGGAGCACATGTAACCGGGTTCTAGGGTCCAGTGGAAGACCATCTCGAGGAGTCGAGACTGGGTGTCCTAACTCTAGAATTGGTAGGGTTGCTTGCCGCTCTCGTAGGGGTCTAGAGATGTGGGTTTGGCTATTCATCGCGACCGTGGAATCCGCGTTTTATACAGGCTCGCATAAAACACGGAAATCCTAGTATATCCAATATTTCATATATGTTCTTCTGCTGCAATGTTCTGTGATGAGATCATATTACTGCCTGAGACGAATATTTATATTATATATATGAGATATATATTGTATATTGTTGATTTCGTTTCAAATGTGATACTTGTGAAGCATAATAAAATAAAACTTCATTAATGAGATTAATGAAACTAAAAGAAACCTAAAGATATTATAGAAACTTGTCTCAAAAATTGGTAGTTTGAGTTCTTGCTTTGCATAGCGGTGTTCCTTGTAGAATATCCAGCACCTTATTCGATAAGGAAAGAGCCGAGATCCCTTCACTGGGAGTGACCTCTTTAGCGAAATTAGCAGATGCTACAAACTCGCTTTGTCTTTTGATTGTTTCTATAGTTTTTGCTTTGCATAGTGATATTTGTGAAATATCCCGCACCTTATTCGATGAGGAAAGAGCCGAGATCCTTTCACCGGGAGTGACCTCTTTGGGAAAACTAGAAAAGGCCTAAAAAACATTCCATTTAAAATCACTCGATTCTACAACGATATCAAGTTCATTACGCAAAGGGTTTTCTTAAAAACCTGTCGTAGGCCTCTGTCATTTTAGGAAGTAGAGTACCTAGTATTCGTGTTGCGTATGTCGACTATAGTTGAGGCATAGTGTACGGTAGCTAAGTGATGTCTTCCTACACAGCATATAATGCGTTTAATTAGGACAGTCATGTGATTATGTCGACCATAGTTGAGGGTCATGTGAGTGGGTCTAATTAATCATGAAATGACGGGAAGAACTTGACTAGTGCTTATGATATGTTGACCATAGTTAAGGTCATAAGTACTAGGGGCAAAATATTATCGGGAATTTCAAGTGTTGAAATTTGCAATGAGATTGCATACCTTCTATGAGATAGTTGGATCCCGATACCCACTGCGAGTAAGAGTTACTCCTGGGAGAGTTTTACACATTGCAATTAGCCGATCGAGTAGGTGTCTAGAAAGGTGTTAACGGTGTTATGCCTCTGGGAAAACGAGGTTTATTTTAATTAGGTCCGTGTAAAAGCACGGGGAACTTCCCTCAAAGTACCGGCACTGGCCTGGCTGAAAGATTGGCGAACTTGCAGGGTGTAATTAATTCCGGCTAGTCTTTCCTTTTAGGGTTTGAAGGAAGATTTGACTAAAACAGTGGGAGACATCCTGATTAGATATATTAATAACCAATCTAATCTTACAAGAGCATACGCTGAGTGTTTTCTTCTATCTCTCTCCTGGTAGCAACTATGTCACGCCTTAATCAAGATAATAATACGGATGTATTAACCGAACCCGCTTGTTATACTGCGCTAGGGAACGTTGGTCCCGCACCAATTTATAATTGTTATAAGACAGAGTAAGAAATAGGGGATTACCAGAATTCCCGTGCCGCCCAAACGAAGAAAGTACATGCTAATGCATCTTCTTCGGGTGTGTTCATTACCGAGAACTGTTTCTCAGTATCCTTTACGTCCTGGGTATGAAATACCGGATCATGATCCCACAAATGTAATTTGTTACATGGGCTACAGATAGGTAGAGAGCTGAGAACGGGTGATAAGTTTCAAGAGTTGAAATGATGCAAGTGTTGCAGCTAAGCCTGTTGGCAGTTATCACCCTGTATTATTAGAATGCATTGATTCTGAACGAATGTTATTAAATACCGAACCTGATATACAATATCATACTAGTCTCGTTATTAGTAAAGAAGGATATAATTTTGTATTGTTGGATAATGTTTTAAACATTTCCTATATCAAGAGTTGATCGGTTCAGGCACATTATCTAAAAGTATAGACGTTCTAAATCAAACCACAGTTCTTAACGTATAGAACACACAAAAGAGGAAGAGTTCAGAAATGAACGAATCCTTCTTGAGGCATTGTAGACTAGATCATATCAATGCGACCCGACTAACTGAAGTTACATAAAGATGCATATTTAAATTAGTTTGGACTCACATCTTGTAAAACTTGCCGGTCATGTCACAAAGATAAAATAACCACAGTTTCGTTTATTAGAAATAGAGAAAGAGTTAGTGAACTCTTAGGATTGATACATGCTGATGTATGAAAGTCCCCTGTCTATATATGCCAGGACCGGTTCTTTGTACTTCATTACATTCACTGATGATCTCTCAAGATTCAGGCATATGTTCCTGTTGAAACACAAGTCTAAAGCTTTTGAGATAATCACAGAATATAAGTTAGAAGTAGAGAACCAAAAACCGGGTATAAGTATTATGTCCTTTGATTTGATCAAGGAGGAGAATACTTGAGCACGGAATTCTTGGACTATTCTAAAGGAGAATGGGATTCTCTCTCAGCATTACTCCTCCGTATACACCACAGCACGTCGGTGTATCGAGGCAGAGCAATCTCACCCTATGTGATATGGTGTGCTCTATGATGAGTACTACTGAGATGCCTATTTTCTTTTGGGGTTATGCACTTGAGAAGTTGCATACCTATTGAATAGGGTTCCAACCAAATCAGATGCCTACCACTCCATAAGTGATATGGTATGGGAAGAGCCCATCTCTTAAAGAAGTTAAGATTTGGGGTTGTCCGGCCTATGTCAAAAGCAAAATCCGGACAAGCTCGAGGCAAGGACAGTTCTGTGGAAGTTTGTTGGATATCCCAAGTATTAGCAAGGGAATATCTTCTACCAAACTGAGGAACAAAAGATGTTTTGTTTTCTCAGAATGCCACCTTTTTGGAAAGGGAATTTCTTGTGAAGAAATTAGTGGTCATAAGGTAGAACTGGAAGGAGTTCCAGCTATACAAACTGCAGCTGATGATTTGGTAAACTAGGAGGATTCAATAGTTTCCAACGAACCTCAGCCTCTCCGCCGATCTGGTAGGGTTCCCCATCCACCTGAGAGATACTTCGGTTTCTCTATGACAGTAGGAGAGAGGATTGCATCATGAGATGATGACCTAGCTAGTTTCGAGCAGGCCATCAGGAGTGGTGACTCTGTGAGAATGGCTGGATGCTTAGCGATCTGAGATGGAATCCTTATACACCAACAAAGTATGGACTTTGGTTGCTTTATCTGAAGGGTTAAATCCCCATCAGGAGCAAGTATATCTTGAGAAGATTACTTGGTGTACATAGAAAAGTTGAGACTTTCAAAGCCATGCTTAAGTCCATCCAGATCCTACTTGCCACTGCTACATACCATGATTACGATATCTGGCGGTTGGGTGTCATGACAGCTTTTCTAAATGATGATTTAGAAGAGAGCGTCTATAAGCACACAGCCAGAAGGCTTCGTAGACAGTGGGAGCAGCGGAAACGTGTGCAAGATGTTTTATGTGATAAATCAGGCATCACGGAGTTGGAACGTCTGTTTTGATGTAGTAGTCAAAGAGTTTGACTTCATCAAAATGGTAGATGAACCAAGTATATACAAAAAGGTAGTAGGGAGTATGGTGTTGATCCCCGTATAGTACGTGGATGACATACTCTTGATAGGGAAGAAGTTACCTATGCTACGCTCGGTCAATCTCCTCTTATCACAAAGATTCTCCATATAGGATCAAGGTGATACCTCCTAAATCCTGGGTTTTGGATCTATGAGATAGATTTAATTGGATGTTAGGATTCTCACTAGTTGTAGTAAGATGGTATCAATCGATCCTGGGGAGAATCACTGGAAAGGTTCCAGGGTGATAAGGACGACTGAATGTCAGTCACAGGCATTTTCTTTACCCTCAGTGGAGGGACGGTATGTTGGAAGTGTTCCAAGCTAGATACCGTGACATACTAGACGATTAAAGGCAAGATACATCGTTACCAAGGATGCTACCAAAGAGGCAATCTGGATACATTTTAGTTCATGAGATGAACTTCGTTCCTGCCATTGTGTGACAATGGAGTTGTGGCTTATGCCAAGGAACCCCCATCCCATTAAAGATCCAGACATATTCTAAGGTAGTATCACCTGATCATGGAGATGGTTGATCTCCAGGGAGATCGAGGTTAGGAGAGCAGACACAGAGGGCAACAGCGCGGATCCACTCACAAAGGCCTATTTCCCAGTAGAGACTTTTATAGGATGGTTGAGTATGAGATACTTCAACCACAGCTTATTGTTGGGTATGAGATACTACAACAGATGGCCCTAGTGCAAGTGGGAGATTGTTAGTTATATGTATGCCCTAGAGGCCATTACTGTACATACGTTGTATATTGTAGTGGATGCTTGGACATATATAGGGAGGACTTTCTTGCTCGACATGATAGTATGCAATCTGGTTACTCTTTATCTTAACATGTACTCTGATTGTCTCTATGTCACATGTTGATAAAGCCCTTAGGATGAGTACTTGACTACCAGGACTATGATGCAGATCATACTAGTGGGGACAGTGTAGTCGCCAAGTACATCCTTCAAATGTTCCTAGTCGTGGGTGTACCGAGACAGGGCATCGATACTCCAGAGTAGACTAGCGTATGCGCTTCTTAACCCATATGATGGGCGATGGATGATCCCATATCCATTGGTGTTTAACATCAGAGAAGGTATACGGGTGCTCAGTGGAGACTGGGTACACTGGACGGACTCGTCGAGAACTCCCAGATGGTATTATACCTCACGTCAGATGGCAGTTCTCTGGTGACACTGGTACAGGTTAGTCTGTAGACTCGAGATCGTCATAGAGTCTTGTGTGATTCCCACTGTGATTTGATTTCCACCTCACCACGTCCATGAGGTCGTGCAAAACGGTGGCTTTTGGGTACAGTCCCGAATCACATGGAGGCAATGAGCGATAGGAGGGGTTTCGTCTCTCCCGGTATAGGGAGTTGATGTTGCGCTGTGTTCGATTGGCTATAACTGGAAATCCCTGGTCAGGGTTGCTGAGATTTACTGGTAAGTGTTATCAGTAGTTTTTTAAACTGTTATAGACATCATATCGACACGACTTATCGGTTATTGGGGTATGACGTTTACCACCCCTAGACAGCATATGCGACATATCAGACGAAAAGACCGGACTGTACGGGAATGTTACCGATTGGATTCACAGGAGAATGTGCAGGCTTGCTTGTTGATCTTCTGATCGTTCAATACCCGGATGACCGTTACGTTTAGCAGACCGCTTGCGGCTTGTAGGTGTTTGATATGATCATCACCTACTGCCGGCGTATTGATGAGTCTTTAGTGTCCTACACAGAGGTTTCCTGGCTCAAGCGAAACGGAGTAGGAGCGCATATGTGATATGTGCAGGACCGAGATTGATGCATGTATGTGATATCGCATTCTATTCTCGTGATGTGTGACATGATTGGTTATATGTGATATAGCCGAGTTATCAAATCAAGCGTTGATTCGATAAAATGTTGTATTTCATATTAGTCGGTTATATGTGATATAACCGGATTATTAAATCAAGAGTTGATTTGATAATTTAATGTATAATTATATATTTGATATATTATATTACATTAACTAATATTTGGCTCACTAATGATTTCTTTTCTCACTTGGTGTGCACATTGTATATATGTGATATGTATATTTGTGTACATGTATTGTGTCATGCTTGATGATACATACAAGATGGGTGTATGAGATTAATACCATACTAGGGTTAAGTTAGGGTTTCTATTTATGTTAAGCTAATTCAAAAGAGATTGAGTTTGTTCTGCTAAAGCTTGGACAAAAGCTTTTGGATAAGTTTTGACAAAGTCAACTCTTTTGTCTAGTTAAAGTATTTATCAAACCCAACCCTTAACCATAGTGTGTGGTTATTTCTCTACATGAGTTAAGTATGATAGTTTTAACTCAACCATGGGTGCAATAATTCATTTGGATGAATTATTCATGAGTTCTTCTTCTTCTTCTTCAACCTCCATGAAAAGCTTTCTAGCTTCAATGGAGGTATGAGAAATAAAGTGAGAAAATCAATTCTAAAGTGAGCCCACCTCCTACTTCTTCATCCTCTACCACTTGTCATGTAGTAGAGTGTGTTATCTTCACAAAGTTCATGACCTAGTGAAGGAATAGCTTTAGTTAGTATTTCCTCGACGTAGATCATGTTCGGCCTCAAATTCATCGAAGCAAGCACGTTCGTTTCTTCATAGAGCCTCTCTAGAGTCTGGAGTTTACGATCACAGCGAAGGGGACTACTACACGGAGCTATTTGAAGTGAAGGACCGGTCTACAAAGGTTGTAATCCCTAACTCTTAGATGTAAAGTTGTTTACATGCATGTTTAACCCTAAGTCTCTAGTTAAGATCTTGGTTTGGGTTTGTTTAGCATCCCAAAAATATTAAAGCAGCATGATTGATGCTTGCCAAAACCTTCACATGGTGCTATACTAACCCTACACAAAGATTGTATAAGGGTGCTCAGTGAAGACTGGGTACACTGAACGGACTTGCTGAGAACTCCTATGTGGTATTATATCTATCACCGGATAGCAGTTCTTAGGTGACACTAGTACATGTTAGTCTGTAGACCCAAGATTGTCATAGAGTCTTATGTGTCCTCCCACTGCACTTTGATCTCCACCGTACCACGGCTCTTCTGAGTCGTGCAAACAGGTGGATTTTGGGTACAGTCCCAAGGCACGTGGAGGCAATGAGCGATAGGAGGGGTTTCGTCTCTCCCGGTATTGGGAGTTGATGTTGTGCTATACTCGATTAGCTATAACAGGAAGTCCCTGGCCAGGGCTGCTGAGATTTACTGATAAGTGTTATCAGTAGTTTCTCGATCTGTTATGAGCCATACACCGGCATGACTTATTGAGTTATTGGGGTCGACGATTCCATCCCTAGACTCGATATGCAGCATATCTGATGAAGAGACCGGACTGTACGGTAAGTGTTACCAGTTGTCTCGACGGGGGTTTTGACAGGCTCGCTTGTTTTTCTTCTGATCGCTCAATACCTGGGTGGCCGCTACGTTTAGCTGACCGCTTGCGGCTTGTGGGTGTTTGATGTGATCATCAGCTACTGCCGGCGTATTGACGAGTCTTAGAGTCCCACACAGGAGTTTCCTAGCTCAGGTAAAACGATGTGGTGTGCATATGAGATATGCGCGGGAGCTCGATTAAATGCATGTATATGATAACGTGTTTTAATCGGGCGTTTTCTATTGGTCGGGTCGTATGAGATATGACCGGTTTATTAAATCAAGTGTTTATTTAATATTGACTTTTATCTCATTTATATAAACCTTTTCTTTTTGGATGTGTGTGCATGTATGCACATACACATGTTGATGTGAATGCATACATACATGCATACATGTGTCATGGTTGTTGATACACTAGAGATGGCAATGCAAGACTCACATGGTAGATAAATATGTATATGTATTTTCATTATTGAGAAAAAGAAATGATTAAATCATGGTTGATTTTTCTTCATCACTATTCTTTACTTGACCAAAGTAAGACCATGGTTTAATTTCATTTGCTCTTTAACTCACATATGAAAATATCTTGATATTTATTAACCATGATTTGGATATGAGTGTGACTCATATATCTATTTTTCTTTTCTCATTTATCTTGAGAATTATCATTATCACAAATGAGCTCAAGCTTGCCATCTTCTTCTTCTTCATCTCTCACGCTCTCTTGAGATTTCTAGTGTGTGAGTGAGATAAAAAGAAAGGGTTTTGAAGTGAGAAAACAAACCACATCATCATTCTATACTAGTTTAGCCCATTAGTTTAGAGTGTTAGCTCCACTTCCTCATTGATCAAGTGAAGTAAGGAGCTTTGAGTAAAGGGACTTTGGGTGGATCATCGTGGACTTGGAAGGTCTCTACCGAGCCGGTTCAAACTCTCAAGGATCCAAGGAGTCAAGAGAAGATGTCTACAAAGGATGTATTCTCTTCACTTAGTGATAGTTTTCTTGTAGTATGAGATACTATTTGTTGTTACCCTATTTTTTCTAGTTCGATTCCTAGGTTAGTTTGTTTAGCACCTCCTAAAATTTTAATATGGCATGTGTGATACTTGTGAAACCCTAGGTAAGGTGCTAAAGAAACCCTACAGTGGTATCAGAGACAAGCTAGAAATTTAGACGATGTTAAATATTACGAAACCGAAACAACTCCGAAAAATACGGATTTCTGGAAGCCTAGAATCTGCTCTCTGTCGATTTAAAAACGAACTGTAAAAATTATTTAAACAACTGCAGAAGACTGTATGTGATACATATAGAACACAGAAGAAAAATGGGGCCATTCCACCGAATTTCACCCGAGCACCAAGCTCAAAAAACCGAGCAAGCCGGCCCAGACTTGTCCATTTCGCCTCGTTTTTCTTCTGTGCTCTGGTGTGTAGGTTTTGGGGTTTCAGGTATTGTTTGTTTAGCCCAAATTTTCATGTGATGATAATTGTGCTTAGGGGCTTATTCGGAGTGTTTCATAGTCATAATTTTAACATTGTATTGGTAACATGGACGACGTTTAACAGTTCGAACGAATATCACACACCACCTCATTACGCTCGCTGGAAATTTTCAAGTGTTGGAATTTCCCAAGTTGAACATATTCGAAAGATCGTGTAAGCATACCTATGGACCCTCTAGAAGAACATAACCCTAACTCGATCCGATGACCATGGAACCGTGACTAAATCTTAGGGTTTTCCGTAGTCCTGTGGTGCCATAGATGAGGCAAGGGTTGACCCTTCTACGGCTGGTCCATCGACACCATGGCAAGTTTTTTGGGTATTTTAATTTTGCTCAAGTGTTGAGCTCTCGGGGTAATTTATGGATGTTTGTTGATTCGATCGAAACGTTTAACATTGTCTTGATATATGTGAAAGTGTTGATTCCAATTGTTGTTATTTTTCACTTTCTTTTCTGCAACCGTAAGTGTAGTATGTGGTGTATCGCCGTTTTTGTTGCTATATATCGACGACAATCGGGATACGTATATTTACTTACGTTGATGACATGTGATGTTATGTGTTGCTGAGATATGTTGTACAGGATTGTCGTGAATGAATGGCCGGGGGTTTTATGTGAGATGAGAGTTTTTATTTTCATTCATGTAAAATTCATTATATGTAATATTCTTTTATTTGGGGCATCTCCGGGTTAAGGATGATGTCACCATTGTTGTATATTATTTACCTTTCCGCATTAGGATAGACCCAAGGAGAGGAGCATAAGTGATCGGGTTCTAGGGTTCAGTGGGAGGCCATCTCGAGGAGTCGAGACCGGGTCTCCTAAACTCTAGAATTAGTAGGGTCACTTGCCGCTCTCGTAGGGTTTTAGGGGTGTGGGCTTGGCTATTCATCGCGACCGTGGAATCCGTATTTTCTATTGATGGCTAAATACAAAATACGGATCTCCTAGAATATTCTATATTTTCATATGTGCTTCTGCTGCTGATATTCTATGAAGTGATCACTTTACATGATGAGACGAATGGTATTATATATATGATATATAATAAACGTTGCTTATGTTTTGCATCCGCGTTAGTCCCGTCCCTCTATGCCGTTAGTTAAGTAACCTAACGGTGCATAACGGGACATTGTGGCGAATGCATATGGCATAAGCGTACGTTCTATTTTCGTTTTTTTCTGTGATGGCTTAACAACTTAAATGATGGGACTATATTAATGAGATTAATATAAAGAAAAATGAACCTAAAAGATATTGTAGAATCGAATTTGAAACCCACTCGGCTTTTTATGAAAAAGCAAGTTTTCAAAGTGCGGAGCTTAAGCCACTCCTTTTAAACCCATTTGATTCTACAACGATATCAAGTTCAAAGCGTTATAGGTTTTCTTAAAAACTACTCGCAGCCCTCCGTCATTTTAGAAAGTAGAGTACTTAGTATTCGTGCTGTGTATTTTGACTATAGTTAAGACGCAGTGTACGGTAGCTAAGTGATGTCTTCCTATACCGCATATGATGCGATTAGTTAGGATATTCATATGATTATGTTGACTATAGTTAAGGGTCATATGGGTGGGTCTAGTTAATCACGAAATGACGGGTAGAACTTGACTAGTACTTATAATATGTTGACTATAGTTAAGGTCATGAGTGCTAGGGGTAAAAACCTAATCGGGAGTTTCAAAAGTTAAAATTTGCAATGAGATTGCATACCTTCTATGTGATAGTAGGATCCCGATCCCACTGTGAGCAAGAGTTGCTCCCGGGAGAGTTTTGCACTTTACAATTAGCTAACACATTAGGTGTTTAGAAAGGTGTCAACGGGGCTACGCCTCTGGGAAAACGAGGTTTATTCTAATTAGGTCAGTGCGACAGCATGAGGAACCTCCCTCAAAGTACCGACACTGGCCTGGCTGAACGGTTAGCGAAGTTGTAGAATGTAATTAATCCCGGCTAATTTTCTTTTTAAAGGTTTTAAGGAAAATTTGATAAAAGCAGTGGGATACATCGATTAGAAAAGATAATAACCAATCTGATATTTACAAGAGGTTTCGCTGAGTGTATTCTTTTCTCTCTCTTAATGGCAGATACCTATAACAGGCCTTAAGCTTCTACTAGATAAAAACAAGCTGATCGGACCCAACTATAAAGACTGACTGAGGAATATTAACATTGCTCTCACATATGATAACATATCATATGTCCTCACAGCCGCAGCCCCACCTACCCCAGGCTCTGAATCTTTTGTTGCGGATAGGGAAATCCGCAAAACGTGGGATATTGACTGTGCCACTGCAAAATGCCTTGCGCTTGCATCGATGGACAATACACATCAAAAGCAACACGAGCAGATAGATGTTCAAACCATCTTTCTCCATATAAAAGAGTTGTATGGGGAGCAATCTCGGACCCTGAGATATGAAGCATCTCGAAAGTTTTTTCAGACGCGGATGGCTTCTGGCACACCAGTAGGCGATCACGTTTTGAAGATGATTGCTCTTATTGAAGAGCTTGAGGATCTCGGATGGACAATGGATAATGAACAGTATACTGATATTGTTCTTCAGTCTCTTTCCTATGCCTTTGCTCAATTCATAGTCAACTTCAACATGCACAACATGGAGAAGTCACTACCCGAACTTCTCAATATGTTGAGAAGTGCGGAGAGAACGCTTAAAGCGAAGTCCCCCACTGTGATTGTTGGAAAATCTTCCTCTTCCGTTCTAAAAGCCAAGGCCAAGGGAAAGAATAAGAAGAAATCCACCAAACCGAGTTGTGGAATCAAGAAGGCAAAGGGAAAGGACAAATCTAAAGCTACGGAGTCGGGGAAAGGAGAAAGTTTCTACTGCAAGAAGACGGGGCACTGGAAGCTGAACTGTACTGAGTAATCTCAAGAAAAAGAAGTATGGTGATACTTCAGCTTCAGGTGTGTTCATAACCGAAAACTGTTTTTCTATAAACTCTGCTTCCTGGGTATTGGATACTGGTTCGGGTTCTCATATCTGCAATTTTGTGCAGGCGTTGAGAAATAACAGAGTTTTGAAGACCGGTGATCATACTCTCCGAGTTGGAAATGGTTCCAATGTACATGCAGTTTCAGTTGGAGAGTATCACCTAGGGTTGCCGTCGGGTTGTATATTAGTTTTGAACCTATATTATTTTATACCAAGCATGCTTTGAAATATTATATCCATTTCCTTGTTAGACAATGAAGGATATCATTTTGTATTGCAGCATAATGTTATGAACATTAAACTGAATCAAGAGTTGATTGGTTGTGGTACACTAAATAACGGGATATATGTCCTTAATCAACACACGGTTTTCAACATACAACACACAAATAAAAGAAAATTTTCAGATATAAATGAAGCTTTTCTTTGGCATTGTATACTTGGTCATATTAATGAAACAAGACTAAACAAGCTTCATAAAGATGGATATTTGAATCCTTTTGAGTATAAATCTTATGCGACTTGTCAATCTTGTATCAAAGGGAAAATGACCAAAACTCCGTTTACTGGACATGGAGAAAAAGCTACCGAGCTCTTGGGCCTC
Organism: Agapanthus africanus; assembly: GCA_030015575.1. Taxonomy (NCBI): domain Eukaryota; kingdom Viridiplantae; phylum Streptophyta; class Magnoliopsida; order Asparagales; family Amaryllidaceae; genus Agapanthus; species Agapanthus africanus. The sequence goes on from CM057350.1 coordinate 229,610,229, forward strand.
ATACATAGTGATGTATGTGGGCCAATGTCTATACATGCAAGAGACGGTTTTTCTTACTTCATAACTTTTACTAATGATTTCTCAAGATTCGGTCATGTGTTTTTGTAAGTCTACGGTAGCACCCCGGCCGTCTATCCGAGGCTAAAATGCGGAAACGAAAGCTTTTCTTAAACTAGAAACCGGCGCTATCGTATGCTTAAAACCCGGATCGTCGGTGGTAGACTAGAAGAGGTTGGCTGAGGTGTCGAGCCTTTGGAAAAACGGAGAATAGGCTCGGAAGAAGGAAAGGTCTCAGCCGGGGTGTTATTGATTGATTTATCAGTATCATCAAACTCTTCCCCAACGTGATTGTCAAGCACTCTTCCAGATCTCAACGTGATTGCATCCACATGATGTGAATAGCCAGGATTGGGTAAAGGTTGAGCTGGAAGTTTCCCTTTTTCTCTCGCACTCATTTCGGCTTTTAGTTGTGCAATTTGTGCTTCTATCGATTTGATATTCTCATTTTGAGAGATAATGATCTTCATCACATTCTCGACGGAAGACTGCAAACTTGCCGTCCCTTGGATGGATTGTTTCATGAAAGTATCCAAGGTTTGTGCTAATGTAGAGGTATTATCTATACCGGTCAATTGCAAAGAGTTTTCATGTGGTGCAAAAGTGTTGGCCGGATTTTGGAAGTTTTGTGCTTGGAAGGGGTGCTGACTCAATTGAAGTGGTAGTTGCTGTTGTGGTGGAGGGACCCTTTGGAAATTGTTTTGGTTTGGATCCGTGTTTTGAGATTGTGATTGGTTCCAAGTAAAGTTAGGGTGATTCCCCCAACCCTGATTATATGTGGAAGAAAATGGATCGTTTCTATGTCTTTGTTGGAAAGCAGTATTGGTATGCTCGTGACCTTGAAACGGAGAATTTAGTGGACATTCTTCCGTGAGATGTGATGGATCAGAACAGCATCCACAGACAGTTTTGGAGAGTAACATTTGGTTTAGGGCGGCAGCTAAAAATTTGTTTTCCATAACGTCGAATTTCTTGTATAAAGCTGAAATTTCAGCTCTAACTCTCATGGAAATATCATTGCCATCCCTAGACGATTGACTCACACCCTCCCACTGTAAAGATTTTTCAGCGAAATCTTCTAGAAATTTCCAGGCTTCCTCATCATCTTTGGTCATAAAGTTGCCTTGACACATGGATTCAAGGGTCTGTCTTGTGTTAGGATTAATGCCCTCATATATGATTCGGCACAGTTCCCATCTAGGGATTCCGTGATGTGGACATTGAACTAACAGATCCTTGAAGCGTTCAAGACATTTTGAAAATGGTTCATTTGGAAGCTGGGTGAATTGATTTATTTCGCTACGGACTCGAGCTGTTTTATGATGTGGGTAGAATTTCTTAAGGAATGCTTTGACGAATTCTTCCTAATTTGAAATGGAATGTGCGGTAGTGTTATACAGCCACTTCTCGGCTATATCGCACAAGGTAAATGGGAGAAGACGAAGACGCATAGCATCCACAGAAAGCTGTGAAGTACCCATCATTGCGCATACATTTTCAAATTTCGTGATAAACACGTATACGTCCTCAGACTCGAGACCGTGAAATTTTGGTAGAAGGTTGATGTATTGGGGTTTAATCTGAAAATTTTCCCCGTTGGCTGATGGAATGGAAAGACAGGTGGAAAGGGGACCTCGTGTGGGATATCACCTCTCTTGGAGAGAGATGCGGGGTGGATTCTGCGCACCAACGGATGGCGGCAGAGTAGTGGTAAAGAAATTCGATGGGGACGGATCCATCGATGTGGTGTGGTGGTGGGTAAAAAAAGTAAATGTAGAAATACCGACTTTTGAGTCGATCGGGGAGACGCGGACTAAACGGGCACTAGAATCCCATGTCCAGCCTATCTTGCACTAAAAAGGGTTAGTACAAGTGGCAGCGTGACTTATAATTAGGGGAATGAATGAATGTGATTGGTGTTTGTTTTGAAAAATGATACGGATTTTTGAAAATATGATGTGATCACAACAAATGCAACAAGCAACCCTAAAATCTAGTGGTCACCTAGGTCAAAGCTCTAGACCGCTCCTAACTGCCAAAAGACAAGTCGCAGGATAAATCCTCCACTGCCTCTTTATCTCCCCTGTGGCCAGGTAAGTGCCAGGTAAGTGGGAGGTTCTCCACTACGTAAGTAGTGGGACTAATTAAGTAACCACTAGCCTTCGACACACTTGCCTTAGACACCACAAAAGAAAACGCGGATAAGCAATGAATTACCCACGGCCTTCTTCTGTCCTAAGTGAGCGCGACGGTCCTTAGAGTCATCTCTAGATATTTTTTAGTTAATGAGCATAATGCGGATGCAATTTTGTGATTTTTGGGGCTTAGGAAGGGTAATGAACTCCCCACCTAATCTGGATTTGGTCTTTGCCCCTTAATTTCCGTATTAATATGCAAACAACCAAAAATCAAAACACGCACAATTCTTTTATTGTTTTTTGCGGCGCTGCGATTTAGTTGCAAAGAAACCTGCAGCAAAATGTTAATTGGAGCAGATGAGGGAGATGATAAGAAAGTTAGAATTCACCTGAGAAAATTTTGTGCAGAGATACTTCAGGGCCGCGGCGGATCCGCCGCAGATGCGTCCTTAAACCGCGGAATCGCGGTCAATAATGCAGTTCACTGCACAAAACTTCTTCAGCAAGCTCCTGTTCAATTTCTCAGCTCTCTAAAATTCTCTGGAAAAAAAATTCCTCAGCTCCAATGATTCCAGATTTCCTCGCTCAAATCACAACAACTCGTATTAGTGTTTGCGTGAATTTTGATCTAAAAATTATAATGGAATAAATCTTTCAACTCAGATTTCAAAATACGAACATTTAGCGCACTATCCCCGGCAACGGCGCCATTTGATTGAAACGATTTCGGATTGTGTAGTATAAAAATTGTAAAGAAATCACAATCAAAGAATTATTTGACCGCAATCAATAACGGTGTCGAATTGTAGCGCGTTAGTAAGTGCGGATCGTCCACAGGGAAAGTGTAACCGTTCACGTTTCGAATTAGATGAATTGAAATTTTAAAGAAAACAAAACAAACAATTCATGATTTGTAATTGAAGTTCAAGAATTAGAAAAATCTAGATCTAAGAAAACATTAAAATCAAGAATTGATATGTGAAGATTTCAAAACCAAATATCAAGATTCGAAGTGTGGCTCGTAGGAGTAGATCGGATCTATAGATGTGATGGGATCTAATGATTTCATATTCTTATCCTTTAACAAATTGATACTAGATCGATGATGATTCGTCGAGGTTAAGGATTTTGCGAAGAAGCTAGGGTTTCCTCGTCTTATCCTTTGTCCTTTCAATGAATCTCATTCAAATTCTAGCTTCTAGTCAATCAAATGATCAATCGTTGTTCCCTAGTTTCGAGTGAACACAATCAAGAAAGGATCATCCCGAAACTAGGTCATCGATCATTTGATTCACAAGAATTTACAATCGTTATAGGATTTAAGAATTGTAAAAGAGTTTAAATCATCATCATTCTATTGATCGTCACAACTCCTATACGAGCGGAGTTTTACTCAAACATCATAATAACAAACGCAATCACAAATTGAGATCGAATCATAATGTTTGAATCAAAAGATAAGCAAGATATAGAAATTTCACCTTTATTTATCGACAAATTTCGTTACAACTCTCTTGAATTTATAAAAGGAAGGAACTAGATCGTCGATTTTGGCTTCGCTCGGCTCCTTGAGTCGCGGATCTCCTTTGATCTCTTACTCCGATGAAGTCCGGCGTCGCTTTCTAAAGGATCGAAGGCATCTCGCTTGAATGGTACTCGGGATCTTGATCTTGATTTTGAATTGGAATTAGGGTTAGGGTTTGAGGCACAAGTTGTGTCACTCAACTTGTGGGTAGAAGATTAAGAGATGGGATGAATTAGAGATTAATGAACAACCTCAACCCTAGATCTAGGCTCCTTTTTATAGATTTCAAAATCCTAGATCTAGGATTTTAAATTTGAATTTTCCCTCCAAAAGTTTGTTAAAGAGAGCCTTCTAGATGAAGTTTGTTAAGCCGAGCCTTCTAGATGAGCCACGTGGCATTTCTACAATGTTCTGGAAGCTTGGGCCATTAGAGGAGACACGTGTAGGAAATCTGGGCTTCTGAAGCCATGAAGCCGCCGCGGTTCCACGGCGCAAGCAGGCTCCCGCCGCGGAACCGCGGCGCTTTATGGGCCTTGGGGCTTGAGAATTTTTGGTATTTCTTGTTCTGACATTTGGGCCTTGTTTTGATATGTTGAATTGTGTAATTCCCTCTGTATTAATGCCAGATAAAAAATCATAGACTTGGCGCAATTTTGATCAGCTCTTTGATAATTTTGGCTCGGTCCTTGAAATTTCCTGCACAATTTCTCGAGACAAGAGTTGCGCTATACAAGAATGATGCAATGCCATGAAAAACACACAATTTCCCTCAGAAATGCCGGTTTTAGTATGCAACACAGGTAATCTGGTATTTTATAGATGTTTTGCTAATATGTGTAATATGCAAACCGAACACTTCTAAATGAGTGCAAATGATAGGGAAATTGACGTGTTAAAAATGCAGTATTTTCGACTGATCAAATTCCCCCAAACTTATTTTTGGTCGTCTCGAGTGAATTGTTTTATTAAAAAGAGAATGAGAAAATAAAGAAAGAGAAAAACTAACTAGCACACTTTCGTAGGCAACACGATTGCACTGAGCACGTGCAACAAGCCTTTAAACCTCTAGGTGTCCCTAGTAGGAGGAGTGTTGTCTCCTGAGTGTTTTCAGCGGATTGCACACACAAAATCCAATGATAAAAGGAAGACCGTGAATATTACATTTAAAGATAAGAATTGTAAAAGAAAAGCCTTGAAAATTAGGGTTTCCAACTAAGCTAGCTTTTCGGTTGTCATGAGCCCTATCTTAATAGTCATGAAAAAAAGTTAGAAATCACATAACCCCTCAATAAAACATCGTCTTATTCTTCATTCCTATCTTTCTTCCAAACATCGATCATATAACCCTACGTGTGTGTAAAGACATCCCTACACCCGGAGAATTCAATTCAAGCTATCATACTCTTGCCCATCAGCCTCGGTACTTTTTAATTAATGAATATTTAGATGAATTTGCTCACACACTTTCATGCGACCGTTAATACTTCTTGAGATACTAACCGACCGATTACTCATGTGCTTGCTTATTTGGTGTTTTTCCTCATCTTGCACCACCTAAGGCTTAGCAGTGACTCCCAGACCAGTTGGCCTTAGGGCACTAGGTGAAGAGGCACCCTCGCTATATTTTTTTATTGCTGCCTTAGCGATAACAAAACCAGTGTTCATTTTTCTCACCATTTTATATTTTCTTCATTTTTTTTATTTCCTTCATACATCGGCTTTTAGACAAGAGCATTTCAAGGTATCCTCTACTATCCCGAATTTCAAGATGTGTGTAAGTGCGAATAGTAGGGTATCAACGTTCAAAATGTTTGGCTTCCAGAATAGAAACTATTTTTCAAACTTATTTTTATCCTCAGATTAGTGACTTCCTTCATCTTACTAACCCTTGGGACAACGGCTCATAACTACTTATTACTAGTTCGTATAAGAAAACTTCTAATTTTCTTGGTTTTCTTAAATTTTTCTAATCTCATAGATGTAATTTTTCACTATCTAAACTTTTATTATCTTATTTATGTACAAAAAATATTTTTATCTTTTGAATTTTTTTAAAATTTTTTATAGGTTTTCAAAAATTTTTAAATTTTTATAGTTTTTTTTATAAATGTTTTGTGCTTATGCAAAGTATGATGCAAATGATGCGAAAATAAGCACAAACCTCCCCCAAACTTGTTTTCAATAGTGTCTTCACTGTTGCCATCCGCTAAATCTCGAAAAACCTGTAAGCCTGGGAGGAAATTTAATAACGGGGGTAAAATATTTAAGTGAAGAACCTCCCCCAAACTTATTTTTGGCTCCACATTTTGTGTAAAAATTTTCTTTTCAAGAGCCAGAAAAAATTCCCCCCCCCCAAAACTTGAGTTATGCAATGTTAAGCTTTGAAAATCACATGAAGGTGTCAAGAATCATTGGTCGATGCCAAGCTTTGCAAAGACCGAAGGTCAACACCAACCATTCAAAAATTGTATCAATGTAGTGCTCAGGTTAGTGGAAAGGTAGAAAGATGTGGGGAAAAGGTAAGTGGTGGAATAAAATGTGTGTGCGTCTCATTTTGGAGAGACGATGCAGTGAATGTGATGGATTACTCGCATTCTTTTTACAGTCCAAAAGAAGGGGTGGAGGTTCAATTTCATTGTTTTGATGTGGATTCATCTCAACACCCGTATCATTCAAAAATGCGAGTTCATCAGCGAAAATTTCCTCAAAAGTCCCATCAATACCCCGAAGAATAATGTCATCACAAAGTGCGGGGTGATCTTCAGACTCTAAAAACGGTTCATAATCAGTGTTAGTTGTTGACCCGGACATCTCGGTGGAAGAGTCCGTATGTGTATGATACATAGTTGGGTCAAACAACAACATATGAAAAGAGTTAAGATCGGTATCATGAGGATCATCAAATTCGCTGCTGTCGACATCCATTAAGTCGACAGAACAGACCTGAGCAGTAGGTTCGGAGGGTACACTTCCTAACTTGTAAATGTTCAGCTCTATTGACCTATTCCCGAAAGATAGGGTCATAGAACCATTACGACAGTTGATGATAGCGTTGGAAGTGGCCAAAAAGGGGTGACCTAAAATCACCGGAATTTGATTCCGTGGGTTCGCTACAGGCTGTGTATCAAGTACAATAAAGTCAACAGGGAATACAAATTCCCCGATTTTTATTAACACGTCTTCCAGTTCATCCCTAGGTTTGGTGATTGATCGGTCAGCCATCTGGAGAGTGCAATGGGTTGGCTTCAACTCTCCGATCCCTAACTGCTCATAGACTGAGTAAGGAAGCAAGTTAGCACTAGCGCCAAGGTCTAGTAGAGCACGGTTGATGTGTTTCTCCCCGATAGAAATGGAAATCGTAGGATATCCAGGATCCTTACGTTTCCTCGGTAATTGCTGGGGGAAAGCCGTGTCTACAGTCTTTGCCATGAATATCTTCTTGGGCACTTGAGTCTTCTGCACAAGTTCTTAAGAGTTTTCGCATAGGACGGAACTTGTTGGATGGCATCTAGGAGAGGGATGTTGATGTTAACTTGCTTAAAAATGTCTATAATCTTCTCCATATGTGGACTCGATGTGTTAGCCCTTAACCGATTAAGATAAAGTGCTTTAGCAATAAGCGCTAGGTCCATCACAGGAGAAGGAAGTGTGTGTGGACCCGATCCCAGAATAGAAGTGGGGATCGTCGGTGGTAGACTAGAAGAGGTTGGCTGAGGTGTTGAGCCTTTGGGAAAACGGAGAATAGGCTCGGAAGAAGGAAAGGTCTCAGCCGGGGTGTTATTGATTGATTTATCAGTATCATCAAACTCTTCCCCAACGTGATTGTCAAGCACTCTTCCAGATCTCAACGTGATTGCATCCACATGATGTGAATAGCCAGGATTGGGTAAAGGTTGAGCTGGAAGTTTTCCTTTTTCTCTCGCACTCATTTCGGCTTTTAGTTGTGCAATTTGTGCTTCCATCGATTTGATATTCTCATTTTGAGAGATAATGATCTTCATCACATTCTCGACGGAAGACTGCAAACTTGCCATCCCTTGGATGGATTGTTTCATGAAAGTATCCAAGGTTTGTGCTAGTGCAGAGGTATTATCTATACCGGTCAATTGCAAAGAGTTTTCATGTGGTGCAAAAGTGTTGGCCGGATTTTGGAAGTTTTGTGCTTGGAAGGGATGCTGACTCAATTGAAGTGGTGGTTGTTGTTGTGGTGGAGGGACCCTTCGGAAATTGTTTTGGTTTGGAACCGTGTTTTGAGATTGTGATTGGTTCCAAGCAAAGTTAGGGTGATTCCCCCAACCCTGATTATATGTGGAAGAAAATGGATTGTTTCTAGGACTTTGTTGGAAAGCAGCATTGGTATGCTCGTGACCTTGAAACGGAGAATTTAGTGGACATTCTTCCGTGAGATGTGATGGATCAGAACAGCATCCACAGACAGTTTTGGAGAGTGATATTTGGTTTAGGGCGGCAGCTAAAAATTTGTTTTCCATAGCGTCGAATTTCTTGTGTAAAGCTAAAATTTCAGCTCTAACTCTTATAGAAATATCATTGACATCCCTAGACGATTGACTCACACCCTCCCACTGTAAAGATTTTTCAGCGAAATCTTCTAGAAATTTCCAGGCTTCCCCATCATCTTTGGTCATAAAGTTGCCTTGACACATGGATTCAAGGGTTTGTCTTGTGTTAGGATTAATGCCCTCATATATGATTCGGCACAGTTCCCATCTAGGGATTCCATGATGTGGACATTGAACTAACAGATCCTTGAAGCGTTCAAGACATTTTGAAAATGGTTCATTTGGAAGCTGGGTGAATTGATTTATTTCGCTACGGACTCGAACTGTTTTATGATGTGGGTAGAATTTCTTAAGGAATGCTTTGACGAATTCTTCCCGATTTGAAATGGAATGTGCGGTAGTGTTATACAGCCACTTCTCGGCTATATCGCACAAGGTAAATGGGAGAAGATGAAGACGCATAGCATCCACAGAAAGCTGTGAAGTACCCATCATTGCGCATACATTTTCAAATTTCGTGATAAACACGTATGCGTCCTCAGACTCGAGACCTTGAAATTTTGGTAGAAGGTTGATGTATTGGGGTTTAATCTGAAAATTTTCTCCGTTGGCTGGTGGAATGGAAAGACAGGTGGAAAGGGGACCTCGTGTGGGATAGCACCTCTCTTGGAGAGAGATGCGGGGTGGATTCTGCGCACCAACGGACGGCGGCAGAGTAGTGGTAAAGAAATTCGATGGGGACGGATCCATCGATGTGGGTGTGGTGGTGGGTAAAGAAAAGGTAAATGTAGAAATACCGACTTTTGAGTCGATCGGGGGGACGCGGACTAAACGGGCACTAGAATCCCGTGTCCAGCCTATCTTGCACTAAAAAGGGTTAGTACAAGTGGCAGCGTGACTTATAATTAGGGGAATGATTGAATGTGATTGGTGTTTGTTTTGAAAAATGATACGGATTTTTGAAAATAAGATGCGATCACAACAAATGTAATAAGCAACCCTAAAATCTAGTGGTCACCTAGGTCAAAGCTCTAGACCACTCCTAACTGCCAAAAGACAAGTCGCAGGATAAATCCTCCACTGCCTCTTTGTCTCCCCTGTGGCCAGGTAAGTGCCAGGTAAGTGGGAAGTTCTCCACTACGTAAGTAGTGGGCCTAATTAAGTAACCACTAGCCTTCGACACACTTGCCTTAGACACCAAAAAAGAAACGCGGATAAGTGAGCGCGACGATCCTTAGAGTCATCTCTAGATATTTTTTAGTTAATGAGGGTAATGCGGATGCAAGTTTATGATTTTTGGGGCTTAGGAAGGGTAATGAACTCCCCACCTAATCTGGATTTGGTCTTTACCCCTTAATTTCCGTATTAATATGCAAACAACCAAAAATCAAAACATGCACAAATTTTTTATTGCTTTTTGCGGCGCTGCGATTTATTTGCAAAGAAACCTGCAGCAAAGTGTTAATTGGAGCAGATGAGGGAGAAGATAAGAAAGTTAGAATTCACCTGAGAAAATTTTGTGCAGAGATACTTCAGGGCCGCGGCGGATCCGCCGCAGATGCGTCCTTAAACTGCGGAATCGCGGTCAATAATGCAGTTCACTGCACAGAAACTCTTCAGCAAGCTCCTGTTCAATTTCTCAGCTCTCTGGAATTCTCTGAAAAAAATTTCCTCAGCTCCAATGATTCCACATTTCCTCACACAAATCACAACAACTCATATTATTGTTTGCGCGAATTTTGATCTAAAAATTATAATGGAATAAATCTTTCTACTCAAATTTCAAAATACGAACAATTAGCGCACTATCCCCGGCAACGACGCCATTTGATTGAAACGATTTCGGATTGTGTAGTATGAAAATTGTAAAGAAATCACAATCAAAGAATTATTTGACCGCAATCAATAACGGTGTCGAATTGTAGCGCGTTAGTAAGTGCGGATCGTCCACAGGGAAAGTGTAACCGTTCGCGTTTCGAATTAGATGAATTGAAACTTTAAAGAAAACAAAACAAACAATTCATGATTTGTAATTGAAGTTCAAGAATTAGAAAAATCTAGATCTAAGAAAACATTAAAATCAAGAGTTGATATGTGATGATTTCCAAACCAAATATCAAGATTCGAAGTGTGGCTCATAGGAGTAGATCGGATCTATAGATGTAATGAGATCTAATAATTTCATATTCTTATCCTTTAACAAATTGATACTAGATCGATGATGATTCGTCGAGGTTAAGGATTTTGCGAAGAATCTAGGGTTTCCTCGTCTTATCCTTTGTCCTTTCAATGAATCTCATTCAAATTCTAGCTTCTAGTCAATCAAATGATCAATCGTTGTTCCCTAGTTTCGAGTGAACACAATCAAGAAAGGATCATCCCGAAACTAGGTCATCGATCATTTGAATCACAAGAATTTACAATCGTTATAGGATTTAAGAATTGTAAAAGAGTCTAAATCATCATTCTTCTATTGATTGTCACAACTCCTATACGAGCGGAGTTTTACTCAAACATCATAATAACAAACGCAATCACAAATTGAGATCAAATCATAATGTTTGAATCAAAAGATAAGCAAGATATAGAAATTTCACCTTTATTTATCGACAAATTTCGTTACAACTCTCTTGAATTTACAAAAGGAAGGAACTAGATCGTCGATTTCGGGTTTGCTCGGCTCCTTGAGTCGCGGATCTCCTTTGATCTCTTGCTCCGATGAAGTCCGGCGTCGCTATCTAAAGGATCGAAGGCATCTCGCTTGAATGGTACTCGGGATCTTGATCTTGATTTTGAATTGGAATTAAGGTTAGGGTTTGAGGCACAAATTGTGTCACTCAACTTGTGGGTGGAAGATTAAGAGATGGGATGAATTAGAGATTAATGAACAACCTCAACCCTAGATCTAGGCTCCTTTTTATAGATCTCAAAATCCTAGTTCTAGGATTTCAAATTTGAATTTTCCCTCCAAAAGTTTGTTAAAGAGAGCCTTCTAAATGAAGTTTGTTAAGCCGAGCCTTCTAGATGAGCCACGTGGCATTTCTACAATGTTCTGGAAGCTTGGGCCGTTAGAGGAGACACGTGTAGGAAATCTGGGCTTCTGAAGCCATGAAGCCGCCGCGGTTCCACGGCGCAAGCAGGCTCCCGCCGCGGAACCGCGGCACTTTATGGGCCTTGGGGCTTGAGAATTTTTGGTATTTCTTGTTCTGACATTTGGGCCTTGTTTTGATTTGTTGAATTGTGTAATTCCCTTTGTATTAATGCCAGATCAAAAATCATAGACTTGGCGCAATTTTGATCAGCTCTTTGATAATTTTGGCTCGGTCCTTGAAATTTCCTGCACAATTTCTCGAGACAAGAGTTGCGCTATACAAGAATGATGCAATGCCATGAAAAACACACAATTTCCCTTAGAAATGCCGGTTTTAGTATGCAACACAGGTAATCTGGTATTTTAGGGATGTTTTGCTAATATGTGTAATATGCAAACCGAACACTTCTAAATGAGTGCAAATGATAGGGAAATTGACGTGTTAAAAATACAGTATTTTCGACTGATCAGCTCTCCTAGACACAGCGCGATCTCACCCCCAATTCCGGGAGAGACGAATCCCCTGCCGATCCGCTCACTTGCCTCTATGTGGCTTGGGTCTGTACCCAACTAAAACCTGTTTGCACGACTCTTTTGAGCCGTGGTAGGATAGTAATCAAAGCACAGTGGGAACTCACACGAGACAAATGATGACCTCAGGTCGATGAACTAACCTGTACACATGTCACCAGGGAACTGCTATCTGACGTCAGGTATAATACCAACTAGCATGTTCCCGACGAGTCCTGTCCGGTGTACTCATAACCCAATGAGCACCTGTATACATCTTAGGTGAACCAACTGATACCAATGGCTTGTGAGACCAGCCACCGCCCCTCGTCGGGGTCTTGACTGTATACACTAGTCTACTAATGGAGTATCGACCCCCAGTCTCGAAACTCCCATGACTAGGGACATTTTAAGGATGTGCTTATAGACCCCAGCTCCCACGTATATGATCGCCATCATACTGCTGGCCGTCAAGCAAGAATCCTAAGGGCTCTACCAACGTGCAATAGTGAACATGTCACCTAAAACTGTACACGACTGATAAAGACAAACCATGGTAGCATACTATTCTCTATCAACGTGTAATAGTGAACTACAATGTCACCTAAACCATGTACACGATGATCAAGACAAACCAGATAGTATACAAACCTCTCGAGTAAGACTGTCCTACCGGTATTGGTCATCCCTCAATCATTGCAATCACGTGCCTGCGATCCAATAATTGACTCTGAGGGCACTATATCCAACAATCTCCCACTTGCACTCAAGGCTAATTATTGCGATGTCGCATACTCACAGCCCGTGTGATACCGAACACCCAACTCCTCTACTAATCAGTCTCACAAAACCGTTTGCAAAACTATTGTGTTCGAGGAATAGCCTCAGTGAGTGGATCCGCCATGATGTTTCTTTCTATGTCTCTCTTAATCTCAAGTTCGCGGAGAAAACCATCTCCCGAAATGAGCAATACATGTCTTAGAATATGTCTGGATATCTGATGGGACCTAGCTCATAAATGAACTCCAAATCCAAACTTCTTAGACTGTATCGTTAACTGAACTTAATCAGTATCCTGCGTCATTCCTCCCTCAGTGTCCGTTTGGATCACCTGTCCAAAACACTGCCCCTCATCAGAAGGAAAACTATAAATCAGACAGTCACTCTGTCAACCAGGTCACCTTGGAAGCCTGGAATGATAACCGTCTCCCGAAGGAGACTACCGTTATCATTTCCCTAGAACATCCACTTATATTCTAAAACTGCTTTCAAACGTTTCTCTACGATAGGATTAATATCACAACTTATTGCATATAGTACAAAAACAACATCTGGTGTAGTACTTGACATCTCATGATCATCTCAATTGCCAAAGCAAGTGATCTGCCAATCATGCACATCTCTCTCCTCTTTAGTCTGTAAGACACCTTTAGAGAGGGTGACTCCATCACCTGCAGGTATACTACCGTGCCAGGAGTCGTCCATTCTAAAACACCTTTAGAATACTGTCTAAGTACCCAAATTGGGACACTTCCCAAATCTAGATCTAATAACCAGAATGTCTGATATTATATCTATATCCTATGTGGAGAAACCACTGTATGACAACCAAAGCATAACTGATGGTAGTGTAGGAATTTCATTTCCTACTCTGTGTATGTCATCCAAATACCAGGACATCACACCCTACTATCTTCTTAATAGATCCATCCCCTATTCTGATGAAGTCAAACCTATGACTGTCACATCAGAAATAGATGATCTATCTCCGCCATATCTGCTTTAGTCCATAGACACAAGCTACTTGTCCACCAATGCTTCCGCTGCTCCCACTGACTACGACAAGCCTATGGCAGAGTCATATACACGTACACTTCTAAAGCTAGTTTAGAACGACGCTATACTCATCCTCCTGCCGGGTCTCATAGTCAGGAACAACAGTAGTGTCAAGTCTGGGTAAACAAGAACCTCCCTGTCACCGTCTTTGAGCATACCGAAGTACCTCTCGAGTGCCTGAGGTTACCCACCATATCTGTGGAGTGGCCAATAAAATGTCATACCAGATTGAATTTTTAGGTTCTTATCAAATTTTCAGTAATCATTTGCGGTTCTGGAATCACCTCCAGTTCTACCATACTCCCACTTGTTTTCTGAAAAAATCCATTCTTATTAAAACTGTGGCGAGTCAAGAACAATATCACTATTGATCTTCCAGATGGTAGAAAGTTAACATTCGTCATAGCCCGGGTCAACCCACAAACAGCCATTACAGAAACATGCCTTGAGTTATCCAGAGTCTGGTTTTAAGCATAAGCCGGACAACTCCCCGTACCTTAACATTGTTAAGATATGAACTATTCTATATCCAATATAGAAACAGAGGCACTGATTTAATTGGAACCAGATTCAAATCATGCAGCTGTTTCCAGTGCATGTCAACTAAATGGAGAGAGGCCGATCAGCATTACTCAACTTAGGAATACATCCAGATATGAGTAACCTAAAAGAGAAGCAAGTTCTCATAATCATTACTATCAACTGAATACCATACACAAGTATCCACATCTTCGATCACCTTGAAAAATCCTGATACTTGCAATACCTGGTTCTCTACTTTATTCATATACCTATAACTTCTCAAAATATGGACCTTGTGTTTCTATGAAACACTTGTCTAAAAACTAGAGAAGTCATAAGTAAACCGAATATAGTACGAGGACCAACCCTTCTGTCCTAATGGACACTGGACAACATACAATACTCTGTATAATTTCCTTGAGTCTTATAACTCATTCCCTGTGTTTCGTAGGTTGAAAACTGTACTTATGGTTAAGAAGAATTACACCGCTGTTTAATGCTCCTTACCTAACCATCCACTGATATAGGTAAATGTCATAGACATAATTTCAAAAAGTTATATCTCACCTTATAAAAATAAACGTACAGATATATCAATTTGAAATTGGTGCATAACAACGGATATTCAAAACCAAATATTTGTCGTCCGGCAAACAACCCAGGCGATTTCCTCAAATATCACCAATTACAATGAATCCCGATATAATGAGGATGATCACCTAATTCCCAATAACTTACTCCCACTCATCATCTGTAAAACCATACAGATGTGAGAATCAAACCGGGTAAATACATACTCTGGAGCAAGGACTAATTGGGAAATCAGTTTTCTTTTAACAGTACACAGTGAAACTGAAACATTGAAATGTTTCGTAGGGGTATCCGGGTATTCCTAGTAATGCCTCTTCCATTATCCAGATTCATAACTGTAACCGTATATTTCATTGCCATCTCTCCAAATCCCTTTATATGTCTTTAGTCATTACCTTCTGTACACCCTCTTAGGCTAAATGGTTTTCTTCCTTCCCTACCGTTCGGCACCAGCCTATGGTTTGGAAGAAAACTATCCAATAAGCATAATGGGTGTACTGTCCTAATCCTAGGAGCACTCGCAACCCGAGAGAAGGTAAAGATAAAAGACAACTGAATAAACCTTATTCCTATTTCTCCTGAACCAGAATCTATCCCCGAACTGGAACAAGTTCCTTTGAGTTCGTATATAACCATACGATGGAGTATCCAAATAACTGTGGATTTTCGTAGTGATACGGAGTGTTCTGGAGAAATACAAAGGTGAAGTAGGAGTGGCGATGAAATACTTGGTTTGGTCGTGAATAGCAGTCGCAATTTACTTTACCCTCTTTCTAATCTCTTTATTTGTCTTAACTTATTACCTTCTGTACACCACACTTAGGCTAATCGGCTTTCTTCATTCCCTACCGTTCGGCACCTGCCTATGGTTTGAAAGAAGACTATCCAATTAGCGTAATAGGTGTACCGTCCTAATCCAAGGAGCACTCGCAAACTGAGAGAAGGTAAAAGGAAAAGACAACTGAATAGTCCTATTCATTTTCTCCAGAACCGGAAACCATCCTCGAATCTGGAATAAGTTCCTTCGAGTTCGTATATAACCATACGATGGTTTTATCCAATGGAAGTGGATGTTCGTTGTAATACGGGGTGTTCTGGAGAAAAGGGTAAAAGAAGGAGTGGCAATGAGGTATGCAACTCTGACAATCCAAAAGCCAGTGTTATAAGAAGGTCCGGTCAACTTGGTCACTGAGTCATAGTCAAGGGACGGGCCATGGTCGCTGCCAAAGATAGAGAGAAAAGAAACACTCAGCGTGCACTCTAACCTAGATCAGAATGGTTATCACTTTATCTAATCAGAAAACCTCCCACTGTCACCTCAAATTCTCCTCCAAACCTGAAAGAAGAATTAGTCGGGATCACCCGAGGAGTAGACTAACTCATCAGTGGGAATCGGGATCCAACTATCATCGTATGATAACATGATAGAATCCACTCACGTTATCATACTCCAGAAAGTATGCGCATGCCTGGCAAGTTTCAGTTTCTTTAGAAACTCCCGATGTATGTTTTTACCCCTAGGACGCAAGTGACCTTGACAATGCCAACATATCAAAGAGTCCTAGTCAAGTTCAACCCGTCATTATCTTGATTGCGTTAAACCCACCCGTATGAGTCCGTGACAATGCCAACATAACCGTACGACTGTCCTAACCAATCCACATATCCATGCGACAGAAAAGCATTACAGAGCTACCGAACACTACGCCTCGGCAATGCACGACAAACGTAGCACGAATACTAAGTAATACTAATCTGAAATGACGGAGGGTTACGACTGGTTTTTGGAGAAAAAACTTTTAACGTAATGAACTTGATATCGTTGAAGGAACCGGATAGCTTTTTATAAAAATATAGTGACGATAACTTTTGCTAAAGAGGTCACTCCCGGTGAAGGGATCTCAGCTCTTTCCCCGTAGAATGAGGTGCAGGATATTCCAACTGAATACCACGATGCAAAGCAAAAAGGAAATTGGCTATAATGAAGTTATTACCCTGACGCAAACTTCTGTCCAAAGGGTCACTCCCGGTGAAGGGATCTCGGCCCTTGCCTCGTCGACTGAGGTGCTGGATATTCATAACCGAATACCACTGTGCAAAACAAAAGAGAAAGTCCTTGCAATAACAGCTTTTTGAAAACTGTTCCAACAACATCAGAATAGGATTGTTTAGCTTGCATTGATCCGAATCAACACAATCCCATCAATTAATCACACCACAAAAGAACGAAAATACGATGTACGTATATGCCATCCGTATTCGCCACTGGGCCCCGTCATCACCCGTTAGGTTACTTAACTAACGACAGAGCGGGGACTGGACTAGCGCGGATGCAAAACATATACAACATCTACTAATATATATATCAATATATAATAATCGCTCATGGCATGATAAAATGCAACATCACAGAAATGTAATAAGTATCACAGAACAATACAGATAATCTAGGATCCCCGGGTTTCATAGAGCCGCTACTGAAACCCGACGTTCCCCTGGTCGGGTGGATAACCTGTGTAATGAAATCCTAGACCCCTACGGGCGCGGCAAGTTACCCGCCAAAACCTGAAGCGGGGCAGCCCCCTTCAACAACGTGAATGGACCACCCAGCACTTCACGGAATCCGGTAACTTGAGCACCCCTCCTTGGGTCAACCTGTACCCCTACGAGTGCGGCGAATAGCCCGCCAATTCTAGAGTGAATCCCCCTCCGTCTCAAAGCCATGAGATGCGGGCCCGTTGCCCTCTAAAACCCGGCTATCCGTGCACCCCACCGCGGGGTAATCCTAGTACAGAAAATAAAATATACAACAGGTACTTCGACCTCAGCCCGGTCGTGCCCCAAAAAGAATAATATACAAACAGGCAGTGGCGACAGTCCATATATCGGACGCTCGCCCCGCAATATCAAATGTACATATACAACCAAACTGTACTACCATTGCATCCAGGCTATCCACCACGACAAATCCGCAACATCACAGCACAACACAGAACATCAACGTGAATGTCACGTTCGCAAATCCGTCTAAAATAGCTATAGCAATTAGACAAGATTTACCAATCAAATAACATTCATGGTCGTAGATATAATGTAAATACTGTGAACTAACATGTTTAAAATTTTCGATCGACAAAATTTCCCGAAGTGGGCCCCAAGCACAATACCCAGTACTCAAATAAATCTGGGCCCAAAATAAAATTACCAGAAACCCCTTTTCCAAGTCAGAGACCTACTGAAGAAATTTGGTGCGGTGAAGCCTCAGAATGGCGGCGGAACCGCGGCCAAAAGGGGGTAGGGCCGCGGTTCCGCGGCGTTACTGTTGGATCATGTTACCAAATTTCTACATTGCTCCTAAAAAACCCTGCCTGATTTTCTGCAGCACACAAAATAATTTTTTGACTACAGAAAAAATTTGACAGAAACTGATGACTTGGAAATGTGATTTTTGAAAATTTCGTTCGATCGAATTTCTAAACATGTTAGAGCAAGCTAGTAAAGCTTAATGGCCTGCCTCTGATACCATGTAAGTCTATGGTAACGCCCCGGCTGTCTATCCGAGGCCAAAATGCAGAAACGAAAACTTTTCTTAAACTAGAAACCGGCGCTATCGTATGCTTAAAACCCGGATCGAACCATTAACCTACAACTAGCTATCTAGAGAAGGGGTAGAGAGGCTATACCGATCGATCCGTTTCCTTCGGTCTTTGGCCACCATCCCAAGCTCCTCGCGGCATCTCCGGTCTTGATCTCCTCGTCGGAAAGGGCACCACATCTACGAGTCTTTTGACGGGCTCCCGCTTCATCCGAAGCAACTTGGGCACGAAGTGTGCTAGCCGACGTGTCCAAAGTGTTGTAGAGAATGTTTGTGATCACTTTGTCTCTAATGGAGGTTGAATGGAGGTTGAAGGTGTTGCCATTAATGAAGGCTATGAGCTAGAGGAAGAAGAAGGAGGAGAAGCTCTTTTCTTTTTGTGTTTTCATATGATAAAAAGAGAGCAAGAAGAGAATATACAAGAGCCAACCTTGCCCTTGGCTTCCCCTCTCTCTCCTCTCATCAAATCAACTCACAAATCCATCATATAATGTGATACATGCACAATAAAAGAGACCATGAGTCATCACTTGTGCATGTGTCACAATTAATGATCTTAAACATGATTTTGTGCTCATAATTTCCATTAACAAACATTAATCCAAATGTTTGCAACAATAAAAAGATACGGCAACTTCTAAAGTAAACTCGTGACGGATCATAAGGATACCCCTCACCTGTATATACATACCTGCATCCGCATTCCAACTGAATACGAATGCGACGAGACTAAAGTAGTCCAACAAATCTAATACTAGGATCCGTCTTAAACCAAAGCCCACTAGTATGATCCGTCCGATCATGATCCGTGCACTACAGCACGTATATGATCGGACCCTGCCATATATCATACGGCCTCTACAACGTTTCGCCCGAAACTTGAGAAACTATCTGTGGGGGACTCTAAAGACTCGTTAATACTTTGGCTGTGGATTTAACCACTAGCACGTCAGAGGTATTAGCCGTACGTAACGGGCTACCAGGTATTGACCACAAGGGAGGTCGATGAGCGAACTCATCCTGACACCCTACTGAGCCTGTCAGTGACAATATCCGTACAGTCCAGTCCGTTCGTCTATGAGCATCGCATGGCGGGTCTAGGGGGTTGGTAAAAGTCAGACCCCCAAAAGCGGTACAAGTCGTGTCGGAGTGTAGCCCAGAACACCCTGAGATACTACTGGAATACCTACCAGTAAATCTCCTGCCTCGGCCGAGGGCTTTGTGTAATGGCTCTCCTAGACACAGCGCGATCTCACCCCCAATACCGGGAGAGATGAATCCCCTGCCGATCCGCTCACTTGCCTCCATGTGTCTCGGGACTGTACCCAACTAAAACCTGTTTGCACGACTCCTTTGAACTGTGGTAGGGTAGTAATCAAAGCACAGTGGGAACTCACACGAGACAAATGACGACTTCAGGTCGATGAACTAACATGTACACATGTCACCAGGGAACTGCTATCTGACGTCAGGTATAATACCAACTAGCATGTTCCCGGCGAGTCCTGTCCGGTGTTCTCATAACCCAATGAGCACCTGTATACATCTTAGGTGAACCAACTGACACCAATAGCTTGTGAGACCAGCCACCGCCCCTCGTCGGGGTCTCGACTGTATACACTAGTCTACTAATGGAGTATCGATGCCCAGTCTCGAAACTCCCACGACTAAGGACATTTTAAGGATGTGCTTATAGACCCCAGCTCCCACGTATATGATCGCCATCATACTGCTGGCCGTCAAGCAAGAATCCTAAAGACTCTACCAACGTGCAATAGTGAACATGTCACCTAAAACTGTACACGACTGATAAAGACAAACCATGGTAGCATACTATTCTCTATCAATGTGTAATAGTGAACTACAATGTCACCTAAACCATGTACACGATGATCAAGACAAACCAGATAGTATACAAACCTCTCGAGTAAGACTGTCCTACCGGTATTGGTCATCCCTCAATCATTGCAATCATGTGCCTGCGATCCAATAATTGACTCTAAGGGCACTATATCCAACAGTTTTTATTAAAGCATAATTCCGAAGCTTTTGAGAAATTCAAGGGGTACAAACTTGAAGTAGAAAAACAAACAGGAATGAGCATCAAGATACTTCGATCAGATCGAGGTGGAGAGTATCTTAGTACAGAGTTTTCGAACTTCCTAAAAGGGAATAGGATTCTCTCTCAGGTCACTCCCCTTACACACCACAGCACAACGGTGTGTCAGAGCGACGGAATCGTACCCTATTAGATATGGTACGATCCATGATGAATGATGCTGAGCTACCTCTCTCCTTTTGGGGGCATGCATTTGAGACTGCAGCTTTTCTGTTGAACAAAGTTCCAACCTAGACCGTGTCTACCACTCCATATGAGATATGGTATGGGAAGAGACCATCTCTTAAACGAGTTAAGATTTGGGGTTGTCCGACTTTTGTCAAAAAGCAGAATCCAGACAAACTTGAGACACGATCGGTCAAATGTATATTTGTGGGATATCCGAATCATTCGTTTGGGTATCTTTTCTACCACAAGGAGGAAAAAAAGGTGTTTGTTTCTCAGTATGCCACATTTTTAGAAAATGAGATTTTTCAAAATGATACTGATGGAGCAGGATATTCCAACTGAATACCGCTTTGTAAAACAAAAGTGAACGTCCTTGCAATAACAGCTTTTTTGAAAAATTTCCAACAACATCAGAATAGGTTTGTTTAGCTTGCATTGATCCGAATCAACGCAGTCCCATCAATTGATCACACCAATACAGAATGAAAATAATGATGTACGTATATGCCATCCGCATTCGCCACTGGGTCTCGTCATCACCCGTTAGGTTACTTAACTAACGACAGAGCGGGGACTGGACTAGCGCGGATGCAAAACATATACAACATCTACTAGTATATATATATCAATATATAATATTCGCTCAAGGCGTGATAAAATGCAACATCACAGAAATGTAATAAGCATCACAGAACAATACAGATATCTGGGATCCCCGGGTTTCACAGAGCCGCTACTGAAATCCGAAGTTCCCCTGGTCGTGTGAATAGCCTGTGCAATGAAATCCTAGACCCCTACGGGCGCGGCAAGTTACCCGCCAAAACCTGAAGCGAGGCAGTCCCCTTCAGCAACGTGAATGGACTACCCAGCACTTCACGGAATCCGGTAACTTGGGCACCCCTCCTGGGTCAACCTATACCCCCTACGAGTGCGACGAATAGCCCGCCAATTCTAGAGTGAAGCCCCCTCCGTCTCAACGCCATGAGATGCGGGCCCGTTGCCCTCTAGAACCTGGCTATCCGTGCACCCCTCCGCGGGGTAATCCTAGTACAGAAAGTAAAATATACATACAACGGGTATATCGACCTCAGCCCGGTCGTGCCCCAAAAGAATAATATACAAACAGGCAGTAACGACAGTCCACATGTCGGACGCTCGCCCCGCAATATCAAATATACATATAAAACGAAACTGTACTAACATTGCATCCAGGCTATCCCCAAGACCAATCCGCAACATCACAGCACAACACAGAACATCAACGTGAATGTCACGTTCGCAAATCCGTCTAAAAGGGCTATAGCAGTTAGACAGGATTTACTTATCAAATGACATTCACGGTCGGAGATATAATGTAAATACTGTGAACTAACATGTTTAAAATTTTCGATCGACTGAATTTTCCGAAGTGGGCCCCAAGCACAACTGTAGCACTCAAAAACATCTGGGCCCAAAAAGAATATACCAGAAACCCTATTTCCATGTCAGTAAACCACTGTAGAAATTTGGTACGGTTTGGCCACAAAACGGCGGTGGTTACGCGGCCAAAACGTGGTTTTGGCCGCTAAACCGCCGCGCTACAGTAATATCAGCCGACCAAATTTTCACAGAATGCATAAAAAACCCTGCACGTATTTTTCCAATATACCAAATAATTTTTAGAGCAAGGAAAAATTCGACAGAAAGTGCGACATGGAAATGTGGTTTTTGGAAAATCCGATCGATCGAACTTGTAAACACGTTAGAGCAAGCTAGACTAGGTTAATGGCGTGGCTCTGATATCATTGTAAATGCACGGAAGCGCCCCGGCCGTCAATCCGACGCCGGAATGCGGAGGCGAAACTTTTCTAAAACCAAGAAACCGGCACCACCGCGCACTATAAAATCCAGATCGGGCCATTAACCTAACTACTAGCAAACTAGAAAAAGAGTAGAGAAGCTATACCAAGCGATCCGTGTCCTTCGGTCTTCGTCTCCACTTCGATCTCCTCGCGGAATCTCCGGTCTTCACCTCTTCGTCGGAACAGGCACCACATCGCCGGGTTCTTTTACGGGCTCCCACCTCTGGACCGAGGCAACTCGGGCACGAAGTTGGTGAGCCGACGTGCCCAAGGATGCTATAGGATGAAGTGTAGAATGGTTGTCTCATGGGGTAGTAAAGATGCCATTGAAGGAGAGGAGGAATGAACAAAAAAATAGTGATCAACATGGGAATTTTTGGTGTATATAAGATAATATGAGATGAACAAATTTTCACTCAC
Source organism: Agapanthus africanus (assembly GCA_030015575.1). Lineage (NCBI taxonomy): Eukaryota > Viridiplantae > Streptophyta > Magnoliopsida > Asparagales > Amaryllidaceae > Agapanthus > Agapanthus africanus. The sequence goes on from CM057350.1 coordinate 229,633,162, forward strand.
CAAAAATTAACCTTCTCCTCAAAGTGGCCGGCCTATACAAATATGGGAGAGAAAAACCAAAACCAAGAAGGGAGGTGAGTGTAGGAATCAAGAGAGGTGACCACATCCAAAAGCAAGCCCCACATCAACTTCTAATCCATTCTAATCTCAATCCTTTCTCATTAAATGCAAAAGAAGGGATAGAAAAAGAATCTCATCATGAATGAACCATCATGAAGCCACATATACAAACAACCCCCTCCACAAAGGTAATTTGCACAACTGCAAATAAACCCCTCCATCAGAAAGTCCGGCCGTGAAGGAACAAAGGGAAACTGGCCGGAACGGAATGCAAACTGGCAACTTCAGAAAACTGATCCCGTAATAAATTACAGGAAAACCCCGCGACTGTATATACATACCCGCATTTGTATTCCCACTGAATACAAATACAAAGAGACAAAATCTACACAGTACAATACTAGGATCCGGCTTAAACCAAAGCCCGCTAGTAAAATCCGTCCGATCACGATCCGTGTAATACCACACGTATCTGATCGAACGCTGCCATATCTCCATACGGCCTCTACAGCGTTTCGCCCGAAACTTGAGAAAACGGTCTGTGGGGGACTCTAAAGACTCGTCAATACTTTGGTTGTGGATTTAACCACTAGCACGTCAGAGGTATTAGCCTATACGTAACGGGCTACCAGGTATTGACGAAAAGGGACGTCTATGAGCGAACTCATCCTGACACCCTACTGAGCTTGACAGTGACAATATCCGTACAGTCCGGTTCGTTCGTCTATGAGCATCGCATGGCGGGCCTAGGGGGTTGGTAAAAGTCAGACCCCCAAAAGCTGTACAAGTCGTGTCGGAGTGTAGCCCAGAACACCCTGAGATACTACTGGAATACCTACCAGTAAATCTCCTGCCTTGGCCAAGGACTTCGTGTAATGGCTCTCCTAGACACAGCGCGACCTCACCCCCAATACCGGGAGAGACGAACCCCTGCAGATCCGCTCACTACCTCCATGTGGCTCGGGACTATACCCAACTAAAACCTGTTTGCACGTCTCCTTTGAGCGTGGTAGGGTAGTAATCAAAGTACAGTGGGAACTCACACGAGACAAATGACAATCTCAGGTCGATGAACTAACCTGTACACATGTCACCAGGGAACTGCTATCTGACGTCTGGTATAATCCCAATTAGCAGGTTCCCGGCGAGTCCTGTCCGGTGTACTCATAACCCAATGAGCACCTGTATACATTTTAGGTGAACCAACTTACACCAGTGGCTTGTGAGACCGGCCACCGCCCCTCATCGGGGTCTCGACTGTATACACTAGTCTACTCTGGAGAATCGATGCCCTGTCTCGAAACTCCCACGACTAGGGACCATTTAAGGATTTGCTTATAGACCCCAGATCCCACGTATATGATCGTCCTCATACTGCTGGCAGTCAAGCAAGAATCCTAGGGGCTCTATCGACGTGTAATAGTGACCTGTAAGGTCACCTGAAGCAGTACACGATGATAAAGGTAAACCAGATAGCATATTATCATCTTGAGTAAGACTGTCCTACCGGCATAGGTCCTCCCTCAATCATTGCAATCACGTGCCTGTGATCCAATAATTGACTCTGAGGGCACTATATCCAACAATCTCCGACTTGCACTCAAAGCTAATTATTGCGATGTCGCATACTCACAGCCCGTGTGATACCAAACACCCAACTCCTCTACTAGTCAGTCTCACAAAGCTCGTTTGCGAAACTATTGCATTCGATGAATAGCCTCAGTGAGTGGATCCGCTGTGATGTTTCTTTCTATGTCTCTCTTTATCTCAATTTCGTAGAGAAAACCATCTCCCGAAATGAGCAATACCTGTCTTAGAATATGATTGGATGTCTGATAGGACCTAGTTCATAAATGAACTCCAAATCCAAACTTCTTAGACTGTATCGTCAACTGAACTTAATCAGTATCCTGCGCCATGCCTCTCTCAGTATCCGCCTGGACCACCTGTCCAAAATACTGCCCCTCGTCAGAGGGAAAACTATAACTCTGACAGTCACTCTGTCACCCAGGTCACCTTGGAAGCCTGGAATGATAACCGTCACCTGAATGAGGCTGACGTTATCAAATCCCTAGAACATCCACTTATGTTCTAAACTTGCTTCCGATCGTTTCTCCAGAATAGGATTAATATCCTAAGTGGAGAAACCACTGTGTGACAACCAAAGTATGACCGATCGTAGTATGGGAATATCACTTCCTACTCTGTGTATGTCATCTAAATACCAGGACATCACACCCTACTACCTTCTTAACAGATCCATCTCCTATTCTGATGAAGTCAAACCTATGACTGTCACATCAGAAATAGATGATCTATCTCCGCTATATCTGCTTTAGTCTATAAATAGACATAAGCCACTTGTCCACTATGCTTCCGTTGCTCCCACTGACTACGACAACCCTCTGGCAGAGTCATATAGACGTACACTTCTAAAGCTAGCTCAGAACGACGCTATACTCATCCTCCTACCGGGTCTCACAGTCTGGAACAACAGCAATGGCAAGTCTGGGTAAATAAGAACCTCCCTGTCACCGTCCTTGAGGCTACCGGAGTACCTCTCGGGTGCCTGAGGTTACCCACCACATCTGCGGAGTGGCCAATGGAATGTCAAACCAGATTGAATCTTTAGATTCTTTATCAGATCTTCAGTAATCGTTTGCGGTTCTGGAATCACTTCCAGTTCTACCATACTCCCACTATTGTTTTCTGAAAAAAATCCATTTTTATTAAAATTGTGGCGAGTCGAGAACAATATCACTATTGATCTTCCAGATGGTAGAAAATCAACCCTCGTCATAGCCTGCGTCAACCCACAAACAACCATTACAGAAACGTGCTTTGAGTTATCCAGAGTCTGGTTTTAAGCATAAACCGGACAACTCCCCGTACCTTAACATCGTTAAGATACGAACTGTTCTATATCCAATACAGAAACAGAGGCACTGATTTAATTGAACCAGATTCAAATCATGCAGCTGTCTCCAGTGCATGTTAACTAAATGGAAAGAGGCCGATCAACATTACTCAACTTAGGACTACTTCCAATTATGAGTAACCTGAAAGAGAAGCAAGTTCTCTTAATCATTACTATCAACTGAATACCATACACAAGTATCTATATCTTTGATCACCTTGAAGAATCCTGATACTTGCAATATCTGGTTCTCTACTTTACTCTTATACCTATAACTTCTCAAAACTTGGACCTTGTATTTCTACGAAACACATGTCTAAGAACTAGAGAAGTCAAAAGTAAGCAGAATATAGTACGAGTACCAACCCCTCTGTCCTAATGGACACTGGACAATATACAATACTCTGTATAAGTCCCCTGAGTCTAGTGACTCATTCGCTGTGTGTTGTAGGTTGAAAACTGTATTTATGGTTAAGAAGAATTACACCGCTGTTTAATGCTCCTTACCTAACCATCCACTGATATAGGTAAATGTCATAGACATAATTTTAAAAAGGTATATCTCACTCTATAAAAATAGACGTACAGATATATCAATTTGAAATTGGTGCATAACAACGGATATTCAAAACCAAATATTTGCCGTCCGGCAAACAACCCAGACGATTTCCTCAAATGTCACCAATTACAACGAATTCCTATATAATGAGGAAGATCACCTAATTCCCAATAACTTACTCCCACTCATCATCTGTAAAACCATACAGATATGAGAATCATACCTGGTAAATACATACCCTGGAGCAAGTGTCTAATTGGGAAATCAGTTTTCTTTTAACAGTACACAGTGAAACTGAAACATCTGAATGTTTCGTAGGGGTATCCTGGTATTCTTAGTAATGCCTCTTCCATTATACAGATTCACAACTGTAACCGTATATTTCTTTGCCATCTCTCCAAATCCCTTTATATGTCTTTAGTCGTTACCTTCTGTACACCCCTTTAGGCCAAATGGTTTTCTTCCTTCCCTACCGTTCGGCACCAGCCTATGGTTTGGAAGAAGACTATCCAATCAGCATAATGGGTGTACTGTCCTAATCCTAGGAGCACTCGCAATGCGAGAGAAGGTGAAGATAAAAGACAACCGAATAAACCTTATTCCTATTTCTCCTGAACCAGAATCCATCCCCGAACTGGAACAAGTTCCTTTCGAGTTCGTATATAACCATGCGATGGAGTATCCAAATAAACTGTGGATCTTCGTAGTGATACGGAGTGTCCTGGAGAAATACAAAGGTGAAGTGGGAGTGGTAACGAAATACTTGGTTTGGTCGTGAATATTAGTCGCAATTTACTTTACCCTCCTTCTAATCCCTTTCTTTGTCTTAACTTAATACCTTCTGTACATCGTTTAGGCTAATTGGTTTTCTTCATTCCCTACCGGTCAGCACCTGCCTATGGTTTGGAAGAAGACTATCCAATTTGCGTAATAGGTGTACTATCCCCTAATCCAAGGAGCACTCGCAACCTGAAAGAAGGTAAAAGGAAAAGACAACTGAATAGTCCTATTCGTTTTCTCCAGAACCGGAAACCATCCTCGAATAAATTCCTTCGAGTTCGTATATAACCATACGATGGTTTTGTCCAATGGAAGTGGACGTTCGTAGTAATACGGGGTGTCCTGAAGAAAAGGGTAAAAGTAGGAGTGGTAATGAGGTCTGCAACTCTGACAATCCAAAAGTCAGTGTTTAAGAAGGTTCGGTCAACTTGGTCACTGAGTCATAGTCTAGGGTCGGGCAATGGTCGCTTCCAAAGAGAGAGAGAAAAGAAACACTCAGCGTGCACTCTAACCTAGATCAGAATGGTTATCACTTTATCTAATCAGGAAACCTCCCACTGTAACGTCAAATTCTTCTCCAAACCTGAAAGAAGAATTAGTCGGGATCACTCGAGGAGTAAACCAACTCATCAGTGGGAATCGGGATCCAACTATCATCGCATGATAACGTGACGGAATCCGCTCACGTTATCACACTTCAGAAGGTATGCGCATATCTGGAAAGTTTCAGTTTCTTTAGAAACTCCTGATATGATTTTTGTTCCATGCTCTTATGACCTTGACTAAGGCCAACAAATCATAAGTCATATGTCAAGTTCTACCCGTCATTGTCCAGGTTAATTTGAACCCACCCGTACAAGCCCTTGACAAAAGCCAACAAGGTTATACGACTGTCCCAAACCAACGCATCTATCTATGCAGCAGAAAGGTAACAAGCAGCTACCATACACTATGCCTTGACTAAGGCTAACAAACATAGCATGAATACTACTTGCTACCCGTCTGAAATGACGGAGGGCTACGAATGGTTTTTGGCGAAAAACCTTTAACGTAATGAACTTGATATCGTTGAAGGAACCAGATAGCTTTTTAAAATTATAGTGACGAAAACCTTTGCTAAAGAGGTCACTCCCGGTGAAGGGATCTCGGCTCTTTCCCCGTAGAATGAGGTGCAGGATATTCTAACTGAATACCACGATGCAAAGCAAAAGTAATCGGCTATAGTGAAGTTATTGCCCTGACGCAAACTTCTGTCCAAAGGGTCACTCCCGGTGAAGGGATCTCGGCCCTTGCCTCATCGACTGAGGAGCATGATATTCCGACTGAGGAGCAGGATATTCCAGCTGAATACCATTGTGCAAAACAAAAGTGAACGTCCTTGCAAAAACAGCTTTTTTGAAAAATGTTCCAACAACATCAGAATAGGTTTGTTTAGCTTGCATTGATCCGAATCAACGCAGTCCCATCAATTGATCACACCAATAAAGAACGAAAATAATGATGTACGTATATACCATCCGCATTCGCCACTGGGTCCCGTCATCACCCGTTAGGTTACTTAACTAACGGCAGAGCGGGGACTGGACTAGCGCGGATGCAAAATATATACAACATCTACTAGTATATATATATCAATATATAATATTAGCTCAAGGCGTGATAAAATGCAACATCACAGAAATGTAATAAGCATCACAGAACAATACAGATATCTGGGATCCCCGGGTTTCACAGAGCCGCTACGTGAAACCCGACGTTCCCCTGGTCGTGTGGATAGCCTGTGCAATGAAATCCTAGACCCCTACGGGCGCGGCAAGTTACCTGCCAAAACTGAAGCGAGGCAGCCCCCTTCAGCAACGTGAATGGACCACCCAGCACTTCACGGAATCCGGTAACTTAGGCACCCCTCCTGGGTCAACCTATACCCCCTACGAGTGCGAGCGAATAGCCCGCCATTCTAGAGTGAAGCCCCTCCGTCTCAACGCCATGAGATGCGGGCCGTTGCCCTCTAGAACCCGGCTATCCGTGCACCCCTCTGCGGGATAATCCTAGTACAGAAAGTGAAATATATATACAACGGGTATATCGACCTCAGCTCGGTCGTGCCCCAAAAGAATAATATACAAACAGGCAGTAACGGCAGTCCACATGTCGGACGCTCGCCCCACAATATCAAATGTACATATAAAACGAAACTGTACTAACATTGCATCCAGGCTATCCCCACGACCAATCCGCAACATCACAGCACAACACAGAACATCAACGTGAATGTCACGTTCGCAAATCCGTCTAAAGGGCTATAGCAGTTAGACAGGATTTACCGATCAAATGACATTCACGGTCGGAGATATAATGTAAATACTGTGAACTAACATGTTTAAAATTTTCGATCGACTGAATTTTCCGAAGTGGGCCCCAAGCACAACTGTAGCACTCAAAAACATCTGGGCACAAAAAGAATATACCAGAAACCCTATTTCCATGTCAGTAAACCACTGTAGAAATTTGGTACGGTTTGGCCACAAAACGGCGGCGGTTACGCGGCCAAAACGTGGTTTTGGCCACTAAACCGCCGCGCTACAGTAATAACAGCCGACCAAATTATCACAGAATGCATAAAAAACCCTGCACGTATTTTTCCAATATACCAAATAATTTTTAGAGCAAGGAAAAATTCGACAGAAAGTGCGACATGGAAATGTGGTTTTTGGAAAATCCGATCGATCGAACTTGTAAACACGTTAGAGAAAGCTAGACTAGGTTAATGGCATGGCTCTGATACCATTATAAGTGCACGGCGGCGCCCCGCCATCAATCCGACGCCGGAATGCGGAAGCGAAACTTTTCTAAAACCAAGAAACCGGCACCACCGCGCACTATAAAACCCGGATCGGGCCATTAACCTAACTATTAGAAAACTAGAAAAAGAGTAGAGAAGCTATACCAAGCGATCCGTGTCCTTCAGTCTTCGTCTCCACTTCGATCTCCTCGCGGAATCTCCGGTCTTCACCTCCTCGTCGGAACGGGCACCACATCGCCGGGTTCTTTTACGGGCTCCCACCTCTGGACCGAGGCAACTCGGGTACGAAGTTGGCGAGCCGACGTGCCCAAGGGTGCTGTAGGATGAAGTGTAGAATGGTTGTCTCATGGGGTAGTAAAGTTGCCATTGAAGGAGATGAGGAATGAACAAAAAAATGGAGATCAACATGGGAATTTTTGGTGTATATAAGATAATATGAGATGAACAAATTTTCTCTCACCAAAAATTAACCTTCTCCTCAAAGTGGCCGGCCTATACAAATATGGGAGAGAAAAACCAAAACCAAGAAGGGAGGTGAGTGTAGGAATCAAGAGAGGTGACCACATCCAAAAGCAAGCCTCACATCAACTTCTAATCCATTCTAATCTCAATCCTTTCTCATTAAATGCAAAAGAAGGGATGGAAAAAGAATCTCATCATGAATGAACATATACAAACAACCCCCTCCACAAAGGTAATTTGCACAACTGCAAATAACCCCCTCCATCAGAAAGTCCGGCCGTGAAGGAACAAAGGGAAACTGGCCGGAACGGAATGCAAACTGGCAACTACAAAAAACTGATCCCGTAATAAATTACAGGAAAACCCCGCGACTGTATATACATACCCGCATTTGTATTCCCACTGAATACAAATGCAAAGAGACAAAATCTACACAGTACAATACTAGGATCCGGCTTAAACCAAAGCCCGCTAGTAAAATCCGTCCGATCACGATCCGTACAATACCGCACGTATCTGATCGAACCCTGCCATATCTCCATATGGCCTCTACAGCGTTTCGCCCGAAACTTGAGAAAACGGTCTGTGGGGGACTCTAAAGACTCGTCAATACTTTTGGTTGTGGATTTTAACCACTAGCACATCAGAGGTATTAGCCTATACGTAACGGGCTACCAGGTATTGACCAAAAGGGACGTCTGTGAGCGAACTCATCCTGACACCCTACTGAGCCTGACAGTGACAATATCCGTACAGTTCGGTCCGTTCGTCTATGAGCATCGCATGGCGGGTCTAGGGGTTGGTAAAAGTCAGACCCTAAAAGCGGTACAAGTCGTGTCGGAGTGTAGCCCCAGAACACCCTGAGATACTACTGGAATACCTACCAGTAAATCTCCTGCCTTGGCTAAGGACTTCGCGTAATGGCTCTCCTAGACACAGCGCGACCTCACCCCGCAATACCGGGAGAGACGAACCCCTGCAGATCCGCTCACTGCCTCCATGTGGCTCGGGACTGTACCCAACTAAAACCTGTTTGCACGTCTCCTTTGAGCGTGGTAGGGTAGTATCAAAGTACAGTGGGAACTCACACGAGACAAATGACGATCTCAGGTCGATGAACTAACCTGTACACATGTCACCAGGGAACTGCTATCTGACGTCTGGTATAATCCCAACTAGCAGGTTCCCGGCGAGTCCTGTCCGGTGTACTCATAACCCAATGAGCACCTGTATACATCTTAGGTGAACCAACTGACACCAGTGGCTTGTGAGACCGGCCACCGCCCCTCGTCGGGGTCTCGACTGTATACACTAGTCTACTCTGGAGAATCGATGCCCTGTCTCGAAACTCCCACGACTAGGGACCATTTAAGGATTTGCTTATAAACCCCAGCTCCCACGTATATGATCGCCCTCATACTGCTGGCACTCAAGCAAGAATCCTAGGGGCTCTATCGACGTGTAATAGTAACCTGTAAGGTCACCTGAAGCAGTACACAATGATAAAGGTAAACCAGATAGCATACTATCATCTTGAGTAAGACTGTCCTACCGGCATAGGTCCTCCTTCAATCATTGCAATCACGTGCCTGTGATCCAATAATCGACTCTGAGGGCACTATATCCAACAGCTTATGCACTGAGTGTAGTAAGTAGGTATCAGTCAAACCCAGGGAAGAATCACTGGACAGCTGTGAAGAACATTCTTAAGTACTTGCGAAGGACTAAAGAATTGTTCTTGGTGTATGGTAACAGGGACCTACAAATGGAGGCCTTTACCGATTCAAGCTTCCAGAGTGACAAGGATGAGAACAAATCTATCTCAGGGTTTGCATTTACCCTCAATGGAGGGACGGTGAGTTGGAATAGTTCCAAACAGGGTACCGTTGCAGACTCTACGATGGAAGCTAAGTACATTGCTACAAATGATGCTACCAAGGAAGCCGTCTGGATGAAGAAGTCCATCTCGGAGCTAGGAGTAGTTCCAACCATTATTGATCCAATACTATTGTATTGTGACAATAATGGGGCTGTGGCGTTGGCCAAAGAGCTCAGGTCCCATCAGAAGTCAGACACATCCTGAGGCGATATCATTTGATCCGGGAGATAGTTGATCGCCAAGAGATCAAGATTAGGAGAGTAAATACAGAGAGTAACACTGCGGATCTATTCACCAAGGCCCTCCCTCAGCCGCAACATGAGCGACATTTTGAAATGTTGGGTATGAGATACGCCAATAATTGGCCTTAGTGCAAGTAGGAGATTGTTGGATATATGTATGCCCTAGAAGCCATTATATGATAGTGGATGTATCGGAATGTGTATATATATATTTAGGGGACATTCTTGCTCGACATGATAGTATGCTATCTGGTTGTACTTCATCTTGACATGTTCATTTGATCTTGCATATTACTCATTTGGTATATGTTGATAAAGCCCTTAGGATATTTACTTGACTACTGGGATTATGATGTGGATCATACTAGTGGGACATCTGTAGTTTATAAGCATATCCTTGAAATGTTCCTAGTCGTGGGTGTATCGAGACGGGACATTGATATTTCAGAGTAGACTAGCGTATACGGTTCTTGTCCCATATGATGGGCGATGGATGATCCCATATCCATCTGGTGTGCTGACACCAAAGATTGTATACGGGTGCTCAGTGGAATCTGGGTACACTGAACGGACTCGCCAAGAACTTCTATATGGTATTATATCTATCATCGAATAGCAGTTCTCAGATGACACTGGTATAGGTTAGTCTGTAGACCCGAGATCGTCATAGAGTCTTATGTGTCCTCCCACTGCACTTTGATCTCCACCATACCACGGCTCTACTGAGTCGTGTAAACAGGTGGATTTTGGGTACAGTCGCGAGGCACATAGAGGAAATAAGTGATAGGAGGGGTTTCGTCTCTCCCGGTATTGGGAGTTGATGTTTTGCTATGCTCGATTGGCTATAACAGGAAGTCCCTGGCTAGGGCTGCTGAGATTTACTAATAAGTGTTATCAGTAGTTTCTCGATCTGTTATGAGCCATACACCGGTATGACTTATTGAGTTATTGGGGTCGATGATTCCATCCCTAGACTCGATATGCAGCATATCTGACGAAGAGACCGGACTGTACGGTAAGTGTTGCCAGTTGGCTCGACGGGAGTTTTGACAGGTTTGCTTGTTTTTCTTCTGATCGCTCAATACCCAGGTGGCCGTTATGTTTAGCTGACCGCTTGCGGCTTGTGGGTGTTTGATGTGATCATTACCTACCGCCGGCATATTAACGAGTCTCAGAGTCCCACACAGGAGTTTCCTAGCTCAGGCGAAACGATGTGGTGTGCATATGAGATTTACGTGGGAGCTCGATTAAATGCGTGTATATGATACCGTATTTTAATCGGGCGTTTTCTATTGGTCGGGTCATATAAGATATGACCGGTTTATTAAATCAAGTGTTGATTTAATATTGACTTTTATCTCATTTATATAAACCTTTTCTTTTTGGATGTGTGTGCATGTATGCACATACACATGTTGATATGAATGCATACATACATGCATACATGTGTGTCATGGTTGTTGATACACTAGAGATGGCAATGCAAGACTCACATGGTAGATAAATATGTATATGTATTTTCATTATTGAGAAAAAGAAATGATTAAATCATGGTTGATTTTTCTTCATCACTATTCTTTACTTGACCAAAGTAAGACCATGGTTTAATTTCATTTGCTCTTTAACTTACATATGAAAATATCTAGATATTTATTAACCATGGTTTGGATATGAGTGTCATATATCTATTTTTCTTTTCTCATTTATCTTGAGAATTATCATTATCACAAATGAGCTCAAGCTTTCCATCTTCTTCTTCCTCATCTCTCATGCTCTCTTGAGATTTCTAGTTAGTGAGTGAGATAAAAAGAAAGGGTTTTGAAGTGAGAAAACAAACCACATTATCATTTTATACTAGTTTAGCCCATTAGTTTAGAGTGTTAGCTCCACTTTCTCATTGATCAAGTGAAGTAAGGAGCTTTGAGCAAAAGGAGTTTGGATGGATCATCGTGGACTTGGAAGGTCTCTAGCGAGCCGGTTCACACTCTCAAGGATCTAAGGAGTCAAGAGAAGAGGTCTACAAAGGTTCTATCCGCTTCACTTAGTGATAGTTTTCTTGTACTATGAGATACTATTTGTTGTTACCCTATTTTTTCTAGTTCGATCCCTAGGTTAGTTTGTTTAGCACCTCCTAAAATTTTAATATGGCATGTGTGATGCTTGTGAAACCCTAGGCAAGGTGCTAAGGAAACCCTACAAATTTTGCAAATTTTCTTTTCTTTGAATGTTTAATTTCCGTATTGCATCATATTTAAAATTTTTGCATTGTATATATACAGAAAAACCTATTAAAAAAATAATTTCAAAACATAAAAATAAAAACTTTTGAGTCAAGTTAGCTAGTACGAAAAGCTAGTTTCAAAGTCCGACGGTTAAGTTGATATGTTAGAAATAACTAGACCATAAGATTAGAAATAGAAAACCCGAAAGATAACCCTTATTGAGTTTAATGGTAGCAAATATACATCTTTGCACTACACTACACGTGTCGTTAGTTTTTAGAATTAGATAAAAAGTTTGAAATGTCTCCAAAACAAAATAAAGATGTGCATAGTAGGTCTAAACTACTAAAGGGTGCCAAATAAAGAGTATAAAAAATTCACAAAAAGATGTGATAATAGGTAGTCTAAACTATTGAATGGTGCCACAAAAAGAAAGAAATGAAAGAAATGAAAGGAAATTATAAATCATGGTTGCACGAGCATGAAGCCTTCGGAATGTTTTCACACCCAGTGTCCTAAGATCGTCTGGTCTGGAAGTCATCGGCCGAATGCTTGCTACGAAGTGACCAATATACCTTAATGATATATTATCAAATAAAATGGAGACATGAATATTTTAAATCGAAGTTTTTGAAACAAAGCGACACTATTGCACGAGCACGTGCAGATATATATGAGCTTAAGTTAAATAAGTGCGATGTGTGAAAAATAGGGTTGGATGTTTCTAATTTAAGATAATAGAATTTCTAGTTTAGATGCCAAACTTTAGAATTAGAGTCGAAAGTTAACTTGCGAACTAGCTTGACGGAATTTTATGGGTGTAATCCGCTGAAAACCTTCACAAGACAACACTCATCCTTTAGGCCAGCCCATCGGTTTAACGTCTTGTTGCACCTGCTAAGTGCAACTGCGACGCCTACGAAAGTGAGCTAGGAATTTTTCTTTTCTTTAAAATAAAACGTTTTTGCTCGGGATGAGCACATGGTAAGTTTATGGGTGTTTGTTCATATCATATTATTACATTATACACCTTTCATACTTATTCACATCGTATATAAATAAATGCATTTGACCCTCTGTTCATGATAAGTACAGGTTATAGGTTGTTTGGAGCCGAAGAAGGATTTATAGTGAAAAACGATGCAATTCAGACGAAGAGACGGTCAAAGTCAATGGGGGTCATAGCTGTCAAAGTAAAAGTCTCAAATATGTATCATGAGTATATGAAAAACACATAATTGATGACATAGAAGCACACAAGAAGATTGGAGACCCAAGTCTCTGGTTTGGATGATAAAACGCGACCATTATAGTTCATTTGGCCGCGTTTTAGCAGCCAAAACCGCTTCGAATTGGGAGATTTTTCAGGGTCAGCTTCGTCATTTCAAGTGCCACCAGAGTTTTTGTCACGACCCGAAATGGCACGTGACTGGAACTTGAATCATGTGAAGTCTATAGGACTCCACCTAATTCTAGTAAACCAAAAGCCCAAAAATCTAAACCATTTAAAAAGGGAGTGAAGGAAAACCTATTTTAAAAGTTAACATATAATTTCACTTTGAAAGTCGTAGTAAGTATTTTTAAAACATCAAGTCTTTTCCAAAAATTTCGGCAGAGTTTCCTTTGTAAATACTGGCCCCAAACGGGTACAAATAGGAATATGTATAAATAATGCATAAAGGCATCCCCAAGCGGGAGCTAGCTCTTCGCCAATTGGCGGAAACAACCACGTAAGCAATATAATATACAATGCCGAAGGGCAAGGATCAAAACTCAGCAAGGAAACCAACATCCTCAAGAAAACCAGAAAAAAATCGTAATAATACAAGCGCACGACTCTAAGGTCGAAAGAATATACAACTGGTCTTCTAAGTCTAACAAATATACAAGTCTGGTTAATAGAGTTTACTAGATACAACTGATTATAAATAAATTTCAATGGTGGTCACGATGCAAGTGAACCCACCTACTAAAGCAATCACCCGGAAGGAAGCAGTGTGCCAGCAAGCCGCAACGAAACCTGTACGGCAAAACCTGCAAGAAACTGTGGCACAACGGGGATGAGTTGCCTACTCGTGAGTAGAAAATATCACCGAGAAGAAATTGCATGTATGACTCTCTTCTAGGTCATACAAATAAATACACAATACTACTACAAGGGTAACAGTATATCATAAGTGTGATATCAAAGTACCTGTGTCTGTGCCAAGAATAATAATATAACGATGCCTTACATGTACTAATGCACCATCCAACGTGTGTCCAGCAACGACACACAAATCATGATAAAACCTGAGTGCCCAGCATCGACACTCAAAACATCATGAAGTCCGTGTCTAACAGCGACACATAATACTCAAATCTCGGGCTCCGCATAGTCAGGATCGGCCCATGGGCTTTGTCAGTCTGGATCGGCCTATATCCATCTCTCTCATAACTCCGAACGGAATTCTCCGGATATCTGTCGAGTTTCCATACAATCATCGGTCGGTAATGCTCCCCTGCCGGGCTCAACGCCTTTCCATACGATCCTCTTGCCCCAGGGTACCGCACCGGGTCCACCATGCACCCGCAGACGATCTTTCCCCCTACCTCGAATCGGGTGTATGATACCGCTCAAGAACCGAGAAAACCCATGGTGGACATCATAAATATTATATCACGAGAAAACCGAAAATTTCTATTTTTAGAAATGATAATGAGTTTATAAATCCTTGCGGTTTCTCCAAATCCAGAAATCTCATGCAAAATCCGAATCGCATAATCAAGAGTTAATAAACAGTGAATACTGGCATAAAGCCCCATAATATTGCATGACAGTGAATATACACATGCATGGATATCTAAGCAGAGAATGCAATATCTAAACTAGCATAGTAATTACATATCGGAATTATCTGCTAGCAAGTTATATCAATGAAGTAATATTTCTAAAGTGTACGTGTCATGGCAATTACCGATGATGATGTGTGTGAGCCGGCAAGCAAGTGTTCGTAGACATACGCATCATCTGTAATGGTGCTAGTGTTCTGACAACATGGGTTCATAATAACAAAAGGAATCACAAGTATAAGCATGCAATGCGATAAGAACAACATGAATATATAGAAAAAGATGTAGTAACCATAACATATAAGAATATACATTATATATACGAGTCATATAGTTTTTGGCATTTGAAATAGCACGAATAGTAGTTTTTAGAAAATAGGGGCTACGGTGTTTTTAAGAAAAAGTACGTCCTTTGGAAATTCGTAATATCCCCCGGGTTGTCTTTTGAAAATACTCACGATTCGTTAGTTTCTGAAAATAAGTATGACTTGAGCCCAGTCTAACATCTACCAAATAAACTACAGGACTAAACTAAGAGACTAGTCGAAAAGGTAAGGAAATCCACCTAAAGTCCGAGTCGATATATCTCGTAGTCGGCGATCCCACCTCAATAGCGTCGCGTACGATAAAATATATAATACGACATTCTCGAGTCAAGAGTGCGGATCAATCATCATATTTATACCTCGTACGGTAAAATCCATCATACGGCATCCCAAAATCAGGGTACGGGTCAAATATCATATATACCTCAGTATTTATATGGTATCATCATCATAATATCCAGAACTAGGGGTACTGACCTAAATTCTAGTACAATCCAATACCATCAACATATATCTGCGTGTGTATGAAAACACATCGCCCATTGATCCACTATAATATCATGTCGTATATCATAACACGACACAAATCACATAACTGATCTCACGGCATCATGCCCGATCACATCGACCCATCTCCAAGTATCATATACTATCCTCATCATCCGTGTATACGTATATGTATTGTAACATTTGAGAAATATAAAATATTATTTTTGGAATTTAATATTAAAATAATATATTTCGCGAAAACTATTCGAATTGCGAATAGGGATTTTTCGTAAAATGGTATAAGTATATACAAATATTTGGAAATTTATCAGAAGATAAATTTATTTATTTTAATGATATTTATCGGATTTTTGGTCAAATCCGTGTTTTTACATTTTTCCGTGACATGTGCACCATGTCATGTGCATGTTGGTTTGTGAGTTGTGGGTGTGTAGTGGCTTGTGAGATTAGAAAAGAAAAGAGAAAGAAAAGAAAAGAAAAACAATGAAAGAAAAGAGTTAAGTGTGAAAGGAATGAAATTAGATGCCATGGACAAAACAAAAGAGATATTTGTTGTGAGAGAGTGAGGGTAAGAGAGAGTGAGGATAAGAGAGAAAAGGGGTTACTTGGCTGCCCCAATCCCTTCATTCTCCATTATTTTCTTCATCTCCTCCATGCTTCTTCAAAACCTCACTACCCTCTTGCCACATCTCCAAATACTTGCCAAAACCTTATGTTCCCTTCATTAAAAACATGCACACATCCATTCTAAGACCTTAGAACCATTCAAGTTTGGATTTTGAAGACTTGGGCAACTTAAGAAATTTCTTTAGTTGCTTATGAGGTATATCTTTACACTTTAGTTTAGTATTTGCGTTAAATATTGTATTGTAGTTAGAAATTGAGTTAATTAGGAAATTTGATTTTAGAAAATTGAAGGTTGCTATCAAGTGGCCAATTGAGCTTTAGTGAGTGTTTACAAGACCTTACAGATTGATTTAGAGGCCTAGAAATAAGTTTAGAACCCGATACACGAAGTTATAATTGTTCCGTGTCGGTTTTGTGAAACCTTAAGGCCTACAGGGTATCTGGAGCAACCTGGGCCATTTACGAGAAAAACTAGCAACACCAGAGACCTATTTAAGACACTAGGAGACCACCCTGAGAAAAAGGACCCAAACGGAGCACCCCGGGCCGAGCTCGCTGGATTTCTGAGTGATGTGGCCGGCCAAATTATGGTATTTTGTGTCTAGGTTTGGTCTGTAGCTCAGTTACTTCATATACAACCCTACTGCATTGCTAGTTTAATCCCATTTTACCTGAGATAGAATCTGGGAGCTGTTGTGAGTGGTTTTGGTTAAGTTTTCCCGATGTTTGAATTCTTGGTTTGGTATTTTATATTGTATTGGGTCGTTGGATATTTGTACGTCAACGACGAGGCTTGTTTGGTCGTTTTTGCAGCTATAGGTTCTAACCTATAGGAAATCCATGTGCCGTATCGGTTTTCGGATATTGATTGTGGTTGCATTTTGATTGTGTATTGATTGTAGGTACTTCGCGTAGACTTCCGAGACGACGAAGCACATCGATTTCAGCTAAGCGAGAAGTTTAGCAGGTGGGTAGATTTATATCTACGGGGGAAGTCGGGTGGATGGCGTATAGCACCCCCGCAAATTATTATGGAAACCGATATATATATATATATATATATATATATATATATATATATATATATATATATATATATATATAGAATATGGTTAAGGAACCATGTTAGAATCTTATGGATATAGTTAAAGGATTAGTAGGAGACAAGATATACCACAACTTAAGTTTTGTGTATTGTTTAGTGTGACACGATATGATAGAATTGATATGTTTGAGATTTAGAGTAGCATGACATGAGATTTATAAGATAGAATGTATACGTAAGATGACTTGATGTGAGATATTAATGTGATGAAAGAGTATACGATGTGATATGATGACTTTGTGTGATATGTCGTTATATGGATGCGAGTCAATATGACAGTTGATACCTTTGTCTGTCCCACGATATGAGATTGATACGGATGTGAACTGGGATATAGGTATATAGATATAAATAAAATATTGTGAATCTTGAGTGATATGTCGTGCGAGACTTTAGATCCGTACCCTTGTTGTCATATAGGTTGATAGGATCCCTAATGGTTTAATGCCGCCATACGATGAATTACTGTACGTGATGAGTGGACTTGATGATTGATCCATACCCTTGACTAGAGGATGTCGTACGATGGATTATAACGTACGTGATGTTATGAGGCTGGATGCCGATTGATAGATTCACCAACTCGGATATATTGTAGACACGTATACCTTGTAGCGTTTCGCTTACGATATACT
The DNA here is from genome assembly GCA_030015575.1 of Agapanthus africanus. Lineage (NCBI taxonomy): Eukaryota > Viridiplantae > Streptophyta > Magnoliopsida > Asparagales > Amaryllidaceae > Agapanthus > Agapanthus africanus. Next base: position 229,651,121 of record CM057350.1, read on the forward strand.
TTATGCTACGTTCATGATATTCGCATTGCATTGCATATACTTGTGCTAGTATACCTACACCATTATCGATGATACGTATATTACACTTACACAGATTGGCCGGCTCATACACCTTCATCATCGATAATTGCTATATCACTTACACAGTAGAATTTCTACATCATGCTATGATATACTTGCTATGTTCATATCATTACGAAATGTTCCATGATATGAGTATATGCTCATATTTCGGTAATTGTTATGACACGCACAACCTATACACTCATGCAGTATTGTATTTTTATTGATTATTGACACATGGATTATTGTTCTATTGCGCATATGAGATACATCATGCATACATACTTACATGTATACACCCATACCTGTTATAGCTACATGTGCACCTTTAGATGATGTTGGATTTGATTTTAGAGAAATTGGGAACCGCATGATATATTTAAAAACTGGATTCCTTTAAAAGAGCGGTTTTCCCTTGATATGCTCATATTACTGTTTGTTGTTGCATATATTATACTTCATGGATTTACGCATTGAGATACGAATTTCGTGTGAATTATGGATTTGAGAACCGTGGTATTATTTCAAAAGAAAATATGTATTGTTTTAGAAACCCGGTTTCTCTTGATATGATATTTCAGTGCGTCCACCATGAGTTTTCTCGGTTCTGAGATTTGTGTTAGAAACCCAATTCGAGGAGCGGTAGGCACCGTCTGCGGGTACATGGTGGACCCGGTATGGTTCTCCGGGGCAAGAGATGATTTTTGTGGTGTAGACGATGACCCTGGCAGAGAGAATACTACCTACCGGTGATTGTATAGAGCTCGACGGATATCTGGAGGATACCTTTTTGGAGTTATGATATGAGATGGATATGAGGACCGATCTGAGGATGCGGCGCCTGAGATGAGATAGATATGAGGGCCGATATGAGTATGCGGCACCTGAGATATGAGCATTTACGTGTCGATGCTGGACACGGGTTTTCATGATATTTCGAGTGTCGGTGTTAGACACTCAGGTTCTATGATTTTGATGTGTCGTTGATGGACACACATTGTTTATATCCTCATATATATATATATATATATATATATATATATATATATATATATATATATAGGCATATGTTTTCATGATGTTTCGGGTGTCGGGATTGGACACCCAGGTTCCATGATATTAGTTGTGTCTTGACGGACACGTGGATGGTATCCACATGCATACAGGCATATGATGTTGGATGTTTATTTATATGTCATTGCATTGACTCGATTGTTGACATATATGCATATGTGGTCACCCTAGATATCATAGTATTACCTTGAGGATATAGTGATATAGGAAATCGTTGTTTTATTCGATTTCTACTTGTTGATGTTTTCTACTCACGAGTTGGCAACTCACCCCCGTTGTGCCACAGTTCTTGCAGGTTTGACCGCTTAGAATCAGTTGCGGTATTGCTGGCACACAGCTTCATCCAGGATGCTTTGCTTTGGTAGGTGGGACACATGTTGGAGCGTGCCCACTCTCGTACTGTTAAAATACATTGTATCTAGATAAACTCCATCACATCACATCAGATCAGATCAATCAGACCTATAAAGACTTGTGGTTGCGAGACTTAGAGCGATGGGTTTTATGTTCTCTATTGGAGGGATTGATATCTTCCTTTATTCTTTATCCTTTTGTGTGGATCTTCGCCGTTGGGCGTCGTATACTTATATTCTGTCTTGCGTGGTTGTGACTCCGCCGATTGGCGAAGAGCTAGCTCCCGCTTGGGGATGCCTTTTATATTATCATGGATAAGTGGTTTTGGCTCAAATTTTCAAAAGACGAAACATGTTTTTCAACGAGTAAAATCCACTTGCATTTTTCATGTTCCATTATCCATGCATTTAAGAAAACTTTTGATTTCATCATATCTTTATTTCAAAACTTCACCTCTTCTATTTTCTTTAAAATGTTTAGATTTTTGGGTTTTGGCTTACTTAATTTACGTTGCGCCTTTAGACGTTGCGTGATTTAAGTGCCGGTCATGAACTAAATTCGGGTCGTGACATGTATACACACACACACACACACACACACACACACACACATACACACACGTACCAACGCAACACACACACACACACACACACACACACACATATACATATACACTCAAACATATCACGTGTGTGCATGTGTGTGTGAGTGAATCTTTACTCTAGGGTTTCCCAACTAAGAAACTAAACTAAAAGCACTATCTTCTAATTACGCTAATACTAACCCATGATCTCCTAATGTCGTTCTTGCTAATTATCCATGTATCATAATACACATAATTATATATATATCATATTCACATACTACACTACGAAACTACGAGGGTGCTATATGCCATCCACCCGACTTCCCTCGTAGATATACATCTACTCATCTTAATACTTGCTTGCCCAAGTCGATGTCGCCATGCTCCTCTTTGCTATCCGAAGTCCACGTGAGGGTGACTACACATATAAACACATAGTATCGTAAACAGAAATCGCGCACGAAAACCAAACAACACCCGATATCGACGTACAAACGTTGAGTGACCGATACAAAACACAAAATCGAAAGTTCAAGTCATAAACAAAAATGAAACCGAAACAGCATCTTTGAAAACTTTCTCCAGATTTTAGGTCAGGTAAAATTAGGCTAAACAAGAAATACAGTGGTGTAGTATATGGGGTATGTGAGCTACATCACCATTCCTAACACCAGTACGCACAAATGACCCGGCGAGAACACCATGAAATCCAGCGAGCTCGGCCATATCAGGGAGTTAGGGTCTCGTCTTCTCAGGGTGGTCTCCTAGTGGTCCACCTAGGTCTCTGGGTTGCTAGTTTTTCTAGTAAAGGTTCCAGGTCACTCCAGATTCCCTGTAGGCACAAAAGTTCATAAAACCGATACGGAAAGTTTAAATTTCAAGTTTCAGGTTCTCGGCTCTGTTTGATCTAGGTTTTTAACACTAGGGGGTTTTTAATCACCAATTTCACTCACTTGCACCATCACAACTCAAAAATCCCCTAAACATCATCTTGGAATTTTCCAAGATCACTTAACTACACTTAATCAATTCTAAAATAAAATAGAGGCTAAAGGAACTCGATTACTACACTAATGATGAAAGAATTACCTCATTTGGAAACTCAAGAATTTTCTTGAGTTGCCCCAAGTGCTCAAAATCCTAACTTTCTTGATCCACCATGCTTGTAGTGAGCTTGTGCACAATTTTTGTGAAGAGGATGCATGATTTTGATATGGAAAAGGTGGTGAAGTGAGGAGGTAGAGATGGTGGAAGGAAGAGGGCAGCCATGGGAGAGAAGGGGAAAAGGATGAAGGAAATGGAATGAAGAAATTGAGGCCATGGTCAAAGACTCCTCACCCTCTCTCTCTCTCTCTCTCTCTCTCTCAAGCCCATACCTCCATGCCATGCCCCCATTCTTTATTCTTTTCTTTTTTTTTTCTTTTTCTTTTATTTATCTTTTTCTTTCCATTTTATAAAACAATTGTAGAAAACCAAAAATGAAGCCATGCACAAATGAAGACTTGAAATCATGTTTCAAAAAATTTAACAAGTTTTTGCAATATGACATGGTGCATGTCACATGCACAAAACACAATCAATGCATGATTAAGTACTAATCGAGTTTAGTACTAACCCATACACAATTAATTATATACTAAATTGTAAAATCCCTAATCTTCATACATTCTTTTAAAATCAATAATTATTATAAATTTCCAAATATTTCCCAATTTATCGGTATATCATTATACCATATCATTAAAACTAATCCTCCTACTTTAAATATCTCTAATATTTATTATTCAATTATATAAATTCCCAAAAATAATATTTTATTTTTCTGAAATGTTACAATTTTTCTAGGGTTTTGGGCTTCTAGCTCTATTTAAGCAGCGGATCAGTAGTCTTTGTATTATAGTTTAGAATAGTTTAAATGTTGAAATAGAAAGTAGTTAGGGTTAGGTAGAAACTCTCATCTTCTTCCTTGCAAGCTCCAAAAAACTCAAAGGAAGAAGGAGTCTAGGATTAGTTTGATTTAGCCTCCTTTATATCTAGCTTGTAGTTTCCATATCAAATCTTGTAATTGCTTTCTTTTCTGCAATAAAATTTTGTTTTTTATTATTGTTCTTCTCTTTAAATTCCTAGTTTAGAATTTAACTTTGTATTAGGTTTGAGAATTGTTTGTAATAGTTAGCTTGAAGTTTTATTTGATCTTTTCTCTTCTATTTTCTTCTCTTCTTTTGTTGTTATGAGCAATGATGCTTGAAGTTGGTTCCTTGCTTTTGTGAGGAACCCAAAAGCTAGCTTTCATCCATTTTTGTTATCATTCTTCTCTTCTCTCTCTCTTTTATTTTCTTCTTCATAATGAGTGAGTAATTCATTTTTCTAGGGAAAAGGAAAGGATAGGAATGACGGTATGGCCTCACCATCCTCTCTCTCTTGGTTCTGAGTTGAACTCCAATTCAACCGACTCTAACCTCCCAATCTTGGCATCTTCTCCCCTCTAGACCTCACTGTAAGGCTAGCATATAGACTTGACCTAATGAGGAAATAAGTGGAGATTTGTTTCTTTGGAGACTAAGGTTTAAGATAGGGAATGAAGGGATCTATTGGCTGTACTAGAGAACTTAGCGTATGGAAGGCCCTAGCCTAGACTCACAAGTATCACTCTTACATACCCTAATCCACATTGCCTAGTTTTGCCGTAGCAATCAAGTCATCCCATTTCTTGAGGATAAAAAAAGGGAGATATGTGGAGTTACATCATTAGACCTATCTAACCCTAATCCTTAACAAGCTTTCTTTCATTTTAGCAAACCCTAACTAGTGATAATCAACCAAACCCTCACTTAATCATATAACTCGTTTAAAATAAGGTGTTTGATTAGACATTTCCCCATAGACGAGCCATGCTCATCACAGCTAGTTTCTAGCGACACCGTTTTGATTGCGGTCTAGGAACACATAGCACATATCGAACTTATCCATTTAATCAGCGACCATTGATACTGTAAGTTCTTTTTCTGTCTCTTAGAGTTCCGATTTCAATTTTCTTCCAGTTGCATAAGGTAATAACTGTTATTTGATTAAATTGCAGATGAACTAGCGGGCCGCTGTCACGACCCGAAAATGGCACGTGAAAGGAACTTGAATCACGTGAAATCTATAGGACCCTACCGTAACCCAAGTAAGATGAAAACCAGGAATCTAAACCTTTTTAAGTAAACAGTGGAGGTGAAGTTTTGGAAAAAGGGGGTATAAATGAAATCAAGTTCCGCTTTTTAAAGTATAAGTAAAGCTTATAGAAATACAAGTGGATTGTATACTAAAGTTTGAAAATATTTTCGCCATTTGAAATTTTGACAACACCTCCTTTTTAAATTTTGATAAAAACTAGTACATATACATAAATATAATCCGCATCCCCAATTGGGAGCTATCTCGTCGCCAATCGGCGGAATCACAACCACGCAATTGTCACGACCCGAAAGTACGGAAAATGACCGGCACTTAAACTACGAACATCTCGAGGCGTACGCAATCTAAGTAAGCCGAAAACCCAGAAATCCAAACCAAGAAAAGTAGTAGAGTGAAGGAAAACCAATTTAAAATCAAGTAGTTTTAATAGCATAAGCCGAATTATGCGGTTTTAAAAAAAACATCAAGTAGTTCCTGAAAATTTCGGCAGAGTCTCCTTTGTAAATACTGGCTCCCAAACGGGATACAACATGAATAGTATACGAAATCAATAAAAAGGCATCCCCAAGCGGGAGCTAGCTCTTCGTATATCGACGGTCACAACCACACAAGCAATATAATATACAACGCCAACGGCGAGGATCAAAATTCAAAAGGAAACTCAAAACCACAAGAAAACCGCAGAAATATAACGCGCGACTCTAAGGTCGAAGGAATAACATCACTGGTCTCTATCTCAAATAAATACAGGTTTGGTTGATGGAATTTACTAGATACAACTGAATAATATTATACAAAGTAATATGATGGGTACGATACCAATAAACCCACCTACTAGCAAGTCACCTGAAAGAAGCAGTGCCAGCAAGCCGTAATGAAACCTGTACGGCAAAACCTGCAAGAAACTGGGGCACAACGGGGGTGAGTTGTCAACTCGTGAATAGAAAAACATCTACGAAAAGAAATCGCATGCATTACGCAATCCTAGGTCATACGATCAATATATACAATCCTCAAATAAAACCAGCAGTCTATAACAATGACTAGGGTAAATATCTAACCCGAGTATAATCTCATGTGCCCGTGTCAGTGCCTCAGATAGCAATATATCATGAATGAGGTATGAATGCATGAAAACAGATTACATCTAAATGAAGAAACTGTTTTCATAAATTAGTGAGATTTCCTTGTATTTTTAAAATGAGATATCATAAATGAAATCAGCATCAACCGTGTCTAGCATCGACACAAAACATAAACTTCAAAGTCTCGAAATCTCAATGTCTCAATCTCGATACCTAGGGCGCCGTCAGTCCAGATCGGCCCCTACCATCCATCTCAAGACCACGACGGTATCCTCCGGATATCCGACGCGTCGGGTAATATCACCGGTCGGTAGTGCTCCCCTGCCGGGCTCAACGTCAACAACACATTCTTCTTGCCCCGGGGTACCGCACCGGGCCTACCATGTACCCGAAACGGTTCCTCCACTCCTCGAATCGGGTTTCGAAATCCATCAGCAAACTCATGGTGGACGACTCATACATCATAGGAAAACCGCACTTTTTATTTAAAAGAGAGGGAAGAAGCTTATATAAGTTTTGCGGTTTTCCTCCAAATCGAGAAAATCTCATAGAAATCCGAATCCAAATCATCAATAGTATATAAACCCATGAATATAGGCATAAGAATCCATGAATACGGCATAACAATGAATAACAGTATGCATGAAGTGACAAGTAATAACTACAATATCTAAGCTGGCATATAAGGTAAGTACACTAATATTATGTCAAACTACTAGCTATCTAGCTAAGTTAAGCAATAATATTTTCTAAGGTGTACGTGACATGGCAATTACCGATGAAGATGTGTGTGAGCCGGCAATTAAGTGTACGTGGTACATACGCGTCATCGGTAATGGTGCTGGTGTCCTAACATCATGATATCACTAATGGAGTATGAAACATAAAATAAGCATGCGATGCGAAGCGGACCACAAAAATGAGCGGGAGCTGAAAACTAGACGCAACTATAACTAATCTGCATTAATCTAATATAAGTCCTACAAATGGTGCCTTTTGAAATAACACGAATCATGGGGTTTTGAAAATAGGGGCCACGGTGTTTTTATGAAAAGATACGTCTTTCGAAATATCCGTAGGATCCCTTGGGCTGTCTTTTAAAATACCCACGATTCGTTAGTTTTGAAATAGGTAAGAATCTAATCTAATCTAACAACTAAACTAAACTAAAGGGCTAAACTAACAAGCTGGACTACAGGTAAGGAAACCGCCTGTCATCTGAGTCGATACATATACATACTTGTATATGTATAGTCGGTGATCCCGCCTCAATAATATCAAATCCATAACCAGACATCCCAAGTCAAGAGTGCGGATCAATCATCAAAATATAGCTCGTACGTAAATCCGTCGTACGGCATCCCCAAATCTGGGTACGGGTCAGTATCACATTTGTCATATTATTCATCAAGTATTCTCTTTATCAAGATCATCATCTGGGTACTGACCTACGTCAAGCACAATGCCAACATCATCACAAAAATCAAGATCTGACTACTGATCGACAGTCTAGTATAAATCGGTATTTTCATCATATATATCACTATTGCTATGGCATCATCATTCCCAAAATCCTCTAAAGTATCAAGACGTATCTTAATCATGAATTTTACCGTCATAACATGTCATTTCACCGATATCATAATCTCAGGTCAACTCCTCGACTCATATCAATCCCATGTATCATCCTCAAATCCGTATGGGAGCACAATATCCCAAAATCCACGTGAACACATATCCACATAGGATCCTATAACCACATATGACATAAGGATACATGCAAGTATGTATGCGTGTGTACGTATGTGTAGTTCACCCAATACCCTAAGGTTTTGTAACCTTTCATCAATCCGATATACCAATATCCATTTAAACATCAAAATAAACCCAACAACATATAATATTTATAGGTGTGTATACGCATCCGTATACATCACCTCGGACTGCGGGGGTGCTATACGCCATCCACCCGACTTCTCCCCGTAGATATAAATCTACTCACCTGGTCCTCGCTCGCCGGTGCCGACGTCGCCATGCGCTTGCTTGTCGTCTCGAAGTCCACATGGGGTACCTACATATCATAACGCACCGTATCGCATTAAAATCCGACTCATGGCCAAAACGGCGGACAAATCCCACATAGGTCAAAACTTATGGTTGCCTTCACAAATCGACCCAAAAACTCTCGACGTCGGCGTACAAACGCCAAACCATCGAGAAAGCTCCCAACACACTCATTTGTACAATTACAAGCACTAATTATAATATAAAATAGCTTAAAATTCACAAAAACCCCAATTTCACTTAAAAAGTCATTTTTCCGAAAATTTAGCAAGCACAATTCGCCGTTTTTGTACAAAACATGATGTTTAAACAAATCCAGTGGCCATAATACTTATTAAATATCTTAAATAAGTCATAAAAATAATTTCCATTATTTAATCTCATTAAATTCCATTAACCCCAAAATTCTAGTTTACAATTTTACCCAATTTTAACACGTTTAAAGCAACAATACATAATTCAACAACTAGACTAGGTTTCGCACAACCTAAGATGTTAAAATACTCATTAACATGCCAAATACATGATGAAAGCCTTACCATATTTTAATTCTCAATTTAACACAATATTTACAAAAACTAGTTTGCAATATATATACTTATCACAAATTTAAATTAACAAAAATGCAACTAGCAACTAGATTTGATTTTAGCAAGCAATTATATGTTAATCTTCCCATCACAATCCTAATCAAATGCTCAAACCCTAATCTTCATTCAAAACCATACACTTGAAATTTCAAACTTCAATTCAAAACCCTTTTTCTTTCTTAAACACCTAATTAAACACTTAATTAACTTATATTAAGCAACTAGATAACAAATTTAGCAAAAGCATGAGATTATACCTCCCATGAGATCAAGCTCAAGATCTAGCCTCCTAAAAAGCCATTTTGATCCCTAAATCCGTGCTAGAATGGCTAATGAGAAATGGGTAGGAGTTGGATTTTGATTTGGATTTTTGCTTGATTTTTAGTGGATTTTTCTTTGGATTTTCTTTGATGGAACAAAGAGAGGAGAAGAGGAAAAGGGGGCTGTTGGGGGGTTGCTGGTTTCGGCCAGAAGTGTGGGGGGTTGGGTGAGGGAGGAGAGAGAGTGAGGTGGAGAAAGTTAGTTCAAGTCAAAGTCAACTCAAATTATATCATTTTCTACTCTTTTCTTTTCTTTTCTTTTCTTTTGACAAAAGAAGTGATTGGAGAGAGGGAGAGGGGGGGGGCTATCATGGTGGGGCCGGCCATATGGGGAGGGGGGAGAGGGTGAGGTGTGGGTGTGTGGGTTAGGAAAAAGATAAATGCTAAACCCCAATTCCCATCAACACTAATTTCACCGAAAAAAGCCTTTTTCTTCGATATTTTCTAAACCGTTTTAGCAAACGATTTCATTTCAAAATCTACATGATTAAATTTTATTTAATGTTTTATGATGCACAAAATTTGTTTCAACTCATTCCAATTTGTAATTTTCCCTAATTAAATGTATTAGTGACGGCTTAAAATAATAATAAAATAATTTTTTTTCAGAAAATTTGAAATTTCACCAGTGGCTCAATAAACACTAAATACTAGCCATTACATAGCTAGAATATGTATATTTAATTTTTATAATAAGATATTTGCATTTTGACTTTTTACAGAAAACTCCCTTATTTTACCGATTTTTCCGAAATTTCACCGAAACGATTTTCAAAACGCTACAATCTTCCCCTCTTAAAAAAATTCGGTCCCCAAATTTAAAGTAAAACTCCCTCCAAATACTAAAACATCTAAACCCAAAACCATCAAATCGCCGGGGCTCCGAAATCATAAATACATAAAACAAATCGTAGCGCAACGCATGCGCATGAAAAATGAGCATATAGCTCAAATCAGAACTCCGTCAAGCATCCCGCAATCATCGGAGTCATGGGGAAGACATCAATACCAAATCCAAAGCAAAAACCAATATGATATAACTCGAAACTATACATGTAAAATATATTCAGGCACTGTCCTCTGACTAGTCCTGCTCAGTACGAAAACACATAGCAATATCATAAAAACGTACTGCTCTATAAGAAAAATCAATCCCAAAATACGCGTATGAATACTACGTGCGTCTGGTGCGCACGGAAATCAAAATCCATATATGTGCCATAGATATGCACAAAAATAACATCTAAGTGCATCGGGTGTGCACGAAACATCTGTCATAGGCAACATGTATGCCCGACAGCAAAATCAGGTGCATCTGACATGCACGAAAAATCTCGATTTAGTGCATCTGGTGTGCACCAAAATCGCATCTCAAGCCATGCGCTCAACATGCGCGAAAACCCAAAACCAGGGGCATCCATCATGCACGAAATCATGAAATCCAATATCAGGCGCCGAACATGCGCAAAATCAAATCAGGTGCACGAGGTGCACAAAACAAATATCGAACATCACCATCGAAATCAAAGTCCAGTGCATCTAAGTGCACAAAAGGCGTATCACTGTACTGCAAGCATATATAAACTATACAGAGTGCAGGAACCAAATCGTGTGCGTGCATACGCACAAAATCAATTCAAATATCTAAAACCGTAAAATCACAAACATGTGAAACCCAAGCATGAAAACGATATCAAGTGCAACACTGTGCAAAGATCGTAAATCCTCAATCATCGAAATCAAATCATGCGAATAAATCACCCAAAACATCGAAATCAATAATGGCGGAATAGTATCGCTCAAGTGCATCCTCTAAGAATCTCGGGCCAACTGTCGCGGTCACTAGTGGGACGTCTCGTCGATGATCATGTACTCTAGCCTGCTGGTGTGCGTAACAATGACCACTCCTGGGTCAAGGTCTTCACTGGGAATTACCAATCTCTCGGTCCATCGGCTCATCGGCCTTGTCAGGTGTGCTAACGGGGATGATCCCGTTCTGGCACGCCTCTTGTCACCTCCTGGCCAATCATCACGACCACTCATAAGACAGCATATCACTGGCGTCGGCCTCTGGCTCTCTGAATGTACGTGACACATCTGATCCTGGGTGCAAGTATCATTGCAGTAGTGTCCTGGAAGGAATCCTGCTCACGGTCTCTTCCATGTCTCGCCTCTGCCAACTGTCCGGAAGTCATCGTCCTTTACTATATCTGCATCTTGCTCCGGAACGGCTGCATACCCATCGCGCCTCCTTCTGGAAGGTATATCCAGTACTCTGCCTCGGCATGCGTATCGCATCTCTGATGTCGGCGGAGTGGAACGTCGTCTTATCCAGATCTTGTACGGACCTCTTTACTCCACTTTTTCTAATGTTGACTGCTTCGGAATCGTCTCATCATGGCTACATGGACTGAGCTCCAACGGCTATCCTCGTATCGGGAGTCTCCCAAGAAATGCATCTCACCACCTAGCATCCGAATTAAGTCGAGCCATCCGACCGAGTCGTCAAAACCTCATAATCCCCCAAGAGCTCAACCTCTTGAGCACAGTTTAATAGTATCGAGTACATACCACAGCATCGGTGGTCCAGCCGTAGAAGGGCAAACCCAAGCCTTACTAATGGCGCCGTAGAACTGCCGCAAACCCGAAGGTTCAAAGGCTTTCACACGGTCATTAAGTCGAGTTAGGGTTTCATTCTTCTAGAGGGACCATAGAATTGCCTTCATGTCTTTCCGACTACTTTAAACTTGGAATAATAGGTTTCTGACATTCGATCGTCTCTGTCGACTCTCAACGTCTCCGCGTGAAGTCGTCTCCAGCTGGAATCAATCTATCTGATGACCTCGCATCGGGGTAGGCGAACGATCCACATGTCCTAGTCATTCATCCTCGATGACTAGCGACCTTCTAGCATCTATTAGTACAACTCGTTCCGCAATAGCTCCAACATATTGGGCGATATCTCGTCACTCGCAGCAACAACTAGCTCACTCGTCTGCACGCTGAACAGTGCCTCAATCATCATGAGTAAGCAATACACCAACGGTCATCAAAATCTGGCTGGCCTCTATCATTGGCTTAATCCTCTAGTGTCGATCAGCACATTCGAGTAACCTCATAAAGGCGATCCGCCAAACGCTCGTGGCGCGGAAACACAGTAAAAAGACACATCTCCGCAATCGTGTGTCGCCGGAATCATGCCCTGGTCAGTCCTCGTTTTTGACGAGCTCATGCTGACCGCAACTCTAGCCGTAGCTCTCCCTGCCCGTAATCGTGGCAGCAAAACCATAACTGGTACTGATGAGGCTAGATCGGAATGAATATAATACTGAGCAAAGAAATGTACATCCTACGGCTTCTTAAGTGGAGTAGCGTATCGTAAATATGCCGCGGAACATACCCACGGTACGTCACTCTACTTTAGTCACATATTCCATCAACCAAGGGTTATCCTACGCTCCGAAGGTAAAACCTAACGCTCTGATACCAACTTTGTCACGACCCGAAAGTACGGAAAATGACCGGCACTTAAACTACGAACGTCTCGAGGCGTACGTAATCTAAGTAAGCCGAAAACCCAGAAATCCAAACCAAGAAAAGTAGTAGAGTGAAGGAAAACCAATTTAAAATCAAGTAGTTTTAATAGTATAAGCAGAATTATGCGGTTTTAAAAAAAACATCAAGTAGTTCCTGAAAATTTCGGCAGAGTCTCCTTTGTAAATACTGGCTCTCAAACGTGATACAACATGAATAGTATATGAAATCAATAAAAAGGCATCCCCAAGCGGGAGCTAGCTCTTCGTCAATCGACGGTCACAACCACACAAGCAATATAATATACAACGCCAACGGCGAGGATCAAAATTCAAAAGGAAACTCAAAACCACAAGAAAACCGCAGAAATATAACGCGCGACTCTAAGGTCGAAGGAATAACATCACTGGTCTCTATCTCAAATAAATACAGGTTTGGTTGATGGAATTTACTAGATACAACTGAATAATATTATACAAAGTAATATGATGGGTACGATACCAATAAACCAGTGCCAGCAAGCCGTAATGAAACCTGTACGGCAAAACCTGCAAGAAACTGGGGCACAACGGGGGTGAGTTGCCAACTCGTGAATAGAAAAACATCTACGAAAAGAAATCGCATGCATGACGCAATCCTAGGTCATACGATCAATATATACAATCCTCAAATAAAACCAGCAGTCTATAACAATGACTAGGGTAAATATCTAACCCGAGTATAATCTCATGTGCCCGTGTCAGTGCCTCAGGTAGCAATATATCATGAATGAGGTATGAATGCATGAAAACAGATTACATCTAAATGAAGAAACTGTTTTCATAAATTAGTGAGATTTCCTTGTATTTTTAAAATGAGATATCATAAATGAAATCAGCAACAACCGTGTCTAGCATCGACACAAAACATAAACCTCAAAGTCTTGAAATCTCAATGTCTCAATCTCGATACCTAGGGCGCCGTCAGTCCAGATCGGCCCCTACCATCCATCTCAAGACCACGACGGTATCCTCCGGATATCCGACGCGTCGGGTAATATCACCGGTCGGTAGTGCTCCCCTGCCGGGCTCAACGTCAACAACACATTCCTCTTACCCCGGGGTACCGCACCGGGCCCACCATGTACCCGAAACGGTTCCTCCACTCCTCGAATCGGGTCTCGAAATCCATCAGCAAACTCATGGTGGACGACTCATACATCATAGGAAAACCGCACTTTTTATTTAAAAGAGAGGGAAGAATCTTATACAAGTTTTGCGGTTTTCCTCCAAATCCAGAAAATCTCATAGAAATCCGAATCCAAATCATCAATAGTATATAAACCCATGAATATAGGCATAAGAATCCATGAATACGGCATAACAATGAATAACAGTATGCATAAAGTGACAAGTAATAACTACAATATCTAAGCTGGCATATAAGGTAAGTACACTAATATTATGTCAAACTACTAGCTATCTAGCTAAGTTAAGCAATAATATTTTCTAAGGTGTACGTGACATGGCAATTACCGATGAAGATGTGTGTGAGCCGGCAATTAAGTGTACGTGGTACATACGCGTCATCGGTAATGGTGCTGGTGTCCAACAGCATGATATCACTAATGGAGTATGAAACATAAAATAAGCATGCGATGCGAAGCGGACCACAAAAATGAGCGGGAGCTGAAAACTAGACGCAACTATAACTAATCTGCATTAATCTAATATAAGTCCTACAAATGGTGCCTTTTGAAATAACACGAATCATGAGGTTTTGAAAATAAGGGCCACGGTGTTTTTATGAAAAGATACGTCTTTCAAAATATCCGTAGGATCCCTTGGGCTGTCTTTTAAATTACCCACGATTCGTTAGTTTTGAAATAGGTAAGAATCGAATCTAATCTAACAACTAAACTAAACTAAAGGGCTAAACTAACAAGCTGGACTACAGGTAAGGAAACCGCCTATCATCTGAGTCGATACATATACATACCTGTATATGTATAGTCGGTGATCCCGCCTCAATAATATCAAATCCATAACCAGACATCCCAAGTCAAGAGTGCGGATCAATCATCAAAATATAGCTCGTACGTAAATCCGTCGTACGGCATCCCCAAATCTGGGTACGGGTCAGTATCACATTTGTCATATTATTCATCAAGTATTCTCTTTATCAAGATCATCATCTGGGTACTGACCTACGTCTAGCACAATGCCAACATCATCACAAAAATCAAGATCTGACTACTGATCGACAGTCTAGTATAAATCGGTATTTTCATCATATATATCACTATTGCTATGGCATCATCATTCCCAAAATCCTCTAAAGTATCAAGACGTATCTTAATCATGAATTTTACCGTCATAACATGTCATTTCACCGATATCATAATCTCAGGTCAACTCCTCGACTCATATCAATCCCATGTATCATCCTCAAATCCGTATGGGAGCGCAATATCCCAAAATCCACGTGAACACATATCCACATAGGATCCTATAACCACATATGACATAAGGATGCATGCAAGTATGTATGCGTGTGTACGTATGTGTAGTTCACCCAATACCCTAAGGTTTCGTAACCTTTCATCAATCCGATATACCAATATCCATTTAAACATCAAAATAAACCCAACAACATATAATATTTATAGGTGTGTATACGCATCCGTATACATCACCTCGGACTGCGGGGGTGCTATACGCCATCCACCCGACTTCTCCCCGTAGATATAAATCTACTCACCTGGTCCTCGCTCGCCAGTGCCGACGTCGCCATGCGCTTGCTTGTCGTCTCGAAGTCCACATGGGGTACCTACATATCATAACGCACCGTATCGCATTAAAATCCGACTCATGGCCAAAACGACGGACGAATCCCACATAGGTCAAAACCTATGGTTGCCTTCACAAATCGACCCAAAAACTCTCGACGTCGGCGTACAAACGCCAAACCATCGAGAAAGCTCCCAACACACTCATTTGTACAATTACAAGCACTAATTATAATATAAAATAGCTTAAAATTCACAAAAACCCCAATTTCACTTAAAAAGTCATTTTTCCGAAAATTTAGCAAGCACAATTCGCCGTTTTTGTACAAAACATGATGTTTAAACAAATCTAGTGGCCATAATACTTATTAAATATCTTAAATAAGTCATAAAAACAATTTCCATAATTTAATCTCATTAAATTCCATTAACCCCAAAATTCTAGTTTACAATTTTACCCAATTTTAACACTTTTAAAGCAACAATACATAATTCAACAACTAGACTAGGTTTCGCACAACCTAAGGTGTTAAAATACTCATTAACATGCCAAAGACATGATGAAAGCCTTACCATATTTTAATTCTCAATTTAACACAATATTTACAAAAACTAGTTTGCAATATATATACTTATCACAAATTTAAATTAACAAAAATGCAACTAGCAACTAGATTTGATTTTAGCAAGCAATTATATGTTAATCTACCCATCACAATCCTAATCAAATGCTCAAACCCTAATCTTCATTCAAAACCATACACTTGAAATTTCAAACTTCAATTCAAAACCCTTTTTCTTTCTTAAACACCTAATTAAACACTTAATTAACTTAGATTAAGCAACTAGATAACAAATTTAGCAAAAACATGAGATTATACCTCCCATGAGATCAAGCTCAAGATCTAGCCTCCTAAAAAGCCATTTTGATCCCTAGATCCGTGCTAGAATGGCTAATGAGAAATAGGTAGGAGTTGGATTTTGATTTGGATTTTTGCTTGATTTTTAGTGGATTTTTCTTTGGATTTTCTTTGATGGAACAAAGAGAGGAGAAGAGGAAAAAGGGGCTGTTGGGGGGTTGCTGGTTTCGTCCAGAAGTGTGGGGGGTTGGGTGAGGGACGAGAGAGAGTGAGGTGGAGAAAGTTAGTTCAAGTCAAAGTCAACTCAAATTATATCATTTTCTACTCTTTTCTTTTCTTTTCTTTTGACAAAAGAAGTGATTGGAGAGAGGGAGAGGGGGAGGACTGTCATGGTGGGGCCGGCCATATGGGGAGGGGGGAGAGAGGGTGAGGTGTGGGTGTGTGGGTTAGGAAAAAGATAAATGCTAAACCCCAATTCCCATCAACACTAATTTCACCGAAAAAAAGCCTTTTTCTTCGATATTTTCTAAACCGTTTTAGCAAACGATTTCATTTCAAAAACCACATGATAAAATTTTATTTAATGTTTTATGATGCACAAAATTTGTTTCAACTCATTCCAATTTGTAATTTTCCCTAATTAAATGTATTAGTGACGGCTTAAAATAATAATAAAATAAATTTTTTTCAGAAAATTTGAAATTTCACCAGTGGCTCAATAAACACCAAATACTAGCCATTACATAGCTAGAATATGTATATTTAATTTTTATAATAAGATATTTGCATTTTGACTTTTTACAGAAAACTCTCTTATTTTACCGATTTTTCCGAAATTTCACCGAAACGATTTTCAAAACGCTACAGCAATATATAGGACGCCCGATGTGAAGATCAACACAAGAAAAGAGTAAAAGAAATACCAAAAACATCATCAATATCAACTGTAAAGAATATCATACAAGTCACGTCTCTAAGTCCCAAAGAATATACAAGTCTCTAAGTCCATAAAATATACATATAAGTTTGGTTGATGGAGTTTTTAACTAGATTACAAATGAATAAAATATATAAACGGCTGTTACGATATGTAATGTAACCCACCTACCAAGCAATCACCCCAAAGGAGAAACGTGCCAGCCCGCTACTGATCCAAGCGGTCGGTCCTGCAAGAAAACTATGGCACAACGGGAATGGATTGCCAACTCATGAGTAGAAGACATTATCAGGTAGAGATCGAATGCATAACGATCTACCTAAATCATACTGTAATATAATATCATACTATATGGTAACGAATGTGTACGCGTGTGTGTGTATTATATATAATATCGTGTCTGTATCAATATGTGGTAACATGTTAATCTATAGTATGTATACACACACACACATGCTATGGATGACATGTTACCACGTATTGATACAGACACGATATTATATATATATATATAATATCGTGTCTGTATCAATACGTGGTAACATGTCATCCATAGCATGTGTGTGTGTCATCTAATGAGTGTCCATCAACGACACTCGAAATCATCATAAAATACCGAGTGTCCAGTATCGACACTCGAAATCCTCATAAATCCCGTGTCCCGCATCGACACGTAAAATCCTCATATCTTAGATGCCATCTCATCAGATCGTCCTTCATATCCATCTGTATTATATCACTTCGGTCGGTATTCTTCGGATATCCGCCGAGTCTCATACTATCTCCGGTAGGTAGTGTTCCCTGCCAGGCTCAACGTCTTTCTATACGATCTTCTCGTCCCTGGATACCGTACCGGGTCCACCATGTATCCGCAGACGGTGACCCCTCACTCCTCGAATCGGATAATAATCATAGCTCAGAACCGAGAAAACTCATGGTGGACACCGATGTTAGTGATATATGCCTTAGAGGCCATTATTGTATAGTACTGGTTTGTATATTACATTTTGGAAACTTGGGATATACACGGATATAATAACAGTCTTGCTCAAAATGGTAGTATGCTACTTAGTTTGATTCTATCTTAATATGTGTATATATTTCTTTTTAGCATATCGCTTATACATATTGATATAGTCCTTAGGATCTTTGCTTGACTACCAGCGTTGTGATGGCAGTCACACTAGTGGGGGATGGATAGTCTATAAGCACATCCTTATAGTTTTCCTTAGTCATAGGATTATCGAGATATGGCATCGATACTCCAAAGTAGAATTGTGTATACTCTTCTCATCCCAGTTCGGGAGATGGCCTATCCCGCAGCCATTAGTGTCCGATACCGGAGATAGTATACAGGTGCTCATTGGGTTATGAGTTATACTGGACGGACTCGTTGGGAACTGCTGGTTGGTATTATACCTATCGTCAGGTATCAGTTCCCAAGTGACATGAGTACAGGTTAGTCCATTGACTTGACATCGCTATTCGTCTTGAGTGTGTTCCCACTGCACTTAGATTACTACCCTACCACGGCTCAAAAGAGTCATGCAAAAAGGTAGTAGTTGGATGCAGTCCCGAAGTACTTGGAGGCAGTAGCGGTTAGATAGGACTCGTCTCTCCCGGTATTGGGGGTTGATATCGCGCTGTATTCGGAAAGCCATTACACAAAGTTCCTGGCCAGGGTAAGCGAGATTTACTGGTAGGTACTCTAGTAGTTTCTCTGGGTGTATTAGGCTCTACTCCGGCACGACTTATTGCGCTATTAGGGGTCTGGCATTTACCATCCCCCTAGGCCCAATATGCGAGTATCTTAGATGAACAGACCGGACTGTACGGAGATTGTTACAGATAGGCTCAGTAGGAGTTCGGATGAGTTTGCTCATCGGCCTTCTTTTTGACAGATACCTGAATAGCCGTTACGTGCAGCTAGTACCGCTGACGGACTTGTGGTTAAACCCACTACCAGCATACTGTCGAGTCTTTAGAGTCCCACACAGAGAGTTTCCTTGCTTCGAGCGAAATGATGTAGAGGCCGTATGGTTTTACGGTAGGGTTCCGATCACATACGTGTACTGGTTACACGGATTTCGTTTTGAGCGGATAATACTAGTGGGCTTTGGTTTAAGCCGGATCATAGTATTATATTATTGGATTGTTATCATCTCATTGTATTCGTATTTTTCGGAATACGAATTCGGGTATGTATATACGGTGAGGGCATTCTTGTAATTTTGCATGACATGCTTCTAGAAGGGGACACCTCATTATTTGCTTTATCTATTTTAAGAAATAATTTTAATGAGGTGGAAATTTGGAGACATGTGGCACTTTATATTTCTTTATTTGTTTGGACTCACTATTCAAGCATGGTTGATATTTTCTATGTGAAAATAATCCATGCTTGAAGAGTAGAGATGAGAGTGAGCCATTCTACGCTTGCTAACCCGCTCATTTGTTACTTCTCTTTATCTATCCATTTTCTCCTCCTTCTTCCTCAGAGACTCTAACCCTCACATGAGTTGTGAAAGATAGAGTCTCATGAGATAAAACACTCTATTAGATACTCTACACCCTCTAGGCTATCTAGTTTAGCGAGCTAGGTATTCTAGTTACCTCGGTTTAAAGGTTAGAGCTTGAAGTACATACTCTCGGGTGGATCATCTTCGACACGAGGAGGCCGACGTTGCAAGCTCGATCCGTTCTTCGAGGAGCTCAAGGAGAGGAGGAGAAGAAGATCCAAAGGACAAGGTTCTAGGAGGTATAAAACTCTTCATAGTAGTTAAACCTCCTTGTAGATATTGCTAGTTAAGGTTTCCGTAAAGATCCTGGAGTTCAAGTCGGTGTTGTGAAGCTTGTAAAAATCGTTTTTTGTAAATTTCGCCTCCCCGCCCGTGGGATGCGCGACATCAACTTACAGTGGTATCAGAGCTTACTAAACCTTAACTAGCAATTTAGACGATGTTTAGAATTACGAAACCGAAATAACTCCGAAATATCGAAACTAAAATCCAAGTTTTTGTCGATTTTTACAGAGGCTCTAAAAATTATTTAAACAATTGTAGAGTACTCTTCTTGTTGTTACTAGAACACTGTAGAAAAACAAGGCCTAAACAACATTTTTTGGCCGGCCAAAATGAGGAAAATCTCGGCCTGGCCGGTGCAATAAATGAGTTAGGACTTGAGTTTTTTACGGTGTTCTGGAATCTTGGATTTAGTGTTTCAGGTTATGTTTGTTTTTGCCCAGATTTCATATTATGTTATCTTTATGTTGGGGCAATTTGAAGTGTTTCGAATTCGCAATTTTAACACTGTTTATAAGTTTCTGTGTTTGTATATATGATACTAAACGTCTGCTAATCGCTATACGTCCATTAGTGGGGGTTGCACATATCTGTATTGTGATGGTTTGTGTATATGGAGTATTGGATCGTCATTGATGAATAGCCGGGGAATATGAGAATAGTGTTTTCTTTTCTTTCATTCATGTAATTTATAAATGTGATGTAATATTATTTTTGTGGGGCAAATCCGGGTTGAGATTGTAGCCACTGTTATATATTTTATTTACTGTTTCTTGCACTTAGAATAGACCCAAGATAGGGTGCACAAACTACTGGGTTCTTGAAGTGCCGAGTGGCCTACTCATTTTATTAAGGGAGGTTGCTTCACTTCGGGAATTTGGCGGGTAGTTTGCCACACCCGTAGGGGTCTAGGGTGGGGTTTGGCTATTCATCATGACCGTGGAATCCGTCTTTCGTTCTAGGCTAAAACAAAATACGGAATTCCTAGTATATCCAATATATCCATCTGTGATCTGGAATGCTTATTATTGCATGAGACGAATGATTATATATATATTATATATATAATAAACGTTGTTTATGTTTTGCGCTAGCGCTAGTCCAGCCCACGCTCTGCCGTTAGTTAAGTAACCTAACGGTGCATGAAGGGGTCCCGTGGCGAATGCGGATGGCATAAGCGTACGTTCTATTTTTGTTTCTTTTCTGCAATGATAGGGTTAAATGATGGGACCATATTAACATTGATTAATGCAAGGAAAACAAACCAAAGTTTAAATCGTTGGAACAATTTCAAAACCACTCGGTTATCTTGAAAAACAACTTTTAAATGCGGAGCCCAAACTACTCCTTTTAAAAGCTATCATGGTTCCTTCGACTATATCAAGTTCATTACATTCACGGTTTTTCCAAAACCATACATAGCCCTCCGTCATTTCAGATGGGTATTCAGTAGTATTCAAGCTATGTATTTTGACCTTCGCCAAGGCATAGTGATTGGTAGCTGTTGGGTCATCTGTAGTATAGATTGATGCGTTGATTTGGGACAGCCGTACTACTATTTTGGCCTCCGTCAAGGGTATGTACGGGTGGGTTCAAATTAACCTGGACAATGACGGGTAGAACTTGACTTGCGACTTATGATATGTTGTCCTTCGTCAAGGTCATAAGAGCTTGGGGCAAAAATCCACATCGGGAGTTTCTAAGGAAATTGAAACTTGCTAGTGTTGCATACCATTTGGAGTGTTATGATTTTGGTAGGATTCCTTCAAGGTGGTCGCACGATGATATTTGTATCCCGATCCTACTGTGAGTATCCGCTACTCTTCGGGAGGTTTTTTAGTAAACAATCAAAGCTATAAACCAAGTAGGTGCCTAGAACGATGTTAGCGGGGCTACACCTCCAAGGAAAAGAGGTTATGTAATTAAGGAACTTCGCGAAAGCGTTGGAAAACCTCCCTCGAAGTATCAACACTAGTCAGGCTGAAAGGTTAAGCAAGAATTGTAGGGTGAGATTAATCCTGACTAATTCTTCTTTTATGGTTTGAAGGAGGATTCGAGAAACAGTGGGAGCTATCCTGTTTAGATAAACTAATAACCTGTTGGATATATGTATGCCCTAGAGGCCATTATTTGATAGTGGATGTATTGGCATTTATATATATATATATTCAGAGGATATTCTTGCTCGACATGATAGTATGCTATCTGGTTACTGTTTATCTTGACATGTTCACTTGATCATGCATAAAATTCATTTGGTACATGTTGATAAAGCCCTTAGGGTATTTGCTTGACTACTGTGATTATGATGCGGATCCTACTGGTGGGATATGTGTAGTTTATAAGCATATCCTTAAAATGTTCCTAGTCGTGGGTGTATCGAGACGGGGCATCGATATTTCATAGTAGACTAGCGTATACGTTTCTTGACCCATATGATGGGCGATGGATGATCCCATATCCATTGGTGTTTGATATCAAAGATTATATATGGGTGCTCAGTGGAGACTGGGTATACTGAACGGACTCGCCGAGAACTCCTATATGGTATTATATCTATCGTCGGATAGCAGTTCTCAGATAAAACTGGTACAGGTTAGTCTGTAGACCCGAGATCGTCATAGAGTCTTGTGTGTTCTCCGACTGTACTTTGATTTCCACCATACCACGGCTCTACTGAGTCGTGCAAACAGGTGGCTTTTGGGTATAGTCCCGAGACACATGGAGGCAATGAGCGATAGGAAGGGTTTCGTCTCTTCTGGTATTGGGGGTTGATGTTGCGCTGTGCTCGATTGGCTATAACAGAAAGTCCCTAGGCAGGGCTGATGAGATTTACCGATAAGTGTTATTAGTAGTTTCTCGATCTGTTATAGGCCATACACCGGCATGACTTATTGAGTTATTTGGGTCGACGATACCATCCCTAGACTCGATATGCAGCATATCTGACGAAAAGACTGGACTCTACGGTAAGTGTTGCCAGTTGGCTCTACGGGAGTTTTGACAGGTTCGCCTGTTATTCTTCTGTTCGCTCAATACCTGAGAGCCGTTACATACAGCTAGTGCCGCCGACGGTTTGTGGGTATGTGATACGATCACTATCTACTGCTAGCGTATTGACAAGTCTTAGAGTCCCACAAAGGGTTTCCTAGCTCAGGCGAAACGATGTTGGGTGCACATGGGGATATGCGCGGGAGCTTGATTAAATGCGCGTATATGATACCATATTTTAATTTGGAATTTTCTATTGGTCTGGTCGTATGTGATATGACCGGATTATTAAATCAAGTGTTGATTTGATATCAAATGACCATTAGCTCATTTATTAAACATTTTCTTTATATTGTATGCATGAATGTATGTATGTTTATATTGATATGTATGCACACATGCATGCATACAAATGTCATGGTTGATGATACATTGGAGATGGCTATGCAAGACTTACATGAAAACTATAATGATATTTTAATTATTGAGTTAAAAGAAAATGGGAGATAAATCATGGTTGATTCTTTTTTCTTCTACACACTTCTTAAAAGATCTACTCTAACCATGGTTTCATTTTCTAATTATCTTTTTAACATAACCATTAGAAATATCTAGATATTTTCCAAGCTTGGTTAAAAGTGAGTGTGACTCTCTCTTCTCTCATTTATTATCTTGAGTTTATCTCTCTTGAGCTTAAGCAAGCCATTTCCATCTCCTTCTTCCTTCAAGCTCTCTACCTCTTTCAAAGTGAGTGAAGAGAAAGAAAAAGAAAGGTTTTTAAGTGAGAATATTACCTACTTCACCAATCTATATTAGTCTAGCCCACTAGTGTAGGTTGTTTGCATCACTTCCATTTAGATCAAGTGAAGTAAGGAGCTTGAGCAAAGAAACTCCGTGGTGGACCGTCGTGGACTTAGAAGGCTTCAAGCAAACCCATTCAAACTCCAAGTAGAACTAAGGAGTCAAGGAGGAGAGGTCTACAAAGGTTGCATTTCTTTCCTCTTAGTGTTAGACACTGAATAATATGTGATACTTGCTACTTTTTACCCTAATGCTCTAGTTCGATTCTAGGTTAGGTTTGGTTAGCACCCTAGATTTTTTAATGTTGCATGTTTGATACTTGTTAAAACCCAGTAAGGGTGCTAAGCAAACCCAGCATAACCAATCTAAATTTGCAAGAGCATCGTGTTGAGTGTTTCTCCTCTCTCTCTTGACTGCAGTGACGAAAATGACTGGGCTTAAGTTACTGCTAGATAAAAACAAATTGACTGGGCCAAACTATAAAGATTGGCTAAGGAATGTCTAGATGGCCATTATCTATGACAAGCTGGCTACCTCCTTACTGCCATAGCCCCCGCCGTCCCAGGTCTAGATTCCACCGTCACAGATGTTGATATCCATAAGACATGGGAAAAAGACAGTGCGAGAGCCAAGTGCCTCGTGTTAGCCTCAATGGATTATGAACACCAGAGGCGACAAAAGAAAATGGACTTAGTTTCCATCTTTCTCCATACCAAGGATTTATATGGAGAGCAATCTCGTATTGCAAGATATGAGACCTCGAAGAAATTGATTCAGGCGAGGTTGGCTATCGGGTCATCTATAGGGGACCACATCCTTACGATGATTAGCTATATTGAAGAGCTCACGGACCTTGGGACAACGTTGGAGAACGAGTTATATACTGACTTGATTCTACAGTCCCTCCCCTCTACTTACGCCTAGTTTATCTTGAATTTCAACATTCAAGAGAAGAAAGTTTCACTTCCAGATCTCCTCAACATGTTGAGGAGCACTGAGGGCACCCTGCAGAAATCCAGGAAGACACCCGCTCTGCTTATTGGGGAATTTTCCTCTTCTAAATCCAAGACGAAAGCCAAGGGAGAGAAGAAGAAGGCTTCCACCAAGACGATAGGCGGTGTCAGTAAGGTAGAGGGAAAGGGCATGGCAAAAGTTTCGTGGCTAACAGTAGGGAAGGAGGAATGTTTCTATTGTCACGGGAAATTGCATTGGCAGAAGGACTGCAAAGCTTGGAAAGCCAGAAACCAGGATTCGAAGCTCGTTGTGGCTTCGGCTTCAGGTGTGTTTATGATTGAAAACCGTCTGTCAATTAACTCTACTTCCTGGGTACTAGACACCGGATCAGGGATCTCATATCTGTAATTCATTATAGGCTCTGAGAAACTGTAGAGTTATCAAGGCCGGTGATATGACTCTCAGGTTTGCTAACAGAATGAGCATGGATGCTGTATCCGTAAGGGAATATCACCTAGGATTGACAAGTAGGCAGATTTTGATTTTGCGTAACTGTTTGTGTGTACCTAGTTTGACATGTAATATCATCTCTGTATCTTTACTATCTAAAGAAGCTTATGATTTTACATTTGTAAGTGATGTCGTCCATATCTACCTTAATCATGGTTTGATTGGATTAGGTACACTAGATAACGGTATATACTTATTAAATCAAGCTCAGGTTTTCAACGTCCAGAATACACTTAAAAGAAAGTCTCTAGAATTAAATCAGGCTTTCTTATGGCATTGTAGACTGGGTCATATCAATGAAACACGGTTGACGAAGTTATATAAAGAGAGATATTTGGATCCGTTCGAATATCAGTCTTATACAACTTGTCAATCATGTCTCAAAGGAAAGATGACAAAGACTCCGTTCACAGGACACGGGGTAAGAGTGAGCTCGCTCTTGGGACTCATACACAGCGACGTGTGTGGTCCAATGTCTACACATGAAAGAAGTGGTTATTCCTACTTCATTACTTTTACGGATGATTTCTCAAGGTATGGACATGTATTCTTGATGAAACATAAATCCGAAGACTTTGAGAAATTCCAGGAATATAAGAATGAAGTGGAAAAACAAACAGGCAAAAGTATCAAGACACTTAGATCTGATCGAGATGGTGAATACTTAAGTGCCGAGTTCCTAGGTTATTTAAAAGAGAATGGAATTCTCTCTCAACTTACTCCTCCATACACACCTCAACACAACGGTGTATCAAAAAGGCGGAACCGAACCTTATTAGATATGGTATGTTCAATGATGAGTAACGCTGAGTTACCACGATCCTTCTATGGTTATGCACTAGAATCAGCTGCATATCTTTTGAATAAGGTTCCTACTAAGTCAGTGCCTACCACACTATATCAGATGTGGAGTGAAAAGAAACCCTATCTTAAGTATCTGAAAATATGCTGATGTCCATCTTTTGTAAAAAAGCAGCATCCGAACAAGCTCGAGGCACACTCAGTACTGTGCAAGTTTGTGGGATACCCAAAGAACTCCAGGGGGTATCTTTTCTATTACGCGGAGGAACAAAAGGTCTTTATTTTTCGGTATGCCCACTTTTTGGAGACTCGATTTCTTGAAAAAGAAATAAATGGGAGCGCAATAGAACTAGAAAAAATTCCAGAACCACAAGCTATTGCTGAAAGTATGGTGGAACCAGAAGTTTCGAAAGAACCGGACATCCCCACGCCACTCCGCGAGACTAGTAGGCAGTCTCATCCACCCGAGAGATACTACGGTTTTCATATGGACGGGGATAGAGAGGATTGCATCATCGACGATGATGAGCCAACTAGTTTCCAGCAAGCCATTCAGAGCAAAGACTCAGTAAATGGCTGGATGCAATGCGGACAAAAATGGAGTCCATGTACACCAAAAAGTATGGACTTTGGACATTGCTCTAAAAGGGGTAAACCCCGTTGGCAGTAAATGGAACTTCAGAAAGAAGATTGGTGTAGATGGACATGTTGAAACTTATAAGGCTAGACTTGTTGCAAAAGGTTTTCGTCAAAGACCCGGTTTGGAATATGATGAAACCTTTTCTCCAGTGGCTATGCTCAAATCCATTTGGATCCTTCTTGTCATTGCTGCCTTCCACGATTATGAAATTTGGCAGATGGATATAAAGACCGCTTTTCTGAATGAAAATTTGGAAGAGTGTGTCTATATGGATCAGCCGGAGGGTTTCATAGAGAGTGGGAGCAGCGGAAGAGTGTGCAAATTGCTTAAATCCATTTATGGATTAAAGCAGGAATCACAGAGTTGGAACGTCTGTTTTGGTGAGACGGTCAATGAATTCGACTTTATCAAAAATCCAGATGAACCATGCATCTATAGTAAAATTGTAGCGAGAATTGTGGTATTCCTCGTCTTGTACGTGGATGACATTCTCCTGATAGGAAATGACATTCCTATGCCATAATCAGTCAAAGGATTCTTGTCACAAAGGTTCTCCATGAAGGACCTGGGTGATGCCTCCTACATTCTGGGGATCCAGATCTATCATGATAGATCTAAACGGATGTTGGGACTTTCACAGTCAAGGTACATCGACACTATACTGAAAATATTTAGTATGGAAGATTCAAAGCGTGGTAATCTACCGGCTTGTCACGGAATCACCCTCTCCAAAGAGATATCTCCCAAGACTGATTTGGAAAGGGATCGCATGACTATTATACCCTATGCTTCTGTGGTAGGCTCTATAATGTATGCGATATTGTGTACCAGAACAGATGTAGTTTACGTACTAAGCGTTGTAAGCAGGTATTAGTCAAACCTAGGGGAGAAGCACTGAACAGCAGTTAAGAACATTCTCAAGTACCTGAGAAGGACTAAGGGGATGTTCTTAGTGTACGGCGGAAAAGACCTCCAGATCGAGGCCTTTGCTGACTCTAGCTTCCAAAGTGACAAGGATAACTCCAACTCCATGTCGGGTTATGTCTTTACCCTCAATAGAGGGGCGGTCTATTGGAAGAGCTCCAAGCAGGACACCGTTGCTGACTCGACGATGGAAGCGGAGTATATCGCTGCATGTGACGCCGCGAAAGAAGCAGTCTGGATCAGGAAGTTCGTGACAGAACTTCTAGTGGTTCCGTTCACTGTTGATCCAATACCTCTGTATTGTGACAACAACGGCGCTATAGCTTAAGCGAAGGGACCAAGATCCCTTCAGAAGTCCAGACACATCTTGAGGCGGTTCCACCTGATTAGGGAGATCGTTGATCGCCGGGAGATCGAGGTGCGGAGAGTAGAGACAGAGAAAAATACTGCAGATCCACTCACAAAGGCCATCCCTCAGACACAGTTCGAGAGCCTAATCAAGATGATAGGTCTGCGATATTCCAATACACGGCCTTAGTGTAAGTGGGAGATTGTTAGTGATATATGTTAGGAATATGTATGCCCTAGAGGCCATTATTGTATGATATAGTGGATGCTTAGACATATATATAGAGGACTTTCTTGCTCGATATGATAGTATGCTGTCTGGTTGCTCTTTATCTTAACATGTACACTTATATTATTCTGTCTCTCTGATACATGTTGATAAAGCCCTTAGGATGTTAGCTTGACTACCAGGACTATGATGCAGATCATACTAGCGGGGCTTGTGTAGTCCGCAAGCACATCCTTTAACCGTTCCTAGTCGAGAGAGTATCGAGACAGGGCATCGATATTCCAGAGTAAACTAGTGTGTATGTTTCTTGACTCTGTATGGGGGCGATGGTTGATCCCACAACCATTGGTGTTTGACATCAAAGATTGTACACAGGTGCTCATTAGAGAATGGGTACAACAAACAGGACTTGCTGAGAACTCCTAGTTGGTACTATATCTATCATCAGATAGCAGTTCTCTGGTGACACTTATACAGGTTAGTCTGTAGACCCGAGATCGTCATAGATTCTTGTGTGGTTCCCACTGTGCTTTGATTTCCTCTCTACTACGGCTCAAAGGAGTCGTGCAAACAAGTGGATTTTGGATACATTCCCAGTCACATGGAGGCAATGAGCGATAGGAGGGGTTTCGTCTCTCCCGGTATTGGGAGTTGATGTTGTGCTATGCTCGAATGGCTATAACAGCAAGTCCCTGGCCAGGGCGCATGAGATTTACTGGTAAGTATTATCAGTAGTTTCTTGAACGGTTATAGGCCACACATCGGCATGACTTATCAAGTTACTGGGGTCTGACGATTCCACCCGTAGACTTGATATGCGACATATCAGACGAAGAGATCGGACTGTACGGTAAGTGTTGCTTATAGGCTTTGCGGAGTTTGGATAAGCTTTCTTGTTGATCTTCTATTCGCTAAATACCTGGGTAGCCGTTACTGTTGGGTTACGCCAGCGCCCCGACCATCAATCCATGGCCAAATACAGAACAAAAACTTTTAGAATCGGCGCTAACGGAATCCTAATCTACGGATCGTACCATTAACCCTATGCTAGCTATATGAAAAGAGTTTAGAGAGGTTATACCAAACGATCTGTGTCCTTCGGTTTTCAACCTCTGTCCCAATCTCCTCGAGGCTTTCTCGATCATGTTTGATCTCCGGTCTCCCCACATCGAAGAAGATCCACGTCGAGGGTTAGTAATACGGGCTCCCACCTCAAAACCGAGGCAACTCGAGTATCTAGTTTGCTAGCCTAGATACCCAAGATGAAGTAGAGAGAGTTTATGATCATTTTGTCTCAATACACCCAAGGATTCTCAACTCATGGGAGGGTTTGGGTGGAGATTGAAGAAGATGCCAAGTGAGGAAAGTGTGAAGCTCAAAGAAAAAGCAAGTAAAGAAAGTTGGCTCCCTCTTTTTCTTTTGAGTGTCGTGTGATATTTTTGTGAGGAAGCAACTAAAGAAAGCCACCAAGAAAAGATCTATCCACTCTTACAATAATATCTCACCCAAAACAAAACCAAGCATGAGTCACTCCATGACCCACCATGAATCACCAAGTGCACATGCATGAATCAAGCCAAAAAATGAGTCACACTCTCCAAACAATAAACATTTAAAAACCCTAAATGTTTAATAACAAAATGAAATAGCAACTTCTAAAGTAAACTTGTAACGAATTACAAGAATACCCCTCATCTGTATATACATACCCGCATCCGTATTCCGACTGAATACGAATACTGCGAGACGAAAATAATCCAACAATATAATACTAGGATCCGGCTTAAACCTGTTAGGAATATGTATGCCTTAGAGGCCATTATTGTACATGTGATATATATAGTGGATGTTTGGACATATATAGAGAGTACTTTCTTGCTCAACATGAT
The DNA here is from genome assembly GCA_030015575.1 of Agapanthus africanus. NCBI lineage: Eukaryota > Viridiplantae > Streptophyta > Magnoliopsida > Asparagales > Amaryllidaceae > Agapanthus > Agapanthus africanus. The sequence goes on from CM057350.1 coordinate 229,681,423, forward strand.
AGTGTGACATCTGGTTACTCTTTATCTTAACATGTTGACTGGTATTCTTTACTGTCTTGCTCTCACATGTTGATATAGCCCTTAGGATGTGTACTTGATGTTACACCTCGCTTCCCAAAATACGGAATACGAGGGGTGACAAGGCCAGCCATGCTCCTACGGTCGAGAAAATATCCTGCCGTAGTCACACTTCGGCTTCTAGCGTTATGTGGTAATCAGTAATCAATGCACAGGTAATGAGAAATGCAGTCGCTAATTCTATCAAAACTGATATAAAACTAACCAGATAGAGATTAAGGGAAAGATAGCACTGGCGTCGCTGATTTAGATGTCCGCAATATCCTCGAGGTACGACAGATCCTGATCCGACCTAAGTCCACTTCTCACTCTGAGCATTCATACTCAGATCGTCAGAGCGACACAATAGCAATATATATAATTACATATGTAAACTTGAGCAATGGTGATGAACATGAAATAGTAAACATGGAGTGATGACATGAGCATGAAGTAACCGGTACGTGTAAACAATAAAGCAGGTATATCGAATCAGTGATCAATGCAATGTCCATGTCACTAAACCTACCAGTCTCTAAGTCTCACTGTCCAGGTCGCTAAACCTATCGTCAGTCCAAGCGTGAGCGTTAACCACCACAGGAGTATCCCCAATCAAAGGATAGGCCCCAGGGTCAAGGGAACACGGGCCCGAATCACACTCGCTAATAATCAGTAATATCACCCATACGACTCCCGAAATCGCTGTATATGCCGGCAGTGGGACTCCCGAGATTTCGTTGATCGAACTCACACTTAAACTACCCCACACCCGCGGTATACATCAAACACCGACCATGAACCCAAATACTAGTCGCTCCATGACAAGTCTACGCGAGAACTGGAGACAGGATCTCCAACAAGTATGTCTCGACTGGTATCCAAGATAAATAGACAGTACTCGATGTCTTACCTATGACACTAATATAAGTGTTTCTATAACCGTCCCATTCCAGTTATAGTTATACTTGTATATGTCCCATAGACGTCGACAATGCAATAAATTAACTGGTTCCGCTAATTGTGTACAAGTACGTGTCACTTCACTTATTCATTCACGCTTTAACACTAACGTACTTGCCACAATCCAATCACTAATATTTATCACTGGGTAATGTAACACGGTCACTAGGTTATTAATGTTTATGACCACTATTCAAATAAGGATATAACCGCTACATGATATGATGAGAATGCAATTAATTATAATACGAATAAAATATAGCAGCCGGTGTCATACCACTCAAAAAATTTACTATAAATCTCACGTCCAGAATTAAGCAAAACAATATAAAAGGGTAAGCATTATGTTTAATTATACGTCCATCAAAATTAGTTTCGCGTCAATCGGGTTTTAGGTTTGCTAGTTATGGTCATTTCATTTTAAGTGTTTACTGCTGGAAATCCAATTTCTGAACTGCAAGTCCGTTTCGTAACACATTTTACTCCCAGTTGGGAGAATAATTAGGCGATGATATAGTTGGATAATATTTAGGTTTATCAGTCAGGTTTCCAACTCAATATACGGATCGATAATATACGCTATACGCAGGGAGATATGCACTGTTTTAGGGTAAGGTATACATTCTATCTCTGCATGAAACTGCAAAACACATTGACGGTTTAAAAGGTGTTATAAATATCAAACGATACTGGAATGCAACAAGACTAGTACCATTGGAAGTCTAATTCAATCATCTAAACTTCTATGCATGGCTCTGCACACTTGCGCGCTTAAACAGTGATAAACATGCGTTCTAAAACGGGTAAGGGTAAAGATTCTTGCTCTGGACAGCAGTCCAGAGCCACGAACCGCCTCAGTATTCGTCATTATAGCTTATTAAAATATAGGTATGAACTCTAGGGTACTGTAGGTTTATCTATTGGCTTCGAAAAGAGCCATCAAACATTAAGTTGCGAGTTCTATTCAATTTAATATGGATTTTAGAACATGGCCTGTGCGGTGAATTCCAGATTCAACGTCTCCTTTTGGGGGCGCCGTTTCTTGTGCGAAACAACGTTATTTTGCCTTCAAAGTTTTTACACGATAATTATAAACAGTAAAAGGATTTATGTCATGACCCGAAAAGTACGGAACATGATCGGCACTTAAACTACGAAACGTCTTGAGACGTACGTAATCTAAGTAAGCCAAAACCGAGAAATCCAAACCAAGTAAAGCAGTAGAGTGAAGGAAAAACCGATTTTAAAGCAAGAAGTTTTAATAGCATAAGCCGAATTATGCGTCTTTTGAAACATCAAGTCTTTTCTGAAAATTTCGGCAGAGTTTCCATTGTAAATACTGTCCCCAAACGGGGTACAACATGAATAGTATACGAAATGATAAAAAGCATCCCCAAGCCGACGCTAGCTCTTTGTCAATCGACGGTCACAACCACGCAAGCAAGATAATATACAACACCGAAGGGCGAGGATCAAAACTGAAAAGAAACTCAAATCAACATGAAAACCATAATAATACAACGCGTGACTCTAAGGACGAAATAAATACAAGTCTGGTTGATGGAGTTTCTAGATACAACAATGAAAATAAAATACAAGGGTGGTCAGGATGCGAGTGAACCCACCTACCAAAGCAATCACTCGGAATTGGAGCAGTGTGCCAGAAAAGCCGCAACGAAACCTGTACGGCAAAACCTGCAAGGAACTGTGTCACAACGGGGATGAGTTGCCAACTCGTGAGTAGAAAACATCACAGAGCAGAAATCGCATGTATGACGCATCCTAGGTCATATCAAGTAATATCCTCAAATAATATCCTGATCTATCTATATATAAGTGCAATACTACATGCTCGTGTCAGTGCCTCAGATAGCAACATATCAGATATATGATGTATGAATGCATTACGAATGGAAACAAAATACATCATGAATGAGACAACTGTTTTCTTTATTTAATGAGATTCCTGTATGTATATAAATCGAATATCATCAATGAAATCAACAGAGAAATCAGTGTCAAGTATCGACACAAAACATAAATCTCAAAATCTCAATATCTCAGGCTCCGGCTATCCGGACTGTCCTGTATCATCAAATCTCAATATCTCAGTGTCTCAAATCTCAATATCTCAATATCCCAATACCTCGGGCTCCGTCAGTCCGGATCGACCCATGTCATCAATCACACGACCACGAATGGTATCCTCCAGATATCCGCCGCGCCAAACAATCACCAGTAGGTGGTCTTCCCCTGCCGGGCTCATCGTCTACAACTCGAGCTTCTTACCCCAGGGTACCATACCGGGTCCACCATGTACCCGCAGACGGTTCATCCAACTACTCGAATCGGGTCTCGAAAACCATCTCAGAATCGAGAAAACATCATGGTGGACAATACTCATCATATCAAGGAAAACCGCATATATCTCTTTAAAACAAATCATCAGTTTATAAAACATTCACATGCGGTTTCCAAATCCAAAAAAATCTCAAGAAGGATCCGAAATCATAAAAATCATGATATCAATAAACAGTGAATACCGGCATAAATCTCCATAATACTGCATGACCAATGAATATATGAATGTATCTGATATCATGCAATAAATGCAATAGTTAAACTAGTATATGAAATCTAGAACATATTGCAACTATCAACTAGCAAGCTATGTCAATGAATAGTATTCTCTAAGTTGTACGTGACATGGGAATTACCGATGATGATGTGTATGGGCCGGCAAGTAAGTGTATATGGAACATACGCATCATCGGTAATGGTGCTGGTGTCCTGACAGCATGATTTTATAATAATTACAAATAACATATGTATAAGTATGCAATGCGATGAAACATCATGAATATATAGAAAGTGATATAGTAACAGCAACACTGAAGAATATACCTACCCAATATACGAGTCATACAGTTTGGTATTTTAAAGTACTCACGATTCTCCACTGCATTTGAAAACAAGTATGACTCGAGCCCAGTCAAAAGGGTAAGGAAATCCATCTAGGTCTGAGTCGACCTATATATATATATATATATATATATATATATATATATATATAGTAGCCGGTGATCTCGCCTCAATAGTATCACGTACGATACAATATATACATATAACATCCTCGAGTCAAGAGTGCGGATCTAATATCATAATTATATCTCGTACGGTAAATCCCAAATCTGGGTACGGGTCAAATATCATATTTATCTCATTACTCACCTGATATCCTTATCATCACATATCGTGAACAGGAGGTACAGATCTAAGTCTAGTACAATACTAATATCATCAACATATATGTACGCGTGTGTGTGAAACATTTCGCCTAAAGATCCGCTATAACATCATGTCGTATCTCCTAATACGAACTAAATCACATCACCGATCTTATGGCACCATGCCCAATCCCATCGACTCATCTCCAAATACCATATACTATCCTCAATCATCCGTGTATACGTATATGTATGTGTGTGTGTGTGTGTGTGTGTGTGTGTGTCTATATATATATATATACATATATATATATATATATATATATATATATAAACCCACGTATCCATATCTATCTATATACATATACATATACACCCAAACTCATATCCCGTACGTGTATGTGTATGTATAACAACTTTACTCTAGGTTTCGCGACTATGAAACCAACTAAGTCACTTTCCTCAATTCTCACTAACACTAACTCATGATCTTCTAAAGATTTTCTTGATAAGCGTTCATATCCCTCAATAACACATTTAAGTATATCTATATGACAACATATCATGTCTTACGACATTGTGGGGGTGCTTTACGCCATCCACCCGACTTCTTCCCGTAAATATATATCTACTCACCTTGATCTTCGCTTGCCGATGCCGATATCGCCACGCGCTTGCTTGTCGTCTCGAAGTCCTCATGGGGGTACCTACGTATCATAACACATCGTATCGCATTAAAATCCGACTCATTACCAAAACGACACACGAATCTCACATAGGTCAAAACTTATGGTCCGCTCATGCAAAAGAACCAAATAACTCTCGATATTGGCATACAAACGCCAATTGATCGAGAAAAACCCAATCGTACCAATCGTGGTTTCACAACTCACGAATATAATATGAAACAATTTGTAACTCATCAAAACCTCAAAATAATTCAAATCGATTTATTTCCGAAAATCTAGAAAGCCTCAAATGACCGTTTTAGTTCGAAACTTGATGTTTAAAAAAAACTAGCGGCCACAATATTCACTAAATATCATAACTAGATCATACAAACCATTTTCAAAATTTAATCTCATCGATTTTCATTAATTCTAAAAACCTAGTTTGCAATTTAAGCAATTTGGACAATTTAAGTGTAGCAATTTGGACAATTTAAGTGTAACAATTTACAGTTTAACAACTAGACTACAATTTGCATATTTTAAAATGTTAAACCACTCATGGAAACCTTAATAATGTGCTAAAAAGCCTAACTAGATTTTAATCTCACTTAATTACATTAATCCTAAAATCTAGTTTGCAACATAATACAATTTGGACAATTTTTAAAGTGAATTTGCAAACTAACAACTAGGTTGGGTTTTGAAATTCTCAAAATTCTAAATTACACAACACAACCATAACCAAATAATCCAAACCCTAACTCCCAATTCAACTCTTCTCTTGAAAACTAAATTCTTGAAATTGAAACCATTTAACTACCTAACTAAATTGATTTAAAGTAATTAACCAAAAATTAACCAAAGGGTTAGAATTTATATCCAACAATTTGAAGATTCCACAAGCAAAGTTAGCCCTCCAAATTACCTCCTTTTCACCAAGATCCATACTAGATAGGCTAAGGAAAAATGGGTAGGGCTTGGATTTGGATTTTGTGGGATTTTTGTGTTGATTTTTGGGTATTTTGTGATGAAATTTTGAGGTGAAATGAGAAGGATAAAAGAAGGGGGGCTGCTGCAGTGAGCATGAAGGGGTTTTAGCCAAATTGGGGATGAGGAGAGAGAGAGTGAGGTGTTGAAATGCAAGGTCAAAAAAAAGCCATACTTTAAGTCAACATTCAAATATCCTTTTCTTTATTGTTTCTTTTTTCTATATTTGGAAGGGAGAATGGGGAGGGGCTGCCAAGGAGGGCTCGGCCAGCAGTAGAGGGTGAGGAGAGAGGGTGTGGGTGAGTGTGGGTGAGGGAAAAAAAAGATAAATCTTATACCCCAATTTCCCTTTACATTAATTTCACTATTTAAGCCTTTTCCTTGATATTTTCTAAAACCGTCATGATAATTTCTTTTCATTTCAAAAACAATATTTTACAAGTTAGTTTAATGTGTCATGATGCACAAAACTTGTATCAACCCATTCCAATTTGTAATTATCTCTAGTTAAATGTATTAGTGACGGCTTAAAATAATATTAAAATAATTATTTCCGGAAAAAATTTCAGTCAACTAGAAATTTTACAAGTGACTCAATAAACACCAAATACTAGCAATTATATAGCTAGAATATGTATATTTAATTTTATATTAAAAGATATTTATATCTTGATTTTTACGGAAAACACCCGTTATTTTACCGACTCTCCGAAATTTTACCTAAACGATTTTCAAAACGTTACAATGTTCCCCCTTAAAGAAATTCGGTCTCCGAATTTAAATTAAAACTTCCCCAAATACTAAAATATTCTAGTAAAAAGATCAAATCGTCGGGGCTCCGAAATCATAAACACATAAATCACATCATAGCGCAATGCACGCGCATGAAAACGAGTATATAAACCAAATCAAAATCAGAACTCCGTCAAGCATTCCGCAATCATCAGAGTCATGGGGAAGACGTCAATGTCAACGCCCAATATGAAAACCAAGATGATATACATCAAAACTATATATGTAAACATCATTAAAATATCTGAAAGAAATGCATGCCAAACCTTTCAAGTCGCTGTGCGATGTGCGTATCACTGCACAGTGGCGGACGTCTATTGTAAGAAAATAACTATATATATATATATATCCTTTGTTTTACATATATGTCCTGCCATTTTGAAAACAATTTAGAAGGGTTTCCTTTGTAAAAAGTTTCGTGTCATCTCGGACACGTAGGTAAATACTGAGACTATAGCTCCTCCTTGGAAATCCCTTCGATAACTATCAATACATGCAAAAATATATTCAGGTACTGCCCTCGAACTAGTCCTGCTCAGCTACTATACCAAATAGTAAATATCATAAAAACGTACTGCTCCATAAGAATCAATCCCAAAATGTGCATAAGACTGCCACGTGCGTCTGGTGCGCACGGAAATCAAAATCCATGAATGTGTCATACATGTGCACAGAACCAATATCTAAGTGCAACGGGTGTGCACGAAAGAACTGTCCAGTGCAACGGGTATACACTACAACAATATCAGGTGCATCTGATATGCACGAAAAATCCCGATTTAGTGCATCTGGCGTGCACCTAAATTGCCTCAAGCGCCCAAGTATGAGCAGGAATCCAAATCAAGTGCAGAAGGTGCACGGAAACAATATTGAATATCACAATCGAAATCGACGGTATACAACACATATCAATCCAAATCCAAATCAGGTATACCGTGGTATATAATCTCACAACCATGTGCATCAGCGTGCACAAAATCGAATCAAAATACTAAAAGTGTATGAAAACTATGCCGAAAGCATAAGTCAAATCACATGCATACCATAGGCATGGAATCAAAATCCACATCTCGAATGGTATCTAATAAAAGTCAAGTGCTACTGTGGTGCACAAAATCTCAATCATGCAAATAAATCGCTCAAAATATCAGGCATGGAATCAAAATCAACATCTCGAATGTCATCAATCGAAGTCGAGTGCAACTATGGTGCACAAAATCTCAATCCAGTGCAACTGCAAGCACATGTAAACTATACCGAGTGCAAAAACCAAATCGAGTGCATACCACCTGCGCAAAAAATCAAATCAGCTGTATGCAATCCATGAAATCATAAACATGTGCAGCCAAGGCACAAAACTGAATCAAGTGCAATAAACCTACAGAAATCATAAATCAACACAATGGTGTATAAATCATATCTCAAGTGCAATAACTATGCACAAAACGTAAATACTCAGTAGGTGCAGTCATGGTGCACGAAAACACTACCATAAAGCCCAATCATCAAAACTCAAATCCAAGTGATATAAGCGTGATATTCAGATCACAACGCAAATCGCAACGAAAGACATTAAGGTACGCCTCCTACAATGTCGAAAAGTGTCGGTGCACCCAAAACTGGCAGAGCAAGAACATCCGTTGCCTCCTGCTCACGGTCTGGCGTCTTTTGTCTCTGGGTCTTCATTTCTCTGTGGATTACCAATATTGCAATCCATTGGCTCGTTGGCCGGGTTCGGTGTACTAACGGAAACGATCCGCTCTAGCATATCCTCTAAAGATCTCTGGCCGATTATCATGGTCGCTCATAACATATCTCATCAATGATGCCGAACTCTGGTCTCCTGCGTGTGCGTAATACAACTGATCCTGGGTCTAGGTCTCCTCATATAGTACTCCAGAAAGGTTCTGTCGAAGTATCTCCCAAATCTCGTTTCCGCCGAACTGCCCGGAAGTCATCATCTTTCACTAAATCTATTTCTTGTTCCGGAACGGCTGCATACTCATCACGACTCCTTCTGGAGGATATATCCATGTACAACACCTCTGCATGCGTATCATATCTCTGATGTCAGCGGAGTGGAACGTCATCTCGTCACGATCTCGTACGAACCTCTTACTCCACTTTTCTCTAATGTCAACTGATTCAGACCCGTCTCCTCGTGGTTGCATGGACTGTGCTCCAACGGCTATACTCGTATCTGGAATCTCTCAAGCAATGCATCCCATCACATGATATCCGAATGAAGTCGAACATTTTAATCGATTCGTCAAAGTTCCATAATCCCCCAAGAGCTCAACATCTTGAGTACAGTTTAATAATATCGAGTACATGCCACAACACCTATGGACCAACCATAGAAGGGCAAACCCAAGCCTCACTAATGGCACCGCGGAACTGCCGCAAACCCTAAGGTTCAAAGGCTTTCACATGGTCATTATGTTGAGTTAGGATTTCATTCTTCTATATGGTCCATAGCATTACTTGCATTCGTCTCTGAATATTTTAAACTTGGAAAATGGCTCCTGACATTCGATCGCCTCTATAGACACTCAACGTACATGCGTGAAGTCGTCTCTAGCTGGAATCAATCAATCTGATGACCTCGCATCGGGGTAAGCGAACGACCCACATGTCCTAGTCATTCATCCTCGGTGACTAGCGACCTTCTATCATATCTCTAAGTACAACTCGTACTACAATAGCTCCAAAATCTGGGGTGATATCTCATCATTCGTAGTAACTGTAGGGTTCCTAGGCACCCTAATGAGGTCTCACAAGGCATCAACCATGCCAAATTCAAATTTTAACGGTGCCGAGAAACCCTAGAACGGATCGTTGGATAGATTTCAAGGCGAAAAAGCAAACTAGTTAACATCTTAACAAAAAGGAAACGGAAAAACAACCTTTGTAGATCCGGTGCTCCACCTCCATAGCTCCGCAATGAAGTCCCCTCGCTGTCCAAATGAATTCCCAGGCTCTAGCGTCGGCTTCGTCGGAGAAATTGCGAGCTAGGTCGTCGATGTCCATGCCGAAGATGATCTACGTCGAGGCATCGCTAGATCAAGCTCCACCTTCACCAAGCCATGAAAACTTGTGAAGGAAACACACTCTACTACTTGGCAAGAGATAGAGGATGAAGAAATAGGAAGTGGGTAGACTTTAGTTTTGGATTTCTCACTAGTTTTCATCACTTGCCATTGAAGTAGCAAGCTTTCTTCCATGGAAGAAGATGAAGAAGAAGAAGAAGAATCTTATGATAAGCTAAAAGAAAATAATACTTATCATATAATAAACCATGGTCAAGTGTAGAGAACTAACTAAGGTTATGTGAATGGTTAGAGTTAAAAGAACAAGACAAAATGGTCAATTGGTCAAAGCTTCATGAAGCTTCAAAAAGCTTCATGAAAGAAAAGAAAGAAAGAAAACCATTTTGCTTTTTCTTTTTATGCTTTTATTAATATCCAAAATGAATAAACAAATAATAAAATGAAAAAGCAAAACCCTAATCATTAAGGTAACCATGGTTCAATTCTATACACTTAACCAAAGAAGCATGTATCATCAAACATGATACAAACATGTGCACAAAAATATATCACATATACAACTTGCACATATCAAGTGAGAAATACCATTTAAAGTGAACCAATACTAGTTAATGCAGAGTAATATATCAAATATATAATTATGCATTAAATCATTAAATCAACACTTGATTTAACGATCCGGTCATATCGCATATAACCGACTAATATTAACAGTAACAATTTATCGAATCAACACTTGATCCGATAACCCGGCTATATTGCATATAACCGATCAATGTCACATATCGCCAGAATCGAATACAGTATCACATACTGGTATCATTCTCGGTCCCGCACATATCTCATATGCGCTCCTATTTCGTTTCGCTTGAGCCAGGAAACCTCTGTGTAGGACTCTAAAGACTCGTCAATACGCCGGTAGCGGGTGATGATCATATCAAACACCCACAAGCCACAAGCGGTCTGCTAAACGTAACGGCCACCCGGGTATTGAGCGATCAGAAGATCGACGAGCAAGCCCGCTCACACCCCTGTGAATCCAACCAGTAACACTACCGTACAGTCCGGTCTGATCGTCTGATATGTCGCATATCTTGCCTAGGGGTGGTAAACGTCAGACCCCAATACCTCGATAAGTCGTGTCGATATGAGGTCTATAACAATTCGAGAAACTACTGGTAACACTTACCAGTAAATCTCAGCAACCCTGGCCAGGGATTTCCTGTTATAGCCAATCGAACACAGCGCAACATCAACTCCCTATACCGGGAGAGACGAATCCCCTCCTATCGCTCATTGCCTCCATGTGACTCGGGACTGTACCCAAAAACCACCGTTTTGCACGCCCTCTTGGACGTGGTAAGGTGGAAATCAAAGCACAGTGGGAACCACACAAGACTCTATGACGATCTCGGGTCAACAGACTACTCTGTACCAGTGTCACCAGAGAACTGCCATCTGTCGTGAGGTATAATACCATCTGGGAGTTCTCGGCGAGTCCGTCCAGTGTACCCAGTCTCCACTGAGCATCCGTATATCATCTCTGATGTCAAACACCAATGGATATGGGATCATCCATCGCCCATCTGTATGGGTCGAGAAGGTATACGCTAGTCTACTCTGGTATATCGATGCCCCGTCTCGATACACCCACGACTAGGGACTTTGAAGGATGTACTTATGGACTACCATGTCCCCACTAGTATGATCCGCATCATAGTCCAGGTAGTTAAGTACACATCCTAAGGGCTTTACCAACATGTAATAGAGAGACAATCAGTGTACACGTTAGGGTAAAGTTCAACCAGATAGCATACTATCATGTCGAGCAAGAAAGTCCTCACTATATATGTCCCAGCATCCACTACAATATACATCCTATGTATAGTAATGGCCTCTAGGGCATACATATAACTAACAATCTCCCACTTGCACTAGGGCCATCTGATAGCAGTGGTTGCAGTATCTCATACTCAACCATCCCATAAAAGTCTCTCTCTGGGAACAGGCCTTTGTGAGTGGATCCGCTGTGTTGTCCTCTGAGTCTACTCTCCTAACCTCGATCTCCCTGGAGATCAACCATCTCCATGATCAGGTGACACTGCCTTAGAATATGTCTGGATCACTGATGGGACGGACGTTCCTTGGCATAAGCCACAACTCCATTGTCTTACAATGGTTGGAACGTAGTTCATCTCATGAACCAATATACACCCAAACAGCCTCTTTGGTAGCATCTTAAGTAGCAATGTATCCTGCCTTTATCGTCTAGTATGTCACGGTATCTAGCTTGGAACTCTTCCAACATACCGTCCCTCTACTGAGGATTAAGACAATGCCTGTGACTGACATTCAGTCGTTTTTATCACCCTGGAACCCTTCCAGTGATTCTCCCCAGGATCGGTTGATACCGTCTCACTACAACTAGTGAGAGTCCTAACATCCAATTAGATCTATCTTATAGATCCAAAAACCCAGGATTTAGGAGGTATCACTTTGATCCTATATGGAGAATCATTGTGATAAGCGGAGATTGATCGAGCGTAGCATAGGAAACTCCTTCCCTATCAAGAGTATGTCATCCACGTACTCTACGAGGATCGTCACCATACTCCCTACTATCTTTTTGTTTATACAAGGTTCATCTACCATTTTGATGATGTTAAACTCTTTGACTACTTCATCAAAACAGATGTTCCAACTCCGCGATGCCTGCTTTATCAAATGAAGCATCTTGCACACGTTTCCGCTGCTCCCACTGTCTACGAAGCCCTCTGGCTGTGTACTTATAGACGCTCTCTTCCAAATCATCATTTAGAAAAGCAGTCAAGACACCCAACCACCAGATATCGTAGTCATGGTATGTAGCCGTGGCAAGTAGGATCTGGATGGACTTAAGCATAGATCCTTAGAAAAGGTTTCAACATAATCCACACCTGGTCAATGATGCAAACCTTTAACAAGTCTAGCTTTGAAAGTCTCAACTTTTCCATCTACACCAAGTAATCTTCTCAAGATATACTTGCTCCTGATGGGGATTTAACCCTTCAGATATAGCAACCAAAGTCCATACTTTGTTGGTGTACATGGATTCCATCTCAGATCACTAAGCATCCAGCCATTCTTACAGAGTCTTACTCCTGATGGCCAGCTCGAAACTAGTTGGGTCATCATCTCATGATGCAATCCTCGCTCCCACTGTTATAGAGAAACAGAAGTATCTCTTAGGTGGGTGAGGAACCCAACTAGATCGGCGGAGAGGCTGAGGTTCGTTGGAATCTACTGAATCCTTTGGTTCTATCTATCAAATCTTAACTAGCTTAAGATATGGGCTCTTCCCTTTCCATATCACATATGAAGTGGTAGGCATCTGATTTGATTCGAACCCTATTCAATAGGTATGCAACTTCTCAAGTGCATAACACCCAATAGGAAAAAGGTAACTCAGTAGTACTCATCATAGAGCACACCATATCATATAGGGTGTGATTGCTCCGCCCCGATATACCATCGTGCTATGGTGTATCCGGAGGAGTAATGCCGAGAGAGAATCTCATTCTCCTTTAGAATAGTCCAGGAATTCCGTGCTCAAGTATTCTCCTCCTTGATCTCATCAAAGGACATAATACTTATACCCGTATTGGTTCTCTACTTCTAACTTATATTCTGTGAATATCTCAAAAGGTTCGGACTTGTGTTTCAACAGGAACATATGTCTGAATCTTGAGAGATTATCAGAGAATGTAATGAAGTACAAAGAACCGGTCTTGGCATGTGTAGACAGGGGACCTTTATACATCAACATGTATCATCCCAAGAGTTCACTAACTCTTTCTCTGTTTCCAATAAACGGAGCTATGGTCATCTCATTGTAGGGTGTTTTTCGTCACCCCAGTGAGATGGGAATACGCGCGCGCTTGTCAGGCGTACTACAGATTCCCCCTGCCTAGGGTAGGCCGGGGTCTAATGATTGTGGGGATCCGAATCTCCGGCAGCCGCAGACTAAGCTGCCGTTAATTACCCCTCGCCTTTGGGGCGAGGGAACCTCCGATTAACGGGTTAAACAGGGCATGCGAACTCAATGTGCAGTGTACGTGTGTTCTGTTCTGAAGGGGGGTTTTGGATATATCGGGAGCCACGCAGAGTTTTTACGGGGGTCCCGCTACCCGGATAGCGGGCTGGGGGTCAAGGGGGCTAGCAGCCCCCTTTGCGGGGTTCGGGGCAGCGCCCCGGCCCGAAAATTTTTTGGAGGGGGAGAATGTTGCGGAGTATGTATATGTGTGAATTTGTATACATATGTATATGTATATGTATGTACATAAAAAGAGGGGGAAAAGGCATCCAAGGGATGCGTGGGGACCAGCGCCTTGAGCGCTGTACGCTTAGGTGCTGTGCGCTCAGGCGCAAGCGCGCCACGTGTCGGCACGTGGGCGCTTTGCGCATGAGCGCTGCGCGCAGGTGCGCAAGCGCGCGCGCCACGTGTCGGCACGCGGGCGCTTTGCGCAAGAGCGCTGCGCGCAGGTGCGCAAGCGCGCGCGCGCCACGTGTCGGCACGCGGGCGCTTTGCGCACTTGCGCAAGCGCGCAGGTGCGCAAGCGCGCGCGCCACGTGTCGGCACGCGGGCGCTTTGCGCACGAGCGCTGCGCGCCGGAGAGGACAAGAGGCTTTTAGCCTGAAAAAAAGATTTCTCAAAAGAGAAATCAGAGAGGAGTCGGGCTCCTGAATGTGTTTTGGGTTTAATGGAAGTGGTTCTTCTTCTTCCTCCTGTTGCTTGCTGGATCTTGAAGATCAAGAGATGTGAAATCTCAAAATCTCTCCTTTTTAAGGTCTGATGACAGATCCAAGTTCCCCTTTGTGGGTTTTGTGGTGAAAAACTAATTTGTTTTATAAAAAGAGGAGTAAAACTCTTGATTTAATTCAAGAGAAAGAAGAAGGTTTTGGAACCTTGAAGAAGAAGAATAGATCTCAGATCTGGAAAACTTTTTTTTTTTAGAGAGAGAAAAAGTTGTTAGATATTTTCATTATTTTTGCCTTTATAGGCCATACATTTTACACATAGCCCCTTGGGCTTCACAAAATGGCATTTGGCCTATCCCATGGCTCATGTGCCATTTCTTTTTGCACATAAGCCATGGGCTTCACAAAAATTTGGCTTTATGCCTATTTTTCTTACATTTATCCAAAAATAAAATAAAAGAAATACAACAAAATTATTTATTACAAAATTTTTATCTTGGCATGGGGGGAGGCCGGCCGCTTCATGTTCGGGCTCGACCCGGGCATGGGCCCACTGGATCTGGGCTTGGGCCCACTTGGCTTGGGGTTGACTTTGATTTTGACTTGGTCAACCGGGGTGTAAATTTTTACCCCAACAAATTGCCCCCCATCAATAAATGCACACCACATATGTGGGTCGTGTGCATGAAATTGATGGATCTTCTTTCACGTGGAGGCGACTTGATTTGGTTCCGGCTTTTTGGGAAGCTGGCACTGCCCTTTTTTACGACATGGACGGTCGTTGCTTGACATGTCTCCGAGACGGAGTGTCCGTGATAGACGTTTTCCCTGGCCCGGAGTTATCTGGTTCCCGCTTTGTAGGAATCCTGCGCTGCCCTTTTTGCGACTTGGACGGTCGGTGCTGCCCTTTTAGCGATTTGGACGGTCGATACTGCCCTTTTAGCGACGTGGACGGTCGGTGCTGCCCTTTTAGCGACGTGGACGGTCGGTTCTGCCCTTTTTGCGACTTGGACGGTCGGTTCTGCCCTTTTTGCGACTTGGACGGTCGGTGCTGCCATTTTTGCGACTTGGACGGTCGGTTCTGCCCTTTTAGCGACGTGGACGGTCGATGCTGCCCTTTTAGCGACGTGGACGGTCGATTCTGCCCTTTTTGCGACGTGGACGGTCGGTGCTGCCCTTTTAGCGACGTGGACGGTCGATTCTACCCTTTTTGCGACGTGGACGGTCGGTTCTGCCCTTTTAGCGACGTGGACGGTCGATGCTGCCCTTTTAGCGACGTGGACGGTCGATACTGCCCTTTTAGCGACGTGGACGGTCGGTTCTGCCATTTTAGCGACGTGGACGGTCGATACTTGATTTGACTTGCTTTGCTTCTTGCAATGTCAGGGGTAGACTTGACTTGCTCCGCTTCTTGCGGTGTCGGAGTGGAAGTTGACTTGTTGATTTTGATTTGGGTTGATATCAGCATCGCTATACTAGAATATGGTACCAGGAGCGAATCATCATCTGTCATGGAGAGGATTTTGGGATTTTGGTTTTTGTTTGGCATCTGCATTGCTGCACTGGAATAAT
Organism: Agapanthus africanus; assembly: GCA_030015575.1. Classification (NCBI taxonomy): domain Eukaryota; kingdom Viridiplantae; phylum Streptophyta; class Magnoliopsida; order Asparagales; family Amaryllidaceae; genus Agapanthus; species Agapanthus africanus. The sequence continues at coordinate 229,697,476 of CM057350.1, forward strand.
GCCAGGAGCAACTCATCATTTGCCCTGAGAGGATTTGGGAGAAATTGGGATTGTTTTACGCCCGTGGATTGTTTACGGTTTTGCAGGATGTATGATCCAGACCGTAGGGCCGGAAAAAATTTTGGGACTTTGTCGGCGTCTGCATCGCTGCACTGGAATATGGTACCAGGAGCGACTCATCATTCGCCGTTGGGGTATGGGATTTGGAATTTGGTTGGCGTCTGCATCGCTGCACTAGAATATGGTACCAGGAGCGACTCATCATTCGCCATTTGGGGATTGGGGAGCGATGGCTTAGGAGATAGGTTTAGATCCCTATCGCCTAAGGCTTTTCAATTTTATGGGCCGTGAGGGTCCCATAAAAGCATTTCCTCCCTACGAGTCGTAAGGATCCCGCAGGTGTATTTTCTCCTTAAGAGTCGTGAGGACTCCTAAGTGTGTTTTTCCTTTATGAGTCGTAAGGATCCCACAAAGGTTTGTTCTCCTCATATATCGTGAGGACACATGAGTGGGTCTTATCAATGGAGCATCATTCCCAAAGCGGAGACCGGCCGCGTAACTGGTGATTACGGTGGGGCATGGGTATGATGAGAATTATTTGAGCCCATGGATTGTATACGATGGTCAATTTGGGGACCCACCGTAGGGCCGGAGAATTTTGAGAAATTGGATTTTGGTTGGCGTCTGCATCGCTACACTGGAATATGGTACCAGGAGCGACTCATCATTCGCCGTTTGGGGACTTGGAATTTGGATCTTGTTTGGCATCAGTATTGCTGCACTGGAATAATGCCAGGAGCAACTCATCATTTGCCTCGGGAGGACTTGGGATTTGGGATTTTGGTCGGCATCAGCACCGCTAACACTGAAGCGAAATGCCAGGAGCGAATCATCATTTGCCGTTGCCCGTTGGGGAACGATGGCTTAGGAGACAGGTTTGGGTCCCTATCACCTAAGGCTTTTCAATTTTATGGGCCGTGAGGGTCCCATAAAAGCATTTTCTCCCTACGAGTCGTAAGGATCCCGCAGGTGTATTTTCTCCTTAGGGATCGTGAGGATTCCTAAGTGTGTTGCTCCTTTGTGAGTCGTAAGGATCTCACGCAGGGGTTTTCTCCTCACAAGGTCGAGAGGACTTTGCGAGTGTATTTCATCTATTTTCACGAGTTTGCGCCCCTTTCGGGTTTTCACAGACTCGCCGGTAGTCCTGCTGTTTTTACTCACGGAGCCCTTTCGGGTTTTCATCCGTGCCCGTTTTGCTTGTGGACATACCGTTTTTTTTTGGCCGCTGGTGGGACTTTAAAGTAGTCTCACCGGCAGGATTTGGGAGAAATAGGGGTCATTTACGCCCGTGGATTGTATACGGTTTTGCAGGATGTCTGATCCAGACCGTAGGGCTGATGTGCTCAATTCGCCTGCGACTTGGAGCATTCATGTGTAGTATTTCTTGAGATATTGGCCATTGATGGGTGGCATGGGCCTTTCTCCCTCGGCACTTATTAGTTGGTAGGATCCTCCGTCGAACACTTTCTCGATGACGTATGGTCCTTCCCAGTTCGGCTCGAATTTTCCCTTGGCATGTCGATTGGGGATGATCGGTCTTTTGAGGACCAACACCAATTCACCTTTCTTGAAAGCGCGGAGACGGGTTATCTTGTCATAGGCCCGTGACATTTGGGCTCGGTATAGCTCCAGATTTTGCTGCACCGCGAGCCTCTTTTCTTCGAGGGCATCGAGTTCTTCAAGTCAAAGGAGCACGTTTTCCTCTTCTGTCAACTCATGCTGAACGGCCATTCTTAAGCTTGGAACTTCGACTTCGAGGGGGAGGACCGCCTCCACTCCGAAGAGCAATGAGTATGGAGTGGACTGAGTTGGAGTACGGTGCGTGGTACGATATGCCCACAATGCCTCGTGAAGCTTGAGATTCCAGTCTCTCTTGTTGGCTGAAGCATTTTTCCTCAGGAGCTTGCATAGGGTCTTATTGAAGGCTTCGGCTAGCCCATTGGCTCTTGGATTATAGATGGAGGAATATCTCCAGTCTATCTTGTGCTGAGTAGCGAACCTTGAGACATTGAAGCTCTTGAAAGAAGGCCCGTTGTCAGAAATGATTATTCTTGGTGTACCAAAACGGTATAGAATATTATGCTGGAAGAATGTCAGAATATCCTTTGTCTTAACTTCTTTTAGCAGGACAGCTTCAGCCCATCTGGAGAAGTAGTCTGTCGCGGCCAGTATAAACCGGTGGCCTTTAGATGACGGAGGATCAATTGGGCCAACAATGTCGGTGCCCCAAACTTCGAAGGGCCACAACGCCACTGTAGGATGCAATGGATTGGGATGCTTGTGAATAAAATCACCGTGAATTTGGCAGATATAACATTTCTTTGCATGCTCTCCGCAATCCCGTATCATGGTGGGCCAGTAATACCCAAGCCGTTTGATTTGCAGTCGCATCCTGGGGCCAGATTGGTGAGCACCGCAAACGCCCGAGTGAACATCTTTCATGACCTTTTGGGGCTTCGGCCAATGACAGACACCTGAGCCAGAGTTGGTCATATGACCTGCGGTATAACGTGTCATTTACAAACACGTATCGGAGAGCTCTTTTCTTCAGCTGAATCCTCGCAGATTTTTCTTCGGGAAGCTTGTCATATCGGAGGTACTCTATGAAGGGTTCTCTCCAGTCGGGCTCGTCTTGGATGATCGAAGCTTCTTCCGCAGGACTGCTCTTCTGTTCCGCGCTTTCCTCTTCTCGTAGAGAGACTGGGGGTAGAATTTGCCGGCTCCTGACTGTGATCAGAATTTCGTCCATGTCAGGATCAACCAGCTCCTTGGCCAAGCGAGCGAGTACATCAGCCTTTCCGTTCAACGCTCTAGGGACTCTCGTTAGTTCAATATGAGTGAACCGTTTCATGAGTTCCACCACTCGACCTCTGTACCGAGCTAACTCGGGTTTGTATATCTTATAGTCGCCGCTTACTTGGTTGACGACAAGCTGGGAGTCACCGTAGACTCGTAGCCGACGGATTTCCATTTCTACGGCGAGCTCCAAACCAGCTATCAGAGCTTCATACTCAGCTTCGTTGTTTTTCCGAGGCTCGGTGAGAGCGAAAGAACGCCGTAGGGTTCCCATTGATGGTGTGATGAACACCAATCCTATCCCTGCTCTTATCTCCGGGATGCTTGATTTACTGGAGGTTCTTATTGATGAGGCTCCATCGAAGTAGAGCTCCGAACATGGCCCATCTTCCTCGAGGTGTAGCACTTGTTCGTCGGGTAACTCACAATTTAGCGGTGACCCTTCTGGTATGGAATGAGCAGCGAGAAAGTCTGCAAGGGCTTGCCCTTTTACTGCTTTCTGAGGAGTATAAACTATATCAAACTCAAGTAGCATGACAGCCCATCTTGCCATCCTGCCGGCTAGGCTTGCTTTGGTCATCAAGTGTTTGAGCGGGTCGACCTTGGAGATCAGCATAACCCGATGAGCCAGCAGATAGTGCCTCAGCTTCTTCACAGCAAATATCAGAGCCAGGCATTGCTTTTCGATTGGGGAATAGTTGTGTTCCGCCCCGACTAGAGTTCGACTGAGGTAGTAGAGGGCATTTTCCTTTCCCTCCTCGTTATTCTGGGCGAGGAGCGCACCGAGTGACTCATCTAGCGCGGCAGTATAGAGAATCAACGGTTTATTTGGAATGGGAGCGGCCAACACTGGAGGGTGCAACAAGTATTGTTTGATGCTTTCGAACGCTGCTTGACATTCGGTATCCCAGATAAAAGGAGCTCCTTTCTTCATGAGCTTTGAGAAGGGCCTACATCTCCCTGATAAATTTGAGATAAACCTCCGTATATAAGCAAGCTTGCCTTGAAAAGATCTTAGCTGCGTCAGACTCTTCGGGGGGGGCATCTCCATGATGGCCTTTATCTTTGATGGGTCAACTTCGATCCCTCGATGTCGGACTATGAAGCCCAGGAATTTTCCCGATGACACGCCAATAGCGCACTTCAGAGGATTCATCTTCAGATCGTATTCCCTCAGTCTGGTGAGAACGGTCCTGAGATCTTGGATATGATCGGCCTTGGCTTTAGTCTTGACGACCAGATCATCAACATAGCATCGACGACTTTATGGATTAGGTCATCAAAGATATTAGTCATTGCCCTTTGATATGTAGCACCTGCGTTCTTCAGTCCGAATGGCATTACCTTGTAGCAATATATTCCGATCGGGGTTCGAAATGCTGTGTGCTTCTCATCCTCAGGCGACATCTTGATCTGATTATATCCAGACGAGCCATCCATAAAGATGAACAGTTCGTAATTTGAGGTGTCATCGACCATCATTTCCATGACCGGTAGCGGGAAGTCGTCTTTAGGACATGCCTTGTTGAGGTCCCTGAAATCGACACAAACTCGGATCTGCCCATTTTTCTTCTTCACTGGGACTATGCATGCGATCCATTCTGCATATTTCTCTTCCCTGATGAAGCCGGCATCGATGAGTTTCTTGGTTTCCTCGATGACCTTTTCTTCCAACTCCCTTCTCATTCTTCGAGGAGCTTGTTTGACTGGCTTAGCATCAGGAGATATAGCCAGCTTATGCACGGCTACCTCAGGAGAAAGGCCAGGCATTTCTTTGTACGTCCACGCGAAGCAGTCGACGAACTCACGCAGCAGGGCAATTATCTGCTCTTTCATTTCCTCCGACAAGAGTGAGCTGATGTAGGTCGGCCTTGGATTATCGGGCGTTCCTAAGTCAATCTCGGCTAGCTCATCAAAGGTTGCTTGTCCGCCATCTTCGAGCTCTTGAGGAGCTTCTTCTGGCTCGGCTATCTCGTCATCACCATTTGATCTTTCGCTGGCCTCACCAACATGGATCATGTAGCACGCTTTGGAATCAGGTTGAATGTAGCCTATGCCCCGTCTATCTGGAATTTGTCCATCGATGAGTGCTCGGACCTGGGGTGGATACCATAGCCCTTCATAAAACTTTGCTTCGGACTTCGTTTGATATAACCGGCATCCGCACTTTTTAAAGTATTCCCGCATCTCGGGCGCATAGTATCTGGGATTGAGGACGGCTCTTATGCCTCTCTCATAGGGAAGGCACACGCTAGAAAGGTCGTCCGGGTGCACAACGGGGTTTGACCTGTAAAACAGGATGCCCTTCTGTCCATTTTTCCTCCCGGGCACGTAGAAAGTTTTTAGCTGGTCCACGGTAGAGACTGACAATGCGTCGAGCTCTTTGCACATCCGTTCTGGCACCCTTGTGATGGCCAGGGACCCTTCTGCGACTTCGAAGGTCTCTTGTAGTTTCGCTTGCTGCACGGGGGGCCGATCTGCACAGCTGTTGCACGGCAGGTCCTCTTCTTCTGACTCTTCAGTTTCACTGCCAAGATGAGGGCGGACTTTGCCGCTAGACGGGCCTTCGGTAACAGATTCGTCCGTATCGCTGCCGAAACGAGGGCGAGTTTTACGGGAGGACGGGCTTCCAGCATCGGACTCATCAGTGTCACTGCCGAAATGCGGGCGCACTTGGGTATTTTTGCTTTTGAAAGTGACAGCCGGCGCAGATTTGCTTTTGAGTCTTGGGGCCGGTCTATCCTCAGTCACTTGTGGCTTAGCATTTTGGTGGTTCATAAAGTACCGAGAATCTTCATACCTGACTTCATGCACACCGAACGGCTGGATGTCTCCGTCAATGCGTCTTTCTTCGCCATTTTTAGTATACTTCATGCATTGATGGAGAGTTGACGGAATGACGCCATAATCGTGGAGCCATGGCCGCCCCAAGAGAATCTTATAAGATGTGTCGGCGTCGATCACGTATATCTTAGCTTCAGTTTGCAGATCCCCGAATTTGATTGGCAAAGCTATGGACCCCAGAACTTGCTGGCAATTTTGGTTGAAGCCTTGAATGACAATCCTTTCCCTTGACAGGTGTCGGACGTCCATTGACAAACTCTTCAGCGTCCGCAAGTTCATGATGTTCACTGAAGACCCCGGATCAATCAATATGCGATTAATCCGATCTCCATCGCTGTACCCAGTCACGTAAAGCGGCCGATTATGCTCAGCCGTTCCCAGTAGCAAGTCTTCATCCTTAAATGTGACTGCGGTGGCATGCAAAGCGTGCTGGGCTTCTTTCATGTTAATTTCCGCAATGTGAGCCTGGTACCGCTCGGGGTTTTGTAGAGCGTGAATAAGAACATCTCTAAGCTCCTTAGATAGGACCAAGGCGTCGTAGATGCTCAGGAGAGACGGAAGATTCCGGAGATGTGCCAAGACATTATAGTCCACCGAGGAAGGACTTATGTTTTCATCAATCGGTTCTCTGCCATCTTCTTCATTAGCGACTTGTTTTTCCTTCCCTTTTGGGGCGTTGCCCTGATTTGGCGGTAGAGCCCTGCCGCTTCTAAGCTGGATTTGATTGGCCGTTGTGGCGAGCTCCTCATCCTCTTCAGGAAAACAGAGCTCATCCTCGGAGTCACTGCCAAGATGGATGGCGTAGCAGGTCACTACTGGGATTTCTTCATTGGAGTCTTCTTCTAACTCCTCCAGAATTTCAGCCGCTTGCACAGGGAAGAACTCCTTCAATTGTACCAATGTTCTTTCCCTTTGTTCATATTCTTCGAGGGAATCGATATATTTTTGAATGGTCGATCTCCCTGCAGACTCTTTTTTGCGCCGAGCTGCACTTTTCTTCTTCTTGAGCTTCTTGGATTTTGAGCCTGATGGAGCCACATTGGCAGCTGGACTGGTAGGCTTCTTCTGTCCTTCCCATTCCATCCTGGGCTCTTTCTGAAGCAGCTTTAGCATCTTCTTCGTCTTATTAGATATGTGCGTACTCCATGGAGACCGCGATGAGTCCATCTCATTTCTCGGGGCAGCGGGTTCGGCTATCTGCTCCCAGAAGGCTTCAACTTCTGTCTGTATAAAGTTGGTGGTTGCAACTTGGTTGTTTACCAACACGCTTTTAGACAGCTCGATCTCTCCAGCCTTGTACTGCTTCTCGACCCAGTCTTTGAAGATATAGCAATCCTCGATCGCATGGCTCACTACTCGGTGGTACGGGCAATACAGAGGATTGTCGGTCATTTTTGCTTCTTGGGGTCTTTTCGACTCCGGCAATTGTAGGCCGTTGTTCAAGGCATCTTTAAATATCTTACGGACCTTGTCCCTTCTGAAAGAGTAAACCTTGTTCTTCTTCTCCTCGAGGGAAGGCCCATCTCCTCCCAGCAATGGCTTTCGAGACCGGTTGGTTTTGGATTCGCCCGCCCTTCGCTTTTCTTCATTGTCGGAGGCATTGAAGACATTGGTACTGCTGGAACTCCCGCTTCTACGGTTGTCGTCCCGCTTGCTTTTCCAGGTTTTTTCTCTCTGAGTGTCCGGCGGGGACTCTTGCTTTGAGCGTTCCAGCATTTGGACTTTCTTGGTTAGCTCCTGAAATATCTTGAGGCCCGCTGTACACAAGAATGGGACCATCCAATTGCTGAGGTTCCTAATGAGAAGGCTGACGGACTGGTCCTGCTCCAGCGGCGGTTCGCACTTGACCGTGAGATTACGCCATCGGGCGATAAAGTCAGTGTTGCTTTCATTCTTCCCCGGCTTGGTCCTCACAAGGTCGGCTATGGAGATTTTATCACTGACGCTCATGAACCTTTGCCGGAACAAAGATTCCATTTGGGCAAAGGTTATGACGGACCCGTCTGGTATGCTCGCGTACCAGTCGAAAGCGACACCGGTCAGGCTATTGACAAACTGACGAAGAAGGAGCGCGTCATTGCCCCCTGTATTTCCGCACGATGCTTTGAAGTGGGCGACATGCTGGTTTGCATTCCCCGTTCCATCAAATCTTCCGAACTTAGGAATGACGTAGCCGCTTGGGAACTCAATCAGATCGTACTGCGCGGGATATGGCCGCCCACTACTGCCGATTTCTTTCTGAGCTTCAGCTTCGGCCACCAATGTTTTAACCTTGCTAGTGACCAAATATATTATCCGATCCTGTGTTAGCGGGATAGTGTTATCTGGGGCCAAGGCGTCCCCAGAAGCGGAATGTGGCCGGCTTTCATGCGGCTCGACCAGTCTTGGTCCTAAAGGAACAGGCATTGGCTGCCTCGGATTGTCATCACCCGGCTGATTAGTAGCGGCTTGTGCTTGATTGGGAGGTGCTCGAGCAATTTGAGCCGTAAGCTGCATCACCACGTTCGTTAAGTCGTCAATCTTCGAATAGAGCTTGGCCATCTCTTTATCTTTGCTCCTGAGCTGTTTTCGAAGCTCTTGAAGCAGCTCTTGCTCCGCAGTCCTGGGGCGGAAAGTCGGCTCTTCCTCGCTGTCCGAGTTTGACTCTGCATGGACCGAGGGGTCTTTCTGCCTATCATCCTCATCGAGAGGGTTTTCTTCATCTAGCGGGGGCGGCTGTTCTTGGGCGGCGGCAACCACATTCAGGCTAGATTGGGCTTGGGATGTGGTGGCCCCGTCCTTGCTTTTGCTGCGAAGGTTGTCGCTGGGGCGCCCGCCCGCCATATAGACTGTATGGATGATATATCCGACCGTCTTTCTATCATTGGCAGCTGATTTCATGGATTGCTGTCTTGACCCCCTTGTTTCGGTAGCTGGTAGTCGATTGAAGGCGGCTGGCCTAACCAGGTTCTTAAATGGTGCTGGCGCATCTTTTCTGGGTTTTCCCCGCTGCTTTCGTGCGGCACAGAGCGCTTGATAGACTCTTGATGAGACAGTGTCATACTTCTTCCGTTGGGGCCGGGACACGTCTCTTTGTGGCACTGTTCGGACCGCTGTCTTCTTAATTCTGGCGGTCATGGCGTTTTTCTGAACCCACTTCAGAGGCTCGAAGGAATTGCTGATTCTTACGTCCGACTCAGCCGTCGTCGCAGGGAAACCCTGCACTTGGAACTTCACATGGTTCCATTTGGCCGAAGCCTTGGCCCTCTTGTTGGCTCGATACCTGAGCCGCTTCTGCCTTAACTTTTCTGTTCTAAGCACCTGGCAGACTTCAACTCTTTGGGAAGACGTCGCAGATCGGGCGATGGAAGGCCTTGGAGATACGCTCGATTGTGCATTTGTTGGAGTAATCGCGTGAGCTCGTCCGCAACATTGGATGTTGCCCTTTGTATCGGAGTTCTTGCCCCCCGCTGGAGCACCAGAGAATCGTTCACACACCGTCTTGAGTTTCGGTTGTGGTGCCTTGGCGATCACGACATTCGGCCTCTTGCCCCTTGAGACCGGCTTGGCTGCCTGTTCCGTCGGGATCTCCGCCAGATGAGCGCTCCCGGCAGGGTAGATGATGACGAAGCCAAACTGGCGGGGCGGTTCCACCCACTGTCGACTGAGGCTCGTGGGGAGAACCACACGAGCGTTGATCTTGACCACGTACGGAATCGGGGTCACGTTGGAAGCTGAGTTCGTCTTGGGAGACATTGTCATCGAAATTTGATTGCTGCACGAAAAGAAAACATCATTTCAGTATAGGCAATCGATATGTGTATTGATTGAGTTCGCATGAACGTTTAACCCGAAATATGGGAGGAGAGATTGGGTCCCACCGGGCGTGCCAGAGTCTGTAGGGTGTTTTTCGTCACCCCAGTGAGATGGGAATACGCGCGCGCTTGTCAGGCGTACTATAGATTCCCCCTGCCTAGGGTAGGGCGGGGTCTAATGATTGTGGGGATCCGAATCTCTGGCAGCCGCGGACTAAGCTGCCGTTAATTACCCCTCGCCTTTGGGGCGAGGGAACCTCCGATTAACGGGTTAAACAGAGCATGCGAACTCAATGTGCAGTGTACGTGTGTTCTGTTTTGAAGGGGGGTTTTGGATATATCGGGAGCCACGCAGAGTTTTTACGGGGGTCCCGCTACCCGAATGGCGGGCTGGGGGTCAAGGGGGCTAGCAGCCCCCTTTGCGGGGTTCGGGACAGCGCCCCGGCCCGAAAATTTTTTTGGAGGGGGAGAATGTTGCGGAGTATGTATATGTGTGAATTTGTATACATATGTATATGTATATGTATGTACATAAACAGAGGGGGAAAAGGCATCCAAGGGATGCGTGGGGGCCAGCGCCTTGAGCGCTGTGCGCTTAGGTGCTGTGCGCTCAGGCGCAAGCGCGCCACGTGTCGGCACGTGGGCGCTTTGCGCATGAGCGCTGCGCGCAGGTGCGCAAGCGCGCGCGCCACGTGTCGGTACGTGGGCGCTTTGCGCAATGCGCGCTGCGCGCGCGCCACGTGTCGGCACGTGGGCGCTTTGCGCAATGCGCGTTGGAGCGCAAGCGCGCGCGCGCCACGTGTCGGCACGCGGGCGCTTTGCGCCCTTGCGCAAGCGCGCAGGTACGCAAGCGCTCGCGCCACGTGTCGGCACGTGGGCACTTTGCGCGCTTGCGCAAGCGTGCAGGCGCGCAGGTGCGCAAGCGCGCGCGCCACGTGTCGGCACGCGGGCGCTTTGCGCACGAGCGCTGCGCGCCGGAGAGGACAAGAGGCTTTTAGCCTGAAAAAAAGATTTCTCAAAAGAGAAATCAGAGAGGAGTCGGGCTCCTGAATGTGTTTTGGGTTTAATGGAAGTGGTTCTTCTTCTTCCTCCTGTTGCTTGCTGGATCTTGAAGATCAAGAGATATGAAATCTCAAAATCTCTCCTTTTTAAGGTCTGATGACAGATCCAAGTTCCCCTTTGTGGGTTTTGTGGTGAAAAACTAATTTGTTTTATAAAAAGAGGAGTAAAACTCTTGATTTAATTCAAGAGAAAGAAGAAGGTTTTGGAACCTTGAAGAAGAAGAATAGATCTCAGATCTGGAAAACTTTTTTTTTTAGAGAGAGAAAAAGTTGTTAGATATTTTCATTATCTTTGCCTTTATAGGCCATACATTTTACACATAGCCCCTTGGGCTTCACAAAATGGCATTTGGCCTATCCCATGGCTCATGTGCCATTTCTTTTTGCACATAAGCCATGGGCTTCACAAAAATTTGGCTTTATGCCTATTTTTCTTACATTTATCCAAAAATAAAATAAAAGAAATACAACAAAATTATTTATTACAAAATTTTTATCTTGGCATGGGGGGAGGCCGGCCGCTTCATGTTCGGGCTCGACCCGGGCATGGGCCCACTGGATCTGGGCTTGGGCCCACTTGGCTTGGGGTTGACTTTGATTTTGACTTGGTCAACCGGGGTGTAAATTTTTACCCCAACACTCATCTCTGTGACATGACTGGCAAGTTTCACAAGATGTAAATTCAAACTAATTTAAATATGTATCTTTATGAAACTCTAGCTAGTCGGGTCGCATTGATATGACCTAGTCTACAATACCTCAAGAAGAATTCGTTCATTTCTGAACTCTTCCTCTTATGTGTGTTCCGTATACTAAGAACTGTAGTTTGATTTAGAACGTTAATGCTTTTAGATAACGTGCCTGAACCGATCAACTTTTGATATAGGAAATGTTCAAAACATTATCCAACAATACAAAATTTTATCATTTCTTTACTACTAAAGAGACTGATATGATTTTGTATATCAGGTTCGGTATCTAATAGCATTTGTTCAGAATCAATGTATTGGTAATACAGGGTGACAGTGACCAACAGACTTGGCTGCAACACTTGCCCCGTTTTCTGTCTCATGAAACTTATCACCCGTTCTCAGTTTTTCTACCTTTTTGTAGCCCTATGTAACAGATTACATATCTGGGATCCTGATCCGGTATCATATACCCTGGACGCAGAGGATACTGAGAAACAGTTCTTTGTAATGAACACACCCGAAGATGATGCATCAGCATGCACTCTCTTCGTTTGGGCGGCACGGGAAATCTGGTATTCCCCAATTTCCTGCTCTGTCTTATAACAATTATAAGTTGGAGCGGGACCAACGTTCCCCAGCTCAGTATAACAAGCGGGTTCGGTCAATAATCCGTATTATTATCTTGATTAAGGCGTGATATGGTCGCTACCTGGAGAGAGAGAGAAGAAAACACTCAGCGTGCGCTCTTGCAAGAATAGATTGGTTTTATTTTATCTAATCAGGATGGCTCCCACTGCTTTTTATCAAATCTTCCTTCAAACCCTAAAAGGAAAGACTAGCCGGGATTAATTACACACTACAAGTTCGCCAATCTTTCAGCCAGTCCAGTGTCGGTACTTTGAGGGAGGTCCCCCGTGCTTTCGCACGAACCTAATTACTGTAAACCTCGTTTTCCCAGAGGCGTAACCTCGTTAACACTTTTCTAGACACCTACTTGATCGGCTAATTGTAATGTGTAAAAGTCTCCCAGGAGTAACTCTTACTCGCAGTGGGTATTGGGATCCAACTATCTAATAGAAGGTATGCAATCTCATTGCAAATTTCAACACTTGAAATTCCCGATAGTATTTTGCCCCTAGCGTCCTATGACCTTGACGCAGGCCAACAAACCATAGTGCGCTAGTCAAGTTCAACCCGTCATTTCCTGATTGAATTAAACCCACCCGCACGACCTTTGACGCAGGCCAACAAAGTCGCACGACTATCCTAATCCAATCTGCATCATATGCATAAGCAGATAAATACTAGTTAGCTACCGCACACTACGCCTTGACGCAGGCCAACAAACGTAGCACGAATACTAACTAGCACTTATCTGAAATGACGGAGGGCTACGACAGGTTTTTCTGAAAACCTATTGCGTAATGAACTTGATATCGTTGTAGAATCAAATGATTTTAAAAATAGAGTGCTTTTGAGGCTTTTCTAGTTTTGCTAAAGGAGTCACTCCCGGTGAAGGGATCGTCGGTCCTTTCCTCGTCGAATGAGGTGCGGGATATATCATATATATCACTGTGCAAAGCAGAACTTTTAAAAGCAATCAAAAGACAAACCGAGTGTGTAGCATCTGCCAGTTATTGCTAAAGGAGTCACTCCCGGTGAAGGGATCTCGGTCCTTTCCTTATCGAATAAGGTGCAGGATATATCACATATACCGCTGTGCAAAGCAAGAACTGTAGCTACCTGTTTTATTTTGAAATTCGATTCTACAACATCTTAGGTTTCTTTTATTTCATTAATCACATTAATGAAGTCCCATCATTTAAATTACCTAAACATCACAGATAAATACGAAGTACACTTATGCCATCCGCATTCGCCTCGATGTCCCCTCGTGCACCGTTAGGTTAGGTATCTAACGGCAGAGCGGGGCAGGGCTAGCGCGGGTGTAAAACATAAGTAACGCCTATATAACATATCATATATACTATATATAGTATCTATCACAGAACATCACATGATCACATCACAGATATCACAGCAGAAGAATCATATGAAATATTGGATATACTAGGACGTCCGTGTTTTCAATACGAGCCAGTATAAAACACGGATTCCACGGTCGCGATGAATAGCCAAACCCACACCCCTAGACCCCTACGAGAGCGGCAAGCAACCCTACTAATTCTGGAGTTAGGAGACCCGGACTCGACTCCTCGAGTTGGTCTCCCACTGGACTCCAGAACCCGGTTACTTGTGCTCCCCTCCTTGGGTCTATCCTAGTGCAGAAAAGTAAATAATATACAAAGGGTGACATCTTCCGCAACCTGGAAGTGCCCCAATAAAAGAATATTACATACAAGTTTTTACATGAATGAAAATGAAAAACACTCATCTCACATAAAAACCCCCGGCTATTCAAACACGACGATCCAATATAACATATCCAGCAACACATAACATCATATGTCATCAACGTAAGTAAACATGCATATCCCAATTGTCGTTGACATATAGCAACGAAATCGGCGATATCACATATTACACTTACGGTCACAGAAAAGAAAGTGTAAAACTACAACAGTTGGAATCCGCAACCACCTCAGACATCGCATGCCTGACCAAATGAATTACTTAGACATCACATGCCTAACAATTATAAACCCCGCATTTCAGTCTCATTATCGAAAATACTTTTCAATATCGAGTCGGGCAATTCAACAAGATTCCCGACATCCTGATCGAATGCTTGTCGCAAACTTCAGTAGACGGCCGCACCCCCGACGCCGTCGACGAAGTGCACCAAGGCGGAACACCGCTACCGCGAGCACCCGAACGGATGCTTTCGGCGACGGGGTTCTCCTACAGTCACTTGGTCGGGGCTATGGGGTGTAGCTGTCTATTAAGTTTACCCGGCGAGTATCCGCGTACGCTACGTGATTGCGACGGACTTTTGATCACATCAAAATTCCATGGCAACCGATCAAGTGAGACTAAACCGCTAGATTTATAACATTCATTCAGTTATCACATAACTTTTGTGAATTCCAATTATTGTATCCCATTCCAGATAAACAGAAAATGTTAAACTTTTCGATCGAACAATCGAACACCCAAGTTTTCCCGATACAGCTCAACACATGAAATAAGTCTAACAACATTCCGTTCGTGCCTCAGTACCAACGGTCCAGCCGTAGAAGGGTCAAGCCAACGCCTCACATGTGGCACGCCGTACTGCCCCAAACCCTAAGGTTCAAAGGGCAGTTCAAGACGGTCACATAATCGAGTTAAGGTTTGTTGTCTTCTAGAGGGTCCATCGCGTTACTTGCACTACTTAGAACGTCGTCAAACTACGGAAAAATCCAACACTTGGAAATTTCCCGGCAGGGGAAAAAGTGGGTATTTATATCCGGTCGAACTTTTTAACATATTCTAAAATTTATCCGGAAAGACACATAGACAAAATCTGATAATTCGATCGAACATTCGAATCCCCAAAACAACCCTGAAAATTAAAACTCTGGAAAAAATATTAAAAATACCCAGGAAAACCAGCACTGTTAAATAGGAGTTACTGTGCAAACTTCAACTCATAACACGACAAACAGGCCGCGGATCCGCCGCACGAGCCATGCTCGTGTCGCGGAAACGCGGCGCTTTAATGGAATTAGGGCATCGAAATTTACAGTAACTCTTAGATATTCCTGCTGATATTTCTACATATTTTTAATACTGAAAAATCCCTGTTTTTAGAAAAAGTCCAGAGAGCATGGAAATTTTGGCGTTTCGGTTCGTTCGGACTTCAAACTCCGTCTAGACTTCGCCTAAGGCTCTAGCTAGGCTCTGATACCACTGTAGGGTTCCTAGGCACCCTAATGAGGTCTCACAAGGCATCAACCATGCCAAATTCAAATTTTAACGGTGCCGAGAAACCCTAGAACGGATCGTTGGCTAGATTTCAAGGCGAAAAAGCAAACTAATTAACATCTTAACAAAAAGGAAACGGAAATACAACCTTTATAGATCCGGTGCTCCACCTCCATAGCTCCGCAACGAAGTCCCCTCGCTGTCCAAATGAATTCCCAGGCTCTAGCGTCGGCTTCGTCGGAGAAATTGCGAGCTAGGTCGTCGATGTCCATGCCGAAGATGATCTACGTCGAGGCATCGCTAGATCAAGCTCCACCTTCACCAAGCCATGAAAACTTGTGAAGGAAACACACTCTAGTACTTGGCAAGAGCTAGAGGATGAAGAAATAGGAAGTGGGTAGACTTTAGTTTTGGATTTCTCACTAGTTTTCATCACTTGCCATTGGAGTAGCAAGCTTTCTTCCATGGAAGAAGATGAAGAAGAAGAAGAAGAATCTTATGATAAGCTAAAAGAAAATAATACTTATCATATAATAAACCATGGTCAAGTATAGAGAACTAACTAAGGTTATGTGAATGGTTAGAGTTAAAAGAACAAGACAAAATGGTCAATTGGTCAAAGCTTCATGAAGCTTCAAAAAGCTTCATGAAAGAAAAGAAAGAAAGAAAACCATTTTGCTTTTTCTTTTTATGCTTTTATTAATATCCAAAATGAATAAACAAATAATAAAATGAAAAAGCAAAACCCTAATCATTAAGGTAACCATGGTTCAATTCTATACACTTAACCAAAGAAGCATGTATCATCAAACATGATACAAACATGTGCACAAAAGTATATCACATATACAACTTGCACATATCAAGTGAGAAATACCATTTAAAGTGAACCAATACTAGTTAATGCAGAGTAATATATCAAATATATAATTATGCATTAAATCATTAAATCAACACTTGATTTAACGATCCGGTCATATCGCATATAACCGACTAATATTAACAGTAACAATTTATCGAATCAACACTTGATCCGATAACCCGGCTATATTGCATATAACCGATCAATGTCACATATCGCCAGAATCGAATACAGTATCACATACTGGTATCATTCTCGGTCCCGCACATATCTCATATGCGCTCCTATTTCGTTTCGCTTGAGCCAGGAAACCTCTGTGTAGGACTCTAAAGACTCGTCAATATGCCGGCAGCGGGTGATGATCATATCAAACACCCACAAGCCGCAAGCGGTCTGCTAAACGTAACGGCCACCCGGGTATTGAGCGATCAGAAGATCGACGAGCAAGCCCGCTCACACTCCTGTGAATCCAACCAGTAACACTACCGTACAGTCCGGTCTGATCGTCTGATATGTCGCATATCTCGCCTAGGGGTGGTAAACGTCAGACCCCAATAACTCGATAAGTCGTGTCGATATGAGGTCTATAACAATTCGAGAAACTACTGGTAACACTTACCAGTAAATCTCAGCAACCCTGGCCAGGGATTTCCTGTTATAGCCAATCGAACACAGCGCAACATCAACTCCCTATACCGGGAGAGACGAATCCCCTCCTATCGCTCATTGCCTCCATGTGACTCGGGACTGTACCCAAAAACCACCGTTTTGCACGCCCTCTTGGACGTGGTAAGGTGGAAATCAAAGCACAGTGGGAACCACAAAAGACTCTATGACGATCTCGGGTCAACAGACTACTCTGTACCAGTGTCACCAGAGAACTGCCATCTGACGTGAGGTATAATACCATCTGGGAGTTCTCGGCGAGTCCGTCCAGTGTCCCCAGTCTCCACTGAGCACCCGTATATCATCTCTGATGTCAAACACCAATGGATATGGGATCATCCATCGCCCATCTGTATGGGTCGAGAAGGTATACGCTAGTCTACTCTAGTATATCGATGCCCCGTCTCGATACACCCACGACTAGGGACTTTGAAGGATGTACTTATGGACTACCATGTCCCCACTAGTATGATCCGCATCATAGTCCAGGTAGTTAAGTACACATCCTAAGGGCTTTACCAACATGTAATAGAGAGACAATCAGTGTACACGTTAAAGTAAAGTTCAACCAGATAGCATACTATCATGTCGAGCAAGAAAGTCCTCACTATATATGTCCCAGCATCCACTACAATATACATCCTATGTATAGTAATGGCCTCTAGGGCATACATATAACTAACAGTAACAACTGGCTCATTCGTCCGCACGCTGAACAGTGCCTCCATCATCAAAATAATTTGTGCTTTAACGGTCATCACAATCCGGCTGGCCTCTATCAGTGGCTCCATCCTCTGGTGCTGATCTGCACATCCGAGAAATCTCGTAAAAGCGATCCATCAAACTCTCATGGCGCGAGAACACAAATAAAACGACGCATCTATGCAAATCGTATGTCCTTGGAATCACGCCCTGGTCAGTCCTCGTCCTTGACGAGCTCGTGCTGACCGCAACTCTAGCTATAGCTCTCCACGCCCGTACAACCGTGGTAACAAACCATAAACTGGTACTGAAGGGGATAGATCATAGGAATGAATATTATACTGTGCAAGGAAATGTACATCCTAAGGCTTCTTAAGCGGAGTATCGTATCGTAAGTATGCCGTGGAACATACACACGGTACGTCACTCTACTTGAATCACCTACTCCATCATTCAAGGGTCATCCTACACTCAGAAGGTAAAACCTAACGCTCTGATACCAATTTTGTCACGACCCGAAAAGTACGGAACATGACCGGCACTTAACTATGAAACGTCTCGAGGCGTACGTAATCTAAGTAAGCCAAAACCCAGAAATCCAAACCAAGTAAAGCAGTAGAGTGAAGAAAAAACCGATTTTAAAGCAAGAAGTTTAATAGCATAAGCCGAATTATGCGTCTTTTAAAATATGAAGTCTTTTCTGAAAATTTTGGCAGAATTTCCTTTGTAAATACTGGCCCCAAACGGGGTACAACATGAATAGTATACAAAATGATAAAAGGCATCCCCAAACGGGAGCTAGCTCTTCGTTAATCGACGGTCACAACTGTTGCGCCACGGCAGCGCCCCGGCCGTCTTACCGAGGCCAAAATGCGGAATCAAAAATTTTCCTTACTTGGAAACTGGCGCTACCGCGGACAATAAAACCCGGATCGTTAACCATTAACCTATACTAGCAAACAAGAGATGGGAAGAGAAGTATACTGAATGATCCGAGTCCTCCGGTCTTCTCCTCGCCGTCCCGATCTTCTGCGGAAACTCCGGTCGTCGCCTCCTCGCCGGAAGGGCACCACATCGCCTGTATCTTTTACGGGCTCCCACCTCAATACCGAGGCAACTCGGGCGCGAAGTAGGCTAGCCGACGCGTCCAAGATTTGCTGTAGAATGTGAAGTGTAGAGGCTATGTCTCATTTGGGGTTTTGTTGCCATTTGAAGATGATGGAGGAAACTAGATAAGGAAAAATGGTGCTTGCATTTTTCCTAGCATGAAAATGAGATCAAGAAAAATCCCACAAGCTCAAAATGAAACTCTCTCTTCTTCTTCTCTCAAGTGTGGCTTCTTTCATCTAGTGAGAAAAATGGTGGAGGAAATCAAACATAAGCAAGAGGGAGGTGAGTGTAGGAAAAGAGAAAGGGTGACCATAACCAAACATCATCATAACAAACTCACATCAAACTCTAATCACCTTTTAGTGATGTAAAGAGAATCAAATGATGGTTGAAAAGAAAAGATGCCATCATAATCAATACATATGCAAGAAACCCCTCCACAAAATGTTATTTGCAAACTTGCAAACAACACCCTCCATCGGAAAAGTCCGGCCGGGAAAGAACAAAGGAAAACCGGCCGGAACGGAATGCAAACAGGCAACTCCAGAAAACTGGTCCCGTAATAAATTACAGGAAAACCCCAACACTGTGCATACACACCCGCATCTGTATTCCGACCGGATACAAATGCAAAGAGACAAAATCTACACTGTACTATACTAGGATCCGACTTAAACCAAAGCCGGCTAGTAATATCCGTTCGATCCTGATCCGTGCAATACCGCACGTATCTGATCGAACCCTGCCATATATCCATACGGCCACTAGTACAAACCGTCTGATCCTGATCCGTGCAATACCGCACGTATCTGATCGGACCCTGCCATATCTCCATACGGCCTCTACAGCGTTTCGCCCGAAAGCTGAGTAACTGAAAGTGTGGTGGACTCTAAAGACTCGTCAATACAATGGCTGTGGATTTAACCACCAGCACGTCAGAGGTATAAGCCAATACGTGACGGGCCACCAGCTATTGACCAAAAGGGACGTCGATGAGCGAACTCATCCTGACACCCTACTGAGCCTGTCAGTGACAATATCCGTACAGTCCGGTCCGTTCGTCTATGAGTATCGCATGGCGGGCCTAGGGGGTTGGTAAAAGTCAGACCCCCAAAAGCGGTACAAGTCGTGTCGGAGTGTAGCCCAGAACGCCCTGAGATACTACTGGAATACCTACCAGTAAATCTCCTGCCTCGGCCGAGGGCTTTGCGTAATGGCTCTCCTAGACACAGCGCGACCTCACCCCTAATACCGGGAGAGACGAACCCCTGCAGATCCGCTCACTGCCTCCATGTGGCTCGGGACTGTACCCAACTAAAACCTGTTTGCACGACTCCTTTAAGCCGTGGTAGGGTAGTAATCAAAGCACAGTGGGAACTCACACGAGACAAATGACGATCTCAGGTCGATGAACTAACCTGTACACATGTCACCTGGGAACTGCTATCTGACATCTGGTATAAGACCAACTAGCAGGTTCCCGGCGAGTCCTGTCCGGTGTACTCATAACCCAATGAGCACCTGTATTCATCTTAGGTGAACCAACTGACACCAGTGGCTTGTGAGACCGGCCACCGCCCCTCGTCGGGGTCTCGACTGTATACACTAGTCTACTAATGGAGTATCGATGCCCTGTCTCGAAACTCCTACGACTAGGGACCTTTTAAGGATGTGCTTATAGACTACCAGCTCCCACGTATATGATCGCCATCATACTGCTGGTAGTCAAGCAAGAATCCTAGGGGCTCTATCAACGTGTAATAGCAACATGTCAGGTCACCTAAAGCAGTACACGATGATAAAGATAAACCAGATAGCATACTATCATCTCGAGTAAGACTGTTCTACCGGGATAGGTCCTCCCTCAATCATTGCAATCACGTGCCTGTGATCCAATAATTGACTCTGAGGGCACTATCTCCAACAATCTCCCACTTGCACTCAAGGCTAATTATTGCGATGTCGCATACTCACAGCCCGTATGATACCGAACACCCAACTCCTCTACTAGTCAGTCGCACAAAGCTCGTTTGCGAAACTATTGCGTTCGAGGAATAGCCTCAGTGAGTGGAACCGCTGTGAAGTTTCTTTCTATGTCTCTCTATATCTCAAGTTCGCAGAGAAAACCATCTCCCGAAATGAGCAATACCTGTCTTAGAATATGTCTGGATATCTGATGGGACCTAGCTCATAAATGAACTCCAAATCCAAACTTCTTAGACTGTATCGATAACTGAACTTAATCAGTACCCAGCGCCATGCCTCCCTCAGTATTGCCTTGGACCACCTGTCCAAAATACTGCCCCTCGTCAGAAGGAGAAACTATAACTCTGACAGCCACTCTGTCATCCATGTCACCTTGGAAGCCTGGAATGATAACCGTCTCCTAAAAGAGGCTGTCGTTATCACATCCCTAGAACATCAACTTATGTTCTAAAACTGCTTCCGACTGTTTCTTCCAGGATTAGATTAATATCAGCTTATTGCAGCTACTGCAAGAACAACATCTGGTGTGGTACTTGACATCTCATGATTGACTCAATTGCCTAAGCAAGTGTTCTGTCAATCATGTGTATCCCTCTCCCCTTTAGTCTGTAAGACACCTTTAGAGAGGGTGACTCCATTACCTGCAGGTACACTACCATGCCAGGAGTCGTCCATTCTAAATACTTATAGAATGCTGTCAAGGTACCCAGATTAGGAAACCACCCAAATCTAGATCTAAAACCATAGATCTAGTAACCAGAATGTCTAATATAATATCCAAGTCCTGTGTGGAGAAACCACTGTGTGACAACCAAAGTATAACCGATCGTAGTATAGGAATATCACTTCCTACTCAGTGTATGTCATCAAATACCAGGACATCACACCCTACTACCTTCTTAACAGATCCATCCCCTATTCTGATGAAGTCAAACCTATGACTGTCACATCAGAAATAGATGATCTATCTCCGCTATATCTGCTTTAGTCTATAAATAGACATAAGCCTGATGTCCACCAATGCTTCCGCTGCTCCCACTGACTACGACAACCCTCTGGCAGAGTCATATAGACGCGCACTTCTAAAGCTAGTTTAGAACGACGCTATACTCATCCTCCTGCCGGGTCTCGCAGCCTGGAACAACAACAATGGCAAGTGTGGGTAAACAAGAACTTCCCTGTCACCGTCCTTGAGGCTACCGGAGTACCTCTCGGGTGCCTGAAGTTACCCACCGTATCTGCGGAGTGGCCAATGGAATGTCAAACCAGATTGAATCTTTAGGTTCCTTATCAAATCTTCAGTAATCGTTTGCGGTTCTGGAATCGCTTCCAGTTCTACCATACTCCCACTGCTGTTTTTGAAAAAATCCATTTTTAATAAAACTGTGGCGAGTCTAGAACAATATTTCTATTGATCTGCCAGATGGTAGAAAATCAACCCTCGTCATAGCCTGGGTCAACCCACAAACAGCCATTACAGAAACGTGCCTTGAGTTGTCCAGTGTCTGGTTTTAATCATAAGCCGGACAACTCCCTGTACCTTAACATCGTTAAGATATGAACTGTTCTATATCCAATATAGAACCAGAGGCACTGATTTAAATGAACCAGATTCAAACCATGCAGCTATCTCCAGTGCATGTCAACTAAATGGAAGGAGGCCGATCAGCGTTACTCAACTTAGGAATGCTTCCAATTATGAGTAACCTGAAAGAGAAGCAATTTCTCTTTATCATTACTATCAACTGAACACCATACACAAGTATCTACATCTTCGATCACTTTGAAGAATCCCGATACTTGCTACACCTGGTTCTCTACTCTATTCAAATACCTATAACTCCTCAAAACTTAGACCCTGTGTTTCTACGAAACACATGTCTAAGAACTAGAGAAGTTAAAAGTAAACAGAATATAGTATGAGGACCAACCTCTCTGTCCTAATGGACACTGGACAACATACAATACTCTGTATAAGTCCGCTGAGTCCAACAACTCTTCCACTGTGCGTCGTAGGTTGAAAACTGTACTTATGGTTAAGAAGAATTACACTACTGTTCAATGCTCCTTACCTAACCATCCACTGATATAGGTAAATGTCATAGACATAATTTCAAAAGGTATATCTCACTCTATAAAAATAGACGTACAGATATATCAATTTGAAATTGGTGCATAACAACGGATATTCAAAACCAAATATTTGCCGACCGGCAAACAACCCAGGTGGCTTCCTCAAATATCACCAATTACAACGAATCTCGATATAATGAGGATGGTCACCTAATTCCCAATAACTTACTCCCACTCATCATCTGTAAAACCATACAGATGTGAGAATCATACCTGGTAAATACATACCCTGGAGTAAGTATCTAATCGGGAAATCAGTTTTCTTTTAACATTACACAGTGAAACTGAAACATTGAAATGTTTCGGTGGGGTATTCCGGTATTCTTAGTAATGCCTCTTCCAGATTCACGACTGTAACCGTATAGTTCTTTGCCACCTCTCCAAATCCCTTTATATGTCTTTAGTCATTACCTTCTGCACACCCCTTAGGCCAAATGGTTTTCTTCCTTCCCTACCGCTCGGCACCAGCCTATGGTTTGGAAGAAGACTATCCAATAAGCATAATGGGTGTACTGTCCTAATCCTAGGAGCACTCGCAATGCGAGAGAAGGTGAAGATAAAAGACAACCGAATAAACCTTATTCCTATTTCTCCTGAACCAGAATCCATCCCCGAACTGGAACAAGTTCCTTTCGAGTTCGTATATAACCATACGATGGATTATCCAATAAACTTGGGATCTTCGTAGTGATACGGAGTGTCCTGGAGAAATACAAAGGTGATTTAGGATTGGCGAAGAAATACTTGGTTCGGTCGTGAATAGCAGTCGCAATTTACTTTGCCCTCTTACTAATCCCTTGCTTTGTCTTAACTTAATCCCTTCTGTACACCATCGTTATGCTAATTGGTTTTCTTCATTCCCCACCGTTCGGCACCTGCCTAAGGTTTGGAAGAAGACTATCCAATTTGCGTAATAGGTGTACTATCTCCTAAACCAAGGAGTACTCGCAACCTGAGAGAAGGTAAAAGGAAAAGACAACTGAATAGTCCTATTCGTTTTCTCCAGAACCAGAAACCATCCTCGAAGTCCTTCGAGTTCGTATATAACCATACGATGGTTTTGTCCAATGGAAGTGGACGTTCGTAGTAATACGGGGTGTCCTGGAGAAAAGGGTAAAAGTAGGAGTGGCAATGAGGTCTGCAACTCTGACAATCCAAAAGCCAGTGTTAAGAAGGTTCGGTCAACTTGGTCACTGAGTCATAGTCTAGGGTCGGGTCAAAGGTCGCTGCTAAAGAGAGAGAGAAAAGAAACACTCAGCGTGCACTCTAACCTAGATCAGAATGGTTATCACTTTATCTAATCTGGAAACCTCCCACTGTACCTCAAATTCTCCTCCAAACCTGAAAGAAGAATTAGTCGGGGTCACCCGAGGAGTAAACCAACTCATCAGTGGGAATCGGGATCCAACTATCATCGCATGATAACGTGACGGAATCCGCTCACGGTATCACACTCCAGAAGGTATGCGCATGCCTGGCAAGTTTCAGTTCTTTTGAAACTCCCGATGTGATGTTTTTACCCCTAGGACTCAAGTGACCTTGACGGAGTCAACAAATCAAAGAGTCCTAGTCAAGTTCAACCCGTCATTATCTGGATTGCATTAAACCAACCCGTACGTGCCCTTGACGGAGTCAACAAGGCCGCACGACTGTCCTAATCAATCCCATTTATGCAACAAACAAGCACCACTTAGCTACCGTACACTACGCCTTGACGGAGTCAACAAACGCAACACGAATACTAAATAATACCCATAAGAAATGACGGAGGGTTACGAATGGTTTTTGGCGAAAAACCTTTAACGTAAAGAACTTGATATCGTTGAAGGAACTGCATAGCCTTTTATAAAAATATAGTGACGAAAACCTTTACTAAAGAGGTCACTCCCGGTGAAGGGATCTCGGCTCTTTCCCCGTAGAATGAGGTGCAGGATATTCCAACTGAATACCACGATGCAAAGCAAAAGTAATCGGCTATAATGAAGTTAATGCCCTGACGCAAACTTCTGTCCAAGGCGTCACTCCCGGTGAAGGGATCTCGGCCCTTGCCTCGTCGACTGAGGAGCAGGATATTCCAAATGAATACCACGATGCAAAACAAAAGTGAACGTCCTTGCAATAACAGCTTTTTGAAAAGTGTTCCAACAACATCAGAATAGGTTTGTTTATCTTGCATTGATCCGAATCAACGCAGTCCCATCAATTGATCACACCACAAAGAACGAAAATATACTGACGTACGTATATGCCATCCGCATTCGCCACTGGGTCCCGTCATCACCCGTTAGGTTAGCTAACTAACGACAGAGCGGGGACTGGACTAGCGCGGATGTAAAACATATACAACATCTACTAATATATATACCAATATATTATATTTCGCTCAAGGCGTGAATAAAAGGCAACATCACAGAAATATGCAGCATCACAGAACAATACAGATATCTGGAAGCCCCGGGTTTCACAGAGCCGCTGCTGAAACCTGACGTTCCCCTGGTCGTGTGGATAGCCTGTGCAATGAAAACCTAGACCCCTACGGGCGCGGCAAGTCACCCGCCAAAACCTGAAGCGAGGCAGCCCCCTTCAGCAATGTGAATGGACCACCCAGCACTTCACGGAATCCGGTAACTCGGGCACCCCTCCTAGGTCAACCTGTACCCCCTACGAGTGCGGCGAATAGCCCGCCAATCCTGGAGTGAAGCCCCCTCCGTCCCAATGCCATGAGATGCGGGCTTGTTGCCCTCCAGAACCCGGCTATCCGTGCACCCCACCGCAGGGCAATCCTAGTACAGAAAGTAAAATATACATACAACGGGTACATCGACCGCAACCAGGTCGTGCCCCAAAAGAATAATACAAACAGGCAGTGACGGCAGTCCACATGTCGGACGCTCGCCCCGCAATATCAAATGTACATAATACAACAGAAACTGTACTAGCATTGCATCCAGGCTATCCCCACGACCGATCCGCAACAACACAGCATAAACACAGAACATCAACATGAAAATCACGTTCGCAAATCCGTCTAACCGGGCTATAGCAGTTAGACAGGATTTACCGATCAAGTGATATTCACGGTCGCAGATATAATGTAAATACTGTGAAATAATGTGTTTAAAACATCCAATCGATCAAAAATTAACAAGTGGGCCCCCAAGTAATACAGTAGCACTCACAGAAAATCTGGGCCCAATATTAATATTCCAAAACCCCAAAAATTAGCCCAGAAGCCCACTGGAAAAATATGCTACAGTGAAGACACCAATGCGCGGCGGAACCGCGGCCCAAGGGGGGGTTTGGCCGCAGTTCCGCGCTTGGGTGATCGACTGACTGTGTCGAATTTTTCCAGTAGTCTTAGAATTTCCAGTACATTAGTTTTGTACAACCTGAAAAATTTTTAGAGCTCGGAAAAAATCGACAGAAAACTGATGCACACGAAATGTGGTTTTTGGGATTTTGTTCGATCGGAAATGTAAAACACACTAGAACAAGCTAGGTAAGGTTAATGGCGTGGCTCTGATACCATGTTGCGCCACGGAAGCGCCCCGGCCGTCTTACCGAGGCCAAAATGCGGAATCAAAAATTTTCCTTACTTGGAAACTGGCGCTACCGCGGACAATAAAACCCGGATCGTTAACCATTAACCTATACTAGCAAACAAGAGATGGGAAGAGAAGTATACCGAATGATCCGATTCCTCCGGTCTTCTCCTCGCCGTCCCGATCTTCTGCGGAAACTCCGGTCGTCGCCTCCTCGCCGGAAGGGCACCACATCGCCTGTATCTTTTACGGGCTCCCACCTCAATACCGAGGCAACTCGGGCGCGAAGTAGGCTAGCCGACGCGTCCAAGATTTGCTGTAGAATGTGAAGTGTAGAGGCTATGTCTCATTTGGGGTTTTGTTGCCATTTGAAGATGATGGAGGAAACTAGATAAGGAAAAATGGTGCTTGCATTTTTCCTAGCATGAAAATGAGATCAAGAAAAATCCCACAAGCTCAAAATGAAACTCTCTCTTCTTCTTCTCTCAAGTGTGGCTTCTTTCATCTAGTGAGAAAAATGGTGGAGGAAATCAAACATAAGCAAGAGGGAGGTGAGTGTAGGAAAAGAGAAAGGGTGACCATAACCAAACATCATCATAACAAACTCACATCAAACTCTAATCACCTTTTAGTGATGTAAAGAGAATCAAATGATGGTTGAAAAGAAAAGATGCCATCATAATCAATACATATGCAAGAAACCCCTCCACAAAATGTTATTTGCAAACTTGCAAACAACACCCTCCATCGGAAAAGTCCGGCCGGGAAAGAACAAAGGAAAACCGGCCGGAACGGAATGCAAACAGGCAACTCCAGAAAACTGGTCCCGTAATAAATTACAGGAAAACCCCAACACTGTGCATACACACCCGCATCTGTATTCCGACCGGATACAAATGCAAAGAGACAAAATCTACACTGTACTATACTAGGATCCGGCTTAAACCAAAGCCGGCTAGTAATATCCGTTCGATCCTGATCCGTGCAATACCGCACGTATCTGATCGAACCCTGCCATATATCCATACGGCCACTAGTACAAACCGTCCGATCCTGATCCGTGCAATACCATACGTATCTGATCGGACCCTGCCATATCTCCATACGGCCTCTACAGCGTTTCGCCCGAAAGCTGAGTAACTGAAAGTGTGGTGGACTCTAAAGACTCGTCAATACAATGGTGTGGATTTAACCACCAGCACGTCAGAGGTATAAGCCAATACGTGACGGGCCACCAGCTATTGACCAAAAGGGACGTCGATGAGCGAACTCATCCTGACACCCTACTGAGCCTGTCAGTGACAATATCCGTACAGTCCGGTCCGTTCGTCTATGAGTATCACATGGCGGGCCTAGGGGGTTGGTAAAAGTCAGACCCCCAAAAGCGGTACAAGTCGTGTCGGAGTGTAGCCCAGAACGCCCTGAGATACTACTGGAATACCTACCAGTAAATCTCCTGCCTCGGCCGAGGGCTTTGCGTAATGGCTCTCCTAGACACAGCGCGACCTCACCCCCAATACCGGGAGAGACGAACCCCTGCAGATCCGCTCACTGCCTCCATGTGGCTCGGGACTGTACCCAACTAAAACCTGTTTGCACGACTCCTTTGAGCCGTGGTAGGGTAGTAATCAAAGCACAGTGGGAACTCACACGAGACAAATGACGATCTCAGGTCGATGAACTAACCTGTACACATGTCACCTGGGAACTGCTATCTGACATCTGGTATAAGACCAACTAGCAGGTTCCCGGCGAGTCCTGTCCGGTGTACTCATAACCCAATGAGCACCTGTATTCATCTTAGGTGAACCAACTGACACCAGTGGCTTATGAGACCGGCCACCGCCCCTCGTCGGGGTCTCGACTGTATACACTAGTCTACTAATGGAGTATCGATGCCCTGTCTCGAAACTCCTACGACTAGGGACCTTTTAAGGATGTGCTTATAGACTACCAGCTCCCACGTATATGATCGCCATCATACTGCTGGTAGTCAAGTAAGAATCCTAGGGGCTCTATCAACGTGTAATAGCGACATGTCAGGTCACCTAAAGCAGTACACGATGATAAAGATAAACCAGATAGCATACTATCATCTCGAGTAAGACTGTTCTACCGGGATAGGTCCTCCCTCAATCATTGCAATCACGTGCCTGTGATCCAATAATTGACTCTGAGGGCACTATCTCCAACAACAACCATGCAAGTAAGATAATATATAACGCCGAAGGGCGAGGATCAAAACTCAAAAGAAACTCAAATCAACATGAAAACCATAATAATACAACGCGCGACTCTAAGATCGAAATAAATACAAGTTTGGTTGATGGAGTTTCTAAATACAACAATGAAAATAAAATACAAGGGTGGTCAGGATGCGAGTGAACCCACCTACCAAAGCAATCACTCGGAATGGGAGTAGTGTGCCAGAAAAGCCGCAACGAAACCTGTACGGCAAAACCTGCAAGGAACTGTGGCACAACGGGAGTGAGTTGCCAACTCGTGAGTAGAAAACATCACAGAGCAAAAATCGCATGTATGACGCATCGTAGGTCATATCAAGTAATATCCTCAAATAATATCCTGATCCATCTACATATAAGTGCAATACTACATGCTCGTGTCAGTGCCTCAGATAGCAACATATCAGATATATGATGTATGAATGCATTACGAATGGAAACAGAATACATCATGAGTGGGACAACTGTTTTCTTTATTTAATAAGATTCCTGTATGTATATAAATCGAATATCATCAATGAAATCAACAGAGAAATTAGTGTCAAGCATCGACACAAAACATGAATCTCAATATCTCAATATCTCAGGCTCCGGCTATCCGGACTGGCCTGTATCATCAAATCTCAATATCTCAGTGTCTCAATATCCCAATACCTCGGGCTCCGTCAGTCCGGATCGGCCCATGTCATCAATCACACGACCACAAACGGTATCCTCCGGATATCCGCTGCGCTAAACAATCACCGATAGGCAGTCTTCCCCTGCCGGGCTCATCGTCTACAACTCGAACTTCTTGCCCCGGGGTACCATACCAGGTCCACCATGTACCCGCGGATGGTTCATCCAACTCCTCGAATTGGGTCTCGAAAACCATCTCAGAACCGAGAAAATATCATGGTGGACAATACTCATCATATCAAGGAAAACCGCATATATCTCTTTAAAACAAATCATCAGTTTATAAAACATTCACATGCGGTTTCCAAATCCAAAAAAATCTCAAGAAGGATCCGAAATCATAAAAATCATGATATCAATAAACAGTGAATACCGGCATAAATCTCCATAATACTGCATGACCAATGAATATATGAATGCATCTGATATCATGCAATAAATGCAATAGTTAAACTAGTATATGAAATCTATAACATATTGCAACTATCAACTAGCAAGCTATGTCAATGAATGGTATTCTCTAAGTTGTACGTGACATGGGAATTACCGATGATGATATGTATGGGCCGGCAAGTAAGTGTATATGGAACATACGCATCATCGGTAATGGTGCTGGTGTCCTGACAGCATGATTTCATAATAATTACAAATAACATATGTATAAGCATGCAATGCGATGAAACATCATGAATATACAGAAAGTGATGTAGTAACAACAACACTGAAGAATATACCTACCCAATATACGAGTCATACAGTTTGGTATTTTAAAGTACTCACGATTCTCCACTGCATTTGAAAACAAGTATGACTTGAGCCCAGTCAAAAGGGTAAGGAAATCCACCTAGGTCTGAGTCGACCTATATATATATATATATATATATATATATATATATATATATATAGTAGTCGGTGATCTCGCCTCAATAGTATCACGTACGATACAATATATACATATGACATCCTCAAGTCAAGAGTGCGGATCTAACATCATAATTATATCTCGTACGGTAAATCTCAAATCTGGGTACGGGTCAAATATCATATTTATCTCATTACTCACATGATATCCTTATCATCACATATCGTGAACAGTAGGGTACTGATCTAAGTTTAGTACAATACTAATATCATCAACATATATGTATGCGTGTGTGTGAAATACATCGCCTAAAGATCCGCTATAACATCATGTCGTATCTCCTAATACGAACCAAATCACATCACCGATCTCATGGTACCATACCCAATCTCATCGACTCATCTCCAAATACCATATACTATCCTCAATCATCTGTGTATACGTATATGTATATATATATATAAACCCACGCATCCACATCTATCTATATACATATACATATACACCCAAACTCGTATCCCGTGCATGTATGTGTATGTGTAACAACCTTACTCTAGGTTTCGAAACTATGAAACCAACTAAGTCACTTTCCTCAATTCTCGCTAACACTAACTCATGATCTTCTAAGGCTTTTCTTTCCAAGTGTTCATATCCCTCAATAACACATTTAAGTATATCTATATCACAACATATCATGTCTTACGACATTGCGGGGGTGCTATACGCCATCCACCCGACTTCTCCCCGTAGATATATATCTACTGACCTTGATCTTCGCTTGCCGATACCGATGTCGCCACGCGCTTGCTTGTCGTCTCGAAGTTCTCGTGGGGGTACCTACGTATCATAACACATCGTATCGCATTAAAATCTGACTCATGACCAAAATGACACACGAATCTCACATAGGTCAAAACCTATGGTCTGCTCATGCAAAAGAACCAAATAACCCTCGACATCGGTGTATAAACACCAATTGATCGAGAAAAACCCAATCGTACCAATCGTGGTTTCACAACTCACTAATATAATATGAAACAATTTGTAACCCATCAAAACCTCGAAATAATTCAAATCGATTTATTCCCGAAAACCTAGAAAATCTCAAATGACCGTTTTAATTCGAAACTTGATGTTTAAACAAAACTAGTGGCCACAATATTCACTAAATATCATAACTAGATCATACAAATCATTTCCAAAATTTAATCTCATCGATTTTCATTAATTCTAAAAACCTAGCTTGCAATTTAAGCAATTTGGACAATTTAATTGTAACAATTTACAGTTTAACAACTAAACTACAATTTGCATATTTTAAAATGTTAAATCACTCATGAAAATCTTAATGATGTGCTAAAAACCCTAACTAGATTTTAATCTCACTTAATTACATTAATCCTAAAATCTAGTTTGCAACATAATACAATTTAGACAATTTTTAAAGTGAATTTGCAAACTAACAACTAGGTTGGGTTTTGAAATTCTCAAGATTCTAAATTACACAACACAACCATAACCAAATAATCCAAACCCTAACTCCCAATTCAACTCTTCTCTTCAAAACTAAATTCTTGAAATTGAAACCATTTAACTACCTAACTAAATTGATTTAAAGTAATTAACCAAAAATTAACCAAAGGGTTAGAATTTATACCCAACAATTTGAAGATTCCATAAGCAAAGTTAGCTCTCCAAATTAGCTTCTTTTCACCAAGATCCATACTAGATAGGCTAAGAAAAAATGGGTAGGGCTTGGATTTGGATTTTGTGGGATTTTTGTGTTGATTTTTGGGCATTTTGTGATGAAATTTTAAGGTGAAATGAGAAGGAGAAGAGAGGAGGGCTGCTGCAGTGAGCATGAAGGGGTTTTGGCTAAATTGGGGATGAGGAGAGAGAGAGTGGGGTGTTGAAATGCAAGGTCAAAGAAAAACCATACTTCAAGTTAACATTCAAATATCCTTTTCTTTATTGTTTCTTTTCTCTATATTTGGAGGGGAGAATGGGGAGGGGCTGCCAAGGAGGGCTCGGCTAGCAGTAGAGGGTGAGGAGAGAGGGTGTAGGTGAGTATGGGTGGGGGGGAAAAAGATAAACATTATACCCCAATTTCCCTTTACATTAATTTCACTATTTAATCATTTTCCTTGATATTTTCTAAAACCGTCATGACAATTTCTTTTCATTTCAAAAACAATATTTTACATGTTAATTTAATATGTCATGATGCACAAAACTTGTATCAACCCATTCCAATTTGTAATTATCCCTAATTAAATGTATTAGTGACGGCTTAAAATAATATTAAAATAATTATTTTCGGAAAATTTTCCAGTCATGTAGAAATTTTACAAGTGACTCAATAAATACCAAATACTGGCAATTATATAGCTAGAATAGGTATATTTAATTTTATATTAAAAGATATTTATATCTTTATTTTTACGGAAAACACCCGTTATTTTACCGACTCTCCGAAATTTTACCTAAACGATTTTCAAAACGTTACAATTTATCTATCATTAGTTCCACTATTTTCATTTAGGTTTTGGTTTAGCATTCGCATCGAACACTCTTGCATTATATACATGTCACGATTGAAATATCGGTTTTACCCAATTAATTAAAGTGTGATTTAATCACTACAAGTTCTACACGATACTAGAAAGATAATATTAAACCCGAATGTGTTCCACTCAATATGATTAAATAACGACGGTCATGTATTAGAATTTAACGATAATTATAGTGTAAATATAGTATCAATATAACAACAATTTGACAACCAATAATTTATAGCATGTAGAACAAATGAGGGGTGCACTTGCCTTGGTCGCCGACATAGAAACGACACCACTTGTGGACTTCATCTCGACACACGAGATGATGCGATGTTGGACACGTGCGCGACGCGGGCGTGATGCGTGGTGACTCGGTACTGGAAGCAGTGGCGACACGGGCGTGATGCGGTAGTGGGCATGGTGATGACGCGGGCGTGACACGGTACTGGGCACGGTCTTGACTCGCTGGGTGGTGCGGGAATGGCACGGCGCGTGCACTGGATCGGACACAGTGTGGTATGGGATGGCACGACGTGGTACGGGGACTGGATACGATATGGCACGGGGAGTGGGCACGAGACGCGACAGGTCTGGGTACGCGGTGGTACGGAGGCGGGCATGGTGTGGCACGGACATGACACGGCTTGGGTTCGGCACAGCTAGCGGTAGGGGCTACGACAGTGGCGGTGACGTAACGATGAGCACGGGGTTAGCTGCGGTCAGGGGAGCTCCAGCGGTGTGGAGAGGTTGGTGGCAGCAGGGGATCGTCTGCGATGGGGGTCTGGTTGGTGACGAGGTGGAGTTGATATAGTGGGGCTCGGGACAGTGGGGGTTGTGAAGAAGTGGAGGTGTATCATTGGTGGCAAATGAGGGTGACCTCATAGGTCGGCGGGTGGGTTCACCGGCGGGCAGTGGTGGGGCTGCTCGGGTTTGGGAGGAGGGAGTGGGGTTGCGGTGACGAGGTCGGCGGAGGAGGCAGCGATGTTCGGGAGGTGGTCGTTGGTGATGGGGTCGTGGAGTTATGGTGATGAGGACGACGAGATGAGGTAGCCGGTGACGATGAGATGCTGGCGGAGGTCGGGGATCGTCGATGAGGCGGAGCTGGTAGTGGCTGCAGTGATGGAGTGGGGGTGCGGTGGGTAGTGAGTTTAGGTGCGGTAGAGGAGAAGATGTGATGGGGATGGCCAGAGGAGGAGGCTCGTCGATGAGGTGGTGGTGGGTTCGTGGTGGTGGTGAGCTCGAGTTGAAGGAGGAGTGAAGTCGAGAAGAGTGAGCAAGATGGGTTAAGGAGTGATGGGGCTCGGCGTTGAGACGAGGGTGAGGCGAGGATGCGGGGGAGCGGGTCGTGCGAGAGTTGTTAGGATCGTGGGTGAAGGAAAAGAGATGAGCGGGTGTTGCGAGGAAGAAGGAAACGTGGGGGAGGAAGTAGTGATGAGGGGGGTAGACGTCGGCGAGGGTGGTGGTCGAGGAGGAGGCGAGTTGGAGGGTGAGGCGGCGACGGTGATGCGAGAAGAGGGCGTGGGTTAGGGTTGCAGGCAAGGAGGCGAAGGCAGGAAAAGACGAGGTGAGGAAGAAGAACGTGGGTTAGGGGTTTATAAAAAGAAAAAGAGTGTATAAATAATGGGTAGAGAGAGACAGAGTGAGAGTGTGTTTTGTTATGATTAGGATATAAAAAAAACGTTTAGAAAATATATATATATATATATATAATATATTAGCAGTATAAAAAATATGAAGAATATTATATATATATATATATATATATATATATATATTTGAGATTTCTAGTTAATACAAAAATAGTCAAAAATATGCCCGGATTGGGTCTAAAATTACGGTTTGAAAATACGGCTAATATACGTGTCAACACAAACCAAAATGCGATGTCCGATTAAAGAAAATGGATACCCCCAAGAACGGATACACGTAGTTAGCACGTAGCGATCCAAACGAGTCTGTTTCACTGAACGGGACGAGAACACAATGTACGGATGCAACCATAGGGTCAGGGGTATGATGCAGGCCATGCTGGGTATTTTTAAAATATGTTATTTGATTATATTGTATTAAAAAATATATGCAGATGCCAGATATATGATGCAGGTATATGAAAGTGCACGGATTCTCAGAATTAGCAGGAATAAACCGTAATCAAGAACCAAGACGGGTTTCAAGCATGCGGGTTGGGTCGGGTTCAAAGAAAAGAAAAGGAAAAGGCTAGGTTTTGGGTGAAGGGTTAGGCTATAAAATTTTTTGGAAAATATATGGAAAAATACATGGAAAATATTTGGGAATAAATTAAATAGAAAAACATATGAAATACGGATATTAAAGTACAAAATAAACTGGGTATTACATCATACCCCACTTAAATAAAATTTCGTTCTCGAAATTAAAATAAACAATAAGCTATAAAATTCATGCGAAAAACAACCACTAGAAAATCGAACATTTATATGTAAGCAAATATAGCAGGAAAAATCATATGTAAGGACAAAATAAATAACAAATAATAGTAATAAACTATACATATACAATTACAATGATTTTTTTTAGAATAACAGTAATAAGTAATAGTGAATGATTGACTGATAAGTCTTAAGCTCCGAAACTACATTAGTAAGACTACAAATCAGGCAGTTATAAATTAGCTTAAGAATACTCATACGGTAATAAATACAGAAAAATAAAACGAACACAGGTGGCTAGCAAACAAACTAGATATCAAGAATTTACGTAAAGTCCAAGACTAAACTATATTTGCAAAAGTGCGGAGATAATACAATACAAAAGAAACTAAGACAATACCGAGATAATGATATATATAAAAATAAATAAAAATGTATTAGCATACAAGATAACCATAATTTATTTTACAGTAATTAGAAAATTTAAATCGATTGGAGCACAAGAATACGTAAGTAAACGTAAATACGAAAACAAAAAGTACTTGGTATAAATATGAACAAAGTGTAAGTCTATGTCGCTCACCCCGCAAGCTAGCGAGGAGGCGGAACAAGTAAAAATCAAAACTTTCTTACATAGCAACATAGACTAAGCATGAAGGATCTTTGCCAAACCATATCTAACGAAACTACGGGAGGTTTAATCTACTGTGATGGATGATTATACCTCATGAAACTTGTCCTTCGGTTCTTTTCTCCGCTGTCCTCCTCGTCCATGTGAGCTCCGAGTATCGATCCGGATGTTGGTCACCTCCGCAGCCTCCTAGAGTCGAAGACGATCCACCCGAGAGTCTATAGTCCGAGCTCCAGCTCAAGCCGAGGTAACTAGGGCAAC
The DNA here is from genome assembly GCA_030015575.1 of Agapanthus africanus. Taxonomy (NCBI): domain Eukaryota; kingdom Viridiplantae; phylum Streptophyta; class Magnoliopsida; order Asparagales; family Amaryllidaceae; genus Agapanthus; species Agapanthus africanus. The sequence goes on from CM057350.1 coordinate 229,733,232, forward strand.
AAGTTTGCTATGCTTGATGTCCTAGGTGATGTAGAGGAAGAAGATGGATTTGTTTGTCTATTTAGATCTTTATTTTCTCAACACATGAGAGCTAAAGGATTTTGTAGTGAGGAGGATGAAGAAACAACCATTGGAGATCTCTTTTGATGAGAGAGAAAGCAAATGAGATAATGATCAAGAGAAAAATATATTTACTAATCTTTTATCATGATAATATGTGATGGCTATACTTGATTTGACGATTATCATCTCAAGATAAATCCAAAACAAAAGAAGAATCTAGAGCTCAAAAAATATCTAAGTCAACAATAGTCAACTAGGTCAAATGGTCAAGCATGGTCAAATGGTCAAACCAATTAGCCATAACACAATTATCATTAAAAAGATAAGTAAACATTTCCCTCCACCTCATAATGGTTTTGACTAAGTCAATGGTCAAAACCCTAATGAGGCACCTCCTTCTTCGCTCCTCACAACCGTGCATACACACCCGCATCCGCATTCCGTAGAATACAAATGCACAGAAGACAAAACTAATCCATCTATACAATACTAGGATCCGGCTTAAACCAAAGCCCACTGGTATTGTCCACCCGAACATCATACGCGCACAAGTGCACGTAAGTGATCGTAGCCCTGCCGTAAAACCATACGGCCTCTACACATTTTGCCCAGTGCAGGGAAACTCTTTGTGTGGGACTCTAAAGACTCGACACTACGCTGGAAGTCGGTTTAACCACAGACCGCAAGCGGCACTAGCTGTACGTAACGGTCCCCAGGTAGATGTCGGTAAGAAGACCGATGAGGTAAACCCATCCGAACTCCTACTGAGCCTGAATGTGACAATCTCCATACAGTCCGGTCTGTTCGTCTAAGAGTATCGCATGTCAGGCCTAGGGGGCGGTAAACGTCAGACCCCTAATAGCGGTACAAGTTGTGCCAGAGTGTAGCCCATAACACCCTAAGAAACTACTGAAAACACTACCAGTAAATCTCGCTTGCCCTGGCCAGGGACTTTGTGTAATGGCTCTCCTAGACACTGCGCGATATTAACCCCCAATACCGGGAGAGACGAATCATGTCTAACCGCTACTGCCTCCAAGTGCTTCGGGACTGCACCCAACTACTACCTGTTTGCACGACTCCTTTGAGCCGTGGTAGGGTAGTAATCAAAGTACAGTGGGAACACACTCGAGGCGAAGTAGCAGTGTCAAGTCGACGGACTAAGATGTACTCCTGTCACCTGAGAACTATTATCTGACGATAGGTATAGTACCAACCAACAGTTCCCGACGAGTCCTGTCCAGTGTACTCGTAACCTATCGAGCACCCACATACTATCTCCAGTACAACGTACTAATGGCTGTGGGACAAACCATCTCTCCTGCCGGGATGAGAAGCGTATACGCTAGTCTACTCCGGAGTATCGATGCCCTGTCTCGATAATCCTATGATTAGGGACCTGTATAAGGATGTGCTTGTAGATTACCCATCCCCCACTAGTGTGACTGCCATCATAACGCTGGTAATCAAGTAAAAATCCTAAGGGCTCCACTAATATGTATAAGCGATATGCTAAAAGAAACACATGCACATATTGAAGTAGAAACAAACCAAGTAGCATACTACCATTTTGAGCAAGACTGTCTATACAACTGTGAATATCCTAAGCTTCCATTAAGTAATATACAAACTAGTATGATACAGTAATGGCCTCTAGGGCATATACACTAACAATCTCCCACTTGCACTAGGGCCATGTATTGGCGTATCGAAGACCTATCATCTCGATCAGCCGCTCGAACTGAGTCTGGGGTATGGCCTTCGTGAGTGGATCTGTAGTGTTATTCTCTGAATCTACTCTCTTCACCTCGATCTCCCGGCGATCTACGATCTCCCTGATCAGGTGGTACCGCCTCAAAATGCGTCTGGACTTCTGATAGGACCTGGGTTCCTTCGCTAAAGCTATAGCGCCATTGTTATCGGAATACAGCGGTATTGGATCAACAATGGTAGGAACCACCTGAAGTTCTGTGAGGAACTTCTTCATCCAGACAGCTTCCTTTGCGGTATCGCAAGCAGCTATGTACTCCGCTTCCATCGTTGAGTCAGCAACGGTTTCCTGCTTGGAGCTCTTCCAGCAAACCGTCCCTCCATTGAGGGTAAAGACATAACCCGACATGGACTTGGAGTCATCCTTGTCACTCTAGAAGCTGGAGTTAGCAAAAGCCTCGATCTGGAGGTTTTTTCCGCCATACACCAAGAACATCTCCTTAGTCCTTCTCAGGTACTTGAGAATGTTCTTTACTGCTATCCAGTGTTTCTCCCCTGGGTCAGACTGTACCGGCTTACAACGCTCAGTGCGTATGCTACATCTGGTCTGGTACACAACATCGCATACATTATAGAGCCTGCCGTAGATGCGTAAGGTATAGATGACATGCGAACCCTTTCCAAATCAGTCTTTGGAGACATCTCTTTAGATAGAGTGATTCCGTGACAAGTCGGTAGGTTACCGCGCTTTGAATCTTCCATACTGAATTGTTTCAGTATGGTGTCGATGTACCTAGACTGCGAAAGTCCCAATATCCTCTTAGATCTATCACAATAGATCTGGATCCCTAGAATGTAGTTGGAATCGCCCAGGTCCATCATGGAGAACCTCTGTGACAAGAATCCTTTGACTGACTGTAGCATAGGAATGTCATTTCCTATTAGGAGAATGTCATCCACGTACAAAACTAGCAATACCACAGTTCTCCCTACAATCTTACTGTAAATGCATGGTTCATCTGGATTTTTGATAAAGTCGAATTCTTTGATAGTATCATCAAAGCAGATGTTCCAACTCCGCAATACCTGCTTTAGTCCATAAATGGACTTAAGCAACTTGCACACTTTACTGCTGCTCCCACTCTGAATGAAACCCTCCGGCTGATCCATATAGACGCACTCTTCCAAATTTCCATTTAGAAAAGCCGTCTTTATGTCCATCTACCAGATCTCATAATCGTGGAAGGCAGCAATGGTAAGAAGAATCCGAATGGATTTGAGCATAGCCACTGGAGAAAAGGTTTCGTCATAGTCCAAACCAGGTCTTTGACGAAAACCCTTTGCAACAAGTCTAGCTTTATAGGTTTCAACCTGTCCATCTATACCAATCTTCTTTCTGAAGATCCATTTGCAGCATACGGGTTTTACCCCTTCTGGAGCAATATCCAAAGTCCAAACTTTGTTGGTGTACATGGACTCCATTTCGGTCCGCATTGCATCCAGCCATTTTACCGAGTCGCCGCTCTGAATTGCATGCTGGAAGCTAGTAGGCTCATCATTTTCAATAATGCAATCCTCTCGATCCCCGTCTATGAGAAAACCGTAGTATCTCTCGGGCGGATGAGACTGCCTACTACTCCTGCGGAGTGGCGCTAGAATGTCCGGTTCTTCTGAAACCTCTGGTTCTACCAAGCTTTCAGTAATAGTTTGTGGTTCTGGAATTTCTTCCAGTTCTATTGCGCTCCCACTTATCTGATTTTCTAAAAATTCAGTTTCCAAGAAACGAGCATGATGAGAAACAAAGACCTTTTGCTCCTCTGCATAATAGAAAACATACCCCTTGGAGTTCTTTGGGTATCCCACAAACTTAAACTGTACTGAGCGTGCCTCGAGCTTGTCCGCATGCTGCTTTTTAACAAAAGCTGGACATCCCTATGTCTTAAAGTGTTTAAGACAGGGTTTCTTCCCACTCCACATCTGATATGGTGCGATAGGCACTGACTTAGTAGGAACCTGGTTCAAAAGATATGCAGTTGATTCTAATGCATAACCCCAGAAGGATCGCGGTAACTCTGTCTTACTCATCATGGAACGAACCATATCCAATAGAGTTCGATTCCGCCTTTCTGATACACCGTTGTGTTATGGTGTGTATGGAGGAGTAAGCTGAGAGAGAATTACATTCTCTTTTAAGTAGCCCAGGAACTCGGCACTCAAGTATTCACCACCTCGATCAGATCTTAGTGTCTTGATACTTTTGCCTATTTGTTTTTCCACTTCATTCTTGTATTCCCGGAATTTCTCAAGGGCCTCGGATTTATGCTTCATCAAGAAGACATGTCCATACCTTGAGAAATCATCCGTAAAAGTAATGAAGTATGAATAACCACTTCGCGCATGTGTAGACATTGGACCACACATATCGCTGTGTACAAGTCCCAAGAGCTCGCTCGCTCTTACTCCGTGTCCAGTGAACGGAGTCTTTGTCATCTTTCCCATGAGACAAGATTCACAAGTAGCATAAGATTGATATTCGAATGGATCCAAATATCCTTCTTTATGTAACTTTGTCAACCGTGTTTTATTGATGTGACCCAGTCTACAATGCCATAAGAAAGCCTGATTTAATTCCGGAGACTTTCTTTTAAGTGTGTTCCGGACACTGAAAACCTGAGCTTGATTTAATACGTATATACCGTTATCTAATGTACCAGACCCAATCAGAACTTGATTTAGGTGGATGTGGACCACATCGCTTACAAACATAAAATCATATCCTTCCTTAGAGAGTAAGGATACAGATATGATATTACATGCTAGACTAGGTACATATAAACAGTTACGTAGTATCAATATCTGCCCACTTGTCAATCCTAGTGATATTCCCCTACAGATTCAGCGTTCACGCTCATTCCGTTCGCAACTCTGAGAGTCATATCACCTACCCTGATAACTCTACAATTTCTCAAAGGCTGTAATGAATTACAGATATGAGATCCTGATCCGGTATCTAGTACCCAGGAATTAGAGTTAATTGACATGCAATTTTCTATTACAAACACACTCGAAGCTGAAGCCACATCATGCTTCGAATCCTGGCTACTGGTTTTGCTAGCCCTGCAATCCCTCTGCCAATGTCCTTTCCCGTAACAATAGGAACGTCCCTCCTTCACCACATCTAGTCCCGAAACTTTTGCCCTTCCCTTTCCTTCTACTTCCCTGGTTTCCTTCAGGGTGTAAGTAGAGGGCAGAGACTGTAGAATCAAGTCAGTATTTGACCCATTCTTCAACGTGGTCTTCAGGTCCGTGAACTCATCAAAATAGCTAGTCTCTGTAAGGACGTTGTCCCCTACAGATGACCCGACAGCCAATCTCGCTTGAAGCAATTCGTTCGAGGTCTCATATCTTGCGTACGAGATTGCTCTCCATATAAATCTTTATTATGGAAGAAGACAGAAACTAAGTCCATCTTCTCGTGCTGCCTCTGGTATGCACCATTGACTGAGGCCAACACGAGGCACTTGGCATTCGCACAGTCTTTTTCCGATGTCTTACGGATATCAGTATCCGTGATGATGGAAACTGGTCCTGAGACGGCAAGGGTTTGATTAGTGAAGATGTTTCCCAGTTTGTCATGGGCAATGGACATTTGGACAGACCTTTGCCAGTCATTACAGTCAGATTCAGTCATTTTATTATCTAGATGTAACCTATGTCTGGTCACTGGGTCGCTGCAATTAAAAGAGAGAAGAAAACACTTAGCATGATACTCTTGTAAGTTTAGATTGGTTTTTAGTTTATCTAAACAGGATGGCTCCCACTATTTCTCGAATCCTTCCTCAAACCATAAAAAAAGAATTAGTCAGGATTAATCTCACCGTACAATACTTGCTTAACCGTTCAGCCAAGCTAGTGTCGTTACTTCGAGGGAGGTTTTACGACGCTTTCGCGAAGTTCCTTAATTAAATAACCTCCTTTCCCTGGAGGCGTAGCCCCGCTAACACTGTTCTAGACACCTACTTGGTTTATAGCATTGATCGTTAAGTGAAAAATCTCCCGAGGAGTAGCGGATACTCACAGTAAGATCGAGATCCAAATATCATTGTGTGATAATACTGAAGGAATCCTACCAACATTATCAAACTCCAAATAGTATGCAGCACTAGCAAGTTTCAATTTCCTTAGAAACTCCCGATGTGGATTTTGCCCCATACTCTTATGACCTTGACTAAGGCCAACAAATCATAAGTCACATGTCAAGTTTTACCCGTCATTGTCCAGGTTAATTTGAACCCATCCGTATATACCCGTGACTAAGGCCAACAAAGTAATACGACTGTCCCAAACCAACGCATCAATCTATGCAACATATGAATACACAGCAGCTACCAATCACTATGCCTTGACTAAGGCCAACAAATATAGCTTGAATACTATTGAATATTCATATGAAATGATGGAGGGCTACGAATGGTTTTGGCGAAACCATGAACATAGTGAACTTGATATAATCGAAGGAACCTGATAGCTTTTAAAAAGAGTGGTTTAAGATCCGCGTTTTAAAAAATTTTGCTGTTTTGAAAAAACCGAGTGGGTTTTGAAATTGTTCCAACGATTCAGCTTTAGTTTGTTTTCTTTGCATTAATATAATGTGTCCCATCAATTCCTACCATTCCAGAAAACAAAGAAAATATGACGTACGCTTATGCCATCCGCATTCACCACTGGGCCCCGTCATCACCCGTTAGGTTACTTAACTAACGACAGAGCGGGGGCTGGACTAGCGCGGATGCAAAATATAAGCAACGCCTACTAGATATCATATATAGATATATACATTCGTCAGATGCAATGATAGCCATTTCAGATCACAGATGAACACATTGGATATACTAGGAATCCGCGCTTCGTTTGAGCCTGCAACGAAAGACGGATTACACGGTCGCGATGAATAACCAAACCCCACCCTAGACCCCTACGGGTGTGGCAAACTACCCGCCAAATACCTGAAGTGAAGCAACCTCCCTCAATAACGTGAGTAGGCCACTCGGCACTTCAAAGTACCCGGTAGTTTGTGCACCCCACCTTGGGTCTATCCTAGGAGCAAAAACAGTAAAAGAAATAATATACAATGGCGGCTACAAGCTCAACTGTTAGGTCCACGTTACCCACCCCGGTTCTTTCGGGGAGGCGGAATAGGTAAAACGAAAATTTTCCCTAGCTAGGTAACATGGACCGTTTCATGAAGGATCATTGCTAAACAAAAACTAACAAAAACTACAAGTACTAACTATTATGTAGAATGGTTATACCTTGGTCTTGAACTCCTTCTCTTCTTGTTGCGGTTCTCCCTCTTGCTTGCTCCTTGTAGTTGCTTGAACGGATCATCCTCGTCGTCTCCTCTTTGCCATAGATGGATCCATACGAGGGCTTCGAACTTGAGCTCCTATCTCAATCTAAAGATCACTAAGGTGCTCGGTTTGCTAAACCTAGAACCTTAGAATGAGTAGAGAAGAGTTGTGGTGGTTTTGTCTCAAAAGTTCATGATTTCCAACTCATGGAACACTTGAACCTTGAGAGAGGAAGAGGAAGAGGGAGAGCTTTCTTTCTTGGAGAGAGAAAGAAAATGATAGAATGAGCTCTCATAATCCAACCCTTCTCACAAAAGTGAGAAAAATGATAATAATAATAATAATTAAGTATATGGTGATGGTTAGTTTCAATGACCATTATCATTTCATGCTATTATTGCATTTTGTAAACAACAAGCAAGAAAAAGTCATACCCATGAAATGATAGCCATGAAATGATGATGGTCAACAAGTCCAAAATGGTCAACCGGTCAACAAAGTCAACAAGTCAACAAAAGTCAAACTTTCAACTCAACCATGGCACAATAATACTTAATTAATATTATTAATCATATATCATATTCTCATTAGGGTTTAGAGAAAAGTCAACGGTCAACAAGTCAACCAAAGCCAAATGGTCAACAACCCTAATGAGAATCCTCTGCCTCTACCTCTGTCAACTGTGCATACACACCCGCATCCATGCTCCAAGGAACACGAATACACTGTGACAAAACCAATCCCAAAACTATTACTAGGATCTGGCTTAAATCAAAGCCCGCTAGTAACTACTGTCCGGACACCAAACGTGCATAAGTGCGCGGATGTGAACGAACCCCGTCGGAAAACCATGCAACCTCTACTTTGTTTTGCCCAAGGGCGAGTAACCCTCTGTGTGGAACTCTAAAGGCTCGACACTACGCTGGCAGTGAGTTTAACCACAGGCCGCAAGCGGTACTAGCTGTACGTAACAGTCCCTAGGTAGATGCCGATAAGAAGACTGATGAGGTGAACCCATCGAACTCCTACTGAGCCTGAATGTGACAATCTCCGTACAGTCCGGTCTGTTCGTCTGAGAATATCGCATGGCGGGCCTAGGGGGCGGTAAACGTCAGTCCCCTAATAGCGGTACAAGCCGTGTCGGAGTGTAGCCCAAAACACCCTGAGAATCTACTGGAAAACCTACCGGCAATTCTCGCTTGCCCTGGCCAGGGACGACAATGTGTAATGGCTCTCCTAGACACAGCGCGATATCAACTTCCAATACCGGGAGAGACGAATCCTGTCTAACTGTCACTGCCTCTAAGTGCTTCGGGACTGCACCTAACTACTACCTGTTTGCACGACTCAGTAGAGCTGTGGTAGGGTAGTAATCTAAGAACAGTGGGAACACACTCGAGGCGAAGTGACAGTGTCAAGTCAGAGGACTAAGCTGTACTCATGTCACCTGGGAACTGTTAACTGACGATAGGTATAATACCAAGCAACAGTTCCCGACGAGTCCTGTCCAGTGTACTCGTAACCTAACGAGCACCTGCATACTATCTCCAGTACGACGTACTGATGGCTGTGGGACAGACCATCTCCCCTGCTGGGAAGAGAAGCGTAAGCACCAGTCTACTCTGGAGTATCGATGCCTTGTCTCGATAATCCTACGACTAGGGACCAAAATAAGGATGTGCTTATAGACTACCCAGCCCCCACTAGTGTGATCGCCACCACAACGCCGGTAGTCAAGCAAAAATCCTAAGGGCTCTACCAATATGTTTTTAGCGATATGTTAAAAGAAACATATACACATATTAAGATAGAAACAAACCAAGTAGCATACTACTATATCGAGCAAGACTGTCGTAAAACCATATATATATATATATATATCCCAAGCCTCCACAATGTATTATACAAACTAGTACTATACAATAATGGCCTCTAGGGCATACATATCTAACAATCTCCCACTTGCACTAAAGGCCAGTAATTGGTGTACCGCATACCCAACGTCTGCACTAAGGCCAGCTGCTGGCGTACCGCATACCCAATAGCTCAAAAAGTCATCGAACTGTGTTTGAGGGAGGGCCTTTGTGAATGGATCCGCCGTGTTGTCTTTTGTGTCCACTCTCCGTACCTTGATCTCCTGGCGATCAATGATCTCCCTGATCAGGTGATACCGTCTTAAGATGTGTCTGGATTTCTGATGGGACCTTGGTTTCTTTGCTAAAGCTATAGCCCCATTATTATCGCAATACAAAGGTATTGGGTCAATAATGGACGGAACCACCTGAAGTTCACTAATGAACTTCTTCATCCAAACCGCCTCTTTTGCGGCATCGCTTGCAGCAATGTATTCAGCCTCCATCGTCAAGTCTGCTACGGTATCCTGTTTGGAACTCCTCCAACATACCGCCCCTCCGTTGAGGGTAAACACAAAACCCGAGAAAGACTTGCTGTCATCTTGTCACTCTGTAAGCTTGAATCGGTAAAGGACTCGACCCTGAGATCTCCATTACCGTAAACCAGGAATATCTCCTTAGTCCTTCTCAGGTACTTGAGAATGTTCTTCACTGCTGTCCAGTGGCCCTCACCTGGGTCTGACTGATACCGGCTCACCACGCTCAGCGCGTAAGCTACATCTGGTCTTGTACATAGCATCGCATACATTATAGATCCTACCGCCGAAGCGTAGGGTATAGTGCTCATGCGAACCCTCTCCTCGTCAGTCTTAGGAGACATCTTCTTGGAGAGGGTGATTCCGTGCAATGTGGGTACATTACCGCGCTTGGAATCTTCCATACTAAATCTCTTTAGTATGGTCTCTATGTACTTGGACTGCGAAAGTCCCAGTAGTCTCTTGGATCTATCTCTGTAGATCTTGATCCCCAGAATGTACGAGGCATCACCCAGGTCCTTCATGGAGAACCGTTGTGACAAGAATAGCTTGACCGATTGTAGCATAGGAATGTCATTTCCTATCAAAAGAATGTCGTCCACGTATAAGACTAGGAATACGACAGTTCGTCCTACAATCTTCTTATAAACACAAGGTTCATCTTCGTTCTTGATGAAATCAAATTCCTTGATTGCCTCATCAAAACAGATGTTCCAGCTCCGCGGTGCCTGCTTTAATCCATAAATGGATTTAAGCAACCTGCACACCTTTCCGCTGCTCCCACTGTCTATGAAACCTTCTGGCTGATCCATGTAAACGCACTCTTCTAAACAGCCGTTTTAACGTCCATCTGCCAGACTTCATAGTCATGGAAGGCAGCAATGACAAGTAGGATCCGAATGGATTTAAGCATGGCCACTGGAGAAAAAGTTTCGTCATAGTCCACACCAGGTCTTTGACGAAAACCTTTTGCAATGAGTCTAGCCTTATAGGTTTCCACCTGCCCATCTACACCAAGTTTCCTTTTGTAGATCCATTTGCATCCAACGGGTTTTACCCCAGGTGGAGCAATATCCAAGGTCCACACTTTATTGGCGTACATGGACTCCATTTCGGATTTCATTGCATCCAGCCATTTATCAGAGTCCCTACTGATAATGGCCTGCCTGAAACTGGTAGGGTCATCTTCTTCCAAGATGCAATCCTCTCGATCCCCGTCTAAGAGAAAACCGTAGTATCTCTCGGGCGGATGAGAAATCCTACCAGATCTGTGGAGTGGCTGAGGTTCGTTGGGTGTAACTGAATCTAGCGGTTCCTCCAAATCTTTAGTTAAAGTTTATGTTTCTGGAATTTCATCCAGTTCTACCGTGCTGCCACCAATATTTTTAACAAGAAATTCTTTTTCCAAAAATTTGGCATTCCTGGAAACAATTATCTTCTGTTCCTCTGCATGGTAGAATAGATAACCACTAGAATCTTTTGGGTATCCCACAAACTTACATAAAACTGCCCGTGCCTCAAGTTTGTCTGGGTTCTGCTTTTTGACATAAGCTGGGCAACCCCAAATCTTAATACGTTTAAGATACAAACTCTTACCACTCCATATTTCATACGGAGTCTTAGGCACGGATTTGGATGGAACTTGATTCAATAGATGTGCTTCTGTTAAAAGCGCATGTCCCCAGAATGAAGAGGCAACTCAGCACTACTCATCATGGAGTGAACCATATCCAATAGGGTACGATTCCTCCGTTCCGATACACCGTTGTGCTGTGGTGTATAAGGAGGAGTAAGCTGAGAGAGAATACCATTCTCTTTTAAGCAATCTAGGAATTCCGTGCTTAAGTACTCCCCTCCCCTATCCGACCGGAGGATCTTGATACTTTTACCAGTCTGGTTCTCTACTTCGTTTCTGAATTCCTTGAATTTCTCAAAAGCTTCAGATTTGTGTTTCATAAGATACACATATCCGAATCTAGAGAGATCGTCAGTGAATGTGATGAAGTACGAGAACTCACCCCTTGCATGTATAGACATCAGACCACATACATCACTATGTATGAGTCCCAAGAGCTCTGTTGCTCTTTCTCCATGTCCGGTGAACGGAGATTTGGTCAACTTCCCTTTGAGACAAGACTGACAAGTTTCATAAGATGAAAACTCGAACGTATTCAAGAGTCCATCTTTATGCAACTTACTTAGTCTTTTCTCTCCGATATGACCAAGTCTACAATGCCACTAGTAGGATTCATTCGTATCTGAATTCTTCCTCTTGCATGTGTTTTGTACATTAAGAACTGTATTCTGATTTAGAACGTAGATACCATTACACAGTGTACCTTCTGCAACCAGTACCTTATGAAGGTAGATGTTCATGATATTTCTATCAAGAACAAAGTTATATCCATCTTTATCGAGTAAAGAAACTGATATGATGTTGCAAACCATGGAAGGTACATAGTAGCAATCGTTCAAAATCATAGTATTGTCGTTTGGCAACACTAGGTGATATTCACCGACGGCTGCAGCATTAACTTGTGCTCCGTTCGCTACTCTGAGCGACATATCACCAGGTACAACTTTCCTACTTTTTCTCAGTCCCTGCAGTAGATTACAGATATGAGATCCCGATCCAGTATCAAGTACCCAGGAGGTAGGACTGACCATAAAGCAGTTCTCAACAACAAGAACACCTGAAGTAGATGCAAAACTATGCTTCTTCTTCAACTGGGTATCCTTGGAATCCATACAAACCTCTTTCCCTTGCTCATACTTATGACTGTTGTCACAAGTTAGAGCCGAACCAACGTTCCCCAGCCCCGAATAAGAATTCGGATCGGTCAAACGATACATTTTATTATCTTGATTAGGGCGTGAAATGGTTGCTACCTGGAGAGAGAGAAAAGAAACACTCAGCATGCGCTCTTGCAAGATTAGATTGGTTTATTAATTTATCTAATCAGGATGGCTCCCACTGTTTCCTCAAATTCTTCTTCAAACCTTTAAAAGAAGAACTAGTCGGGATTAATCGCACGTCACAATACTTGCTTAACCTTTCAGCCAGGCTAGTGTTGGTACTTCGAGGGAGGTTTTCCAATGCTTTCGCGAAGTTCCTTAATTAAAGAACCTCTTTTCCCTGGAGGCGTAGCCCCGCTAACACCGTTCTAGACACCTACTTGGTTTATAGCATTGATTGTTAAGTGAAATAATCTCCCAAGAGTAATCCAACTCATCAGTGGGATCGGGATCCAACTATCATTGTGCGATGGCCTAGATGGAATCCACTCTAGTCACCACACTCCAGAAGGTATGCTAAATCTGCAAGTTTCAGTTTCTTTAGAAACTCCCGATGTGGATTTTTGCCCTTAGGACCCAAGTGACCTTGACACAGTCAACAAATCAAAGAGTCCTAGTTAAGTTCAACCCGTCATTATCTTGATTGCATTAAACCCACCCGCATAACTCTTGATACAGTCAACAAGGTTACACGACTGTCCTAACCAATCACATTGTATCCAGCAGATAAGTAATACTCAGCTACCGTTCACTGCGCCTTGACACAGTCAACAAACGCAGCACGAATACTAAGTATAACTTATAAGAAACGACGGAGGGCTACGGCTGGGTTTTTGGCGAAAAATCCGTTAACGTAATGAACTTGATATCGTTGAAGGAACCTGATAACCTTTTTGAAAATATAGTGGCGAAAATTCTTGCTAAAGAGGTCACTCCCTGTGAAGGGATCTCGGCTCTTTTCTCGTCGAATGAGGTGCAGGATATTCTAAACTGAATACCTCGATGTAAAGCAAGAATAATCGACTATAGCGAATTTATTACCCTGACGCAAAATTTTGTCCAAGGGGTCACTCCCGATGAAGAGATCTCGGCCCTTGCCTCGTCGAATGAGGTGCTGGGCATTCATAACCGAATACCTCTATGCAAAACAAAAGAGAGCGTCCTTGCAATAACAACTTTTTGAAAATTGTTCCAACAACGTTCTTTTTAGGTTTGTTTTTCTTTGCATTAATGTAATGCGTCCCATCAATTAATCCTACCATTGCAGAAAACAACGAAAATATGACGTGCGCTTATGCCATCCGCATTCGCCACGAAGCCCGTCATTACCCGTTAGGTTACTTAACTAACAACAGAGCGGGGGCTGGACTAGCGCGGATGCAAAACATAAGCAACGCCTAAATAGATATCATATAGATATATACACATTCGTCAGATGCAATGATAGCCATTCCAGATCACAGATGAACACATTGGATATACTAGGAATCCGCGTTTCGTTCGAGCCTGCAATGAAAGAAGGATTACACGGTCGCGATGAATAGCCAATAACCCCACCCTAAACCCCTATGGGTGCGGCAAACTACCCGCCAAGTACCCGAAGCGAAGCAAGCTCCCTCAACATTGTGAGTAGGCCACTCGGCACTTCGAGATACCCGGTAGTTTGTGCACCCCACCTTGGGTCTATCCAAGGAGAAAAAACAGTAAAAGAAATAATATACAATGGCGGTTACAACCCCATCCTGGATGTGCGGCCATACAAATAATATTACATCAATTACATATTACATGAATTGAAAGATAAAGAAAACTCTCATCCCACAACCCCCCGGCTATTCATCCGTGACAATCCAACGAATTCATATACACAAACCATCAACATTACAGATCACAGATATGCACAAACCCCACTAATCGACATACAGCGATTAGCCGACGTTCAGTGCATATATCACATTACAGATATAACCATTTAGCCAAAATTTGTAGAACTCCGATCAAAATACAAATTTGTAAATGCCCCCAAAAATAATATTTTTCTCTGGATAATCTGGGCAGAAACAACATATCTCAAAAATCCCAAAACACAAAACTAAGAATTCTGCAACAAATTTGAGCCGCGGCCGAGTCAACTAGGACGCGGATCCGCGGCGGAACGCATGGTTCCGCCGCGGTTCCGCGGCGAGTTGGCCGAGTCGTGGTCTCAAATTTCTTGGTTATTCCTATAAAATCCTGCTTGTATTTTTCAGATGTGTGAAATAATTTTTAGAGCAGGTTTTAAAAACGGAAGAAAGCAAGGGTTTCGGACATCTTTTTGGGATTTTTGCCGGATCGAAGTTCTAAAACCTTGCTAACTGTTAGTTGTTGTTTAGTTAGGCTCTGATACCACTGTTAGGTCCACGTTACCCACCCCGGTTCTTTCGGGGAGGCGGAATAGGTAAAACGAAAATTTTCCCTAGCTAGGTAACATGGACCGTTTCATGAAGGATCATTGCTAAACAAAAATTAACAAAAACTACAAGTACTAACTACTATGTAGAATGGTTATACCTTGGTCTTGAACTCCTTCTTTTCTTGTTGCGGTTCTCCCTCTTGCTTGCTCCTTGTAGTTGCTTGAACGGATCCTCCTTGTCGTCTCCTCTTTGTCATAGATGGATCCACCCGAGGGCCTCGAACTTGAGCTCCTATCTCAATCTAGAGATCACTAAGGTGCTCGGTTTGCTAAACCTAGAACCTTAGAATGAGTAGAGAAGAGTTGTGGTGGTTTTGTCTCAAAGGTTCATGATTTCCAACTCATGGAACACTTGAACCTTGAGAGAGGAAGAGGAAGAGGGAGAGCTTTCTTTCTTGGAGAGAGAAAGAAAATGATAGAATGAGCTCTCATAATCCAACCCTTCTCACAAAAGTGAGAAAAATGATAATAATAATAATAATTAAGTATATGGTGATGGTTAGTTTCAATGACCATTATCATTTCATGCTATTATTGCATTTTGTAAACAACAAGCAAGCAAAAGTCATACCCATAAAATGATAGCCATGAAATGATGATGGTCAACAAGTCCAAAATGGTCAACCGGTCAACAAAGTCAACAAGTCAACAAAAGTCAAACTTTCAACTCAACCATGGCACAATAATACTTAATTAATATTATTAATCATATATCATATTCTCATTAGGGTTTAGAGAAAAGTCAACGGTCAACAAGTCAACCAAAGCCAAATGGTCAACAACCCTAATGAGAATCCTCTGCCTCTGCCTCTGTCAACTGTGCATACACACCCGCATCCGTGCTCCAAGGAACACGAATACACTGAGACAAAACCAATCCCAAAACTATTACTAGGATCTGGCTTAAACCAAAGCCCGCTAGTAACTCCTGTCCGGACACCAAACGTGCACAAGTGCGCAGATGTGAACGAACCCCGTCGCAAAACCATGCAACCTCTACTCTGTTTTGTCCAAAGACGAGTAACCCTCTGTGTGGGACTCTAAAGGCTCGACACTACGCTGGCAGTGGATTTAACCACAGGCCGCAAGCGGTACTAGCTGTACGTAACGGTCCCCAGGTAGATGCCGATAAGAAGACTGATGAGGTGAACCCATCGAACTCCTACTGAGCCTGAATGTGACAATCTCCGTACAGTCCGGTCTGTTCGTCTGAGAATATCGCATGGCGGGCCTAGGGAGGGCGGTAAACGTCAGTCCCCTAATAGCGGTACAAGCCGTGTCGGAGTGTAGCCCAAAACACCCTGAGAATCTACTGGAAAACCTACCAGCAATTCTCGCTTGCCCTGGGCAGGGACGACAATGTGTAATGGCTCTCCTAGACACAGCGCGATATCAACTCCCAATACCGGGAGAGACGAATCCTGTCTAACTGTCACTGCCTCTAAGTGCTTCGAGACTGCACCCAACTACTACCTGTTTGTACGACTCAGTAGAGCCGTGGTAGGGTAGTAATCTAAGAACAGTGGGAACACACTCGAGGCGAAGTGACAGTGTCAAGTTAGCGGACTAAGCTGTACTCATGTCACCTGGGAACTGTTAACTGACGATAGGTATAATACCAACCAACAGTTCCCGACGAGTCCTGTCCAGTGTACTCGTAACCTAACGAGCACCTGCATACTATCTCCAGTACGACGTACTGATGGCTGTGGGACAGACTATCTCCCCTGCTGGGAAGAGAAGCGTAAGCACCAGTCTACTCTGGAGTATCGATGCCCTGTCTCGATAATCCTACGACTAGGGACCAAAATAAGGATGTGCTTATAGACTACCCAGCCCCCACTAGTGTGATCGCCACCACAACGCCGGTAGTCAAGCAAAAATCCTAAGGGCTCTACCAATATGTTTTTAGCGATATGTTAAAAGAAACATATACACATATTAAGATAGAAACAAACCAAGTAGCATACTACTATATCGAGCAAGACTGTCGTAAAACCATATATATATATATATCCCAAGCCTCCAAAATGTATTATACAAACTAGTACTATACAATAATGGCTTCTAGGGCATACATATCTAACATCAACCCAGATGTGTGACCATAAAATAATATTACATCAAATTACAAATATTACATTGAATGAAAAATAAAAACCCTCATCTCACACCCCCGGCTATTCATCACGACAATCCAACAAGTTCATATCCACAAACCAACATCACAGATCACAGATATGCACAACCCCCACTAATCGACGTATAGCGATTACTAGACGTTCAGTACATATATCATTTCACAAACACAGAAACATTAAACAACGTTAAAGTTACGACTTCGAAACACCCGCAGTGCTATAGTGAATAACTTTCAGTAAAATCAAATCGGCCAAAGCAAACAACTCCTGAAATCCAAGATATAAGTCAAAAAGCCAAATACAAAAATTGAACCATTTCCTCCATAGCAAAACCGGCCTGGCCGGAAATCTAGGCTATGTGGCTGGCCCCTCCAGTGAGAAAATGTTCCAATTTTGTTCTGTAGCCTTTTTACTGTTCAAATATAACTCTGTACTTGTTAAAATAATTTTCAGAGTTCAATGAAATTTCGACAGAAACTTAAGTTTGGGTTCGTTGTTTTCGGGCTGTTTCAGTTTTGTAGTTTTAACGCATCGTTTAAACTGTTAGTTATGGTTTAGCGAGGCTCTGATACCACTGTAAGTCTGTGTCGCTCACCCCGCAAGCTAGCGAGAAGACGGAACAAGTAAAAATCAAAACATTCTTATATAGCAACATAGACTAAGCATGAAGGATCTTTGCCAAACCATATCTAACGAAACTACGGGAGGTTTAATCTACTGTGATGGACGATTATACCTAATGAAACTTGTCCTTCGGTTCTTTTCTCCCCTGTCCTCCTCGTCCATGTGAGCTCCGAGGATCGATCTGGATCTTGGTCACCTCCGCGGCCTCCTAGAGTCGAAGACGATCCACCCGAGAGTCTATAGTTCGAGCTCCACCTCAAGCCGAGGTAACTAGGGCAACAAGTTTGCTATACTTGATGTCCTAGATGATGTAGAGGAAGAAGATGGATTTGTTTGTCTATTTAGATCCTTATTTTCTCAACACATGAGAGCTAAAGGATTTTGTAGTAAGGAGGATGAAGAAACAACCATGGGAGCTCTCTTTTGATGAGAGAGAAAGCAAATGAGATAATGATCAAGAGAAAAATATATTTACTAATCTTTTATCATGATAATATGAGATGGCTACACTTGATTTGACCATTATCATCTCAAGATAAATCCAAAACAAAAGAAGAATTTAGAGCTAACAAAATATCTAAGTCAACAATAGTCAACTAGGTCAAATGGTCAAACCAATTAGGCATAACACAATTATCATTAAAAAGATAAGTAAACATTTCCCTCCACCTCATAATGGTTTTGACCAAGTCAATTCTCAAAACCCTAATGAGGCACCTCCTTCTTCGCTCCTCACAACCGTGCATACACACCCGTATCCGCATTCCGTAGAATACAAATGCACAGAAGACAAAACTAATCCATCTATACAATACTAGGATCCGGCTTAAACCAAAGCCCACTACTATTGTCCGCCCGAACATCATACGCGCACAAGTGCACGTAAGTGATCGTAGCCCTGCCGTAAAACCATACGGCCTCTACACATTTTGCCCAGTGCAGGGAAACTCTCTGTGTGGGACTCTAAAGACTCGACACTACGCTGGAAGTGGGTTTAACCACAGACCGCAAGCGGCACTAGCTGTACGTAACGGTCCCCGAGTAGATGTCGATAAGAAGGCCGATGAGGTAAACCCATTCGAACTCCTACTGAGCCTGAATGCGACAATCTCCGTACAGTCCGGTCTGTTCGTCTAGGAGTATCGCATGTCGGGCCTAGGGGGCGGTAAACGTCAGACCCCTAATAGCGGTACAAGTTGTGCCGGAGTGTAGCCCAGAACACCCTGAGAAACTACTGGAAACACTACCAGTAAATCTCGCTTGACCTGGCCAGGGACTTTGTGTAATGGCTCTCCTAGACACTGCGCGATATCAACCCCCAATACCGGGAGAGACGAATCCTGTCTAACCGCTACTGCCTCCAAGTGCTTCGGGACTGCACCCAACTACTACCTGTTTGCACGACTCCTTTGAGCCGTGGTGGGGTAGTAATCAAAGTACAATGGGAACATACTCGAGGCGAAGTAGCAGTGTCAAGTCGACGGACTAAGCTGTACTCCTGTCACCTGAGAACTATTATGTGACGATAGGTATAGTACCAACCAATAGTTCCCGACGAGTCCTGTCCAATATACTCGTAACCTAACGAGCACCCGCATACTATCTCCAGTACAACGTACTAATGGCTGTGGGACAAACCATCTCCCCTGCTGGGATGAGAAGCGTATACGCTAGTCTACTCTGGAGTATCGATGCGTTGTCTCGATAATCCTACGACTAGGGACCTGTATAAGAATGTGCTTGTAGATTACCCAGCCCCCACTAGTGTGACTGCCATCACGACGCTGGTAATCAAGCAAAGATCCTAAGGGCTCCACTAATATGTATAAGCGATATGCTAAAAGAAATACATGCACATATTGAAGTAGAAACTAACCAAGTAGCATACTACCATTTTGAGCAAGACTGTCTATACAACTGTGAATATCCCAAGCTTCCATTAAGTAATATACAAACTAGTATGATACAGTAATAGCCTCTAGGGCATATACACCAACACAAAGAAAAGAGAATACTAGATAGAAAATCAATATGAAATTCATTTTAAAGAAAACCAAAACCGCTAATGATATAAATTTTGAGAGTTAGACAGAAGAACACCAATAACTAAATGAGTATGAATGATAATACTATATTAAGCAATAAAACGTTAAAGGAAATATAAAGTAGCAAATAACTCGTGGTGACATCCTGAAATTAAAGTAGATAAAATCAAAATAAAAGGCATGAAAATAGAACTACCTAATAAAAGAACGATAATATGAAAATATCAGCATGAAAATTTATTGGAAAATAAAATATGCAGCGTAAATTAAAACTATTGACAAAATTTGAAAATAGATGAGTACTTAGTGTAAATGAATACAATAAAAGTATTTAATCATAATTTACAATTTTATCGCATTTAAACCAAGGAGTTCAACAGATACAAGGTTTGAACGAAAGAAACAACTACGCAACAAAATAACAATGTCTATATTGAAAGCAGGAAAAGTGATAATTCCGTGTCGATATCTAAATCTCCGCGATCTCGTAAGGTAAGTTTGAATCATATGCTGTGCCCATATCATCCTTGAAATTCGAACTATGAAAACAACCTAGTTACGCAAGCAGACGTGGAAGGCGTTGACGAATCTCCTCCTTGTAGCTCTTTCCTTCGAGGGCAACCATCGATAAGATGCTCGTCTGATCCACAAATCAAGCACTGCCCTTTGGCCCTGCGACAGCCCCTCTGAAGGTGTCCTGGCCTCTTGCAATAACCACAACGTTGGATTCTCTGTTGCTTCTGTTGCTGAGGAACAAATGGGCGCTTCATCTGCACACCTCCTCTTTGTTTAATAGGAATTCCCCTACGATTGGGGGCTCCCGCTGGTGCCTGAGTCATTTACCTTCTTATTCTTTCAGCTAAGAGATCGTTTGTTCCCTCCTAGGCTTCCAACAAACCTTACAGTACACTCAAAATCTCGGCGGTCTGACTCTGGGGAGTGGAGATGGAAGAAGAGTCGTTGGAAGCCATGGTCCTGAAACAAAAATTTTTAGGACGACATAAGGTACAAGGTATAAGAAATGGAATAAGATGTAGAATTGACAACGTAGCAAGAATATATGCTGAGGTGAAACTCAATCGAGCGGAAATTAAATGTAGAACTCCAAGTCACTCAAGCAGAGTGCTGCCTTGTAACTATGCTGCAGTTCATAGTTACAATCACATAACTCTACTAAGTCACATAAAACTCTGGTGGATGGAGTCAAAAATAGCTTGACAAACTATAGGAATCCTAGTCAAGGATAACAAGGTAATAATCTAGACCGGATGGGCGACTTAAATTGTCAAGCCCTAGTCGGAAACTGTAATCTCAATCTAAACCTGGCGCTCTGATACCAACAAAACCATATCATGCCTCGCTTCCCAAAATACGGAATACGAGGGATGACAAGGCCAGCCATACTCCTACGGTCGAGAAAATATCCTGTCGTAGTCACACTTCGGCTTCTAGCGTTACGTGGTAATCAGTAATCAATGCACAGGTAATAAGAAATGCAGTCACTAATTCTATCAAAACAGATATAAAACTAACCAGATAGAGATTAAGAGAAAGATAGCGCTGGCGTCGCTGATCTAAATGTCCGCAATATCATCGAGGTACGACAGATCCTGATCCGAGCTAAGTCCACTTCTCACTCTGAGAATGCATACTCAGGTCGTCAGAGCGATACAATAGCAATATATATAAATACATATGTAAACATGTGCAATGATGATGAACATGAAACAGTAAACATGGAGTGATGACATTAGCATGAAGTAACCGGTACGTGTAAACAATAAAGCAGGTATATCGAATCAGTGATCAATGCAATGTTTATGTCACTAAACTTACCGGTCTCTAAGTCTCACTGTCTAGGTCGCTAAACCTATCGTCAGTCCAAGTGTGAGTATCAACCACCGCAGGAGTATCCCCAACTCAAGGGTATGCCCCAAGGGCAATGAAACATGGGCCCGAATCACGCTCGCTAATAATTAGTAATATCACCCATACGACTCCCGAAATCGCTGTATATGCCGGCAGTGGGACTTCCAAGATTCTGTTGATTGAACTCACACGCAAACTACTCTACACCCGCGGTCTACATCAAACACCGACCATGAACCCAAATACTAGTCGCTCCATGACAAGTCTACGCGAGAACTGGAGACAGGGTCTCTAACAAGCATGTCTCGACTGGTATCCAAGATAAATAGATAGTACTCGATGTCTTACCTATGACACTAATATAAGTGTTTCCATTACCGTACCATTCCAGTTATAGTTACACTTATATATGTCACATAGGCGTCGACAATGCAATAAATTAACTGTTAGTGTATATGCCCTAGAGGCCATTACTGTATCATACTAGCTTGTATATTACTTAATGGAAGCTTGGGATATTCACAGTTGTATATACAATCTTGCTCGAAATGGTAGTATGCTACTTGGTTTGTCTCTGCTTTAATATGTGCATGTGTTTCTTTTAGCATATTGCTGGTATACATATTAGTAGAGCCCTTAGGATCTTTGCTTGATTACCAGCGTTGTGATGGCGCTCGCACTCGTGGGAGCTGGGTGATCTATAAGCACATCCTTATACAGGTCCCTGGTCGTTGGACTATCGAGACAGGGCATCGATACTCCGGAGTAGACTAGCGTATGCGCTTCTCATCCCAGTATGGGAGACGGTCTGTCCCACAGCCGTCAGTACGTCGTACTTGGGATAGTATGCGGGTGCTCGTTAGGTTACGAGTACACTGGACAGGACTCGTCGGGAACTGTTGGTTGGTAATATACCTATCGTCAGTTATCAGTTCCCAGGTGACATGAGTACAGCTTAGTCCGCTGACTTGACACTGTCACTTCGCCTCGAGTGTGTTCCCACTGCACTTTGATTACTACCCTACCACGGCTCAAAGGAGTCGTGCAAACAGGTAGTTTTTGGGTGCAGTCCCGAAGCACTTGGAGGCAGTGACGGTTAGACAGGATTCGTCTCTCCCGGTATTGGGGGTTGACATCGCGCTGTGTCTAGGAGAGCCATTACACGAGTAGTCCCTGGCCAGGGCAAGCGAGATATACTGGTAAGTTTCCAGTGTTATCTCAGGGTGTTCTGGGCTACACTCCGACACGACTTGTACCGCTATTAGGGGACTGACGTTCACCGCCCCCCTAGGCCCGCCATGCGATGTATCAGACGAACAGACCGGACTGTACGGAGACTGTCACATACAGGCTCAGTAGGAGTGCAGATGGGGTTCACCTCGTCAGTCTTCTTATCGACATCTACCTGGGGACCGTTACGTACAGCTAGTGCCGCTTGCGGTATGTGGTTAAAGCCACTGCCAGCGTAGTGTCGAGTCTTTAGAGTCCCACACAGAGAGCTATTCGCCTTTAGGCAAAATGAGTAGAGGTCGCATGGTTTTGCGACAGGGTTCGTTCGCATCCGCGCACTTGTGCACGTTTGCTGTCCGGACAGTTTATACTAGCGGGCTTTGGTTTAAGCCGGATCCTAGTATATGATTTGAGATTGGTTTTTCTCAGGGTATTCGTGTTCCTCGGATCACGAATGCGGATGCGTATGCACAGTTGCTTGAGATTGGGGGAGAGGACCTTGTTTAGGGTTAATGGCTTTTGTCATTTTATTAACCCTATTGTTTTTGTGTGGATTATAGTTAATTGATAATTAGCTTAATAATTGTGCATGGTTGTTGTTGACAATTTGACTTCATTGACTTGTTGACCTTGTTGACAACTTGACCATAATCATTTCATTTGGAAGATGCTTTTTGATCTTTGCAAAATTGAAATGATAATGGTCATGTCATGATTTATCATGACAATTTTCAAGCTAATTATCCAATTAAAATTATCCACACATATTAGTGAGAATGGCTCACTAATAATTGATTCTCTCATATCATTTCTCTCTCTTGCTCATCCTCTCCCTCAAGCTCTCTCCCTCTCATGTGTTGAGAAACAAAAAGCTTGAGAAAAACCTTCACTTGATCCTCTCTACTCTCTTCTAGGGTTCAAGTCTTAGCATTTCTTGCACTCTAGTTACTCCTAGCTTGGAGTTGAAGCTAAAGGTAGTGGCTTTCGGGTGGATCGTTCTTTGACGGAAGGAGACAAGCAAGGTGAACTCTTTCAACCATTCCAAGGAGCAAGGAGAGAAGGACTTTGAGCTCAAGGTATAACCTTTCCATCACTTAGCTACTTTGTAGTTAGGGTTAGCAAGTTTATGTTTAGCAAAGATCCTTAAAGCATAGTCCATGTTGCCTATAGTTGATAAAAATCCAATTTTTATTATGTTTTCCGCCTCCCCGTAAGCACCGGGGTGGGCAACACGGACTTACAGTGGTATCAGAGCCTAACTAAACCTAAACTAGCTAAGTAGTTAAGTGTAACGAAGTTTCGAAACCGAAAAACCCAAAAAAAAAACCAAACTTTTTCAAAATCCAAGTTTCTGTTAAAATTTTTTCTGGTCAAAATGAAAAACTTTATACTCCTAAATTCGGCTCAGGGTTTTGTATGAACACCCAAGAAAAACGATGCAGTGATTCGTTCAAACCGCCGCGCTTCCGCCGCACGAGGTAGGCATGTGCCGCGGAAGCGCCGCGGTTTGTCGTCTTCTGTGCATCGTTTTTCGTGCAGTGTTTGTCTGTGTTGGTTTTGGGATTTTTGAAATATATTATATGTACCCAGATTTTCCAGAAAAGAAATTTCCTTTTGGGGTCCTATAATTCCGTATTTTTTTTTCGGAACTTCACTACACTTTAACTATATCGGTTATATCTGTGATGCTTGTATGTATTGAACGTCGGCTAATCGCTATAAGTCGATTAGTCGGGGTTATACATCTCTGTGATCTGTGATTGTTGGTTTGTGGATATGAATGGATTGGATCGTCGCGGGTGAATAGCCGGGTTGGATGTGAGATGAGCGTTTTTTTTCTTTCATTCATTTGTAACATGTAAATTGATGTAATAATATTATTTGTATGGCCGCACAACCGGGTCGGGGTTGTAGCCGTCATTGTATAATTCTTTTTACTGTTTTTGCTCCTAGGATAGACCCATGGAGGGGGTGCACAAACTACCGGGTATCTCGAAGTGCCGAGTGGCCTACTCACGGTGGTGAGGGAGGTTGCTTCGCTTCGGGTGCTTGGCGGGTAGTTTGCCGCACCCGTAGGGGTCTTGGGTGGGGTTTTGGCTATTCACCGCGACCGTGTAATCCGCTTTGCGTTGCAGGCTCGAACGCATTGCGGATTCCTAGTATATCCAATGTATTCATCTGTGATCTATAATGTCTATCATTGCTATATATTTATATATAATAACTATTTAGGCGTTGCTTATGTTTTACAGCCGCGCTAGCCCAGCCCCCGCTCTGTCGTTAGTTAAGTAACCTAACGGGTGATGACGGGGCCCCATGGCGAATGCGAATGGCATAAGCGTACGTCATATTTTGGTTGTTTTCTGCAATGGTAGGATTAAATGATGGGACGCATTAAAAGAACTAATGCAAGAAATAAACCAAGTAAAAGTCGATTGGAACACTTTGAAAACCACTCGGTTCTTTTCAAAACTAAACTTTTAAACGCGGAGCTTGAACCACTCCTTTTAAAAGCTATCTCGTTCCATCGATTATATCAAGTTCACTACGTTCACGGTTTTGCCAAAACCATTCGTAGCCCTCCGTCATTCCACATGAATGGTCAAAAGTATTCAAGCTATGTATTTTGGCCAAAGTCAAGGCATAGTGATTGGTAGCGTTTGGGTATTCATGTGCAGCATAGATAGATGCGTTGATTTGGGACAGTCGTGCTGCCATTTTGGCCAAAGTCAAGGGTAGGTACGGGTGGGTCCAAATTAACCAGGAGAATGACGGGTAGAACTTGACATGTGACTTATGATATTTTGGCCAAAGTCAAGGTCATAAGAGCATGGGGCAAAAATCCACATCGGGAGTTTCATAAGTACTGAAACTTGCTGGTGTTGCATACCATTTGGAGTGTGATGATTCTGGTAGGATTCCTTCGGTTTTATCACGCGATGATATTTGGATCCCGATCCTACTGTGAGTATATGCTACTCCTCGGGAAAACTCTCACTTAACGATCAATGCTATAAACCTAGTAGGTGCCTAGAAAGGTGTTAGCGGGGCTACACCCACAGGGAAAAGAGGTTACTTAATTAAGGAACTTCGCGAAAGCGTTGGAAAACCTCCCTCGAAGTACCGACACTGGCCTGGCTGAACGGTTAAGCAAGTATTGTACGGTGAGAATGATCCCGGCTAATCCTTTTCTTTACGGTTTGAGAAGGGATTCGAGAGACAGTGGGAGCCATCCAGTTTAGACAAACTAAAAACCACTCTAAACTTGCAAGAGCATCGTGCTAAAGTGTTTCTTTTCTCTCTCCTAATTGCAGCGACCATTCAAGATGACCGGACTTAAGTTACTATTAGATAAAAACATATTGACAGGGCCAAACTACAAAGATTGGCTCAGGAATATCAAGATGGCTATCACTTATGACAAGCTGGGGTATATACTTACCACCAAAGCTCCCCCTGTCCCAGGTCCCACCTCCAGCGTCGCGGATGTAGAAATCCGTAAGACATGGGAGATAGATTGCGCGAGGGCCAAATGCCTCGTACTAGCCTCAATGGACAACGACCATCAGAGGAGGCACGAGAATATGGACCTGGAGTCCATATTTCTCCATACAAAAGAACTGTATGGAGAGCAGTCTCGTATCGCAAGATACGAAGTGTCGAAGAAGCTCTTTTCGGCAAGGTTGGCCGTCGGATCATCGGTAGCGGACCACGTGCTTAAGATGATCGGCTACATAGAGGAGCTCGCGGACCTTGGGACCACGTTGGAGAATGAACTCTATACTGATTTGATTCTCCAGTCCCTTCCTTCCACTTACGCCCAGTTCATTCTTAACTTCAACATGCAAGGAAAGGAGGTTGAACTTGCCGAACTTCTGAACATGTTGAGGACTGCTGAGGGCACCCTACAGAAGGGTAGGGAGACATCCACTTTGTTTGTAGGAGGATCTTCCTCTTCTAGGTCCAGGGCGAAAGCCAAGGGCAAGAAGAAGAAAGCCCCCGCCAAACCAAGAGGCGGTGTCGGTAAAGTGGATACGAAGGGAAAGGGTAAAGCAACAAAAGTAGCGGGGAAGCTGGTGGGGAAGGAAGAATGCTTCTATTGTCACAAAAGTGGTCACTGGAAACAAGATTGCAAGGCTTGGAAAGCCAGAACACAGGATTTGAAGCGAGTTGCAGCTTCAGCTTCAGGTGTGTATGTTATTGAAAACTGTCTATCAATAAACTCTACATCCTGGGTATTGGATACCGGATCAGAATCTCATATCTGTAATTCTTTGCAGGCGTTGAGAAAGCGTAGAGTTTTGAAGGCAGGTGACATGACCCTCAGAGTTGCGAACGGTGCTAGCATGGATGCTGAGGCCGTGGGGGACTATCACCTGGGATTATCAGATGGACACTTTTTGGTTTTGCGTAGTTGTTATTATGTACCAAATGCAACCTGTAATATCATTTCTGTATCTTTATTATCTAAAGAAGGTTATGAATTTGCATTTGTAAGTAATGTAGTGAACATTCACCTTAATCAAGTTTTGATTGGGTCAGGTACATTGAACAACGGTATATACGTTTTAAACCAACCACAGATTTTCAATATCCAGAATACACACAAAAGAAAGTCTCCAGAAATTAATAAAACTTTCTTATGGCATTGTAGACTGGGTCACATCAACGAGAGAAGATTGACTAAGTTACATACTGAAGGATATTTAGATTCGTTCGAATATCAATCGTATGCAACTTGTCAATCCTGTCTCAAAGGAAAGATGACAAAGGCTCCGTTTTCTGGACACGGAGAAAGAGCGAGCGAGCTCTTGGGACTCGTACACAGCGACGTGTGCGGTCCAATGTCTACACATGCGCGAAGCGGTTATTCTTACTTCATTACCTTTACGGATGATTTTTCAAGGTACGGTTATGTCTTCTTAATGAAACATAAATCCGAGGCTTTTGAAAAATTCCAGGAATATAAGAATGAAGTAGAAAACCAAACAGGCAAAAGTATCAAGATCCTAAGATCGGATCGAGGAGGAGAATACTTAAGTGCCGAATTCCTGAACTACTTAAAAGAGAATGGAATTCTCTCTCAGCTTACTCCTCCATACACTCCGCAACATAACGGTGTATCGGAGAGACGGAACCGAACCCTATTGGATATGGTACGGTCCATGATGAGTAACGCTGAGTTACCGCGATCGTTCTGGGGGTATGCGCTAGAAACAGCTGCATATCTTTTGAACCGTGTTCCCACTAAGACTGTGCCTATCACACCATATGAGTTATGGAGTGGGAAGAAACCCTATCTTAATCACATTAAGACATGGGGATGTCCAGCTTTTATAAAAAAGCAGCATGCGGACAAGCTCGAGGCACGCTCAGTACAGTGCAAGTTTGTGGGATATCCAAAGAACTCCAAGGGATATTACTTCTATTGCGAAGAGGAACAAAAAGTCCTTGTTTCTCGCCATGCCCACTTTCTAGAACATCAGTTCATAGAAAAAGAATTAAGTGGGAGCGCGATAGAACTGGAAGAAATTCCAGAACCGCAAGCTATTACTGAGAGCTTAGTAGAACCAGAGGGTTCGAAAGATCAAGACATTCCCATGCCACTCCGCAGGAGTAGTAGGCAGTCTCATCCGCCCGAGAGGTACTACGGTTTCCTCATTGACGGGGATGGAGAGGACTGCATCATAGATTGTGATGAGCCTACTAGCTTCCAGCAAGCCATTCAGAGCGTCGACTCGGTAAAATGGCTGGATGCAATGCGGACCGAGATGGAGTCCATGTACACCAACAAAGTATGGACGTTGGACATTGCTCCAGACGGGGTAAAACCCGTAGGATGCAAGTGGATCTTCAAAAGGAAGATTGGTGTAGATGGACAGGTTGAGACCTATAAAGCTAGACTGGTAGCAAAGGGTTTTCGTCAGCGACCTGGTTTGGACTATGACGAAACCTTTTCTCCAGTAGCTATGCTGAAATCCATTCGGATCCTTCTTGCCATCGCTGCTTTCCACGATTATGAGATTTGGCAGATGGACGTAAAGACAGCTTTTCTAAATGGTCATTTAGAGGAGTGTGTCTATATGGACCAGCCAGAGGGTTTCATTCAGGGTGGGAGCAGCGGAAAGGTGTGCAAGTTGCTCAAGTCCATTTATGGACTCAAGCAGGCATCGCGGAATTGGAACATCTGTTTTGATGAGACGGTCAAAGAATTTGGCTTTATCAAAAATCCAGATGAACCATGCATCTATTGTAGATTTGTAGCGAGAACTGTAGTATTCCTCGTTTTATACGTGGATGACATTCTCTTAATAGGAAATGACATTCCTATGCTACAATCTGTCAAGGGGTTCTTGTCACACAGGTTCTCCATGAAAGACCTGGGTGATGCCTCATACATTCTGGGTATCCGGATCTACCGTGACAGATCCAAGAGGATATTAGGACTCTCGCAGTCCAGGTACATCGACACCATACTGAAGAGATTCAGTATGGAAGATTCCAAGCGCGGTAATTTACCGGCTTGTCACGGGATCACCCTCTCCAAAGAGATGTCTCCCAAGACTGATTTGGAGAGGGATCGCATGTCTATTATACCCTACGCTTCTGCGGTAGGCTCTATAATGTATGCGATGTTGTGTACCAGACCGGATGTGGCTTATGCACTGAGTGTGGTAAGCAGGTATCAGTCAAACCCTGGGGAGAAACATTGGATAGCAGTAAAGAACATTCTCAAGTACCTGAGAAGGACTAAGGAGATGTTCTTGGTGTATGGCGGAAAAGACCTGCAGATTGAGGCCTTTGCTGACTCCAGCTTCCAAAGTGACAAGGATGATTCCAAGTCCATGTCGGGTTTTGTCTTTACCCTCAATGGAGGGGCGGTGTGTTGGAAGAGCTCCAAACAGGAAACCGTTGCAGACTCGACGATGGAAGCGGAATACATCGCTGCATCTGATGCCGCAAAAGAAGCTGTCTAGATGAGGAAGTTCTTGAAAGAACTTCAGGTGGTTCCGTCCATTGTTGACCCAATACCTCTGTATTGCGACAACAACGGGGCTATAGCTTTAGCGAAGGAACCCAGGTCCCATCAGAAATCCAGACACATCTTAAGGCGGTATCACCTGATCAGGGAGATCGTGGATCGCCAGGAGATCGAGGTCCGGAGAGTTGCATCAGAGGATAACACAGCAGATCCATTCACCAAGGCCTTGCCCCAGACTCAGTTCGAGCGGCTGATCGAGATGATAGGTCTTCGATACGCCAGTACATGGCCTTAGTGCAAGTGGGAGATTGTTAGTGTATATGCCCTAGAGGCCATTACTGTATCATACTAGCTTGTATATTACTTAATGGAAGCTTGGGATATTCACAGTTGTATATACAATCTTGCTCGAAATGGTAGTATGCTACTTGGTTTGTCTCTGCTTTAATATGTGCATGTGTTTCTTTTAGCATATTGCTGGTATACATATTAGTAGAGCCCTTAGGATCTTTGCTTGATTACCAGCGTTGTGATGGCGCTCGCACTCGTGGGAGCTGGGTGATCTATAAGCACATCCTTATACAGGTCCCTGGTCGTTGGACTATCGAGACAGGGCATCGATACTCCGGAGTAGACTAGCGTATGCGCTTCTTATCCCAGTGTGGGAGACGGTCTGTCCCACAGCCGTCAGTACGTCGTACTTGGGATAGTATGCGGGTGCTCGTTAGGTTACGAGTACACTGGACAGGACTCGTCGGGAACTGTTGGTTGGTAATATACCTATCGTCAGTTATCAGTTCCCAGGTGACATGAGTACAGCTTAGTCCGCTGACTTGACACTGTCACTTCGCCTCGAGTGTGTTCCCACTGCACTTTGATTACTACCCTACCACGGCTCAAAGGAGTCGTGCAAACAGGTAGTTTTTGGGTGCAGTCCCGAAGCACTTGGAGGCAGTGACGGTTAGACAGGATTCTTCTCTCCCGGTATTGGGGGTTGACATCGCGCTGTGTCTAGGAGAGCCATTACACGAGTAGTCCCTGGCCAGGGCAAGCGAGATATACTGGTAGGTTTCCAGTGTTATCTCAGGGTGTTCTGGGCTACACTCCGAGACGACTTGTACCGCTATTAGGGGACTGACGTTCACCGCCCCCCTAGGCCCGCCATGCGATGTATCAGACGAACAGACCGGACTGTACGGAGACTGTCACATACAGGCTCAGTAGGAGTGCAGATGGGGTTCACCTCGTCAGTCTTCTTATCGACATCTACCTGGGGACCGTTACGTACAGCTAGTACCGCTTGCGGTCTGTGGTTAAACCCACTGCCAGCGTAGTGTCGAGTCTTTAGAGTCCCACACAGAGAGCTATTCGCCTTTAGGCAAAATGAGTAGAGGTCGCATGGTTTTGCGACAGGGTTCGTTCGCATCCGCGCACTTGTGCACGTTTGCTGTCCGGACAGTTTATACTAGCGGGCTTTGGTTTAAGCCGGATCCTAGTATATGATTTGAGATTGGTTTTTCTCAGGGTATTCGTGTTCCTCGGATCACGAATGCGGGTGCGTATGCACAGTTGCTTGAGATTGGGGGAGAGGACCTTGTTTAGGGTTAATGGCTTTTGTCATTTTATTAACCCTATTGTTTTTGTGTGGATTATAGTTAATTGATAATTAGCTTAATAATTGTGCATGGTTGTTGTTGACAATTTGACTTCATTGACTTGTTGACCTTGTTGACAACTTGACCATAATCATTTCATTTGGAAGATGCTCTTTGATCTTTGCAAAATTGAAATGATAATGGTCATGTCATGATTTATCATGACAATTTTCAAGCTAATTATCCAATTAAAATTATCCACACATATTAGTGAGAATGGCTCACTAATATGTGATTCTCTCATATCATTTCTCTCTCTTGCTCATCCTCTCCCTCAAGCTCTCTCCCTCTCATGTGTTGAGAAACAAAAAGCTTGAGAAAAACCTTCACTTGATCCTCTCTACTCTCTTCTAGGGTTCAAGTCTTAGCATTTCTTGCACTCTAGTTACTCCTAGCTTGGAGTTGAAGCTAAAGGTAGTGGCTTTCGGGTGGATCGTTCTTTGACGGAAGGAGACAAGCAAGGTGAACTCTTTCAACCATTCCAAGGAGCAAGGAGAGAAGGACTTTGAGCTCAAGGTATAACCTTTCCATCACTTAGCTACTTTGTAGTTAGGGTTAGCAAGTTTATGTTTAGCAAAGATCCTTAAAGCATAGTCCATGTTGCCTATAGTTGATAAAAATCCAATTTTTATTATGTTTTCCGCCTCCCCGTAAGCACCGGGGTGGGCAACACGGACTTACATTAACTGGTTCCGCTGATTGTGTACAAGTACGTGTCACTTCACTTATTCATTCACGCTTTTACACTAACGTAATTGCCACAATCCAATCACTAATATTTATCACTGGGTAATGTAACACGGTTACTAGGTTATCAATGTTTATGACCACTATTCAAATGAGGATATAACCGCTACATGATATGATGAGAATGCAATTAATTATAATACGAATAAAATATAGCAGCTAGTGTCATACCACTCGCAAAATTTACTATAAATCACACGTGCAGAATTAAGCAAAACAATATAAAAGGGTAAGCAGTATGTTTAATTATATGTCCATCAAAATTGGTTTCGCGTCAATTGGGTTTCAGGTTTGCGAGTTATGGTTATTTCATTTTAAGTGTTTACTGCTGGAAATCCAATTTCTGAACTGAAAGTCCGTTTCGTAACATGTTTTACTCCCAGTTGGGAGAATAATTAGTCGATACTATAGTTGGATAGTATTTAGGTTTATCAGTCATCTTTCCAACGCACCAGACGGATCGATAATATACGCTGTACATAGGGAGATATGCACTGTTTTATGGTAAGGTATACATTCTGTCTCTGCATGAAACTGCAGAACACATTGACGGTTTAAAAGGTGTTATAAATATCAAACGATACTGGAATTCAACGAGACTAGTACCATTAGAAGGATAATTCAATTATCTAAACTTTTATGCATGGCTTCGCACACTTGCGCGCTTAAACAGTGATAAACATGCGTTCTAAAACGGGTAAGGGTAAAGATTCTTGCTCTGGACAGCAGTCCAGAGCCACGAATCGCCTCAGTATTTGTCATTATAGCTTATTAAAATACAAGGATGAACTCTAGGGTACTGTAGGTTTATCTACAGCTTCGTTACGAGCCATCGAACATTAAGTTGCGAGTTGTATTCAATTTAATATGGATTTTAGAACATGGCCTGTGCGGTGAATTCCATATTCAACATCGCCTTTTGGGGGCGTCGTTTCTTGTGCAAAACAACGTTATTTTGCCTTCAAAGTTTTTACACGATAATTATAAACAGTAAAGGGATTTATCTATCATAAGTTCCGCTATTTTCATTTAGGTTTTGGTTTAGCATTCGCATCTAACACTCTTGCATTATATACATGTCACGATTGAAATATCGGTTTTATCCAATTAATTAAAGTGTGATTTAATCACTACAAGTTCTACACGATATTAGAAAGATAATATTAAATCCTAATGTGTTCCACTCAATATGATTAAATGACGACGGTCACACATTAGAATTTAACGATAATTATTGTGTAAATATAATATTAATATAACAACAATTTGACAACCAATAATTTATAGCATGTAGAACAAGTGAGGGGTTCATTTGCCTTGGTCGCCGACATAGAAGCGACACCACTTGCGGACTTCGTCTCAATACACGAGACGATGCGATGCTGGACACGTGCGCGACGCGGGCTTGATGCGCGGTGACTCGGTACTGGATGCAGTGGCAACACGGACGCGATGTGGTAGTGGGCGTGGTACGCGGGCGTGACACGGTACTGCGCACAGTCTTGACTCTGTGCGTGGTTCGGGAGCGGCACGGCGCGTGCACTGGATCGGGTACGGTGTAGCACGGGGGGCACGATGTGGCACGGGGACTGGGTACGATGTGGCACGGGGAGTGGGCACGGGACGCTACACGTCTGGGTACGCGGTGGCACGGAGGCAGGCACGGTATGGCACGGACACGACACGGCTTGGGTTCGGCACAGCTAGCGGTAGGGGCTACGACAGTGGCGGTGACATGATGATGAGCACGGGGTTAGCCGCGATCAGGGGAGCTCCGGCGGTGTGGAGAGGTTGGTGGAAGCGAGGGATCGTCGGCTATGTGGTCTGGTTGGTGACGAGGTGAAGTTGATAGAGTGGGGATCGGTGCAGTGGGGGTTGTGAAGAAGTGGAGGTGTATCGTTGGTGGCAAACGAGGGTGACCTCGGAGGTCGGCGGGTGGGTTCGCCAGCGGGCAGTGGCGGGGCTGCTCGGGTTTGGGAGGAAGGAGTAAGGTTGCGGTGACGAGGTCGGCGGAGGAGGCAGCGATGTTCGGGAGGTGGTCGTTGGTGATGGGGTTATGGAGTCGTGGTGATGAGGACGGCGAGATGACGGTGAGATGCTGGCGGAGGTCGGGGCTTGTCGATGAGGCGGAGTTAGTGGCGGCTGCGGCAATGGAGTGGGGGGGCAGTGGGTAGTGAGTTCGGGTGCGGTAGAGAAGAAGAGGTGATAGGGATAGCCGGAGGAGGAAGCTCGTCGATGAGGTGGTGGTGGGTTTGTGGTGGTGGTGAGCTCGAGTTGAAGGAAGAGTGAGGTCGAGAAAAGTAAGCAAGATGTGTTAAGGAGTGAGGGGGCTCGGCGTTGAGACGAGGGTAAGACGAGGACATGGGGGAGCGGGTCGTGCGGGAGTTGTTGGGATCGTGAGTGAAGGAAAAGAGACGAGCGGGTGTTGCGAAGAAGAAGCAAACGTGGGGGAGGAAATGGTGACGAGGCTGGGAGACGTCGGCGAGGGTGGTGGTCGAGGAGGAGGCGAGTTCGAGGGTGAGGCGGCGACGGCGACGCGAGGAGAGGGCACGGGTTAGGGTTGCAGGCGAGGAGGCGAAGGCGGGAAAAGACGAGGTGAGGAAGAAGAACGTGGGTTAGGGGTCTATAAAAAGAAAAAGAGTACATAAATAATGGGTAGAGAGAGACAGAGTGAGAGTGTGTTTTGTTAGGAGCAGGAAATAAAAAAAAAGTTTAGAAAATATATATATAATATATTAATAGTATAAAATATATGAAATATATATATATATATATATATATATATATATATATATATATAAGATTTCTGGTTAATACAAAAATAGTCCAAAATATGCCCGGATTGGGTCTAAAATTACGGTTTGAAAATACGGATAAAATACGTGTCAACTAAAACCAAAATGCGATGTCCGATTTAAGAAAATAGATACCCCCAAGAACGGATACACGTGGTATGCACGTAGCGATCCAAATGAGTCCTAAATTTTCACCGTTAGATTAATTTTGGAATTTGTGCATTTAAGTATATTATGTTTGGTAATACATGAAAACTTTTATTTATAATTGTTAGCACACATTCCAAAATTAATCTAATGGTGGAAAAATGAGAATGATTTGTTTTGATAGGATCCTATTCAAACTCTGTGCGTGTCTCAGGTTATAGAATAATTTTTTTGGATTTGAGATGATTTATGACCAACTAATACTTTATTAATCCTGTTACAACAAATAAAAGTTTTTGCAGAGAGAGAAAAATGCTATAAGTGAGTCATGATGCATCAAATCAGGCGTCAGATCAAAGACAGATCGTTTACTCAGAAGGAATTAATTTTCACACATGTGTATGAATTGTATTGGGTTAGCTGGTTAAACCGGCTGTCCATATTCCCCGCGGTTTATAAAGCGTATGGACGGAAGCACCGAAGAAAAATCCTAACAAAGATATCTCTAGTATTGTAACTACAACCTCAAGGGGGGCCACGTGGCATTCTATCATTTTTAAGAAGAAACCCAAAAAATGTTAAAAATTCTACAATTTTTTCTAGATTTTAAAAGAGCGCTCTCTCTCTCACACACACACACACATAAAAGAAGGCAACCCTTGGAACTTGAAACACCCTAGGAACTTGAAACAGATGATTATGCATAACCCCATAACCCCTTAATATTTATTCTCTCTAATAATAAAATTCTCTCACGCTCATCATATGTGCATAAATTTTAGTAGTCATAAAACATGAGCGCACTCGTATAATCTAACAAATGAATAAGATGTAGGTTTTTTAAAGTACGGAATGTGATGCCAATAGTAACTACAATAACCATCCTTCCAAAACTCCAAATGCTCACAACTTTTAGCTTCTTCTACATATAAATTTTTTTTAATAAAAATTAATAATAAACTTATCCAACTTCTCTTACCATATTTCCCTTCATATATTTGAATCATGGGTTATAACATCAGAAAATTCCACCATTCTCCTATTGTTTGCAATTGGGCCCGACCCGGCCCAATTCCAGCACATGTGAATGGGTGGATATGATCGGCTTTGCAAAAAACCAAAGGCTATTATGGTTATCCTATATATACACATATAGAGGGCAAAGATTTTATATAGAGAAATAAGAGCAAAAGGAGATAGATCCAAATAGAGAGGAGTCGTCTCTTTTTTTCATCCTTCTTCTACCACGGTTGGCTAGCGGGATGACTACATGGAGGATTCTCGCTAAATTAAAGTGTGGTTTCCCTTCAGAAATTGCGTGGAGCCGAGAGAGATAAGATCAAGTACATGACTGAGCAAGGATAACGATCCCACCATCGGATCAGGTATATCGGGAAAACCTTATCATAGATATGTTACTATTTCTGATGCTATGATTTTATATCATGTATCTACGGGCTTTTTTATGACACCTATGAACATGACATATCGATATTTCTGATTCACCACGACATTCAAAATTTTGAGTTAGAAGCAGCAACGTGGACTCAACTTCACAATGCCCCTGAACTCAAGATGGCAACTTTCAGTTGAAATTTATTATCTCTTCTTTCAATATTCGACTCAGAGTTTTTTTTGTCTAGTATTCAAATGGAAATTGAGAAATTTTACTATAAAAGTGTGTGTGTGTGTGTGTGGGCGCGGGGGGCGGGGGGGGCCGGGGGGGGGGGGGGGCGGGGGGCGGGAGGTGCGTACATAGTAATCGTAAGGCCGCCCCTTAAATTCTTCAGCGAATAAATCCACAAATGTTTTCCCTGCTCGTCTATTTTTAACATACACCAAATATAAAAGAAAACAAATTAAACAAAAACAAATTCAAATTGGTCCTTTAAAAAAAATGCATGGACTAATAATGATGGGAACTTAGATGTGAGATGAACCCAAAGTAATAGGGCCGAACGTATCGCCTCCCTGCAGAGCCAAAACAAAGAAATAGCAATGGATACTGTTGAGAATTAGGGGAAATTGGAGAAGTTAGGGTTTTTTGTTCGCGGTTTTTAGGGTTTACCTTTGCGAGAGATGTAGTCTTGAGCTTGAGGGTTTGCAGGTGGTTCCCATACGATCTCCATTTCCCTCTTCGATTTGGGTTTGAGGGGACAAAGTATGGTTGAGGTGATAATAAATCAAATAATTTGCAAACACAAATGATTTCGAATTTAGATCGCTTTGTTTTCCAATTTTCTTTTTAGTTAAAGAACACTTTAATCCTCGATATGACAATATTTCACCAACATAACACTGTAAAAATGTGGAGCTTTGCCATCTAACAAGGGCCAGTTTGGTTGGAGCGCTCTGAGAGAATTCCATTGAGAAATCCAAAAAATTGAAAGAATTCCATAATTTTGTATTTGGTATTGGAATTTGGATTTGTAAGATTTCTTTAATTTTTATCGGGGGCCCACCATAAAACTCAAAAATTCTATTGGTAGAGGATTTGCGAGGATTTGACACTATTCATTATACTTTTAGATGGTACGTACTTTATTTATTTAATAATCATCTCTCTATCTATCTCTCTCTAAAATTCTAAAATCCAAATCCCACTTTTTCTCACCAACCAAATAAATATTACAAGGATCTACAAATTCAATAGTAGGAATCCAATACCGACCAAACAACAAATTACCAAATCTAGAAATTTTCAATTGTACTGGTTTGGAATCCAAATTTCAGAATTTTGCAACCAAACAGCCCCTAAAGGAGACATAGCTCACCAATGAGCGGTAGCTCACTTGGTATGGCTCTCGAAATTGGCAACAAATTAATGTTTCGGTGCCAAATTCGTAGATCTCATGGATGCGTATGTGTTGTGTGCTCTTGTTTGTTGTGTGTATTGGTGTGGCCTGTTTATATAATAAAAAATCAACGTACCCTTTATGTTTTGAGTGGCTCCTCTCTAATATTATTCGATGCCGATACCGATGCCGATGCCGATGCCTTTATCTTTCAATATAGGCTGTATGGATTCTCATTGGATAATGATACAAGTACCTAGATAGTGGATAGTATGGATTCTCATTGGATAATGATATAGTATGGCTCACCTTATATCCGATGGTAATGCTTGTAGTCTATATGGATTCTAGTCTATATGGATTCCACTGCACCGATAGAAAAAGTATTACTCCGTGTAAAATGTAGCCTCAACACGTGCAGTACGCGTGCCTCTCCGTCCACTGAAACTGCTTCGGTCAAGATTCAAGAAGAGGCGGCACCGAACTGTTACCCCTCACCCCTCTTAATTCCAAATTCCCCATTCTCTCCTCCTCCTCCTCCTCCTCCTCCTCTCTCCTCTCTCACAAACCCTAACCCTAACCCTAGAATTTCCCAGCACGAAATCTACAGCATCTGATCCTTCGCTGCTCAGCGTCGTTGGAAATTAGGGTTTCTGCTGTGCGAGAGCAGAGATGCCGGAAGAAGAGGATCTCGTCGAGCTCAAGTTCCGCCTCTACGATGGATCCGACATCGGCCCGATCCGATACACTGCGTCTTCTACGGTCGCCATGCTCAAGGAGCGGATCATCTCCGATTGGCCTAAAGGTTACAGCTTTTTTACTCTCATGCCTTGTTCGTTTGCTCAACTGTGGTCGCTGTTTGTTTGTTTGCTTGTTGTGTTCTTTGATTCTTTCTCCACCCCCCCCCCCCCCCCCACACCTCCAAAAAATATTTGATTTGATTGCTAATTGCGTTTACGTTCTTTAATTAGATGAATTCGTTGGGTTGTCGGTGACAATTTTGGTGTGAATGATCCAAAATCTTTAAAAATGTGTGGTGTTTCTTTATCTCAGCATACATGTTTAGGTAACTGGAGGGCAATTTCTTGCCGTCAATGCGTAATTGTGCTAAAAAAAAGGATAGTTTATTCAATCTCATTAATTGATACTGACATTCTAGCTAGGAAGGGCTTAACATGACCCTTGATGTCAGCTTTGGGTGATTGGAACTGTTAGTTGTTTTAAATTTTTTATGGATAATACTTTTTCTTTGAAATGTATAGATTTAGGAAATGCATTCTTGATATTAGGAGATAAATTGTATGTGCAATAGACATGTCATTCCTTCCACTTTAATCATTTTGGTTTAGAAAAGGAGGGACCAAACTGTGCCACTCTCTGCCTTCTCTCTTTCTTGTCTCTACATAAATCACCTTGTAACCCTAAACCTAATGAAAAGATCCCATTTCAATGTGGAACCTGTTAGCGAAATACCTTCGACGTTTAAATCAGAGTTTCAAACAAGAT
The DNA here is from genome assembly GCA_030015575.1 of Agapanthus africanus. NCBI lineage: Eukaryota > Viridiplantae > Streptophyta > Magnoliopsida > Asparagales > Amaryllidaceae > Agapanthus > Agapanthus africanus. The sequence goes on from CM057350.1 coordinate 229,772,529, forward strand.
AGAGTTTCATTTGTTGGAGAGTTCAATTTTTTAAGAAGGTGGAACTCGTCGAGCTCAACTGTCTTTATGGTGGACCAGACATCAGACCGTTCCCATACTCCAATCACATGCGATTGCCATATCGAAGGAGCAGATTAACTTTGAGTCGATTTTCTTTTTTCTCATAGTGCATTTTTCGGTTGTTGGCTTATACTTTATTTCTTTGTCCGTGTGTTTCTTAACTTCAGATAGTTCGTTTGGTAATTGCATTTTGGAGCACGATTTTGTTCGAATAATAAAAAAAATCATAACATATGAGTTAAATTGCTTTATTATCAAAATACATACTAGTCTAGTAGTCTTGTAGATTAGTTTCTTAATAGCATGAATATCATGTTTCCTAGGTTAGAAATTATAGTTAATGGTTATGTTTACAGTAATTAGTATAGATGGGAGATATGGTCCATCTCTTCAATTTGTTTGTTCAATAACATTCCTACTCTTTGATAAGATGAATTTGCCCAAGTGGTTGGTCATTGGTTACGGTTTTGTGTGAACTATCCAAACTATCAACCAAAAAAAAAAAGATTGGAATTGTTTTATTTCGCTATCAAATTGCACATTAGCCTCATGGGATGGTTCTTTAGAAGCCAATTCCATAGTTTTAAAAAATTGCTTTAGGTGGGCGATTAGACAGAAGTGGCCTAAAACCGTTCCACTTAAGGTTTAAGCATGGGAACCGGAATTAAGGTGTTAAAGCATGTAGCCCAAATTTTAACTGGATAGACCTGCCTAGGCTAGAATCAAGCGGCTTGTAGGTATTTTATACATGATTATTTGTTGATTTGATGTATGCTAATTATTACCCAAGTAATGTTACGCATATCACATTGTTGCTTCCATTAATACATATCACTATTTATAAACAGTATTCTTTAGAACTTTATATTTTTAGTCAGAAAATTAGTGTATAACTATATTACTTTAATTGCTATTTTTTGTATATACACGTGTATTTATCTAATGAAAGGTAAAACGCCTAGTCAGCTCGTAGGCGTTAGGCCCTTCCGTTCAGCTTGTCTGACACTTTCAAAAATCTTAGTGCTCAGTTATTTATAAGTTAATTCTTTGGACTAATACACTCAACTCTCTATTTTATTCCCCTTCGTTACCTTATTTGGGTAAAAGAAAAAACCCTGCAATAAATCTTTATGAAGTTTCATCTTCAAAAAATCCTTCTCCTCTATCTTTAACTGGCAAACATTAAAGTGCAACTTGATAAAGTCGATCAATTGACTAAAAATGTTCTATATTCTGAAAAAGTCTTCTTTAAAACCCCCACGAAAAGCTGTAACAACATGAAGACGTAATCAATTATCTGTGGTAAGATGCCAAATAGTGGCAACCCCACCTCCTAGACGGCATGAGTAAATCCTGTAAGGCCAAGATTATTAATGAGTATAAGCTACAAGGTTAGGAATAGACATCCCTGTCTCAGATGCTTGAAGTTAAACTAAAATTAGGGCCTGATAGTGTAAGCCGACTAACTTGTGTTCTTACTAAAAAATTGATGGATCAGCATACTGTTCAAACTTAACTTTTTTGATATTTAGTTTTTATTTTTCAGATGCTGTTCTCTCTTTTTTCTATATTTTTTTCCAATTCAATTAGTAGTTTAATTGTTTTTATGTTCTGTGTAATTTTTTCTGAGCTGACACCAGTAGTGGCAAAAGGCTTGCATTCTAATTTCTAGTAGTTTAAAGAGATACAAGAAGTCTGTTGTTCCATTTTACATCCATGATTTGGCTCGATGTGTATGTAGATTTATGTATCAATCCTGATGTTGCTAATCATGCACGACTTCCTTCTTAAGTTCTTACCTACCCCCTTTTTGTCTGGTGTAAATTAGTTATTGAACGTTATTAATTATGTTTGCACTACATGCGAAGTAGACCTGATTTAATTGAACTTCCCTAGTTTTTGCAATCAACTTGTGGCTTAACGGCATTTGATTTACATTTTAAAATATGAATTCTGTAACTAACACTTAGTGTTATTTTCTGCTGTAACCTGCTGTCACAACAGAAGATACTCTATTGAACAAAGATAATAGGTTATAGCACGTGACGGAGTTCGGAATGTCTTCTTATTGTCTTGTCTAATCTTGATGATTATGTATTTTAAAGCATGCATTTTTTAAAATAGTGCATGACAGTTACAAAAGATGACTCATTGAGTGAACTATTTGTCTTATTTGTACTTTTTACTTATATTTTAGCAGCAATCTAATCTCAACTTATGGTATTTTGACATTTTTTATTTGCTATGGAATACCATATCCATATCTTCTATTCATCTCTTTTCTCCATTGACATTTTTTATTAATTTAATGCAGATAAAAAGATCATACCAAAAGTGGCTACTGATGTCAAACTGATAAGCGGCGGAAAAATTTTAGAGAACCAGAAAACTGTTGCTCAGTGTAGACCACCTTTTGGTGAGCTCCCTGGAGGGGTAATTACTATGCATGTTGTTGTGCAGCCATCATCAACAAAGTCTAAATCAGGTAAGCCATACCCTGCTATTTCGTGCAATACGTTATGCAGTGTGGATATTACCTGGGTGTTCATCTATTTGAGGAATTATGGAATTAGATTCTAATATGCGTATATGTTTCTCCCTCAAGGCATGGATTGCTTCGCTTCATAACATGACTTTTAGGACTTTTAGAGAGAAAAAGAAAACCTTATTTTCCAGAAAATAATATAAATGCATGGTAATCATTGTGACATTGTGCCTCAGGGCATGCTTGGTTGTTCTCAAAAGAAAGGCCTTTAGGACTTTTAAATGATAACACAGCTACTTTTTGGGGGAAAACAAGAATAAAATCAGACAGATGTCTGGTAAGTGGTAATCATTTTGTTAGCTTTCCTGAAAATTGCATACTAGAAAAGCTTATTCATCTTGGTTTCCTCTTTATGAAACAGTTGGAGCGCATCTAAACCTCCGAACTATGACACTCTCACACAAGTCTATGACACTCTCACACAAGTCCCGGATCTCTTTGATTTATGATTTTTTTTTTAAATCTTTAGATTCATGACCTTAATTTGTCTTTAACTCATGAACCAATCAAAAATTCAAAATTTTCAAAAGTTGGACCTTTTTTTGGCTTCTCCCTCTCTCCCCCTCCCTCCCTCCCCCTTTTCCAAACCCATCATAAACCCATCCAAGAATTAGTCCATTTGGTCTGCCGTTGATTAGTTAGAAGTTAGAACCTTCAAGGCAGGAATTCTTCTCCGAGCAGTGAAAAAACAACTCACATTTGATTCTATTAGAAGCTCTCTGCAATCCAAATTGCATCAATCAAGAAAGATGTATCTTGTTGTTACCATTATACTTTTTGTTTGTTAATATTAGGGAGACACAAAGATTTGTGTTTGGATTAGACAAGAAATTGAGAGCAATGAAAGAATATACTAATATAGGGATGAATCCCCTCTCCTATATATATATATATATATATATATATAGAGAGAGAGAGAGAGAGAGAGAGAGAGAGAGAGAGAGAGGGCCTAGGAGGGAATTTCCGCCTATGGCGGTGAAATAAGAGAGAATAGAGGACAAAGGCCCTAGGAGGGAATTTCCTCCTATGAAGGCGAAATAAAAGAGAATAATGGAGGACAAAGGCTTTAGGAGTGACTTTACTCCTATGGTGGAGAAAATAAGTCTACCCTCTTATATTTTTTTCGCCGATCGGCGCACACACCATTCTCATCCTTATCTACCAAGATGTATATATACCGAATTATATATTATTTGAACATGTTTTCACCGTTGATTTAGTGGATTCAAAATTAATGGTATACCGACAATAGAACTTTTTACATTGCTAATTCAACGATGAAAAAGTGGTGGAATCACATTGAATTTGGTGTATCCACATCTTAGATGATAAAGATGATGGTTGTGGACGCTGATCGTCGGACAAAATCGTGGAGTTTGTAGTTTTTTGACGCCACCTGACGAAATTCCCTCCCAGGGCCTCTTTTTTACATTATTCTCACTCCCACACACACACATATATGAGAATAATGTAGAAAAGAGGCCCTATGAGGCTTTTTTGTTAGGTGCCGTCAAAAAAAATATCCTCCACCATTTTGTCCGACGATCGGCATCCACCATCATCTTTATCATGTAAGATGTGATACACCAAATTTCATGTGATTCCATCACTTTTTCATCGTTGAATTAGCAAATGTAAAAAGTTCTATTGTCAGTAAACAGTTAATTTTGCACCTACTAAATCAACGGTGAAAAAATTATGGTCACATGAAATTTGGTGTTCCAACATCTTAGATGATGACGATGATGGGTGCCGATCGTCGTGAAAAATGGTGGAGGGTGTATTTTTCCGACGCCCCATTTATCACGACGCCATAGGAGGAAATTCCTTGCTATGGCACCTCTCTCTCTCTCTCTCTCTATATATATATATATATATATATATATATATATATATATATATATATGAGTAAAATGCAAATCTTGCCTCTCTCAGTTATACAAGCAACATACATATACATGCTGGTTCCTAACTATTCTAACAGTGAAATATTTGTGATGCCCAACCTCTTAAATAACAGTTACAAAATTGGTTCCGTAGTTTAAATTACCAAACACACTGGATAAGTATATTTGCTTCTTGGAAAAATGCTATGGGAGAAGTGCTGTTCCAGAACTTCTCCACAGGCCCAAGCAACACTAACCACACCCTCAGAATAATAACTTGACTTCTGGATTGATAGCTGTATGTAATTGTGGATAATTTGTCAAGTAAGAAATCTGCAATCAAGTTTTCATTTTTGCTCCTTTTGTATTTAAATATTGTAGCTAGCAAAGTTCTATCATGCAGTATGTACATCCTCTTTTGTTTCTGATGAAGTTTGTTAAATCAATCACTTATTCTGACTTTTGAGTGCAACTTCCTCAGACATAAACTCAAGCTCTATTTCATTGCTTGTATGTATTCAACAGCAGTTTTTCCATATACACCGTGACATAAAGCTCCCTGGGGATAAGGCTAGTTTATTCAGTAGATGACCGCTATGGCTGAACCTTTCATTTATCTGATCTCAACACATAATAGGCCATCCTGGCAGACTTTGCTCTGGAACCATGAAGCTTATCATTCCAATCAAAATAATGTTGCATTTAAGTCTTCTATCAAAACTAGGAATCCATTTAACCCTCTCCATAATACCATCATCATGATACCTAGCTTCATGCATCATTGGGTGTTAGTGATGTTGAATTCTAGTGTCACGCCCTCGAATTCAAACCGTGCCTCCTAGGAACAGTTTCACCTTGAAGGCTTGATTTTTATTATTTTGTATGATATCCCTAAATGTACACCTATCTGTTCCAGGCACATCTCTACAATCTGGCATATTAACTCACCCAGCATTCTCATCTGCCACATGATGATCATTAGTCTCTTGGATGAGGTCGCCATGTAAGGTACTACCCACTGGTTCCACGGTCCTTAGTACACATTTGCTCACAGACTCCAAATTCTTAGCGTGAGGCACTCATTTAGGACACAATTCTCAGTGCACCTATTCAACATTCCTTAGTGCAAGGCACTCATTCAGGACACAAGTCCGGTCTTGAACTTTTCTTGTCACGAATGAGTTTTCTTTCAGATGGTATCCAACTTATGGCAAAGTTGCTTTAATAGTTTGTGCCGTTGTTGGCCATTCATTTCCCTAATAACGGTGGGTAATATCAACCTCTTTCATTAGGAATGCTAATGGATCCCTTGAAAGATCTGACTTTTTTCAAACACCGGAATGGGGGTGGGCCGTTATGGGCTCCCCGAGTCTAGGTCCATCTTAAACTTCTGAAGAGAAGATCAAACCCGGTGTCTGTTCCAAATAACCCGCTTGATCAAGACCAAACCAAGATTGTTGTGCTTGTGTCCTGTTTGGCGAAAGTGAAAGAGAGAACTAAATTATTGTGGACCGGAGCCTACCCTGCATTTAAGCTACTCAGAACAAAACTCAAATGCCTAGCAGATTTTTTTAATAAAAAAACTGTAGATCAAATAGGGGGAAAATCTGATGGTAAATGTTGAGAATGTGGTTAACATAGTCTCACATCGGGAAAATTGTGGAATACATATGGGTATAAGATATAAGATACGATAAGCCTTCACAAGGCTCGAGTCTTTTGGATGGAGTCCCATTATATTAAAAAAGCTTTGGTACATTATTGTGTGTGGTGGGGGAAAAGAAGATGAAGAAGTACCAACTTCGGCGTCGATAGCAGGAACGCGGACAAGACGGGCACTAGGATCCCATGTTTAGCCGAGCATGCACTAAGCGGCTTTAGTGCAAGTGGCAGCGTGTGTGTGGTTTAAAATTGATTTGTTTTGAAAAAAAAGTGGGACTCAAGACAAATCACTCTAAAATGCACAAGCAACCCTAAAACTAAGGTCACCTAGGTCCAGTCTCTAGACCGCTTCTAGACTTCCAAAAGACAAGCCGCAGGATCAATCCTCTACCGTCTCCGTACTACCCTTATAGCCAGGTAAGTGCCAGGTAAGTGGGAAGGAACCACAGTAGTGTGCCTAATTAAAAACCACTAGCCTTTGACACACTTGCCTAGGCACTACAAAAGTAATGCGGATAAACGATAAATTACCCACGACCTTCCTCTGTCCTTATTGAGCACGACAGTCCTTAGAGTCTGGTCTAGATATTTTTTAAATTAATGAAAGGTTGATCTAGATACTCGTTTTGTGATTTGTGGGGCTTAGGAAGGGTGATGAAATCCCCACCTAATCTTGATTTGGTCTTTGCCCCTAAAAGTCCGTATTAAAATATGCAAAACAAAACCAATCACAACTTTTGCAAAAAAGATTTTTTTTGAGCAGCGCTATTTTGCAAAGAATCCTGCAGAAAATAGATTTTATTGGATTTGAGAGGAGAGAGGAGTTGGGAATCTTACCAGAGAAGTGTGAAACCCTAGATCTCCTGTTTCCTCAAGTCCGTGACTCTAGATTGCCTCGCAAAATTCACACACAAATCGTTAAATATGCAATTTGCAGTTTTGTTTTAATAATGATATGAATCATCTTAGAATTCAATACAAATAGTAAGAATAAAAAAATTACGCACGTTTCCCCGGCAACGGCGCCATTTGATTGATACGAAAAAGTGTATGTTTGTAGTTAACCGCAATCAATAACGGTGTCGCACGTAGCTAGACCGAGATGAGTACGGGTCGTCCTCTGGGAAACGTGGAACCTTTTACTTTTACTTTAGATGTGTTGAGAAAGAGAGGAGGAATAAAGAATTTTATAGAATGGTTTCTAGATCTACGTTAAACAAGAATGTAAAATATAGATCTAGATTATTTTAAAGATGTAATTAATATAATAAGAGGGCTTGTAGGGTTCGTTAGGATTTAGTAGTTATGGACGATTAATTAAAAGTTCCCCTTTTTATCCATTAATAGATTTAGAACTAGAACGACGGTGATGCGTGTAGATTAGGGTTTCTGAAGGGAAAAAGAATCCCACTCTTAACCCTTATTTCGACACGGAACTCCGTTCATATCTAGCCTTTACCAAAACAATCAGTAATCTAATCTCTAATCGTGGTCGGAACTAGAAAAGAATTGCTAGCGCGCCCGATTAGTATGTTAATGATTCTTTTGATAAAGTTCCTAAACTTTATAGGACTTAAAAAGGGTTTAGGGATATTCATCATCCATTAGCCTACCCTAATCCTACGAACCCTAACAAGCGGAGAATTACTCGCGCATGTTGGGAGAAGAAGATGAAAAGACAGAGAGGGGAAACATAATGTAAAATGCAAAAGAATTAAATAAAACAACTACCTTTATTAATCAACTTGAACAATCTACACTTTGATTTCTTAGAAAATGATTACAAAGACTAGTTTGCTTCTCGATCTCTTCCAAGGAGGTAGATGAACAATTGATGATTAGCCTGGATGCGTGAGCCGTCTTGGACTTCGTGATCTCTTCGGCTTGATAACTTTTCCAAGAGGCTCTCGGTGCTCTTTTATAGTGCAAAGCCAGAATATTTTAGTTGGAAACTTGGTAAAATTCATCATAGATTTACGGCACAAAATTTTAGCAAACAATCTCTCTATATTGCCGCGGATCCGTGGCCAACAGGGGGGTTTGGCCGCGGTTCCACGGCCAATGGTGAGGATCTCTTCATCAATTTCTTGGGCTTTCTGATTGTGACATTTGGCAATCCTAGGCACCTTTAGAATTCAGAAATCTTCTCTCGGTTGCTTCCAGACTTGGTCTCCAAGTTTTGCTTCTTAATTTGGCAAGTTTTCTTCAACAAATTGATTTGTTTGATAAATTCTGCATAACAACTTGGAAAATTCTGCACAATAATCTCAAATAAGATTTAGTAGACCTAGTTCTACTAGGATTAGGTCAATAATATTTGCATACATTTTTCTACCAAATACTAATTAAAATATATTAACACATGGAAAATGATGTTTTTACACATAAACCCTCATATGTATAATATATTATAATAAAGTCCTTTTTTAATATGAAAATGGTAGGAAAAATGTAATACAAATGTGCAGTTTTATCAACTGAACAAATAATACGAAAAAGTGTATGTAGTTAACCGCAATCAATAACGGTGTCGCACGTAGCTAGACCGAGATGAGTACGGGTCGTCCTCTGGGAAACGTGGAACCTTTTACTTTTACTTTAGATGTGTTGAGAAAGAGAGGAGGAATAAAGAATTTTATAGAATGGTTTCTAGATCTACGTTAAACAAGAATGTAAAATATAGTTCTAGATTATTTTAAAGATGTAATTAATATAATAAGAGGGTTTGTAGGGTTCGTTAGGATTTAGTAGTTATGGACGATTAATTAAAAGTTCCCCTTTTTATCCATTAATAGATTTAGAACTAGAACGACGGTGATGCGTGTAGATTAGGGTTTCTGGAGGGAAAAGGAATCCCACTCTTAACCCTTATTTCGACACGGAACTCCGTTCATATCTAGCCTTTACCAAAACAATCAGTAATCTAATCTCTAATCGTGGTCGGAACTAGAAAAGAATTGCTAGCGCGCCCGATTAGTATGTTAATGATTCTTTTGATAAAGTTCCTAAACTTTATAGGACTTAAAAAGGGTTTAGAGATATTCATCATCCATTAGCCTACCCTAATCCTATGAACCTTAACAAGCGGAGAATTACTCGCGCATGTTGGGAGAAGAAGATGAAAAGACAGAGAGGGGAAACATAATGTAAAATGCAAAAGAATTAAATAAAACTACCTTTATTAATCAACTTGAACAATCTACACTTTGATTCCTTAGAAAATGATTACAAAGACTAGTTTGCTTCTCGATCTCTTCCAAGGAGGTAGATGAACAGTTGATGATCAGCCTGGATGCGTGAGCCGTCTTGGACTTTGTGATCTCTTCGGCTTGATAACTTTTCCAAGAGGCTCTCGGTGCTCTTTTATAGTGCAAAGCCAGAATATTTTAGTTGGAAACTTGGTAAAATTCATCATAGATTTACGGCACAATTTTAGCAAACAATCTCTCTATATTGCCGTGGATCCGCGGCCAACAGGGGGGTTTGGCCGCGGTTCCGCGGCCAATGGTGAGGATCTCTTCATCAATTTTCTTGGGCTTTCTGATTGTGACATTTGGCAATCCTAGGCACCTTTAGAAATTAGAAATCTTCTCTCGGTTGCTTCCAGACTTGGTCTCCAAGTTTTGCTTCTTAATTTGGCAAGTTTTCTTCAACAAATTGATTTGTTTGATAAATTCTGAATAACAACTTGGAAAATTCTGCACAATAATCTCAAATAAGATTTAGTAGACCTAGTTCTACTAGGATTATGTCAATAATATTTGCATACATTTTTCTACCAAATACTAATTAAAATATATTAACACATGGAAAATGGTGTTTTTACACATAAACCCTCATATGTATAATATATTATAATAAAGTCCTTTTTTAATATGAAAATGGTAGGAAAAATGTAATACAAATGTGCAGTTTTATCAACTGAACAAATACCCCCAAACTTATCTTTGATCGTCCCGAGCAAACTAGTTTATTCAAGAGGAGAAAAGGAAAGGAGAAAACTAAGCACATTTTCGTAGGCAGACACGATTGCACTGAGCACGTGCAACAAGCAGTTAAACCTCTAGGAGTCCCTAGTAGGAGGAGTGTTGTCTCCTGAGGGTTTTCAGCGGATTACACCCACAAAATCCAATAACAAAAGAGAGATGGTGAAATTTACATATAAAGATAAGAACCATAAAAGAAAGACTTTGAAAAGAAGAGTTTCCAACTACACTAGCTTTTCAGTTGTTATGAGCCCTATCTTAATAGTCATGAAAAGATGTTAGAACTCACATCATCCCTCAATAAAACATCGTCTTTATTCTTCATTCCTATCTTTCATCCAAACATCGATCATATAATCCTACGTGTGTGTAAAGAACATCCCTACACTCGGAGAATTCAATTCAAGCTATCATACTCTTGTCCATCTACCTTAGTACTTTTTAATTTGATGAATATTAAGATTTGCTCACACATTTTCATGCCACCGTTAATACTTCTTGAGGTACTAACCGACCGATTACTCATGTGCTTGCCGATTCGGTGATAATATTTTTCTCGTCTTGCACCACCTAAGGCTTAGCAGTGACTCCCAGACCAGTTGGTCTTAGGGCACTAGGTGAAGAGGCACCCTCGCTATATTTTTTTATTGCTGCCTTGGTGATACAAAACCAGTGTTCATTTTTTTTCTTTTCACCATTTTTATATTTTCTTCATTTTTTTTTCTTTTTTTTATTTCCTTCATACTTTGGCTTTTAGACAAGAGCATTTCAAGGTATCCTCTACTATCCCGAGTTTCAAGACGTGTGTAAGTGCATATAGTAGGGTATCAACATTCAAATGTTTGGCTTCCAGAATAGAAACTATTTTTCAGACTTATTTTTATTCTCAGATTAGTGATTTCCTTCATCTTACTAACCCTTGGGACAACAGCTCATAACTACTTATTACTAGTTCGTCTAAGAAAACTTCTAATTTTCTTGGTTTTCTTAAACTATTCCTATTTTTTGGATGTAATTTTTTTACTTTCTATTCTTTTATTATAAAAGAAAATTTTTTTTTTGAAATTTTTTGAAAATGTTGTGCTTATGCAAAATATGATGCAAATTGATGTGTAAATAAGCACAAACCTCCCCAAACCTGTTTACAGCAGTATCCTCACTGATGTCATCCGTTAAGCTCAAAAACCTGTAGACTTGGGAGGAAATTATTAATGGGGGCAAGAATATATGAAAGTGAAAATCCTCCCCCAAACTTATTTTTGGCTCACAATGTTGTAAAAATCATTTTCTTTCAAGAGCCAAAATATACCCCCTCTCGAACATGAGTTAAATAATTTTAATCTTTTAAAATCACATGAGGGGGTCAAGATTATTGGTCAATGCCAAGCTTTGCAAAGACCGAAGGTCAACACCAACCATTCAAAAATTTTATCGATGAAGCACCAAGGTTGGTGGAAGAACATGTCACCTTTCGACGTGAAGAAGTGGGGAGGTGATAGTGGAAGAACATGTCACCTTTCGACGTGAAGAAGTGGGGAGGTGATAAGAGGTGTGATGGAAAAGGATTGCGTCTCAATTTGGAGAGACGACACAGTGATAGTGATGATGGATTACTCACATTATCATGATTGTCCAAAAGAAGGGGTGGTGGTCCAATTTCTTCATCTTGGAGTTGATTCATCTTAACGCCCGTGTCTTGTAAAAATGCGAGTTCATCAGCGAAAATTTCCTCAAAACTTTCGTCGATACCCCGAAGAATAATGTCATCAGAAAAAATGGGGTGATCGTCCGACTCTATAAAAAGTTTCTCATCAGTGTTAGATGTTGACCCGGACAACTCGGTGGAAGAGTCCGTGTCAAATAACGACATATGAAAAGAGTCAGAATTATGAGGTTGATCAAATTCGCTGCTGTCGACATCCATTAATTCGACAGAACACACATGAGCATAGGGTTCGGAGGGTTCACTTCCCAACTTGTAAATGTTAAGCTCAATTGACTTCTTTCCAAAGGATATGGTCATAGAGCCGTTTCTATAATTGATTACTGCGTTGGAAGTGGCCAAAAAGGGTCGACCGAGTATCACTGGGATTTGATTGCGTGGGTTTGCCACAGGTTGTGTATCTATAACGATAAAGTCCACAGGGAATATGAATTCCCCGACTTTGATTAACACATCCTCTAGCCCACCCCTAGGTTGGGTGATAGATCGATCGGCCATCTGAAGAGTGCAATGCGCAGGTTTTAACTCTCCGATCTCTAATTGCTCATAAACAGAATACGGAAGCAAATTAACACTAGTACCTAAATCGAGTAGAGCACGATCGATATTTTTACCCCCAATAGAAATTGAAATTGTAGGACTTCTGGGGTCCTTTCGTTTCTTGGGTAGTTGTTGTGTAAAAGCTGTGCTCACATTACTCGCAAGAAAAACTTTTTTAGGTACTTGAACTTTTCTCTTCCTAGTGCACAATTCCTTTAGGATTTTCGCATATGACGGAACTTGTTGAATAACATCTAGGAGAGGAATGTTTATGTTAACTTGCTTAAAAATTTCCACAATCTTCTCCATTTGTGGACTTGGTCTGTTGCCCCTTAACCTGTTTGGATAAGGTGCTTTATCAATAAGGGTTTGGTCCAACATTGGAGAGGAGATTGTGGGGACGGATTCGATCCCAAAACTGGAGTGGGAATCGTCTTAGATAGATTTGGCGAAATGGGCGAAGGGTTCGAGCCTTGGGGAAAACGGAGAATAGGCTCGGGTGAAGGTGGAAGACTAGACGAATTAAGGGAAGAAGAAGAAGAAGGGGTATCATTGGTGTCACTATCATCACACTGCTCACCTACTCGGTTATTCAACACTTTTCCCGATCTCAACGTGGTAACAACACTCACATTATAATTTTGTGAGTGGCCAGGATTAGGTATGGGTTGAGATGGGAGTTTCCCTTTCTCTCGCGCACTCATTGCGGCGTTTAACTGTGCGATTTGATTTTCTATTGATTTAATACTCTCACCATGGGAGGCGGAGTTTTTCGTTAAGGTATCAATAGAAGACCTCATCTCAGCCGAAAATTGCATGGATTGTTTCATGAACATATCCAAAGTTTGTGCGAGTGAAGAGTTATCAGTACCGGCCATTTATGGTGTAGAAGTGTTGGCCGGATTTTGGAAATTCTGTGACTGAAAGGGGGGCTGATTCTGTGGTTGTGGTTGCTGTGGAGGAGGTCTTTGATAATTGCTTTGTTGGTTTTGATTCCAAGCAAAGTTAGGACGATTCCTCCATCCTTGATTGTATGTGGAAGAATAAGGGTCGTTTCTATGTCGCTGCTGAAAAGAAGCATTAGCTTGAAACAATGCATTCATAGGACATTCTTCCGTTAAGTGTGAAGGATCCGAACAGCAACCACAGACGGTCTTAGGAAGCGTAACCTGATTTAAGCAGAATGACGAGAATTTGTTCTCAATAGCGTCGAGTTTCTTCTGTATCGCTGCCATTTCGGCTTTTACTGTGATAGCAACATCGAGCTGGTGAATACCTCCCTTAGTTCAAGGTGGTCTTACGCTTTCCCACTGTAACGTGTGTTCAGCAAGGTCTTCCAGATATTTCCATGCTTCACCGTCATCTTTAGACATGAAATTGCATTGACACATTGTTTCAAGCATCTGCTTTGTCGCTGGATTAATGCCCTCATATATAATCTGACATAAATCCCATCTTTGTATTCCGTGATGGGGGCAATGGACAAGCAGATCTTTAAAACGTTCAAAGCACTTCCAAAATGGTTCATTGGGAAGCTGGGTGAACTGGTTGATCTCGCTCCTAATATGGGCAGTCTTATGATTTGGGTAAAACTTCTTAAGAAATGCTATGACGAATTCGTCCCAATTAGTGATAGAGTGTGCGGCAGTATTGTAAAGCCATTTTTCTGCCGAGTCGCACAGTGTGAATGGGAGAAGACGTAAGCGCATAGCATCTAAAGTCAATTATGAAGTACCCATCATTGCGCATACGTTTTCGAATTTGGTGATGAAAACGTACGCGTCTTCCGACTCAAGCCCGTGAAATTTGGGCAGCAGGTTGATGTAGTGGGGTTTAATTTCGAAATTATCCCCGTTAGGTGGTGGAAGAGATAGACAAGTGGGAAGAGGACCACGGATATGATAGCATCTCTCTTGGAGAGAAATGCGCGGTGGATTCTGCGCACCTTCGGGCGGTGGCAGCGTGGTGTTATAATTTGATGGAGTGCCGTCCATCACGGTGTGCTGTGGGTCTAAACCGAGTTTTACAGTAGAGATATCAGGACAACTTATTTTCTAGAAGATTCTTATTTTATTTTATAAATTTATTGTAATTTTAATGCTGTAGCTTGCAGACTATAATGCTACATGCAATATTAGTAAAGAACATCTCAAATGCAACATACTAGTAAAGAGCATCTCAGCTTTACAGCAGGTAGGATATAGGTCCCAAGAGCCAAGTACACACTATGTGGGCCTCTGCCCATTAGCACTCAATTAAATGACTTGGATTTTTGAAATTTTGGTCTGTGGGAGGAGGAATAGGAATTTTGATGCTTTAATTGATGAAGGATTTTCTTATTATCACACAAGACTATTAAAAATAGCTTTTAGTTGGCACTATCTTTGTTTTTCCTCGTCTCCTATCTTCTCGTATCTGATATTATATCGGACGTGATACGATCATACAATCATGTATGGCATTCCCAATTCTAACTATGAACGTAGTTATCAAAGCTATGGCTTTTTTATTCATAAAATTTATTACCTTATCTTTGTTAGAATATGTCAACTTGTATTAAAAACAAATTTTTTAGCCTAGATGTTTTGTTCCCTCCTTAACTTATTGTATGTCAAGCTTCGTAAATGCCCACAATTTTGTATTTCCTTGATTATGTCTGTAGGAATATATTATAGCTATAATGTGTAGGGTTAATTGATTATAACAATCTTCATTTATATCTCATCTCGCATGATCGCATTTATAACCCCCTCTCAACCATAGTACCATGCGCCCCTGAGAATCTGAGAAGATTTGTCCGCCCAATTAATTTGCACACCGAGACTAACCCAAGGAGTCTAGATTGCTTCAAGTCAATTCCGGGGTCATGAGTGCTGGGTGAGGTGAGGTATTGATGAAGGACCACATGCAGCTAGCCCTAATTTATGTGTATAAATAAATACATACATGTAAGCATTTTTTTGCATGAAGTATCTTAATCGATTTTCTCATCCTTGATATTTCCAGAAAAGAAGGTAGATGAGTTGCCAAACAAGACTGGCTGTTCTTGCACTATACTGTAACTTATTCAAAGCTTTCGATCCTGCTGCCTGCAGCATCTCAAAGCTAGGTGGAAAAACTGAAGAAATTGGTGTTCAGCAGAAAGCTCGCCCATCATTATATGTGAAATAGTCGCAACGTAGTCCCTTTGCGTCTTTATTTCGATTCTCTTCTCTTTTTTGCCAGTAAATGTCGTGTAATGTGTGTGTGGCGTTTGTGTTGCACTTGAATAGACCAACCGTATAGATTTGTGTTTCTCATCATTATTCATTTTTCCCTGAGTCATTTAAATGTTCTGTTTTGTGTCAAAGGTATGTGGAAATATCCTTTGTCATAGTAAAATCTTGTGTCGATGCTTTATATGAACAATTGGTGCATATACATGATATATAAACAAGTGATGAATATTCCTGTTATGTATGGTTGTGTACCAAAACATATATTTTCCTATGAAATGCTTCTTCTCTGTATGTACACCCAAGAAATAACCAGCCGGCATCTTATTCCATCCTGTATCCGTTTCTCTCAGGTAGAGAGACATGGAATATAGTTGACATTCGTTTGATGATGTTTTATTACCCCAAAAGACAACAAGAATAGCATCATGGTTAGATAATTCCTTTTGAACCGTCTTTTTTTTTTATCTCGAGGAACTGTACAGATCGATAACACTAATGCCTTTGATTCATCATTTTTCCTTTTTATTCCCTCAAGCAGCCCTTTGGACGAACTGGTGATCTCTACAAAGAGTTAGGCTTAATCGGTTTTTCATTTTCCTTTTGGTCATATAGAATGTGCATCCCTTCTCTCGTTGCCATGATGATGTCCCCCACCGTCAATTTTTCAATAAGAAAATAATAAGAACAGGATATCAGTCAATTAAATACTTCTATTGTACCAACCTCTGCGGGACCCAACTGTCATTCACAGTAAGGGTCCATCGGAAGCAGGTTCTTACATATCTCAAACTTTGGAAGTTAAATACACGAATTTATATCATTTGATACCCATAATTAACTATACTCACAAGTCACAAATTAACCATAACGTAATATTTGTCCGAACCACGAACCACGAATAGCCATCTAATTGCTCGTCACCAGCCACGTCAGCACCTCCATGCTGAGGCCGCAATGATGGGCCTATCTTGCCAACCCAGCAACAAGCAACCGTTGTCTTCACTAAGCCTATACCCATCACATGAGTAAAGACCCAACAAGATATTGGATTGAGTTATTGCATTTTGGCTCAATGGAACTCCTTTGAATCCTTTGGCTTCCATTGCCTTCCTCCACCTCTCTAACCTCTCGTGCCGCTCCATGCGGTCGGGTCCTTCGCATGCCACGATATTCCGGATTTCGGGTAGGAAAATGTACTGCTCGACTTTGGCACGGGCAGGCGAGTCCAGCGGAAACGTAGCATCTAGAGAGTCGAAAATGGCTGAGTAGTAATGCAGGGCTTCGAGGAAACGGGGTAGAAAGTGAGGTCCGTTGTGGCTTGCCTCTTGCTCCACGAGTGTGACGATGTTTGGTGCTTGGTCTCGGATCATTGCTAAAAGATTACCTGTTTGACGGAAAGCAGATTTGGATTAGTATTTATATAACCTAAGAATTTGCTTATCTCTTGATTAAATAGAGGGATTGGTTCTCTAAGGACACATGCACTACCTATGTGGATACCAGAGACACGGTGGAGCCTGTTCACCGAGTTGACTGCCAACGCTTCTCCAACCCTCCTATGCAGCATATGCGGACGGAGCTCCTCAAGGCGGTCAGCCACCGCCGGATGGAACTCAAACGGGACCCGCAGCGAATGCGCCAGCTCAGCAAGGTGCCTTCCCGTCTCCCTCACAAGCTCTGCCGGGTACCCCACTCCTGTAATCCTCAGACAAGGTGGGCCCCCCGGCCGTGCCGCCAGTGCCTGCAAAAACGCAGGCCACTGATACCCTTGCAGAATATCAAGATCGATGACATGAACACGATCCTCGGTCTCAAAGGCTTCGAAGATTGCCTGGTTGGCAGTGAAGTGGGAGAATTTTATGTAAGGGCAGGCTTGGTAGAGGATTGAATAGATTTTAAGGGTGTCGAGGGAGGGGGAGCAGAACGCCGGGGATGGGAGGGGATGGGAGAGGCGGGAGGAGAGGGCGTCGGCAAAGCAGGAGGCGACACGCTGCATGGAGTCGCCGAGGGGGGAGACTATACGGTTGAGGTGGTGGAGGAAGCGACGGGCTGAGATGTAGTCATCTTTGGCGACGGATTCGGCGCAGGCCAGGAGGAGGTGGACGAGGTGGAGGCCACTGTCTTGTTCCTGCAGATTCAAGTTGCAATATAAGAAGATAGTTAGAATTTAGGGTTTAGTCCTACGTATACAGACGAAGAGAAAGCAATATACATAATATATACTACATGAATGACAACTGTCATTTTTTGACTCTTTTTCTACAAGCGAGTGTTTTCGTAATATACAATAGAATTATGTCATATTCCAGTTTGTACTTATGATATGCCGAGTCCGAGTCTTTTTTAAACGAATTTCTACCGGAGAGTCTGGTTCTATTTGACACGTCTCTTGGACTGTGATAACAGTTAAGGTCTAATGGTTTTGCAGCATCTTGGATGGTAGATTCAGCTACTAGACTCTCTAGGTCATACGGTATATGAGCGTGTGTGTGTGGGTGAAATCTTGCATGCATGCATGTCGAAAAGTTAAGACACACACAGGCATATAGGAAACTATTTGACACGTCTCTTGGACTGTCGATTATTGGTTTCCATGGATGTTAGAATATTTAATTATCGTAAGTAATTTATGTAAGAAAAGGACTTAGAAAAATCAATATATTTGAAGTCAATTTCAGAATTTTCTTTTATTTAATACATAACATAGCAAGCCGACAAATTTCCAGCTTCCAAATATAGAAATGACTCTACAGAGATATTATATTCAGGTACGTATATGGTGAATATGTTATATGTTAATAGTTTAAGGTGGGTACAGAGTCAAAAATGACTCAAAATGACATCAAGTCAAATTCTTAATTTCTTTTTTATTGACTAATTGATTACTCTTAAACTACCTTGATTCATTGTACATATTTTGCGGTTATATAGCATAATCCCTGCAGGCAAACAAAGGTTTTACCCATGTTCTTATTGATCTTTTGCACATGCCATGCATGCATGTATTTAATTACGGTAGACATTATTAAAAAAATCTTTTAATGGAGATTTTTAGAGATTTGAATGGGTAGAAATATAGTAAAGCTATATGCTGTTAGAGGAGACCATAAGGATCAAGGGAGGTTGCATAAGATAAAAACCGACCCTATTATAACGCCAAATGCTAAGATTAATGTACACACCATATAACTGCAAAAATAATCATATATATTTTCAAAGTATAAGCTATCACGATTAGTAAAGATTATTTAATATTCTAGCAATGATACAAATCCTATTTAATAATAGAAATATAAGGTCCAGCAAGTATAAAAACGTCAGAGTACTACTTTACCTATCTGGCTGGAAATCCTATCAAAATCCATTCAGAACATAAAATTGTGGGAGCTACAACATCTAGATACTGGTGCTAAACAAGTGGGTTTATGATGTTTATCTCTTCGATAGATTGTGATAAGATTTTAGTCCGGTAGGTTAAGCATTTCTTTTAATACGTTAACATATCATCTTGAATTCATATCGTTTCCTACCCAACAAGCAAACATCATGAGATTATGATGTGAGCCCCATCTTTATATCTTTTGGATGAGAGGTATGAATTCGAAAATGGATAGTAAAATATTGTTCTATACGTATATCATGCACGTGCATGCATGCCATGAGATTGCAATTTTCTCACCTGTTCATTTTGATCCTCACAACCTACAGGCCCCATCAAGCCATGATAAGAAGTCCCATCCCCAACCTCACACTTGCTCACACCCCCAACTCCCATCATCCCATACCCATGGTCCCCATCATCATGATGCTCACCACCACCATTACTCATTTGCACCCCCACACCAATACTACCATCCCCATACTTGTTCATGTCCATGCTTGGCATCGACATGCACTCCAACAACGTCGCTGTCATCCCCCCGACCACCGCCGCATCGAAAACCTCCGGCGGGCATTCATCCTTTAAGTTTGAGTACAACCCATAATCATCCAACAATGCATCTATTTCACCTTGAACCCCGTATTGTGTTGAAGTAGAAGTAGAAGTATAGGCACTTGACATGTTGAAAACCTTGTGAAGAGGGCTTTGTGATTTCCCTTTAATGCTATTACAAGCTTGGGTTGTGGTAGAAGCACTAGTAGTGATGTTATTTCCATAGTTTTGCAATCCATGAACATAACCATAGTTGTGAGTGTACATAGAAGCGCTCATGTTACTCATGCCTGTCCTCTTTGGTGATGCCACCATGTATTCTCTCTTTGGAGATGCTACCATGTATTCTCTCTTGGGTGAAGATACCATGTATTCTCTTTTAGGCGAAGAGATCATGTAGTCTCTTCTAGGAGAAGAGATCATGTAGTCCCTTCTTGGGGAGGAGATCAACATGAAGTCAGTCGACGAGTCGATGTGATCGGAGAAGAGGGAGTCCCATATCGAGTTGTCGGGGGATTGGACTTCCCCATCAAGCTCCGCATCGAATTTTAGGCTTTGGAGTAGGGTGGGGTTGTTGTTGAGTTCGAGGTCCGATGAGGTGAGTACATTGGATTCGGAGACGGATGTTGTGGGTGAAGGAGGATGGAGGTGCTTGGAGGAGGATGAAGTCTCAATACTCTTCAAGCTCCCACATAAAGAAGTTACCATGCTGTGTTTTTGCTTAGAAGTTTGAGGGGGGTCACTAGCTTGTGATAGGAGGGCCCCTAGACTAAGGGTTTCATTCTCATTGCACCTTCCCATTTTGTGTTGGATGCAGTAGTGTGTGTGTGTGTGAGAGAGAGAGCGAGAGAGGGAGGGAGGGAGGGATTCACAAAGGAAAGCTAAGCATAGGATTAGCCTGAGGCTTGTGGTGTTGGTGCAACTTAACTTATAATCAAATTGAAAAGGGTAGGGATTTTTACTAAAAAGGCCCCTCATACTTCACTAATCACTAAAATGTCCCTTCATATTTCATATTTACTTAAAAGTCCTTCCATACATTTAAATTGCACTAAAAAGCGCCCGACATGCCAAAAAGAGAATTTATTTGGCATCTTCTAATACTCCGTTAAGGGTACCAGTAAGTATCTGGTTTAGGTTTTAAAACCTTCAAAACTCCTATTCTTTTTTCCAAAGTTCCTAAATTTTCCTCCACAATGGTTTTAGGAGTAGGATTTCGATCAAAGATCTCTCAAATTGATTATGAAAACTGGTTCATCTTTCTCAATTTTCTTCAGCAACAAGTTTGTGGGGGTACCGTTGTCTCTTCAATTACAAGTTTCGAGTTCGTGGACAAGCACATTCAAAAGGAGAATGATTCCTTACTTGAGATAAATCCCAATTTTTAACTAAGCGTAAGCATGCGAGTTATTTTTATGAGAGAAAGACCTATCTAACAACTCAAACACAAGTTTCAGTTCCATTTTGCGAACGGGACGTTAACTTTTGATGGAAAACCAGTGGGGTTTTTTCTTTAGTGCAATTTAAATGTATTTGAGGTTTTTAAGTAAATACGAAGTGTGGAGGGGCTGTTTAGTAATTTCCGAAAAATGAGCGGTCCTTTTAGTGAAAGGCCCAAAAGAAAAATGTGTATGGCAAAGGGAGGAGGAGAGAAATAAAACTCAAGAGAGAGGAACAAAGAGAGTGATTTCTACAGGAAAAGATCCTCGTGTCTCATTGGCCAACACACTCTAGGGAATAATCTAGTGAGGAGAGGATTTCATGACAAAGACCCAAACCCTTCACCTCATTCATTTGGAGCTTCCCGCTCCTCACTAGCTCCCAAAATCTCCATGTTCTTCCAAAGCATTCCCTTTGTCTTCTTTTACAAGTTTGCATGGGGCTCCACATGCAAGTGGGCCCCACCAAGCAGGCCGGCCCAAGAATAGGTTGACAAGGGAGCTTTGGGATTATATATATTCAATATAATATACTTTTATGTGATTATGTTAAGCTAAGCTAATTATAATTGGGAGGTTATTGGTCGTTTGATGGTTAAAAAATTGTGGGTTTGTAAATGGTGTCTTTAGTAGCGTCGATGGAGCCGCCTAGCTCTTTGGATTTGCCAAAGGGATGAAGCGTTTGTATTTGTCCCAAGCAATGGCCTTTGTATTAGGTACCTTATAATGACTAGTTGTGCCAAAGTTTATACTAATGTAGTTCTTAATTATAGATGATATGTTTTTTATGGCATTATAAATGGTTTCATACAATAGATTTTAGGATAAATTAAACCCTCCAGGCAAGTGTCCCGACAAAAGACCCGTGGCCTCAAACTCAAACGGTTGTCAAAAATCTTTTGAAAAAGTTTTCAGTTATGAAAAAAAACCCTTGTTGTGGTATTTGTACAGTTGCCTGATATATCCAATTTTTATATGATATATATAGATGCAGCTGCTTGTGATTATATGCAGTTGTCGGTGATTTATATGAGCTAATTAGATATAACATGCAACTATGCAGATACTGCAGAATTTTTTTAAGGGTTTTTTGACAACCGCTTTATGGTCAGGGCTTTTTGTCAGCGAGAAAACCTGTCCCGGGGATTTTTGCAATTTTAATTAAGAAATTTTCTAATTATATAGTTTCAATAAACAAATGGACATTCAAATTTGTGAAGCTAGTTTTTGGTTATAGAAAGTATCTCTCTCAATTGCCATCAAACCTTGTAGCTTTAGTGTGGTAGTAAGAACACCTAGAGAATAAATTTCTTAATTATTTTTTATTTTTTATTTTATTTTTTAACATTTACATTTTATAGTCCAATGAGTTGCTAACCAATTTTGTTACATGCATGGTTGTTAACTAACAAGGTCCGCAGAATGAGTTTTTTATACATTCATCTCATTGTTTCCAACTACAAATAATGCTTGGTTTGATAGCAACCAGCAAGGCAAGCATTATCATCTCATTGTATATAAAATTGGTTTGAGTCTGATTAAGTTATGAATTGATTATTGTATATAATTGTATATTGTTGGCTTCAAACTTTATATTGCCAATGCTAAGATACATTAACAAGATATATTATTGGAAATTAATTAGAGAGCTGACTTTTGTATTCAAAGTGTATATTATATTAGACAATTAATATATGATGCTTAGATAGTGATGGAGGTTTGGATCTCCTCCGTCGATCTGTCGCAAGCGTTGGTGAACGGCTGAGATTGAAGTTGAGGGTGGCCTTCTTGAGCGTGTGGATCTTAGTGGGCTTATTATGAGGTGAAGCCGAGCAATCTGCAAAAGAAGTCCCAGGGTAGTTGTACCACCGTGGACCCTCCGACGATTAAGTTAGCCGAGGAATTTGGGCAGAGTAGCGGCTTATTGGAATAAAATTGCGTTCCCTGAATCGTCTGAGAGAGGGGATTTTATAGTGGTCGCTTGGAGCGAGCTGGCGCGAGATCTTCGCCGTCGGTTACGCCCCAAACGTTACGCCTGCGTGAATGACGGGATCCCCCATTAATGACGAGATATGCTCGTTAATGGGGGGATACGACGGCATGGAACGCGGGATTTTGGGTGGCGGATATCTTGCCTCTGGCGAGATACGCGGAGTCGTGGCGGAGGCGTTTGGGCTTAGCTCGGCGGGAGGCTCGGAGGCGAGCGGGAGGCCAAGGAAGATCGGTTCTATGATAGCGTGGAGGCGAGCAGGGAGGGTTGAGGAAGCTTAGAGTGTAGGAGGGCTCGGAGGCGAGCTGATGGTTATTTGTAAGGCGAGCATAGGAGTGTTTAGGGATCCATCGAAGGTCGGGTAATGCCTCGGGACGATAGCCTGGGAGACGCCTCCAATGTATGGTGCTTACCCTGTTTCCGTGAGTCCCGGGACACGTCATCTGTCAGGTGTCATGATCCGGGAAGTTCCCACTTATGAGTATTGTCATTGGCCCCCCACTCTCGTCCCAACCTATTTATGGGTCGGGTTGAGAGTGGTCCGGACCGGTTTCCTGGGCTCAGCCGTTTGTCAAGAATTTGTCAGCGCGGATTTCCGAGGCGACTCGGCATAGGACGGTTGCGTCGTTCAAATCTTTGAGCCCGCCTGTCGTATCCCGGGCGCTTGGATCTCTGCGCGTATCTTGGATGACGTCAGCGGATCAGGGGAAATGATCGTGTATTTAAAAGAGGAGCGCTGATTTGCTTGCACGTCTGTTGAGACGCAGGCCGCGCGTCCGATGCGGATTAGCGAACGTGACAGGCTGTCGTTGTCGCCTGCGTCCGAAAGGACATCTCCAATGGCCGTTCGACACGTGGGGCTTCAACGGCTGGTGTTTATCTCAGAAAACTGCATTTTAATACCGCTTATTCATTATCTATTTTGTTACATATTGGTGCTATTAACCAGTGTCTGCTCAGTAATTACAGTTTACAGGTGTTCGTGATTAAATAACTGGAAACAAACTTAATATCACAGATATAACATTTGGGAGTTGACACTGCGATCTGAACAGAGAACTGACCGATATCCATAGGACTCTTTTGCAATAAACTAGTGTGCACACAATTTTTGGTCCAACACAATACATATGTGACACTAGATCATGATGGGGGCTGCCTTGGCACAAAAAGAACATGTTTGGGTGTGATGTGCATTAAATGAGCATTGAATGCTAGAGATTATGATGTGATTTGAAGAATATAATTTCCCTCCAAATCTCTGAAGATAAACCAGATTAATTTTGGCAATGCAAACAGGATCAGAGTGACGTTGGAGTTGACAAAAACCCACACAACCAATACGAGCCCATGTGCTCGGATTTTGGCCGAGCACACACCCCTGAAAACCGAGCTCGCCGGCCCCTTTTGCCCAATGCGCCCCATTTTTCTGCTGTTCCTCTCTTGCTACCACGTCATTTGTTTTTATTGTTTGTTTAATCTTTTTTGGAGCCTATAAATACCAGGCCAGTGGGCAAGTTAGAGGGCACTACTTCTTTTGTGAGAGAAAAGATTGTGAGATTGTAACTAGTGATCTTAGTGTGAATTCCTTGCCTTTTTCTGATCTTGCAACCTCTTTTTAAGCTTGCAAGATTAGATTTTGGTATTTAAATTCACTTGTTTTGTATTTGGAACCATTTGTAATCAAGCTTCATTTATATAAGTTGTTTCTTGTATATCTTCTCTTTTTGCTCTTTTCTTTTTATTGTCACTTCAATTTATGATGTGTGAGTAGTTGTTCTTGGGCTATGGTGAGGTAGGTTGTGGAATGACTTTACTTCCAACCTCTCCCTTTTGATTCTTACAATTAACATTTCTTTTCTTAATTATGCAATTTTATTATGTTTTGCTTGATAGGATATATCGTTTTCAATGGTTGCAAATCAACCTATAACATATATCCTATTTCTTCTTTACATTTTATTGTTGCTCTATTATGAATTGAAATTGAGATGAAAATGGAATTATGTTAAGTGTCGCAATTAGCTAGATAGGATATATAACACACATGCATATATTCTATACTTGCTAACTTCACTTAACTAACTCTATATTCATTTCATTCTCAAACTCTATTTTTTAGTTTCTATTTAACTTAACTTTGATATAGTATTCTAACCTGGCACATATTCGGGTAAATGCGGCATGCTTTCGCAATTCAAAATGGAAACTAAAAGATATGAGCCTTGAATAAAAAAGGAGAGTTGGGGGTAAAAGTCGTATTTCACTAATACTAAAACTTAGCCTAAGTTTTCCCTGAAACCCTTCTTTAAAATTCTTGTAATTTGTGACAAACTCATCTTCCAACCTTTTGCTTATAACTCAAATTGATGTCGTGATATCCACTTCTTGTGGTTCGACCCGTACTTGCAGGCTTGCTTCAACGCACCGTGCACTTGCGGTATTTTAAAACTCGAGACTTACCTCGTGCACCTTTTTCACTAACGAAACCGACATATCTTAATAACAACAAAACTCGACAAAAGAACGATACCGTGAGAATCGAACAAGTTTTTGGCGCCGTTACCGGGGAGTGGCAACATCACTAAGCTTTTTTAGTTATCTTTATAGATAAACTTCAGAAAAACCAAAACCAAAACAAATATTTTTTTTCTTTCACCTTGTATATCTGTTTTACATTTTTCTCTCTGTTTTGTCAACCTGCTATCATTCTGTCATTAATTAAAAAAATCAAGTAATACCAACAGAACAAATAACTAGCCTAGAGAACCCACCAAAAATACTAGCACCTAACTCCTTAAAGTGACCAGCCACATCCTTAAAAATTCCAAGCTCGCCGGCCCCTTGAGGGAGTTTTTGAAAATTTCTTGTGGTGGTGTCTCCAGTGCACTGTTATAATTCTATTGGTATTGTTTGAATTTTATAATTTTTAGTGTGCAGGGATTTGGCCACATATATCGCTTTTCGTACTAAAATCGCCGTTTTTGCGATATTTTCAGATTCGAGAAATTTGCGAATAGTGATTGTGCAAAGGAAGGGGTGTGCTCAAAGCCAAGGTGATAACGAAATATAGTGCCAAAGATCCGGGTAGATTGCCCTGCGCAGGCAAACCTTTCAACCCAAACGGATTCAATTCAACGGGGGTTTCTTAACTCAAAAAAAATCCAACGGTACGTATTCCTTAAACACTTTCTTCTCAAATCCCGACGTGTCCACTACTCTATCTTTGCAGGATTCTTTGCAAGCACATTGTCAAAGGCCAAGAAGAACTAACCCGTATTTTTTTGCAGCGCCGCATTTGAACATAACATAAAAAATGATTGTTTGATATTTTGAACAACTTTTTCATTGTATTGCGCATTGCATAACTTTAATACGGACTTAAGGGAAAAAGAACCCCAACAAGATACGGTAAGGGATTTTATCACCCTTCTCTGTGGCCCACAAACCACAAAGAACGAGCATTTTCACACCCCTATTAATTTTAAAAGAAATTAGACTTTCAACCTTTAAGGACGCCGCGCTCAATAGGGAAAGTAAAGTGTATTTCGAAACCCGTCCATCGGTACTGTTAGTGTATATGCCCTAGAGGCCATTACTGTATCATACTAGTATGTATATTACTTGATGGAAGCTTGGGATATTCACAGTTGTATATACAATCTTGCTCGAAATGGTAGTATACTACTTGGTTTGTCTCTGCTTTAATGTGTACATGTGTTTCTTTTATTATATCACCTATACGCATTAGTGGAGCCCTTAGGATCATTTGCTTGATTACCAGCGTTGTGATGGCAGTCACACTCGTGGGGGCTGGGTAATCCACAAGCATATCCTTATTTACACATCCCTGGTCGAGGGATTATCGAGACAGGGCATCGATACTCCGGAGTAGACTAGCGTATGCGCTTCTCATCCCAGCACGGGAGACGGCCTGTCCCACAGCCGTCAGTACGTCGTACTTGAGATAGTATGCGGGTGCTCGTTGGGTTACGAGTACACTGGACAGGACTCGTCGGGAACTGTTGGTTGGTATTATACCTATCGTCAGTTATCAGTTCCCAGGTGATATGAGTACAGCTTAGTCCGCTGACTTGACACTGTCACCTCGCCTCGAGTGTGTTCCCACTGTACTTTGATTACTACCCTACCACGGCTCAAAGGAGTCGTGCAAACAGGTAGTAGTTGGGTGCAGTCCCAAAGCACTTGGAGGCAGTGACGGTTAGACAGGATTCGTCTCTCCCGGTATTGGGGGTTGACATCGCGCTGTGTCCAGGAGAGCCATTACACAAGTAGTCCCTGGCCAGGGCAAGCGAGATATACTGGTAGGTTTCCAGTGTTATCTCAGGGTGTTCTGGGCTACACTCCGACATGACTTGTACCGCTATTAGGGGACTGACGTTTACCGCCCCTCTAGGCCTGCCATGCGATGTATCAGACGAACAGACTGGACTGTACGGAGACTGTCACATTCAGGCTCAGTAGGAGTTCAGATGGGTTCACCTCGTCAGTCTTCTTATCGGCATCTACCTGGGGACCGTTACGTACAGCTAGTGCCGCTTGCGGTCTGTGGTTAAACCCACTGCTAGCGTAGTGTCGAGTCTTTAGAGTCCCACACAGAGAGTTATTCGCCTTTAGGCAAAATGAGTAGAGGTCGCATGGTTTTGCGACAGGGTTCGTTCACATCCGCGCACTTGTGCACGTTTGCTGTCCGGACAGCTTATACTAGCGGGCTTTGGTTTAAGCCGGATCCTAGTATATGATTTGGGATTGGTTTTATCTCATTGTATTCGTGTTCCTCGGATCACGGATACGGGTGCGTATGCACAGTTGACTGAGACAGAGGGAGAGGACTTTGATTAGGGTTAATGACCATTGTCATTTTCTTAACCCTAATGCTTATGTGAGAATTATGATTAATTGATATTAGTTAAATATAATTGTGCATGGTTAGGGTTGTTGACCATTTGACCATACTTGACTTGTTGACCTAGGTTGACATGTTGACCATCATCATTCCATATGAAAGATTCTCTTTGATCCTTGCAATTTGCATTTAATGTGAAATGATAATGGTCAAGTCTTGATTAACCATGACAATTATCTTAGCTAATTATCTAATTTCATAATTCACACATATATGTGAGAATGGTTCATTTTTCATTTCATTCTATCATATTAGTTCTCTCTCCTCCTCTTCCTCTCTCTCTAGCTCTCCCCTCTCATGAGTTGAGAAACACTTGAGCTTGAGATAAATCACTCTAAAATACTCTCTACTCTTTTCTAAGGTTCTAGGATTAGCACTCCAAGTATCTTAGTTACTTCTAGCTTGAAGTTGAAGCCAAAGGTTGAGGCTCTCGGGTGGATCCTTCTTCGACTAGAGAAGGCGACAAGGAGATTACTTTCTTTCACTCCAAGGAGCAAGGAGAGAAGGACATAAAGCCCTAGGTATAACCTCTTTTCCATGTAGCTAAAACTAGTTAGCTTCGTTGTTAGTTTTTGTTTAGCAAAGATCCTCCTTTTGATAGTCCATGTTGCCTAGTTCGATAAAAATCCGATTTTTATACCGTTTCCGCCTCCCCGCAAGCACCAGGGTGGGCAACGTGGACTTACAGTGGTATCAGAAACTAACTAAACATAAACTAGCTAGTTAGTAAAGTGTATAGAAGTTCGATCGGTAAAAATCGCAAAACTAAAATTTCAAAACCCTAAGTTTCTGTTGTTGTTTTTCCTGCTCTAAAAATAATAAATCATACTTCAAAAATCGGCTCATGGTTTTGTTAAGAAACTCACCAAAGACGATCCAGTGAACCGTTCAAAGCGCCGCGTTTCCGCGGCAAGAACATGCTTCTTGCCGCGGAACCGCGGCCGAGTTGACTCGGTTCTGGACCGAGTTTGGTGCAGTGTTCTTCTGTTAAGGTTTTGGTATTTTTAAGACATTTTATTTCTGCCCAGATTTTCCAGAAAAGAAATTTGTATTTGGGGTGGTTATAAATCCGTATTTTTGATCGAACTTCCCTGTACTTTGACTAAAGGGTTATATCTGTGATGTTTATATGTATTGAACGTCTGCTAATCGCTATACGTCGATTAGTGGGGGTTATACATATCTGTGATCTGTAATGCTTGTTGGTTTGTGTATATGAACTCGGTGGATTGTCGCGGATGAATAGCCGGGGTGGATGTGAGATGAGAGTTTCTTTTTTCTTTCATTCATATAATATGTAAATTGATGTAATATTATTTGTTTGGCCGCACAACCGGGTCGGGGTTGTAGCCGTCATTGTATAATTTCTTTTTACTGTTTTTGCTCCTAGGATAGACCCATGGTGGGGTGCACTGTAAGTCCACGTTGCCCACCCCGGTGCTTGCGGGGAGGCGGAAAACGGAATAAAAATTGGATTTTTATCATGCTAGGCAACATGGACTAACAAAAGAAGGATCTTTACTAAACAAAACTAGCTAAAAGCTAACTAGAAATTAGCCACAAAGAAGAATGGTTATACCTAGAGCTTTATGTCCTTCTCTCCTTGCTCCTTGGAGTGTAAGAAAGAGATCGCCTTGTCGCCTTCTCGAGTCGAAGAAGGATCCACCCGAAAGCCTCAACCTTTGGCTTCAACTTCAAGCTAGAAGTAACTAAGGTGCTAGAAGTGCTAATCCTAGAACCCTAGATGAGAGTAGAGATTATCTAGAAGAGGTTTTCTCTCAAGCTCAAGTGTTTCTCAGCACATGAGAGGGGAGAGCTTGAGAAAGAGGAAGAGCAAGAGAGAGAAAGTATATGATAGAATGAGAGAATAATAAGCCATTCTCACATATATGTGTGAATTATAAAAATAGATAATTATCTAGATAATTGTCATGGTTAATCAAGACTTGACCATTATCATTTCACATTAAATGAAAATTGCAAGGATCAAAGAGCATCTTTTATATGGAATGATGATGGTCAACATGTCAACTAAGGTCAACAAGTCAAGTATGGTCAAAATGTCAACAACCCTAACCATGCACAAATATATATAGCTAATATCAATTAATTATAATACACACATAAGTATTAGGGTTAATAAAATGGCAATGGTCATTAACCCTAATCAAAGTCCTCTTCCTCTGTCTCAATCAACTGTGCATACGCACCCGCATTCGTGATCCAAGGAACACGAATTCAAAGAGATAAAACCAATCCCAAATCATATACTAGGATCTGGCTTAAACCAAAGCCCGCTAGTATAAGCTGTCCGGACAGCAAACGTGCACAAGTGCGCGGATGTGAACGAACCCTGTCGCAAAACCATGCGACCTCTACTCATTTTGCCTAAAGGCGAATAGCTCTCTGTGTGGGACTCTAAAGACTAGACACTACGCTGGCAGTGGGTTTAACCACAGACCGCAAGCGGCACTAGCTGTACGTAACGGTCCCCAGGTAGATGCCGATAAGAAGACTGACGAGGTGACCCCATCTGAACTCCTACTGAGCCTGTATGTGACAGTCTCCATACAGTCCGGTCTGTTCGTCTGATACATCGCATGGCGGGCCTAGGGGGGCGGTGAACGTCAATCCCCTAATAGCGGTACAAGTCGTGTCGGAGTGTAGCCCAGAACACCCTGAGATAACACTGGAAACCTACCAGTATATCTCGCTTGCCCTGGCCAGGGACTACTCGTGTAATGGCTCTCCTAGACACAGCGCGATGTCAACCCCCAATACCGGGAGAGACGAATCCTGTCTAACCGTCACTGCCTCCAAGTGCTTCGGGACTGCACCCAACTACTACCTGTTTGCACGACTCCTTTGAGCCGTGGTAGGGTAGTAATCAAAGTACAGTGGGAACACACTCGAGGCGAAGTGACAGTGTCAAGTCAGCGGACTAAGCTGTACTCATGTCACCTGGGAACTGATAACTGACGATAGGTATAATACCAACCAACAGTTCCTGACGAGTCCTGTTCAGTGTACTCGTAACCTAACGAGCACCCGCATACTATTTCAAGTACGACGTACTGACGGCTGTGGGACAGACCGTCTCCCACGCTGGGATGAGAAGCGCATACGCTAGTCTACTCCGGAGTATCGATGCCCTGTCTCGATAGTCCAACGACTAGGGACCTGTATAAGGATGTGCTTATGGATTACCCAGCCCCCACGAGCGTGAGCACCATCACAACGCTGGTAATCAAGCAAAGATCCTAAGGGCTCTACTAATATGTATATAAGCGATATGCTAAAAGAAACACATGCACATATTAAAGCAGAGACAAACCAAGTAGCATACTACCATTTCGAGCAAGATTGTATATACAACTGTGAATATCCCAAGCTTCCATCAAGTAATATACATACTAGTATGATACAGTAATGGCCTCTAGGGCATATACACTAACATGCACAAACTACCGGGTATCTCGAAGTGCCGAGTGGCCTACTCACGTCGTTGAGGGAGGTTGCTTCGCTTCGGGTACTTGGCGGGTAGTTTGCCGCACCCGTAGGGGTCTTGGGTGGGGTATTGGCTATTCATCGCGACCGTGTAATCCGCTTTTCATTGCAGGCTCGAACGAATCGCGGATTCCTAGTATATCCAAAGTGTTCATCTGTGATCTGGATTGACTATCATTGCTATATATCTATATATAATATCTATTTAGGTGTTGCTTATGTTTTGCATCCGCGCTAGTCCAGCCCCCGCTCTGTCGTTAGTTAAGTAACTTAACGGGTGATGACGGGGCCCCGTGGCGAATGCGGATGGCATAAGCGTACACCATATTTTGGTTGTTTTCTGCAATGGTCGGATTAAATGATGGGACGCATTGGAATTAATGCAAGAAAATAAACCAATTAAAAATCGTTGGAACACTTTCAAAACCACTCGGTTCTTTTCAAAAACCAATTTTTAAATGCGGAGCTTGAACCACTCCTTTTAAAAGCTATCTCGTTCCATCGATTATATCAAGTTCACTACGTTCACGGTTTCGCCAAAACCATTCGTAGCCCTCCATCATTTCAGTTAAATATTCGGTAGTATTCAAGCTATGTATTTTGACCTCACGCCAAGGCATAGTGATTGGTAGCTGCCGGATATTTATCTGTTGCATAGATAGAATGCGTTGATTTGAGACAGCCGTACTGCCATTTTGGCCTACGTCAAGGGTAGGTACGGATGGGTTCAAATTAACCTGGATAATGATGGGTAGAACTTGACATGTGACTTATGATATTTTGACCTCACGCTAAGGTCATAAGAGCATGGGGCAAAAATCCACATCGGGAGTTTCATAAGTACTGAAACTTGCTAGCGCTGCATACCATTTGGAGTGTGATAATTCTGGTAGGATTCCTTCAGTTTTGTCACGCGATGATATTTGGATCCCGATCCTACTGTGAGTATATGCTACTCCTTAGGAAATTTCTCACTTAACGATCAATGCTATAAACCTAGTAGGTGTCTAGAAAGGTGTTAGCGGGGCTATGCCCCCAGAGAAAAGAGGTTACTTAATTAAGGAACTTCACGAAAGCATTGGAAAACCTCCCTCGAAGTACCGACACTGGCCTGGCTGAACGGTTAAGCAAGTATTGTACGGTGAGATTGATCCCGACTAATTCTTCCTTTATGGTTTAAGGAGGGATTCGAGAGACAATGGGAGCCATCCTGTTTAGAAAAACTAAAAACCACTCTAAACTTGCAAGAGCATCATGCTAAAGTGTTTCTTTTCTCTCTCCTAATTGCAGCGACCAATCAAGATGACCGGACTTAAGTTATTACTAGATAAAAACATACTGACAGGGCCAAACTACAAAGATTGGCTCAGGAATGTCAAAATGGCAATCACTTATGACAAGTTGGGGTATCTTCTTACCACCAAAGCTCCCCCTGTCCCAGGTCCCAAAACCAGTGTCGTAGATAGGGAAATCTATAAGACCTGGGAAATCGACTGCGCGAAGGCCAAGTGCCTTGTGCTTGCCTCTATGGACAATGAACATCAGAGGAGGCACGAGAATATGGACCTCGAATCCATATTTCTCCATACAAAAGAACTGTATGGAGAGCAATCTCGTAGCGCCAGATACGAAGTGTCGAAGAAGCTGTTTTCGGCAAGATTGACCGTCGGATCATCGGTAGCGGAACACGTGCTTAAGATGATTAGCTATATAAAGGAGCTCGCGGACCTTGGGACCACGTTGGAGAATGAGCTCTATACGGACTTGATTCTCCAGTCACTTCCTTCCACTTACGCCCAGTTTATCCTAAACTTCAATATGCAAGGAAAGGAGGTTGAACTTTCTGAGCTTCTGAACATGTTGAGGAGTGCTGAGGGCACCCTACAAAAGGGTAGGGAAACATCCACTTTGTTTATAGGAGGATCTTCCTCTTCTAAGTCCAGGGCGAAAGCCAAGGGAAAGAAGAAGAAAACCCCCGCCAAACCAAGAGGCGGTGTTAGTAAAGTGGATACGAAGGGAAAGGAAAAAGCAACAAAGGTAGCGGGGAAGCTTGTGGGGAAAGAAGAGTGCTTTTACTGTCACAAGAGTGGACACTGGAAGAAAGATTGCAGGGCTTGGAAGGCCAGAACACAGGATCTGAAGCAAGTTGCGGCTTCAGCTTCAGGTGTGTATGTTATTGAAAACTGTCTATCAATAAACTCTACTTCCTGGGTATTGGATACCGGATCAGGATCTCATATCTGTAATTCTTTGCAGGCGTTGAGAAAGCGTAGGTTTTTGAAGACAGGTGACATGACCCTCAGAGTTGCAAACGGAGCTAGCATGGATGCTGAGGCCGTGGGGGACTATCACCTGGGAATGTCAGATGGACATGTTTTGGTTTTACGTAATTGCTTTTTTGTACCCAACGCAACTTGTAATATCATTTCTGTATCTTTGATTTCTAAAGAAGGTTATGAATTTGCGTTTGTAAGTAATGTTGTAAACATTCACCTTAATCAAGTTCTGATTGGGTCAGGTACATTGAGCAATGGTATATACGTATTGAACCAACCACAGATTTTCAATGTCCAGAATACACACAAAAGAAAGTCTCCAGAAATCAATCAGGCTTTCTTATGGCATTGTAGACTCGGTCACATAAATGAGAGAAGGTTGACGAAGTTACATACAGAAGGATATTTGGATCCGTTCGAATATCAATCATATGCAACTTGTCAATCCTGTCTCAAAGGAAAGATGACAAAGACTCCGTTCACTGGACACGGAGTAAGAGCGAGCGAGCTCTTGGGACTCGTACACAGCGACGTGTACGGTCCAATGTCTACACATGCGCGAAGCGGTTATTCTTACTTCATTACTTTTACAGATGATTTTTCAAGGTTCAGACATGTCTTCTTAATGAAGCATAAATCTGAAGCCTTTGAAAAGTTCCAGGAATACAAGAATGAAGTAGAAAAGCAAACAGAAAAAAGTATCAAGACACTAAGATCTGATCGAGGTGGTGAATACTTGAGTGTCGAGTTCCTGGATTACCTAAAAGAGAATGGAATTCTCTCTCAGATTATTCCTCCATACACTCCGCAACATAACGGTGTATCGGAGAGACGGAACCGAACCTTATTGGATATGGTACGATCCATGATGAGTAACGCTGAGTTGCCGTGATCATTCTGGGGATATGCGCTAGAATCAGCCGCATACCTTTTGAACCGAGTTCCAACTAAGACTGTGCCTACCACCCCATATGAGTTATGGAGTGGGAAGAAACCCTATCTTCAATATCTGAAGATCTGGGGATGTCCAGCTTTTGTCAAAAAGCAGCATGCGGACAAACTCGAGGCACGCTCAGTACTGTGCAAGTTTGTGGGATACCCAAAGAACACCAGGGGGTATCTTTTCTACCACGCAGAGGAACAAAAGGTCTTTGTTTCTCGTAATACCCACTTTCTAGAACACCAGTTCTTGGAAAATGAAATTAGTGGGAGCGCAGTAGAACTGGAAGAAATTCCAGAACCACAAGCTATTACTGAAAGCTTAGTAGAACCAGAGAGTTTGAAAGATCAGGACATTCCTACGCCGCTCCGCAGGAGTAGTAGGCAGTCTCATCCGCCCGAGAGATACTACGGTTTTCTCATAGACGGAGATAGAGAGGATTGCATCATTGATTGTGATGAGCCTACTAGCTTCCAGCAAGCCATTCAGAGCGTTGACTCGGTAAAATGGCTGGATGCAATGCGGACCGAAATGGAGTCCATGTACACTAACAAAGTATGGACGTTGGACATTGCTCCAGATGGGGTAAAACCCGTAGGATGCAAGTGGATCTTCAAAAGGAAGATTAGTGTAGATGGACAGGTCGAGACCTATAAAGCTAGACTTGTTGCAAAGGGTTTTCGTCAAAGACCTGGTTTGGACTATGATGAAACCTTTTCTCCAGTGGCTATGCTGAAATCCATTCGGATCCTTCTTGCCATTGCTGCCTTCCACAATTATGAGATTTGGCAGATGGACGTAAAGACCGCTTTTCTAAATGGAAATTTAGAGGAGTGTGTCTATATGGACCAGCCAGAGGGTTTCATTCAGAGTGGGAGCAGCGGAAAGGTGTGCAAGTTGCTTAAGTCCATTTATGGACTAAAGCAGGCATCACGGAGTTGGAACATCTGTTTTGATGAGACGGTCAAGGAATTTGGCTTTATCAAAAATCCAGATGAACCATGCATCTATAGTATATTTGTAGCAAGAACTGTCGTATTCCTCGTTTTGTACGTGGATGACATTCTGTTGATAGGAAATGACATTCCTATGCTACAATCTGTCAAGGGGTTCTTGTCACACAGGTTCTCCATGAAAGACCTGGGTGATGCCTCATACATTCTGGGGATCCGGATCTACCGTGACAGATCCAAGAGGATATTAGGACTCTCACAGTGCAGGTATATCGACACCATACTGAAAAGATTCAGTATGGAAGATTCCAAGCGCGGTAATCTACCGGCTTGTCACGGGATCACCCTCTCCAAAGAGATGTCTCCCAAGACTGATTTTGAGAGGGATCGCATGTCTATTATACCCTACGCTTCTGCGGTAGGCTCTATAATGTATGCAATGTTGTGTACCAGACCAGATGTGGCTTATGCACTGAGTGTGGTAAGCAGGTATCAGTCAAACCCTGGGGAGAAACACTGGATAGCGGTAAAGAACATTCTCAAGTACTTGAGAAGGACTAAGGAGATATTCTTGGTGTATGGCGGAAAAGACCTCCAGATTGAGGCCTTTGCTGACTCCAGCTTCCAGAGTGACAAGGATGATTCCAAGTCCATGTCGGGTTTTGTCTTTACCCTCAATGGAGGGGCAGTGTGTTGGAAGAGCTCCAAACAGGAAACCGTTGCTGACTCGACTATGGAAGCGGAATACATCGCTGCATCTGATGCCGCAAAAGAAGCCGTCTGGATGAGGAAGTTCTTGAAAGAACTTCAGGTGGTTCCGTCCATTGTTGATCCAATACCTCTGTATTGCGACAACAACGGGGCTATAGCTTTAGCGAAGGAACCCAGGTCCCATCAGAAATCCAGACACATCTTGAGGCGGTATCACCTGATCAGGGAGATCGTAGATCGCCAGGAGATCGAGGTTCGGAGGGTTGCTTCAGAAGATAACACTGCAGATCCATTCACGAAGGCCTTACCCCAGACTCAGTTCGAGCGGCTGATCGAGATGATAGGTCTTCGATACGCCAGTACATGGCCTTAGTACAAGTGGGAGATTGTTAGTGTATATGCCCTAGAGGCCATTACTGTATCATACTAGTATGTATATTACTTGATGGAAGCTTGGGATATTCACAGTTGTATATACAATCTTGCTCGAAATGGTAGTATGCTACTTGGTTTGTCTCTGCTTTAATGTGTACATGCGTTTCTTTTATTATATCACCTATACGCATTAGTGGAGCCCTTAGGAACTTTTGCTTGATTACCAGCGTTGTGATGTCAGTCACACTCGTGGGGGCTGGGTAATCTACAAGCACATCCTTATTTACACGTCCATGGTCGTGGGATTATCGAGACAGGGCATCGATACTCCGGAATAGACTAGCGTATGCGCTTCTCATCCCAGCACGGGAGACAGCCTGTCCCACAGCCGTCAGTACGTCGTACTTGAGATAGTATGCGGGTGCTCGTTGGGTTACGAGTACACTGGACAGGACTCATCGGGAACTGTTGGTTGGTATTATACCTATCGTCAGTTATCAGTTCCCAGGTGATATGAGTACAGCTTAGTCCGCTGACTTGACACTGTCACTTCGCCTCGAGTGTGTTCCCACCCAACTTTGATTACTACCCTACCACGGCTCAAAGGAGTCGTGCAAACAGGTAGTAGTTGGGTGCAGTCCCGAAGCACTTGGAGGCAGTGACGGTTAGACAGGATTCGTCTCTCCCGGTATTGGGGGTTGACATCGTGCTGTGTCCAGGAGAGCCATTACACAAGTAGTCCCTGGCCAGGGCAAGCGAGATATACTGGTAGGTTTCTAGTGTTATCTCATGGTGTTCTGGGCTACATTCTGACATGACTTGTACCGCTATTAGGGGACTGACGTTTACCGCCCCCTAGGCCCGCCATGCGATGTATCAGACGAACAGACCAGACTGTACGGAGACTGTCACATTCAGGCTCAGTAGGAGTTCAGATGGGTTCACCTCATCAGTCTTCTTATCAGCATCTACCTGGGGACCGTTACGTACAGCTAGTGTCGCTTGCGGTCTGTGGTTAAACCCACTGCCAGCGTAGTGTCGAGTCTTTAGAGTCCCACACAGAGAGTTATTCGCCTTTAGGCAAAATGAGTAGAGGTCGCATGGTTTTGCGACAGGGTTCGTTCACATCCGCACACTTGTGCACGTTTGCTGTCCGGACAACTTATACTAGCGGGCTTTGGTTTAAGCCGGATCCTAGTATATGATTTGGGATTGGTTTTATCTCATTATATTTGTGTTCCTCGGATCACGGATACGGATGCGTATGCACAGTTGACTGAGACAGAGGGAGAGGAGTTTGATTAGGGTTAATGACCATTATCATTTTCTTAACTTTAATGCTTATGTGAGAATTATGATTAATTGATATTAGTTAAATATAATTGTGCATGGTTAGGGTTGTTGACCATTTGACCATACTTGACTTGTTGACCTAGGTTGACATGTTGACCATCATCATTCCATATGAAAGATGCTCTTTGATCCTTGCAATTTGCATTTAATGTGAAATGATAATGGTCAAGTCTTGATTAACCATGACAATTATCTTAGCTAATTATCTAATTTCATAATTCACACATATATGTGAGAATGGTTCATTTTTCATTTCATTCTATCATATTAGTTCTCTCTCCTCCTCTTCCTCTCTCTCTAGCTCTCCCCTCTCATGAGTTGAGAAACACTTGAGCTTGAAATAAATCACTCTAAAATACTCTCTACTCTTTTCTAAGGTTCTAGGATTAGCACTCCAAGCATCTTAGTTACTTCTAGCTTGAAGTTGAAGCCAAAGGTTGAGGCTCTCGGGTGGATCCTTCTTCGACTAGAGAAGGCGACAAGGAGATTACTTTCTTTCACTCCAAGGAGCAAGGAGAGAAGGACATAAAGCCCTAGGTATAACTTCTTTTCCATGTAGCTAAAACTAGTTAGCTTCGTAGTTAGTTTTTCTTTAGCAAAGATCCTCCTTTTGATAGTCCATGTTGCCTAGTTCGATAAAAATCTGATTTTTATACCGTTTCCGCCTCCCCGCAAGCACCGGGGTGGGCAACGTGGACTTACAGGTACATTGTTCAAGAAGTGTCTAGGAAAGTGTGAAAGGCGCAACCGCCAAAAGAGAGAAGGTTTTGTAATTAAGGAACCTCGCAAAAGCGAGGGAAAACCTCCCTTCCTCTCTGCACTTACCCGGCTTCTCGATCAGTCTATCTTGGGCCCGTCTCGCGATACACTTTTACTTCACAAAGCAAGTTTTCGAGCAGGTCTAGTTGATTTAGGTAATCCTAGACTGTTTAGGAGTGTGCAGTACGTCATGTTTGTGTTCTTGTGGTACCTTTTTGTGTGATATTTGTTGTGAATATTTTTTAGCAACGCCTTTTTTCTTCCATTTCCTCAATCTTGCCCCACCAATTCTGGATAGTGCAAGTCAGCTTAGACTAGAGATTCACAATCTCGATTAGTCCGGTTCATGACTGTATCTTCCGACTCTTCTACACCTTCTGCTTCATCGGAGCCCTCCGATCCTACACTTTATTCTCCTTCACCTTCTTCTCCTACACCACCGACAATGACGGAAAAAACGATCGTTGAGCAACAGGAGGCGGCGTTATAGGACAGATGTTACATACACCGTTCATCCCTTCCTTCATGCATAGTGTTGCTCACCATTGCGGCAAACAACTATGAAATCAAGCCGCAATTCATTTCACTACTACCAAAATTCCACGGACTCGAGTCCGAGGATGCTTACCTTCTAATCAACGAATTTGAAAGAGTATGTGCTATGATGAAAATTCACGGAGTGGGTGAGGATGTCGTTAAGCTCAAATTCATTCCGTTTGCTCTTAAGGACAATGCGAAAAGTTGGTTAAACAGTTTGCCAGTTAGATCAATCATGACATGGGACGACTTTGTGAAAGTTTTTCTGAAAAAAATTTACCCTATTCATAAAACCGTGCGAATTCGCAATGAAATCCACAATTTTAAACAAAAAGAGGATGAAATTTTCTGGAAATGCTTGGAAAGGTTTAAAGACATCTTAATCAAGTGTCCCCATCACGGATTAGAACGGTGGAGGTTATGTCAGATTGTCTATGAAGGTTTAGATTCCAGTTCGCGCATGATGTTAGAATCCATGTGTTAGTGCAAATTCCTGAGCTATGGTGCTAAGGACGCGTGGAACTTTTTGGAAGAACTGGCTGACAAGATCATCCAGTGGGAGAGTGTGAGTGAGAAACCATCGTGACTAGGAGCGGTGCACACATAGTTGACACTTCTATAGCTGCCGAAGCAAAAATCGCCGCTCTTATACGGCGAATGGAAGCTTTAGAGGGCAAAAATTCACAGCTACCGGTCAATTAAATTTCTCCGACTCTGTGCGCTAACTGTCAGCATCCTAGCCACATAATGGAAGAATGTCCGTTTCTTGTTGGGTCCCAGGGACCTGAAAATGTTAATGCGCTGTATCAAAACCAGCGTCCTAGGAATGATCCTTTCGCACAGACATACAACCCTGCTTGGAAGAATCATCCTAATTTTGCTTGGAATCAGGCACCTTTTTAAAACAACAATTCAAACCCGTCTTTCCAACAATTTCAAAATTCAAATTTTCAAAACCAGAAATTAGGATACTCAACCAACCAGCCCCAACATCCCCAACAGCCGAATTGGCACAACCCAACCTTTACACCTCCTGGGTTCGCCCAAGACGACAAGAGGGTGTCATCCATTGAAAAAGGGTTAAAAGTTTTGATTAAAACTTCTGCGCAGAGTTCATCTAGTATGGCTACTTTTATGCAAACATCCGGTCAGTTGCATAACGCTAACACTCAAGTGATAGCCAGACTAGAAATCCAAATCAGTCAACTGGCTGCTGTAGTTAATGAACGTGAAAAGGGAACATTTCCCTCTCAACCCATGATGAATCCAAGAGAGCAGAGAAACAACAACGCTCATATTGTTCAGCAGAACAATATTGAAAATGCAAACGTCGTCACCGTCCTCAGATCAAGACGGACGATTGACAACAAGGTTGTCAACCCCAAAGACTCATCCAAACGTGCGGTTGTCAGTTTACCAACACGTATCTTATCTTCTGTTCCTCATTGTGATCCGTCGTCATCTTCATCACCTTCTTCTTCTTCTTCGTCGTTGTCTTCTACACATCCTTCAAAGCAGTTTGAGAATTCTCCGCAACACCACCCTGATTATCCAGCAAGAACATTCCCGCTTTCTGCACCTGTTCTATCTGCAACTTCTCCAAACTTAGCATTTGGGCCCAAAGCTCCCTATCCTAATAGGTTGAAATTGAAGAATCCTTCTGCAAATATGGAAAAGGTGTTAGAGGTTTTCAAACACCGTGAGGTTAACATTCATTTGTTGGACGTAGTCCAACAAGTTCCAGCGTATGCGAAATTTCTGAAGAAAATGTGGCCAAAACTGTCTTCTTAGCCGCCACTGTGAGCGATGTCTTGTCCAAATCCATTCCGGTGAAGTATTAGGAACCTGGCCGTCCTACTATTTCTTGCACTATCGGGGACAAGCAAATCAATCGTGCCTTGTTAGATTTAGGGGCAAGTGTGAACCATCTCCCATACTCAGTTTACAAACAACTGGAATTGGGAGAACTCAAGCCGACCAGAGTGACTCTGCAACTGGCAGATCGATCAATAAAAGTACAGAGGGGAGAAATCGATGATGTTCTAATCAAGGTCGGGGAATTCATATTCCCTGTAGATTTCATTGTATTGGAGATTGAACCCGTCACCAATCCCAGCGGTCAAATTCCAGTCATACTGGGACGACCTTTCCTAACCACATCCAACGCGTTGATAAATTGTCGTAATGGATCCATGAAACTCTCATTCGGAAACATGACAGTTGACCTCAACATCTTCACGCTAAGAAACCAAGCGAGCAGGAAACACGATGGCACCTTTGAAGTCAACGCTGTATACGATATGTCTGAGAAGGGGACATTTGACTTCAAAAATGAGTGTCTTGACGAAACGTTTGAAGAACTGTTTTCTGAGAAGCTTCTTTTCCTTGAGAAGCTAAGTCCTGAACAGGCATCCTACGCACATTGGGGGCCCCAATTTGAACCACTTCGTAACGAACTGGCCTGCGACCATCTGTGGAGGAGCCACCAAAACTCGACCTCAAACTTCTTCCTGACCACCTCAAGTATGCATACTTGGGAAATAACGAAACGCTTCCAGTTATAATCGCAACCGACCTTGCGCCTGAGCAAGAGTTGGCCCTTATGGACGTTCTGAGAAAGAACATGAAAGAAATTGGGTGGTCAATGGCTAATATCAAAGGAATCAACCCTGCTATCTACCAGCACAGAATTCATATGACTGATGATTCCAAACCCTTCAAAGATCCTTAACGCCGACTTAAACCGGTGATGAAAGAAGCAGTACGGAATGAAATGCTGAAGTGTCTGGACAATGGGATCATCTATCCCATATCTGATAGTAAATGGGTAAGCCCCATTCATGTGGTACCAAAGAAATCGGGACTCACTGTAATCACGAATGAAGCAAATGAGCTAATCCCAACCCGCACACAAACGGGATGGAGAGTCTGTATTGATTACAGAAAGCTCAACGCAGCCACTCGCAAGGAACATTTCCCGCTGCCCTTCATTGATCAAATGCTTGAACGCCTAGCCGGACATGCCTACTATAGTTTCTTAGATGGGTATTCAGGCTACAATCAAATCCCGATTGATCCGGAAGA
This sequence comes from Agapanthus africanus, assembly GCA_030015575.1. NCBI lineage: Eukaryota > Viridiplantae > Streptophyta > Magnoliopsida > Asparagales > Amaryllidaceae > Agapanthus > Agapanthus africanus. The sequence continues at coordinate 229,814,934 of CM057350.1, forward strand.
TCCGGACAAAACAACCTTCACTTGTCCTTTTGGTACCTTCGCCTACGGTCGCATGCCCTTTGGGCTATGCAATCCACCTGCAACATTTCAGCGGTGCATGATGAGCATATTTTCTGATATGGTAGAGCGATTCTTAGAGGTTTTCATGGATGATTTCTCCGTCTTTGGAGATTCATTTTTGTCATGACCCGAAAATATTGTTCGTGACCGGCACTTAAACTACGCCATGTCTAAAGGCGTAACGTAATTCAAGTAAGCCGAAGCCTAGAAATCTAAACCTTTTTAAGAAAATAAAGATGTGAATTTTTGAAATAAAGGTATGGTGAAAATCATAAGTTTTATTAAATACATAAGTAATGGAATATGAAAATGCAAGTAAATTTTACTAGTTGAAAACATGTTTCGACTTTTAAAAATTTGGGCATCACCTTCTTTGTATATTTTACTCCAAAACCACAAATACATGAGATAATATAAAGGTATCCCCAAGCGGGAGCTAGCTCTTCGCCAATCGGTGGATCACAACTACACAAGACAGAATATATGTATACGACGACCAACGACGAAGATTACCACAAATGATAAAGTAAAGGAAGACATCAACCCAAAAGCGAACAAAAAACCCATCGCTCAAGTCCCGCAACTACAAGTCTTGCTAAGTCTCACTACATATACAAATACTAGTTTCTGATTTGATGGAGTCAACTAGATACAACAGGAATAATAAATACAAGAGGGGTACGATCCAACATGTACCACCTACCAAAGCAAAACACCCGAATGCAGCTATGTGCCAGCGGTGTCGCTACTGATCTATGCGGTCAACCTGCAAGAACCGTGGCACAACAGGGGTGAGTTGCCAACTCGTGAGTAGAAAAACATCAACAGGTAGAAATCGAATAAACAACGATTTCTAGATCAACTATATCATAAAGGTAATACTATGATATCTAGAGTGACTGTATCTACATATGTGCCAACATATACTCAAAGCCTATATGCAAGGGGATATCATCCAACCATATAATCAATGCATGTATGTAAGTGGATCCCATCCACGTGTCAACCAATGACACAACAATATCATGCATGTAAATATCATGAAAGCATATGCATGAAAGTATGAGGATATAAATGAACGTGTGTCCCTTGCGATATATCAAAATCATGGAACCTGAGTGTCCAGCATCGACACTCGAAACATCATGAAACCCATGTCCAACATCGACACGTAAATCCTCATATCTCGGGCTCCGTCAGTCCGGATCGGCCCACGGGCTCCGTCTGCAGGATCGACCCTCGGGCTCTGGCAGAACGAGTCGGCCCATATCCATCTCTCGACTCTGGTCGGTATCCTCCGGATAACCGCCAGGACCAACCAATCACCGGTAGGTAGTGCTCTCCCTGCCAGGCTCATCGTCATCCCCACGAAATCTCTCTCGCCCCGGGGTACCATACCGGATCCACCATGAACCCATAAACGGATCATCCATCTCCTCGAATTGGGTTTTACATATCATACGTCTGATAACCGAGAAAATATATGGTGGACGCACTGAAATATCATATCAAGAGAAACCGAGTTTTTAAAACAATACATACTTTCTTTTGAAATAACCACTGTTCTCAAATCCAGAAATCTCATGAAAATAGCATATCTCAATGCGTAATCGTAAAGCATGATGTATGCGATATATAACAGAATGTAAGCATATCCATATCATGCAACATGGAACAGCGATGTGAGCATGGGCATATCATCATAATGTGAGCATAGCAATATAATAGCATGATGTAGTAATTCTACTCTGTGAGTGACATAGTAATTATCGATGATGAAGTGTGTGAGCCGGCAAATCTGTGTAAGTATAACATACGCATCATCGATAATGGTGTACGTGTACTAGCACAGGTATATGCAATACAATGAGAATAACATGAATTTAGCATAAAGTAAATCGTCAGCTAAATGCTATAAGATATACGTATCTAACATGACCGGGTCGGTGAATCTATTAATCGGCATCCAGCCTCACAACATCACGTACAGTATAATCTATCGTACGACATCCTCTAGTCAAGGGTGTGGATCAATTATCATGTCAAACTCATCACGTACGGAAAATCATCGTACGGCGGCATTAAACCATTAAGGATCCTATCAACCTATACGACAATGAGGGTACGGACCTAACATCCCGTACGACATATCACTCATGATTGACAACATTATATATATTTAAATACCTATATCTCAGGTCGCATCCATAATAATCTCGTATCGGGGGACCGGCAAAGGTATCAATCCTCTCATATCGACTCGCATCCGTATAACGACATATCAATCAAGTCATCATATCACATCGTATATCCTTTCATCGCATTAAGTCAATTATATATATATATATATACATTTTACCTTATACATCAAATGTCAAGCTACTCTAAAACTCATACCTATTCTAGTGCAACTACATATCTATAAGTCGTGATTCACATTCACTTTTCATATCCCTAAAGCTTTCATCTCATATCCCAATATATATTCAATCACTCATATCATTTCTAACTATCTTTTTGTTAACCATATCACTAGTTTCAAATCTAGGTTTCTACGACCGTACCCTATAAATCGGTTTCCATCAAAAAGGTTGCGGGGGTGCTATACGCCATCCACCCGACTTCCCCCGTAGATATAAATCTACTCACCTTGATCCTTACTTGCCGAAGTCGATGACGCCATACTCCGTCACCTTGGGATCCATGCGAAGGTACCTACAATAAATACATAGTCGCAATGCTATTAAAATTGAATCCGGAAACCAATACGGCACACAGTGCGCTCATAGGTTAAAACCTATAGCCTACGCATGCAAAAACGACCAAACAACCCTCGTCGTTGACGTACAAACATCCAACGACCCAATACAATATCAAACACTAAAACCAAGCATTCAAAATACGGAAAATATATCCAAAAATCACACCAATGTGCTCCCAGATTTTGACTCAGGTCAATTGGAGCAACACTAGCAAGTATAGGGTGTTGTATAGGGATTATATGAGCTACTGGACCAACTTAGACCCCAATCATCAAAATTTTGCCGGCCACATGACCTTAAAATCCGGCCAGCTAGGCCCAGAGGTCTCTGTCTCTGGTCAGGGTGGTTTCCTATGGCTCTAACTAGGTCTCTGGTATTGTTTGTTTTTCTCAGAAATTTCCCGGGTCATCCCAGATTCCCTGTAGGCTCACAATTTAACACAAAACCGACATGGATCAATTCCTAAATCCGTATTTTCTATTCTAGGCCAGTAAAAACACCACTCAAGTCTTGTGACAGCCACTACACATTAACATTCCACACCAACACCCAAACCCTTCTCTAGGGATTTCTAACTTCACCATAACCAAACCAAATCAACTTCTAAACTAAACTAGAATGCAAGAAACTAAACTAAACTAAATGAAAGGAATTATACCTCATGGATGTAGCCAACCAAAAACCCTAGATTCCCAAGGTCATCAAAATCCAACTTTTCTTGGTCCAATGTGGTGAGGAGGAGGTGGAGACCAACTTTAATAAAAGGTGTATAGAGTTTTGGTGAGGGAATTGAGATGGATCTTGGGGTTGAAGGTGGAGGGAGATGAGGAAGAATATGATGAACGTAAATAAAGGGGAGGGGAATGAGTGGCTGCCCTCACTCTCTCTCTTTCTTATTCTCACCCTCACACTCATGCCACACTCTCTCTCTCCAATCATTCCCTTTTTTTAACCCTTTCTTTATTTTTAAACCAAATCACATAATACCCCAAAACAACACAAGGAAACAACATGTAACCAAAATGCAACATGATATAGTGCACTAGTCATGGAAAACTGTAGAAACACGGATTTGGCTTAATCGCGATTAGCAGTGCACTAATCGGGTTTTTATTTAAACTGCATATAATTAATTGTAAAAATGCTAAATCCAATAAATATATTTTTAAATGAATAAATCATTTTAATTCCCAATTATTTCACAATTATTGGTATATATTTATGCCATTTTACGAAAACCCCAATTTCGCAAATCGGGTAGTTTTCGTGAAATATATTATTTTAATATTAAATTCCAAAAATAATATTTTATATTTTTCTGAAATGTTACAATCTTCCCCCCTTAAATAAATTCGGTCCCCGAATTTAAATTTAAACCCCCAAATACTAAAACATTTTAATAGTCAACTCAAATCGACGGGGTTCCGAAATCACGGAAAATATGGAAATGCCACAGCGCATCGCGTGCGCCTGAAAATGAATACAAAACTCAAATCGAACTCCGTAAAGCGTCACGCAAACCATCGGATTTGTACGCATATCCTCGGAGTTACAATGGAGATATAGATCTCGAAATCCACTACTAAATCCAATATACACTAGTCAAATACTATAATACCTGTATAGTACGTATCTTTGGAAAAACTTTCAAAAACTGAATAAAACTCATGCAAAATCTTTTCTGAATCGCCGTGTGATGCGTAACTCACGGCATAAGTGACGGACGCTCATTTGTAAAGTAATAAATATACATTCATATATGTTTTGCTAAAATATACGTTCCGCCCCTTTTAAAATGTCCCAAAAGGTTTGTAAGTCTACGTTAGCGCCCCGGCAGTCTACAGACGCCAAATGCGGAATAAAACTTTTAAACTTGGCGCTATCGTATACTTTAACCCGGATCTTCCATTATTGCTAAACTAACAATCTACAAAGAGGGAAGAAGGGTTGTACCGAACGATCCGAGTCCTTCGTTCTTCAACCATCATCCCACGCTCCGTTGCGGCTGCTCCGATCTCTTCGAACTCCGATTCCTTCGTCGAGGTGGCACCACATCGACGATTCTTTAAACGGGCTCCCGCCTCTGACTCGAGGCAACTCGGTCGTCAAGTTTGCTAAAAGAGACGACCAAGAATGATGTAGAGATTGAGTAGATGACTTTGTCTCACTTCGTCCAAGTCCGTGGACGATCGGTTAATGAAGTTGCCGCGGAAATCGGGTGATGGAATGAAATGAACTGTGAATTCCATACACCCCAAAACTATCATATCTTTTCTAACCGATGAAATCAACAACCATGAGAGAGAGAGAGAGGGGCCGGCCTCTTTATAGAATGAGGGAGGTGACCGAAGGAGAGGGGGGGGTGAACATATGATGAAGCTTATCATGAAGAAATATCTTAACCAAAACAAGAATGTATAAATTTCAAAGCATGAGTCATAATCACACCTCATCAAGCCATTAATGAAACCATTAATGCACTAATGAGTCATATGCCTCATCATCACTTCTAGAAGCTTCTAGAATGATGACTCACTCATATCAGAAGAAAAGATAAATCCGTCTTTAACCGAATGTTAAAAGACGGCTGATAGAAAACTGAAAACTGGCAACTTCCAAAAGTGATCCTGAAACGACTTTCAGGATAACCCCGAAACTGTATAAAAATACCCGCATTTGTATTACGACCAAATACAAATGCAACTGAGACAAAGATATTATACCTACTCAATATAATACTCGGATCCGGCTTAAACCAAAGCCGACCAGTATTATCTGCCCGAAAAATAACACGTGCGTAAACGCACGTGCATTTTCCGAACCCTGCCATAAAACCATACGGCCTCTACAACGTTTCGCCCGAAACTTGGGAAACTGTCTGTGGGGAACTCTAATGACTCGTCAGTACCCTGGCAGTGGGTTTAACCACAAACCGTCAGCGGCACTAGCTATGCATAACGGCTGCCCATGGACTGACCTCAAGGGTGGCCGAGGAGCGAACTCAAGGGAGACCGATGAGCGAACTCCTCCGAAAACCCTACTGAGCCTAACAGTGACAATGTATATACAGTCCGGTCCGTTCGTCAATGAGTATCGCATATCCGCCTAGGGGGCTAGTAACGTCAGACCCCCAGAAGCAGTATAAGTCGTGTCGGAGTATAGCCCAATAACACCTTGAGATACTACTGGAGTACCTACCAGTAAATCTCCTGCCATGGCCATGGACTTTGTGTAATGGCTCTCCTAGACACAGCACGACCTCGCCCCCAATACCGGGAGAGACGAATCCCCTGCCGATCCGCTCACGTGCCTCCATGTGGCTCGGGACTGTACCCAAAAGCTACCTGTTTGCACGACTCCTTTGAGCCGTGGTAGGGTAGAAATCAAAGCACAGTGGGAACTCACACGAGACAAATGACGACCTCAGGTCGATGAACTAACCTGTACACATGTCACCAGGGAACTGCTATCTGACGGTAGATATAATACTAACTAGCAGATTCCCGGCGAGTCCTGTCCGGTGTACTCATAACCCAATGAGCACCTGTATACATCTTAGGTGATCCAACATACACCAGTGGCTTGTGAGACCGGCCACCGCCCCTCGTCGGGGTCTCGACTGTACACACTAGTCTACTCCGGAGTATCGATGCCCTGTCTCGAAACTCCCACGACTAGGGACCACAATTAAGGATATGCATATAAACTACCCAACTCTCACGTATATGATCGCCCTCATACAGTTGGTAGTAAAGCAAGATCCTAAGGGCTCTATCAAAGTGTAACATGCAATCAGTCACCTGAACATGTACACAACTGATAAAGGCAAACCAGATAGCATACTATCATTTCGAGTAAGACTGTCCTACCGGGATAGGTCCTCCGCAATCATTGCAATCACGTACCTGCGATCCAATAATTGACTATGAGGGCACTATCTCCAACAATCTCCCACTTGCACTCAAGGCTAATATTGCGATGTCGACTACTTACAGCCCGTGTGAAAACGAACATCCAACTCCTCTACTAATCAGTTTCACAAAGCCTGTTTGTAAAACTATTGTGTTCGAGAAATAGCCTCGGTGAGTGGATCCGCCTAGAAGTTTCTTTCTGTATCTCTCATAATCTCAAGTTCGCGGAGAAAGCCATCTCCCGAATTGAGTAGTACCTGTCTTAGAATATGTCTGGATATCTGATGGGACCTTAGTTCATAAATGAACTCCATATCCAAAATTCTTAGACTGTATGGATCACTGAAACCAATCAGTATCTGGCACCATGCCACCCACAGTATCCTCTGGAACCACCTGTCCATAATACTGTCCCTCGTCAGAGGGAAAACTAAAACTCTGACAATCACTCTGTCATCCATGTCACCTTTGAAGCCTGGAATGATAACCGTCTCCCGAAAGAGGCTGCCGTTATCAAATCCGTAGAACATGTACCAATGTTCTAAAACTGCTTCCTTATGTTTCTCCAGGATTGGATTAATACAAACTTATTGCATCTAGTGCAAAAACAACATCTGGTGTGGTACTTGACATCTCACGATTGACTCAATTGCCTAAGCAAGTGATCTGTCAATCATGCATATCCCTCTCCCCTTTAGTCTATACGATACCTTTAGAGAGGGTGACTCCATCACCTGCAGGTACACTACCATGCTAGGAGTCAACTATTCTAAAAACCATTAGAATAACTGTCAAAGTACCCACATTGGGAAACTACCCAAATCCAGATCTAAAACCATAGATCTAGAAACCAAAATGTCAAATATTATATCCATATCCTGTCTGGAGAAACAACTGTGTGACTACCATAGTACAACCGATCGTAGTATAGGAATTTTACTTCCCACTCTATGTATGTCATCCAGATACCATGACATCACATCCTACTACCTTCTTAACTGATCCATCCCCTATTCTGATTGAAGTCAAACCCATGACTGTCACATCAAAATTAGACGATCTATCTCCGCTATAACTGCTCAAGTCTATAAATAGATATAAGCATCTTGCCCACTATGCTTCCGTTGCTCCCACTGACTACGACAACCCTCCTACCGGATCTCATATCCTGGAACAACAGTAGTGTCAAGTCTTGGTAGATAAGAACCTCCCTGTCACCGTCCTTGAGCCTACCGAAGTACCTCTCGGGTGTCTGAGGTTACCTATCAAATCTGCGGAGTGGCTATTGGAATGTCAAACCTGATTGAATGTATAGGTCCTATTAAATTTTCCGTAATCGTTTGCGGTTCTGGAATCACTTCCAGTTCTACCATACTCCCACTACTGTTTTCTGAAAAAGATCCATTTTACTAAAACTGTGGCGAGTCAAGAACAATAACACTATTGATCTTCCAAATGGTAGAATATCAACCCTCGTCATAGCCAGGGTCAACCCACAAACAGTCATTACAGAACCGTGCCCTGAGTTATCCAGAGTCTGGTTTTAAGCATAAGCTGGACAACTCCCCATACCTTAATTTCTTTTAAGGTACGAACCATTCTATATCCAATATAGAAACTTTGGCACTAATTTAATTGGAACCATATTCAAATCATGCAGCTGTCTCCAGTGCATATCAACTTAATGGAAAGAGGCTAATCAGCATTACTCAACTTAGGAAACCATCCAATTATGAGTAATCTGAAAGAGAAACACGTTTCTCAAAACCATCACTATCATCTGAATACCAATCATAAGAATCTACATCTTCGATCTCTTTGAAGAATCCCGATACTTGTGATACCTGGTTCTCTACTTTATTCTTATACCCACAACTTCTCAAAACTTAGACCTTGTATTTCTACGAAACACTTGTCTAAATACTAGAGAAGTTATAAGTAAACAGAACAAAGTAAGAGGACCTACCCCTTTGTCCTGATGGACACTTGGACAACATACAATACTCTGTATAAGTCCGCTGAGTTTAAACAACTCAAAACCTGTGCGTCGTAGGTAGAAAACTGTACCCTGGCGATTTCCTCAAATATCACCAATTGCAACGAATTCCGATATAATGAGGATGATCACCTAATTCCCAATATCTTACTCCCACTCATCATCTGTAAAACCATACAGATATGAGAATGAAACCTGGTAAATACATACCCTTGGAGTAAGTGTCTAATCGGGAAAACAGTTTTCCTTAACAATGCACTGAAACATGAAAATGTTTCGTAGGGGTATCCTGGTATTCATAGCAATGCCTCTTCCATAATCCAATTCATGACTTTAACCGTATATTTTATTGCCATCTCTCCAAATCGCTTTATTTGTCTTTAGTCGTTACCTTCTGTACACCATCGTTAGGCTAAATGGTTTTCTTCCTTCCCTACCGTTCGGCACCAGCCTATGGTTTGGAAGAAGACTATCCAGTAAGCATAATAGGTGTACCCTCCTAAACCAAGGAGTACTCGTATCTTGAGAGAAGGTGATGATAAAAGACAACTGAATAATACCTTATTCTTTTAAAGGTGAAATAGGAGTGGCGATGAAGTACGCGGTTTTGGTCGTGAATGATATCAGTCGCAATTTACTTTGCCCTCTTTCTAATCCATTTATTTTGTCTTTACATATTACCTTCTGCACACCCTACTTAGGCTAATTGGTTTTCTTCATTCCCTACCTTTCGGCACCAGCCTATGGTTTGGAATAAGACTATCCAATAAGCGTAATAGGTGTGCTCTCCTAAACTAAGGAGCTCTCGCAACCTGAGAGAAGGTGATAATAAAAGACAACTGAATAAACCAATTCTATTTCTCCTGAACCTGGATCCATCCTCGAAGAAGTCCCTTCGAGTTCGTATATAACCATACGATGGATCTATCCAATGGAAGTGGATATCCGTAGTAATACGGGTGTTCTGAGAAATTCAAAGGGTAAAAGAAGGAGTGGCAATGACTTATGCAACTCTGACAATCCAAAAGCCAGTATTTCAAGAAGGTTCGGTCAACCTGGTCACTGAGTCATAGTCTAGGGTCTGTCAAAGGTCGCTGCCAAAGAGAGAGAGAGAAAAGAAACACTCTGCGTGCACTCTAACCTAGATCAGAATGGTCATCAATTTATCTAATCTGGAAACCTCCCACTGTCCTGTCAAATTCTCCTCCAAACCTAAAGAAGAATCAATCGCGATCACCCGAAGAGTAAACCAACTCATCAGTGGGAATCGGGATCCAACTCTCATCGCATGTTAACGTGATGGAATGCATCCACGTTATTCATACTCCAGAAGGTATGCGCACACTTGGCAAGTTTCAGTTTCTTTAGAAACTCCCGATATCATTTTCTTGCCCCATGCTCTTATGACCTTGGCGTATGTCAACAAATCATAAGTCACATGTCAAGTTCTGCCCGTCATTATCTTGTTAATTTGAACCCACCCGTACATACCCTTGACGTATGCCAACAAGGTAATACGACTGTCCCAAACCAACTCATCTATCTATGCAACAAATGAATACCCAGCAGCTACCAAATACTATGCCTTGACGTATGCCAACAAACATAGCTTGAATACTACTGACCATCCATAAGAAACGACGGAGGGCTACGGTTGGTTTTTGGCGAAAAACCTTTAACGTAGTGAACTTGATATCGCTGAAGGAACCTGATAGCTTTTTTTAAAATATAGTGGCGAAAACCTTTTGCTAAAGAGGTCACTCCCGGTAAAGGGATCTCGGCTCTTTCCTCGTGGAATGAGGTGCAGGATATTCCACTGAATACCGCTATGCAAAGCAACTTGTAATCGACTATAGTAAAGTTATTACCCTGACGCAAACTTCTGTCCAAGGGGTCTTTCCTGGTGAAGGGATATCAGCCCTTGCCTCGTCGAATGAGGTGCTGGATATTCACACCGAATACCGCTATGCATAACAAAAGAAAATGTCTTTGCAATAACACTTTTTAAAATTGTTCCAACAACTCAAAACAGGTTTGTTTTACTTTGCATTGATCAGAATCAACGCAGTCCCATCAATCAATCACACCAGAAAAGAACGAAAATAAAATGTACGTATATGCCATCCGCATTCGTCACTGGGTCCCGTCATCACCCGTTAGGTTACTTAACTAACGACAGAGCGGGGACTGGACTAGCGCGGGTGAAAAACATATACAACATCTAATAGTATATAAACCAATATACATAATCGCTCCAGACGTGATAATATGCAACATTACAGAAAAGTAATAAGCATTACAGAACAATACAGATATCTGGGATCCCCGAGTTTCACAGAGCCGCTGCTGAAACCCGACGTTCCCCTGTCGTGTGGATAGCCTGTGCAATGAAACCTAGACCCCTACGGGTGCGGCAAGTTACCCGCCAAAACCTGAAGCGAGGCAGTCCCCCACAGCATAGTGAATGGAACACCCGGCACTTCACGGAATCCGGTAATCTTGGGTACCCCTCCTTGGGTCAACCTGTACCCCCTACGAGTGCGGCGAATAGTCTGCCAATTCTGAAGTGGGACCCCTCTGCCTCTCAAAGCCATGAGATGCGGACCCGTTGCTTTCCCGAACCCGGCTATCCGTGCACTCCGTCGCGGGGTAAAACCTAGTACAGTAATGAAAAATAGTACAATAGGTACATCGACCGCAACCTGGTCGTGCCCCAAAAGAATATTATACAACAGGCAGTGACGGCAGTCCACAAGTTGGACGCTCGTCCCGCAATATCAAATGTACAAATAAACACAGACTGTACTACCATTGCACACTGCTATCCACCACGACAAATCCGCAACAATACAGCACAACACAGAACATCAACGCGAATGTCACGTTCGCAAATCCGTCTAAAAGAACTATAGCAATCAGACGCGGTTTACCGATCAAATGACATTCCCGGTCGGAGATATAATGTAAGCACTGTAAACTAACGTGTTTAAATTTCGATCGACCAAAGACGAAATATTAAAAAGTGGGCCCCACAGCTTACTGGTGAACAGTAACAAAACCTGGGCCCAAACTGTATTGACCAAAAACCCCAAAATCCTTCACAGAACGCACTGAAAAATTTTGGAGGCACGTGCTCCCCACGTGGCCGCGGAAGGGCGGCGAAACCATGGGTTTGGCCGCGCTTCCGCGCTTCCATGGAGAGATCATGACCCTAAATTTTGTCGTGGTTCTTAGAATCGCCTTCTGTGATATTTAAGATGTACAGAAATCAATTTTGACACTGTTTAAAATCAACAGAACTGTCAAGTGAAGAAAATTGTGATTTTTTGCAGTTTTCGATTTTCGGTCGGATCGATGTTTTAAACGCGTTAGCACAAGTTAGTATAGCAAAATGGTGAGGCTCTGATACCACTGTAAGTCTACGTTAGCGCCCCGGCAGTCTACAGACGCCAAATGCGGAATAAAACTTTTAAACTTGGCGCTATCGTATACTTTAACCCGGATCTTCCATTATTGCTAAACTAACAATCTACAAAGAGGGAAGAAGGGTTGTACCGAACGATCCGAGTCCTTCGTTCTTCAACCATCATCCCACGCTCCGTTGCGGCTGCTCCGATCTCTTCGAACTCCGATTCCTTCGTCGAGGTGGCACCACATCGACGATTCTTTAAACGGGCTCCCGCCTCTGACTCGAGGCAACTCGGTCGTCAAGTTTGCTAAAAGAGACGACCAAGAATGATGTAGAGATTGAGTAGATGACTTTGTCTCACTTCGTCCAAGTCCGTGGACGATCGGTTAATGAAGTTGCCGCGGAAATCGGGTGATGGAATGAAATGAACTGTGAATTCCATACACCCCAAAACTATCATATCTTTTCTAACCGATGAAATCAACAACCATGAGAGAGAGAGAGAGGGGCCGGCCTCTTTATAGAATGAGGGAGGTGACCGAAGGAGAGGGGGGGTGAACATATGATGAAGCTTATCATGAAGAAATATCTTAACCAAAACAAGAATGTATAAATTTCAAAGCATGAGTCATAATCACACCTCATCAAGCCATTAATGAAACCATTAATGCACTAATGAGTCATATGCCTCATCATCACTTCTAGAAGCTTCTAGAATGATGACTCACTCATATCAGAAGAAAAGATAAATCCGTCTTTAACCGAATGTTAAAAGACGGCTGATAGAAAACTGGAAACTGGCAACTTCCAAAAGTGATCCTGAAACGACTTTCAGGATAACCCCGAAACTGTATAAAAATACCCGCATTTGTATTACGACCAAATACAAATGCAACTGAGACAAAGATATTATACCTACTCAATATAATACTCGGATCCGGCTTAAACCAAAGCCGACCAGTATTATCTGCCCGAAAAATAACACGTGCGTAAACGCACGTGCATTTTCCGAACCCTGCCATAAAACCATACGGCCTCTACAACGTTTCGCCCGAAACTTGGGAAACTGTCTGTGGGGAACTCTAATGACTCGTCAGTACCCTGGCAGTGGGTTTAACCACAAACCGTCAGCGGCACTAGCTATGCATAACGGCTGCCCATGGACTGACCTCAAGGGTGGCCGAGGAGCGAACTCAAGGGAGACCGATGAGCGAACTCCTCCGAAAACCTTACTGAGCCTAACAGTGACAATGTATATACAGTCCGGTCCGTTCGTCAATGAGTATCGCATATCCGCCTAGGGGGCTAGTAACGTCAGACCCCCAGAAGCAGTATAAGTCGTGTCGGAGTATAGCCCAATAACACCTTGAGATACTACTGGAGTACCTACCAGTAAATCTCCTGCCATGGCCATGGACTTTGTGTAATGGCTCTCCTAGACACAGCACGACCTCGCCCCCAATACCGGGAGAGACGAATCCCCTGCCGATCCGCTCACGTGCCTCCATGTGGCTCGGGACTGTACCCAAAAGCTACCTGTTTGCACGACTCCTTTGAGCCGTGGTAGGGTAGAAATCAAAGCACAGTGGGAACTCACACGAGACAAATGACGACCTCAGGTCGATGAACTAACCTGTACACATGTCACCAGGGAACTGCTATCTGACGGTAGATATAATACTAACTAGCAGATTCCCGGCGAGTCCTGTCCGGTGTACTCATAACCCAATGAGCACCTGTATACATCTTAGGTGATCCAACATACACCAGTGGCTTGTGAGACCGGCCACCGCCCCTCGTCGGGGTCTCGACTGTACACACTAGTCTACTCCGGAGTATCGATGCCCTGTCTCGAAACTCCCACGACTAGGGACCACAATTAAGGATATGCATATAAACTACCCAACTCTCACGTATATGATCGCCCTCATACAGTTGGTAGTAAAGCAAGATCCTAAGGGCTCTATCAAAGTGTAACATGCAATCAGTCACCTGAACATGTACACAACTGATAAAGGCAAACCAGATAGCATACTATCATTTCGAGTAAGACTGTCCTACCGGGATAGGTCCTCCGCAATCATTGCAATCACGTACCTGCGATCCAATAATTGACTATGAGGGCACTATCTCCAACAAGGTTTTCCTTTGTAAACATTCGTGTCGCTCACGGACATGTAAGAAATAGCAAGACTATAGCTCCTTTTTGAAAACCTCTTGTTAGACTTTTAATGCATGCGAAGTACTTAGGTACTGTCCTCCGATCAGTCATGTTCGGTTACTACATAATATAGTGCCCATCGTGAAAACAAGGTGCTCAAGAGCAAAATCAGCCTCAAAAAGTGTATCCAATAATCACGTGCGTCTGGTGCGCACGGAAATCAAATCCAAATACAAGTGCCACAATATGCACAAAAGCAAAACTAAGTGCAACGGGTGTGCACGAAAGTATCTGTCCAGTGCAACGGGTGTGCACGACAACATCTAGTGCATCCATAGTGCATGAAAATCTCAATCCAGTGTAACTAACATGCACGAATGAAAATCCCAATCGAGTGCATTAGCTGTGCACAAAATCACATCTCATATCATGCGCCCAACATGCATGAAAATCCAAATCCAGTGCATCCGTCATGCACGAATGAAATCGAAATCAAATGCATCCCACATACACGAATAAAATCTAAGTCAAGTGCGTCCAATGCGCACAAACAATAAATCTGGTAAGCAAATGCTCAAAGAAATAAATCGGATGCAACCAATATACGGAGTATAAATCTAGTGCAACCAATGCACGTAATACCCGTCCGGTGCAACAAATGCATGAAATGCAGTATAGTGCAACAAAGGCACGAAATACGATCCATAACTCAAATGCGTAAAAAGCAACACCGAGTGTACCAAGGTGTTTAAAATCAAAAACGTGTGCAACTATGTGCACAAAATCCGTATCAATGCACTGCAAGCACATGTGAGCTATACCGAGTGCAAAAATCAAATCGAGTGTGTACCACATGCACAAAAATCAGATCATCCGTATGAAATCTACGAAATCATAAACAAATGCTACGAAGGTACAAAATCGACATCAAGTGCAATAGATATGCATAACAATGTAAATACCCAGCAAGTGCAGCCATGGTGCACGAAAACAGTTTCATAAAACTCAATCATCAAAACTCAAATCCAAGCGATATAAGCGTGATACTTGGATCACAACGCAAATCGCAACAAATTACATTAAGGTACACCTCCTACAATGTCGAAAAATATCGGTGCACCCAAAACTGGCAGAGCAAGAACATCCGCTTGCTTCCTGCTCACGGTCTGGTGTCCTCTATCTCTGGGTCCTCATTTCTCTGTGGATTATCAATCTCGCAATCCATCGGCTCGTCGGTCCGGTCCGGTGTACTAACGGAAATGATTCCGCTCTAGCACTCCTCTGGTCATCTCTCGGCGAATTAGTATGACCGCTCGTAAGTAGCATATCACTGGCGTTGGCCTTTGGCCCTTTGATTACACGTGACACAACCGATCCTCAGTGCAAATCTTATTGCAGCAGTGCCCTGGAAAGAACCTGCTCAGGGTCTCTTCCGATCTCGTCTATGCCGAACTATACGGAGGCTGGTACTCTTATATAATCTTTTCTCGCTTTCTGGACATCTGCGTTGTCAGCACAACATTTTCTCGGGAACTGGTATATCCCAATGCCTCTGTATACATATCAGATCTCTAATCTTAACAGGGAGTAACATCAGCTCGTTAACATCTCGCCCGAACCTCTTATTCCACCCGTCTTTATTATCGTCCACTTTGACGTCGCGTCAGGCAATCTGCGTACTGCAATTGTTCTCGGCTACAGTCAATCCAGAATTTCTCACATGGACTCGAAATCACAACTCGGTATCTTCATCACTTTGTAGAAGATATCTAGCCGAACATATCCTCGGGAACTCGTCCCAACCATCGGAGGAATACTCTATATTCGTCCGTTCTCGATCAACTCACTGCGCATCTGGGTGAGGTCCTCTATCTAAACCTGGTCCACTTGCTGATCTCCTATTGGATCATCCGACGAACAACGCCATCTTTGGGTCGATCTACTCTAGATCTAAGTAAGACTCTCCACACTGGAATTCATCAACTCAACTGGGTCTGCGTCGGCGCATCAAATCTGACGAATCACCTTCGTCTCTTAACTCAGGATAGACTAGCTATCACCTGTCGCATCTCTGCCTGGAAGCTCTAGCGATCTCAGCTCTGGAAGCGACATCCTATCAATCTCAGCAACTGCCGGGTCATCTGTTTGCAAGGTAGACGACATCACAAGCTCTGAGGTAGGCTGTACATCAACAGTCCTCTCACAACTGGCAGCCTCTATCAGTAGCCCGATCATACGGTGCAAAACCGAACACTCGCCTCCAACAAGAGGTCACAACACAAACACTAACTCGAGACGTCCCCGTGTCTCCAGAAAACACAATGGTCAGTCCTCGTCCATGACGAGCTCGCCCTGACCGCATCACCCGCAACAGCTCAATCTGCGCTCAAACCATGGTGACAGGAACCTCAAGCATGTATCGACGAAAATAGATCAAAGGAATGAAAGGAATCAACAGATCCAGAATGGATACATGATCATAAGGAGAAACGGAATCAATGAGAGTATGATCATGGAAATGAATAGAATCAAGGATCTCAACTGGATGTATGATCAAGGGAACGAAGAGAATCACCAGTCTCAAAATATATACATCCTAAGGTTTCTTAAGTGGAGTATCGTATCGTAAATATGCCGTGGAACATACGTACGGTACGTCACTCTACTCAAGCTACCTACTCCATCAATCAGGGTCAGCCTATGTAACGAAAGTTCAGGTCTAATACTCCCCTGTTCAAGTCTAAGTTCCGTAAGGTCGAGCCTAGGTTACGAAATATATATACACCCTGGACTCTGCATAGTCAAACATAGACTCGAACCAAGCTTAAATCTAGCGCTCTGATACCAACTTTGTCACGACCCGAAAATATTGTTCGTGACCGGCACTTAAACTACGCCACGTCTAAAGGCGTAACGTAATTCAAGTAAGCCGAAACCCCAGAAATCGAAACCTTTTTAAGAAAATAAAGAGGTGAAGTTTTGAAATAAAAGTATGGTGAAAATCATAAGTTTTCTTAAATACATAAGTAATGAAATATGAAAATGCAAGTAAATTTTACTAGTTGAAAACATGTTTCATCTTTTAAAAATTTGGACAGCACCTCCTTTGTATATTTTACTCCAAAACCACAAATACATGAGATAATATAAAGGCATCCCCAAGCGGGAGCTAGCTCTTCGCCAATCGGTGGATCACAACCACGCAAGACAGAATATATGTATACGACGCCCAACGGCGAAGATCACCACAAATGATAAAGTAAAGCAAGACATCAATCCAAAAGCGAACATAAAACCCATCGCTCAAGTCTCGCAACTACAAGTCTTGCTAAGTCTCACTGCATATACAAATACTAGTTTCTGATTTGATGGAATCAACTAGATACAACAGGAATAATAAATACAAGAGGGGTACGATCCAACATGTACCACCTATCAAAGAAAAACACCCGAATGCAGCTATGTACCAGCGGTGCCGCTACGGATCCATGCGGTCAACCTGCAAGAACTATGGCACAACGGGGGCGAGTTGCCAACTTGTGAGTAAACATCAACAGGTAGAAATCGAATAAACAATGATTCCTAGGTCAACTATATCATAAAGGTAATACTATGATATCTAGGGTGACCGTATCTACATATGTGCCAACATATACTTAAAGCCTATATGTAAGGGGATATCATTCAACCATATAATCAATGCCTGTATGCATATGGATCTCATCCACATGTCAACCAATGACACAACAATATCATGAATGTAAATATCATGAAAGCATATGCATGAAAGTATAAGGATATAAATCAACGTGTGTCCCTCGCGACACATCGAAATCATGGAACCTGAGTGTCCAGCATCGACACTCGAAACATCATAAAACCCGTGTCCAACATCGACACGTAAATCCTCATATCTCGGGCTCCGTCTGTCCGGATCGACCCACAGGCTCCGTCTGCGGGATCGGCCCTCGGGCTCCGGCAGAACGGGTCGGCCCATATCCATCTCTTGACTCTGGTCGGTATCCTTCGGATAACCGCCAGGTTCAACCAATCACCGGTAGGTAGTGCTCTCCCTGCCAGGCTCATCGTCATCCCCATGAAATCTCTCTCTCGTCCCGGGGTACCATACCGGGTCCACCATGAACCCGCAAACGGATCATCCACCTTCTCGAATCGGGTTTCACATATCACACGTCTCAGAACCGAGAAAACGCATGGTGGATGCACTGAAATATCATATCAAGAGAAACCGGGGTATTAAAACAATACATACTTTTGAAATAAACCACGGTTCTCAAATCCAGAAATCTCATGAAAACAGCATATCTCAATGCATAATCATAAAGCATGATGTATGCGATATATAACAGAATGTAAGCATATCCGTATCATGCAATATAGAACAGTGATGTGAGCAAGGGCATATCATCATAATGTGAGCATATCAATATAATAGCATGATGTAGCAATTCTACTGTGTAAGTGACATAGCAATTATCGATGATGAAGTGTGTGAGCCGGCAAATCTGTGTAAGTGTAACATACACATCATCGATAATTGTGTAGGTTTACTAGCACAGGTATATGCAATACAATGAGAATAACATGAATGTAGCATAAAGTAAATCGTCAGCTAAATGCTATAAGATATACGTATCTAACATGACCGAGTCGGTGAATCTATCAATCGGCATCCAGCCTCACAACATCACGTACGATATAATCTATCGTACGGCATCCTCTAGTCAAGGGTGTGGATCAATCATCAGATCAAACTCATCACGTACGGAAGATTATCGTACGGCGGCATTAAACCATTAAGGATCCTGTCAACCTATATGACAATGAGGGTACGGACCTAACGTCCTGTACGGCATATCACTCATGATTCACAACATTATATATATCTAAATACCTATATCTCAGGTCGCATCCATAACAATCTCGTATCAGGGGACCGGCAAAGGTATCAATCCTCTCATATCAACTCGCATCCGTATACCGACATATCAATCAAGTCATCATATCACATCGTATATCCTTTTCATCGCATTTAGTCAATTTTATATATATACATTCTACCTTATACATCAAATGTCAAGCTACTCTAAAACTCATATCTATTCTAGTGCAACTACATATCTATATGTCGTGATTCACATTCACTTTTCATATCCCTAAAGCTTTCATCTCATATCCCAATTTATATTCAATCACTCATATCATCTCTAACTGTAACGCCTTGAAAATCCGTTTAGATTATTTTCGCGTTAATTAGCGATAATGCGTGTTTTTCATAAAAGCTCGTTAATAATTATTTTCCACATAGACTGGAATAAATCTATTTTTAATTGTGAAAATATGTAATTATATATATAATTGTGTTTATTAATTATCATTTAATTTATTGTCACATAATTATCTAATTTTCTTAAATATTAATTTTTTTCTAAGCAAAATTTTTAGTTTAGCATGCACAAACCTTATAATCACCTTAGGTTAATATTGTAACATGTCTTTCATTTTCTTTTTCCCCCATGGTTCTATTTTCCTTTTTATCACAAAACAAAACAAATCAAATAAAGAAATAAGGAAAGATATGAAAAAGAGAGGCATGGGGCATTAAATAAGCATGGGGGCTTGACTTTTGACACTCACTCTCACCCTCACACTCTCTCTCCCCCTCAAATCCCTGCAGCCCAGCAGCAGCAGCCCCCCTTCCCCTTCATTTCTTCTTCTTCTCATCATTTCCAAGCCTCATCTCCATTAAAAATCCATCACTTCATCACAAATCTCATGTTTAACACTTCAAATCATTTCCTTGTTGGTTATTGAGGCAAGTCTTTGCTTTTGAAGCCAAGGTCAACAAGTTTGAGCCATCATTAGACCAACTTGAGGTATAAAGCCAACCTTAATTCCTTTTTGTTAAACTTGTAGCTATTTAGCTTAATTTAGTGTTTAAGTAATGGGTTAGTGCTAATTGTGAGGTTTAAGTGAAGATTAGGTCAAGTTAGGGTTTTTATGGCTTGAGTAGCTTAATTAAGTGTTGTTAGTGTTAGTTAATCCAAGCCTTTTCTAAAGTTTTCACTAAAATACCTTAATGTCACAAATTAGTGTTTTAATACGGTTTTTAATCTAGTTTTAAGATACTGTGATTCTGCTATTACTCGGGTAGTTTTTAAATTAAACAAACATATACATTAGACTATACATTGTGTTAGGAGCATAGTGTAAAATTCTGGACCTTTTTCACCGGATTTGGACCGGTGACACCCCCTCGTGGCCGGCCCAATTTTGGCCAAAAATGTTGAAACTTTGCATGCAATTGTCTGTATGTATTATAAGAGGTTTGGTCTTGTTTGATTTTCTTGTTTCTTCTCCAGATAAAATCTGGGACCATTTGCCTATAATTTTAGTATTGTGACATTTAGATGACTTGAACTTTTGATACCCAATTGTTGGTTTTGTGTTAAATTGGTGGCTTACAGGGAATCTGGAGTGACCCGAGACATTTACTAGAAAAACTAGCAAGACCATTAACCTATATTCAACACTAGAAGACCACCTTACAAGTATGAGACCCCAACTCCTCCTTTTATCCGAGCTTGCCGGATTTGGAGCTTTGGTCACCGGCCAAAATGTCGGTTTTGGGGACAATATTTGGTCTGAAGCTCAGTTACTTCATATACAACACCACTGCATTTCTAGTTTAACTAATTTTTACCTGAACTAAAATCTGGAGCAAGATTTCTGAGTTGTTGTTTTGTGTTTCATGGTTTTTTTCATGACTTGGTTTTTGTTATTTGATTTCGGAATTGGTCGTTGGACGTTTGTACGTCAACGACGAGGGATTTATGATTGTTTTCATATGAGTAGGCTATAGGTTCTAACCTATAGGCATCTCGCGTGTCGTTTTGATTTTGAATCGGATTTTAATGCGATATGATATGTTATGACATATAGGTACCTCCACGTGAACTTCGGGACGACAAGCAAGAGCACGGCGGCATCGACTTCGGCAAGCAAGAATCCAGATGAGTAGATCTATATCTACGGGGGAATTCGGGTGGATAGCGTATAGCACCCCCGCAAGTTTGGATGGAAACCGATTTATAGAATACGGTTAAGGAAACCTAGACTAGAAAACTATAGGGTATGGTTAGAGAAACCATATTAGAAAGTTAGGAATAGGGTTAAGGAATCAGTAGGAGATAAGATACCATGACTTAAAATTATAGCTTAGGGTTTAGGTGACATGATATGATAGATATAGATAAGTAGTTGTAAAGGGAACCAATAGGAGATTATAGTGGTATAACATGGGGTTGATAATATACGACTTTAGATTGATAAGATGACTTGATTGATATATCGGTATACGGAAGCGAGTCGATTGTTATGGATGTGAATCGGAGATATAGATATATAGATATACATATGTTGTGAACCTTGAATGATAAGCCGTACGAGACGTGAGGTCCGTACCCTCCTTGTCACATAGGTTGTTAAGATCCTAAATTGTTTAATGACGCCGTACGAGGAGTTACTGTACGTGATGAGTTAATTGATGATTGATCCATACCCTTGAATAGAGGAGGCCGATTGATAGATTCACTGACTCGGTCATGTTAGATACATATGCCTTAGACCTTTTAGCTGCCGATTTACTTTATGCTACGTTCATGTCATTGCCATTGCATTTCATATACCTATGCTAGTATACCTGCACCATTATCGATGATGCGTATGTCACACTTAAACAGATTTGTCGGCTCACACACTTCTTCATCGATAATTGCCATGTCACTACACAGTAGAATTTCTGCATCATGATATGACTTCTTGCATAATTTACTTGCAATAGTTACATATACACCTTTATACGATGTTGCATTTGACCTTGGAGGAATTGGGAACCGAAGAATATATTTTAAAACTGGATTCATTTTAAAGAGCGGTTTTCCCTTGATATGTGCACATTATTGTTCCATGTCGCATGATTTACGGATATGCTTACATTCTGTTATATGTCGCATACATCATGCTTTACGATTTTATGCATTTAGATATGCTGTTTCATGAGATTTCTAGATTTAAGAACCGTGGTTATTTCAAAAGAAAGTAAGTATTGTTTTAAAAACCCGATTTCTCTTGATATTTGTATAGTCCACCATGAGTTTTCTCGGCTCTTGAGCGATATCATACACCCGGTTTGAGGAGGAGGAGGAGGAACCGTCTGCAGGTGCATGGTGGACCCGGTGAGGTACCCCGTGGCAAGATGGTCGCAGATGATGGCGTTGAGCCTGGCAGGGGAGCACTACCTACCGGTGATAGTATATGGACTCGGTGGCTATCCAGAGGATGTTAGTTATATGTATGCCCTAGAGGCCATTACTATACATAGGATGTATATTGTAGTGGATGCTTGGACATATATAGGGAGGACTTTCTTGCTCGACATGATAGTATGCTATCTGGTTGCTCTTTACCTTAACGTGTACACTGATTATCTCTCTGTTACATGTTGGTAAAGCCCTTAGGATGTGTACTTGACTACCTGGACTATGATGCGGATCATACTAGTGAGGACATGGTAGTCCATAAGTACATCCTTCAAAGTCCCTAGTCGTGGGTATATCGAGACGGGGCATCGATATACCAGAGTAGACTAGCGTATACCTTCTCGACCCATACAGATGGGCGATGGATGATCCCATATCCATTGATGTTTGACATCAGAGATGATATACGGGTGCTCAGTAGAGACTGGGTACACTGGACGGACTCGCCGAGAACTCCCAGATGGTATTATACCTCACGTCAGATGGCAGTTCTCTGGTGACACTGGTACAGAGTAGTCTGTTGACCCGAGATCGTCATAGAGTCTTGTGTGGTTCCCACTGTGCTTTGATTTCCATCTTACCACGTCCAAGAGGGCGTGCAAAACGGTGGTTTTTGGGTACAGTCCCGAGTCACATGGAGGCAATGAGCGATAGGAGGGGATTCGTCTCTCCCGGTATAGGGAGTTGATGTTGCGCTGTGTTCGATTGGCTATAACAGGAAATCCCTGGCCAGGGTTGCTGAGATATACTGGTAAGTGTTACCAGTAGTTTCTCGAATTGTTATAGACCTCATATCGACACGACTTATCGAGCTATTGGGGTCTGACGTTTACCACCCCTAGGCGAGATATGCGACATATCAGACGATCAGACCGGACTGTACGGTAGTGTTACTGGTTGGATTCACTGGAGTGTGAGCGGGCTTGCTCGTCGATCTTCAGATCGCTCAATACCCGGGTGGCCGTTACGTTTAGCAGACCGCTTGCGGCTTGTGGGTGTTTGATATGATCATCGCCTGCTGCCGGCGTATTGACGAGTCTTTATAGTCCTACACAGAGGTTTCCTGGCTCAAGCGAAACGAAATAGGAGCGCATATGAGATATGTGCGGGACCGAGAATAATACGTGTATGTGATACCGTATTCTATTCTCACGATGAATGTATCGATTGGTTGTATGCGATATAACCTAGTTATCGAATCAAGGGTTGATTCGATAAGCCGATACATTGGATACTAGTCGGTTATATGCGATATAACCGGATCGTTAAATCAAGTGTTGATTTAATGATTTAATGTATAATTATATATTTGATATATTACTTTGCATTAACTAGTATCGGTTCACTTTTAAATGGATTTTCTCACTCGGTTTGTGCACATTGTATATGTGATATACTTTTGTACACGTGATTGTATCATGTTTGATGATACATGCTTTTTGGTTAAGTGTAAAGAATTAAACCAAGGTTAAGTTGTTGATTAGGGTTTTACTTATTCATTTATCTTATTTATTTATTCATTTTGAATAAATTGAAAGATAAATGAATGGTGGCTTCATTTGTTTTTAGTTGAAGCTTCATGAAGCTTTGACTTGATGACCTTTTTGTTCTCATCCTTAACCCTAACCAATCAACCCAACCTTAGTCAATTCTCTACACTTAACTAAGGTTAAGATTATGATAAGTATTCTTTTATTTTCTATTTTCTAATAACTTATCATAACATTATTCTTCTTCTTCTTCTTCATTTCTTCAAGTGAAGAAAGCTTGCCTCCATCAATGGCAAGTGATGAAAAAGAGTGAGAAATCCAAATCTAAAGTGAACCCACTTCCTATTTCTTCATCCTCTACCTCTTGCCAAGTAGTAGAGTGTGTTTTCTTCACAAGTTTCATGACTTGGTGAAGTGAGAGCTTGATCTAGCGATGCTTCGACGTAGATCATCTTCGGCATGGACATCGACGACCTAGCTCGCCTATTCTCCGATGAAGCCGACGCTAGAGACCGGAATTTGTTTTGGACAGCGAGAGGACTTCATTGCGGAGCTATGGAGGTGGAGCACCGGATCTATAAAGGTTGTATTTCCGTATTCTTGTAGTTAAGTGTTAACTAGTTTGCTTTTCGCCTAGAAATCTAGCCAACGATCCGTTCTAGGGTTTCTCGGCACCGTTTAAATTTGAAATTGGCATGGTTGATACCTTGTGAGACCTCCTTAGGGTGCCTAGGAACCCTACAGTGGTATCAGAGCGTAGCTAGAGCCTTAGGCGAAGTCCCGACGGAATTAGAAGTCCGATCGACCCAAAACCCAAACATAAAAATGCTCTCTGGACGTTTTTGAAATTCGTGGTTTTTTGTGAATTAAAAATATTCAGAAAAATCAGCAGGAAGATATAAGGGTTACTGTAAAATTCGAGGGCTTGATTCCATAAAGGAGGCGCGGATCCGCGGCCTTACAGTAGGCTCATGCGGCGGATCCGCGGCCCTTTTGTCGTTTTGTGCATCCAATTTTGCACAGTAGTTCTTAGTTGTCTATGATGGTTTTCCTGGGAATTTTTCATATTTTATTCCAGAGTTGTATTTTCTGAGGTGTATTCGATCGGACTGTCTAATTTTGTCGGTGTGCTTTTCCGGGTATTTTTAGAATATGTTAAAAAGTTCGACCGGATATAAATACCCAATTTTTCCCCTGTCGGGAAATTTCCAAGTGTTGGATTTTTCCGTAGTTTAAAGACGTTCTAAGTAGTGCAAGTAATGCAATGGTCCCTCTAGAAGACAACAAACCTTAACTCGATTATGTGACCGTCTTGAACTGCCCTTTGAACCTTCGGGTTTGGGGCAGTACGGCGTGCCACATGTGAGGCGTTGGCTTGACCCTTCTACGGCTGGACCGTTGGTACTGAGGCACGAACTGACTGTTTTTAGACTTGTTTCATGTGTTGATCTATATCGGGAAAACTTGGGTGTTCGATTGTTCGATCGGAAAGTTTAACATTTTCTAATTATCTGGAACGGGATACAATAATTGGAATTCACAAGAAGTTATGAGATAACTGAATGAATGTTATAAACATAGCACTTTAGTCTCACTTGACCGGTTGCCACGGAATTTTGATGTGATCAAAAGTCCGTCGCAATCACGTAGCGTACGCGGATACTCGCCGGGTAAACTTAATAGACAGCCTCACTCCATAGCCCCGACCAAGTGACTGTAGGAGAACCCCGTCGCCGAAAGCATCCGTTCGGGTGCTCACGGCAGCGGTGTTCCGCCTTGGTGCACTTCGTCGACGGTATCGGGGGTGCGGCCGTCTACTGAAGTTTGCGACGAGCATTCGATCAGGATGTCGGGAATCTTGTTGAATTGCCCGACTTGATATTGAAAAGAGTTTTCGATAATGAAACTAAAATGCGGGGTTTATAATTGTTAGGCATGCGATGTCTAAAGAAATTCATTTGGTCAGGCATGCGATGTCTGAGATGGTTGCGGATTCCAACTGTTGTAGTTTTACACTTTCTTTTCTGTGACCGTAAGTGTAATATGTGATATCGCCGGTTTCGTTGCTATATGTCAACGACAATTGGGATGCGCATATTTACTTACGTTGATGACATGTGATGTTATGTGTTGCTGGATATGTTATATTGGATCGTCGTGTTTGAATAGCCGGGGGTTTTTCATGTGAGATGAGTGTTTTTCATTTTCATTCATGTAAAAACTTGTATGTAATATTCTTTTATTGGGGCGCTTCCAGGTTGCGGAAGTTGTCACCCTTTGTATATTATTTATTTTTCCGCACTAGGATAGACCCAAGGAGGAGGGCACAAGTAACCGGGTTCTGGAGTCCAGTGGGAGACCAACTCGAGGAGTCGAGTCCGGGTCTCCTAACTCTAGAATTGGCAGGGTTGCTTGCCGCTCTCGTAGGGGTCTAGGGGTGTGGGTTTGGCTATTCATCGCGACCGTGGAATCCGTGTTTTATACTGGCTCGTATTGAAAACACGGACGTCCTAATATATCCAATATTTCATATGATTCTTCTGCTGCGATATCTGTGATGTGATCATGTGATGTTCTGTGATAGATACATTATATAGTATATATGATATATTATATAGACGTTACTTATGTTTTACACCCGCGCTAGCCCTGCCCCGCTCTGTCGTTAGTTACCTAACCTAACGATGCACGAGGGGACATCGAGGCGAATGTGGATGGCATAAGCGTACATCGTATTTATCTGTGATGTTTAGGTAATTAAATGATGGGACTTCATTAATGTGATTAATGAAATAAAAGAAACCTAAGATGTTGTAGAATCGAATTTCAAAATAAAACAGGTAGCTACAGTTCTTGCTTTGCACAGAGGTATATGTGATATATTCTGCACCTTATTCGATAAGGAAAGGACCGAGATCCCTTCACCGGGAGTGACTCCTTTAGCAATAACTGGCAGATGCTACACACTCGGTTTGTCTTTTGATTGCTTTTAAGTGTTTTTGCTTTGCACAGTGATATATATGATATATCCCGCACCTCATTCGACGAGGAAAGGACCGACGATCCCTTCACCGAGAGTGACTCCTTTAGCAAAACTAGAAAAGCCTCAAAAACACTCCATTTCAAAAATCATTTGATTCTACAACGATATCAAGTTCATTACGCAATAGGTTTTCAGAAAAATCTGTCGTAGCCCTCCGTCATTTCAGATAAATCCTGTTTAGTATTCGTGCTGCGTTTGTTGACCTTGTCAAGGCGCAGTGTGCGGTAGCTAACCAGTATTTATCTGCTTATGCATATGATGCAGATTGGGTTAGGGTAGTCGTGCGGCCTTGTTGACCTTGTCAAGGGTCGTGCGGGTGGGTTTGATTCAATCAAGAAATGACGGGTTGAACTTGACTTGCGGTCTATGGTTTGTTGACCTTGTCAAGGTCATAGATCGTTCGGGGCAAAATATTATCGGGAATTTCAAGTGTTGAAATTTGCAATGAGATTGCATACCTTCTATGAGATAGTTGGATCCCGATACCCGCTGCGAGTAAATGTTACTCCTGGGAGAGTTTTATACATTACAATTAGCCGATCAAGTAGGTGTCTAGAAAGGTGTCAACGAGGTTACGCCTCTGGGAAAACGAGGTTTACATTAATTAGGTTCGTGCGAAAGCACGGGGGACCTCCCTCAAAGTACCGACACTGGCCTGGCTGAAAGATTGGCGAACTTGTAGTGTGTAATTAATCCCGGCTAGTCTTTCCTTTTAGGGTTTGAAGGAAGATTTGATAAAAAGCAGTGGGAGCCATCCTGATTAGATAAAATAATAACCAATCTATTCTTGAAAGAGCGCACGCTGAGTGTTTTCTTCTCTCTCTCTCTCCAGGTAGCGACCATATCACGCCTTAATCAAGATAATAATACGGATTATTGACCGAACCCGCTTGTTATACTGAGCTGGGGAACGTTGGTCCCGCTCCAACTTATAATTGTTATAAGACAGAGCAGGAAATTGGGGAATACCAGATTTCCCGTGTCGCCCAAACGAAGAGAGTGCATGCTGATGCATCATCTTCGGGTGTGTTCATTATACAGAACTGTTTCTCAGTATCCTCCGCATCCTAAGTATATGATACCGGATCGGGATCCCAGATATGTAATATGTTACATAGGGCTACAGAAAGGTAGAGAACTGAGAACGGGTGATAAGTTTCATGAGGCAGAAAACGGGGCAAGAGTTGCAGCCAAGTCTGTTGGTCACTGTCACCCTGTATTACAATACATTGATTCTGAACGAATGTTATTAGATACCGAACCTGATATACAAAATCATATCAGTCTCTTTATTAGTAAAGAAATGATAAAATTTTGTATTGTTGGATAATGTTTTGAACATTTCCTATATCAAAAGTTGATCGGTTCAGGCACGTTATCTAAAAGCATTAATGTTCTAAATCAAACCACAGTTCTTAGTATACGGAACACACACAAGAGGAAGAGTTCAGAAATGAACGAATCCTTCTTGAGGTATTGTAGACTAGGTCATATCAATGCGACCCGACTAGCTGAAGTTACATATAGATGCATATTTAAATCAGTTTGAATTTACATCTTGTGAAACTCGCCAGTCATGTCACAGAGATAAGATGACCATAGCTCCGTTTATTGGAAACAGAGAAAGAGTTAGTGAACTCTTGGGATGATACATGTTGATGTATGTAAGGTCCCCTGTCTACACATGCCAAGACCGGTTCTTTGTACTTCATTACGTTCTCTGATGATCTCTCGAGATTCAGACATATGTTCCTGTTGAAACACAAGTCCGAACCTTTTGAGATATTCACAGAATATAAGTTAGAAGTAGAGAACCAAAATACGGATATAAGTATTATGTCCTATGATGTGATCAAGGAGGAGAATACTTGAGCACGGAATTCCTGGACCATTCTAAAGGAGAATGAGATTCTCTCTCAGCATTACTCCTCTGTATACACCATAGCACGATGGTATATCGGGGCGGAGCAGATACACCCTATATGATAAGGTGTGCTCTATGATGAGTACTACTGAGTCACCTATTTCCTTTAGGGAGTTATGCGCTTGAGAAGCTGCATACCTATTGAATAGGGTTCGAATCAAATCAGTTGCCTACCACTTCATATTTGATATGATAAGGGAAGAGCCCATCTCTCAAGTTAGTTGAGATTTGGGGTTGTCCAGCCTATGTCTGAAAAGCAAAATCCGGACAAGCTCGAGGCAAGATCTGTTATGTACAACTGGAAAGGTTCCAGCTATACAAACAACAGCAGATGATTTAGTAGAACCAAAGGATTCAGTAGATTCCAACGAACCTCAGCCTCTCCGCCGATCTAGTAGGGTTCCTCACCCACCTGAGAGATACTTCGGTTTCTCTATGACAGTGGGAGCGAGGATTGCATCATGAGATGATGACCCAACTAGTTTCGAGCAGGCCATCGAGAGTGATGACTCTGTAAGAATGGCTGGATGCTTAGTGATCTGAGATGGAATCCTTATACACCAATAAAGTATGGACTTTGGTTGCTATATCTAAAGGGTTAAATCCCCATCAGGAGCAAGTATATCTTGAGAAGATTACTTGGTGTAGATGGAAAGGTTGAGACTTTCAAAGCTAGACTTGTTAAAGCTTTTCGTCATCGACCAGGCGTGGATGATGATGAAACCTTTTCAAGTGGCTATGCTTAAGTCCATCCAGATCCTACTTGCCACGGCTACATACCATGACTGCGATATCTGGTGGTTGGGTGTCTTGACTGCTTTTCTAAATGATGATTTAGAAGAGAGCGTCTATAAGTACACAGCCAGAGGGCTTCGTAGACAGTGGGAGCAGCGGAAACGTGTGCAAGATGCTTTATAGGATAAAGCAGGCATCGCGGAGTTGGAACGTCTGTTTTGATGAAGTAGTCAAAGAGTTTGACATCATCAAAATGGTAGATGAACCATGTATAAACAAAAAGGTAGTAGGGAGTATGGTGACGATCCTCGTAGAGTACGTGGATGACATACTCTTGATAGGGAAGTAGTTTCCTATGCTACGCTCGATCAATCTCCGATTATCACAAAGATTCTCCATATAGGATCAAAGTGATACCTACTAAATCCTGGATTTTGGATCTATGAGATAGATCTAATTGGATGTTAGGAATCTCACTAGAAGTAGTGAGATGGTATCAATTGATTCTGGGGAGAATCACTGGAAAGGTTCCAGGGTGATAAAGACGACTGAATGTCAGTCACATGCATTGTCTTTTCCCTCAGTAAAGGGACGGTATGTTGGAAGAGTTCCAAGCTAGATACCGTGGCATACTAGACGATAAAGGCAGGATACATCGCTACTTAAGATGCTACCAAAGAGGCAGTCTGGGTGTATATTAGTTCATAAGATGAACTTTGTTCCTCCCATTGTATGACAATGGAGTTGTGGCTTATGCCAAGGAACGCCGGTCCCATCAGTGATCCAGACATATTCTAAGGCAGTGTCACCTGATCTTGGAGATGGATGATCTCCAGGGTGATCGAGGTTTGGAGAGTAGACTCAGAGGACAACACAGCGGATCCACTCACAAAGGCCTGTTCCCAGAGAGAGATTTTTATGGGATGGTTGAGTATGAGATACTACAACCACTGCTATCAGATGGCCCTAGTGCAAGTGGGAGATTGTTAGTTATATGTATGCCCTAGAGGCCATTACTATACATAGGATGTATATTGTAGTGGATGCTTGGACATATATAGGGAGGACTTTCTTGCTCGACATGATAGTATGCTATCTGGTTGCTCTTTACCTTAACGTGTGCACTGATTATCTCTCTGTTACATGTTGGTAAAGCCCTTAGGATGTGTACTTGACTACCTGGACTATGATGCGGATCATACTAGTGGGGACATGGTAGTCCATAAGTACATCCTTCAAAGTCCCTAGTCGTGGGTATATCGAGACGGGGCATCGATATACCAGAGTAGACTAGCGTATACCTTCTCGACCCATACAGATGGGCAATGGATGATCCCATATCCATTGGTGTTTGACATCAGAGATGATATACGGGTGCTCAGTAGAGACTGGGTACACTGGACGGACTCGCCGAGAACTCCCAGATGGTATTATACCTCACGTCAGATGGCAGTTCTCTGGTGACACTGGTACAGAGTAGTCTGTTGACCCGAGATCGTCATAGAGTCTTGTGTGGTTCCCACTGTGCTTTGATTTCCATCTTACCACGTCCAAGAGGGCATGCAAAACGGTGGTTTTTGGGTACAGTCCCGAGTCACATGGAGGCAATGAGCGATAGGAGGGGATTCGTCTCTCCCGGTATAGGGAGTTGATGTTGCGCTGTGTTCGATTGGCTATAACAGGAAATCCCTGGCCAGGGTTGCTGAGATATACTGGTAAGTGTTACCAGTAGTTTCTCGAATTGTTATAGACCTCATATCGACACGACTTATCGAGCTATTGGGGTCTGACGTTTACCACCCCTAGGCGAGATATGCGACATATCAGACGATCAGACCGGACTGTACGGTAGTGTTACTGGTTGGATTCACTGGAGTGTGAGCGGGCTTGCTCGTCGATCTTCAGATCGCTCAATACCCGGGTGGCCGTTACGTTTAGCAGACCGCTTGCGGCTTGTGGGTGTTTGATATGATCATCGCCTGCTGCCGGCGTATTGACGAGTCTTTAGAGTCCTACACAGAGGTTTCCTGGCTCAAGCGAAACGAAATAGGAGCGCATATGAGATATGTGCGGGACCGAGAATAATACGTGTATGTGATACCGTATTCTATTCTCACGATGAATGTATCGATTGGTTGTATGCGATATAACCTAGTTATCGAATCAAGGGTTGATTCGATAAGCCGATACATTGGATACTAGTCGGTTATATGCGATATAACCGGATCGTTAAATCAAGTGTTGATTTAATGATTTAATGTATAATTATATATTTGATATATTACTTTGCATTAACTAGTATCGGTTCACTTTTAAATGGATTTTCTCACTCGGTTTGTGCACATTGTATATGTGATATACTTTTGTACACATGATTGTATCATGTTTGATGATACATGCTTTTTGGTTAAGTGTAAAGAATTAAACCAAGGTTAAGTTGTTGATTAGGGTTTTACTTATTCATTTATCTTATTTATTTATTCATTTTGAATAAATTGAAAGATAAATGAATGGTGGCTTCATTTGTTTTTAGTTGAAGCTTCATGAAGCTTTGACTTGATGACCTTTTTGTTCTCATCCTTAACCCTAACCAATCAACCCAACCTTAGTAAATTCTCTGCACTTAACTAAGGTTAAGATTATGATAAGTATTCTTTTATTTTCTATTTTCTAATAACTTATCATAACATTATTCTTCTTCTTCTTCATTTCTTCAAGTGAAGAAAGCTTGCCTCCATCAATGGCAAGTGATGAAAAAGAGTGAGAAATCCAAATCTAAAGTGAACCCACTTCCTATTTCTTCATCCTCTACCTCTTGCCAAGTAGTAGAGTGTGTTTTCTTCATAAGTTTCATGACTTGGTGAAGTGAGAGCTTGATCTAGCGATGCTTCGACGTAGATCATCTTCGGCATGGACATCGACGACCTAGCTCGCCTATTCTCCGATGAAGCCGACGCTAGAGCCCGGAATTTGTTTTGGACAGCGAGAGGACTTCATTGCGGAGCTATGGAGGTGGAGCACCGGATCTACAAAGGTTGTATTTCCGTATTCTTGTAGTTAAGTGTTAACTAGTTTGCTTTTCGCCTAGAAATCTAGCCAACGATCCGTTCTAGGGTTTCTCGGCACCGTTTAAATTTGAAATTGGCATGGTTGATGCCTTGTGAGACCTCCTTAGGGTGCCTAGGAACCCTACAGAGGATACCGACCGGAGTCATGAGATGGAACAGGCCAGTCTGGATAGCTGGAGCCTGAGATATGAGGATTTACGTGTCGATGCTGGATACGGGTTTCATGATATTTTCGAGTGTCGATGCTGGGCACTCAGGTTCCATGATTTGTTGTTTCATTGTTTTGATATCCTCATACATTTACATGCACATTCTTTTATGATGTTTCGAGTGGACGAGATCCACATGCATACTGGCATTTATTTATATTGTTGGCACATATTTACATACGGTCACCCTAGATGTCATAGTATTACCTTTATGATATAGTTGACCTAGGAATCGTTATTTATTCGATTTCTACCTATTGATGTTTTCTACTCACGAGTTGGCAACTCACCCCCGTTGTGCCACAGTTCTTGCAGGTTGACCGTATGGATTGGTAGCGGCATCTTTGGCACACAGCTGCATTTGGGTGATTTGCTTTGGTAGGTGGGACATTTGTATCGTGCCCACTCTTGTATTTATTATCCATATTGTATCTAGTCAACTCCATCAATCAAAACTAGTATTTGTATAATTAGTAAGACTCAGTGAGACTTGTAGTTCTGAGATTTGGGGGATGGGTTTTGTGTTCGCTTTTGGGTTGATGTCTTACTTTATTCATTATTTTCTGTGTTGATCTTCGCCGTTGGGCGTCGTATACTTGTTTTATTACTTGCATGGTTGTGAATCCGCCGTTTGGCGAAGAGCTAGTTTCCGCTTGGGGATGCCTTTATTATCATTATGTAAATATGGTTTTGGATCAAAATATACAAAGGAGGTGCTGCCTAAATTTTTAAAGAGACGAAACATGTTTTCCAATTAGTAAGATAAACTTGCATTTTTCATGTTCCCTTTTTCTATGCATTTAAGAAAACATTTTACTTCATTATACCTTATTTCAAAACTTCACCTCTTTTATTTCTTTAAAAAGGTTTAGATTTCTGGGTTTCAGCTTAATTGAATTACGTTACACCTTTAGACATTGCGTGATTTAAGTGCTGGTCATGAGCTAATATTTCGGGTCGTGACAAAGTTGGTATCAGAGCGCTAGGTTTAACTTTTGTTCGAGTTTAGGTTTGACTATGTGGAGTCTAGGGCGTTTATATATATTTGGAACCTAGGCTTGACCTTACGGAACTTAGACTTGGACAGGGGGGTATTAAACCCGAACTTTCGTTACCTAGGCTGACCCTGATTTATGGAGTAGGTAGCTTAAGTAGAGTGACGTACCGTACGTATGTTCCACGGCATATTTACGATACGATACTCCACTTAAGAAACCTTAGGATGTACATATATTAAGATCTTTGATTCTATTTGTTTCCATGATCATTCCCTACGGGCAACAACATAAATTAGTCTCCGTATACAATCCACGGGCAACCTTAAAAAATAAAAACACACACGACACGAAGTGAACTTCCGGAGCAGGAGAAAGTGGTTATCGCGATGCGGTAATGTAATTAACTGCAGGGGCTTGCGCCTGCAGGGAAGAGCGTCCCCACAATCAAAAACCCCTCGTAAATGAGGGGGAATCTGACGAAGTCACGCTACAATGGTTGCATCCGTCCAAACTTATGATATATGGTGCTATAAATCAACTTGGCATCTTCGGAGAGGTGGATGGATAAATCCAAATAGCATCTGCCTCCAAAATTCAGGCCAGACGTCCTAACCTCCCGGTCACGTCTTTCGGCGGTGAACAGCTGCCTTAACACCTCGAGAACATTTCTCAGATCCTGCAAGTGAGTCTCACGAAAATGGCTATAAATAAGGATGTCACCAAAATATACGACTATGCACCTTCCAAAGAATAGCTGTAGAAGGTGGTTTATGACCCTGATGAATGTGCTTGGTGCATTGGACAGACCAAATGGCATCACCAGCCATTCATAAAGTCCATCCTGCATCTTGAACGCGGTCTTCCATTCGTCCTCCGGTCGGATACGGATTTGGTGATACCCGCTCTTCAGGTCTATCTCTTAAAAGAATTTGGCCCCTACAAGCTGGTCAAGCATGTCGTCGAGTCGTGGTATTGGGAAGCAATATTTCATGGTGATTTTGTTGATACTACGACTATCGATGCACATACACCATGAGCCATCCTTCTTGGGGGTTAAAAGGGATGGCACGGCGCAAGGACTTATGCTGAGATGCACAAATCCTTTCTCCAGTAGCTCCTTCACCTGCCTCCTTAGCTCCTGGTGTTCTTTCGGGCTCATACGATATGCTGGTTTATTGGGGAAACTTGCGCCATGAATAAGGTCGATGCAATATTGTATGTTTCTCATTGGTGGGAGGTTGTTTGGCAGCTCGTTCAGGAATACGTCTGCATAATCCCACAGCAGTGGCTTGATCATATCACTAAATTCTGGGGTTCAGATTCTGCACGTGCTTCTGCGCTCACCAGGGCATAGATAACCCTAGTTTCTTGTTCCTCCTCCTCGAACGGACGCGCCTCATTGGTAAGCGTTACCTTGGTAAAAAGATGGCTTCCCTCCTCCAATGCGAGTTTGGGCCTAGCCTTTTCTCTCATGGGCTGGATCACAAATTTCTGGCCATCTTTCACAAAAGCATAGGTATTTTGCTACCCATCATGCACTGTCTTCCGATCATACTGCCACGGCCACCCCAAGAGTAGATGGCATGCGTCTATGGTCATGACGTCACACCAGACTTCATCAAAATACTTGTATCCCATAGAGAAGGAAACCAAGCAACGCAAATCTACAATCACTTCGCTACCCTTCTTGAGTCAGTGCAGTTTGTACGGACGAGGATGTTTCTGGGTGACTAGATTGAGCCTCTGGACCACTTCTTTAAAGATGAGCTTCTCGCAACTTCCTCCATCGATGATGGCCTTGAAGACTTTCTCTTTGATAGTACATGTGGTATGGAAGACGTTGTTCCACAGCCAGTCTTCCTTCTCCCCCTGTCTAGGTGCGAGAAGGGTCCTCTAAACGACAAAGGTTGTGTCGGTCCCATCATCGTCCAACGAGAACTCTCATTAGTCTTCTCCTTCGTCTTCACTAGCTTCATCGGGTTCCCCATCATCATCGGCACTAACCATCAACTGCTTGCCTTTGTTCAAGCATTTATGATAGTTTGTGGCGCAATGTCCCAGTTCCCCGCACTCAAAACAACGGAAGATGGACTTTGCTGATGTAGGTCCCACGTTCGGAGCTGCTGTTATTGGCGCGGTTGCTGTTGGGGCTGTGGAGCGATTGCTCACATTTCCTCGGGAATATGTTTGGCGCCCTCCTCGGGACTGTTTCTTCTCGGCAAGTAAGGCATGCTGACACGCCTCGGAGAGCATGAACATCGGATGAAGGATCAGTTCATCCTGGATCGACTGACGGAGTCCTCCAAGATAGCGGGTTACTCGTTGCTCCTTGGTCTTTTCCAGATCATTGCAAGCTATCAACAGATGAAACTCTTATGTGTAGGCGTCAACAGATCGAGTCCCTTACCGCAATTGTTGTGAAAGTCGACCTTAGCACCACCATGAGGTTCTAGAGGCATCAAGCATGCCAAATTTTAATTTTATTAGGTGCTAAGTTAGACTAACAAGATCTTTACTAGATTATTAGGGTTTGCCTGTGTAATGTGATGAACTAAAGAGAAGAAAAGAGCATACAACTTTTGTAGTTTGAGTCCTTCTCTTCAATAGCTCCGGGTTGAAGTCCACGCAACTCTACTAGGCTCCTCTTCGAGTTGAACGAACCTCCATCGTGATCTTCGCGCCAAAGACGATCCACCCGAAATCCACAAGCTCAAGCTAACCCTTCACTAATCTCATTAGTGAAGGCAACACTCAACATCAAATTGCTAATCTAATGTGTGATGGTGAAGTAGGGGTTTAATTTGCTTACTAGGGTTCTCATAAGTTCAATGATTCACATCACATGTGAGAGTTTGAACTTGGAAGTGAGATGAAGAAAATTTTAGAGAGCAAGAGGAAGCAAGAGCTCCAAAAAATTGGCTAAGGCATGAAGAATAAAAATGATGAGAGTAAATTCAAAATGGCTCTCTCTTTCCTCACTTATTCAAGAATGGAATAAAATTGCAATTCTAAATTGCAACCATGCTTGAATAATGAGTCAAGACTAATATACAAATAATAAAACTTATGCATTGCCCATTCCACAAATATCTCCACAATTTACACCTCATTTTTCTATTTTCTAAAAATAGAAAAACATGACATGCTTCATATAATAATATATATATTTATATATATCAAATATAAATTTATATATATATATAAATAAAGAAATTAGCGAGCTAATGATATTAGTTAAGATATAATTATATCATATATAATATATATCATATTATTAATGTAACGTTTTAAAAATCGTTTAGGTTAATTTTCCGATAATCGGTAATATAACTTGTGTTTTCCGTAAAAATCAAGATATAATTATTTTTCAACATAGACTTAATTATACCTATTTTAGCTATGTAAATGCTAGTATTTGGTATTTAATTAGTCACTTATAAATTGCTAGTTTACTTATATATTTTTCCTTAATTAATTATTTTAAATATTATTATAAGCTCTTACTTATACATTTAATTAGTGATAATTACAAGTTAGAATGGGTTAAGTATACATTAGTGAACCATGACAACTTAGAACCTAGTTTATAACATGTTCTTTCTTTCTACATTTGTCCCAATGGTTCTAGAGAAGTCTAGGTTTAAAAAATAAAATAAAATAAAATAATTAAGAAATGAGTTAATATATGATATGATGGGAGGATGTTTCTACACACACACACACATACCCACTCACCCCTCTCACTCCATTTTCTGGCCGAGCCTAGGCAGCCCCCTCTCCCCATTCCTCTACTTCATTTCCATCTCAAAAATCCCCAAATTTCCATCAAAAATTCACAAAAACTCTCACTAATTCATAGTTAAATCTTCACCCAATATTCTTTGACCCAAACTAGCTTGGATCTAGGAGCAAGGAAGCATCTTGGAAGGCTAAGTTTGCAAGCTAGATCTCAAAAATTGTGAGGTATAGATCTTAACCCTATGGTTAATTACTTTAATCTAACTTAATTAGGTATTAATATGGTTTTAATGGCAGGTTTGAAAATTTCAAGAGAAGGGTTTGGGTTCAAGTTAGGGTTTTTATCACTAGATTATGGTTGCAATGTGTAGTTTAATATCTTAAGACTTGCAAAATCTATCCTAGTTGTTAATTTGCTAATTGTTATTTTTTAATTGTCCTAATTAAATATCCTTGCAAACTAATTTCATGATTAATGTGTAAATAGGTGAGATTAAATTTTAGTAAATAATTGTGTGACCTAATTAAGATATTAAGTGAACATTGTGGCCACTATATTTGCTAAAACATCTAGATTTGCACTAAAATGGTTAATTGTTGCTTACTAGGTTTTGGAATAAATCGATTTTAATTAAGTTTGAGGTTGGAATGATTTACTACCTATTTCCTAAAATATTTAGTGTGTTGCGAATGCGCGATTGATGCGATCGGCTTCTAGGCTTGGTGGTTGTCACGTTTAGCGACCCTAGTTGTGGTGTGTGGCGTTGTCGCGAGCGCGTTTGTGCACCAAGTGCGTGCGCGTCGAGATTAGTGCGCGTTGGTTGTCTTGTCTCATTTGTGTCCACAACTATTTATATATCTATTCTCTTATTTACTTGTGTACGATTCTAGGATCGGTTGCAGAGACGCTGGACGCGGCGCGGAAAGGAAAGGATGAGATCGGATCAGATTAGCCGAGGCGTCCCGGTGAGTAGATGTACACATCTATGGGGGGATCGTCTGGATGGCGCGAGGCGCTCAATAGTTAGGATTACTAGTAGTGCTTGTATCTATATGCGTAGTCTCCTAGTCATTCATCTCATTGCATTGAATCGATATATATGATATTATCTCATAGGACACATGTACCATTACTATTGGTTCATGCCGCACGTGCACTATTCATGCGAACACACATGCCTTTGGTAATTGCTAAGTCACGAACACTATAGAACTTGCTTAGAGTCGGTATCTGTGCATTGCATCATATATGATCTGTAGACTTATACTTGTATAGTCATTTCATCAGGATGGATACGTAGGATTGTTAGTCATATATACATACCTCATTGTATCATGATTCATGCATAACTTCTGGCTGTACTTCGCATGGTATATACTATCGATATCATAGACAACCATCATTTCCAACATGTTCATATATTGTAATTCTTCTTGGAGATTTCAATATTGAAGAGATTTCTGGATTTTGGGGAAAACCGCAAGACATTTATAACTTGTTATCCTTTTAAAAATGCAAGTTGCGGTTTTCTCGTGATATGATGTATGTGTCATCCACCATGAGTTTTCCTGATTTCTTTTGATTTTCGAGACCCGATTCGAGGAGTAGGATGAACCGTCTCGGGTACATGGTGGGCCCGGTATGGTACCCGGGGTAAGAAGCTTGAGTTGTAAACGATGATCCTTGCAGGGGCAGACCACCTACCGGTGATGTCTGGCGCGGCGGATATTCGGAGGATACCGACCATAGTAGTGAGATTTGATGAGATGGGCCAATCCGAACTGACAGAGCCCGAGATATTGAGACATTGAGATATTGAGACATTGAGATATCGAGATATTGAGACATTGAAATATTGAGATTTACATATATTGTGTCGATGCTTGACACGGATTTTCTGTTGATTTCATTGATGATACTTCGATTTATTGCACAGAGGTTTTTCTAAGATAAGAATACATATTTTCCCATACCATACATGTTCAAGTTTTGTGTTTGATTATGCATTCATGTTGCATTCATGCTAGTACATTGTATCATATTGATATATGTAGGTTGTGACGCAATTGCGTGCATGCTTACGATAGCCTTATTAGATGTTACTTACTTCTCACGAGTTGGCAACTCACCCCTGTTATGCCACAGTATTCTTGCAGGTCCGACCCGTCAGCATAGTAGCGGCGGGTGTGTTATCTTCCTCTACTCCATTTGCATCGACCTGCGGTTTGCTTGTAGGTGGGTTGCGAGGATATTTGGTTCACACTTCGTGTGTTATTATTGTATCTAGTATACTCCATCTACCTTATCTACCGTTTTCCACCAGTTATACATTGGACTTAGTTGGTGAGCTTGTGAGATTTGTATGTATTCCATTTCTAGTGTCGATGCTCACTTGAGCCAACGGGACGTTTTATTTTCATCGTGCTTTTATTTGCTTATTGGCTCTATTATAATATATATTGTGTGTGGTTGTGATTCCGCCTTTAGCGAAGAGCTAGCTCCCGCTTGGGGATGCCTTTATTCTTTATTTGTATATATTCATGTGTTGTACCCGTTTGGGGCTAGTATTTACAAAGGAAACTCTGCCGAAATTTTTGGGAAAACTTGATATTTTAAAATGTTTTAATGTGACTTTATTTTTTTAAAATCACTTTTTAGTTAAGTTTTTCCTTCACTCTACTTCTTTAAATGGTTTAGATTTCTGGGTTTTGGCTTACTTTGATTACGTTACGCCTTTAGACGTTTCGTAATTTAAGTGCCAGTCATGTTCTGTACCTTCGGGTCGTGACAAAGTTGGTATCAGAGCGATAGGTTTTACCTTTCTGAGTGTAGGATGACCCTTGGTAGATGGATTAGGTGACTTAAACCGAGTGACGTAGCGTGTGTATGTTCCGTGGCATACTTACGATACGGTACTCCGCCTAAGTGACCATAGGATATATGATTGCTCGTACTTCCTTCCTTGATTCTATATGTCCTTTTGTTTCGATCGTAATGTTCCTATCAATCCTGTTTCTTACTCCAGCCACTATGCCGCCAAAGATATCGAGGGCCAGAGGGCTGCCGCCAGGGATGAGATTAGAGCGGGCTTGTTTGAGATGAGGACCGATCAGGGCGGTACGCCTATCCCTCGGGGACAGATTGGTCCACCTTTTCCAGGCCGGATAGCTAGGCTGGAGTCGAGTATTTAGGACTTATGATAGATGGTTTAGTTGAGGTTAGCCGAGCTCTAAGAGCCGATGATGTCCTTCCTACTGCGGGGACTGTGATTGCACCTGCTGCTCAGGCAGCTGGTTCTGTTGTTACTGAGATTATTTCCTTATCTTTACAGGAGTTTATGAGGCTGAAGCCTCCAGTTTTTACCAACACAGATGCAGCGGAGGATCAGTAGATAATCCTTGACAGGATGGCTAGTATTTGTCGTTCACAGAGATGTTTCGAGGAGATATGGGTTGAGCTTGCGAGTTTTCATCTAGAAAGTCTGGCTCATACATGGTGCGAGTCGGTTGAGAGAGGCCGAGCTGCAGATCTACCTCCTATGACTTGGGATGAGTTCACAGCTGTATTTCTTGTTCGTTTCCTTCCGGAGAGCGTTCTAAATTCCCGAGCTCATAGTTTCGATCCTTTACATAAGACTTCAGGGATGACGGTGTCCGAGTACGACATTCAGTTTACTCAGCTGTTCCGATATGCTCCTTATTTGGTGGACACGGAAGAGAAACGCATAAAGAGATTTGTGCGGGGACTGGACATGCATTTATTTCTTGCCATTGGTGCCCAGCTTTTTGACTTTTACACCGCTGCTATGGACGCGGTCTTACTTTTGGAAGAGCACATTTCTGAGACTTCGGTCGTTTCTAGACCGAAGCGGATTCGTACCGGTATGCTGTAAGTCTACGGTAGCTCCCCGGCCGTCTGTCTGAGGCCAAAATGCGGAAACAAAACTTTTTCATAACTTGAAAACCAGCGCTATCGTATACTTTTTCCCCGGATTGGACCATTAACCTACTACTAGCTAACTAGAGAAAGGGTAGAGAGGCTATATCGAGCGATCCGTGTCCTTCGGTCTTCGGCCACCATCCCAAGCTCCTCGCGGTATCTTCGGTCTCGATCTCCTCGTCGGAAAGGGCACCACATTGAGAAGTATTTTTACGGGCTCCCATTTCTGGACCGAGGTAACTCGAACACGAAGTTGGCTAGCCGATGTGTCCAAAATTGCTGTAGACTAAGTGTACAACGCTATGAATTTTGCAAGAATGAACCTCTTTCTTTTTGCAACCAAGATGAACTAATTTCTCTCCACAAAAAATAATGGGCTCCTCATCCTAGTGGCCGGCCAAAAATTAGAGAGGAGAGAAGTGAGGGAATCAAGCAAAAAGCAAATGGGTGATAAAGAGGAGAATAAGTCACACCAAGGTCTTATACAAATCCAATCACATAAATGCAAAGGAAATGATTCAAAAAGGAATCAAAAGATGCTAGAACCATCATGAACCCTCCACCACAAAAACACCCTCCATTACTAATTTCCACTTTTGCAAATAAGCCCCTCCAATCAAAGGAATTTCAGCCAAGAAGGAATGGAAAGAAAAATGGCCGAAACGGAATGCAAACTAGCAACTTCAAAAAAGCGATCCCATAATAAATTACAGGAAAACCCCGCGACTGTATATACATACCCGCATTTGTATTCCGACCGAATACAAACGCAATGAGACAAAATCTACACTGTATAATACTAGGATCCGGCTCAAACCAAAGCCCGCTAGTATTATCCGTCCGAACCATAACACGTGCACAAGTGCACGCGTATGTTCGAACCCTGCCATAAATCCATACGGCCTCTACAGCGTTTCGCCCAAAACTTAAGAAACTGTTTGTGGGGGACTCTAAAGACTCGTCAATACTTTGGCTGTGGATTTAACCACTAGCACGTCAGAGGTATTAGTCGTACGTAACGGGCTACCAAGTATTGACCAAAACGGAGGTCGATGAGAGAACTCATCCTGACACCCTACTGAGCCTGTCAGTGACAATATCCGTACAGTCCGTTCCGTTCGTTTATGAGCATCGCATGGCGGGCCTAGGGCGTTGGTAAAAGTCAGACCCCCAAAAGCGGTACAAGTCGTGTCGGAGTGTAGCTCAGA
The DNA here is from genome assembly GCA_030015575.1 of Agapanthus africanus. Classification (NCBI taxonomy): domain Eukaryota; kingdom Viridiplantae; phylum Streptophyta; class Magnoliopsida; order Asparagales; family Amaryllidaceae; genus Agapanthus; species Agapanthus africanus. The sequence goes on from CM057350.1 coordinate 229,857,928, forward strand.
ACATCCTGAGATACTACTGGAATACCTACCAGCAAATCTCATGCCTTGGCCAAGGACTTCGTGTAATGGCTCTCCTAGACACAGCGCGACCTCACCCCCAATACCGGGAGTGACAAACCCCTGCCGATCCGCTCACTGCCTCCATGTGGCTCGGGACTGTACTCAACTAAAACCTGTTTGCACGACTCCTTTGAGCCGTGGTAGGGTAATAATCAAAGCACAATAGGAACTCACACGAGACAAATGACAATCTCAGGTCGATGAACTAACCTGTACACATGTCACCAGGGAACTGCTATCTGACGCTAGGTATAATACCAACTAGCATGTTCCCGGCGAGTCCTGTCCGGTGTACTCATAACCCAATGAGCACCTGTATACATCTTAGGTGAACCAACTGACACCAATGGCTTGTGAGACCGGCCACCACCCCTCGTCGGGTTCTCGACTGTATACACTAGTCTACTAATGGAGTATCGATGCCCAGTCTCGAAACTCCCACGACTAGGGACCTTTTAAGGATGTGCTTATAGACCCCAGCTCCCACGTATATGATCGCCATCATACTGCTGGTCGTCAAGCAAAATCCTAAGGGCTCTATCAACGTGTAATAGTGACCTGTAAGGTCACCTGAAGCAGTACATGATGATAAAGATAAACCAGATAGCATACTATCATCTTGAGTAAAACTGTCCTACCGGCATAGGTCCTCCCTCAATCATTGCAATCACGTGCCTGTGATCCAATAATTGACTCTGAGGGCACTATATCCAACAATCTCCCACTTGCACTCAAGGCTAATTATTGCGATGTCGCATACTCACAGCCCGTGTGATACCGAACACCCAACTCCTCTACTAATTAGTCTCACAAAGCCCGTTTGCGAAACTATTGTGTTCGAGGAATAGCCTCAGTGAGTGGATCCGCCCAGATGTTTCTTTCTATATCTCTCTTTATCTCAAGTTCGCGGAGAAATCCATCTCCCGAAATGAGCAACATCTGTCTTTGAATATGTCTGGGTATCTGATGGGAACTAGTCCATAAATGAACTCCAAATCCAAACTTCTTAGACTGTATCGTCAACTGAACTTAATCAGTACCTTGCGTCATACCTCCCTCAGTGTCCCCTTGGATCACCTGTCCAAAACACTGCCCCTCGTCAGAGGGAAAACTATAACTCTGACAGCCACTCTGTCATCCAGGTCACCTTGGAAGCCTGGAATGATAACCGTCTCCCGAAGGAGGCTGCCGTTATCATATCCCTAGAACATCCACTTATGTTCTAAAACTGCTTCCGAACGTTTCTCCAGAATAGGATTAATATCAACTTATTGCATCTAGTGCAAAAACAACGTCTGGTGTGGTACTTGACATCTCATGATCAACTCAATTGCCTAAGCAAGTGATCTGCTAATCATGCGCATCCCTCTCCCCTTTAGTCTGTAAGACACCTTTAGAGAGGGTGACTTCATCACCTGCAGGTACACTACCGTGCCAGGAGTCGTCCATTCTAAATACCTTTAGAATGCTGTCTAAGTACCCAGATTGGGAAACTACCCAAATCTATATTTGAAACCATAGATCTAGTAACCAGAATGTCTGATATAATATCCAATTCCCATATGGAGAAACTACTGTGTGACAACCAAAGTATAACCGATCGTAGTATAGGACTTTCACTTCCTACTCTGTGTATGTCATCTAAATACCAGGACATCACACCCTACTACCTTCTTAACAGATCCATCCCCTATTCTGATGAAGTCAAACCTATGACTGTCACATCAGAAATAGATGATCTATCTCCGCTATATCTGCTTTAGTCCATAAATAGACATAAGCTACTTTTCCACCAATGCTTCCGCTGCTCCCACTGACTACGACAACCCTCTGGCAGAATAATATACACGTGCAGTTCTAAAGCTAGTTTAGAACGACGCTATACTTATCCTCCTACCGGGTCTCACAGTCTGGAACATCAACAATGGCAAGTCTGGGTAAACAAGAACCTCCCTGTCACCGTCCTTGAGGCTACTGGAGTACCTCTCGGATGCCTGAGGTTATCCACCAAATCTGCGGAGTGGCCAATGGAGTGTCAAACCAGATTGAATCTTTAGGTTCTTATCAAATTTTCAGTAATCATTTGCGGTTTTGGAATCACTTCCAGTTCTACCATACTCCCACTACTGTTTTCTGAAAAAATCCATTTTTATTAAAACTGTGGCGAGTCAAGAACAATATCATTATTGATCTTTCAGATGGTAGAAAATCAACCCTCGTCATAGCCCGGGTCAACCCACAAACAGCCATTACAGAAACGTGCCTTGAGTTATCCAGAGTCTGGTTTTAAGCATAAGCCGGACAACTCCCCGTACCTTAACATTGTTAAGATATGAACTATTCTATATCCAATATAGAAACAGAGGCACTGATTTAATTGGAACCAGATTCAAATCATGCAGCTATCTTCAGTGCATGCCAACTAAATGGAGAGAGGCCGATCAACATTACTCAACTTAGGAGTGCTTCCAATTATGAGTAACCTGAAAGAGAAGCAAGTTCTCTTTATCATTACTATAAATTGAATACCATACACAAGTATCTATATCTTCGATCACCTTGAAGAATCCTGATACTTGCAACACCTGGTTCTCTACTTTATTCTTATACCTATAACTTCTCAAAACTTGGACCTTGCATTTCTACGAAACACATGTCTAAGAACCAGAAAAGTCACAAGTAAACAGAATATAGTACGAGTACCAACCCCTCTGTCCTAATGGACACTGGACAACATACAATACTCTGTATAAGTCCCCTGAATCTAATAACTCATTCCCTGTGTGTCGTAGATTGAAAACTGTACTTATGGTTAAGAAGAATTACACCGCTGTTTAATGCTCCTTACCTAACCATCCACTGATATAGGTAAATGTCATAGACATAATTTCAAAAACTTATATCTCACTTTATAAAAATAAACGTACAGATATATCAATTTGAAATTGGTGCATAATAACGGATATTCAAAACTAAATATTTGCCGTCCGGCAAACAACCCAGGCGATTTCCTCAAATATCACCAATTACAACGAATCCCAATATAATGAGGATGATCACCCAATTCCTAATAGCTTACTCCTACTCATCATCTGTAAAACCATACAGATGTGAGAATCAAACCTGGTAAATACATACCCTGGAGCAAGGGCTAATTGGGAAATCAGTTTTCTTTTAACAGTACACAGTGAAACTGAAACATGTAAATGTTTCGAAGGGGTATTCGGGTATTCTTAGTAATGCCTCTTCCATTATTAGATTCACAACTGTAACCGTATATTTCTTTGCCATCTCTCCAAATCCCTTTATATGTCTTTAGTCATTACCTTCTGTACACCCCTTTAGGCCAAATGGTTTTCTTCCTTCCCTACCTTTCGGCACCAGCCTATGGTTTGGAAGAAGACTATCCAATAAGCATAATGGGTGTACTGTCCTAATCCTAAGAGCACTCGCAACCTGAGAGAAAGTAAAGATAAAAGACAACTGAATAAACTTTATTCCTATTTCTCCTGAACCAGAATCCATCCCCGAACTGGAACAAGTCCCTTCGAGTTCGTATATAACCATACGATGGAGTATCCAATAAACTGTGGATCTTCGTAATGATACGGAGTGTTATGGAGAAATATAAAGGTGATGCAGGATTGGCAAAGAAATACTTGGTTTGGTCGTGAATAGCAGCCGCAATTTACTTTACCCTCTTTCTAATCCCTTTACTTGTCTTAACTTAATACCTTCTGTACACCTTTTAGGCTAAATGGTTTTCTTCATTCCCTACTGTTCGGCACCAGCCTAAGGTTTGGAAGAAGACTATCCAATAAGTGTAATAGGTGTACTGTCCTAATCCAAGGAGCACTCGCAACCTGAGAGAAGGTAAAAGGAAAAGACAATTGAATAGTCCTATTCGTTTTCTCCAGAACCGGAACCATCCTCGAATCTAGAACAAGTTCCTTTGAGTTCGTATATAACCATACGATGGTTTTATCCAATAGAAGTGGACGTTCGTTGTAATATGGGGTGTTCTGGAGAAAAGGGTAAAAGTAGGAGTGGCAATGAGGTATGCAACTCTGACAATCCAAAACCCAGTATTTTAAGAAGGTTCGGTTAACTTGGTCATTGAGTCATAGTCAAGGGTCGGGTCATGGTCGCTGCCAAAAAGACAGAGAAAATAAACACTCAGCATGCACTCTAACCTAGATCAGAATGGTTATCAATCTATCTAATCAGGAAACCTCCCACTGTATCGTCAAATTCTCCTCCAAACCTGAAAGAAGAATTAGTCGGGATCACCCGAGGAGTAAACCAACTCATCAGTGTGAATCGGGATCCAACTATCATCGCTTGATAATGTGATGGAATCTACTCACGTTATCACATTCCAGAAGGTATGCACATATCTGGAAAGTTTCAGTTTCTTTAGAAACTCCCGATGTGATTTTTACCCCATGCTCTTATGACCTTGACTAAGGCCAACAAATCACAAGTCACATGTCAAGTTCTACCCGTCATTGTCCAGGTTAATTTGAACCCACCCGTACAAGCCCTTGACTAGGGCCAACAAGGGTGTACGACTGTTCCAAACCAACGCATCTATCTATGCAGCAGAAAAGTAACAAATAGCTACCATACACTATGCCTTGACTTTGGCCAACAAACATAGCATGAATACTAAGTGCTACCCGTCTGAAATGACGGAGGGCTACGAATGGTTTTTGGTGAAAAACTTTTAACGTAATGAACTTGATATCGTTGAAGGAACCGGATAGCTTTTTATAAAAATATAGTGACGAAAACCTTTGCTAAAGAGGTCACTCTCGGTGAAGGGATCTCGGCTCTTTCTCCGTAGAATGAGGTGCAGGATATTCCAACTGAATACCACTATGCAAAGCAGAAGGCAATCGGCTATAGTGAAGTTATTATCCTGACGCAAACTTCTGTCCAAGGGGTCACTCCCGGTGAAGGGATCTCGGCCCTTGCCTCGTCGACTGAGGTGCTGGATATTCATAACCGAATACCACTGTGCAAAACAAAAGAGAACGTCCTTGCAATAACAGCTTTTTGAAAAATGTTCCAACAACATCAGAATACGTTTGTTTAGCTTGCATTGATCCGAATCAATGCAGTCCCATCAATTGATCACACCAATAAAGAACGAAAATACGATGTACGTATATGCCATTCGCATTCTCCATTGGGTCCCATCATCACCCGTTAGGTTACTTAACTAACGACAGAGCGGGGACTGGACTAGCGCTGGTGTAAAACATATACAACATCTACTAGTATATATATCAATATATAATATTCGCTCAAGGCGTGATAAAATGCAACATCACAGAGAGTAATAAGCATCACAGAACAATACAGATAATCTGGGATCCCCGGGTTTCATAGAGCCGCTACTGAAACCCGACGTTCCCCTGGTAGTGTGGATAGCCTGTGCAATGAAATCCTAGACCCCTACAGGCACGGCAAGTTACCCGCCAAAACCTGAAGCGGGGAAGCCCCCTTCAACAACGTGAATGGACCACCCAGCACTTCACGGAATCCGGTAACTTGAGCACCCCTCCTTGGGTCAACCTGTACCCCCTACGAGTGCGGAAAATGGCCCGCCAATTCTAGAGTAAAGCCCCCTCCGTCTCAAAGCCATGAGATGCGGGCCCGTTGCCCTCTAGAACCCGGCTATCCGTTCACCCCTCGGTAGGGTAATCCTAGTACAGAAAGTAAAATATACATACAACGGGTACATCGACCTCAGCCCGGTCGTGCCCCAAAAGAATAATATACAAACAGGCAGTGACGGTAGTCCACATGTCGGACGCTCGTCCCGCAATATCAAATGTATAAATATAACGAAACTGTACTACCATTGCATCCAGGCTATCCACCACGACAAATCCGCAACATCACAGCACAATACAGAACATCAACGTGAATGTCACGTTCGCAAATCCGTCTAAAAGAACTATAGCAATTAGACAGGATTTATCGATCAAATGACATTCACGGTCACAGATATAATGTAAATACTGTGAACTAACATGTTTAAAATTTTCGATCGACAAAATTTCCCGAAATGGGCCCCAAGCACAATACCCAGTACTCAAAACAAATCTAGGCCCAAACAAAATATACCAAAAACCCCAATTCCAGCACAGAGACACCAGTAGAATATTTGGTGCAGTAAAGAGATAGAATGGCGGCGGAACCGCGGCCAATGCATGGGTGGGGCCGCGGTTCCGCGGCGAAACAGTGGCAACAAGCTACCAAATTTTCCCAGAACTCTTAAACAACCCTGCACGAATTTCTGCAATACACTAAATGATTTTTTGACCACAAAAAAAATTCGACAGAAACTGCACTATGAAATTGTGGTTTTTAGAAAATTCGTTCGATCGAACTTGTAAACACTGTAAGTGCACGGCGGCGCCCCGGCCGTCAATCCGACGCCGGAATGCGGAAGCGGTGAATAACTTAAATTTTGCGGACTTAGCAAACCGGCACCACCGCGCACTATCACCCGGATCGTTACCATTAACTAGTCTAAGCTAACTACAAGAAAGGGAATAGAGATATACCGACGATCCAAGTCCTCCGGTCTTCTCGTCATGGTCCCGATCTCCTGCGGAAAAGTCCCGTCTCCTCCTCATCGCCGGAAGTGCACCACATCGCCTTCTTCGTTTACGGGCTCCCACCTCAATGCCGAGGCAACTCGGGCACGAAGCCGGCTACTCGACGTGCCCAAGATTCGTTGTAGAATTCGTAGAGAAGGAGTCTCATTTTTGGGGTTTGGAGTTGTGCCATTTTGTGGAAGAAAAGAGAGGAACTTTTGGAAATGAACTAGAGGGCTTTTCTAGTGAGCAAGAGAAACAAAATGCCACCCATAAAAATGAATCCATACCCACCATTTGGAATGGCCGGCCCCCCCTTTACCAAGTGAGATTGGAGAGAGAAAAGACAAGGGGGTGGGTGGAACAATAATGCAAGGTGGAGTGTCATGGAAAAAAGCAAGTGATGATGAGAGGCAATGATCACTCCCAAAACCAATACACTACCAACTAATCATCAACAACCATGATGCTAACAAAGTCAAGCCATCATGAAGTATGAAGTCAAGCAAGTCAAAGGAGGGTGCTATCATGATACAACAAAATGCAAAGACCCCCTTCCACAAATGCCTATTTGCAACAATGCAAATAAGCCCTCCTCCACCAATCTTCGGCCAATGAACGTAACAATGGAAATTGGCCGAAACGGAAAGCAAACTGGCAACTCCAGAAAACTGGTCCCGTAATAAATTACAGGAAAACCCCGATACTGTGCATACACACCCGCATTTGTATTCCGACCGAAATACAAATGCAATGAGACAAAATCTACACTGTACTATACTAGAATCCGGCTTATACCAAAACCGGATAGTAATATCTGTTCGATCCTGATCCGTGCAATACCGCACGTATCTGATCGAACCCTGCCATATAACCATACGGCCTATAGTACAAACTGTCCGATCCTGATCCGTGCAATACCGCACGTATCTGATCGGACCTTGCCATATCTCCATACGGCCTCTACAACCTTTCGCCCGAAAGCTGAGTAACTGAATGTGGGGGACTCTAAAGACTCGTCAACACCTTGGTTGTGGATTTAACCACTAGCACGTCAGAGGTATAAGCCAATACGTGACGGGCTACCAGGTACTGACCAAATGGGACGTCGATGAGGAAGCTCACCCCGACACCCAACTGAGCCTGTCAGTGACAATATCCGTGCAGTCCGGTCCGTTCGTCTATGAGCATCGCATGGCGGGCCTAGGGGGTTGGTAAAAGTCAGACCCCCAAAAGCGGTACAAGTCGTGTCGGAGTGTAGCCCAGAACACCCTGAGATACTACTGGAATACCTACCAGTAAATCTCCTTGCCTTGGCCAAGGACTTTGTGTAATGGCTCTCCTAGACACAGCACGACCTCACCCCCAATACCGGGAGAGACGAACCCCTGAAGATACGCTCACTGCCTCCATGTGGCTCGGGACTGTACCCAACTAAAACCTGTTTGCACGACTCCTTTGAGCCGTGGTAGGGTAGTAATCAAAGTACAGTGGGAACTCACACGAGACAAATGACGATCCCCAGGTCGATGAACTAACCTGCACACATGTCACCAGGGAACTGCCATCTGACGTCTGGTATATGACCAACTAGCATGTTCCCGGCGAGTCCTGTCCGGTGTACTCATAACCCAATGAGCACCTGTATACATCTTAGGTGATCCAACTGACACCAGTGGCTTGTGAGACCGGCCACCGCCCCTCGTCGGGGTCTCGACTGTATACACTAGTCTACTAATGGAGTATCGATGCCCGGTCTCGAAACTCCCACGACTAGGGACCTTTTAAGGATATGCTTGTAGACCCCCAGCTCTCACTTATATGATCGCCCTCATACTGCTGGTGGTTAAGCAAGAATCCTAGGGGCTCTATCAACGTGTAATAGCGACGTGTCATGTCACCTAAAGCAGTACACGATGATAAAGGTAAACCAGATAGCATACTATCATCTCGAGTAAGACTGTCCTACCGGGATAGGTCCTCCCTCAATCATTGCAATCACGTACCTGTGATCCAATAATTGACTCTGAGGGCACTATCTCCAACAATCTCCCACTTGCACTCAAGGCTAATTATTGCGATGTCGCATACTCACAGCCCGTGTGATACCGAACACCCAACTCCTCTACTAGTCAGTTTCACAAAGCTCGTTTGCGAAACTATTGCGTTCGAGGAATAGCCTCAGTGAGTGGATCCGCCTTGTTGTCTCTTTCCATGTCTCTCTAAATCTCAAGTTCGCGGAGAAACCCATCTCCCGAAATGAGCAATATCAGTCTTAGAATATGTCTGGATGTCTGATGGGACGTAGCTCATCAATGAACTCCAAATCCAAACTTCTTAGACTGTATTGACAACTGAACTTAATCAGTGTCCTGCGCGCCATGCCTCCCTCAGTATTGCCTTGGACCACCTGTCCAAAATACTGCCCCTCATCAGAAGGAAAACTATAACTCTGACAACCTCCTTGTCGTCCATGTCACCTTAGAAGCCTGGAATGATAACTGTCTCCCGAATGAGGCTGTCGTTATCATATCCCTAGAACATCCTCTTATGTTCTAAAACTGCTTCCGACTGTATCTCCAGGATTGGATTAATGTCAACTTATTGCATCTAGTGCAAGAACAATATCTGGTGTGGTACTTGACATCTCATGATTGACTCAATTGCCTAAGCAAGTGATCTGCCAATCATGCACATCCCTCTCCCCTTTAGTCTGTAAGACACCTTTAGAGAGGGTGACTCCGTTACCTGCAGGTACACTACCGTGCCAGGAGTCGTCCATCCTAAATACTCTTAGAATGCTGTCAAGTACCCTGATTGGGAAACCACCCAAATCTAGATCTAAGACCATAGATCTAGTAACCAGTATGTCAGATATAATGTCCAAGTCCATGTGGAGAAACCACTGTGTGACGACCAAAGTATAACCGATCGTAGTATAGGAGTTTCCTTTCCTACTTTGTGTATGTCATCCAAATACCAGGATATCACACCCTACTACCTTCTCAACAGATCCATCCCCTATTCTGATGAAGTCAAACCCATGACTGTCACGTCAGAAATAGATGATCTATCTCTGCTACTGGTGCTTCAGTCTGTAAATAGACATAAGCTACCTGTCCACCAATGCTTCCGCTGCTCCCACTGACTACGACAACCCTCTGGCAGAGTCATATAGACGTACACTTCTAAAACTGGTTTAGAACGACGCTATACTCATCCTCCCGCCGGGTCTCGTAACCTGGAACAACAGCAATGGCAATTGTGGGTAAACTAGAACTTCCCTGTCACCGTCCTTGAGGCTACCGTAGTGCCTCTCGGGTGCCTGAAGTTACCCACCTTATCTGCGGAGTGGCCAATGGAATGTCAATTCAGATTGAATCTTAAGGTTCCTTATCAAATCTTCAGTAATCGTTTGTGGTTCTGGAATCACTTCCAGTTCTACCATACTCCCACTACTGTTTTCTGAAAAAATCCATTTTTATTAAAACTGTGGCGAGTCTAGAACAATATCGCTATTGTTCATCCAGATGGTAGAAAGTCAACCCTCGTCATAGCCTGGGTCAACCCACAAACAGCCATTACAGAAACGTGCCTTGAGTTGTCCAGTGTCTGGTTTTAATCATAAACCGGACAACTCCCCGTACCTTAACATCGTTAAGATATGAACTGTTCTATATCCCATATAGGACCAGAGGCACTGATTTAATTGAACCAGATCCAAATCATGCAACTGTCTCCAGTGCATGTCAACTAAATGGAAGGAGGCCAGATCAGCGTTACTCAACTTAGGAATACTTCCAATTATGAGTAACCTGAAAGAGAAGCAATTTCTCTTAATCATTACTATCAACTGAACACCATACACAAGTATCTACATCTTCGATCTCTTTGAAGAATCCCGATACTTGCTATACCTGGTTCTCTACTCTATTCAAATACATATAACTTCTCCAAATTCAGACCCTGTGTTTCCACGAAACACCTGTCTAAAAATTAGAGGAGTCATGAGTAAACCGAATATAGTACGAGGACCATCCCCTCTGTCCTGATGGACTCAGGACAACATACAATACTCTGTAAAAGTCCCTTGAGTCTGATTACTCATTCACTGTGTGTCGTAGGTTGAAAACTGTACTTATGGTTAAGAAGAATTACACCGCTGTTTAATGCTCCTTACCTAACCATCCACTGATATAGGTAAATGTCGTAGACATAATTTCAGAAAGGTATATCTCACTCTATGAAAATAGACGTATAGATATATCAATTTGAAATTGGTGCATAACAGCGGATATTCAAAACCAAATATTTGCCGACCGGCAAACAACCCAGGTGATTTCCTCAAATATCACCGATTACAACGAATCCCGATATAATGAGGATAATCACCCAATTCCCAACAACTTACTCCCACTCATCATCTGTAAAACCATACAGATGTGAGAATCGTACCTGGTAAATACATACCCTGGAGTAAGTATCTAATCGGGAAATCAGTTTTCCTTTAACATTACACAGTGAAACTGAAACATTGAAATGTTCCGATGGGGTATTCTGGTATTCCTAGTAATGCCTCTTCCAGATTCACGACTGTAACCGTATAGTTCTTTGCCACCTCTCCAAATTCCTTCATATGTCTTTAGTCTTTACCTTCTGCACACCCTTTTAGGCCAAATGGTTTTCTTCCTTCCCTACCGTTCGGCACCAGCCTATGGTTTGGAAGAAGACTATCCAATAAGCATAATGGGTGTACTGTCCGCATCCTAGGAACACTCGCAATGAGAGAGAGGGTGAAGATAAAAGACAACCGAATAAACCTTATTCCTATTTCTCCTGAACCAGAATCCATCCCCGAACTGGAACAAGTTCCATTCGAGTTCGTATATAACCATACGATGGAGTATCCAAATAAACTGTGGATCTTCGTAGTGATACGGAGTGTCCTGGAGAAATACAAAGGTGATGTGGGAGTGGTAATGAAATATTTGGTTCGGTCGTGAATATCTGTTGCAATTTACTTTGCCCTCTTACTAATCCCTTGCTTTGTCTGAACTTAATACCTTCTGCACACCATCATTATGCTAATTGGTTTTCTTCATTCCCTACCGGTCGGCACCAGCCTAAGGTTTGGAAGAAGACAATCCAATTTGCGTAATAGGTGTACTACCCCTAAACCAAGGAGTACTCGTAACCTGAGAGAGGGTAAAAGGAAAAGACAACTGAATAATCCTATCCGTTTTCTCCAGAACCGGAAACCATCCTCGAATAAATTCTTTCGAGTTCGTATCTAACCATACGATGGTTTTGTCCAATGGAAGTGGACGTTCGTAGTAATACGGGGTGTCCTGGAGAAAAAGGGTAAAAGTAGGAGTGGCAATGAGGTATGCAACTCTGACAATCCAAAAGCCGGTGTTTAAGAAGGTTCGGTCAACTTGGTCACTGAGTCAAAGTCTTAGGGTCGGGTCAATGGTCGCTGCCAAAGAGAGAGAGAGAAGAAACACTCAGCGTGCACTCTATCCTAGATCAGAATGGTTACCAATTTATCTAATCTGGAATCCTCCCACTGTACCTCAAATTCTCCTCCAAACCTGAAAGAAGAATTAGTCGGGGTTACCCGAGGAGTATACCAACTCATCAGTGGGAATCGGGATCCAACTATCATTGCATGATAACGTGACGGAATCCGCTCACGCTATCACACTCCAGAAGGTATGCGCATATCTGGCAAGTTTCAGTTCTTTTGAAACTCCCGATGTGATTTCTGCCCCATGCTCTTATGACCTTGACTTTGGCCAACAAATCATAAGTCACATGTCAAGTTCTACCCGTCATTCTCCAGGTTGTTTTGAATCCACCCGTACATACCCTTGACTTTGGCCAACAAGGCAGTACGACTGTTCCAAACCAACGCATCTATCTATGCTGCATATGAATAACCAACAGCTACCAAACACTGTGCCTTGACTTTGGCCAACAAACACAGCTTGAATACTATTGACTACCCATATGAAACGACGGAGGGCTACGAATGGTTTCTGGCGAAAACCTTTAACGTAATGAACTTGATATCGTTGAAGGAACGGATAGCTTTTTAAAAATATAGTGACGAAAACCATTGCTAAAGAGGTCACTCCCGGTGAAGGGATCTCGGCTCTTTCCCCGTAGAATGGGGTGCAGGATATTCCAAATGAATACCGCGATGCAAAGCAAAAGTAATCGGCTATAGTGAAGTTAATGCCCTGACGCAAACTTCTGTCCAAGGGGTCACTCCCGGTGAAGGGATCTCGGCCCTTGCCTCGTCGACTGAGGAGCAGGATATTCCAATGAATACCTCGATGCAAAACAAAAGTGAACGTCCTTGCAATAACAGCTTTTTGAAAAGTGTTCCAACAACATCAGATTAGGTTTGTTTTTAACTTGCATTGATCCGAATCAACGCAGTCCCATCAATTGATCACACCAAAAAGAACGAAAATATACTGATGTACGTATATGCCATCCGCATTCGCCACTGGGTCCCGTCATTACCCGTTAGGTTAGCTAACTAACGACAGAGCGGGGACTGGACTAGCGCGGATGTAAAACATATACAACATCTACTAATATATATACCAATATATAGTATTCGCTCAAGGCGTGAATAAAAATGCAACATCACAGAAATGTACAGCATCACAGAAACAATACAGATATCTGGGATCCCCGGGTTTCACAGAGCCGCTGAAACCCAACGTTCCCCTGGTCGTGTGGATAGCCTGTGCAATGAAATCCTAGACCCCTACGGGCACGGCAAGTCACCCGCCAAAACCTGAAGCGAGGCAGCCCCCTTCAGCGCCGTGAATGGACCACCCAGCACTTCACGGAATCCGGCAACTTGGGCACCCCTCCTGGGTCAACCTGTACCCCCTACGAGTGCGGCGAATAGCCCGCCAATCCTAGAGCGAAGCCCCCTCCGTCTCAATGCCATGAGATGCGGGCTTGTTGCCCTCCAGAACCCGGCTATCCGTGCACCCCTCCGCGGGGCAATCCTAGTACAGAAAATAAAATATACATACACCGGGTACATCGACCGCAACCAGGTCGTGCCCCAAAAGAATAATACAAACAGGCAGTGACGGCAGTCCACATGTCGGACGCTCGCCCCGCAATATCAAATGTACATAATACAACAGAACTGTACTAGCATTGCATCCAGGCTATCCCCCACGACCGATCCGCAACAACACAGCAAATACATAGAACATCAACGTGAAAGTCACGTTCGCAAATCCGTCTAACCGGGCTATAGCAGTTAGACAGGATTTACCGATCGAGTGACATTCACGGTCGCAGATATAATGTAAATACTGTGAAAAATGTGTTTAAGATTTTCCGATTGACCAAAAATTAACAAGTGGGCCCCAAACTAATACTGTAGCACTCACAGAAATAATTGGCCCAATTTTAATATTCCAAAACCCCTAATACTAGCCCAGAAGCCCACTGGGAAATTTTGGCCCATTGATCTCTCTAAGTTGCGGCGGATCCGCGGCCCAATAGAAGGGTGAGGCCGCGGTTCCGCGCTCTGGAAGAGGGATCAGTGCGTCGAATTTTCCCAGAGTTCTTAGAACTTTCTGAACATCATTCTGAGACCACCTGAAAAATTTTTAGACACCAAAAAATCTTAACAGAAAACTGATGTGAACATAAATTGGGTTTTCGGAATTTTGGTCGATCGGAACTGAAAAACACATCAAACGAAGCTAGACGAAGTTAATGGCGAGTCTCTGATACCAGTGTAAGTGCACGGCGGCGCCCCGGCCGTCAATCCGACGCCGGAATGCGGAAGCGGTGAATAACTTAAATTTTGCGGACTTAGCAAACCGGCACCACCGCGCACTATCACCCGGATCGTTACCATTAACTAGTCTAAGCTAACTACAAGAAAGGGAATAGAGATATACCGACGATCCAAGTCCTCCGGTCTTCTCGTCATGGTCCCGATCTCCTGCGGAAAAGTCCCGTCTCCTCCTCATCGCCGGAAGTGCACCACATCGCCTTCTTCGTTTACGGGCTCCCACCTCAATGCCGAGGCAACTCGGGCACGAAGCCGGCTACTCGACGTGCCCAAGATTCGTTGTAGAATTCGTAGAGAAGGAGTCTCATTTTTGGGGTTTGGAGTTGTGCCATTTTGTGGAAGAAAAGAGAGGAACTTTTGGAAATGAACTAGAGGGCTTTTCTAGTGAGCAAGAGAAACAAAATGCCACCCATAAAAATGAATCCATACCCACCATTTGGAATGGCCGGCCCCCCCTTTACCAAGTGAGATTGGAGAGAGAAAAGACAAGGGGGTGGGTGGAACAATAATGCAAGGTGGAGTGTCATGGAAAAAAGCAAGTGATGATGAGAGGCAATGATCACTCCCAAAACCAATACACTACCAACTAATCATCAACAACCATGATGCTAACAAAGTCAAGCCATCATGAAGTATGAAGTCAAGCAAGTCAAAGGAGGGTGCTATCATGATACAACAAAATGCAAAGACCCCCTTCCACAAATGCCTATTTGCAACAATGCAAATAAGCCCTCCTCCACCAATCTTCGGCCAATGAACGTAACAATGGAAATTGGCCGAAACGGAAAGCAAACTGGCAACTCCAGAAAACTGGTCCCGTAATAAATTACAGGAAAACCCCGATACTGTGCATACACACCCGCATTTGTATTCCGACCGAAATACAAATGCAATGAGACAAAATCTACACTGTACTATACTAGAATCCGGCTTATACCAAAACCGGATAGTAATATCTGTTCGATCCTGATCCGTGCAATACCGCACGTATCTGATCGAACCCTGCCATATAACCATACGGCCTATAGTACAAACTGTCCGATCCTGATCCGTGCAATACCGCACGTATCTGATCGGACCTTGCCATATCTCCATACGGCCTCTACAACCTTTCGCCCGAAAGCTGAGTAACTGAATGTGGGGGACTCTAAAGACTCGTCAACACCTTGGTTGTGGATTTAACCACTAGCACGTCAGAGGTATAAGCCAATACGTGACGGGCTACCAGGTACTGACCAAATGGGACGTCGATGAGGAAGCTCACCCCGACACCCAACTGAGCCTGTCAGTGACAATATCCGTGCAGTCCGGTCCGTTCGTCTATGAGCATCGCATGGCGGGCCTAGGGGGTTGGTAAAAGTCAGACCCCCAAAAGCGGTACAAGTCGTGTCGGAGTGTAGCCCAGAACACCCTGAGATACTACTGGAATACCTACCAGTAAATCTCCTTGCCTTGGCCAAGGACTTTGTGTAATGGCTCTCCTAGACACAGCACGACCTCACCCCCAATACCGGGAGAGACGAACCCCTGAAGATACGCTCACTGCCTCCATGTGGCTCGGGACTGTACCCAACTAAAACCTGTTTGCACGACTCCTTTGAGCCGTGGTAGGGTAGTAATCAAAGTACAGTGGGAACTCACACGAGACAAATGACGATCCCCAGGTCGATGAACTAACCTGCACACATGTCACCAGGGAACTGCCATCTGACGTCTGGTATATGACCAACTAGCATGTTCCCGGCGAGTCCTGTCCGGTGTACTCATAACCCAATGAGCACCTGTATACATCTTAGGTGATCCAACTGACACCAGTGGCTTGTGAGACCGGCCACCGCCCCTCGTCGGGGTCTCGACTGTATACACTAGTCTACTAATGGAGTATCGATGCCCGGTCTCGAAACTCCCACGACTAGGGACCTTTTAAGGATATGCTTGTAGACCCCCAGCTCTCACTTATATGATCGCCCTCATACTGCTGGTGGTTAAGCAAGAATCCTAGGGGCTCTATCAACGTGTAATAGCGACGTGTCATGTCACCTAAAGCAGTACACGATGATAAAGGTAAACCAGATAGCATACTATCATCTCGAGTAAGACTGTCCTACCGGGATAGGTCCTCCCTCAATCATTGCAATCACGTACCTGTGATCCAATAATTGACTCTGAGGGCACTATCTCCAACAAACACATTAGAGCAAGCTAGTAAAGGTTAATGGCGTGGCTCTGATACCATGTAAGTCTACGGTAGTGTAGGGTTCCTAGGCACACTAATGAAGTCTCACATGTGATCAAGCATGCCCAATTCAAAAATTTCATGTGCCTACAAACCCTAATACGGATCGTTAACTAGATAATGAGGCGATGCAAGCAAGTAAATAACTTTATTGCTAAAGGAAAGTAACTACAACCTTTGTAGATCCGGTCCTCCACTTCCTTAGCTCCGCATAGACGTCCCTCCGCTGTACAAATCGAAATCCTAGACTCTTGCGATGGTTTCATCGGAGAAAAGATCGGGCTAGCTCGCCGACTTTGATGTCGAAGATGATCTACGTCGAGGCAACACAAGATCAAGCTCCAACTTCACCAAGCCATGAAACTTGTGAAGAAAACACCCTATATTACTTGGCAAGTAGTAGAGGATGAAGAAATAGGAAGTGGGTTCACTTTAGAATTGGATTTCTCACTCTTTTTCTCAAGTTGCCATTGATGGTTGCAAGGTTTCTTCATTGTTGAAGATGAAGAAGATGAAGATAGAATATGATAAGTATTTTTCAAATAGAAAATAAAATGAATACTTATTATATAGCAACCATGGTTAAGTGTAGAGACTAAACTAGGGTTAGGTTGAATGGTTAGGTTAAGGCAAACAAACAAAATGGTCAAAGCTTCAAAGCTTCATGAAGTTTCAAGGAAAAAACAAAACAAGCCACCCTTTTGTTTCTTGCCTTAAAATTAAATAAATAAAAGAAATAGTTAAGAAAATGAAAACCCTAACCATTACATAACCATGGTTTAATCATACACACAAACATTCATGTATCATCAAACATGATACAATCAAGTGCACAAAAATATATCACATATACAATGTGCACATCAAGTGAGAAAATCCTTTTAAAGTGAACCAATACTAGTTAATGCAAAGTAATATATCAAATATATAATTATACATTAAATCATTAAATCAATACTTGATTTAACGATCCGGTCATATCGCATATAACCGACTAATATCCAATGTATCGGCTTATCGAATCAATCCTCGATTCGATAACTAGGTTATATCGTATACAACCAATCGATACATTCATCGCGAGAATGGAATACGGTATCACATACACGCATTATTCTCGGTCCCGCACATATCTCATATGCGCTCCTATTTCGTTTCGCTTGAGCCAGGAAACCTCTGTGTAGGACTCTAAAGACTCGTCAATACGCCGGCAGCAGGTGATGATCATATCAAACACCTACAAGCCGCAAGCGGTCTGCTAAACGTAACGGCCACCCGGGTATTGAGCGATCAGAAGATCGACGAGCAAGCCCGCTCACACTCCTGTGAATCCAACCAGTAACACTTACCGTACAGTCCGGTCTGTTCGTCTGATATGTCGCATATCTCGCCTAGGGGTGGTAAACGTCAGACCCCAGTAGCTTGATAAGTCATGCTGACGTGAGGTCCATAACAATCGTGAAACTACTGATAACTCTTACCAGTATATCACTGCAACCCTGGCCAGGGATTTCCTGTTATGGCCAGTCGAGCATAGCGCAACATCAACCCCCAATACCGGGAGAGACGAATCCCCTCCTATCGCTCATTACCTCCATGTGAATCGGGACTGTACCCAAAAACCACCTGTTTGCACGACTCAGTAGAGCCGTGGTAGGGTGGAAATCAAAGCACAGTGGGAGACACACAAGACTCTATGACGATCTCGGGTCAACAGACTAAGCTGTACCAGTGTCACCAGAGAACTGCCATCTGACGTGAGGTATAATACCATCTGGGAGTTCTCGGCGAGTCTGTTCAGTGTACCCAGTCTCCACTGAGCACCCGCATACCATCTCTGATGTCAAACACCAATGGATATGGGATCATCCATCGCCCATCACATGGGTCGAGAAGATATATGCTAGTTTACTCTGGAATATCGATGCCCCGTCTCGATATTTCCACGACTAGGAACATTGAAGGATGTACTCATGGACTACCCAGGCCCCACTAGTATGATCTGCATCACAGTCCTGGAAGTCGAGTACACATCCTAAGGGCTTTATCAACATGTAACAGAGAGACAGAAAGTATACATGTTAAGATAAAGAGCAACCAGATGGCGTACTATCATGTCGAGCAAGAAAGTCCTACCTATATATGTCCCAGCATCCACTACAGTATACATCCAATGTACAGTAATGGCCTCTAGGGCATACATATAACTAACAATCTCCCACTTGCACTAGGGCCATCTGTAGCAGTGGTTGAAGTATCTCATACTCAACCATCCCATATAAGTCTCTCTCTGGGAAAAAGCCTTTGTGAGTGGATCCGCCGTGTTGTCCTCTGAGTCTTCTCTCCTAACCTTGATCACCCTGGAGATCATCTATCTCCATGATCAGGTGATGCTGCCTCAGAATATGTCTGGGTCACTGATGGGACCAGGGTTCCTTGGCCAAAGCCACACTTTCATTGTCATACAATGATAGGAACCTAGTTCATCTTATGAACCAATATACACCCAAACTGCCTCTTTGGTAGTATCTTTATTAGCGATGTTACCAGCCTTTATCGTCTAGTTTGCCACGGTATTTAGCTTGGAACTCTTCCAACATACCGTCCCTCTACTGAGGGTGAAGACAATGCCTGTGACTGACATTCAGTCGTCCTTATCACCCTGAAACACTTCCAGTGATTCTCCCCAGGATCGATTGATACCATCTCACTACATCTAGTGAGAATCCTAGTATCCAATTACATCTATCTCATAGATGAAAACTCAGGATTTAGGAGGTATCACCTTGATCCTATTGAAGAATCCTTGTGATAAGCGGAGATTGACCGAGCGTAGCATGGGAAACTCTTTTCTTATCAAGAGTATGTTGTCCATGTAAATACGAGGATGACCACCTTACTCTCTACTACCTTTTTGTATATACAAGGTTCATCTACCATTTTGATGAAGTCAAACTCTTTGACTACCACATCAAAACAGATGTTCCAACTCCGCGATGCCTGCTTCATCCTGTAAAGCAACTTGCATATGTTTCCGCTGCTCCCACTATTTACGAAGCCCTCTGGCTGTGTTCTTATAGACGTTCTCTTCTAAATCACTATTTAGAAAAGTAGTCATGGCACCCAACCACCAGATATCGTAGTCATGGGATATAGCAATGGCAAGTAGGATCTGGATGGACTTAAGCATAGTCCCTAGAAAAGGTTTCATCCTTATCCACACCTGGTTGATGACTAAAACCTTTAACAAGTCTAGTTTTGAAAGTCTCAACTTTTCCATCTACACCAAGTAATCTTCTCAAGATATACTTGCTCCTGATGGGGATTTAACCCTTCAGATATAGCACCCAAAGTCCATACTTTGTTGGTGTACATGGATTCCTGTAGGGTTCCTAGGCATCCTAATGAGGTCTCACAAGGCATCGAACATGCCAATTTCAAATTTTACGGTGCCTACAAACCCTAAACTACGGATCGTCGGCTAGATGTCTAGGCGAAAAACTAACTAGTTAACACTTAACTAAAAGTTTAACGGAAATACAACCTTTGTAGATCCGGTGCTCCACCTCCATAGCTCCGCAACGAAGTCCTCTCCGCTGTCCAAATCAAATCCGGGCTCAAGCGTCGGCTTCGTCGGAGAATGGGCAAGCTAGGTCGTCGATGTCCATGCCGAAGATGATCTACGTCGAGGCATCGGTGAATCAAGCTCCACCTTCACCAAGTCATGAAACTTGTGAAGGAAACACACTCTACTACTTGGCAAGAGGTAGAGGATGAAGAAATAGGAAGTGGGTAGACTTTAGAATTGGATTTCTCACTCATTTCCATCACTTGCCATTGATGGGGCAAGCTTTCTTCACTTGAAGAATGAAGAAGAAGAAGGAAATAGTTATGATAAGTTCATTAGAAAAAGAAAAGAATAATCAAAACTTATCATGACTAAACCATGGTAAAGTGTAGAGTATTAATCATGGTTGAAGCAATGGTTAGGGTTAAGCTAGAGACAAAATGGTCACTTAGTCAAAATGTTCATGAAGCTTCATGAACAAAACAAAACCAAGCCACCATTTTCTCATTTGAATTTCTTTTATCCATTTATCAAAAAGAATAAATGAATAATTAAGAAAATAAAACCCTAAACATAAACACAACCATGGTTCAAACTTTACACTTAACCAAAGTGGTATGCATCATCAAACATGATACAAACATGTGCACATAATCATATCGCATATGCAATGCGCACACCCGAGTGAGAAAATCCATTTTAAAGTGAACCGATACTAGTTAATGCAAAGTAATATATCAAATATACAATTATGCATTAAATCATTAAATCAACACTTGATTTAACGATCCGGTCATGTCGCACATAACCGACTGGTATCATCAGTAACAACTTATCGACTCAACACTTGATCCGATAACCCGGCTATATCGCATATAACCGATCAATGTCACATCGCGAGAATCGAATACAGTATCACATACCGTATTATTCCCGGTCCCGCATATATCTCATATGCGCTCCTATTTCGTTTCGCTTGAGCCAGGAAACCTCTGTGTACGACTCTAAAGACTCGTCAATACGCCGGCAGCAGATGATGATCATATCAAACATCCACAAGCCGCAAGCGGTCTGCTAAACGTAACGGCCACCCGGGTATTGAGCGATCTAAAGATCGACGAGCAAGCCCGCTCATACTCCAGTGAATCCAACCAGTAACACTACCGTACAGTCCGGTCTGATCATCTGATATGTCGCATATCTCGCCTAGGGGTGGTAAACGTCAGACCCCAATAGCTCGATAAGTCGTGTCGATATGAGGTCTATAACTGTTCGAGAAACTACTGGTAACACTTACCAGTAAATCTCAGCAACCCTGGCCAGGGATTTCCTGTTATAGCCAATCGAACACAGCGCAACATCAACTCCCTATACCGGGAGAGACGAATCCCCTCCTATCGCTCATTGCCTCCATGTGACTCGGGACTGTACCCAAAAACCACCGTTTTGCACGCCCTCTTAGACGTGGTAAGATGGAAATCAAAGCACAGTGGGAACCACACAAGACTCTATGACGATCTCGGGTCAACAGACTACTCTGTACCAGTGTCACCAGAGAACTGCCATCTGACGTGAGGTATAATACCATCTGGGAGTTCTCGGCGAGTCCGTCCAGTGTACCCAGTCTCTACTGAGCATCCGTATATCATCTCTGATGTCAAACACCGATGGATATGGGATCATCCATCGCCCATCTGTATGGGTCGAGAAGGTATACGCTAGTCTACTCTGGTATATCGATGCCCCGTCTCGATACACCCACGACTAGGGACTTTGAAGGATGTACTTATGGACTACCATGTCCCCACTAGTATGATCCGCATCATAGTCCAGATAGTCAAGTACATATCCTAAGGGCTTTACCAACATGTAACAGAGAGACAATCAGTATACACGTTAAGGTAAAGAGCAACCAGATAGCATACTATCATGTCGAGCAAGAAAGTCCTCCCTATATATGTCCCAGCATCCACTACAATATACATCCTATGTACAATAATGGCCTCTAGGGCATACATATAACTAACAATCTCCCACTTGCACTAGGGCCATCTGTAGCAGTGGTTGCAGTATCTCATACTCAACCATCCCATAAAAGTCTCTCTCTGGGAACAGGCCTATGTGAGTGGATCCGCTGTGTTTGTCCTCTGAGTCTACTCTCCAAACCTCGATCACCCTGGAGATCAACCATCTCCATGATCAGGTGACACTGCCTTAGAATATGTCTGGATCACTGATGGGACCGGCGTTCCTTGGCATAAGCCACAACTCCATTGTCACACAATGGTTGGAACGTAGTTCATCTAATGAACTAATATACACCCAAACATCCTCTTTGGTAGCATGTTAAGTAGCGATGTATCCTGCCTTTATCGTCTAGTATGCCACGGTATCTAGCTTGGAACTCTTCCAACATACCGTCCCTTTACTGAGGGTAAAGACAATGCCTGCGACTGACATTCAGTCGTCATTATCACCCTGGAACACTTCCAGTGATTCTCCCCAGAATCGATTGATACCATCTCACTATAACTAGTGAGTTTCCTAACATCCAATAAGATCTATCTCATAGATCCAAAACCCAGGATATAGGAGGTATCACTTTGATCCTATATGGAGAATCATTGTGATAAGCGGAGATTGATCGAGCGTAGCATAGGAAACTCTTTCCCTATCAAGAGTATGTCATCCACGTACTCTACGAGGATCGCCACCATACTCCCTACTACCTTTTTGTATATACAAGGTTCATCTACCATTTTGATGATGTCAAACTCTTTGACTACTTCATCAAAACAGATGTTCCAACTCCGCGATGCCTGCTTTATCCTATAAAGCATCTTGCACACGTTTCCGCTGCTCCCACTGTCTACGAGGCCTTCTGGCTGTGTACTTATAGACGCACTCTTCTAAAACATCATTTAGAAAAGCAGTCAAGACACCCAACCACCAGATATCGTAGTCATGGTATGTAGCCGTGGTAAGTAGGATCTGGATGGACTTAAACATAGCTACTTGAAAAGGTTTCATCATTATCCACGCTTGGTCGATGACGAAAACCTTTAACAAGTCCAGCTTTGAAAGTCTCAACTTTTCCATGTACACCAAGTAATCTTCTCAAGATATACTTGCTCCTGATGGGGATTTAACCCTTCAGATATAGCAACCAAAGTCCATACTTTGTTGGTGTATAAGGATTCCATCTCAGATCACTAAGCATCCAGCCATTCTTACAGAGTCGTCACTCTCGATGGCCTGCTCGAAACTAGTTGGGTCATCATCTCATGATGCAGTCCTCTCTCCCACTGTCATAGAGAAACCGAAGTATCTCTCAGGTGGGTGAGGAACCCTACTAGATCGGCGGAGAGGCTGAGGTTCATTGGTAACAATTGAATCCTTTGGTTCTCTCAAATCATCAGCTGCAGTTTGTATAGCTGGAACATTTCCAGTTTTACATAACAGTCCTTGCCTCGAGCTTGTCCGGATTATGCTTTTCAGACATAGGCTGGACAACCCCAAATCTCAACTAACTTGAGAGATGGGCTCTTCTCTTATCATATCAAATATGAAGTGGTAGGCAACTGATTTGATTGGAACCGTATTCAATAGGTATGCATCTTCTCAAGCGCATAGCTCCCAAAAAGGAAATAGGTAACTCAGTAGTACTCATCATAGAGCACACCATATCAAATATGGTGTATCTGCTCCGCCCCGACATACCATCGTGCTATGGTGTATACGGAGGAGTAATGCCGCGAGAGAATCTCATTCTCCTTTTGAATAATCCAGGAATTCCGTACTCAAGTATTCTCCTCCCTGATCACATCAAAGGATATAATACTTTTACCCGTATTTTGGTTCTCTACTTCTAACTTATATTCTGTGAATATCTCAAAAGGTTCGGACTTGTGTTTCAGCAGGAACATAGGTCTGAATCTTGAGAGATTATCAGAGAATGTAACGAAGTACAAAGAACCAGTCTTGGCATATGTAGACAGGGGACCTACATACATCAAAATGTATCATCCCAAGAGTTCACTAACTCTTTCTCTGTTTCCAGTAAACGGAGCTATGGTCATCTTATCTTTGTGACATGACTGGCAAGTTTCACAAGATGTAAATTCAAACTGATTTAAATATGCATCTTCATGTAACTTCAGCTAGTCGGGTCGCATTGATCTGACCTAGTCTACAATACCTTAAGAAGGATCCGTTCATTTCTGAACTATTCCTCTTTTGTGTGTTCCGTATACCAAGAACCGTAGTTTGATTTAGAACATCAACGCTTTTAGATAACGTGCCTGAACCGATCAACTTTTGATATAGGAAATGTTCAAAACATTATCCAACAATACAAAATTATATCCTTTCTTTACTAATAAAGAGACTGATATGATTTTGTATATCAGGTTCGGTATCTAATAACAATCGTTCAGAATCAATGTATTGGTAATACAGGGTGACAGTGACCAACAGACTTGGCTGCAACACTTGCCCCGTTTTCTGCCTCATGAAACTCATCACCCGTTCTCAGTTCTCTACCTTTCTGTAGCCCTATGTAACATATTACATATCTGGGATCCTGATCTGGTATCACATACCCAGGACGTAAAGGATACTGAGAAACAGTTCTTTGTAATGAACATACCCGAAGATGATGCATCAGCATGCACTCTCTTCGTTTGGGCGGCACGGGAATTCTGGTAATCCCCAATTTCCTGCTCTGTCTTATAACAATTATAAGTTGGAGCGGGACCAACGTTCCCCAGCTCAGTATAACAAGCGGGTTCGGTCAATATTCCGTATTATTATCTTGATTAAGGCGTGATATGGTCGCTACTTGGAGAGAGAGAGAAGAAAACACTCAGCGTGCGCTCTGTCAAGAATAGATTGGTTATTATTTTATCTAATCAGGATGGCTCCCACTGCTTTTTATCAAATCTTCCTTCAAACCCTAAAAGGAAAGACTAGCCGGGATTAATTACACACTACAAGTTCGCCAATCTTTCAGCCAGGCCAGTGTCGGTACTTTGAGGGAGGTCCCCCGTGCTTTCGCACGAACCTAATTAATGTAAACCTCGTTTTCCCAGAGGCGTAACCTCGTTAACACCTTTCTAGACACCTACTTGATCGGCTAATTGTAATATGTAAAACTCTCCCAGGAGTAACTCTTACTCGCAGCGGGTATCGGGATCCAACTATCTCATAGAAGGTATGCAATCTCATTGCAAATTTCAACACTTGAAATTCCCGATAATATTTTGCCCCTAGCGTCCTATGACCTTGACAAAGGTCAACAAACCATAGGCTGCTAGTCAAGTTCAACCCGTCATTTCCTGATTGAAGTAAACCCACCCGCACGACCCTTGACAGAGGTCAACAAGGTCGCACGACTACCCTAAATCAATCACATCATATGCTTATGCAGATAAGCACTAATCAGCTACCGCACACTACGCCTTGACAGAGGTCAACAAACGTAGCACGAATACTAACTAGTACTTATCTGAAATGACGGAGGGCTACGACAGGTTTTTCTGAAAACCTATTGCATAATGAACTTGATATCGTTGTAGAATCAAATGAATTTTGAAATGGAGTGTTTTTGAGGCTTTTCTAGTTTTGCTAAAGGAGTCACTCCCGGTGAAGGGATCGTCGGTCCTTTCCTCGTCGAATGAGGTGCGGGATATATCATATATATCACTATGCAAAGCAAAAACACTTAAAAGCAATCAAAAGACAAACCGAGGGTGTAGCATCGACCAGTTATTGCTAAAGGAGTCACTCCTGGTGAAGGGATCTCGGTCCTTTCCTCATCGAATAAGGTGCAGGATATATCACATATACCGCTGTGCAAAGCATGAACTGTAGCTACCTGTTTTATTTTGAAATTCGATTCTACAACATCTTAGGTTTCTTTTAATTCATTAATCACATTAATGAAGTCCCATCATTTAATTACCTAAACATCACAGATAAATACGACGTACACTTATGCCATCCACATTCGCCTCGATGTCCCCTCGTGCACCGTTAGGTTAGGTAACTAACGGCAGAGTGGGGCAGGGCTAGCGCGGGTGTAAAACATAAGTAACGTCTATATAATATATCATATATACTATATACTGTATCTATCATAGAACATCACATGATCACATCACAGATATCGCAGCAGAAGAAACATATGAAATATTGGATATACTAGGACGTCCGTGTTTTCAATACGAGCCAGTATAAAACACGGATTCCACGGTCGTGATGAATAGCCAAACCCACACCCCTAGACCCCTACGAGAGCGGCAAGCAACCCTACCAATTCTAGAGTTAGGAGACCCGGACTCGACTCCTCGAGTTGGTCTCCTACTGGACTCCAGAACCCGGTTACTTGTGCTCCCCTCCTTGGGTCTATCCTAGTGCGGAAAAGTAAATAATATACAACAACGGTGACAACTTCCGCAACCTGGAAGTGCCCCAATAAAAGAATATTACATACAAGTTTTTACATGAATGAAAATGAAAAACACTCATCTCACATAAAAACCCCCGGCTATTCAAACACGACGATCCAATATAACATATCCAGCAACACATAACATCACATGTCATCAACGTAAGTAAATATGTCCATCCCAATTGTCGTTGACATATAGCAACGAAACCGGCGATATCACATATTACACTTACGGTCACAGAAAAGAAAGTGTAAAACTACAACAGTTGGAATCCGCAACCACCTCAGACATCGCATGCCTGACTAAATGAATTCCTTAGACATCGCATGCCTAACAATTATAAACCCCGCATTTTAGTCCCATCATCGAAAACACTTTTCAATATCAAGTCGGGCAATTCAACAAGATTCCCGACATCCTGATCGAATGCTCGTCGCAAACTTCAGTAGGCGGCCGCACCCCTGATACCGTCGACGAAGTGCACCAAGGCGGAACACCGCTACCGCGAGCACCCGAACGGATGCTTACGGCGACGGGGTTCTCCTACAGTCACTTGGTCGGGGCTATGGAGCGAGGCTGTCTATTAAGTTTACCCGGCGAGTATCCGCGTACGCTACGTGATTGCGACGGACTTTTGATCACATTAAAATTCCGTGGCAACCGATCAAGTGAGACTAAATTGCTATGTTTATAACATTCATTTAGTTATCTCATAACTAATTGTGAATTCCAATTATTGTATCACATTCCGGATAAATAGAAAATGTTAAACTTTCCGATCGAACATTCGAACACCCAAGTTTTCCCGATACAGATCAACACATGAAATAAGTCTAACAACATTCAGTTCGTGCCTCAGTACCGACGGTCCAGCCGTAGAAGGGTCAAGCCAACGCCTCACATGTGGCACGCCGTACTGCCCCAAACCCGAAGGTTCAAAGGGCAGTTCAAGACGGTCACATAATCGAGTTAAGGTTTTTTGTCTTCTAGAGGGTCCATCGAGTTACTTGCACTACTTAGAACGTCGTTAAACTACGGAAAAATCCAACACTTGGAAATTTCCCGACAGGGGAAAATTGGGTATTTATATCCGGTCGAACTTTTTAACATATTCTAAAATTTATCCGGAAAGCTACACAGACAAAATTTGATACTCCGATCGAAACACCGAATCCCCAAAATAATCCCAGAAAATACAACTCTGGAAAAAATATCAAAAATACCCAGGAAAATTAACACAGTTAAATAGGAGTTACTGTGCAAACAAAAGTCAAAGAATCAACAGTAACGCCGCGGAACCGCCGCGCCACGTGGGATTATGCCGCGGTTCCGCGCCGTAATGACGGAGTTACGGCTCCGTTTTGCACAGTTACTCTTATATTTTCCTGCATGTTTCTCTGCATATTTTTAATACTGAAAAATCCCTGTTTTTGAAAATTGGACAGAGAGCAATATTGGTTCGGGGTTTCGGGTTCGTTCGGACTTCAAATTCCGTCTGGACTTCGCCTAAGGCTCTAGCTAGGCTCTGATACCACTGTAGGGTTCCTAGGCACCCTAATGAGGTCTCACAAGGCATCGAACATGCCAATTTCAAATTTTACGGTGCCTACAAATCCTAAACTACGGATCGTCGGCTAGATATCTAGGCGAAAAACTAACTAGTTAACACTTAACTAAAAGTTTAACGGAAATACAACCTTTGTAGATCCGGTGCTCCACCTCCATAGCTCCGCAACGAAGTCCTCTCCGCTGTCCAAATCAAATCCGGGCTCAAGCGTCGGCTTCGTCGGAGAATGGGCAAGCTAGGTCGTCGATGTCCATGCCGAAGATGATCTACGTCGAGGCATCGGTGAATCAAGCTCCACCTTCACCAAGTCATGAAACTTGTGAAGGAAACACACTCTACTACTTGGCAAGAGGTAGAGGATGAAGAAATAGGAAGTGGGTAGACTTTAGAATTGGATTTCTCACTCATTTCCATCACTTGCCATTGATGGGGCAAGCTTTCTTCACTTGAAGAATGAAGAAGAAGAAGGAAATAGTTATGATAAGTTCATTAGAAAAAAAAAGAATAATCAAAACTTATCATGACTAAACCATGGTAAAGTGTAGAGTATTAATCATGGTTGAAGCAATGGTTAGGGTTAAGCTAGAGACAAAATGGTCACTTAGTCAAAATGTTCATGAAGCTTCATGAACAAAACAAAACCAAGCCACCATTTTCTCATTTGAATTTCTTTTATCCATTTATCAAAAAGAATAAATGAATAATTAAGAAAATAAAACCCTAAACATAAACACAACCATGGTTCAAACTTTACACTTAACCAAAGTGGTATGCATCATCAAACATGATACAAACATGTGCACATAATCATATCGCATATGCAATGCGCACACCCGAGTGAGAAAATCCATTTTAAAGTGAACCGATACTAGTTAATGCAAAGTAATATATCAAATATACAATTATGCATTAAATCATTAAATCAACACTTGATTTAACGATCCGGTCATGTCGCACATAACCGACTGGTATCATCAGTAACAACTTATCGACTCAACACTTGATCCGATAACCCGGCTATATCGCATATAACCGATCAATGTCACATCGCGAGAATCGAATACAGTATCACATACCGTATTATTCCCGGTCCCGCACATATCTCATATGCGCTCCTATTTCGTTTCGCTTGAGCCAGGAAACCTCTGTGTAGGACTCTAAAGACTCGTCAATACGCCGGCAGCAGATGATGATCATATCAAACATCCACAAGCCGCAAGCGGTCTGCTAAACGTAACGGCCACCCGGGTATTGAGCGATCTGAAGATCGACGAGCAAGCCCGCTCATACTCCAGTGAATCCAACCAGTAACACTACCGTACAGTCCGGTCTGATCGTCTGATATGTCGCATATCTTGCCTAGGGGTGGTAAACGTCAGACCCCAATAGCTCGATAAGTCGTGTCGATATGAGGTCTATAACTGTTCGAGAAACTACTGGTAACACTTACCAGTAAATCTCAGCAACCCTGGCCAGGGATTTCCTGTTATAGCCAATCGAACACAGCGCAACATCAACTCCCTATACCGGGAGAGACGAATCCCCTCCTATCGCTCATTGCCTCCATGTGACTCGGGACTGTACCCAAAAACCACCGTTTTGCACGCCCTCTTGGACGTGGTAAGATGGAAATCAAAGCACAGTGGGAACCACACAAGACTCTATGACGATCTCGGGTCAACAGACTACTCTGTACCAGTGTCACCAGAGAACTGCCATCTGACGTGAGGTATAATACCATCTGGGAGTTCTCGGCGAGTCCGTCCAGTGTACCCAGTCTCTACTGAGCACCCATATATCATCTCTGATGTCAAACACCGATGGATATGGGATCATCCATCGCCCATCTGTATGGGTCGAGAAGGTATACGCTAGTCTACTCTGGTATATCGATGCCCCGTCTCGATACACCCATGACTAGGGACTTTGAAGGATGTACTTATAGACTACCATGTCCCCACTAGTATGATCCGCATCATAGTCCAGATAGTCAAGTACATATCCTAAGGGCTTTACCAACATGTAACAGAGAGACAATCAGTATACACGTTAAGGTAAAGAGCAACCAGATAGCATACTATCATGTCGAGCAAGAAAGTCCTCCCTATATATGTCCCAGCATCCACTACAATATACATCCTATGTACAGTAATGGCCTCTAGGGCATACATATAACTAACAATTCCATCTCAGATCGCTAAGCATCCAGCTATTCTTACAGAGTCCCTACTCTCGATGGCCTGCTCGAATCTAGTTGGGTCATCATCTCATGATGCAATCCATGCTCCCACTGTCATCGAGAAACCGAAGTATCTCTCAAGTGGATGAGGAACCCTGCTAGTTCGGCGGAGAGGCTGAGGTTCATCGGGGACTATTGAATCCTCTGGTTCTGTCAAATCATCAGCTGCAGTTTTCTATAGCTGGAACCTTTCCAGTTCTACAGAACTGACCTTGCCTCGATCTTGTCCGGATTTTGCTTTTGACATAGGCCGGACAATCCCAAATCTTAACTTACTTAAGAGACAGGCTCTTCCCATACCATATCTTATATGGAGTGGTAGGCACTGATTTGAATCGAACCCTATTCAATAGGTATGCAACTTCATAAGTGCATAACTTCCTAAAAGAAAATAGGAAACTCAGTAGTACTTATCATAGAGCGCACCATAACGAATAGGGTGCAATTGCTCCGCTTCGATATACCATCGTGCTATGGTGTATACTGAGGAGTAATGCTGAGAGAGAATCTCATTCTCCTTTAGAATAGTCCAGGAATTCCATGCACAAGTATTCTCCTCCCTGATCTAATCATAGGATATAATACTTATACCCGGTTATTGGTTCTCTACTTCTAACTTATATTCTGTGAATATCTCAAAAGCTTCGGGCTTATGTTTCAACAGGAACATATGTCTGAATCTTGAGAGATCATCAGAGAACATAATGAAGTACAAAGAACGTGTCCTGGCATGTGTAGACATGAGACCTTAAATACATCATCATGTATCAGTCCTAAGAGTTTACTAACTCTTTCTCTGTTTCCAATAAACAGAGCTATGGTCATCTTAATTTTGTGACATGATTGGAAAGTTTCACAAGATGTAAATTCAAACTGATTTAAATATGCATCTAAAATGTAACTTCAGCTAGTCGGGTCGCATTGATATGACCTAGTCTACAATGCCTCAAGAAGGATTCGTTCATTTCTGAACTCTTCTTCTTGTGTGTGTTCTGTATACGAGGAACTGTAGTTTGATTTAGAACGTCAATGCTTTTAGATAACGTGCCTGAACTGATCAACTTTTGAAATAGGAAATGTTCAAAACAATATCCAACAATACAAAATTATATCCTTCTTTACTAATAAAGAAACTGATATGATTTTGTATATCAGGTTCGGTATCTAAAAGCATTTGTTCAGAATCAATGTACTGGTAATACAGGGTGACAGTGACCAACAGACTTGGCTGCAACACTTGCCCCGTTTTCTGTCTCATGAAACTTATCACCCGTTCTCAGTTTTTCTACCTTTTTGTAGCCCTATGTAACAGATTACATATCTGGGATCCTGATCCGGTATCAAATACCCAGGATGCAGAGGATACTGAGAAACAGTTCTTTGTAATGAACACACCCGAAGGAGATGCATCATATGCACTTTCTTCGTTTGGGCGGCATAGGAATTCTGATATTCCCTTATTTCCTGCTCTGTCTTATAACAATTATAAGTTGGAGCGGGACCAACGTTCCCCAGCTCAGTATAACAAGCGGGTTTGGTCAATACATCCATATTATTATCTTGATTAAGACGTGATATGGTCGCTACCTGAAGAGAGAGAGAAGAAAACACTCTGCGTGCGCTCTTGCAAGATTTGATTGGTTATTTATTTTATCTAATCAGGATGGCTCTCACTGTTTTTATCAAATCTTCCTTCAAACCTTAAAGGGAAAGACTAGCCGGGATTAATTACACTCTACAAGTTCGCCAATCTTTCAGCCAGGCCAGTGTCGGTACTTTGAGGGAGGTTCCCCGTGCTTTTGCACGGACCTAATTACAGTAAACCTCATTTTCCCAGAGGCGTAACCCCGTTGACACCTTTCTAGACACCTACTTGATCGGCTAATTGTAAAGTGCAAAACTCTCCCAGGAGTAACAATTACTCGCAGTGGGTATCGGGATCCAACTATCATATAGAAGGTATGCAATCTCATTGCAAATTTCAACACTTGAAACTCCTGATAATGATTTTTACCCCTAGCACTTATGACCTTAACTATGGTCAACAAATCATAAGTACTAGTCAAGTTCTACCCGTCATTTCATGATTAATTAGACCCACCCATATGACCCTTAACTAAGGTCAACAAAGTCACGCGACTGTCTTAACTAATCGCATCATATGCGGTGTAGGAAGACATCACTTAGCTACTGTACACTGTGCCTTAACTAAGGTCAACAAACACAGCACGAATACTAAGTACTCTACTTCCTAAAATGATGGAGGGTTGCGAATGGTTTTTGTGAAAACCTTTAACGCTTCGAACTTGATCTCGTTGCGGAATCAAATGGTTTTTAAATGGATTGTGTTTGAGGCGTTTCTAGTTTTGCTAAAGGGGTCACTCCCGGTGAAGGGATCGTCGGCCCTTTCCTCGTCGAATGAGGTGCGGGATATATCATATATATCTCTGTGCAAAGCAAAAACTATAGAAGCAGTCAAAAACAAACCGAGGGTTGTAGCATCTGCCGGTTATTGCTAAAGGATTCACTCCCGGTGAAGGGATCTCGGTCCTTTCCTCATCGAATAAGGTGCAGGATATATCATATATACCGCTGTGCAAAGCAAGAACTGTAGCTACTTGTTTTATTTTTGAAATTCGATTCCACAACATCAATTAGGTTTATTTTCTTTCATTAATCTCATTAATGAATATCCCATCATTTAAGTCCACCTAAACATCACAGATAAATATAACGTACGCTTATGCCATCCGCATTCGCCTCAATGTCCCGTCTGCACCGTTAGGTTAGGTAACTAACGCCAGAGCGAGGCAGGGCTAGTGCGGGTGTAAAACATAAGCAACGTCTATATAATATATCATATATACTATATACTGTATCTATCTGAACAAATCACATGATCACATCACAGATAACGCAGCAGAAAATATCATATGAAATATTGGATATACTAGGACGTCCGTGTTTTCAATACGAGCCGTAATAAAACACGGATTCCACGGTCGTGATGAATAGCCAATCCCACACCCCTAGACCCCTAGGAGAGCGGCAAGCAACCCTACCAATTCTAGGGTTAGGAGACCCGGACTCGACTCCTCGAGTTGGTCTCCCACTGGACCCTAGAACCCGGTTACTTGTGCCCTCCTCCTTGGGTCTATCCTAGTGCAGAAAAGTAAATAATATACAAATGGTGACATCATCCGCAACCTGGAAGTGCCCCAATAAAAGAATATTACATACAAGTTTTTACATGAATGAAAATGAAAAACACTCATCTCACATAAAAACCCCCGGCTATTCAAACACGACGATCCAATATAACATATCCAGCAACACATAACATCACATGTCATCAACGTAAGTAAATATGCGCATCCCAATTGTCGTTGACATATAGCAACGAAACCGGCGATATCACATATTACACTTACGGTCACAGAAAAGAAAGTGTAAAATTACAACAGTTGGAATCTGCAACCTCTTTAGACATCGCATGCCTAATCAAATGAAATACTTAGACATCGCATGCCTAATAATTATAAACCCCGCATTTTAGTCTCAAAATCGAAAACACTTTTCAATATAAAGTCGGGCAATTCAACAGGATTCCCGACATTCTGATCAAATGCTCGTCGCAAACTTTAGTAGACGGCCGCACCCCCAATACCGTCGACGAAGTGCACTAAGGCGGAACACCGCTGCCGCGAGCACCTGAACGGATGCTTTCGGTGATGGGGTTCTCCTATAGTCACTTTGTCGGGGCTATGGGGCGAGGCTGTCTATTAAGTTTACCCGGCGAGTATCCGCGTACACTACGTGATTGTGACGGACTTTTGATCGCATCAAAATTCCGTGGCAACCGATCAAGTGAGACTAAACTGCTATGTTTATAATATTCATTCAGTTATCTCATAACTACTTGTGAATTCCAAATGTTGTATCACATTCCGGGTAAATAGAAAATGTTAAACTTTCCGATCGAACAAACGAACACCCATGTTTTCCCGAAACAGCTCAACACATGAAACAAGGTTAAAAACATTCACTTCATGCCTCAGTACCAACGGTCCAGCCGTAGAAGGGTCAAGCCAACGCCTCACATGTGGCACGCCGTACTGCCCCAAACCTTAAGGTTCAAAGGGCAGTTCAAGACGGTCACATAATCGAGTTAAGGTTTGTTGTCTTCTAGAGGGACCATCGCGTTACTTGCACTACTTAGAACGTCATTAAACAACGGAAAAATCCAACAATTGGAAATTTCCCAGCAGGGGAAAAAGTGGGTATTTATATCCGGTCGAACTTTTTAACATATTCTAAAATTACCCGGAAAAACACATAGACAAAGTTTGATAATCCGATCGAATTTACGAACTCCCAATACAACCCAGAATATTCAACTCTTGAATAAATATTAAAAAATCCCAGAAAATCCAGTACCAAAATATAGGAATTACTGTGCAAAAATTATTGGGCAATGTGACCATACGGCCGCGGAACCGCCGCAGAAGCCATGCTTCTGCCGCTGTTCCGCGGCGGTTTAGATGAATCAGGGGCTCGTTTTGCACCATAATTCTTATATCTTCTTGCTGAATTTTTTAAGAATTTTTAATCTGGAAAAAACCCAGTTTTTAAAAAATGTACAGAGAGCCGTTTTAAATTAGGGTTTCGGGTCGATCGGACTTCTAACTCCGTCTACACATCGTCTAAGGCTCTAGCTAGGCTCTGATACCACTGTAGGGTTCTTAGGCACACTAATGAAGTCTCACATGTGATCAAGCATGCCTAATTCAAAAATTTCATGTGCCTACAAACCCTAATACGGATCGTTAACTAGATAATGAGGCGATGCAAGCAAGTAAATAACTTTATTGCTAAAGGAAAGTAACTACAACCTTTGTAGATCCGGTCCTCCACTTCCTTAGCTCCACATAGACATCCCTCCGCTGTACAAATCGAAATCCTAGACTCTTGCGATGGTTTCATCGGAGAAAAGATCGGGCTAGGTTGCCGATTTCGATGCCGAAAATGATCTACGTCGAGGCAACACAAGATCAAGCTCCAACTTCACCAAGCCATGAAACTTGTGAAGAAAACACCTTATATTACTTGGCAAGTGGTAGAGGATGAAGAAATAGGAAGTGGGTTCACTTTAGAATTGGATTTCTCACTCTTTCTCTCAAGTTACCATTGATGGTTGCAAGGTTTCTTCATTATTGAAGATGAATAAGATGAAGATAGAATATGATAAGTATTTTTCAAATAGAAAATAAAATGAATACTTATCATATAGCAACCATGGTTAAGTGTAGAGACTAAACTAGGGTTAGGTTGAATGGTTAGGTTAAGGCAAACAAACAAAATGGTCAAAGCTTCAAAGCTTCATGAAGTTTCAAGGAAAAAACAAAACAAGCCACCCTTTTGTTTCTTGCCTTAAAATTAAATAAATAAAAGAAATAGTTAAGAAAATGAAAACCCTAACCATTACATAACCATGGTTTAATCATACACACAAACATTCATGTATCATCAAACATGATACAATCAAGTGCACAAAAATATATCACATATACAATGTGCACATCAAGTGAGAAAATCCTTTTAAAGTGAACCAATACTAGTTAATGCAAAGTAATATATCAAATATATAATTATACATTAAATCATTAAATCAATACTTGATTTAACGATCCGGTCATATCGCATATAACCGACTAATATCCAATGTATCGGCTTATCGAATCAATCCTCGATTCGATAACTAGGTTATATCGCATACAACCAATCGATACATTCATCGCGAGAATGGAATACGGTATCACATACACGCATTATTCTCGGTCCCGCACATATCTCATATGCGCTCCTATTTCGTTTCGCTTGAGCCAGGAAACCTCTGTGTAGGACTCTAAAGACTCGTCAATACGCCGGCAGCAGGTGATGATCATATCAAACACCCACAAGCCGCAAGCGGTCTGCAAAACGTAACGGCCACCCGGGTATTGAGCGATCAGAAGATCGACGAGCAAGCCCGCTCACACTCCTGTGAATCCAACCAGTAACACTTACCGTACAGTCCGGTCTGTTCGTCTGATATGTCGCATATCTCGCCTAGGGGTGGTAAACGTCAGAACCCAGTAGCTCGATAAGTCATGCCGACATGAGGTCCATAACAATCGTGAAACTACTGATTACTCTTACCAGTATATCACTGCAACCCTGGCCAGGGATTTCTTGTTATGGCCAGTCGAGCATAGCGCAACATCAACCCCCAATACCGGGAGAGACGAATCCCCTCCTATCGCTCATTGCCTCCATGTGAATCGGGACTGTACCCAAAAACCACCTGTTTGCACGACTCAGTAGAGCCGTGGTAGGGTGGAAATCAAAGCACAGTGGGAGACACACAAGACTCTATGACGATCTCGGGTCAACAGACTAAGCTGTACCAGTGTCACCAGAGAACTGCCATCTGACGTGAGGTATAATACCATCTGGGAGTTCTCGGCGAGTCCGTTCAGTGTACCCAGTCTCCACTGAGCACCCGCATACCATCTCTGATGTCAAACACCAATGGATATGGGATCATCCATCGCCCATCACATGGGTCGAGAAGATATACGCTAGTCTACTCTGGAATATCGATGCCCCGTCTCGATATTCCCACGACTAGGAACATTGAAGGATGTACTCATGGACTACCCAGGCCCCACTAGTATGATCTGCATCACAGTCCTGGAAGTCGAGTACACATCCTAAGGGCTTTATCAACATGTAACAGAGAGACAGAAAGTATACATGTTAAGATAAAGAGAAACCAGATAGCGTACTATCGTGTCGAGCAAGAAAGTCCTACCTATATATGTCCCAGCATCCACTACAGTATACATTCAATGTACAGTAATGGCCTCTAGGGCATACATATAACTAACAGGTAGTGCCCCGGCTGTCTGTCCGAGGCCAAAATGCGGAAACAAAACTTTTTTATAACTTGAAAACCGGCGCTATCGTATACTTTTCCCCGGATCTGACCATTAACCTACTACTAGCTAACTAGAGAAAGGGTAGAGAGGCTATACCGAGCGATCCGTATCCTTCGGTCTTCGGCCACCATTCCAAGCTCCTCGCGGCATCTCCGGTCTCGATCTCCTCGTCGGAAAGGGCACCACATCGAGAAGTCTTTTTACGGGCTCTCACCTTTGGACCGAGGCATCTCGGACACGAAGTTGGCTAGCCGACGTGTCCAAGATTGCTGTAGACTAAGTATAGAACGCTATGTCTCAAGGGTTAATGAAGTTTCCATTTTGGAGGTAAAGGTGGAAATGAGCTAGAATGAATTTTGCAAGAATGAACCTCTTTCTTTTTGCAACCAAGATTAACTAATTTCTCTCCACAAAAAATAATGAGCTCCTCATCCTAGTGGCCAGGCAAAAATTAGAGAGGAGAGAAGTGAGGGAATCAAGCAAAAAGAAAATGGGTGATAAAGAGGAGAATAAGTAACACCAAGGTCTTATACAAATCCAATCACATAAATGCAAAGGAAATGATTCAAAAAGGAATCAAAAGATGCTAGAACCATCATGAACCCTCCACCACAAAAACACCCTCCATTACTAATTTCCACTTTTGCAAATAATCCCCTCCCATCAAAGGAATTTCAGCCAAGAAGAAATGGAAAGAAAAATGGCCGAAACGGAATGCAAATTGGCAACTTCTAAAAAGCGATCCCGTAATAAATTACAGGAAAACCCCGCGACTGTATATACATACCCGCATTTGTATTCCGACCGAATACAA
The DNA here is from genome assembly GCA_030015575.1 of Agapanthus africanus. NCBI lineage: Eukaryota > Viridiplantae > Streptophyta > Magnoliopsida > Asparagales > Amaryllidaceae > Agapanthus > Agapanthus africanus. The sequence goes on from CM057350.1 coordinate 229,896,295, forward strand.
ATGCAATAAGACAAAATCTACACTGTATAATATTAGGATCCGGCTCAAACCAAAGCCCGCTAGTATTATCCGTCCGAACCATAACACGTGCACAAGTGCACGCGTACGTTCGAACCCTGCCATAAATCCATACGGCCTCTACAGCGTTTCACCCGAAACTTGAGAAATTGTCTGTGGGGGACTCTAAAGACTCATCAATATTTTGGCTGTGGATTTAACCACTAGCACGTCAGAGGTATTAGCCGTACTTAACGGGCTACCAAGTATTGACCAAAAGGGAGGTCGATGAGCGAACTCATCCTGACACCCTACTGAGCCTGTCAGTGACAATATTCGTACAGTCCGGTCCGTTCGTCTATGAGCATCGCATGGCGGGCCTAGGGGGTTGGTAAAAGTCAGACCCCTAAAAGCGGTACAAGTTGTGTCGGAGTGTAGCCCAGAACACCCTGAGATACTACTGGAATACCTACCAGCAAATCTCTTGCCTTGGCCAAGGACTTCGTGTAATGGCTCTCCTAGACATAGCGCGACCTTACCCCCAATACCGGGAGAGACGAACCCCTGCCGATCCGCTCACTGCCTCCATGTGGCTCGGGACTGTATCCAACTAAAACCTGTTTGCACGACTCCTTTGAGCCGTGGTAGGGTAGTAATCAAAGCACAGTGGGAACTCACACGAGACAAATAACGATCTCAGGTCGATGAACTAACCTGTACACATGTCACCAGGGAACTGCTATCTGACGCTAGGTATAATACCAACTAGCATGTTCCCGGCGAGTCCTGTCCGGTGTACTCATAACCCAATGAGCACCTGTATACATCTTAGGTGAACCAACTGACACCAATGGCTTGTGAGACCGGCCATCGCCCTCGTCGGGGTCTCGACTGTATACACTAGTCTACTAATAGAGTATCGATACCCAGTTTCGAAACTCCCACGACTAGGGACCTTTTAAGGATGTGCTTATACACCCCAGCTCCCACGTATATGATCACCATCATACTGCTGGTCGTCAAGCAAGAATCCTAAGGGCTCTATCAACGTGTAATAGTGACCTGTAAGGTCACCTGAAGAAGTACACGATGATAAAGATAAACCAGATAGCATACTATCATCTTGAGTAAGACTGTCCTACCGGCATAGGTCCTCCCTCAATCATTGCAATCATGTGCTTGTAATCCAATAATTGACTCTGAGGGCACTATATCCAACATATGCCAGCTCAGAGGCCGTTAGGCAGACGTCGTGACAAGTGTTATTTTAGTATTTTCTTTCGATGCTCGTATTTCTTTTGTTGTTTGAACATGTATCTACGCACTTTGTACCGAGACTGGACCAAGAGTCGTCCTTATTTGATCTGCCGCTGATTGTTATTACTCCAATAGACGAGTCTTTTGGTCGCTCGATGTGTTTTTTGTTCGTGTTTGTTTTGTTCATATTGGAGATAGGGATTCTTCTGTCCATTTGATTCTTCTCGATACGTTTGACTTTGAAATTCTTCTGGGCATGGATTGATTATGTTAGTTATGTATATGCCCTAGAGGCTATTGTTGTACATATGATGTATATTATAATGGATACCTGGATATATATAGAGAGGACTTTCTTTCTCGACATGATAGTGTCACGACCCGAAGTTTGGCCCGTGACCGGCACTTAACCACGTAACGTCTACAGGCGTAACGCGACTAAGTGAACCGAAAACCCAGAAATCAAACCAGTGAAAGTATAGAGTGTTAGAAGTTTTAAAGAAAAGCACTAACTAAAACATGATAAGAAACCTAAGTAAACAATCTCCAAGAAAACAATATACGACGTTGTAGCGAAGATCAAGATCCACAAGTGGGAACATCACAGATAGAATAAACTGCAAGTACAGCCGGCTCACAACGAGCTCGACACCAGAATATAAAATAATACAACATCGTCCTCACACTGATTCTAAGTCAAATACATACATGGTAGATGGAGAATACTAGATAAAACAATGTACATACTGAAAGATAAACAGATACCACACAAAACCCACCTATCAGCAAAAGAGCTAGTACACCAACTGTGGGGGTATCTGTGTCAAAAGATGCAAAGCAGCCTGCCGCGACTACTCCGAAGGGCAACCTGCAAACACTGTGGCACAACGGGGGTGAGTTGCCAGCTCGTGAATAGAGATAACATATAAAGGTAATCGCGAGCATGTACGTACTACACTACTCTATCATATGCCAACAGATGATATCAATGCGATGTAAGCAGTATGCATAATAATAATGCAAGTCCTCTATCAGGTGATATAGCTACAGGATGAGATGCGATAATAAATGCTGAGCATGGGAATATAGTATCTACATGAAGTATCAAGGTGGACTACATATATATGTATGCATCACAAATCCCAACATCCCAAACGCCGGTACTCCATCGGCCCTCAAATCCTGTATATCCCTGAGAATCCCGAGTGCCCAACATCGGCACCCAAATATCATAAATACTCGTGTCTAGCATCGACACCTAAAACATCCTGTATCGGGCATCCGTCCTTCCGGGTCAGCCCTCTTACAAAGTATATATCGGGAATCCGTCAGTCCGGGTCATCCCTCTCTCAATACATCGGGCATCCGTCATTCCGGGTCAGCCCTATATCAATCCATCAGGCATCCGTCATTCCGGGTCAGCCCTCTCTCAAAGTATATATATCGGGAATCCGTCATTCCGGGTCATCCCTATATCAATCCATCGGGCATCCGTCATTCCGGGTCAGCCCTCTCTCAAAGTATATATATCGGGAATCCGTCATTCCGGGTCATCCCTATATCAATCCATCGGGCATCCGTCATTCCGGGTCAGCCCTCTCTCAAAGTATATATATCGGGAATCCGTCATTCCGGGTCATCCCTATATCAATCCATCGGGCATCCGTCATTCCGGGTCAGCCCTCTCTCAGTACATGCCTCTAGCACCGAGAAATCACGGGGCGGCGCCCCAAATATCATATCAAGGGAACCGGGTTTTCAAATGATTACTTATTTGAAAAGGCCACGGTTCCCAAATCCAGAAATCACATGAAATCTCAACCAATAATACAAGTAAATGTGATGTGATATGTGCATCAAGTATGAGTATCAAGTCATGTCACATATAGATAAGCTACAATGCAATGATCCAATGTGATATAGGTATCAAATATGAGTATCAAGTCATGTCACATATAGATAAGCTACAATGCAATGATCCAATTGTAAGTGCACGGCGGCGCCCCGGCCGTCAATCCGACGCCGGAATGCGGAAGCGGTGAATAACTTAAATTTTGCGGACTTTGCAAACCGGCACCACCGCGCACTAAACTCCGGATCGAAACCATTAACAAGTCTACGCTACAAACAAGATAGGGAATAGAGATATACCGACGATCCAAGTCCTCCGGTCTTCATCTCCGCTCCGATCTCTTCGCGGGATCTCCGTCCATCTCCTCCTCGTCGGAAAGGGCACCACGAAGCCGGGTACTTTTACGGGCTCCCACCTCAATACCGAGGCAACTCGGGCACGAAGCCGGCTACTCGACGTGCCCAAGATATGCTGTAGGAAGTGTAGTGTAGAGGCTACTTGTCTCTTTGGGGTTTGTTGCCTTTGGATGGAGGAATGAAGATAGAACTTTGGAGGGAAATGAAGCTACCAATTTCTTTTGCATACAAAATGATATGAACAATAAAAATCTCCTCACAAATGAAGCACTCCCTCTCTCTCTAAAAGAGGTGGCCGGCCATATGAAGTTGGAAATGGTGGAAGGAACAAAATACATGTGATGAAGGGAGGTGAGGGTAGTAGAAGTCAAGTGGTGACCACACCAAGAGACAAGAAAACAAACACCATGCTTCATATCAAATCCAACCATACCCTTTCATGTCACAATAAAGCAAAAGCATGGAGCAAGATATCATAATCAATAGTTTTGCAAGAAACCCCCTCCACAAAGATTATTTGCACAATTGCAAATAACCCCCTCCATCGGAAAAGTCCGGCCGGGAAAAAGCAAAGGAAAACCGGCCGGAACGGAATGCAAACTGGCAACTCCAGAAAACTGGTCCCGTAATAAATTACAGGAAAACCCCGATACTGTGCATACACACCCGCATCTGTATTCCGTCCGGATACAAATGCAAAGAGACAAAATCTACACTGTACTAAACTAGGACCGGCTTAAACCAAAGCCGGCTAGTATTATCCGTTCAATCCTGATCCGTGCAATACCGCACGTATCTGATCGAACCCTGCCATAAACCTATACGGCTACTAGTACAAACCGTCCGATCCCGATCCGTGCAATACCGCACATATCTGATCGGACCCTACCATATCTCCATACGGCCTCTACAGCGTTTCGCCCGAAAGCATGAGTAACTGTAAGTGTGGTGGACTCTAAAGACTCGTCAATACTATGGCTGTGGATTTAACCACTGGCACGTCAGAGGTATAAGCCAATACGTGACGGGCCACCAGCTATTGACTAAAAGGGACGTCGATGAGGAAGCTCACCCCGACACCCAACTGAGCCTGTCAGTGACAATATCCGTGCAGTCCGGTCCGTTCGTCTATGAGTATCGCATGGCGGGCCTAGGGGGTTGGTAAAAGTCAGACCCCCAAAAGCGGTACAAGTCGTGTCGGAGTGTAGCCCAGAACACCCTGAGATACTACTGGAATACCTACCAGTAAATCTCCTTGCCTTGGCCAAGGACTTTGTGTAATGGCTCTCCTAGACACAGCACGACCTCACCCCCAATACCGGGAGAGACGAACCCCTGAAGATACGCTCACTGCCTCCATGTGGCTCGGGACTGTACCCAACTAAAACCTGTTTGCACGACTCCTTTGAGCCGTGGTAGGGTAGTAATCAAAGTACAGTGGGAACTCACACGAGACAAATGACGATCCCCAGGTCGATGAACTAACCTGCACACATGTCACCAGGGAACTGCCATCTGACGTCTGGTATATGACCAACTAGCATGTTCCCGGCGAGTCCTGTCCGGTGTACTCATAACCCAATGAGCACCTGTATACATCTTAGGTGATCCAACTGACACCAGTGGCTTGTGAGACCGGCCACCGCCCCTCGTCGGGGTCTCGACTGTATACACTAGTCTACTAATGGAGTATCGATGCCCGGTCTCGAAACTCCCACGACTAGGGACCTTTTAAGGATATGCTTGTAGACCCCCAGCTCCCACTTATATGATCGCCCTCATACTGCTGGTGGTCAAGCAAGAATCCTATGGGCTCTATCAACGTGTAATAGCGACGTGTCATGTCACCTAAAGCAGTACACGATGATAAAGGTAAACCAGATAGCATACTATCATCTCGAGTAAGACTGTCCTACCGGGATAGGTCCTCCCTCAATCATTACAATCACGTACCTGTGACCTAATAATTGACTCTGAGGGCACTATCTCCAACAATCTCCCACTTGCACTCAAGGCTAATTATTGCGATGTCGCATACTCACAGCCCGTGTGATACCGAACATCCAACTCCTCTACTAGTCAGTCTCACAAAGCTCGTTTGCGAAACTATTGCGTTCGAGGAATAGCCTCAGTGAGTGGATCCGCTTAGTAGTTTCTTTCTATGTCTCTCTATATCTCAAGTTCGCGGAGAAAGCCATCTCCCGAAATGAGCAATACATGTCTTAGAACGTGTCTGGATGTCTGATGGGACCTAGCTCATAAATGAACTCCAAATCCAAACTTCTTAGACTGTATCGTCAACTGAACTTAATCAGTATCCTGCGCGCCATGCCTCCCTCAGTATTGCCTTGGACCACCTGTCCAAAATACTGCCCCTCATCAGAAGGAAAACTATAACTCTGACAACCTCCTTGTCGTCCATGTCACCTTGGAAGCCTGGAATGATAACTGTTTCCTGAATGAGGCTGTCGTTATCATATCCCTAGAACATCCACTTATGTTCTAAAACTGCTTCGGACTGTTTCTCCACGATTGGATTAATGTCAACTTATTGCATCTAGTGCAAGAACAACATCTGGTGTGGTACTTGACATCTCACGATTGACTCAATTGCCTGAGCAAGTGATCTGCCAATCATGCCCGTCCCTCTCCCCTTTAGTCTGTAAGACACCTTTGGAGAGGGTGACTCCATCACCTGCAGGTACACTACCGTGCCAGGAGTCGTCCATCCTAAATACTCTTAGAATGCTGTCAAGTACCCTGATTGGGAAACCACCCAAATCTAGATCTAAAACCATAGATCTAGTAACCAGTACGTCTGATATAAAATCCATTTCCTTTGTGGAGAAACAACTGTGTGACGACCAAAGTATAACCGATTGTAGTATAGGAGTTTCTTTTCCTATTCTGTGTATGTCATCCAGATACCAGGACATCACACCCTACTACCTTCTCAACAGATCCATCCCCTATTCTGATGAAGTCAAACCCATGACTGTCACGTCAGAAATAGATGATCTATCTCCGCTACATCTGCTTTAGTCTATAAATAGACATAAGCTGCCTGTCCACCAATGCTTCCGCTGCTCCCACTGACTACGACAACCCTCTGGCAGAGTCCTATAGACGTACACTTCTAAAACTAGTTTAGAACGACGCTATACTCATCCTCCCGCCGGGTCTCGTAACCTGGAACAACAGCAATGGCAATTGTGGGTAAACAAGAACTTCCCTGTCACCGTCCTTGAGGCTACCGTAGTACCTCTCGGGTGCCTGAAGTTACCCACCTTATCTGCGGAGTGGCCAATGGAATGTCAATCCAGATTGAATCTTTAGGTTCCTTATCAAATCTTCAGTAATCGTTTGTGGTTCTGGAATTACTTCCAGTTCTACCATACTCCCACTACTGTTTTCTGAAAAAATCCACTTTTAATAAAACTGTGGCGAGTCTAGAACAATATCGCTATTGTTCATCCAGATGGTAGAAAGTCAGCCCGCCTCATAGCCTGGGTCAACCCACAAACAGCCATTACAGAAACGTGCCTTGAGTTGTCCAGTGTCTGGTTTTAAGCATAAACCGGACAACTCCCCGTACCTTAACATCGTTAAGATATGAACTGTTCTATATCCAATATAGAAACAGAGGCACTGATTTAATTGAACCAGATTCAAATCATGCAGCTGTCCCCAGTGCATGTCAACTAAATGGAAGGAGGCGGATCAGCGTTACTCAACTTAGGAACACTTCCAATTATGAGTAACCTGAAAAAGAAGCAAGTTCTCTTAATCATCACTTTCAACTGAATACCACAAGTATCTACATCTTCGATCTCTTTGAAGAATCCCGATACTTGCTACACCTGGTTCTCTACTCTATTCAAATACCTGTAACTTCTCAAAATTCGGACCCTGTGTTTCTACGAAACACCGGTCTAAAAACTAGAGAAGTCATAAGTAAACCGAATATAGTATGAGGACCTACCCCTCTGTCCTGATGGACCCTGGACAACATACAATACTCTGTATAAGTCCCTTGAGTCTGATAACTCATTCACTGTGTGCCGTAGGTTGAAAACTGTACTTATGGTTAAGAAGAATTACACCGCTGTTTAATGCTCCTTACCTAACCATCCACTGATATAGGTAAATGTCGTAGACATAATTTCAGAAAGGTATATCTCACTCTATGAAAATAGACGTACAGATATATCAATTTGAAATTGGTGCATAACAGCGGATATTCAAAACCAAATATTTGCCGACCGGCAAACAGGCCAGGTGATTTCCTCAAATATCACCGATTACAACGAATCCCAATATAATGAGGATAATCACCCAATTTCCAATAACCTACTCCTCTACTTCATCTGTAAAACCATACAGATGTGAGAATCGTACCTGGTAAATACATACCCTGGAGTAAGTGTCTAATTGGGAAATCAGTTTTCTTTTAATAGTACACAGTGAAACTGAAACATTGAAATGTTTCGTTGGGGTATCCTGGTATTCCTAGTAATGCCTCTTCCAGATTCACGACTGTAACCGTATAGTTCTTTGCCACCTCTCCAAATCCCTTCATATGTCTTTAGTCTTTACCTTCTGCACACCCTTTTAGGCCAAATGGTTTTCTTCCTTCCCTACCGTACGGCACCAGCCTATGGTTTGGAAGAAGACTATCCAATAAGCATAATGGGTGTACTGTCCCAATCCTAGGAACACTCGCAATGAGAGAGGGTGAAGATAAAAGACAACCGAATAAACCTTATTCCTATTTCTCCTGAACCAGAATCCATCCCCGAACTGGAACAAGTTCCATTCGAGTTCGTATATAACCATACGATGGAGTATCCAAATAAACTGTGGATCTTCGTAGTGATACGGAGTGTCCTGGAGAAATACAAAGGTGATGTGGGAGTGGTAACGAAATATTTGGTTTGGTCGTGAATATCTGTTGCAATTTACTTTGCCCTCTTACTAATCCCTTGCTTTGTCTGAACTTAATACCTTCTGCACACCATCATTATGCTAATTGGTTTTCTTCATTCCCTACCGGTCGGCACCAGCCTAAGGTTTGGAAGAAGACAATCCAATTTGCGTAATAGGTGTACTACCCCTAAACCAAGGAGTACTCGTAACCTGAGAGAGGGTAGAAGGAAAAGACAACTGAATAATCCTATCCGTTTTCTCCAGAACCGGAAACCATCCTCGAATCCCTTCGAGTTCGTATCTAACCATACGATGGTTTTGTCCAATGGAAGTGGACGTTCATAGTAATACGGGGTGTCCTGGAGAAAAGGGTAAAAGTAGGAGTGGCAATGAGGTCTGCAACTCTGACAATCCAAAAGCCAGTGTTAAGAAGGTTCGGTCAACTTGGTCACTGAGTCAAAGTCTTAGGGTCGGGTCAAATGGTCGCTGCCAAAGAGAGAGAGAGAAAAGAAACACTCAGCGTGCACTCTAACCTAGATCAGAATGGTCACCAATTTATCTAATCTGGAAACCTCCCACTGTACCTCAAATTCTTCTCCAAACCTGAAAGAAGAATTAGTCGGGGTCACCCGAGGAGTAAACCAACTCATCAGTGGGAATCGGGATCCAACTCTCATCGCATGACAACGTGACGGAATCCGCTCACGCTATCACACTCCAGAAGGTATGCGCATATCTGGCAAGTTTCAGTTCTTTTGAAACTCCCGATGTGATTTCTGCCCCATGCTCTTATGACCTTGACTTTGGCCAACATATCATAAGTCACATGTCAAGTTCTACCCGTCATTCTCCAGGTTAATTTGAATCCACCCGTACATACCCTTGACTTTGGCCAAAATGGCAGCACGACTGTTCCAAACCAACGCATCTATCTATGCTGCATATGAATACCCCAATAGCTACCAATCACTGTGCCTTGACTTTGGCCAACATACACAGCTTGAATACTATTGACCACCCATATGAAACGACGGAGGGCTACGAATGGTTTCTGGCGAAAACCTTTAACGTAATGAACTTGATATCGTCGAAGGAACGGATAGCTTTTTAGAAATATAGTGACGACAACTTCCGCTAAAGAGGTCACTCCCGGTGAAGGGATCTCGGCTCTTTCCCCGTAGAATGGGGTGCAGGATATTCCAAATGAATACCACGGTGCAAAGCAAAAGTAATCGGCTATAGTGAAGTTATTGCCCTGACGCAAACTTCTGTCCAAGGGGTCACTCCCGGTGAAGGGATCTCGGCCCTTGCCTCGTCGACTGAGGAGCAGGATATTCTAAATGAATACCACGATGCAAAACAAAAGTGAACGTCCTTGCAATAACAGCTTTTTGAAAAGTGTTCCAACAACATCAGATAAGGTTTGTTTTTAAACTTGCATTGATCCGAATCAATGCAGTCCCATCAATTGATCACACCACAAAGAACGAAAATATACTGATGTACGTATATGCCATCCGCATTCGCCACTGGGTCCCGTCATTACCCGTTAGGTTAGCTTACTAACGACAGAGCGGGGACTGGACTAGCGCGGATGCAAAACATATACAACATCTACTAATATATATACCAATATATTATATTTCGCTCAAGGCGTGAAAGAAATGCAACATCACAGAGAATGAATAGCATCACAGAAACAATACAGATATCTGGGATCCCCGGGTTTCACAGAGCCACTACTGAAACCCGACGTTCCCCTGGTCGTGTGGATAGCCTGTGCAATGAAATCCTAGACCCCTACGGGCGCGGCAAGTCACCCGCCAAAACCTGAAGCGAGGCAGCCCCCTTCAGCGCCGTGAATGGACCACCCAGCACTTCACGGAATCCGGCAACTTGGGCACCCCTCCTGGGTCAACCTGTACCCCCTACGAGTGCGGCGAATAGCCCGCCAATTCTAGAGTGAAGCCCCCTCCGTCTCAATGCCATGAGATGCGGGCTTGTTGCCCTCTAGAACCCGGCTATCCGTGCACCCCTCCGCGGGGCAATCCTAGTACAGAAAGTAAAATATACATACACCGGGTACATCGACCGCAACCAGGTCGTGCCCCAAAAGAATAATACAAACAGGCAGTGACGGCAGTCCACATGTCGGACGCTCGCCCCGCAATATCAAATGTACATAATACAACAAAACTGTACTAGCATTGCATCCAGGCTATCCCCACGACCGATCCGCAACATCACAGCAAATACATAGAACATCAACGTGAAAGTCACGTTCGCAAATCCGTCTAACTGGGCTATAGCAGTTAGACCGGATTTACCGATCGAGTGACATTCACGGTCGCAGATATAATGTAAATACTGTGAAAAATGTGTTTAAAAAAATTTCCGATTGATCAAACAATTAACAAGTGGGCCCCAAAGAAAACTGTAGCACTCACAGAAACAATTGGCCCAACTTTAATATTCCAAAGACCATATTTTAAGCCCAGAAGGCCTCTGTAAAAAAATGGTGAAGTGATGTGAATAGTGCGCGGCGGAAGGGCCGCACAAATGGGGTTTTCGCGGCGGTTCCGCGCTCCAACTGTGGATTTACTTCGTCAAATTTTTACAGAACTCTTAGATTCTCCAGTACATCAATATTTTACAACCTGAAAAATTTTTCGAGACCAAAAATTTTCAACAGAAACTGATGCGAACTAAAATGCAGTTTTGGAACTTTTTGATCGATCGGAAATGCAAACACATTACACAAAGCTAGACTAAGTTAATGGGGAGGCTCTGATACCACTGTAAGTGCACGGCGGCGCCCCGGCCGTCAATCCGACGCCGGAATGCGGAAGCGGTGAATAACTTAAATTTTGCGGACTTTGCAAACCGGCACCACCGCGCACTAAACTCCGGATCGAAACCATTAACAAGTCTACGCTACAAACAAGATAGGGAATAGAGATATACCGACGATCCAAGTCCTCCGGTCTTCATCTCCGCTCCGATCTCTTCGCGGGATCTCCGTCCATCTCCTCCTCGTCGGAAAGGGCACCACGAAGCCGGGTACTTTTACGGGCTCCCACCTCAATACCGAGGCAACTCGGGCACGAAGCCGGCTACTCGACGTGCCCAAGATATGCTGTAGGAAGTGTAGTGTAGAGGCTACTTGTCTCTTTGGGGTTTGTTGCCTTTGGATGGAGGAATGAAGATAGAACTTTGGAGGGAAATGAAGCTACCAATTTCTTTTGCATACAAAATGATATGAACAATAAAAATCTCCTCACAAATGAAGCACTCCCTCTCTCTCTAAAAGAGGTGGCCGGCCATATGAAGTTGGAAATGGTGGAAGGAACAAAATACATGTGATGAAGGGAGGTGAGGGTAGTAGAAGTCAAGTGGTGACCACACCAAGAGACAAGAAAACAAACACCATGCTTCATATCAAATCCAACCATACCCTTTCATGTCACAATAAAGCAAAAGCATGGAGCAAGATATCATAATCAATAGTTTTGCAAGAAACCCCCTCCACAAAGATTATTTGCACAATTGCAAATAACCCCCTCCATCGGAAAAGTCCGGCCGGGAAAAAGCAAAGGAAAACCGGCCGGAACGGAATGCAAACTGGCAACTCCAGAAAACTGGTCCCGTAATAAATTACAGGAAAACCCCGATACTGTGCATACACACCCGCATCTGTATTCCGTCCGGATACAAATGCAAAGAGACAAAATCTACACTGTACTAAACTAGGACCGGCTTAAACCAAAGCCGGCTAGTATTATCCGTTCAATCCTGATCCGTGCAATACCGCACGTATCTGATCGAACCCTGCCATAAACCTATACGGCTACTAGTACAAACCGTCCGATCCCGATCCGTGCAATACCGCACATATCTGATCGGACCCTGCCATATCTCCATACGGCCTCTACAGCGTTTCGCCCGAAAGCATGAGTAACTGTAAGTGTGGTGGACTCTAAAGACTCGTCAATACTATGGCTGTGGATTTAACCACTGGCACGTCAGAGGTATAAGCCAATACGTGACGGGCCACCAGCTATTGACTAAAAGGGACGTCGATGAGGAAGCTCACCCCGACACCCAACTGAGCCTGTCAGTGACAATATCCGTGCAGTCCGGTCCGTTCGTCTATGAGTATCGCATGGCGGGCCTAGGGGGTTGGTAAAAGTCAGACCCCCAAAAGCGGTACAAGTCGTGTCGGAGTGTAGCCCAGAACACCCTGAGATACTACTGGAATACCTACCAGTAAATCTCCTTGCCTTGGCCAAGGACTTTGTGTAATGGCTCTCCTAGACACAGCACGACCTCACCCCCAATACCGGGAGAGACGAACCCCTGAAGATACGCTCACTGCCTCCATGTGGCTCGGGACTGTACCCAACTAAAACCTGTTTGCACGACTCCTTTGAGCCGTGGTAGGGTAGTAATCAAAGTACAGTGGGAACTCACACGAGACAAATGACGATCCCCAGGTCGATGAACTAACCTGCACACATGTCACCAGGGAACTGCCATCTGACGTCTGGTATATGACCAACTAGCATGTTCCCGGCGAGTCCTGTCCGGTGTACTCATAACCCAATGAGCACCTGTATACATCTTAGGTGATCCAACTGACACCAGTGGCTTGTGAGACCGGCCACCGCCCCTCGTCGGGGTCTCGACTGTATACACTAGTCTACTAATGGAGTATCGATGCCCGGTCTCGAAACTCCCACGACTAGGGACCTTTTAAGGATATGCTTGTAGACCCCCAGCTCCCACTTATATGATCGCCCTCATACTGCTGGTGGTCAAGCAAGAATCCTATGGGCTCTATCAACGTGTAATAGCAACGTGTCATGTCACCTAAAGCAGTACACGATGATAAAGGTAAACCAGATAGCATACTATCATCTCGAGTAAGACTGTCCTACCGGGATAGGTCCTCCCTCAATCATTACAATCACGTACCTGTGACCTAATAATTGACTCTGAGGGCACTATCTCCAACACCAATGTGATATAGGTATCAAATATGAGTATCAAGTCATGTCACATATAGATAAGCTACAATGCAATGATCCAATGTGATGTGTGTAGTAGGTATGCAATGCACTAGCTAGTAACCATGAACATGCAATATATATATAAGGAACGCTATAAGGTCCTATCAGCCCTGACGTAGAACGCCATGCGGGCGATATCCCCGTAGATGTGAAATCTACTCACCGTAGCCTTCCACTAGGTATAGCCAACAACCTGTTTCCCCTCCTGCGCGGCGTCCGCTGTACTCGCCTGCGAACCTATAATTACACAATATATCACACGTAAGCTTGAAATCACAGAAACGCGACATTTAAGCCGAACCAGTAACTCGTGTCGCGAACCAAGCGCGCGTGTGCGCGATGCGTTAAAACGTGTGGTTACGTGTCTAAAATCACTCCGACGCGTCGCGATACGCAGAAACCCAAAACCCACACACACGTATCACGCGTGTCGCGAAAGGTTGAAAATACGGAAAAATAGGTATTCTACCCCAGATTTTGATACAGGAAAAATATTGCAAAACTATATATACCATAACAACCCAAATAGCAGCAGACACCCACACCCCAAACCCCAACCCTTGGCTCCCCTATCTGGCCGCAATTTGCGGCCAGAATGCAATAATTGGCGGCCAGACTTGGGAATTGGGTTCCCAGGTTTGGTTGGTGCACTCTATTCTCCCCATACATGCTTCAGTAATGCCTAGTTTTGTTCTGAAAAGTCTCGGGTAATAGCAGATTTCTACAGTGCCTAAAATCAGTTCAAATCACACAATTTGCACAAAACTGGAACTTTATGGTATTTTGATGAAATCTGAAACAAGTCTAGGTCTAATCCCACACTAATAACTCATTAACAAGCTAATCAAGCCACCACAACATAAATTTTAACATTTTAACACTAAACCCCCTTCAAAAGCACTAAAATGGTACAAAAACGTGATATTTCTAAGCCAAACATGCAAGTTATGAAAATTGGGTGCTAGGATTGAGATTTATACCTCCAAATGACCTTAGAGACACCAAGGGTTTCAGCCTCCCCCCTCAAGTGTGCAGATATACCTCAAACACCACAAGAACTCACTTTTTACTAAGGTTTTGTGAAGGAAACATGTTGATTTGTGTAGGGTTTAAGCATGAATCAATTGGGAAGTGAAAAGAGAAGAGGAGATGAAGAAAACACTAATGTTGCTGCTGCTTTCTCTGCTGAATTCAGAAAATGAGGGGAAAGAAAATGAAGTGAGAGAGAAAACAAGGGTCAACCAAGTCAAAAGTGCTCACCTAACCACCATACCTCCCATTTCTATTTAAAAAAGAAGTTGAATTATAAAAAAAAGGGTTTGACTTGATAGAAAAAAAATGGGTGGGGAAAAATAACAACCATGCAACACAAGAAAAATGGTTACATGCAACCAAAACCCTAAGTCTCAAAAATGTCAAAGTGTGCAAGTGTACACTACACAAGGAAAATGATGCTAACACTACTAACTAACTAATAATCCAATAAACACATACATATACTAACACATACAATCACTAATTATCACGAAGGGCAATCAAACGGAAATCCAAGGTGTTACAATCTACCCCCCTTAAAGAAATTCGGTCCCCGAATTTAAAAAAATCTAACTATACGCACCTTCAAAAAGGTGGGGATACCTCTTCATCATCTCGCTCTCGGTCTCCCAAGTGACTTCCTCGCCGCTCTGGCCACGTCAAAATATCTTGACGGACGGTATTCCTTTCGACCTCAATCCCTTCACTTGTCGATCTAAGATCATCGTCGGCTGCTCCGCATAGGAAAGGTCGCGCTCAAGCTGGATCGTCGGGTGCTGAATCGCATGTGAAGGATCATGAAGATATCCGCGGGGCATCGAAACATGAAATACGGGATGCACGTCTGGAAAACTGGGCGGAAGGGCTAATCGATACGCAACTGCACCAATTCGCTCAAGGATCTCCAATGGGGCCCACATATCTGGGACTGAGCTTCCCCTCCTTCCCAAACCTCATCACACCCTTCATTGGGGAGACCCTCAAGAAAACATGATCACCTAAACAGAAAACTTAAGCCTGTGCCGACGACGGTCCGCATAAGATCTCTGCCTACTCTGGCTGCTCTCATCCTATCGCGAATCAACTGGACCTTCGCTGTCGTCTCCTCCCCAACCTGTGGCCCTAAGATACTGCTCTCACTGAGCTCCGTCCAACAGGTGGGTGATCTGCATCTCCTCCCATAAAGAGCCTCAAACGGTGCCATCTGAATGGTCTCCTGGTAGCTGTTGTTGTAGGAGAACTCTACTAAGGGCAAATGGTGATCCCAGCTACCTCCGAAGTCTAAAACGCATGCTCCGAGCATGTCCTCGAGAGTCGGAATAGTCTGCTCTGACTGTCCATCGGTCTGCGGATGGAACGCTGTGCTGAAACTCAAACGAGTGCCCAAATCCTCCTGAAGCCTCTGCCATAGCCGGCTGATAAACTGGGTGCCCCTATCGGACACAATGCATGTCGGAACTCTGTGCAGTCGTACAATCTCATCAATGTTGATCTGGGCATACTGAGTAAATCCGAAAGTCGTTTTCACCGGTAGGAAGTGAGCTGCTTTCGTCAAACGATCCACAATCACCCAGATGGAGTCATACCCCCGACTAGTCCTGGGTAGACCCACCACGAAATCCATCGAAATCTGTTCCCATTTCCACTCCGGAATGGGTAACAGCTGTAGCTCTCCCGCGGGCCTCTGGTGCTCAGCCTTGACTTGCTGACAAGTCAGGCATCTCGATACAAAATCTGCAATGTCCCTCTTCATACCGTCCCACCAGTAAACATCTTTCAAATCATAGTACGTCTTGGTGGAACCGGGATGAACACTATATACCGATCGATGTGCATCCTCAAGAATCTCGCGCCTCAGTCCCTCAGCATCTGGTACGCACAGTCTGACTCCAAACCGTAGTACTCCCTGATCATCGATCACGAACTCAGAAAATCTGCCCTGTCCAATCTGTGCCATGATCTTTGAACATCGGTCATCACTGAGCTGTGCCTCACGTATACGATCGATCAACTGTGGGCGTGCACGGACATGTGCTATCTGTCCTCCAATCGGCGTGAACTCGAACTGTACTCGACTGTCGCATAATATCTGCCAATCTGCCGATGACTGCTCCTGTATTGCGCTCAAACAAGATAAACTGCCCCCGGGCCTCCCGCTCAAAGCATCCACCACCACATTTGCCTTGCCCGGGTGATATAAGATCTCGCAGTCGTAATCCTTCACTAACTCCATCCATCGACGTTGCCGAAGGTTCAGGTCCCGCTGCTGAAATATGTATTTCAAACTCTTGTGATCCGTGAATATCTGGCACGACTCGCCGTATAGGTAATGTCGCCAGATCTTAAGGGCGAAGACCACTGTTGCCATCTCCAAATCATGAGTAGGGTAATTCTGCTCATGTCTCTTTAATTTCCGTGAAGCATACGCAATCCCCCTGTCATGCTGCATCAAAACGCACCCCAACCCTACTCGTGAAGCATCGCAGTAGGCCACAAATCCGTCTGATCCCGAAGGCAATGATAACACTGGTGTCGTAGTCAGTAGAGCCCGTAGCCGCTGGAAACGGTGCTCACACTCCTCCGTCCAATCGAAGCGAACTCTCTTCCGGGTCAACCCGGTCAAAGGTGTAGCAATGCGAGAGAAGTCCTGCACGAATCGCCTGTAATAACCTGCCAGCCCTAGAAAGCTACGAACCTCCGTCACTGACGTGGGTCTAGGCCAACTCCAAACTGCCTCTATCTTTCTCGGGTCGACACATATACCATCTCGTGTAATCACGTGCCCCAAGAAGTCTACGCTGTCTAGCCAGAAGGCACACTTGGAGAATTTGGCGAAAAGCTGATGCTCCCTCAAGGTCTGCAGTGAAATCCGCAGGTGCTGCTCGTGCTCCTCTCTACTCCGAGAATACACCAAGATATCGTCAATAAACACTATAATGAACCGATCAAGATACAGCCGGAAAATACGGTTCATCATGTCCATAAATGCTGCTGGCGCGTTGGTGAGTCTGAACGATATCACCAAAAACTCATAATGGCCGTAACGTGTGCGGAAAGCTGTCCTAGGAATGTCCTCCTGTCGAACCCGCAGCTGATGGTAGCCTGATCGCAAATCGATCCTCGAAAAGTATCCTGCCCCCTGAAGCTGGTCGAACAAATCGTCGATGCGTGGCAAAGGATATCGATTCCGCACTGTCACCTTGTTCAGCTGACGGTAGTCAATACACAAACGCATGTTGCCGTCCTTCTTCTTGACGAACAGGACTGGGGCACCCCAAGGAGAAACACTGGGTCGAATAAGTCCCTTATCCAGCAAGTCCTGCAACTGACCCTTCAACTCTCTAAGTTCCGCCGGGGCCATCCAATAAAGCGGTACCGAAATAGGTCCCGTACCAGGAACCAAATCAATGCAGAAAGAATTATCACGCTCGGGCGGTCGTCCAGGAAGCTCGTCAGGGAACACATCAGGGAACACATCAGGGAACTCGCTACCAACCGGAACCTGATCCAAAAGAACCTCTATAGCCCTCGTATCGCAAACATATGCGAGAAATCCCTGACATCCCTTCCGCGAAAGCTGTCCAGTGCGAACAGAAGAATTCACACCGTGAGGGGTGGCACTACGGTCCCCCAACACAACAACAACCGACTTGCCGGGAAAACAAAATCGAACTGTCTTCTCGCGGCCGTCAACAGAAGCATAGCACGTGGCTAACCAAATCCATCTCCAAAAGAACGTCGAAGTCCAACATCGCATGAAGGATCGAAACGACCGGCAACTCTCTCTCGCCGATACGGACGGTACAGGATCGGAACACGTGCCTAAAAACAAACGACTCTCCCGCAGGAGTAGTCACAACTAGCGGTTGACCAAGCAAACCGGACTCTCTACTCAAACTCAGCACAAGGTGTGTAGATACATACGGGTACGTGGAAACACATGAGCACAAGGATCCGGATCAAACAATACGTGTGCAACAAAGGACAAACTGAAAGAGTACCTGAAACCGCAGCATCGGACACCCGCGCGTCCCGATGAGTCGAAGCGAAAACTTATGCCTGTCCTTCAGTTGCGACTGACCGAACTCCTCCTCTACTAGCCTGACCCCTCTGTGCAAACCCTCCGCGTCCATGACGCCTCAGAACACGACCCTGACGTGCTGTGAAGAAACACTGCCTGATGAGGTGTTGAAGGCTTCCGCATCGTAAACACCTACGCGCTGAATGCCGTCCTGCCTGGGGGTGGAAGCCAAACGGCTGTCCTCGTCCTAAGCCTCTGCTCTGGGCTGGTACACTAGTATAATTCCACAACCGTTCCGGAATTCTCACGGTCTCTGGAAAACGTGTCTCGTACATGGGAGCTGCCTCCACCGGTGCTATGTAGGGGACGGAATACTGCATGATGATCGCCAGGAACAACTGGGTAACAGGGGTGGCAACCATCTGTCGCTGCGCTCGAACGACCTCTACCAATGAGCTCATCGCCTGGCATAGGCCCTGCATCTCTACCACTAGTCTAACGACCTGAGCTGCTGTAGGGGAAACAATCTGTCCTGGTGCAACAGGAGTACTACTCGAATTAGTCCTTGTCACAGATGAATCAACTCGAACCTCGGCCCTCGCGGCCGCTCTCTGTGCCCTCGTAGTCCTTGGCGGCATATTGGCTATCAAAAACAACAGGATTCGATAAGGATACGGAAATCGAATCGCAAGAATGTATATACTCAAGGAGGAATTTTAAATCAACAAGTCCTAAGGTCGCGTAGGCGGAGTACCGTGTCGTGAGTATGCCGCGGAACATACACACGCTACGCTACCCTACCGCAGCTACCTACTCCATCATACCAGGGTCGTCCTACACTCTGAAAGGTAAAACCTAGGCTCTGATACCAACTTTGTCACGACCTGAAGTTTGGCCCGTGACCGACACTTAACCACGTAACGTCTACAGGCGTAACGCGACTAAGTGAACCGAAAACCCAGAAATCAAACCAGTGAAAGTATAGAGTGTTAGAAGTTTTAAAGAAAAGCACTAACTAAAACATGATAAGAAACCTAAGTAAACAATCTCCAAGAAAACAATATACGACGCCGTAGCGAAGATCAAGATCCACAAGTGGGAACATCACAGATAGAATAAACTGCAAGTACAGCCGGCTCACAACGAGCTCGACACCAGAATACAAAATAATACAACATCGTCCTCACACTGATTCTAAGTCAAATACATACATGGTAGATGGAGAATACTAGATACAACAATGTACATACTGAAAGATAAACAGATACCACACAAAACCCACCTATCAGCAAAAGAGCTAGTACACCAACTGTGGGGGTATCTGTGTCAAAAGATGCAAAGCAGCCTGCCGCGACTACTCCGAAGGGCAACCTGCAAACACTGTGGCACAACGGGGGTGAGTTGCCAGCTCGTGAATAGAGATAACATATAAAGGTAATCGCGAGCATGTACGTACTACACTACTCTATCATATGCCAACAGATGATATCAATGCGATGTAAGCAGTATGCATAATAATAATGCAAGTCCTCTATCAGGTGATATAGCTACAGGATGAGATGCGATAATAAATGCTGAGCATGGGAATATAGTATCTACATGAAGTATCAAGGTGGACTACATATGTATGTATGCATCACAAATCCCAACATCCCAAACGCCGGTACTCCATCGGCCCTCAAATCCTGTATATCCCTGAGAATCCCGAGTGCCCAACATCGGCACCCAAATATCATAAATACTCGTGTCTAGCATCGACACCTAAAACATCCTGTATCGGGCATCCGTCCTTCCGGGTCAGCCCTCTCACAAAGTATATATCGGGAATCCGTCAGTCCGGGTCATCCCTCTCTCAATACATCGGGCATCCGTCATTCCGGGTCAGCCCTATATCAATCCATCGGGCATCCGTCATTTCGGGTCAGCCCTCTCTCAAAGTATATATATCGGGAATCCGTCATTCCGGGTCATCCCTATATCAATCCATCGGGCATCCGTCATTCCGGGTCAGCCCTCTCTCAAAGTATATATATCGGGAATCCGTCATTCCGGGTCATCCCTATATCAATCCATCGGGCATCCGTCATTCCGGGTCAGCCCTCTCTCAAAGTATATATATCGGGAATCCGTCATTCCGGGTCATCCCTATATCAATCCATCGGGCATCCGTCATTCCGGGTCAGCCCTCTCTCAGTACATGCCTCTAGCACCGAGAAATCACGGGGCGGCGCCCCAAATATCATATCAAGGGAACCGGGTTTTTAAATGATTACTTATTTGAAAAGGCCACGGTTCCCAAATCCAGAAATCACATGAAATCTCAACCAATAATACAAGTAAATGTGATGTGATATGTGCATCAAGTATGAGTATCAAGTCATGTCACATATAGATAAGCTACAATGCAATGATCCAATGTGATATAGGTATCAAATATGAGTATCAAGTCATGTCACATATAGATAAGCTACAATGCAATGATCCAATGTGATATAGGTATCAAATATGAGTATCAAGTCATGTCACATATAGATAAGCTACAATGCAATGATCCAATGTGATATAGGTATCAAATATGAGTATCAAGTCATGTCACATATAGATAAGCTACAATGCAATGATCCAATGTGATGTGTGTAGTAGGTATGCAATGCACTAGCTAGTAACCATGAACATGCAATATATATATAAGGAACGCTATAAGGTCCTATCAGCCCTGACGTAGAACGCCATGCGGGCGATATCCCCGTAGATGTGAAATCTACTCACCGTAGCCTTCCACTAGGTATAGCCAACAACCTGTTTCCCCTCCTGCGCGGCGTCCGCTGTACTCGCCTGCGAACCTATAATTACACAATATATCACACGTAAGCTTGAAATCACAGAAACGCGACATTTAAGCCGAACCAGTAACTCGTGTCGCGAACCAAGCGCGCGTGTGCGCGATGCGTTAAAACGTGTGGTTACGTGTCTAAAATCACTCCGACGCGTCGCGATACGCAGAAACCCAAAACCCACACACACGTATCACGCGTGTCGCGAAAGGTTGAAAATACGGAAAAATAGGTATTCTACCCCAGATTTTGATACAGGAAAAATATTGCAAAACTATATATACCATAACAACCCAAATAGCAGCAGACACCCACACCCCAAACCCCAACCCTTGGCTCCCCTATCTGGCCGCAATTTGCGGCCAGAATGCAATAATTGGCGGCCAGAGTTGTGAATTGGGTTCCCAGGTTTGGTTGGTGCACTCTATTCTCCCCATACATGCTTCAGTAATGCCTAGTTTTGTTCTGAAAAGTCTCGGGTAATAGCAGATTTCTACAGTGCCTAAAATCAGTTCAAATCACACAATTTGCACAAAACTGGAACTTTATGGTATTTTGATGAAATCTGAAACAAGTCTAGGTCTAATCCCACACTAATAACTCATTAACAAGCTAATCAAGCCACCACAACATAAATTTTAACATTTTAACACTAAACCCCCTTCAAAAGCACTAAAATGGTACAAAAACGTGATATTTCTAAGCCAAACATGCAAGTTATGAAAATTGGGTGCTAGGATTGAGATTTATACCTCCAAATGACCTTAGAGACACCAAGGGTTTCAGCCTCCCCCCTCAAGTGTGCAGATCTACCTCAAACACCACAAGAACTCACTTTTTACTAAGGTTTTGTGAAGGAAACATGTTGATTTGTGTAGGGTTTAAGCATGAATCAATTGGGAAGTGAAAAGAGAAGAGGAGATGAAGAAAACACTAATGTTGCTGCTGCTTTCTCTGCTGAATTCAGAAAATGAGGGGAAAGAAAATGAAGTGAGAGAGAAAACAAGGGTCAACCAAGTCAAAAGTGCTCACCTAACCACCATACCTCCCATTTCTATTTAAAAAAGAAGTTGAATTATAAAAAAAAGGGTTTGAATTGATAGAAAAAAAATGGGTGGGGAAAAATAACAACCATGCAACACAAGAAAAATGGTTACATGCAACCAAAACCCTAAGTCTCAAAAATGTCAAAGTGTGCAAGTGTACACTACACAAGGAAAATGATGCTAACACTACTAACTAACTAATAATCCAATAAACACATACATATACTAACACATACAATCACTAATTATCACGAAGGGCAATCAAACGGAAATCCAAGGTGTTACAGATAGTATGCTATCTGGTTTCACTTTATCTTAACATGTATACTTTCTCTTAATACTGTCTTATGATTACATGTTAGTAAAGCCCTTAGGATATGTACTTGACTACTAGGACTATTGTAATGACCCCAAAATCTTTATACATTTGTATTATCCCTCTTCAATAATATACCGTATTTATTTGTACTTGGTATTTTCCTTTTTCTATTAAATTTATTATTATTTTATTCCTCAATCTATTATGTATTTTTTTCTAGGTACAATTTTTTTCTTATATTTAAGTTTTAACTTCTCATTCTTATTTTTTCCTTTCATAAATATTTAACCCAAATCCATTATTCTTATTCTCCATAGCCCATCTAAAAAGCCCATTTTCTTTTTAAGCAACATCATATATTTAATTCTAATTAAATATATGCATGAACAACTTTATAGCTCATTGGTTAAGTCCTTGCATTATTATTCCATAAGTCGCATGTTCAAATCCCCATTCTTGCAATTATTTTTTATCATTTTTTATTCTTCTCATAACCTACAAATGAGACCTTTCATTTCCAAAATGAATGGTGACCTTTCATTTCTCTTTTAATTCTCATGTTAAATGCATATATTATTATTCACCATTACAACATCTTTATTTGTCCTCCTCCATCTTTTCCTTCCTCATATTTTTCTATCTCTCACTTCTTCCTCTTCACCAAGATGACAAGAAGAAGAACATGAAGAAGTCTTCAAGAAGGTCTCGCTAGTAACGCGAGGCTATCGGCGGATAGACAAGCCCGGTGACAATACCGGCTTGTGCATGTAAGTCCCTTCTCTCCTTCCTTCCCTCCATCTCTTTTTTCTTCTCTTTATATTTCTCTTGTTTTATATTACCATGAAAAACTTCCATTGACATATCATTGTTCCTAAATAATTAATTAAATGAATACATATATAAATAATGAATACACAAACATACACACATATATAGTTTGTAAAGTCTTTTTCATTACTCCCAATTCACATGTTAAGATTTCATAGTGAACAATTAGGATTGCATGTTTGTTGTTTTATTTTAAATCACTTCATTTAAAATTTGTATAAAAAAAAATGAAGTTACGAATAAATACCATGGTTTTCTCATTTCTCACATATGACATATCAATACCTTTAGTTTTAAAATAATTTTTATAAATTAATTTTTAATTCTGAAAATTTCATGAAATTTACATATAATAGATTATATTATTTTATACACGCTGTGAAAAAAATTTAGATCGATCCGCATAACGGTTTAGGAATTACATCGTATTTATTCACTGATCGTAAAACAGAAAACTGCAGTTATCGGTCAATTTCTAGGACACATAAATTGGTATACCGGTATCCAAATTGATCAAACTCAGATGTTTTTGATATCTACATCGAATGATATAGATTTTATTAGTTTTATAGTTTTACTGAAAACCTACCTAAGATAAAGAAAACTGCATTACAATATTAAGTGACGGATCTGGACAGAATCTGTCCTGATTCGCACATTGTTTTTAAATTGGACATAACTCGAACACCCGATATCCGTTTGTGACAAAATTTAGATGTGTAGATGCACCATTGATAGAACTATAATTTTATGTATATTATATTACTTAGGAATGCATGAAACAACCTGATATAGGCTTTGCAATAGAATATATAGTTGCTGTCCAGAAATCTGAATTTCTGTTTTAAATGCTGATATTAAAATGATCATAACTAGAGCTTCAGAAATCCAAATCATATGAATCTTGGTGTTTTCGATAAGTACATCGAAATACCTACAATTTTCTAATAATTTTCGTAACCTGAAACCTGAAACAAATTAACTCAAACTGCGTTTTAAAAATATGTGACGGTGCCGAATAGATTCTGATATGTTTTGCGCGACGATACGAAAACATATATATCTCTCAAACCGGTAGTCATATTTAGGTAAAACTGGAACTCACGCATGCAAAACATTTAGAGCCATATTTCTGTTTATATTTCGCATTCGTTCAACGTGATTAATTAGTCGTACATAATATTTCTTTACAGCATTGTTTATGGTAGTTACTCGAATAATATACTTGACTCATTTCATGCTATTCGAACATGTATACATATTTATCTTGATCATTAAATTGTTGTATGTACTTAAAGACGATAATTAAATACTTGAGTTATATTTTGAAAACTATACAAAAATATTTTTACATAAAACCCCCTCAAGTTTATAAATTACCCTAAGGACCCTAACAATTATAAGACCACGATTCATAATTCTGATTGTCTGACTCGGGTTTGAGTCTGATTAATTTGACTTGAATATGATTCAAGTCAACCTATAATCTACAAGATTCCAATTCAAAATGAACACATGAATCCATGAATACAATTATCAATTTATACAATTTGGCTGAACCGAACCATGGATATATTCCTTTTACATGATTCTCAGTATTCCATTTACATGACTCTACGGTTACAACCGTTTCCTGATATCATGGTTTCGGTCAGTCAGTCAATCAATTATACAATCAATACAATTTACAAGACAAACAATACAATCAAAACACTACAGGGTTTAAGGGGTAGATTGGTACGGAAGGTGTTAAAGGTAGCACGAGGTGGTCAGATTTAATACACCTAACATGAATCCAGTTGCTGTTGTACCGTGGCATAAACGGTTCCTTGTACTATACGTGCCCTTAGTCTCTGGCATATAGAGACTCCCCTCGTATACACTGGCATCCTTCTGTACCAAGCTACAACAACAGCGTTAGCACCATACTACTATAATATGACAATACAATACAACATTAAAAGCTACTCTCTCTCTCTTTTACTCTCTGTCTATTTCTCCATTATCTTTGGGACTTACCGAGCGACCTGTTCGCTGACGACATTCTATTTCCTTCTTCTTTGAATGTCATCAGGTGCGTCGGACCAAGCTGAGATCGAGCCCACCAGTGAAGACTTGTAGTGGTTCCACGAAGACCTCGAGCTCTAGATATTGTATCTTGTTCTTTCCAGTATTTTTCATTTTCATGTTATGCCACTGTTTAGGCATCGCTTTTCATTTCAGTTGTATTTTCCTTTTCATGCATTGTATAAAGAATGTTATTAATAAAAGTTGCTGTTATTTCTATTATTCGTCTCTTGTGATTCAGTTTATATTGCTTAGTTACGCTTAGCGTATGTACTTCTGAGTACATACGTAGCGGGCCTCGTTACGTCCACTTCGCCGTACACTGGGAAGCGGGGCGTGACAACTATGATGAGATCATACTAGTGGGGCCAGGGTAGTCCATGAGTACATCCTATAACTGTTCCTAGTCGAGGGTGTATCGAGACAGGGCATCGATACTCCAGAGTAGACTAGCGTATATGCATCTTGACCCATATGATGGGCGATAGATGATCCCATATCCATTGGTGTTGGACATCAAAGATGGTGTATGGGTGCTCAGTGAAGACTGGGTACACTGAACGGACTCGTCGAGAACTCCTAGATGGTATTATACCTATCGTCAGATAGCAGTTCTCTGGTGACACCGGTACAGGTTAGTCTGTAGATCCGAGATCGTCATAGAGTCTTGTGTGATTCCCACTGTGCTTTGATTTCCACCTTACCACGTTCATGAGAACGTGCAAAACGGTGGCTTTTGGGTACAGTCTCGAATCACATGGAGGCAATGAGCGATAGGAAGGATTTCGTCTATCCCAGTATTGGGAGTTGATGTTGTGCTGTGTTCGATTGGCTATAACTGGAAGTCCCTGGCCAGGGCTGATATGGAGATTTACTGGTAAGTGTTATCAGTAGTTTCTCGACCCGTTATGAGCCTTACATCGACACGACTTATCGATTACTGGGGTCTGACGTTTACCACCCCTAGACTGGATATGCGACATATCAGATGAAGAGACCGGACTGTATGGTAGTGTTACTGATTGGATCCGCAGGAGTATGTACAGCCTTGCTTGTTGATCTTCTGGTCGCTCAATACCCGGGTGGCTGTTACGTTTAGCTGACCGCTTGCAGCTTGTAGGTATTTGATATGATCATCACCTACTGCCGGCGTATTGACGAGTCTTTAGAGTCCTACATAGATGTTTCCTGGCTCAGGAGAAACGGAGTAGGAGCACATATGTGATATGTGCGGGGACCGGGATTAATGCGATATGTGATACCGTATTCTATTCTCGCGATATATGATATCGGCCGGTTATATGTGATATAACCGGGTTATTGGATCAAGTGTTGATTCGATAAAATGATATATATATATATTTATTTATTTATATATTTTTATATATTATATGCTCACTTAAGTATTTATTATTCTCACTTGTAATACATTTAACATATATATGATATATGTTTATTGTATTGTTTTTTCTTTTGTTGCATAAATATTATATATGTGATATATAATATTGTGACATGCTAGGTTATACATGCAACATGGATGTATGAGAATTATACCATGCTATACATTATGTTTGAGTTTGAATTCTTAAGTAATTCAAAAAGGAAGAAATGAGTCATTGTGAAGCTTCATGATAAACTTTGATAAAGTCTTCTCTTTTTGTTTTGATTAAGATATTTCTAAACTCAACCATGACACATAACCATGGTTAACTCTCTACAAGAGTTAGTGGATGACATACACTAATCTAGGGTTGCATTTCTAACCTCATCTCTTTCATTATTCATCTTCTTCCTTATTTTTGATTTTTGCTCTCTAGCTTTTGAGAAAAGAGAAGAAAATAGTGAGAAAATAAACAATAAAATGAGCAAAATTCCTACTTCATCATCCTCTTCTATATTATCCATATAGATTAGTGTGTTGGCTTCACTAATTACATATAAGTGAAGTCATAGCTTGAGTTCGTGTTTCCTCGAAGTAGATCGTCTTGGATTTCGAAGACTACAAGCAAGATGCATCCTACATCGTGTGGAGCCTCTCTAGAGTCCGGGAGTTCATGGATCGCAGCGAAGGGACCACTACTCGGAGCTTTTTAAGCGAAGGAACGGACTACAAAGGTTGTAATCTCTATCTCTTAGATGTAAAGATATTTACATGCAAAGTTAACCCTAAAAATCTAGTTAAGATCTTAGTTAGGGTTTCATAGCACCCCAAAAATTTTCAATATGGCATGTGTGATGCCTTGCTAAACCTAGTTGTCGTGCTACGCAACCCTACAGTGGTATCAGAGCTAGGTTAGAGCTTTAGACGTAGTTTAGACGAAGTTTACAGTCCGATTGAACCCCGAAAACCCAACGAGACCCCCTTTCTGGAAATTTTTTCAAAAGTTGAAAATTTTCATATTAAAAATACTCAGAAAATCATGCAGGGAATTATATGGACCCACCTGAAGAACGAGTCCCTAACTCGCTACAGTGACCGTGCAACCGCGGCCAAAACTTGGTTTTGGCGGCGGTTCCGCGGCGCTACTGTGGAGGCTTGGGACGGGCCCTTCATCGATGGTCCGTATGTGATAGGGCATGCTTCTGGGAATTTTTATTTTCTGCTCAAGTGTTGAGCTCACTGGGGTATTTTGGGAATTCGTTGAATCGATCGAATTGTGTAACTTCGCCTAGATATCTATGTTATGATACAATATGTGGAATTCATTTAGTTAGGCATGAAATCCGTAATATGTGATATTTCGGGTTTACGATGTCTAAAGAGATTGTGGATTCCAAATATTGTAGTTTTACATTTTCCTTTCTTCGACCGTAAGTGTAATATGTGGTATATCGCCGTTTTCGTCGCTATAGATCGACGGCAATTGTGATAGGCATATTTACTTACGTTGATAACATGTGTTGTTATGTGTTGCTGTGACATGTTATATTAGATCGTCATGTTTTGAATAGCCGGGGGTTTTATGTGAGATGAGAGTTTTCTTTTTCATTCATGTAAAATTCATTTGTATGTAATATTCTTTTATTGGGGCACTTCCGGGTTGAGGTTGATGTCACCATTGTATATTATTTACTTTTTCGCATTAGGATGGACCCAAGGCGGAGAGCACAAGTAACCGAGTTCTAGGGTCCAGTGGGAGACCATCTCGAGGAGTCGAGACCGGGTCTCCTAACCTTAGAATTGGCAGGGTTACTTGCCGCTCTCGTAGGGGTCTAGGGATGTGGGTTTTGCTATTCATCGCAACTATGGAATCTGTGTTTTATACAGGCTCAAAATAAAACACGGACATCCTAGTATATCCAATATTTTATATGTTGACTTCTGCTGCAATGTTCTGTGATGAGATTATATTACTGCCTGAGATGAATGCTTATACTATATGTATATGTTGATATATAAATATTACTGCTTTCGTTTGTTCTGTGATGCTTAGGAAGCTTAAATGATGAGTTTTATTAATGAGATTAATAAAAGAAAATAAACCTAAAAGATGTTGTAGAATTAAATTTTCAAAAAGGGTAGCTACAGTTTTTGCTTTGCATAGCGGTATTCCTTATAGAATATCCAGCACCTTATTTGATAAGGAAAGAACCGAGATCCCTTCACCGGGAGTGACCTCTTTAGCAAAACTGGCTGGTGCTACAAACTCACGGTTTAGTTTTTGATTGCTTCTATAGTTCTTGCTTTGTACAACGGTATTTATGAAATATCCTGCACCTTATTCGATGAGGAAATAGCCGAGATCCCTTCACCGGGAGTGACCTCTTTAGCGAAACTAGAAAAGCCTCAAAAACATTCCTTTTCAAAATCACTTATTTCTACAACGATATCAAGTTCATTACGCAAAAGGTTTTTATAGAAACCTGTTGTAACCCTCCGTCATTTTAGATAAGTAATATTTAGTATTCGTGCTACGTTTGTTGACTTAGTCAAGGCGTAGTGTACGGTAGCTAAATAGTGTTTATCTGCTAAAGCATGAGATGCGATTGGATTATGGTAGTCATACGGCCTTGTTGACTTAGTCAAGGGTCGTACGAGTGGGTTTAATTCAATCGGAAAATGTACGGGTTGAACTTGACTTGCGATTTATGGTTTGTTGACTTAGTCAAGGTCATATATCGCTAGGGGTAAAATAATTATCGGAAATTTCAAGTGTTGAAATTTCCAATGAGATTGCATACCTTCTATGAGATAGTTGGATCCCGATACCCACTGCGAGTAAGATTTACTCCTGGGAGAGTTTTACACAGGACAATTAGCCAATCAAGTAGATGTCTAGAAAAGTGTTAACGGGGTTATGCCTCTGGGAAAACGGGGTTATGCCTCTGGGAAAGCGGGGTTTATTTAATTAGGTCCGTGCGAAAGCACGGGGAACCTCCCTCAAAGTACTGACACTGATCTGGCTGAAAAATTGACGAACTTGTAAGGTGTAATTAATCTCGGCTAATCTTATCTTTTAGGGTTTGAAGGAAGATTTGATTAAAAACAGTGGAAGCCATCCTGATTAGATAAGATAATAACCAATCTAATCTTGGAAGAGCGCACGCTAAAGTGTTTTTCTTCTCTCTCTCTCCAGGTAGCGACCTTATCAGGCCTTAATCAAGATAATAATATGGATGTATTGACTGAACCCGCTTGTTATACTGAGCAGGGGAACGTTGGTCCCACTCCCACTTATAATTGTTATAAGTCCGAGCAGGGAATAGAAGAATATCTAGATTCTCACGCCACCCAAATGAAGAATAAGCATGTTGATGCATCTTCTTCTGGTGTGTTAGTTACCGAGAACTGTTTCTCAGTTCACTCTATGTCCTGGGCATTAGATACCGGATCAGGATCCTACATATGCAATATATTGCATGGGCTAAAGAAAGGTAGAGAACTGGGAATGGGTGATCATTCCGTAAGAGTAAGGAATGGTACAGATGTTTCAGCCAAAGCAGTTGGCGAATATCATCTTGTATTACCAAATGGCAATACATTGATTCTGAACGAATGCTATTACTTACCGACCCTGATATGCAATGTTATATCAGTTTCTTTATTGAGCAAAGAAGGATATAATTTTGTAGTACAGAAAAATGTTATGAATATCTTCCTGAATCAAAAGTTGATTAGATCAGGCTCGTTACATAATGGCATATACGTTCTAAATCAAAACACAGTTCTTAATATACAGAATACACACAAGAGGAAAAGTTCAGAAATGAACGAATCCTTCTTGTGGCATTGTAGACTTGGTCATATCAATGCGACACGACTAGCTAAGTTACATAAAGATGGATATCTAAATCCGTTTGAATTATCATCTTATGAAACTTGCCATTCATGTCTCAAAGGCAAAATGACCAAAACTCCGTTTAGTGGACACGGAGAAAGAGTTACAGAACTCTTGGGACTAATACATAGTGATGTATGCGGTCCCATGTCTACACATGCCAGGAATGGTTTCTCATATTTCATTACATTCACTGACAATCTCTCAAGATACGGACATGTGTTTCTGTTGAAATACAAGTCTGAAGCTTTTGAGAAATTCGAAGAATATAAACATGAAGTAGAGAACCAAACGGGTAAAAGTATTAAGATCCTTTGATCTGATCGAGGAGAAGAATACTTGAGCAATGAGTTCCTGGACTATTTAAAAGAGAATGGGATTCTCTCTCAGCTTACTCCACCGTATACACCACAGCACAACGGTGTATTGAAACAGAGGAATCACACCCTATTAGATATGGTGCGCTCAATGATGAGCACTGCTGAGTTACCTATTTCCTTCTGGGGGTATGCGCTTGAGACAGCCATACACTTATTGAATATGGTTCCTACCAAATCAGTGCCTACCACTCCATATGAGATATGGAAAGGGAAGAGACCATCTCTTAATTATGTAAAGATATGGGGTTTTCCGGCCTATGTCAAAAGGCAAAATCCGGACAAACTCGTGGCAAGATCTGTCCTGTGCAAGTTTGTAGGATATCCCAAGAATTCACAAGGGTATATCTTCTACCACACTGAGGAACAAAAGGTGTTTGTTTCTCGACATGCCACCTTTTTAGAAAAGGAATTTCTTGCAAAGGAAATTAGTGGCAAGGAGGTAGAACTGGAAGAGGTTCCAGCTATACAAACTGTGACAGAAGATTTGGTGGAACCAGAGGATTCAGTAGTTCCCGACGAACCCCAGCCTCTCCGAAGATCTAGTAGGGTTTCTCATTCACCTGAGAGATACTACGGTTTTCTCATTGATGGTGGGAGCGAGGATTGCATCATGGAAGATGATGACCCAACTAGTTTCGAGCAGGCCATCACGTGTGGGGACTCTGTGAAGTGGCTGGATGCAATGCGATCTGAGATGGAATCCATGTACACCAACAAAGTAACAAAGTATGGATTTTGGAAGTTACTCCTGAAGGGGTAAAACCCATTGGGAGCAAATGGATCTTTAAGAAGAAACTTGGTGTAGATGGAAAAGTTGAGACTTTCAAAGCTAGACTTGTTGCAAAGTGTTTTCGTCAACGACCAGGTGTGGATTTGTTAGTTGTATGTATGCCCTAGAGGCCAGTATTGTACAGATGATGTATATTATATTGGATGCTTGGACATATATAGAGATGACTTTCTTGCTCGATATGATAGTATGCTATCTGGTTACTCTTTATCTTAACATGTACACTTGTCTCTTTAAACTGTCTTATAGTTACATGTTGGTAAAGCCCTTAGGATGTGTACTTGACTACCTGGACTATGATGCAGATCATACTAGTGGGGACATGGTAGTCCATAAGTACATCCTTCAAGGTCCCTAGTCATGGGTGTATCGATATACCAGAGTAGACTAGCGTATACGCTTCTCGACCCATGAGATGGGCGATGGATGATCCCATATCCATTGGTGTTTGACATCAGAGATGGTGTACGGGTGCTCAGTGGAGACTGGGTACACTGGACGGACTCGCCGAGAACTCCCAGATGGTATTATACCTCACGTCAGATGGCAGTTCTCAGGTGACACTTGTGCAGGTTAGTCTGTAGACCCAAGATCGTCATAGAGTCTTGTGTGATTCCCACTGTGCTTTGATCTCCAGCTTACCACGTCCATGAGGGCGTGCAAAACGGTGGTCTTTGGGTACAGTCCCGAGTCACATGGAGGCAATGAGCGATAGGAGGGGTTTCGTCTCTCCCGGTATTGGGGGTTGATGTTGCGCTGTGCTCGATTGGCCGTAACAGGGAAGTCCCTGGCCAGGGCTGATCAGAGATTTGCTGGTAAGTGTTACCAGTAGTTTCTCGACCCGTTATGAGCCTCACATCGGCACGACTTATCGGTTATTGGGGTCTGACGTTTACCACCCCTAGACTTGATATGCGACGTATCAGATGAACAGACCGGACTGTACGGTAAGTGTTACTGGTTGGATTCACAGGAGTGTGAGCGGGCTAGCTCGTCGATCTTCTGATCGCTCAATACCCGGATGGCCGTTACGTTTAGCAGACCGCTTGTGGCTTGTGGGTGCTTGATATGATCATCATCTGCTACCGGCGTATTGACGAGTCTTTAGAGTCCTACACAGAGGTTTCCTGGCTCAAGCGGAACGAAATAGGAGCGCATATGAGATATGTGCGGGAGCGAGAATAATGCGTGTATGTGATAGCGCATTTCATTCTCGCGATAAATGTTTCGATTGGTTATATTCGATATGACCTAGTTATCGAATCATTGATTCGATAAATCGATACATTGAATACTAGTCGGTTATGTGCGACATGACCGGATCATTGAATCAAATGTTGATTTAATGATTTAATGTATAATTATATATTTGATATATTACTTTGCATTAACTAGTATTGGTTCACTTTATATGGATTTTCTCACTTGATGTGCAAGTTGTATATGTGATATACTTTTGTGCACATATTTGTATCATGTTTGATGATACTTGATCATTTGGTTAAGTGTGAAGAATTAAACCATGGTTAAATGATAATTAGGGTTTTGCCTTATCATTTATTTATTCATTTCTTTATTTATTTCATTGGATAAATGAAAATAAAATGGTTTGTTTTTGTCATGAAGCTTGTTGAAGCTTCATGAAGCTTTGACCAAGGAGACCATTTTGTCTTCATGCTTAACCCTAACCCATCCACTTACCATGGTTTATTCTCTACACTTAACCCTAGTTAGATTATGATAAGTATGAATTTTCTTTTCATTTTAAAGAACTTATCATAAAACTAGCTTCATCTTCTCCTTCTTCTTCAAGATAGAAACCTTGATGCCATCAATGGAAACTTGAGTTCTAGTGAGAGAAATCCAATTCTAAAGTGAACCCACCTCCTATTTCTTCACCCTCTACCTCTTGCCAAGTTGTTTTGGGTGTTTTCTTCACAAGTTTCACAACTTTGTGAAGTCGGAGCTTGAACTTGTGATGCCTCGACGTAGATCGTCTTTCACACGAAGCCGACGACCTAGCTCGCCCGTTTCTCCGATGAAGCCGACGATTGAGTTCGGGATTCATGATGGAAAGCGAGAGGACACCCATGTGGAGCTAAGGAAATGGAGAACCGGATCTACAAAGGTTGTAGCATCTAACTTTTAGTTAAGTAGTTAACTTGTTTATCTTTTCGCCTAGAATTCTAGCCGACGATCCGTATTAGGTTTTCTCGGCACCCTAAAAAATGTTAAATTGGCATGGTAAATTCCTTGTGAGACCTCTATTGTGTGCCTAGGAACCCTACAGTGGTATCAGAGCCTAGCTAGAGCCTTAGGCGAAGTCTAGACGGAGTTTGAAGTCCGAACGAACCGAAACCCTAACTCACAAAATGCTCTCTGTACATTTTCTAAAATCTGGGATTTTTCCAAATTAAAAATATGCAGAAAATCAGCAGGTGATTCTAAGAGTTACTGTGAAATTCGACAGCCCAAATCCACCAAGTCGCCGCGGTTCCGCGGCATGAGCATGGCTCATGCCGCGGTTCCGCGGCCGTACGGCCTCATTAAACAAAGAATTATGCACAGTAATTCTTAGTTTCCAGTGCTGGTTTTCCTGGGAATTTTTAAAATTTATTCAAGAGTTGCATTTTCTGGGGTTGTTTTGGAGCTTCGATAGTTCGATCGGATTATCAAATTTCGTCTATGTGTATTTCCGGATAATTTTTGAATTTGTTAAAAAGTTCGACCGGATATAAATACCCAACTTTTCCCCTGTCAGGAAATTTCCAAGTGTTGGATTTTTCTGTAGTTTAACGACGTTCTAAGTAGTGCAAGTAACGCGATGGACCCTCTAGAAGACAACAAACCTTAACTCGATTATGTGACCGTCTTGAACTGCCCTTTGAACCTTCGGGTTTGGAGCAGTACGGCGTGCCACATGTAAGGCGTTGGCTTGACCCTTCTACGGCTGGACCGTTGGTACTGAGGCACGAACTGAATGTTGTTAGACTTATTTCATGTGTTGAGCTGTATCGGGAAAACTTGGGTGTTCGACTGTTCGATCTGAAAGTTTAACATTTTCTAATTATCTGGAATGTGATACAATAATTGGAATTCACAAGTAGTTATGAGATAACTGAATGAATGTTATAAATCTAGCCGTTTAGTCTCACTTGATGTTGAAAAGAGTTTTCGATAATGAGACTAAAATGTGGGGTTTATAATTGTTAGGCATGTGATGTCTGAGTATTTCATTTGATTAGGCATGTGATATCTAAAGAGGTTGCGGATTCCAACTGTTGTAGTTTTACACTTTCTTTTCTGTGACCGTAAGTGTAGTATGTTCATATCGCCGGTTTCGTTGCTATACGTCAACGACAATTGGGGTATGCATACTTACTTACGTTGATGACATGTGATGTTATGTGTTGCTGGATATGTTATATTGGATCGTCGTGTTCGAATAGCCGGGTTTTTTTTATGTGAGATGAGTGTTTTTCATTTTCATTCATGTAAAAACTTGTATGTAATATTCTTTTATTTGGGACACTTCCAGGTAGCGGAAGTTGTCGCCTTTCGTATATTATTTACTTTTCCGCATTAGGATAGACCCAAGGAGGGGAGCACAAGTAACCGGGTTTTGGGGTCCAGTGGGAGACCAACTCGAGGAGTCGAGTACGGGTCTCCTAACCTTAGAATTGGCAGGGTTGCTTGCCGCTCTCGTAGGGGTCTAGGGGTGTGGGATTGGCTATTCATCACGACCGTGGAATCCGTGTTTTATACTGGCTCGTATTGAAAACACGGACGTCCTAGTATATCCAATATTTCATATGTTTCTTCTGCTGCGATATCTGTGATGTGATCATGTGATGTTCTGTGATGGATACAGTATATAATATATATGATATATTATATAGACGTTACTTATGTTTTGCACCTGCACTAGCCCTGTCCTGCTCTGTCGTTAGTTACCTAACCTAACGGTGCATGAGGGAACATCGAGGCGAATGCGGATGGCATAAGTGTACGTCGTATTTATCTGTGATGTTTAGGTATTTAAATGATGGGACTTCATTAATGTGATTAATGAAAGAAAAGAAACCAAATGATGTTGTAGAATCAAATTTTAAAATAAAACAGGTAGCTACAGTTCTTGCTTTGCATAGCGGTATATATGATATACCCTGCACCTTATTCGATGAGGAAAGGACCGAGATCCCTTCACCGGGAGTGACTCCTTTAGCGATAACTGGCAGATGCTACACACTCGGTTTGACTTTTGATTGCTTCTATAGTTTCTGCTTTGCACAGTGATATATATGATATATCCCGCACCTCATTCGACGAGGAAAGGGCCGACGATCCCTTCACCGGGAGTGACCCCTTTAGCAAAACTAGAAAAGCCTCAAAATCACTCCATTTCAAAACTATATTTGATCCTACAACGATATCAAGTTCATTACGCAATAGGTTTTCTGAAAACCTGCGTAGCCCTCCGTCATTTCAGATAAGTACTAATTAGTATTCGTGCTGCGGTAGTTTGGCATTCGTCAAGGCGTAGTGTACGGTAGCTAACTAGTATTTATCTGCTTATGCATATGATGCAGATTGGATTAGGGTATTCGTACGGCGTTGTTTGGCATTCGTCAAGGGTCGTGCGGGTGGGTTTAATTCAATCAAGAAATGTACAGGTTGAACTTGACTAGTGGACTATGGGTTGTTTGGCATTCGTCAAGGTCATAGAACACTAGGGGTAAAATATTATCGGGAATTTCAAGTGTTGAAATTTGCAATGAGATTGCATACCTTCTATGAGATAGTTGGATCCCGATACCCACTGCGAGTAAGAGTTACTCCTGGGAGAGTTTTACACATTGCAATTAGCTGATCAAGTAGGTGTCTAGAAAGGTGTCAACGAGGTTACACCTCTGGGAAAACGAGGTTTACATTAATTAGGTTCGTGCGAAAGCACGGGGGACCTCCCTCAAAGTACCGACACTGGCCTGGCTGAAAGATTGGCGAACTTGTAGTGTGTAATTAATCCCGGCTAGTCTTTCCTTTTAGGGTTTGAAGGAAGATTTGATAAAAAGCAGTGGGAGCCATCCAGATTAGATAAGATAATAACCAATCTGATCTTGCACGAGCATACGCTAAAGTGTTTTCTTCTCTCTCTCTCCAGGTAGCGACCATTTCATGCCCTAATAAAGATAATAATATGGATGTATTGACCGAACCCGCATGTTATACTGTGCAGGGGAACGTTGAACCCGTTCTATCTTATAAGAGTTATAAGAATGAACAGGAAACAGGAGAATATCTGGATTCTCACACCGCCCAAAAGGAGAACATGCATGTTGATGCATCATCTTCGGGTGTGTTTGTCATTGAGAACTGTTTCTCAGTTCACCCTACGTCCTGGGTATTGGATACCGGATCAGGATCCCACATATGTAAGATGTTACATGGGTTACGGAAAGGTAGAGAACTGGGAAAAGGTGATCATTCCGTTCAAGTAGGGAATGGGGCAAATGTTGCAGCCAAAGCAGTTGGCGAATATCACATAGTATTACCAAGTGGTAATACAATAATTCTGAATGAGTGCTATTATATACCAAACATGATGTGCAACATTATATCAGTTTCTTTATTGAGTAAAGAAGGATATAATTTTGTAGTAAAGGATAATGTTATGAACATATTCCTGGATCAAAAGTTGATTGCATCAGGCTCGCTACATAATGGCATATTCATTCTAAATCAAAATACAGTCCTCAATATACAAAACACACACAAGAGGAAAAGTTCAGAAATGAACGAATCCTTCTTGTGGCATTGTAGACTTGGTCATATCAATGCGACACGACTGGCTAAGTTACATAAGGATGGTTATTTGAATCCGTTCGAATTATCATCTTATGATACTTGCCATTCATGTCTCAATGGAAAAATGACCAAAGCTCCGTTTAGTGGACACGGAGAAAGAGTTACTGAACTCTTAGGACTAGTACATAGTGATGTATGCGGTCCCATGTCTACCCATGCCAGGAACGGTTCTTCCTACTTCATTACATTCACTGACGATCTCTCTAGATACGGGCATGTGTTCCTTTTGAAACACAAGTCTGAAGCTTTTGAGAAATTCAGAGAATATAAGCAAGAAGTAGAGAACCAAACGAGCAAAAGTATTAAGATCCTTCGATCTGATCGAGGAGGAGAATACTTAAGCAATGAGTTCCAAGATTATCTAAAAGAGAATGGGATTCTCTCT
The DNA here is from genome assembly GCA_030015575.1 of Agapanthus africanus. Taxonomy (NCBI): domain Eukaryota; kingdom Viridiplantae; phylum Streptophyta; class Magnoliopsida; order Asparagales; family Amaryllidaceae; genus Agapanthus; species Agapanthus africanus. The sequence continues at coordinate 229,934,604 of CM057350.1, forward strand.
CAGCTTACTCCACCTTATACACCACAGCACAACGGTGTATCGGAACGAAGGAATCGCACCCTATTAGATATGGTACGTTCAATGATGAGTACAGCTGAGTTACCTATTTCCTTCTGGGGGTATGCGCTTGAGACAGCCATACACCTATTGAATATGGTTCCTACCAAATCAGTGCCTACCACTCCATATGAGATATGGAAAGGGAAGAGACCATCTCTTAAGTATGTTAAGATATGGGGTTGTCCAGCCTATGTCAAAAGACAAAATCCGGACAAACTCGAGGCGAGATCAGTCTTATGTAAGTTTGTAGGATATCCCAAAAATTCACAAGGGTATATCTTCTACCACCCCGAGGAACAAAAGGTGTTTGTTTCTCGACATGCCACTTTCTTAGAAAAAGGTTTTCTTATGAAACAGATTAGTGGCATTGAGGTAGAACTGGAAGAGGTTCCAGCAACACAAACAATAACTGAAGATTTAGTAGAACCAGAGGATTCAGTAGTACCCGACGAACCCCAGCCTCTCCGCCGATCTAGCAGGGCTTCTCGTCCACCTGAGAGATACTACGGTTTTCTCATTGACGGTGGAAGCGAAGATTGCATCATGGAGGATGATGACCCAACTAGCTTCGAGCAGGCCATCACGAGTAGGGACTCAGTGAAATGGCTGGATGCTATGCGGTCCGAGATGGAATCCATGTACACCAACAAAGTATGGACTTTGGACGTTGCTCCTGAAGGGGTAAAACCCATTGGGAGCAAGTGGATCTTCAAGAAGAAACTTGGTGTAGATGGGAAAGTGGAGACTTTCAAAGCTAGACTTGTAGCAAAGGGTTTTCGTTAAAGACCAGGTGTGGACTATGACGAGACCTTTTCTCCAGTGGCTATGCTTAAATCCATCCGGATCATGCTTGCCATCGCTGCATATCATGATTACGAAATCTGGCAAATGGATGTTAAGACCGCCTTTCTAAATGGTGATTTAGAAGAGTGCGTGTACATGACTCAGCCAGAGGGCTTCGTAGACAGTGGGAGCAGCGGGAAGGTGTGCAAGCTGCTTAAATCCATTTATGGATTAAAGCAAGCATCGCGGAGTTGGAACATCTGCTTTGACGTCGTTATCAAAGAGTTTGATTTCGTTAAAAACCCAGATGAACCTTGTATCTACAAGAAGGTGGCAGAGAGTAAGGTTGTCTTCCTCGTATTGTACGTGGACGACATACTCTTGATAGGAAATGATATTCCTATGCTGCAATCGGTCAAGCTCTTCTTATCACAAAGATTCTCAATGAAAGATCTTGGTGATGCCTCCTGCATATTGGGAATTAGGATCTATAGAGATAGATCCAAACGGATATTGGGATTGTCCCAATCCAGGTACATTGACACCATACTAAAGAGGTTTAGTATGGAAGAATCCAAGCGTGGGAACTTGCCCACGATCTCTGGAGTCACTCTTTCCAAAGAGATGCCTCCCAAGACTGATTTGGAGAGAGCTCGCATGCAAGGGATATCCTATGCTTCGGCAGTAGGATCTATCATGTATGCGATGCTATGTACCAGACCCGATGTAGCATACTCACTAAGTGTAGTAAGCAGGTATCAAGCTGATCCTGGAGAGAGTCACTGGACAGCTGTGAAGAGCATTCTCAAGTACTTACGAAGGACTAGAGATATGTTCTTGGTGTATGGTAACGGAGAGCTCCAAGTGGAGTCCTTTACCGATTCGAGCTTCCAGAGTGATAAGGACGACTCTAAGTCGCAGTCGGGCTTTGTCTTTACCCTTTACGGAGGGGGGTTAGCTGGAAGAGTTCCAAGCAGGAAACCGTGGCAGACTCGACGATGGAGGCTGAATACATCGCTGCCAACGATGCTGCCAAAGAGGCTGTCTGGATCAAGAAGTTCATTACTGAACTTGGAGTGGTTCCATCCATTGAGCATCCAATACCTTTGTATTGCGATAACAATGGAGCGCTGGCTTTGGCCAAGGAACCCAGGTCCCATCAGTGATCCAGGCATATTCTGAGGCGGTATCACCTGATCCGGGAGATAGTTGATCGCCGGGAGATCGAGGTCAGGAGGGTTGACACGAAGAATAACACGGCGGATCCACTCACGAAGGCCATTCCCCAGATACAGTTTGAGAGACTCTTCGGGATGCTCGGTATGCGATACTACAGCAGCTGGCCCTAGTGCAAGTGGGAGATTGTTAGTTGTATGTATGCCCTAGAGGCCAGTATTGTACAGATGATGTATATTATATTGGATGCTTGGACATATATAGAGATGACTTTCTTGCTCGATATGATAGTATGCTATCTGGTTACTCTTTATCTTAACATGTACACTTGTCTCTTTAAACTGTCTTATAGTTACATGTTGGTAAAGCCCTTAGGATGTGTACTTGACTACCTGGACTATGATGCAGATCATACTAGTGGGGACATGGTATTCCATAAGTACAGCCTTCAAGGTCCCTAGTCGTGGGTGTATCGAGACGGGGCATCGATATACCAGAGTAGACTAGCGTATACGCTTCTCGACCCATGAGATGGGCGATGGATGATCCCATATCCATTGGTGTTTGACATCAGAGATGGTGTACGGGTGCTCAGTGGAGACTGGGTACACTGGACGGACTCGCCGAGAACTCCCAGATGGTATTATACCTCACGTCAGATGGCAGTTCTCAGGTGACACTTGTGCAGGTTAGTCTGTAGACCCGAGATCGTCATAGAGTCTTGTGTGATTCCCACTATGCTTTGATCTCCACCTTACCACGTCCATGAGGGCGTGCAAAACGGTGGTCTTTGGGTACAGTCCCGAGTCACATGGAGGCAATGAGCGATAGGAGGGGTTTCGTCTTTCCCGTTATTGGGGGTTGATGTTGCGCTGTGCTCGATTGGCCGTAACAGGGAAGTCCCTGGCCAGGGCTGATCAGAGATTTGCTGGTAAGTGTTACCAGTAGTTTCTTGACCCGTTATGAGCCTCACATCGGCACGACTTATCGGTTATTGGGGTCTGACGTTTACCACCCCTAGACTTGATATGCGACGTATCAGATGAATAGACCGGACTGTACGGTAAGTGTTACTGGTTGGATTCACAGGAGTGTGAGCGGGCTAGCTCGTCGATCTTCTGATTGCTCAATACCCGGATGGCCGTTAAGTTTAGCAGACCGCTTGCGGCTTGTGGGTGCTTGATATGATCATCATCTGCTACCGGCGTATTGACGAGTCTTTAGAGTCCTACACAGAGGTTTCCTGGCTCAAGCGAAACGAAATAGGAGCGCATATGAGATATGTGCGGGAGCGAGAATAATGCGTGTATGTGATAGCGCATTTCATTCTCGCGATAAATGTTTCGATTGGTTATATTCGATATGACCTAGTTATCGAATCATTGATTCGATAAATCGATACATTGAATACTAGTCGGTTATGTGCGACATGACCGGATCATTGAATCAAATGTTGATTTAATGATTTAATGTATAATTATATATTTGATATATTACTTTGCATTAACTAGTATTGGTTCACTTTATATGGATTTTCTCACTTGATGTGCAAGTTGTATATGTGATATACTTTTGTGCACATATTTGTATCATGTTTGATGATACTTGATCATTTGGTTAAGTGTGAAGAATTAAACCATGGTTAAATGATAATTAGGGTTTTGCCTTATCATTTATTTATTCATTTCTTTATTTATTTCATTGGATAAATGAAAATAAAATGGTTTGTTTTTGTCATGAAGCTTGTTGAAGCTTCATGAAGCTTTGACCAAGGAGACCATTTTGTCTTCATGCTTAACCCTAACCCATCCACTTACCATGGTTTATTCTCTACACTTAACCCTAGTTAGATTATGATAAGTATGAATTTTCTTTTCATTTTAAAGAACTTATCATAAAACTAGCTTCATCTTCTCCTTCTTCTTCAAGATAGAAACCTTGATGCCATCAATGGCAACTTGAGTTCTAGTGAGAGAAATCCAATTCTAAAGTGAACCCACCTCCTATTTCTTCACCCTCTACCTCTTGCCAAGTTGTTTTGGGTGTTTTCTTCACAAGTTTCACAACTTTGTGAAGTCGGAGCTTGAACTTGTGATGCCTCGACGTAGATCGTCTTTGACACGAAGCCGACGACCTAGCTCGCCCGTTTCTCCGATGAAGCCGACGATTGAGTTCGGGATTCATGATGGACAGCAAGAGGACACCCACGTAGAGCTAAGGAAGTGGAGAACCGGATCTACAAAGGTTGTAGCATCTAACTTTTAGTTTAGTAGTTAACTAGTTTATCTTTTCGCCTAGAATTCTAGCCGACGATCCGTATTAGGTTTTCTCGGCACCCTAAAAAATGTTAAATTGGCATGGTTGATGCCTTGTGAGACCTCTATAGTGTGCCTAGGAACCCTACAGGATTATGACGAAACCTTTTCTCCAGTGGTTATGTTTAAGTCCATCCGTATCCGACTTGCCATTGCTGCATACCATGACTACGAAATCTGGCAAATGGATGTTAAGACCGCCTTTCTAAATGGTGATTTGGAAGAGTGCGTGTACATGACTCGGCCAGAGGGCTTCGTAGACAGTGGGAGCAGCAGAAAGGTGTGCAAGCTGCTAAAATCTATCTATGGATTGATGCAGGCACCGCGGAGTTGGAACATCTGTTTTGATGTAGTAGTCAAAGAGTTTGACTTCATCAAGAACATAGATGAACCATGTATATATAAAAAGGTTGCAGAGAGTAAGGTGGTCTTCCTCGTATTGTACGTGGATGACAAACTCTTGATAGGAAATGATGTTCCTATGCTGCACTCGGTCAAGCTCTTCTTATCACAAAGATTCTCAATGAAAGATCTAGGTGATGCCTCCTGCATTTTGAGGATTAAGATCTATAGAGATAGATCTAGACGGATATTGGGATTGTCCCAATCCAGGTACATTGACACCATCCTAAAGAGATTTAGTATGGAAGAATCCAAGCGTGGGAACTTACCCACGATCTCTGAACTCACTCTCTCCAAAGAGATGTCTCCTAAGACTGATTTGGAGAGAGCTCACATGCAAGGGATACCCTATGCTTCGGCAGTAGACTCTATCATGTATGCGATGCTATATACCAGACCCGATTGCATACTCACTAAGTGTAGTGAGTAAGTATCAAGCAGATCCTGGAGAGGATCACTGGACAGCTGTGAAGAACATTCTCAAGTACTTGAGAAGGACTAAAGAGATGTTCTTGGTGTATGGTAACGGAAAACTCCAGGTGGAGTCCTTTTCCGATTCGAGCTTCTAAAGTGATAAGGACGACTCTAAGTCGCACTCAGGATTTGTCTTTACCCTAAATGGAGGGGCGGTTTATTGGAAGAGTTCCAAACAGGAAACCGTGGCAGACTCGACGATGGAGGCTGAATACATCGCTGCCAACGATGCTGCCAAAGAGCCTGTCTGGATAAAGAAGTTCATCACTGAACTTGGTGCGGTTCCGTCCATTGAGCATCCAATACCTTTGTATTGTGATAACAATGGAGCTGTGGCTTTGGCCAAGGAACCCAGGTCCCATCAGCGATCCAGGCATATTCTGAGGCGGTATCACCTGATCCGGGAGATAGTTGATCGCCGGGAGATTGAGGTCAGGAGAGTTGATACGAAAGACAATACTACGGATCCACTCACGAAGGCCATACCCCAGATACATTTTGAGAGAATTTTCGGGTTGTTGGGTATGAGATATTACAACAGCTGGCCTTAGTACAAGTGGGAGATTGTTAGTTATGTATATGCCCTAGAGGCCATTGTTGTACATATGATGTATATTACAATGGATGCTTGGATATATATAGAGAGGACTTACTTGCTCGACATGATAGTATGCTATCTGGTTTCACTTTATCTTAACATGTATACTTGTCTCTTAATACTGTCTTATGATTACATGTTGGTAAAGCCTTTAGGATATGTACTCGACTACTAGGACTATGATGAGATCATACTAGTGGGGCCAGGGTAGTCCATGAGTACATCCTATAACTGTTCCTAGTCGAGGGTGTATCGAGACAGGGCATCGATACTCCAGAGTAGACTAGCATATATGCATCTTGACCCATATGATGGGCGATGGATGATCCCATATCCATTGGTGTTGGACATCAAATATGGTGTACGGGTGCTCAATGAAGACTGTGTAGGGATCCTAGGCACTCTCAAGAGGTCTCACAAGGCATCAACCATGCCCGTTTCAAATTTTACGGTGCCGAGAAACCCTAGACTAGATCGTTAACTAGAATTTTAGGCTATGCGAAAGCAACTAGTTTACAACTAAACTAAAAGAACGGAAATACAACCTTTGTAGATCCGTTTCTCCACCTCCATAGCTCCATGATGAAGTCCTCTCCACTGTCCAAATCGAACCATGACTCTAGCATCGGCTTCAACGGAGAAAAAGCGGGCTAGGTCATCGACGACGATGCCGAAGATGATCTACGTCGAGGCATCACTAGATCAAGCTCCACCTTCACCAAGCCATGAAAACTTGTGAAGGAAACACCCTATACTACTTGGCAAGAGGTAGAGGATGAAGAAATAGGAAGTGGGTTCACTTTAGAATTGGATTTCTCACTCATTTTCATCAATCACCATTGATAGAATCAAGGTTCTTCATCTTGAAGAAGAAGAAGAAGATGATGATAATATTATGATAAGTATATCTAAAATGAATAATAAAATCAATACTTATCATATGCTAATCTTAGTTAGGTGTAGAGAATAGACTAGGGTTAAGTGGAATGGTTAGGGTTAAGCATGAGACAAAATGGTCACTAAGTCAAACCTTCATGAAGCTTCATAATACAAACAAAGTTAGCAACCATTTTTTCTCTTTATGCTTTTGATTTTCCATAAAGAATAAATCAATAAATAAATGAATAAGAAAATGAAAGGAAAACCTTAACCATTACACAACCATGGTTTAATCTTTACACATGCTCAAGTTAGCATGTATCATCAAACATGATACAAACTTGTGTACAAAAGTATATCACATATACAATGTGCACAATCCAAGTGAGAAAATCCATTTAAAATGAACCAATACTAGTTAATACAAAGTAATATATCAAATATATAATTATACATTAAATCATTAAATCAACACTTGATTCAATGATCCGGTCATATCGCATATAACCGACTAGTATCCAATGTATCGACTTATCGAATCGATCTTCGATTCGATAACTAGGTTATATCGCATACAACCAATCGAAACATTAATCGCGAGAATGAAATACGGTATCACATACACGCATTATTCTAGGTCCCGCACATATCTCATATGCGCTCCTATTTCGTTTCGCTTGAGCCAGGAAACCTCTGTGTAGGACTCTAAAGACTCGTCAATACGCCGGTAGCAGATGATGATCATATCAAACACCCACAAGCCGCAAGCGGTCTGCTAAAAGTAACGGCCACCCGGGTATTGAGCGATCAGAAGATCGACGAGCAAGCCCGCTCACACTCCAGTGAATCCAACCAGCAACACTACCGTACAGTCCGGTCTGTTCGTCTGATATGTCGCATATCTTGCCTAGGGGTGGTAAACGTCAGACCCCAATAGCTCGATAAGTCGTGTCGATATGAGGTCTATAACAGTTCGAGAAACTACTGGTAACACTTACCAGTAAATCTCAGCAACCCTGGCCAGGGATTTCCGGTTATAGCCAATCGAACACAGCGCAACATCAACTCCCTATACCGGGAGAGACGAATCCCCTCCTATCGCTCATTGCCTCCATGTGATTCGGGAATGTACCCAAAAACCACCGTTTTGCACGCCCTCTTGGACGTGGTAAGATGGCAATCAAAGCACAGTGGGAACCACACAAGACTCTATGACGATCTCGGGTCAACATACTACTCTGTACCAGTGTCACCAGAGAACTGCCATCTGACGTAAGGTATAATACCATCTGGGAGTTCTCGGCGAGTCCGTCCAGTGTACCCAGTCTCCACTGAGCACCCGTACATCATCTCTGATATCAAACACCAATGGATATGGGATCATCCATCGCCCATCTGTATGGGTCGAGAAGGTATACGCTAGTCTACTCTGGTATATCGATGCCCCGTCTCGATACACCCACGACTAGGGACTTTGAAGGATGTACTTATAGACTATCTGTCCCCACTAGTATGATCTGCATCATAGTCCAGGTAGTCAAGTACACATCTTAAGGGCTTTACTAACATGTAACAGAGAGACAATCAGTATACACGTTAAGGTAAAGAGCAACCAGATAGCATACTATCATGTCGAGCAAGAAAGTCCTCCCTATATATGTCCCAGCATCCACTACAATATACATCCTATGTATAGTAATGGCCTCTAGGGCATACATATAACTAACAGACTGGGTACACTGAACAGACTCGCCGAGAACTTCTAGATGGTATTATACCTATCGTCAGATAGCAGTTCTCTGGTGACACTGGTACAGGTTAGTATGTAGACCCGAGATCGTCATAGAGTCTTGTGTGATTCCTATTGTGCTTTGATTTCCACCTTACCACGTTCACGAGAACGTGCAAAACGGTGGCTTTTGGGTACAGTCCCGAATCACATAGAGGCAATGAGCGATAGGAGGGGTTTCGTCTTTCCCAGTATTGGGAGTTGATGTTGTGCTGTGTTCGATTGGCTATAACTGAAAGTCCCTGGCCAGGGCTGATATGGAGATTTACTGGTAAGTGTTATCAGTAGTTTCTCGACCCGTTATGAGCCTTACATCGACACGACTTATCGGTTACTGGGGTCTGACGTTTACTACCCCTAGACTGGATATGCGACATATCAGACGAAGAGACCGGACTGTATGGTAGTGTTACTGATTGGATTCGCAGAAGTATGTACAGACTTGCTTGTTGATCTTCTGGTCGCTCAATACCCGGGTGGCTGTTACGTTTAGCTGACCGCTTGCAGCTTGTAGGTATTTGATATGATCATCACCTACTGCCGGCGTATTGACGAGTCTTTAGAGTCCTACATAGAGGTTTCCTGGCTCAGAAGAAATGGAGTAGGAGCACATATGTGATATGTGCGGGGACCGAGATTAATGTGATATGTGATACCGTATTCTATTCTCGCGATATATGATATCGGCCGGTTATATGTGATATAACCGGGTTATTGGATCAAGTGTTGATTCGATAAAATGATATATATATATATATATTTATATTTATTTATATATTTATATATATTATATGCTCACTTAAGTATTTATTATTCTCACTTGTAATACATTTAACATATATATGATATATGTTTATTGTATTGTTTTTTCTTTTGTTGCATAAATATTATATATATGATATATAATATTGTGACATGCTAGGTTATACATGCAACATGGATGTATGAGAATTATACCATGCTATATATTATGTTTGAGTTTAAATTCTTAAGTAATTCAAAAAGGAAGAAATGAGTCATTGTGAAGCTTCATGAAGCTTCATGATAAACTTTGACAAAGTCTTCTCTTTTTGTTTTGCTTAAGATATTTCTAAACTCAACCATGACACATAGCCATGGTTAACTCTCTAAAAGAGTTAGTGGATGACATACACTAACCTAGGGTTGCATTTCTAACCTCATCTCTTTCATTATTCATCTTCTTCCTCATTTTTGATTTTTGCTCTCTAGCTTTTGAGAAAAGAGAAGAAAATAGTGAGGAAATAAATAATAAAGTGAGCAAAATTCCTACTTCATCATTCTCTTCTATATTAACCATATAGATTAGTGTGTTGGCTTCACTAATTACATATAAGTGAAGTCATAGCTTGAGTTCGTGTTTCCTCGAAGTAGATCGTCTTGGATTTTGAAGACTACAAGCAAGATGCATCCTACATCGTGTGGAGCCTCTCTAGAGTCCGAGAGTTCATGGATCGCAGCGAAGGGACCACAACTCAGAGCTTTTGAAGCGAAGGAACGGACTACAAAGATTGCAATCTCTATCTCTTAGATGTAAAGTTGTTTACATGCAAAGTTAACCCTAAAACTCTAGTTAAGATCTTGGTTAGGGTTTCATAGCACCCCAAAAATTTTCAATATGGCATGTGTAATGCCTTGCTAAACCTTGTTGTCGTGCTATGCGACCCTACAGATTAGCCACGTGTTATGCGTTCGTGGACTGCCGTGAGAAGGCAGTCAGATCTAGTTTTTTCGGGTGTGCCAGTTCTTGTTATCCAGGGGGATCGTAGCTCCACCCTTCCCAGTTTGATTTCTTCTCTTCTTTCTAGTCAGCTTTTGAGAAAAGGATGTCAGGAATTCTTGGCGTATGTTTGAGATGTTGGAGCCGTAGAGGTCCTGTCGGACCTGGTTCTGATTGTGAGGGAATTTCATGATGCCTTTCCTGACAAGTTGCTTGGTTTGTCGCTAGAGCGCGATATTGAGTTCTGCTTTGACTTGATTCTCGGCACGGAGCCTTTTTCTATACCGCCAAATCCGATAGACCCGGCGGAGCATAAAGAACTGAAGGATCGGTTGCAAGATTTGTTGGATAAAAGGCTTATTCGTCTGAGTGCGTTACCTTGGGAAGCTCTTGTCATGTTCGTCAAGAAGAAAGACGGCAGTTTGTGTTGGTGCATCGATTATCGTCAGTTGAATCGAGTTACTGTGCAGAAAAAATATCCCTTACCTCGCGTCGATGATTTATTTGATTAGCTTTAGGGCGCGGGACATTTCTCGAAGATTGACTTGCGATCAGGTTACCATCAGTTGCGGGTTCGGAAGGATGATATTCCGAAGACTGCTTTTTGCACACGTTACATGCATTATGAGTTCTTGGTGATGTCGTTCGAGCTCACCAATGCTCTAGCAACGTTTATGGACTTGATGAACCGTATATTCAGGCCGTTTCTTGATCAGTTATTATCATGTTCGTTGATGACATTTTAGTACACTTTTGGAGCCGAGGGGAGCCTGGGTAGCATTTGAGGATTTTGTTGCAAATTTTGAGGGAACACCAGCTATTCGCTAAATTATCCAAGTGTGTTTTCTGGTTGGATAGTGTTGACTTCTTGGGTCACGTAGTTATGAGAGATGGTAAGTATGGAACCGAAGAAGATCGAGGCCGTTCAGCACTAGCCCAGACCTGTATCAGTGACGGAGGTTCGCAGCATTTTGGGTTTGGACGGATACTATCGACGTTTCATACGGGATTTTACTCATATAGCTGCAACGTTGATCGGGTTGACCCAGAAGGGAGTTCCTTTTCTTTGGACCGAGGCATGCGAGCAGAGATTTCAGAGGTTGAAGACTCGTTGGATTACGGCGCCAGTATTATTTTTGCCTTCAGGATTAGGCGGTTTTGTTGGTTATTGCGATGCTTCTCGGCAGTTGAAGAAGCACGAGCAGAACTATCCCACTCATGATTTAGAGATATCTGCGGTGGTTTTTACACTTAAGATCTTGAGACACTACAACTTTCAGCAATGAGATTTGAAATTGAGACAGCACCGTTGGATGGAGCTAGTGAAAGACTATGACTGCAAGATTCTTTATCATCCGGGTAAGGTGAGTGTTGTGGCAGATACTTTGAGTCGGAGGCCTGGAGGTAGCTTATCTTGGTTGAGCGCAGTTCAGAGGCAATCAATGGCAGATTAGCAGATTCTTTGTGATAACCGAGTACAGTTCGAGTTTACCTCAACCGGGGGACGACTTTCCCATGTCCGTGCATGTCCACAGTTACTGGATCGTATCCATGAGACACAGTCCGATGACGTTCATTTGTCAAAGATCTTGGAGCAGGTTCGACAGGGCAGAGATTCAAAGTTCGTGATTGAAGATCAGGGAATACTACAATTTGGGGCCCGACTATGTATGCCAGATTCCGAAAGGCTGAGACGCGAGATCTTTGAGGAGGCGCATCAGTCAGCATATAGTGTTCATCCGGGTTCCACCAAGATGTATTATGATTTGAAAGAAGTCTACTGGTGTGAAGGGATGAAGAGAGATGTCACAGATTTTGTTTCGGGATGCTGACTTGTCAGCAAGTCAAGGCCGAGCATCAGAGGCCATCAGGAGAATTACAACTTTTGCCCATTCCGGAGTGGAAATAGGAGCAGATTTCTATAAATTTTATTGTGGGTCTATTCAGGACCAGTCGAGGGTATGACTCTATTTGGGGGATAGTAGACCGATTGACGAAAATGGCTCATTTTCTGCCAGTCAATACCATTTTCGGATTCGTTCAGTATGCTCAAATATATGATTGATAAGATGGTGCGACTACACGGCGTTCCGACTTATATTGTGTCCGACAGAGGCACCCAGTTCACTAGCCGACTATGGCAGAAACTTCAGGAGGCTTTGAACACCCAATTGAGTTTCAGTGCAGTTTTTTATCCACAGACCGACGGTCAATCAGAGCGGACCATACAGACTCTTGAGGGCATGCTCCGAGCTTGCGTTCTAAATTTTGGGTGGCAGTTGGGATTGTTACTTACCCTTGATAGAGTTTTCCTATAATAACAGCTTCCAGGAGGAGATTCAGACGGCACCCTTCGAGGCGTTATATGGGAGGAGATGTCGATCGCCCGTTTGTTGGACAGAGCTCAGTAAGAGCAGTATTTTGGGGCCACAGATTGTGCAGGAGACGACCGAAAAGATTCAGTTGATTCGGGATAGGATGAGAGCGGCCTAGAAAAGGCAGAAGTTTAATGCTGATAGACGTCGTTACAGACTTGAGTTCGCCGTTGAAGATCATGTTTTCTTATGGGTTCTCCGATGAAGGGCGTGTTGAGATTTGGAAAGAAAAGAAAGCTTAGTTCCTGATTTGTAGATCCCTTTGAGATTCTCGAGCGTGTCGGCACAATTGCTTATCGTTTGGCTCTTCCACCCAGCTTCCCATATGTTCACCCCGTGTTTCATGTATCAATGCTCCGCAAGTACCTTCATGACCCCTTTCATGTGATTCAGTATTAGACAATTCTGCTGGAGTGCGATCTTTCTTTCACCGAGCAGCCGGTAGTTATTATAGATCGGCAGGTGAAGAAACTGAGGTTTAAGGTCATACCATCCATAAAGGTTCTTTGGTGTGGCCCGAACGGCGAAAAGGTCACGTGGGAAGCTGAGGACGAGATATGGAAGAAATTTCCCCATCTTTTTGAAGGGTACGCGTAGTTAGATTTTAAATTCGGGGACCGAATTTCTTTAAGGGGGAACATTGTAACATTTTAAAAATCGTTTAGGTTAATTTTCCGATAATCAGGATTATAACTAGTGTTTTCCGTAAAAACCAAGATATAATTATTTTTCAACATAGACGTAATTATACCTATTTTAGCTATTTAATTGCTAGTATTTGGTATTTAATTAGTCACTTATAATTTGCTAGTTTACTTAAATATTTTTCCTTAATTAATTATTTTAAATATTATTATAAGCTTTCACTTATATATTTAATTAGTGATAATTACAAGTTAGAATGGGTTAAGTATACATTAGTGAACCATGACAACTTAGAACCTAGTTTATAACATGTTCTTTCTTTCTACATTTATCCCAATGGTTCTAGAGAAGTCTAGGTTTAAAAAATAAAATAATTAAGAAAGGAGTTAATATATGATATGATGGGGGGATGTTTCTACACACACACACACTCACCCCTCTCACTCCATTTTCTGGCCAAGCCTAGGCAGCCCCCTCTCCCCATTCCTCTACTTCATTTCCATCTCAAAAATCCCCAAATTTCCATCAAAAATCCACACAAACTCTCACTAATTCATAGTTAAATCTTCACCCAATATTTTTTGTCCCAAACTAGCTTGGATCTAGGAGCAAGGAAGCATCTTGGGAGGCTAAGTTTGCAAGCTAGATCTCAAAAATTGTTAGGTATAAATCTTAACCCTATGGTTAATTTATTGGTTAATTAGTTTAATCTAACTTAATTAGGTATTAATATGGTTCTAATGGCAAGTTTGAAAATTTCAAGAGAAGGGTTTGGGTTCAAGTTAGGGTTTTTATCACTAGATTATGGTTGCAATGTGTAGTTTAATATCTTAAGACTTACAAAATCTAACCTAGTTGTTAATTTGCTAATTGTTACTTTTTAATTGTCCTAATTAAATATCCTTGCAAACTAATTTCATGATTAGTGTGTAAATAGGTGAGATTAAATTTTAGTAAATAATTGTATGACCTAATTAAGATATTAAGTGAACATTGTGGCCACTAAATTTGCTAAAACATCTAGATTTGCACTAAAATGGTTAATTGTTGCTTACTAGGTTTTTGGAATAAATCGATTTTAATTAAGTTTGAGGTTGGAATGATTTAATACCTATTTCCTAAAATATTTAGTGTGTTGCGAATGCGCGATTGGTGCGATCGGGTTCTAGGCTTGGTAGTTGTCACATATAGCGACCCTAGTTATGGTTTGTGGCGTTGTCGTGAGCACGTTTGTGCACCAAGTGCGTGTGCGTCTAGATTAGTGCATGTTAGTTGTCTTGTCTCATTTGTGTCCGCGACTATTTATATATCTATTCTCTTATTTACTTGTGTACGATTCTAGGATCGGTTGCAGAGACGATGGACGCGGCGCAGAAAGGAAAGGTTGAGATCGGATCAGATTAGCCGAAGCGTTCCGGTGAGTAGATATACACATCTATGGAGGGATCGTCTGGATGGCGCGAGGCACTCTATAGTTAGGATTACTAGTAGTGCTTGTATCTATATTCATAGTCTTCTCGTCATTCATCTCATTGCATTGCATCATCTTGGATATATATGATATTATCTCATAGGACACATGCACCATTACCATTGATTCATGCCGCACGTGCACTATTCATGCGAACACACACGCCTTTGGTAATTGCTATGTCACGAACACTATAGAACTTGATTAGAATCAGTATCTGTGCATTGCATCATATATGATCTGTGAACTTGTACTTGTATAGTCATTTCATCAGGATGGATACGTAGGATTGTTAGACATATATACATACCTCATTGCATCATGATTCATGCATAGCTTCTGGCCGTACTTCGCATGGTATATACTATCGATATTATAGACATCCATCATTTCCAACATGTTCATATATTGTGATTCTTCTTGGAGATTTCAGTATTGATGAGATTTTTGGATTTTGGGGAAAACCGCAACAATTTTATAACTTATTATCCTTTTAAAAATGCAAGTTGCGGTTTTCTCGTGATATGATGTATGTGTTGTCCACCATGAGTTTTCCTGATTTCTGTTTGTTTTCGAGACCTGATTCAAGGAGTTGGATGAACCGTCTCGGGTACATGGTTGGCCCGGTACCCCGGGGCAAGAAGCTCGAGTTGTAGACGATGAGCTTAGCAGGGGCAGACTACCTACCGGTGATGTCTGGCGCGGCGGATATCCGTAGGATACCGACCATAGTCATGAGATTTGATGAGATGGGCCGATCCGGACTGACAGAGCCCGAAACATTGAGATATTGAGATATTGAGATATTGAGACCTTGACATATCGAGATATTGAGACATTGAGATATTGAGATATATATATATATATATATATATATATATATATATATATATATATATATATATTGTGTCGATGCTTGACACGGATTTTCTGTTGATTTCATTGACGATACTTCGGTTTATTGCACGGAGCTTTTTCTAAGATAAGAATAAAGATTTTCCCATACCATACATGTTCAGGTTTCGTGTTTGATTATGCATTCATGTTGCATTCATGCTAGTACATCGTATCATATTGATATATATAGGTTGTGACGCAATTGCGTGCATGCTTACGATAGCTTTATTAGATATTACTTACTACCCACGAGTTGGCAACTCACCCCTGTTGTGCCACAGTATTCTTGCAGGTCCGACCCGTCAGCATAGTAGCGGCGGGTGTGTTATCTTCCTCTACTCCATTTGCATCGACCTGCGGTTTGCTTGCAGGTGGGTTGCGAGGATATTTGGTTCCCACTTTATGTGTTAGTATTGTATCTAGTATACTCCATCTATCTTATCTACCGTTTTCCACCAGTTATACATTGGACTTAGTTGGTGAGCTTGTGAGATTTGTATGTATTCCATTTCCGGTGTCGATGCTCCCTTGAGCCGACGGGACGTTTTATTTTCCTCATGCTTTTATTTGCTTATTGGCTCTATTATGATATATATTGTGTATGGTTGTGATTCCGCCTTTGGCGAAGAGCTAGCTCCCGCTTGGGGATACCTATATTCTTTATTTGTATATATTCATGTGTTGTACCCATTTTGGGCCAGTATTTACAAAGGAAACTCTGCCGAAATTCTCGGGAAAACTTGATATTTTAAAATGTTTTAATGTGACTTTATTTTTCTAAAATCACCTTTTAGTTAACTTTTTCCTTCACTCTAGTTCTTTAAATGGTTTAGATTTCTGGGCATTGGCTTACTTAGATTACGTTACGCCTTTAGATGTTTCGTAATTTAAGTGCCAGTCACGTTCCGTATCTTTGGGTCGTGATAATTAAATCAACACTTGATCTAATAATCCGGTTATATCTTATATAACCGACTAATATCATTAATCTGAATATCACATTATCAAATCAACACTTGATTCGATAATCCGGTTAGATCACATATAACCTGACCGACATCAGATAACTACCAGATTATAATACGGTATCACATACTCATATTTAATCAGACCCATGCACATATCAACATATGTGCCTTACTTCGTTTCGCTCGAGCCAGGAAACTTCTGTGTGGAACTCTAAAGACTCGTCAATAAGCCAGCAGTAGGTGATGATCACATCAGTCCCCTACAAGCCATCAGCGGTACTAGCTGGACGTAATAGCTACCTGGGTATTGAGCGATATGAAGATCAACAAGCAACCTCATCCATAATCTCCATGAAGCCTATCAGTAACACTACCGTACAGTCCGGTCTCTTCGTCTGATATGTCGCATATCATGTCTGGGGGTGGTAAACATCAAGCCCCAGTAACGTGATAAGTCATGCCGATGTCTGGCCTATAACGGTTTGAGAAACTACCGATAACTCTTATCTGTAAATCTCAGCAGCAGTCCTGCCCAGGCACTTCCAGTTATAGCCAATCAAGCATAGCGCAACATCAACCCCCAATACCGAGAGAGACGAAAACCCCTCCTATCGCTCATTGCCTCCATGTGACTCGGGACTGTACCCAAAATCCACCTGTTTGCACGACTCCTTTGAGCCGTGGTAGGGAGGAAATCAAAGCACAGTGGGAGCCACACAAGACTCTATGACGATCTCGGGTCTACAGACTAGCCTGTACCAGTATCACCAGAGGACCGCTATCTGACGATAGGTATACTACCACATAGGAGTCCTCGGCGAGTCCTGTTCGGTGTACCCATTCTCCAATGAGCACTTGTGTACAATCTTTGATGTCATACACCAATGGTTATGGGATCAACCATCGCCCTCTAAGGGACAAGAAACGTACACACTAGTCTACACTGGAATATTGATGCCCTGGTCTCGATATTCCCACGACTATGAACTGATTAAAGGATGTACTTGTGGACCACCCTGGCCCCACTAGTATGATCTCATCATAATCCTGGTAGTCAAGTACATATCCTAAGGGCTTTATCAACATGTAAGAGCAAGACAATAAAGAATACCAGTCAACATGTTAAGATAAAGAGTAACCAGATAGCATACTATCATGTCGAGTAAGAAAGTCCTCTATATATATATCTCCAAGCATCCAATATACATCACATGTACAATAATGTCTTCTAGGGCATACATATAACAAACAATCTCCCACTTGCACTAAGGCTATGTGTTGTAGTATCTCATACCCAACATCCCAAAAAGTCTCTCAAATTGTATCTGGGGAAGGGCCTTTGTGAGTGGATCTGCTACGTTGTCCTTCGTGTCAACTCTCCTGACCTCGATCTTCCGGTGATCTACTATCTCCCTGATCAGGTGATACAGCTTCAGAATATGTTTAGATCTCTGATGGGACCTGGGTTCCTTGGCGAAAGCCACCACTCCATTGTTATCACAATACACAGGTATTAGATGCTCAATGGATGGAACCACACCAAGCTCAGCAATGAACTTCTTCATCTAGACAGCTTCTTTAGCAGCATCGTTGGCAGCGATGTATTCAGCCTCCATCGTCGAGTCTGCTACGGTGTCTTGCTTGGAACTCTACCAACACACCGCCCTTCCATTGAGGGTAAAAACAAAACCCGAGACCGACTAACTGTCGTCCTTATCACTCTGGAAGCTCGAATCGGTAAATGACTCCATCCGGAGTTCGCCGTTACCATACACCAAGAACATTTGTTTAGTCTTTCTCAAGTACTTAAGAATGTTCTTCACAGCTATCCAGTGGTTTTCCCCAGGATCTGATTGATACCTTCTCACTACACTCAGCGAGTAAGCTACATCCGGTCTGGTGCATAACATTGCATACATGATAGAGCCTACAGCCGAAGCATAGGCGATCCCTTGCATGCGAGCCCTCTCCAAATCAGTCTTGGGAGATATCTCTTTGGAGAGAGTGATTCCTGAACCAGCGGGTATATTACCTCGCTTGGAATCTTCCATACTAAACCTCTTTAGTATGGTGTCTATGTACCTGGATTGGACAATCCCAAAATCCATTTAGATCTATCTCTATAGACCTTTATCCCCAGAATGTAGGAGGCATCACCAAGAGCTTTCATGGAGAACTTGAGTGATAAGAAGAGCTTGACCGAGTGTAGCATAGGAACATCGTTTCCTGTCAAGAGTATGTCATCCACGCACAATACGAGGAAGACCACCTTATTCTCTACAGCCTTCTTATATATACAAGGTTCATCTATATTTTTGATGAAGTCAAACTCTTTGATAGCTTCATCAAAACAGATGTTCCAACTCCGCGATGCCTGTTTTAATCCATAGATGGATTTAAGCTGCTTGCACACCTTTCCGCTGCTCCCACTATCTAAGAAGCCCTCTGGCTGTGTCATGTACACGCTCTCTTCTAAATCACCATTTAGAAAAGCGGTCTTGAAGTCCATCGGCCAGATTTCGTAGTCATGGTATACAGCAATGGCAAGTAGGATCCTGATTGATTTAATTTAACGTTTTAAAAATCGTTTAGGTGAATTTTCCGATAATCGGTAATATAACTCGTGTTTTCCGTAAAACTTAATTATAATTATTTTTCAACATAGACTTAATTATACCTATTTTAGCTATGTAATTACTAGTATTTGGTATTTAAATAGTCACTTATAAATTTCTAGTTTACTTAAATATTTTTCCTTAATTAATTATTTTAAATATTATTAAAAGCTTTCACTTATACATTTAATTAGTGTAAATTACAAATTAGAATGGGTTAAGTATGCATTAGTGAACCATGACAACTTAAAACCTAGTTTATAATATGTTCTTTCTTTCTACATTTGTCCTAATGGTTCTAGAAAAGTCTAGGTTTGGATAGAAAATAAAATAAAATAAATTAATTAAGAGAAGGAATTAACAGATGTGATAATGGGCTTTTTATTGACTTGACACACACACAAAACACCTCACCCTTTCTTTTCTGCCCCCATGGCCGAAACCTCCCTGCAGCAGCTCTCCCATTTTCCCCACCTCCTTTTCACTTCAAAAATCTTCATTTTTGCATCAAAAACCCACACAAAGTATCACTAATTCTAGTCAAACCTTCACCCTTTATTACTTGGCCCAAACTAGCTTGGATCTAGGAGTAAGATGGCATTTTGGGAGACCAAGTTTGCAAGTTAGATCTCATGATTGTTGAGGTATAATCTTAACCCAATAGTTAATTTGTTGGTTAATTACTTTAAATCAAACTTATTTAGGTATTAATATGGTTTTAATTTCAAGTTAGAAATTGTAAAGAGAAAGGTTTGGGTTCATGTTATGGTTTTATCACTTGATTATGGTTACAATGTGTAGTTTAGCATCTTAAGACTTGCAAAATCTAATCTAATTGTTAAGTTGCTAATTGTTACTTTTAAATTGTCCAAATTGAATATTTTTCCAAACTAATTTCATGATTAGTGTGTGAATAGGTGAGATTAAAATTTAGTAATGGTTTGTATGGCTTAATTAAGTTATTAAGTGAACATTGTGGCCACTAGATTTGCTAAAACATCTAAATTTGAACTAAAATGGTAAATGTTGCTTAGTAGGTTTTCAGACTAAATAGATTTTAACTAAGTTTGAAGTTTTGATGATTTACTACCTATTTCCTATAATATATTTAGAGTGTTGTGAGTGCGTGACGGGTACAATTGAGTTCTAGGTTAGGGGATTGCTACGTATAACGACCTTTAGTTGTGGTTTGTGACGTTGTCGCGAGCGCGTTTTGTGCACCAAGTGAGTGCGCATCTAGTAGTGCACGTTGGTTGACTTGTATCGTTGTGTCCGTGACCATTTATATATATATATATATACATACATATCCTTTTATTTACTTATGTGCGATTCTAGGATCGGGTGCAGAGACGTCGGACATGGCGCGGAAAGGAAAGGCTGTGATTGGATCAGATTAGCCGAGGCGTCCCGGTGAGTAGATATTGTTAGGGTTTACCTAGCACCATACCAAGGGTTTGTTTTGTATCAAACATGCTACAAAAATTTTTTTGGGGTGCTAAGCAAACTAACCTAGGATCGAACTAGAAATTTAGGGTAACAAAAACTTAGTATCACATACTAAATGAGAATCTAACTCTAAGTGGTGAGAAATACAACATTCGTAGATCTCCCATTTGTGACTCCTTGGATCAACTTGGTGTTTGTACGGGTCCGCATGAGTTCTTCGTTGTCTACGACGATCCACCACGGAGTTCCTTGGCTCAAACTCCTAGCTTCACAAGAACTATGTAGAAGTGAAGCAAACAAGCTACACTAGTGGGCTAAACTAGTATAGATTGATAATGTGGGTTTAGATCTCACTTAAAAACCTTTCCTTTAATTTTCTTCACTCACTATTTGAAGAGGTAGAGAGCTTGGAGGAAGAAGAAGGAGGAGATGGCTATAAGCAAAAGCTCAAGATATTTTCTTATGCCACAAAATAAAATGAATAATGAATATATGAGAGAGTCACACTCAAACACAACCATGGTTCAAAAATATCTAGATATTTTATTAATGAGTTAAAGAAATGAATTAGAGATTAAACCATGGTTTGAGTCATGGTTGACACAAGAAGAGTGTAGAAGAAATCCAACCATGATTTAATCCTAATTATCTTTAATCAATAATCAAAATATATAAATATCTTTACCATGTGAGTCTTGCATAGCCAACTCCAATGTATCATCAACCATGACACATGTATGCATGCATGTGTGCATTCATATCATCATATGTACATACATACATTCATGCATACAACAAATGAAGAAAAAGTTATAAGTAAAAAAGCTAATGGTCATTAATATTAAATCAACAATTGATTTAATAAACCGGTTATATCACATACGACCCGACCAATAGAAAATGCCAGATTATAATGCGGTATCATATACACGCATTTAATCAAGCACCCGCGCATATCACCATATGCATCCCATATCGTTTCGCCTGAGCTAGGTAATCCCTTTGTGGGACTCTAAGACTCATCAATACGCTAGCAGTAGGCAATGATCATATCACAAACCCATAAACCGTCAGTAGCACAAGCTGTACGTAACGGCTCCCAGGTATTGCGCGATCAGAAGAAAAACAAGCGAACCTGTAAAAACTCCCGTCGAGCCAACCGGTAACACTTACCGTACAGTCCGGTCTCTTTGTCAGATATGCTGCATATTGAGTCTAGGGATGGCATTGTCGACCCCAATAACTCAATAAGTGATTCCGATGTATGGTCTATAACATATCGAGAAACTACTAATAACACTTATCAGTAGATCTCATCAGCCCTGCCCAGAGACTTGCTGATATAGCTAATCGAGTACAGCGCAACATCAACCCCCAATACCGGGAGAGATGAAACCCCTCCTATCGCTCATTGCCTCCATGTGTCTCGGGACTGTACCCAAAAGCCACCTGTTTGCACGACTCAGTATAGCCGTGATAGGGTGGAAATCAAAGTACAGTAGGAGAACACACAAGACTCTATGGCGATCTCGGGTCTACAGACTAACCTATACCAGTGTCACCTGAGAACTTCTATCCGACAATAGATATAATACCATATAGGAGTTCTCGGTGAGTCCTTCCAGTGTACCCAGTCTCCACTGAGCACCCGTATACAATCTTGGTGTCAAACACCAATGGATATGGGATCATCCATCGCCCATCACATGGGTCAAGAATCGTATATGCTAGTCTACTCTGGAATATCGATGCCCCGTCTCGATACACCTACGACTAGGGACATTTCAGGATATGCTTATAAACTACACATGTCCCACTAGTATGATCTGCATCATAATCACAGTAGTCAAGCAAATATCCTCAGGGCTTTATCAACATGTACCAAATGAATAAAAGTTTGATCAAGTGAACATGTCAAGATAAAGAGTAACCAGATAGCATACTATCATGTCGAGCAAGAATGTCCTCTGAATATATATATATAAACATGTAAAAATACATCCACTATCAAATAATGGCCTCTAGGGCATACATATATCCAACAGATGTACACATCTATGGGGGAATCGTCTGAATGGCGTGAGGCGCCCGATAGTTAGGATTACTACTAATGCTTGTATTCATATGCGTAGTCTCCTAGTCATTCATCTCATTGCATTGCATCATCTCATATATATATATATATATATATATGATATTATCTCATAGGACACTTGCACCATTACCATTGGTCCATGCCGCACGTGCACCATTTTATGTGAACACACACGCCATTGGTAATTGCTATGCCACGAACACTATATAACTTGTTTAAATCAGTATCTAAAACATTTGCATTATATATGATATGTAAACTGGTAGTTGTATATTCTTTTCATTAAAATGGATACGTAGGATTGTTAGTCATATATACATACCTCATTGCATCATGATTCATGCATAGCTTCTGGCCGTACTTCGCATGGTATATACTATCGTATCATAGAATTCCATCATCATCGACGTGTTTACATATTGTGATTCTTCTTGAGGATTTCAGAATTTATGAGATTTCTGGATTTTGGGGAAAACCGCAAGAATTTTATAAACCTATTATCATTTAAAAAATAGAAATTTACGGTTTTCTCGTGATATGATGTATGTGTCGTCGACCATGAGTTTTCCTGATTTTTGTTGGTTTTCGAGACCCGATTCGAGGAGTAGGATGAACCGTCTCGGGTAAATGGTGGACCCGGTATGGTACCCCGGGGAGAG
Organism: Agapanthus africanus; assembly: GCA_030015575.1. Taxonomy (NCBI): domain Eukaryota; kingdom Viridiplantae; phylum Streptophyta; class Magnoliopsida; order Asparagales; family Amaryllidaceae; genus Agapanthus; species Agapanthus africanus. The sequence goes on from CM057350.1 coordinate 229,957,992, forward strand.
AGGGTTATTGTGGGGATGACGATGAGCCTAGCAGGGGCAGACTACCTACCGGTGATGTCTAGCACGGTGGATATCCGGAGGATACCGACCGTAGTCGTGAGATTTGATGAGCTGGGTCGATCCGGACTGACGGAACCCGAGACATTGAGATATTGAGATATTGAGACATTGAGATATTGAGACATTGAGATATCGAGATATTAAGATATTGAGATATACATATATTGTGTCGAAGCTTGACGAGGATTTTATGTTGATTTCATTGATGATACTTCGGTTTATTGCATAAAGGTTTTTCTAAGATAAGAATAATGATTTTCTCATACCAGACATGTTCAGGTTTCGTATTTGATTATGCATTCATGTTGCATTCATGCTAGTACTGTTGGATATATGTATGCCCTAGAGGCCATTATATGTATAGTGGATGCTTGGACATGTATATATGTATAGATGACTTTCTTGCTCGACATGATAGTATGCTATCTGGTTGTACTTTATCTTGACATGATTACTTGATACTGTTCATTTGACACATGTTGATAAAGCCCTCAGGATATTGGCTTGACTTCCATGGCTATGATGGAGATCATACTAGTCGGGTTTGTGTGGTCTATAAGCATATCCTTAAATGTTCCTAGTCGAGGGTAAATCGAGACAGGGCATCGATATTCCAGATTAGACTATCGTATACGTTTCTTGACCCATATGATGGGCGATGAATGATCCCATATCCATTGGTGTTGTGACATCAAAGATTGTATATGGGTGCTCAGTGGAGACTGGGTACACTGAACGGACTCATCGAGAACTCCTATATGGTATTATGTCTATCGTCGGATAGTAGTTCTCAGGTGACACAGGTACAGGTTAGTCTGTAGACCCGAGATCGTCATAGAGTCTTATGTGTTCTCCCACTATACTTTGATTTCCACCCTACCATGGCTCTACCGAGTCGTGCAAACATATGGCTTTTGGGTACATTATCGAGACACATGGAGACAATGAGCGATAGGAGGGGTTCGTCTCTCCCGATATTGGGAGTTGATGTTGTGCTATGTGCGATTGGATTTGACTCGAAGTCCCTCGCCAGGGCTGATGAGATTTACTGATAAGTGTTATCAGTAGCTTCTCGACCGGTCATAGTCCATATCGACATGACTTATTGAGTTATTAGGGCTCGACGATTCCATCCCTAGACTTGATATGCAGCATATTAGACAAAGAGACCGGACTATACGGTAAGTGTTACCAATGACTTATGCGGGAGCTTTGACAAGTTCGCTTGATGTTCTTCTGTTCGCTCAATACCTGGGTGGCCGTTACGTTTAGATGACCGTTTGCGGCTTGTGGGCGTTTTGATATGATCATCGTCTACTGCCGGCGTATTGACGAGTCTTAGAGTCCCACACAGGATTTTTCTAGCTCAGGAGAAACGATGTGCTGTGCATATAAGATATGTGCGGGAGCTCGATTAAATGCGAATATGTGATACCATATTTTAATCGGGCGTTTACTATTGGTTGGGTCGTATTTGATATGACCGATTTATTAAATCAAGTGTTGATTTAATATTGACTTTTAGCTCACTTTTAATTAAACATTTTCTTTTAGATGTATGCATATATGTTTATACATGCACATGATGATGTACATGCACACATACATACATACACATGTATCATGGTTGTTGATACATAGGAGATGGAAATGCAAGACTCACATGGTTGCTATATATATGTATTTTGTTTTTGAGTAAAAGAAAAAGGAAATGATAATTGCGACTCATTTTTATACACACTTCTTTATTGACCTTTGACTTTAACCATGATTATATTTCCTTTATTCTTTAACCCATCTACAAAATATCTAGATATTTAGCTAACCATGGTTATATTTGAGAGTGTCTCATATATAATCTTTTCTTTTTCATTATTATTCAAGTGATTATCATTATTCATAAAAGCTTTGCCATCTTCATCTTCCTCCTCCTTCAAGCTCTCTTGAGTTTTAAAAAGAGTGAGGAACTTAAAAAGAAAGGGTTTTTAAGTGAGTTTACAAACCACATAACCATTCTACACTACCCTAGCCCTTTAGTGTAGAGTGTTTGCTCCACTTCATCTTGATTTTGTGAAGCAAAGAGCTTGACCTAGGAATCTCCGGGTGGATCATCGTAGACGACGAAGGGCCTTGAGCGGAGTTGATCCAAGCTTCGAGCAAAACCATAGGAGTCCAAAAGAGTGAAGGAGTTGGCTACAAAGGTTGTATTTCCTTTTCCTTTAGCTTAGACTTCATATATTGTTGATATTACCCTAATCTCTAGTTACGATTCGTAGTTTGTTTGTAATAATCCTCTAGAAATTTAAAAGTTTATTACTTTATGATGTTTCAACCCAACTAGAGGCGCTACTACACACTAACATGGTATCAGAGACTAGCTAGAGCTTTGGGGTAAACTAGACGACGTTTAAAAACTCAATCGAACAAGAAAAATACGATTTTTACATGCTCATTGGAAATTTTTTCAAAAGTTAGAATTTTTGGAATTAAAAATATTCAGAAAATAGAGCAGGGTTTTCTGTGGATCCTCAAGAAAAACGAGTTCCTAACTCGACATAACAACTGCGGAACCGCGGCCAAACAGTGGTATTTGCGGCGGTTCCGCGGCGCCGTTGGTGAGGCTTGGACCGTGCTTTCTTGTGTTGATCCGTAGGTACTGTATGAGCTCTCTGGGAATTTTTAATGTAGGTTCATGTGTTGAGATCTATTACAACAGTGGGTATGTTGATGTGTTGATTGATATATTTTAACGTCGTCTATGCTTTTCAATTGTTGATGTGATATGATGTATAGGATCGTCGTGATTGAATGGCCGGGGGTTTAATGTGAGATGAGAGTTTCTCTTTTTATTCATGTAAAATTCATTGTAAATATTATTCTTTTATTGGGGCACTTCCGGGTTGAGGATGATTTCTCCATTGATATATATTTAACTTTTCCGCATTAGGATAGACCCAAGGAGGGGAGCACGAGTGACCGGGTTCTGGAGTTCAGTAGGAGGCCATCTCGAGGAGTCGAGACCGGGTCTCCTAAACTCCAGAATTGGAAGGGTCGCTTGCCGCTCTCGTAGGGGTCTAAGGGTGTGGGCTTGGCTATTAATCACGACTGTGGAATCCGTATTTTCTATCGTAAGCTAAATATAAAATACGGAGTTCCTAGTATATCCTATACTTTCATATATGTGTTTCTGCTGCTGATTATTCTGTAATGTGATTGCTTAATATCTGAGACGAATGCAATATTGTTGTTATATATGTGATATGTGATAAAATGTCTATTTCGTTTCTGTGATGGCCTAAGAACTTAAATGATGGGAATACATTAATGAGATTAATGTAAAGAAAAAGAAACCTAAATATGTTGTAGAATCGGATTTGAAACCCACTCGGCTCTTTTTATGAAAAGGCAAGTTTCAAAATATGCGGAGCTTAAGCCACTCCTATTCTAAACTATTTAGATTATACAATAAGATCAAGTTCAAAACGTTAAAGGTTTTTATAAAAACTATTCGCAGCCCTCCGTCATTTTAAAAAGCAGAGTACTTAGTATTCATGCTACGTATGTTGATCATAGTCAAGACGTAGTGTACGGTAGCTACGTGATGTCTTCCTACAAAGCATATGATGCGATAGGATAGGACATTCATGTGATTATGTTGATCATAGTCAAGGGTCATATGGGTGGGTCTAGTTAATCACGAAATGACGGGTAGAACTTGACTAGTGCTTATGATATGTTGACCATAGCCAAGGTCATAAGCAGCTAGGGGTAAAAATCATATCGGGAGTTTCAAGAGTTGAAATTTGCAATGAGATTGCATACCATCTATATGATAGTTGAATCTCGATCCCACTGTGAGTAAGAGTTACTCCCAGGAGAGTTTTACACTTTACAATTAGCTAATCCAGTAGGTGTCTAGAAAGGTGTTAACGGGGTTTGAGCTCTGGGAAAATGAGGTTTATTTTAATTAGGTCCGTGCGAAAGCACGGGGAACCTCCTTCAAAGTACCGACACTGGCCTGGCTGACCGGTTAGCGAAACTGTAGAATGTAATTAATCCTGGCTGGTTTTCTTTTGAGGTTTGAAAGAAAATTTGATAAAAGCAGTGGGAGACATCGATTAGATAAGATAATAACCAATCTGATCTTTGCAAGAGCATTTCGCTGAGTGTATTCTTTTCTCTCTCCTAATGGCAGATACCGATGACGGGACTAAAACTTCTGTTAGAGAAAAACAAACTGACTGGGCCGAATTATATTGAATGGCTGAGGAACTTGAACATTGCACTCTCATATGATAAAGTATCATATGTCCTCACTACCAAAGCCCCACCCGCCCCAGGTCCTGAATCATCTATTTCGGATAAGGAGATCCGAAAAACATGGGATATTGATTGTAACACGGCCAAATGCCTCGCGCTAGCTTCTATGGATAACGTACATCAGAAGCAACACGAGAAGATGGATGTTCAATCCATCTTTCTCCATACACAGGATCTGTATGGAAAGCAATCTCGGGCTTTACGCTATGAGGCATCTCGAAAGCTGTTTCAGATGCGGATGGCTTCTGGTACATCAGTAGGAGAACATGTTTTGAAGATGATTGGTCTTATAGAAGAACTTGAGGACCTTGGATGGACCATGGATAACGAGCAATTTACTGATATTGTTCTGCAGTCTCTCCCCCTTGCCTTTGCTCCTTTCATAGTGACTTTCAATATGAACAATTTGGAGAAGTCACTACCTGAACTTCTCAATATGTTGAGAAGTGTAGAAGGAACGCTTAAGATAGCGAAAACTCCCGCTCTGCTTGCTGGGTCATTTTCCCCTTCAGTCCCAAAAGCCAAGGCCGAGGGAAAGAAGAAGAAGAAACCCACTAAGCCGAGAGGTGGAGTTGTTAAGGCGAAGGGGAAAGACAAGTCTGGGGCCGCGGGAAGTGGAAAAGGAAAATGTTTTTACTGCCACAAGTCGGGACACTGGAAACGCAATTGTGCTTTGTACCTTGCAGATCTCAAGAAGAAGAAGCAAGCAGATGCTTCCGCTTCAGGTGTGTTTGTAACTGAAAACTGTTTTTCTATAAACTCTGCATCTTGGGTATTAGATACCGGTTCTGGATCTCACATCTGCAATTGTATGCAGGGATTAAGAAACAGTAGAGTTTTGAAGACTGGGGACCATACTCTTCGGGTTGGAAATTGTTCCAATATACATGCTGTATCCGTAGGAGAGTATCATCTGGGGTTGCTTTCAGGATGTATTTTTGTTTTGAACCCTTATTATTATGTACCTAGTATGCTATGTAATATAATATCCGTTTCCTTGTTAGACAATGAAGGATATCATTTTGTGTTGCAAAATAATGTTATGAACATTAACTTGAATCAACAGTTGATTGGGTATGGTACACTGAATAATGGTATTTACGTCCTAAACCAACACAGAGTTTTCAATATACAACACACAAATAAAAGAAAATTTTCAGACATAAATGAAGCTTTTCTTTGGCATTATAGACTTGGTCATATTAATGAAACAAAACTAAACAAACTACATAAAGATAGATATTTGAATCCTTTTGAATATAAATCTTATGCAACTTGTCAGTCCTGTATCAAAGGTAAAATGACCAAAACTCTATTTATCGAACATGGAGAGAGAGCTACAGAACTCTTAGGCCTCATACATAGTGATGTATGCGGACCAATGTCTACACATTCTAGAGACGGTTTTTCATACTTCATCACTTTTACTAATGATTTCTCAAGATTCGGACATATGTTTTTATTAAAGCATAAATCCAAAGCTTTCGAGAAATTCAAGGAATACAAACTTGAAGTAGAAAAACAGACTGGCTCGAGTATCAAGAAATTTCGATCAGATCGAGGTGGAGAGTATTTAAGCACTGAGTTTTTAGACTTCTTAAAAGAGAATGAGATTCTCTCTCAGCTCACTCCTCCTTACACACCACAGCACAACGGTGTGTCAGAACGGAGGAATCGTACCCTATTAGATATGGTACGGTCCATGATGAGTGATGCTGAGTTACCGCTTTCCTTTTGGGGACATGCATTAGAGACATCAATTTATCTATTGAACAGGGTTCCAACCAAGACCGTGTCTACCACTCCATATGAGATGTGGTGTGGGAAGAGACCATCTCTTAAAAGAGTTAGGATATGGGGTTGTTCGGCTTTTGTCAAAAATCAGAATCTGGATAAACTCGAGACACGATCGGTCATGTGTAATTTTGTGGGATATCCAAAACATTCATATGGATATCTATTCTACTACAAGGAGGAACAAAAGGTGTTTGTTTCTCAACATGCCACATTTTTAGAAAATGAAATTTTTACAAATAGTACTGATGACAATGCGGTAGAACTAGAAGAGGTTTTAGAGACACAAATTACTCATGAAGAATTGGTTGAACCTGATGTTGCAATAGAACATCAAGAACCTCAGCCGCTCCGGAGATCTAGTAGAACTTCTCACCCACCGGAGAGATACTATGGGTTTCTCATTGATGGTGATAGAGAAGATTGCATTATGGAAGATGATGACCCTTCTAGTTTTCAGCAAGCTATCACGAGTGGTGACTCAGTGAAGTGGCTGGATGCCATGAGATCCGAAATGGAGTCCATGTACACCAACAAAGTATGCACTTTGGACGTTGCACCTCCTGGGATAAAACCCGTAGGTTGCAAATGGATCTTTAAGAGAAAGATTGGTGCAGATGGACAGGTGGAGACCTATAAAGCAAGGCTTGTAGCGAAAGGTTTTCGTCAAAGACCAGGACTGGACTATGATGAAACTTTCTCTCCAGTAGCAATGCTTAAATCATCCGGATACTACTTGCAATTTCTGCTCACTACGACTATGAAATCTGATAGATGGACGTTAAAACTGCATTTCTAAATGGTGATTTAGAAGAGTAGTTTTTATGGATCAGCCAGAGGGCTTCATTGACAGTGGGAGCAGCGAAAAGGCATGCAGGTTGCTTAAATCCATTTATGGATTAAAGCAGGCATCTTGGAGTTAGAACATCTGCTTTGATGATACAATCAAAGAGTTTGATTTTGTCAAAAATATAGATGAACCATGTATTTATAAGAAGATTGTAGGGAGTACTGTCACTTTCCTCTTATTGTACGTAGATGACATTCTCTTGATAGGAAATGATTTCCTATGCTACAATCGGTCAAATCATTATTATCACAAAGGTTCTCCATGAAGGACCTGGGTGATGCCTCATGCATTTTGGGAATAAGGATCTATAGAGATGATCCAAGAGGTTATTGGGATTGTCCCAATCAAAGTACATTGATACCATCCTAAAAAGGTTTAGTATGGAAGATTCCAAGCGAGGTGCCTTGCCCGCTTGCCATGGAATCACTCTCTCTAAGGACTTTTGTCCGAAGAATGATGAAGAGAGAGCTCGCATGAGCATTATACCCTACGCTTCAGCTGTAGGATCTATAATGTATATGATGATATGTACTCGCCCTGATATAGCTTATGCACTAGCTGTAGTAAGCAGGTATCAATCCAACCCAAGGGAGCAACACTGGATAACTGTGAAGAACATTCTTAAGTACTTACGAAGAACTAAAGAAATGTTCTTGGTGTATGGTAATGGGGATCTCCAAATGGAGGCCTTTACCGATTCCAGCTTCCAAAGTGATAAGGATGACAGTAAGTCTATCTCAGGGTTTGTATTTACCCTCAATGGAGGGACGGTGTGTTGGAAGAGTTCCAAACAGGATACCGTTGCAGACTCCACAATGGAAGCTAAGTATATTGCTGCAAATGATTCTGCCAAGGTGTAGGGTTACTAGACACTCTCACAAGGGTCTACGAGACATCAACCATGCCCGATTTAAAATTTAGACGTGCCGAACAACCCTTAACAAGATCTTTAAACTAGAGATTAGGCGAAACAAAGCATGTTAAACACTTTAACCCTAAGTGAGAGGGATTACAACCTTTGTAGATCCTGTCCTTCACTTCTAAAGCTCCGTATTGAGGTCCCTTCGCTGCGATCATCGTGCATCCGGACTCTAGAGAGGCTCCACAAAGAGAAAGATGCAAGCTTGCTTCCGATCTTCAATAACAAAGATGATCTACCTTGAAGTTTCCTTAACCCAAGCTCTCACTCACTAATGAGGTGAACACCCTCATCTAAATGGCAATGATAGATGAGAATGATGAAGTAGGATTTTAGCTCTCATTTTTTTCCTTATTCTCACTCACTTTCATCACAAAAATCAAAGCAAGAAAGCTTTGCAAAGAGGAAGAAGAAGATGAATCCTTTTGTGATGAATAATGAAAATTATCATAATGATTAATAATGCAACCATGGTTTACTATGAAGAGGCTAACCCATGTAGAGATTTAACCAAGGGTGAAGGGTTTGGGTTGGGTTAACAATGAGTCACTAAAATATCAATCATAATATCTTAGTACAAAACAAAAAGAAACCTTCTAGAAACATCAAGAAAGAACTAACCCAAATCAAACCCTAATCTTGTTTAATCTCCACTAAACATGTTGCATTAGTAATCATATCATGTTACAATATTATATATCACATATATAATATATATTTGTAACAAAAGAAAATAATACAATTAACATATATCGCATATATATCAATGTATTACCCGGTGAGAAAATGAATCAATAAAGCGAGCCAATATTAGATAATGTAATTCAATATATCATATATATTATTATACATTAAATTATCGAATCAACACTTGATCCGAAAATCCGGCTATATCGAATATAACCGACTAATATCTCATGTACCGATTCATCGAATCAACACTTGATCCGATGATCCGGCTCATATCAAAATAATGCGAGAATATAATACGGTATCTCATATCGCATTATCCTCGGTCCTGCACAAATCACATATGTTCCCCTACTCCGTTTTGCCTGAGTCAAGAAATCTCTGTGTAGGACTCTAAAAAATCGTCAATACGCTGGCAGTAGATGATAATCATATCAAACACCCACAAGCTGCAAGCGGTCAGCTAAACGTAATAGCCACCCAAGTATTGAGCGATCAGAAGATCAACAAGCAAGCCTGTACATTCTCCTACGAATCCAATCAGTAACACTCCCGTACAGTCCGGTCTCATCGTCTGATACGTCGCATATCTCGCCTAGGGGTGGTAAACGTCAGACCCCAGTAGCTTGATAAGTCGTGTCGATATGAGGTCTATAACAGTTCGGAAAACTACTGATAACACTTACCAGTAAATCTCAGCAAGCCTGGCAAGGGATTTCCAGTTATAGCCAATCGAACACAGCACAACATCAACTCCCTATACCGGGAGAGACGAATCCCCTCCTATCGCTCATTGCCTCCATGTGATTCGGGACTATACCCAAAAGCCACCTTTTTGCACGCACTTTTGGACGTGGTATGATGGAAATCAAAGCACAGTGGGAATCGCATAAGACTCTATGACGATCTCGGGTCAACAGACTACTCTGTACCAGTGTCACCAGAGAACTGCCATCTTGTTGGGTTTACCTAGCACCTTATGAAGGGTTTTGAAGCATCACATGTACCAAAGATTAAAATTTTAGGGTGCTAAGTAAGCATACAAAGAATCATTCCTAGAAATATTAGGGATTCAAAAACAACACTTCAACGCAAGTAGGTAAAGCTAGGGTTTTGAGAGTACAACCTTTGTAGCTCCCTACGCTAGACTCCTCGGCTACTTGGGGTTTGGAAAAAGTCCGCTTGAACTCCTCTAGGTCCACGATGATCCACCCGGAGTCCGCCTTGTCCAAGCTTGCAATTTCACTTGATCAAGAGAAAGAAATGAAGCTAACACTGTAAACAAGTGGGCAAGATTTATGTAGAATGATGTTGTGGTGGCTATTCTCACTTCAAAATCCTAACTTGGTGAGTAATTTTCTCACTAGAAAAATCTAGAGAGCAAAGGAAGAAGGAGGAAGAAGATGATGGCCTTTTAGAACAAGAGAGAAAGATAATCCACTTTGAAAAATAGAAAATATATGAATATATTGTTGGAGATAGTGCCCTCAGAGTCAATTATTAGGTCACAGGTACGTGATTGCAATGATTGATGGAGGACCTATCCCGGTAGGACAGTCTTACTCGAGATGATAGTATGCTATCTGGTTTACCTTTATCATCGTGTACTGTTTCAGGTGACCTGACAAGTCACTATTACACGTTGATAGAGCCCCTAGGATTCTTGCTTGACCACCAGCAGTATGAGGGCGATCATATAAGTGGGAGCTGGGGGTCTATAAGCATATCCTTAAATGGTCCCTAGTCGTGTGAGTTTCGAGACAGGGCATCGATACTCCAGAGTAGACTAGTGTATACAGTCGAGACCCCGACGAGGGGCGGTGGCCGGTCTCACAAGCCACTGGTGTCAGTTGGATCACCTAAGATGTATACAGGTGCTCATTGGGTTATGAGTACACCGGACAGGACTCGCCGGGAACATGCTAGTTGGTCATATACCAGACGTCAGATGGCAGTTCCCTGGTGACATGTGTGCAGGTTAGTTCATCGACCTGGGGATCGTCATTTGTCTCGTGTGAGTTCCCACTGTACTTTGATTACTACCCTACCACGGCTCAAAGGAGTCGTGCAAACAGGTTTTAGTTGGGTACAGTCCCGAGCCACATGGAGGTAGTGAGCGTATCTTTAGGGGTTCGTCTCTCCCGGTATTGGGGGTGAGGTCGTGCTGTGTCTAGGAGAGCCATTACACGAAGCCCTCGGCCGAGGCAAGGAGATTTACTGGTAGGTATTCCAGTAGTATCTCAGGGTGTTCTGGGCTACACTCCGACACGACTTGTACCGCTTTTGGGGGTCTGACTTTTACCAACCCCCTAGGCCCGCCATGCGATACTCATAGACGAACGGACCGGACTGTACGGATATTGTCACTGACAGGCTCAGTAGGGTTGTCAGGCTGAGTTCGCTCACAGACGTCCCTTTTAGTCGATACCTGGTAGCCCGTTACGTATTGGCTTATACCTCTGACGTGCTAGTGGTTAAATCCACAACCAAGGTGTTGACGAGTCTTTAGAGTCCCCCACATTCAGTTACTCAGCTTTCGGACGAAAGGTTGTAGAGGCCGTATGGAGATATGGCAAGGTCCGATCAGATACGTGCGGTATTGCACGGATCAGGATCGGACAGTTTGTACTATAAGCCGTATGGATATATGGCAGGGTTCGATCAGATACGTGCGGTATTGCACGGATCAGGATCGAACGGATAATACTAGCCGGCTTTGGTTTAAGCCGGATCCTAGTTTAGTACAGTGGAGATTTTGTCTCATTGCATTTGTATTTCGGTCGGAATACAAATGCGGGTGTGTATGCACAGTATCGGGGTTTTCCTGTAATTTATTACAGGACCAGTTTTCTGGAGTTGCCAGTTTGCTTTCCGTTTCGGCCGATTTCCTTTGTATCGTTCATTGGCCGAAGATTGGTGGAGGAGGGCTTATTTGCATTGTTGCAAATAGGCATTTGTGGAGGGTGTTCTTTGCATATATTTGTATCATGATGGTTTCATGATGGAGCCCATCCTTTGACTCTTTCTTTTCCATCATGGCTTGACTTTGTTTATCATCATGGTTGTTGATGATGAGGTTGGTGGTAGGTGGTTGAGTGTGGGTTTTGATTTGGTGATCATTTCCTTTTGCATGATAGCCTTCTCTCTTTCTCCCTTTTGTATTTTGGATGGCTCCGATTATCTTTTGATACACCACACTTTCACTCTCCCTCTCTCCCTCATTGATATGGCCGGCCACTCCCCTTAGTGGGCTGTCCAAGATTTTTGGGGTGGGTTTTTAGCTCATTTCATGTTGCAAAAATCCCATAAGATCAATCTCCAAAACCCCAAGTATCATTCCTCCACAAAAGGCAACTCCATAACCCCAAATGAGACTTGCTCACTAGATATTCTACAGCAAACCTTGGGCACGTCGACTAGCCAGCTTCGTGCCCGAGTTGCCTCGGCATTGAGGTGCGAGCCCGTAAAAGAAGTAGGCGATGTGGTGCACTTCCGGCGACGAGGTGGAGACCGGAGCTTCCGCAGGAGATCGGGATGACGATGAGAAGACCGGAGGACTTGGATCAGTCGGTATATATCTCTTCCCTTTCTTGTAGTTAGCTAGGACTAATTAATGGTTCGATCCGGGTATTAGTGCGCGGCGGTTTGCCAGTTCAAGAAAAATTAAAGTTTATCACCGCTTCCGCATTTGGCCGTCGGATTGACGGCCGGGGCGCCGCCGTGCACTTACCGTGGTATCAGAGCCTCGCCATTAACTTAGTCTTGCTTGGTTTAATGTGTTTTGCATTTCTGATCGACCAAAATTCTAAAATCTACATTTTTGCTAGCGACAGTTTTCTGTTGAAATTTTTTGGTCTCCAAAAATTTTTCAGGTTGTATAAAATTGATGTACTGGAGATTACAAGGCTACTGTAGAAATTCGACAGGGTGATTCCACAGTGGAAGCGCGGAACCGCGGCCAAAACCCCATTTGGGCCGCTGTTCCAACGCACACTGTGGAGATCCCTGCACCAAATTTCTACAGTATCTTTCTGGGGTTAAAATTGGGGTTTTGGAATATTAATATTGGGCCCAGAATTTCTTGATCTGCTACAGTAATGCTTGGGGGCCCACTTGTTAAAATTTGATTGATCGGATATTTTAAACACATTATTTCACAGTATTTACATTATATCTGCGACCGTGAATGTCACTTGATCGGTAAATCCGGTCTAACTGCTATAGCCCGGTTAGACGGATTTGCGAACGTGACTTTCACGTTGATGTTCTGTTTTTGCTGTGATGTTGCGGATCGGTCGTGGGGGATAGCCTGGATGCAATGCTAGTACAGTTGTGGTTGTATTATGTACATTTGATATTGCGGGGCGAGCGTCCGACATGTGGACTGTCGTCACTGCCTGATTGTATTATTTTTTTGGGGCACGGCCAGGTTGCGGTCGATGTACCTGTTGTATGTATATTTTACTTTCTGTACTAGGATTGCCCCGCGGAGGGGTGCACGGATAGCCGGGTTCTAGAAGGCAACAAGCCCGCATCTCATGGCATTGAGACGGAGGGGGCTTCACTCTAGGATTGGCGGGCTATTCGCCGCACTCGTAGGGGGTACAGGTTGACCCAGGAGGGGTGCCCAAGTTACCGGATTCCGTGAAGTGCTGGGTGGTCCATTCACGGAGCTGAAGGGGGCTGCCTCGCTTCAGGTTTTGGCGGGTGACTTGCCGCGCCCGTAGGGGTCTAGGTTCTCATTGCACAGGCTATCCACACGACCAGGGGAACGTCGGGTTTCAGTAGTGGCTCTGTGAAACCCGGGGATCCCAGATATCTGTATTGTTTCTGTGATGCTGTACATTTTCTGTGATGTTGCATTTTTTATCACGCCTTGAGCGAATATAATATATTGGTATATATATTAGTAGATGTTGTATATGTTTTGCATCCGCGCTAGTCCAGTCCCCGCTCTGTCGTTAGTTAGCTAACCTAACGGGTAATGACGGGACCCAGTGGCGAATGCGGATGGCATATACGTACATCAGTATATTTTCGTTCTTTGTGGTGTGATCAATTGATGGGACTGCGTTGATTCGGATCAATGCAAGTTAAAAACAAACCTAATCTGATGTTGTTGGAACACTTTTCAAAAGGCTGTTATTGCAAGGACGTTCAATTTTGTTTTGCATCGTGATATTCAGTTGGAATATCCTGCTCCTCAGTCGACGAGGCAAGGTCCGAGATCCCTTCACCGGGAGTGACCCCTTGGACAAAAAGTTTGCGTCAGGGCAATAACTTCACTATAGCCGATTACTTTTGCTTTGCATCGTGGTATTCAGTTGGAATATCCTGCACCTCATTCTACGGGGAAAGAGCCGAGATCCCTTCACCGGGAGTGACCTCTTTAGCAACGGTTTTCGTCACTATATTTTTAAAAGCTATCCGTTCCTTCAACGATATCAAGTTCTTTACGTTAAAGGTTTTCGCCAGAAACCATTCGTAGCCCTCCGTCGTTTCATGTGGGTAGTCAATAGTATTCAAGCTGTGTTTGTTGGCCATAGTCAAGGCACAGTGTTTGGTAGCTATTGGGTGTTCATATGCTGCATAGATAGATGCGTTGGTTTGGGACAGTCGTATAGCCTTGTTGGCCCTAGTCAAGGGCTTGTACGGGTGGGTTCAAATCAACCTGGATAATGACGGGTAGAACTTGACATGTGACTTATGATTTGTTGGCCTTAGTCAAGGTCATAAGAGCATGGGGCAAAAATCCACATCGGGAGTTTCAAAAGAACTGAAACTTGCCAGATATGCACATACCTTCTGGAGTGTGATGACGTGAGCGGATTCCGTCATGTTATCATGCGATGATAGTTGGATCCCGATTCCCACTGATGAGTTGGTATACTCCTCAGGTGATCCCGACTAATTCTTCTTTCAGGTTTGGAGGAGAATTTGAGGTACAGTGGGAGGTTTCCAGATTAGATAAATTGGTAACCATTCTGATCTAGGTTAGAGTGCACGCTGAGTGTTTCTTTTCTCTCTCTCTTTGGCAGCGACCATTGACCCGACCCTAAGACTATGACTCAGAGACCAAATTAACCAAACCTTCTTAACACTGGCTTTTGGATTGTCAGAGTTGCAAACCTCATTGCCACTCCTACTTTTACCCTTTTCTCCAGGACACCCCGTATTACTACGAACGTCCACTTCCATTGGACAAAACCATCGTATGGTTAGATACGAACTCGAAGGAATTTATTCGAGGATGGTTTCAGGTTCTGGAGAAAACGGATAGGATTATTCAGTTGTCTTTTCCTTTTACCTTCTCTCAGGTTGCGAGTACTCCTTGGTTTAGGAGATAGTACACCTATTACGCAAATTGGATAGTCTTCTTCCAAACCTTAGGCTGGTGCCGACCGGTAGGGAATGAAGAAAACCAATTAGCCTAACGATGGTGTACAGAAGGTATTAAGTTCAGACAAAGCAAGGGATTAGTAAGAGGGCAAAGTAAATTGCAACAGATATTCACGACCAAACCAAGTATTCCTTCGCCAATCCTAAAATCACCTTTGTATTTCTCCAGGACACTCCGTATCACTACGAAGATCCACAGTTTATTGGATACTCCATCGTATGGTTATATACGAACTCGAAAGGAATTTGTTCCAGTTCGGGGATGGATTCTGGTCCAGGAGAAATAGGAATAAGGTTTATTCGGTTGTCTTTTATCTTCACCCTCTCTCATTGCGAGTGTTCCTAGGATTGGGACAGTACACCCATTATGCTTATTGGATAGTCTTCTTCCAAACCATAGGCTGGTGCCGAACGGTAGGGAAGGAAGAAAACCATTTGGCCTAAAGGGGTGTGCAGAAGGTAAAGACTAAAGACATATGAAGGGATTTGGAGAGGTGGCAAAGAATTATACGGTTACAGTCATGAATCTGGAAGAGGCATTACTAGGAATACCAGGATACCCCATCGAAACATTTCGACGTTTCAGTCTCACTGTGTACTGTTAAAGGAAAACTGATTTCCCGATTAGACACTTGCTCCAGGGTATGTATTTACCAGGTATGATTCTCACATCTGTATGGTTTATAGATGATGAGTGGGAGTAGGTTATTGGGAATTGGGTGATCATCCTCATTATATCGGGATTCGTTACAATCGGTGATATTTGAGGAAATCACCTGGGTAGTTTGCCGGTCGGCAAATATTTGGTTTTGAATATCCGCTGTTATGCACCAATTTCAAATTGATATATCTGTACGTTTATTTTCATAGAGTGAGATATACCTTTCTGAAATTATGTCTACGACATTTACCTATATCAGTGGATGGTTAGGTAAGGAGCATTAAGCAGCGGTGTAATTCTTCTTGACCATAAGTACAGTTTTCAACCTACGACACACAGTGAATGAGTTATCAGACTCAAGGGACTTATACAGAGTATTGTATGTTGTCCAGGGTCCATCAGGACAGAGGGGTTGGTCCTCGTACTATATTCGGTTTACTTATGACTTCTCTAGTTTTTAGACAGGTGTTTCGCGGAAACACAGGGTCTGAATGTTGAGAAGTTATAGGTATTTGAATAAAGTAGAGAACCAGGTATTGCAAGTATCGGGATTCTTCAAAGTGATCGAAGATGTAGGTACCTGTGTATGGTATTCAGTTGACAGTAATGATTAAGAGATCTTGCTTCTCTTTCAGGTTACTCATAATTGGAAGCATTCCTAAGTTGAGTAACGCTGATCGGCCTCTCTCCATTTAGTTGACATGCACTGGAGACAGTTGCATTATTTGAATCTGGTTCAATTAAATCAGTGCCTCTGGTTCTATATATGATATAGAACAGTTCATATCTTGACGATGTTAAGGTACGGGGAGTTGTCCGGTTTATGATTAAAACCAGACACTTGACAACTCAAGGCACGTTTCTGTAATGGCCGTTTGTGGGTTGACCCAGGCTATGACGAGGGTTGACTTTCTACCATCTGGAAGATCAATAGCAATATTGTTCTAAACTCGCCACAGTTTTATTAAAAATGGATTTTTTCAGAAAACAGTAGTAGGAGTATGGTAGAACTGGAAGTGATTCCAGAACCACAAACGATTACTGAAGATTTGATAGGAACCTAAAGACTCAATCTGGATTGACATTCCATTGGCCACTCCGCAGATAAGGTGGGTAACTTCAGGCACCCGAGAGGTACTACGGTAGCCTCAAGGACGGTGACAGGGAAGTTCTTGTTTACCCACAATTACCATTGCTGTTGTTCCAGGCTGCGAGACCAGGCGGGAGGATGAGTATAGCGTCGTTCTAAACTAGTTTTAGAAATGGACGTCTATATGACTCTGCCAGAGGGTTGTCGTAGTCAGTGGGAGCAGCGGAAGCATTGGTGGACAGGAAGCTTATGTCTATTTATAGACTAAAGCAGATGTAGCGGAGATAGATCATCTATTTCTGACGTGACAGTCATAGGTTTGACTTCATCAGAATAGGGGATGGATCTATTGAGAAGGTAGTAGGGTGTGATATCCTGGTATTTGGATGACATACACATAGTAGGAAAGGAAACTCCTATACTACAGTCGGTTATACTTTGGTCGTCACACAGTGTTTTCTCCACAAAGGAAATGAATTTTATATCAGACATACTGGTTACTAGATCTATGGTTTTAGATCTAGATTTGGGTGGTTTCCCAATCAGGGTACTTGACAGCATTCTAAGAGTATTTAGGATGGACGACTCCTGGCACGGTAGTGTACCTGCAGAAGATGGAGTCACCCTCTCCAAAGGTGTCTTACAGACTAAAGGGGAGAGGGACGTGCATGATTGGCAGATCACTTGCTCAGGCAATTGAGTCAATCGTGAGATGTCAAGTACCACACCAAGATATTGTTCTTGCACTGGATGCAATAAGTTGACATTAATCCAATCCTGGAGAAACAGTCGGAAGCAGTTTTAGAACATAAGTGGATGATCTAGGGATATGATAACGACAGCCTCATTCGGGAGACAGTTATCATTCCAGGCTTCCAAGGTGACATGGACGACAAGGAGGTTGTCAGAGTTATAGTTTTCCTTCTGACGAAGGGCAGTATTTTGGACAGATGGTCTAAGGCAATACTGAGGGTGGCATGGCGCAGGATACTGATTAAGTTCAGTTAACGATACAGTCTAAGAAGTTTGGATTTGGAGTTCATTTATGAGCTATGTCCCATCAGACATCCAGACACATTCTAAGACAGGTATTGCTCATTTCGGGAGATGGGTTTCTCCGCGAACTTGAGACATAGAGAGACATGGAAAGAGACAACAAAGCGGATCACTCACTAAGGCTATTCCTCGAACGCAATAGTTTCGCAAACGAGCTTTGTGAGACTGACTAGTAGAGGAGTTGGGGGTTCGGTATCACACGGGCTGTGAGTATGCGACATCGCAATAATTGGCCTTGAGTGCAAGTGGGAGATTGTTGGAGATAGTGCCGTCAGAGTCAATTATTAGGTCACAGGTACGTGATTGCAATGATTGATGGAGGACCTATCCCGGTAGGACAGTCTCACTCGAGATGATAGTATGCTATCTGGTTTACCTTTGTCATCGTGTACTGTTTCAGGTGACCTGACAAGTCGCTATTACACGTTGATAGAGCCCCTAGGATTCTTGCTTGACCACCAGCAGTATAAGGGCGATCATATAAGTGGGAGCTGGGGGTCTATAAGCATATCCTTAAATGGTCCCTAGTCGTGTGAGTTTCGAGACAGGGCATCGATACTCCAGAGTAGACTAGTGTATACAGTCGAGACCCCGACGAGGGGCGGTGGCCGGTCTCACAAGCCACTGGTGTCAGTTGGATCACCTAAGATGTATACAGGTGCTCATTGGGTTATGAGTACACCGGACAGGACTCGCCGGGAACATGCTAGTTGGTCATATAACAGATGTCAGATGGCAGTTCCCTGGTGACATGTGTGCAGGTTAGTTCATCGACCTGGGGATCGTCATTTGTCTCGTGTGAGTTCCCACTGTACTTTGATTACTACCCTACCACGGCTCAAAGGAGTCGTGCAAACAGGTTTTAGTTGGGTACAGTCCCGAGCCACATGGAGGCAGTGAGCGTATCTTCAGGGGTTCGTCTCTCCCGGTATTGGGGGTGAGGTCGTGCTGTGTCTAGGAGAGCCATTACACGAAGCCCTCGGTCGAGGCAAGGAGATTTACTGGTAGGTATTCCAGTAGTATCTTAGGGTGTTCTGGGCTACACTCCGACACGACTTGTACCGCTTTTGGGGGTCTGACTTTTACCAACCCCCTAGGCCCGCCATGCGATACTCATAGACGAACGGACCGGACTGTACGGATATTGTCACTGACAGGCTCAGTAGGGTTGTCAGGCTGAGTTCGCTCACAGACGTCCCTTTTAGTCGATACCTGGTAGCCCGTTACGTATTGGCTTATACCTCTGACGTGCTAGTGGTTAAATCCACAACCAAGGTGTTGACGAGTCTTTAGAGTCCCCCACATTCAGTTACTCAGCTTTCGGACGAAAGGTTGTAGAGGCCGTATGGAGATATGGCAAGGTCCGATCAGATACGTGCGGTATTGCACGGATCAGGATCGGACAGTTTGTACTATAGGCCGTATGGATATATGGCAGGGTTCGATCAGATACGTGCGGTATTGCACGGATCAGGATCGAACGGATAATACTAGCCGGCTTTGGTTTAAGCCGGATCCTAGTTTAGTACAGTGGAGATTTTGTCTCATTGCATTTGTATTTCGGTCGGAATACAAATGCGGGTGTGTATGCACAGTATCGGGGTTTTCCTGTAATTTATTACGGGACCAGTTTTCTGGAGTTGCCAGTTTGCTTTCCGTTTCGGCCGATTTCCTTTGTATCGTTCATTGGCCGAAGATTGGTGGAGGAGGGCTTATTTGCATTGTTGCAAATAGGCATTTGTGGAGGGTGTTCTTTGCATATATTTGTATCATGATGGTTTCATGATGGAGCCCATCCTTTGACTCTTTCTTTTCCATCATGGCTTGACTTTGTTTATCATCATGGTTGTTGATGATGAGGTTGGTGGTAGGTGGTTGAGTGTGGGTTTTGATTTGGTGATCATTTCCTTTTGCATGATAGCCTTCTCTCTTTCTCCCTTTTGTATTTTGGATGGCTCCGATTATCTTTTGATACACCACACTTTCACTCTCCCTCTCTCCCTCATTGATATGGCCGGCCACTCCCCTTAGTGGGCTGTCCAAGATTTTTGGGGTGGGTTTTTAGCTCATTTCATGTTGCCAAAATCCCATAAGATCAATCTCCAAAACCCCAAGTATCATTCCTCCACAAAAGGCAACTCCATAACCCCAAATGAGACTTGCTCACTAGATATTCTACAGCAAACCTTGGGCACGTCGACTAGCCAGCTTCGTGCCCGAGTTGCCTCGGTATTGAGGTGGGAGCCCGTAAAAGAAGTAGGCGATGTGGTGCACTTCCGGCGACGAGGTGGAGACCGGAGCTTCCGCAGGAGATCGGGAAGACGACGAGAAGACCAGAGGACTTGGATCAGTCGGTATATCTCTCTTCCCTTTCTTGTAGTTAGCTAAGACTAATTAATGGTTCGATCCGGGTATTAGTGCGCGGCGGTTTGCCAGTTCAAGAAAAATTAAAGTTTATCACCGCTTCCGCATTTAGCCGTCGGATTGACGGCCGGGGCGCCGCCGTGCACTTACATATATATTTTCCACTTCTCATCTCAAACCATGGTTAAACAATAAAGATATTATTGAACTTGAGTTAAAACACAAAAGGAAAGTTAATCCATGATTAAATGGTGGGTGAGCATGGTTAGGTCAAAGAAGAGTGTAGAAGGAAACTATGAATTATCCTTTCCTTTTTCTTTTGTTTTAAAACAAATGCAATAATAATTCATATATATAACCATGGTGTGAGTCTTATATTGCCACCATTTTCTATGTATAATCAACCATGAAGGATGATGTATGTATGTATGTGTGCATGCACATCCATATGTGCATGAATCAAGAAAGAATGCATACATGCATGCATACATCAAAAATACAAGAAAGGATTTCTAGTGAGAAACTAATGGTCAAATGATAAATCAACACTTGATTTATCAATCCGGCCATATCACATACGACCCAACCAAAAGCAAGCCGCCCGATTAATATACGGTATCTCATACGCGCATTTTAACCGGGTCCATGCGCATATCGCATACGCGCACCACAACGTTTCGCCTGGACTAGGTAACTCCTTTGTGGGACTCTAAGACTCGTCAATACGCCGGCAGTGGGTGATGATCATATCAAGCACCCCCAAGCCACAAGCGGTCAGCTAAACGTACGGCCACCCGGGTATTGAGCGATCAGAAGAAAACAAGCGAACCTGCTACAACTCCCGTCGAGCTAACCGGCAACACTACCTGTGCAGTCCGGTCTCCTCGTCTGATATGTCGCATATCAAGTCTAGGGGTGGTAAACGTCATACCCCAATAACCGATAAGTCGTGCCGATGTGAGGCTCATAACGGGTCGAAAAACTACTGGTAACACTTACCAGTAAATCTCTAATCAGCCCTGGCCAGGGACTTCCCTGTTACGGCCAATCGAGCACAGCGCAACATCAACCCCCAATACCGGGAGAGACGAAACCCCTCCTATCGCTCATTGCCTCTATGTGACTCGGGACTGTACCCAAAAACCACCGTTTTGCACGCCCTCATGGATGTGGTAAGGTGGAAATCAAAGCAGAGTGGGAATCACACAAGACTCTATGATGATCTTGGGTCTACAGACTAACCTGCACAAGTGTCACCTGAGAACTGCCATCTGACGTGAGGTATAATACCATCTGGGAGTTCTCGGCGAGTCCGTCCAGTGTACCCAGTCTCCACTGAGCACCCGTATACCATCTCTGATGTCAAACACCAATGGATATAGGATCATCCATCGCCCATCTCATGGGTCGAGAAGCGTATACGCTAGTCTACACAAAGTATATCGATGCCCCATCTCGATACACCCACGACTAGGGACCTTGAAGGATGTACTTATGGACTACCATGTCCCCACTAGTATGATCCGCATCATAGTCCAGGTAGTCAAGTACACATCCTAAGGGCTTTACCAACATGTAACTATAAGACAGTATACAGAGACAAGTATACATGTTAAGATAAAGAGCAACCAGATAGCATACTATCATATCGAGCAAGAAAGTCATCTCTATATATGTCCAAGCATCCAATATAATGTAGGGTAACTAGGCACACTCAAGAGGTTCCATAAGGCATCAACCATGCCAAACTCAAAAATTATGTGCCGAGAAACCCTAATGCTAGATCGTTAACTAGAGGTAAAGGCGAAAAACTAGCAAGTAAACAACTTTATTGCTAAGTGAATGGAAATACAACCTTTGTAGATCCGGTCCACCACTTCTTTAGCTCTGTGATGACGTCCCTCCGCTGCGATCATCGGATCCCGGACTCTAGCGATGGTTTCGTCGGAGAAACGAGCGGGCTAGGTCGTTGACTTCGATGCCGAAGATAATCTACATCGAGGTGACTCAAACTTAAGCTCCATCTTCACTTGGTCATGAACCTTGTGAAGAAAACACCCTATACAACATGGCAAGTGGTAGAGGATGAAGAAATAGGAAGTGGGTTCACTTTGGATTTGGGTTTCTCACTTGATTTCATCACTTGACAATTTTCAAGAAAGCTTTGCTTTTTCTTCATGAAGAAGATGAAGAAGAAGAAAGAAAAAGAAAATGAATTCTTGAAAATAAAATTCAAGTGAATACTTATCATATAGCAACCATAGGTTAGTGTAACTAATGTAGAGAATAAACTAGGGTTTAGTTAAATGGTTAGGTTAAGGAATGAAAACAAAACGGTCACTTTGTCAAAGATGCATGAAGCATCATGAACCATCTTGCATAAAACAAAATCAACCATTTAGTTTTTTCTTTTTAACCAAAAATAAATAAGGTAAATAAAACCCTAACCATTTACTAAACATGGTGTATAACATACACATACCCAAGTTTGCATGTATCATCAAATATGATACAAACAAGTGCACAAAAATATATCATATATACAATGTGCACAATCTAGTGAGAAAATAATCTTAAGTGAACCAATACTAGTTAATGTAAAGTAATATATCAAATATATAATTATACATTAAATCACTAAATCAACACTTGATTTAATGATCCGGTCAGACTGCATATAACCGACTAATATCAAGTGTATCAATGTATCGAATCAACACTTGATTCGGTAACCCGGCTATATCTCATATAACCGTCCAATGATACAAATCGCGAGAATAGAATACAGTATCATATAACCGACTAATATCAAGTGTATCAATGTATCGAACCAACACTTTATTCTCGGTCCCGCACATATCTCATATGCGCTCCTATTTCGTTTCGCTTGAGCCAGGAAACCTCTGTGTAGGACTCTAAAGACTCGTCAATACGCCGGCAGCAGGTGATGATCATATCAAACACCCACAAGCCGCAAGCGGTCTGCTAAACGTAACGGCCACCCGGGTATTGAGCGATCATAAGATCAACGAGCAAGACCGCTCACACTCCTGTGAATTCGACCAGTAACACTTACCGTACAGTCCGGTCTGTTCGTCTGATATGTCGCATATCTCGCCTAGGGGTGGTAAACGTTAGACCCCAGTAGCTCGATAAGTCATGTCGATATGAGGTCTATAACAGTTCGAGAAACTACTGGTAACACTTACCAGTAAATCTCAGCAACCCTGGCCAGGGATTTCCGGTTATAGCCAATCGAACACAACGCAACATCAACTCCCTATACTGGGAGAGACGAATCCCCTCCTATCGCTCATTGCCTCCATGTGATTCGGGACTGTACCCAAAAACCACCGTTTTGCACACCCTCTTGGACGTGGTAAGGTGGAAATCAAAGCACAGTGGGAATCACACAAGACTCTATGATGATCTCGGGTCAACAGACTACTCTGTACCAGTATCACCAGAGAACTGCCATCTGACGTAAGGTATAATACCATCTGGGAGTTCTCGGTGAGTCCGTCCAGTGTACCCAGTCTCCACTGAGCACCCGTATATCATCTCTGATGTCAAACACCAATGGATATGGGATCATCCATCGCCCATCTGTATGGGGTCGAGAAGGTATACGCTAGTCTACTCTGGTATATCGATGCCCCGTCTCGATACACCCATGACTAGGGACCTTGAAGGATGTACTTATGGACTACCATGTCCCCACTAGTATGATCCGCATCATAGTCCAGGTAGTCAAGTACACATCCTAAGGGCTTTACCAACATGTAACAAAGAGACAATCAGTGTACACGTTACGGTAAAGAGCAACCAGATAGCATACTATCATGTCGAGCAAGAAAGTCCTCCCTATATATGTCCAAGCATCCACTACAATATACATCCTATGTATAGTAATGGCCTCTTGGGCATAAATATAACTAACAATCTCCCACTTGCACTAGGGCCATCTGATAGCAGTGGTTGTAGTATCTCATACGCAACCATCCCATAAAAGTCTTTCTCTGGGAAAAGGCCTTTGTGAGTGGATCCGCCGTGTTGTCCTCTTAGTCTACTCTCCTAACCTCGATCTCCTTGGAGATCAACCATCTCCATGATCAGGTGATGCTGCCTTAGAATATGTCTGGGTCACTGATGGGACCAGGGTTCCTTGGCTAAAGCCACACTTCCGTTGTCACACAATGGTAGGAACCTAGTTCATCTTATGAACTAATATACACCCAGACAGCCTCTTTGGTAGCATCTTAAGTAGCGATGTATCCAGCCTTTATTGTCTAGTAAGCCACGGTTTCTATCTTGGAACTCTTCCAACATACCGTCCCTTTACCAAGGGTAAAGACAATGCCTGTGACTAACATTCAGTCGTCCTTATCACCCTGGAACACTTCCAGTGATTCTCCCCAGGATCAATTGATACCATCTCATTGCATCAAGTGAGTATCCTAACATCCAATTAGATCTATCTCATAGATCAAAACTCAGGATTTAGAAGGTATCACTTTGATCCTATATGTATAATCTTTGTGATAAGCGGAGATTGACTGAGCGTAGCATAGGAAACTCCTTCCCTATCAAGAGTATGTCATCCACGTACTCTACGAGGATCACCACCATACTCCCTACTACCTTTTTGTATATACAAGGTTCATCTACCATTTTGATGAAGTCAAACTCTTTGACTACTACATCAAAACAGACGTTCCAACTCCGCGATGCCTGTTTTATCCTATAAAGCAACTTGTGCACGTTTCCGCTGCTCCCACTGTCTACGAAGCCCTCTGGATGTGTACTTATAGACGCCCTCTGCATGACACCCAACCACCAGATATCGTAGTCATGGTATGTAGCCGTGACAAGTAGGATCTGGATGGACTTAAGCATAGCCACTGAAAAAGGTTTCATCATTATCCATGCCTGGTCGATGATGAAAACCTTTAACATGTCTAGCTTTGAAAGTCTCAACTTTTCCATCTACACCAAGTAATCTTCTCAAGATATACTTGCTCCTGATGGGGATTTAACCCTTCAGATAAAGCAACCAAAGTCCATACTTTGTTGGTGTATAAGGATTCCATCTTAGATCGATAAGCATCCAGCCATTCTTACAGAGTCTCACTCCTGATGGCCAGCTCGAAACTAGTTGGGTCATCATCTCATGATGCAATCCTCGCTCCCACTGTCATCGAGAAACCGAAGTATCTCTCAGGTGGGTGAGGAACCCTGCTAGATTGGCGGAGAGGCTGAGGTTCGTTGGTTACTATTGAATCCTTCGGTTCTACCAAATCATCTGCTGTAGTTTGTATAGCTGGAACCTTTCCAGTTCTACATTACAGACCTTGCCATGAGCTTGTCCGGATTATGCTTTTAGACATAGCCCGGACAACCCCAAATCTTAATTGACTTAAGAGATGGGCTCTTCCCCTATCATATCAAATATGAAGTGGTAGGCAACTGATTTGATTTGAACCCTATTCAATAGGTATGCAGCTTCTCAAGTGCATAACTCCCAAAAGGAAATAGGTAACTCAGTAGTACTCATCATAGAGCGCACCATATCGAATAGGGTGCAATTGCTCCGTCCCGATATACCATCGTGCTATGGTGTATACGGAGGAGTAATGCTGAGAGAGAATCTCATTCTCCTTTAGAATGGTCCAGGAATTCTATGCACAAGTATTCTCCTCCTTGATCTCATCAAAGGAAATAATACCTATACCCGTATTGGTTCTCTACTTCTAACTTATATTCTGTGAATATCTCAAAAGGTTCGGACTTGTGTTTCAACATGAACATATGACTGAATCTTGAGAGATCATCAGAGAATGTAATGAAGTACAAAGAACCGGTCCTGGCATGTGTAGACGGGGGACCTTACATACATCAACATGTATCAATCCCAAGAGTTTACTAACTCTTTCTCTGTTTCCAATAAATAGAGCTGTGGTCATCTTATCTTTGTGACATGACCGGCAAGTTTCACAAGATGTAAATTCAAACTGATTTAAATATGCATCTATATGTAACTTCAGCTAGTCGGGTCGCATTGATATGACCTAGTCTACAAAACCTCAAGAAGGATTCGTTCATTTCTGAACTCTTCTTCTTGTGCGTGTTCCGTATACTAAGAACTGTAGTTTGATTTAGAACATCAATACTTTTAGATAAAGTGCCTGAACCGATCAACTTTTGATAAAGGAAATGTTCAAAACATTATCCAACAATACAAAATTTTTATCATTTCTTTACTAATAAAGAGACTGATATGATTTTGTATATCAAGTTTGGTATCTAATAACATTCGTTCAGAATCAATGTATTTGGAATACAGGGTGACAGTGACCAACAGACTTGGTTGCAACACTTACACCGTTTTCTGTCTCATGAAACTTATCACCCGTTCTCAGTTCTCTACCTTTCTGTAGCCCATGTAACGGATTACATTTGCGGGATCCAGATCCAGTATCAAATACCCAGGACGTAGAGGATACAGAGAAACAGTTCTTTATAATGAACACACCCGAAGGAGATGCATCATATGCACTTTCTTCGTTTGGGTGGCATAGGAATTCTGGTATTCCCCAAGTTCCTGCTCTGTCTTATAACAATTATAAGTTGGAGCGGGACCAACGTTCCCCAGCTCAGTATAACAAGCGGGTTCGGTCAATACATCTGTATTATTATCTTGATTAACACGTGACATGGTCGCTATCTGGAGAGAGAGAGAAGAAAACACTCTGCGTGCGCTCTTGCAAGATCAGATTGGTTATTATTTTATCTAATCAGGATGGCTCCCACTGTTTTTATCAAATCTTCCTTCAAACCCTAAAAGGAAAGACTAGCCGGGATTAATTACACGCTACAAGTTCGCCAATCTTTCAGCCAGGCCAGTGTCGGTACTTTGAGGGAGGTCCCCCATGCTTTCGCACAAACCTAATTAATGTAAACCTCGTTTTCCCAGAGGCGTAACCCCGTTGACACCTTTCTAGTCACCTACTTGATCGGCTAATTGTAATGTGTAAAACTCTCCCAGGAGTAACTCTTACTCGCAGCGGGTATCGGGATCCAACTATCTTATAGAAGGTATGCAATCTCATTGCAAATTTCAACACTTGAAATTCCCGATAATTTTGCCCCTAGCGTCCTATGACCTTGACGCAGGCCAACAAATCATAGTGCGCTAGTCAAGTTCAACCCGTCATTTCCTGATTGAATTAAACCCACCCGCACGACCCTTGACGCAGGCCAACAAAGTTGCACGACTACCCTAATCCAATCTGCATCATATGCATAAGCAGATAAATACTAGTTAGCTACCGCACACTACGCCTTGACGCAGGCCAACAAACGTAGCACGAATACTAACTACTACTTATCTGAAATGACGGAGGGCTACGACAGGTTTTTCTGAAAACCTATTGCGTAATGAACTTGATATCGTTGTAGGATCGAATGAATTTTGAAATGGAGTGTTTTTGAGGCTTTTCTAGTTTTGCTAAAAGGGTCACTCCCGGTGAAGTGATCGTCGGCCCTTTCCTCATCGAATAAGGTGCAGGATATATCATATATACCACTGTGCAAAGCAGAAACTATAGAAGCAATCAAAAGACAAACCGAGTGTTTAGCATCTGCCAGTTATTGCTAAAAGGGTCACTCCCGGTGAAGGGATCGTCGGCCCTTTCCTCATCGAATAAGGTGCAGGATGTTCTACAAGGAACACCGCGATGCAAAGCAAGAACTGTAGCTACCTGTTTTTGAAAATTCGATTCCACAACATCTTTTAGGTTTCTTTTATTTCATTAATCATATTAATGAAGTCCCATCATTTAAGTACCTAAACATCACAGATAAATACGATGTACACTTATGCCATCCGCATTCGCCTCGATGTCCCCTCGTGCACCGTTAGGTTAGGTAACTAACGGCAGAGCGGGGCAGGGCTAGCGCGGGTGTAAAATATAAGTAACGTCTATATCATATATCATATATACTATATACAGTATCTATCTGAACAAATCACATGATCACATCACAGATAACGCAGCAGAAAATATCATTATGAAATATTGGATATACTAAGACGTCCGTGTTTTCAATACGAGCCAGTATAAAACACGGATTCCACGGTCGCGATGAATAGCCAAACCCACACCCCTAGACCCCTACGAGAGCGGCACGCAACCCTATCAATTCTAGAGTTAGGAGACCCGGACTCGACTCCTCGAGATGGTCTCCCTCTGGACCCTAGAACCCGGTTACTTGTGCTCCCCTCCTTGGGTCTATCCTAGTACGGAAAAGTAAATAATATACAATGGTGACATCTTCCGCAACCTGGAAGTGCCCCAATAAAAGAATATTACATACAAGTTTTTACATGAATGAAAATGAAAAACACTCATCTCACATAAAACCCCCCGGCTATTCAAACACGACGATCCAATATAACATATCCAGCAACACATAACATCACATGTCATCAACGTAAGTAAACATGCGTATCCCAATTGTCGTTGACATATAGCAACGAAACCGGCGATATCACATATTACACTTACGGTCGCAGAAAAGAAAGTGTAAAACTACAACAGTTGGAATCCGCAAACTCTTTAGACATCGCATGCCTATACAAATGAATTCCATAGACATTGCATGCCTAACAATTATAAACCCCGTATTTTAGTCTCATTATCGAAAACACTTTTCAATATCAAGTCGGGCAATTCAACAAGATTCCCGATATCCTGATCGAATGCTCGTCGCAAACTTTAGTAGGAGGCCGCACCCCCGACGCCGTCGACGAAGTGCACCAAGGCGAAACACTGCTGCCGCGAGCACCCGAACGGATGCTTTCGGCGACGGGGTTCTCCTACAGTCACTTGGTCGGGGCTATGAGGTGAGGCTGTCTATTAAGTTTACCCGGCGAGTATCCGCGTACGCTACATGATTGCGACGGACTTTTGATCATATCAAAATTCCGTGGCAACCGATCAAGTGAGACTAAACTGCTATGTTTATAACATTCAAATCAGTTATCTCATAACTGCCTGTGGATTCCAAATATTGTATCACATTCCAGATAAATAGAAAATGTTAAACTTTCCGATTGAACACTCAAACACCCAAGTTTTCCCGAAACAACTCAACACATGAAATAAGTTTAAAAACATTCACTTCATGCCTCACCAACGGTCCAGCCGTAGAAGGGTCAAGCCAACGCCTCACATGTGGCACGCCGTACTGCCCCAAACCCTAAGGTTCAAAGGGCAGTTAAAGACGGTCACATAATCGAGTTAAGGTTTGTTGTCTTCTAGAGGGACCATCGTGTTACTTGCACTACTTAGAACGTCCTTAAACCACGGAAAAATCCAACATATGGAAATTTCTCGTCAGGGGAAAAAGTGGGTATTTTTATCCGGTCGAACTTTTTAACATATTCTAAATTATCCGGAAAAACACATAGACAAAATTAGACAATCCGATCGAATCTACGAACTCCCAATACAACCCAGAAAACTCAACTCTTGAGTAGAATTTAAAAATTCCCAGAAAATACAGCACTAACAGATAGGAATTACTGTGCAAAGAAAATGACAAGATGCTCCTATATGGCCGCGGAACCGCCGCACATGCCATGCTCGTGCCGCGGTTCCGCGGCTACTTGGTCGAGTTATGCGCACGTGATTCACAGTAATTCTTAAAAAAGCCTGCTGATTTTTCTGCATATTTTTAATTCACAAAAATCCATGATTTCAAAAAATGTACAGAGAATGGTTTTGGATTAGGGTTTCGGGTTCGATCGGACTTCTAACATCGTCTACTCTTCGCCTAAAGCTCTAGCTAGGCTCTGATACCACTGTAGGACAACTAGGCACACTCAAGAGGTTCCACAAGGCATCAACCATACCAAATTCAAAAATTATGTGCCGAGAAACCCTAATGCTAGATCGTTAACTAGAGGTAAAGGCAAAAAACAAGCAAGTAAACAACTTTATTGCTAAGTGAATGGAAATACAATCTTTGTAGATCTGGTCCACCACTTCTTTAGCTCTGTGATGACGTCCCTCCGCTGTGATCATCGGATCCCGGACTCTAGTGATGGTTTCGTCGGAGAAACGAGCGGGCTAGGTCGTTGACTTCGATGCCGAAGATGATCTACGTCGAGGTGACTCAAACTCAAGCTCCATCTTCACTTGGTCATGAACCTTGTGAAGAAAATGTAGGGTCCCTAGGCACACTATAGAGGTCTCACAAGGCATCAACCATGCCAATTTAAAATTTTATGGGTGCCGAGAAACCCTAATACGGATCGTAGACTAGATGTTTAGGCGAAATACGAAACTAGTTAACACTTTAACTAAAGGAGAGAGACTACAACCTTTGTAGATCCGGTTCTCCACTTCCTTAGCTCCACGTAGTGGTCCCCTCACTGTCCATCTTGAATCTCGGACCCTCGCGTCGGCTTCATCGGAGAAATGAGCGGAATAGGTCGTCGGCTTCGTGCCGAAGATGATCTACGTCGAGGTTGCACAAGTTCAAGCTCCAACTTCACCAAGTTGTGAAACTTGTGAAGAAAACACCCAAAACAACTTGGCAAGAGGTAGAGGGTGAAGAAATAGGAGGTGGGTTCACTTTAGAATTGGATTTCTCTCACTTTAGCTCAAGTTGCCATTGATGGCATCAAGCTTTCTTTCTTGAAGATGAAAATGAAGAAGAAGAAAGAATATGATAAGTGTTGAGTTAAAGTGAATAATAATTCAATACTTATCATAAGCTAACTAGAGTTAAGTGTAGAGAATAGACCATGGTTACTTGGATGAGTTAGGGTTAAGCATGAATACAAGAATGGTTACAAAAGTCAAAGCTTCATGAAGCTTCAACTTAAAACAAAGAAAGCCACCATTCTCATCATAATCCTTTTCAAATAAATAAATAAATAAATAAATAAATAAATATGCAAAACCCTAATCAACACTTAACCATGGTTTTAATTCTTTACACTTAACAAAATGATCAAGTATCATCAAACATGATACAAATATGTGCACAAAAGTATATCACAGATACTTCTTGCACATCAAGTGAGAAAATCCATATAAAGTGAACCAATACTAGTTAATGCAATGCAATATATCAAATATATAATTATACATTAAATCATTGAATCAACATTTGATTCAATGATCCGGTCATGTCGCACATAACCGACTAGAATCCAATGTATCGATTTATCGAATCAATGATTCGATAACTAGGTCATATCGAATATAACCAATCGAAACATATATTGCAAGAATGAAATGCGGTATCACATACACGCATTATTCTCGGTCCTGCACATATCTCATATGCGCTCCTATTTCGTTTCGCTTGAGCCAGGAAACCTCTGTGTAGGACTCTAAAGACTCGTCAATACGCCGGTAGCAGATGATGATCATATCAAGCACCCGCAAGCCGCAAGCGGTCTGCTAAACGTAACGGCCATCCGGGTATTGAGCGATCAGAAGATCGATGAGCTAGCCAGCTCACACTCCTGTGAATCCAACCAGTAACACTTACCGTACAGTCCGGTCTGTTCGTCTGATATGTTGCATATCAAGTCTAGGGGTGGTAAACGTCAGACCCCAATAACCGATAAGTCGTGCCGATGTGAGGCTCATAACGGGTCGAGAAACTACTGGTAACACTTACCAGCAAATCTCTGATCAGCCCTGGCCAGGGACTGTAGGGTTCCTAGGCACTCCCAAGAGGTCTCACAAGGCATCGAACATGCCAATTTCAAATTTTAACGGTGCCTACAAACCCTAAACTACGGATCGTCGGCTAGATGTCTAGGCGAAAAGCTAACTAGTTAACACTTAACTAAAAGTTTAACGGAAATACAACCTTTGTAGATCCGGTGCTCCACCTCCATAGCTCCGCAACGAGGTCCTCTCCGCTGTCCAAATCAAATCCGGGCTCTAGAGTCGGCTTCGTCTGAGAAAAAGCAAGCTAGGTCGTCGATGTCCATGCCGAAGATGATCTACGTCGAGGCATCGCTAAATCAAACTCCGACTTCACCAAGTCAAAAAACTTGTGAAGTAAACACACTCTACTACTTGGCAAGAGGTAGAGGATGAAGAAATAGGAAGTGGGTAGACTTTAGAATTGGATTTCTCACTTGTTTTCATCAATCACCATTGATGAAGCAAGCTTCTTCTTGAAGTGAAGAAGAAGAAGATGGAAAAAGGTTATGATAAGATTAATTAAAAAAGAAAAGAATAATCCATTCTTATCTTAACACTAACCATAGTAATGTGTAGAGAATCAATCATGGTTAAATGGGATGGTTAGGGTTAAGCATGAGACAAAATGGTTGCTAAAGTCAAAGTCTTCATGAAGCTTCAATATGAAACAAAATTAGCCACCATTTTCTCTTAATGCCTTTTCTAATTATTTCCAAAATGAATAAATAGATAAATAAATAAGAAAAGGAAATAAAACCCTAATCATATAAATAACCATGGTTTATTCTTAACATACACTTAAACAATCATGTATCATCAAACATGATACAAGCAAATGTACAAATGTATATCACATATACAATGTGCACAATACAAGTGAGAAAATCCATATAAAGTGAACCAATACTAGTTAACGCAAAGTAATATATCAAATATATTATCATGCATTAAATCATTAAATCAACACTTGATTCAATGATCCGGTCATGTCGCACACAACCGACTAGTATTCAATGTATCGGCTTATCGATTCAACGCTTGAATCGATAACTAGGTTATATCGCATACAACCATCCGACACATTGATCGCGAGAATGAAATACGGTATCACATACACGCATGATTCTCGGTCCCGCACATATCTCATATGCGCTCCTATTTCGTTTCGCTTGAGCCAGGAAACCTCTGTGTAGGACTCTAAAGACTCGTCAATACGCCGGCAGCGGATGATGATCATATCAAACATCCAAAAGCCGCAAGCGGTCTGCTAAACGTAACAGCCACCCGGGTATTGAGCGATCAGAAGATCGACGAGCAAGCCCGCTCACACTCCTGTGAATCCAACCAGTAACACTACCGTACAGTACGGTCTGATCGTCTGATATGTCGCATATCTCGCCTAGGGGTGGTAAACGTCAGACCCTAATAGCTCGATAAGTCATGTCGATATGAGGTCTATAACAATTCGAGAAACTACTGGTAACACTTACCAGTAAATCTCAGCAACCCTGGCCAGGGATTTCCTGTTATAGCCAATCGTACACAGTGCAACATCAACTCCCTATACCGGGAGAGACGAATCCCCTCCTATCGCTCATTGCCTCCATGTGACTCGGGACTGTACCCAAAAACCACCGTTTTGCACGCCCTCTTGGACGTGGTAAGATGGAAATCAAAGCACAGTGGGAACCACACAAGACTCTATGACGATCTCGGGTCAACAGACTACTCTGTACCAGTGTCACCAGAGAACTGCCATCTGACGTGAGGTATAATACCATC
This sequence comes from Agapanthus africanus, assembly GCA_030015575.1. NCBI lineage: Eukaryota > Viridiplantae > Streptophyta > Magnoliopsida > Asparagales > Amaryllidaceae > Agapanthus > Agapanthus africanus. Next base: position 229,991,712 of record CM057350.1, read on the forward strand.
TGGGAGTTCTCGGCGAGTCCGTCCAGTGTACCCAGTCTCTACTGAGCACCCGTATATCATCTCTGATGTCAAACACCGATGGATATGGGATCATCCATCGCCCATCTGTATGGGTCGAGAAGGTATACGCTAGTCTACTCTGGTATATCGATGCCCCGTCTCGATACACCCACGACTAGGGACTTTGAAGGATGTACTTATGGACTACCATGTCCCCACTAGTATGATCCGCATCATAGTCCAGGCAGTCAAGTACAGATCCTAAGGGCTTTACCAACATGTAACAGAGAGACAATCAGTGTACATGTTAAGGTAAAGAGCAACCAGATAGCATACTATCATGTCGAGCAAGAAAGTCCTCCCTATATATGTCCTAGCATCCACTACAATATACATCTTATGTACAGTAATGGCCTCTAGGGCATACATATAACTAACAATCTCCCACTTGCACTAGGGCCATCTGATAGCAGTGGTTGTAGTATCTCATACTCAACCATCCCATAAAAATCTCTCTCTGGGAACAGGCCTTTGTGAGTGGATCCGCTGTGTTGTCCTCTGAGTCTACTCTCCTAACCTCGATCTCCCTGGAGATCAACCATCTCCATGATCAGGTGATACTGCCTTAGAATATGTCTGGATCACTGATGGGACCTGCGTTCCTCGGCATAAGCCACAACTCCATTGTCACACAATGGGAGGAACAAAGTTCATCTCATGAACTAATATACACCCAGACTACCTCTTTGGTAGCATCTTAAGTAGCGATGTATCCAGCCTTTATCGTCTAGTATGTCACGGTATCTAGCTTGGAACTCTTCCAACATACCGTCCCTTTACTGAGGGTAAAGACAATGCCTGCAACTGACATTCAGTCGTCTTTATCACCTTGGAACCCTTCCATTGATTCTCCCCAGGATCGATTGATACCATCTCACTACAACTAGTGAGAATCCTAACATCCATTTAGATCTATCTCATAGATCCAAAACCCAGGATTTAGTAGGTATCATTTTGATCCTATTGGAGAATCCTTGTGATAAACGGAGATCGACCGAGCGTAGCATAGGAAACTCCTTCCCTATCAAGAGTATGTCATCCACGTACTCTACGAGGATCGTCACCATACTCCCTACTACCTTTTTATTTATACAAGGTTCATCTACCATTTTGATGATGTCAAACTTTTTGACTTATCCATCAAAACAGATGTTCCAACTCCGCGATGCCTGCTTTATCCTATAAAGCATCTTGCACACGTTTCCGCTGCTCCCACTGTCTATGAAGCCCTCTGGCTGTGTACTTATAGACGCTCTCTTCTAAATCATCATTTAGAAAAGCAGTCAAGACACCCAACCACCAGATATCGTAGTCATGGTATGTAGCCGTGGTAAGTAGGATCTGGATGGACTTAAGCATAGCTACTTAGAAAAGGTTTCATCATCATCCATACCTGGTCAATGATGTAAACCTTTAACAAGTCTAGCTTTGAAAGTCTCAACTCTTCCATGCACACCAAGTAATCTTCTCAAGATATACTTGCTCCTGATGGGGATTTAACCCTTCAGATATAGCAACCAAAGTCCATACTTTGTTGGTGTATAAGGATTCCATCTCAGATCTCTAAGCATCCAGCCATTCTTACAGAGTTTTACTCTCGATGGCCTGCTCGAAACTAGTTGGGTCATCATCTCATGATGCAATCCTCGCTCCCACTGTCATAGAGAAACCGAAGCATCTCTCAGGTGGGTGAGGAACCCTACTAGATCGGCGGAGAGGCCGAGGTTCGTTGGAATCTACTGAATCCTTTGGTTCTGTCAAATCATCTTCTGTAGTTTGCATAGCTGGAACCTTTCCAGTTCTACATAACTAACCTTGCCTCGAGTTTGTCCGGATTTTGCTTTTAGACATAGGCCGGACAACCCCAAATCTTAACTAACTTAAGACATGGGCTCTTCCCTTTCCATATCACATATGAAGTGGTAGGCATTGATTTGATTCGAACCCTATTCAATAGGTATGCAACTTCTCAAGTGCATAACTCCCTTAAGGAAAATAGGAAACTCAGTAGTACTCATCATAGAGCACACCATATCATATAGGGTGTGATTGCTCCGCCCCGATATACCATCGTGCTATGGTGTATACAGAGGAGTAATGCTGAGAGAGAATCTCATTCTCCTTTAGAATAATCCAGGATTTTTGTGCTCAAGTATTCTCCTCCTTGATCTCATCAAAGGACATAATACTTATACCCGTATTGGTTCTCTACTTCTAACTTATATTCTGTGAATATCTCAAAAGGTTCAGACTTGTGTTTCAACAGGAACATATGTCTGAATCTTGAGAGATTATCAGAGAACGTAATGAAGTATAAAGAACCGGTCCGTGCATGTGTAGACAGGGGATCTGACATACATCAACATGTATCATCCCAAAAGATCACCAACTCTTTCTCTGTTTCCAATAAACAGAGCTGTGATCATCTTATCTTTGTGACATGACTGGCGAGTTTCACTAGATGTAAATTCAAACTGATTTAAATATGCATCTATATGTAACTCTAGCTAGTCGGGTCACATTGATCTGACCTAGTCTACAATACCTCAAGAAGGAATCGTTCAATTCTGAACTCTTCTTCTTGTGTGTGTTCCGTATACTAAGAACTGTAGTTTGATTTAGAACATTAACGCTTTTAGATAACGTGCCTGATACGATCAACTTTTGATACAGGAAATGTTCAAAACATTATCCAACAATACAAAATTTTATCATTTCTTTACTGATAAAGAGACTGATATGATTTTGTATATCAGGTTCGGTATCTAATAACATTCGTTCAGAATCAATGTATTTGGAATACAGGGTGACAGTGACCAACAGACTTGGCTGCAACTCTTGCCCCGTTTTCTGCCTCATGAAACTTATCACCCGTTCTCAGTTTCTACCTATCTGTAGCCCCTATGTAACAGATTACATATCTGGGATCCTGATCTGGTATCCCATACCCAGGACGTAAAGGATACTGAGAAACAGTTCTGTATAATGAACACACCCGAAGATGATGCATCAGCATGCACTCTCTTCGTTTGGGCGGCACGGGAATTCTGGTAATCCCCAATTTCCTGCTCTGTCTTATAACAATTATAAGTTGGAGCGGGACCAACGTTCCCCAGCTCAGTATAACAAGCGGGTTCGGTCAATATTCCGTATTATTATCTTGATTAAGGCGTGATATGGTCGCTACCTGGAGAGAGAGAAAAGAAAACACTCAGCGTGCGCTCTGTCAAGAATAGATTGGTTATTATTTTATCTAATCAGGATGGCTCCCACTGCTTTTTATCAAATCTTCCTTCAAACCCTAAAAGGAAAGACTAGCCGGGATTAATTACACACTACAAGTTCGCCAATCTTTCAGCCAGGCCAGTGTCGGTACTTTGAGGGAGGTCCCCCGTGCTTTCGCACGAACCTAATTAATGTAAACCTCGTTTTCCAGAGGCGTAACCTCGTTAACACCTTTCTAGACACCTACTTGATCGGCTAATTGTAATGTATAAAACTCTCCCAGGAGTAACTCTTACTCGCAGCGGGTATCGGGATCCAACTATCTCATAGAAGGTATGCGATCTCATTGCAAATTTCAACACTTGAAATTCCCGATAATATTTTGCCCCTAACGTGCTATGACCTTGACGAAAGCCAACAAACCATAGCCCGCTAGTCAAGTTCAACCCGTACATTTCTTGATTGAATTAAACCCACCCGCACGACCCTTGACGAAAGCCAACAAAGCCGCACGACTACCCTAATCTAATCGCATCGTATGCTAGCAGATAAGCATCATATAGCTAACGCACACTGCACCTTGACGAAAGTCAACAAATGCAGCACGAATACTATATACAACTTATGTGAAATGACGGTGGGCTACGACAGGTTTTTCTGAAAACCTATTGCGTAATGAACTTGATATCGTTGTAGGATCGAATGAATTTTAAAAATGGAGTGCTTTTGAGGCTTTTCTAGTTTTGCTAAAGGAGTCACTCCCGGTGAAGGGATCGTCGGTCCTTTCCTCGTCGAATGAGGTGCGGGATATATCATATATATCACTGTGCAAAGCAAAAACACTTAAAAGCAATCAAAATACAAACCGAGTGTGTAGCATCTGCCAGTTATTGCTAAAGGAGTCACTCCCGGTGAAGGGATCTCGGTCCTTTCCTCATCGAATAAGGTGCAGGATATTTCTCATATACCGCTGTGCAAAGCAAGAACTGTAGCTACCTGTTTTATTTTGAAATTCGATTCTACAACATCTTAGGTTTCTTTTATTTCATTAATCACATTAATGAAGTCCCATCATTTAAATACCTAAACATCACAGATAGATATGACGTACACTTATGCCATCCGCATTCGCCTCGATGTCCCCTCGTGCACCATTAGGTTAGGTAACTAACGACAGAGCAGGACAGGGCTAGCACGGGTGTAAAACATAAGTAACGTCTATATAATATATCATATATACTATATATTATATCCATCACAGAAACACATCACAGATATCGCAGCAGAAGAATCATATGAAATATTGGATATACTAGGACGTCCGTGTTTTCAATACGAGCCAGTATAAAACACGGATTCCACGGTCGTGATGAATAGCCAAACCCACACCCCTAGACCCCTACGAGAGCGGCAAGCAACCCTACCAATTCTGGAGTTAGGAGACCCGGACTCGACTCCTCGAGTTGGTCTCCCACTGGACTCCAGAACCCGGTTACTTGTGCCCTCCTCCTTGGGTCTATCCTAGTGCGGAAAAGTAAATAATATACAAACGGTGACATCTTCCGCAACCTGGAAGTGCCCCAATAAAAGAATATTACATACAAGTTTTTACATGAATGAAAATGAAAAACACTCATCTCACATAAAAAAACCCCGGCTATTCAAACACGACGATCCAATATAACATATCCAGCAACACATAACATCACATGTCATCAACGTAAGTAAATATGCGCATCCCAATTGTCGTTGACATATAGCAATGACACCGGCGATATCACATATTACACTTACGGTCACAGAAAAGAAAGTGTAAAACTACAACAGTTGGAATCCGCAACCACCTCAGACATCACATGCCTGACCAAATGAATTTCTTAGACATCGCATGCCTAACAATTATAAACCCCGCATTTTAGTCTCTTTATCGAAAACACTTTTCAATATCAAGTCGGGCAATTCAACAAGATTCCCGACATCATGATCGAATGCTCGTCGCAAACTTCAGTAGACGGCTGCACCCCAGATACCGTCGACGAAGTGCACCAAGGTGGAACACCGCTACCGCGAGCACCCGAATGGATGCTTTCGGCGACGGGGTTCTCCTACAGTCACTTGGTCGTGGCTATGGAGTGAGGCTGTCTATTAAGTTTACCCGGCGAGTATCCGCGTACACTACGTGATTGCGACGGACTTTTGATCGCATCAAAATTCCGTGGCAACCGATCAAGTGAGACTAAAGTGCTATGTTTATAACATTCATTCAGTTATCTCATAACTTCTTGTGAATTCCAATTATTGTATCCAATTCCGGATAATTAGAAAATGTTAAACTTTCCGATTGAACATTCGAACACCCAAGTTTTCCCGATACAGATCAACACATGAAATAAGTCTAACAACATTCAGTTCGTGCCTCAGTACCGACGGTCCAGCCGTAGAAGGGTCAAGCCAACGCCTCACATGTGGCACGCCGTACTGCCCCAAACCCGAAGGTTCAAAGGGCAGTTCAAGATGGTCACATAATCGAGTTAAGGTTTGTTGTCTTCTAGAGGGACCATCGCGTTACTTGCACTACTTAGAACGTCGTTAAACTTCGGAAAAATCCAACACTTGGAAATTTCCCGACAGGGGAAAAATTGGGTATTTATATCCGGTCGAACTTTTTAACATATTCTAAAAATTTATCCGGAAAGCCACACAGACAAAATTCGATAATCCGATCGAACATTCGAATCCCCAAAACAACCCAGAAAATTCAACTCTTGAATAAATTTTAAAAATTCCCAGAAAATCCAGAAGAATTTATCAGGTATTACTGTGCAAACAGTAAGGGATGACGTCATGATTGGGCCGCTGATCCGCCGCAGAAGCCATGCTTCTGCCGCGGATCCGCCGCGAAAATTACTGTTCACCAGAAACTTTTTGCACCGTAATTCTTATTTTTCCCTGCTGAATTTTTTAGCAATTTTTAATTTGGAAAAACTCACTGTTTTCAAAAAAGTACAGAGAGCAAGATTGATTTGGTGTTTCGGGTTCGTTCGGACTTCAAATTCCGTCTGGACTTCGTCTAAGGCTCTAGCTAGGCTCTGATACCACTGTAGGGTTCCTAGGCACTCCCAAGAGGTCTCACAAGGCATCGAACATGCCAATTTCAAATTTTAACGGTGCCTACAAACCCTAAACTACGGATCGTCGGCTAGATGTCTAGGCGAAAAGCTAACTAGTTAACACTTAACTAAAAGTTTAACGGAAATACAACCTTTGTAGATCCGGTGCTCCACCTCCATAGCTCCGCAACGAGGTCCTCTCCGCTGTCCAAATCAAATCCGGGCTCTAGAGTCGGCTTCGTCGGAGAAAAAGCGAGCTAGGTCGTCGATGTCCATGCCGAAGATGATCTACGTCGAGGCATCGCTAAATCAAGCTCCGACTTCACCAAGTCAAAAAACTTGTGAAGTAAACACACTCTACTACTTGGCAAGAGGTAGAGGATGAAGAAATAGGAAGTGGGTATACTTTAGAATTGGATTTCTCACTTGTTTTCATCAATCACCATTGATGAAGCAAGCTTCTTCTTGAAGTGAAGAAGAAGAAGATGGAAAAAGGTTATGATAAGATTAATTAAAAAAGAAAAGAATAATCCATTCTTATCATAACACTAACCATAGTAATGTGTAGAGAATCAATCATGGTTAAATGGGATGGTTAGGGTTAAGCATGAGACAAAATGGTTGCTAAAGTCAAAGTCTTCATGAAGCTTCAATATGAAACAAAATTAGCCACCATTTTCTCTTAATGCCTTTTCTAATTATTTCCAAAATGAATAAATAGATAGATAAATAAGAAAAGGAAATAAAACCCTAATCATATAAATAACCATGGTTTATTCTTAACATACACTTAAACAATCATGTATCATCAAACATGATACAAGCAAATGTACAAATGTATATCACATATACAATGTGCACAATACAAGTGAGAAAATCCATATAAAGTGAACCAATACTAGTTAACGCAAAGTAATATATCAAATATATTATCATGCATTAAATCATTAAATCAACACTTGATTCAAAGATCCGGTCATGTCGCACACAACCGACTAGTATTCAATGTATCGGCTTATCGATTCAACGCTTGAATCGATAACTAGGTTATATCGCATACAACCATCCAACACATTGATCGCGAGAATGAAATACGGTATCACATACACGCATGATTCTCGGTCCCGCACATATCTCATATGCGCTCCTATTTCGTTTCGCTTGAGCCAGGAAACCTCTGTGTAGGACTCTAAAGACTCGTCAATACGCCGGCAGCGGATGATGATCATATCAAACATCCACAAGCCGCAAGCGGTCTGCTAAACGTAACGGCCACCCGGGTATTGAGCGATCAGAAGATCGACGAGCAAGCCCGCTCACACTCCTGTGAATCCAACCAGTAACACTACCGTACAGTACGGTCTGATCGTCTGATATGTCGCATATCTTGCCTAGGGGTGGTAAACGTCAGACCCCAATAGCTCGATAAGTCGTGTCGATATGAGGCTCATAACGGGTCGAGAAACTACTGGTAACACTTACCAGCAATTCTCTGATCAGCCCTGGCCAGGGACTTCCTGTTATAGCCAATCGAACACAGTGCAACATCAACTCCCTATACCGGGAGAGACGAATCCCCTCCTATCGCTCATTGCCTCCATGTGACTCGGGACTGTACCCAAAAACCACCGTTTTGCACGCCCTCTTGGACGTGGTAAGATGGAAATCAAAGCACAGTGGGAACCACACAAGACTCTATGACGATCTCGGGTCAACAGACTACTCTGTACCAGTGTCACCAGAGAACTGCCATCTGACGTGAGGTATAATACCATCTAGGAGTTCTCGGCGAGTCCGTCCAGTGTACCCAGTCTCTACTGAGCACCCGTATATCATCTCTGATGTCAAACACCGATGGATATGGGATCATCCATCGCCCATCTGTTTGGGTCGAGAAGGTATACGCTAGTCTACTCTGGTATATCGATGCCCCGTCTCGATACACCCACGACTAGGGACTTTGAAGGATGTACTTATGGACTACCATGTCCCCACTAGTATGATCCGCATCATAGTCCAGGCAGTCAAGTACAGATCCTAAGGGCTTTACCAACATGTAACAGAGAGACAATCAGTGTACACGTTAAGGTAAAGAGCAACCAGATAGCATACTATCATGTCGAGCAAGAAAGTCCTCCCTATATATGTCCTAGCATCCACTACAATATACATCCTATGTACAGTAATGGCCTCTAGGGCATACATATAACTAACAGGGACTTCCCTGTTACGGCTAATCGAGCACTGCGCAACATCAACCCCCAATACCGGGAGAGACGAAACCCCTCCTATCGCTCATTGCCTCCATGTGACTCGGGACTGTACCCAAAGACCACCGTTTTGCACGCCCTCATGGACGTGGTAAGGTGGAGATCAAAGCACAGTGGGAATCACACAAGACTCTATGACGATCTCGGGTCTACAGACTAACCTGCACAAGTGTCACCTGAGAACTGCCATCTGACGTGAGGTATAATACCATCTGGGAGTTCTCGGCGAGTCCGTCCAGTGTACCCAGTCTCCACTGAGCACCCGTATACCATCTCTGATGTCAAACACCAATGGATATGGGATCATCCATCGCCCATCTCATGGGTCGAAAGGCGTATACGCTAGTCTACTCTGGTATATCGATGCCCCGTCTCGATACACCCACGACTAGAGACCTTGAAGGATGTACTTATGGACTACCATGTCCCCACTAGTATGATCTGTATCATAGTCCAGGTAGTCAAGTACACATCCTAAGGGCTTTACCAACATGTAACTATAAGACAGTTTAAAGAGACTAGTATACATGTTAAGATAAAGAGCAACCAGATAGCATACTATCATATCGAGCAAGAAAGTCATCTCTATATATGTCCAAGCATCCAATATAATATACATCATCTGTACAATACTGGCCTCTAGGGCATACATACAACTAACAATCTCCCACTTGCACTAGGGCCAGCTGCCGTAGTATCGCATACCGAGCATCCCGAAGAGTCTCTCAAACTGTATCTGGGCAATGGCCTTCGTGAGTGGATCCGCCGTGTTGTTCTTCGTGTCAACCCTCCTGACCTCGATCTCCCGGCAATCAACTATCTCCCGGATCAGGTGATACCGCCTCAGAATATGCCTGGATCGCTGATGGGACCTGGGTTCCTTGGCCAAAGCCACCGCTCCATTGTTATCGCAATACAAAGGTATTGGATGCTCAATGGATGGAACCACTCCAAGTTCAGCAATGAACTTCTTGATCCAGACAGCCTCTTTAGCAGCATCGTTGGCAGCGATGTATTCAGCCTCCATCGTCGAGTCTGCCACGGTTTCCTGCTTGGAACTCTTCCAGCTAACCGCCCCTCCGTAAAGGGTAAAGACAAATCCCGACTGCGACTTAGAGTCGTCCTTATCACTCTGGAAGCTCGAATCGGTAAAGGACTCCACTTGGAGTTCTCCGTTACCATACACCAAGAGCATCTCTTTAGTCCTTCGCAAGTACTTGAGAATGCTCTTCACAGCTGTCCAGTGACTCTCTCCAGGATCAGCTTGATACCTGCTCACTACACTTAGTGAGTATGCTACATCGGGTCTGGTACATAGCATCGCATACATGATAGAGCCTACAGCCGAAGCATAGGGTATCCCTTGCATGCGAGCTCTCTCCAAATCAGTCTTGGGAGACATCTCTTTGGAGAGAGTGACTCCAGAGATCGTGGGCAAGTTCCCACGCTTGGATTCTTCCATACTAAACCTTTTTAGTATGGTGTCAATGTACCTGGATTGGGACAATCCCAATATACGTTTGGATCTATCTCTATAGATCCTGATTCCCAATATGCAGGAGGCATCACCAAGATCTTTCATTGAGAATCTTTGTGATAAGAAGAGCTTGACCGATTGCAGCATAGGAATATCATTTCCTATCAAGAGTATGTCGTCCACGTACAATACGAGGAATACAACCTTACTCTTTGCCACCTTCTTGTAGATACAAGGTTCATCTGGATTTTTGACGAAATCAAACTCTTTGATAACGACGTCAAAGCAGATGTTCCAACTCCGCGATGCTTGCTTTAATCCATAAATGGATTTAAGCAGCTTGCACACCTTCCCGCTGCTCCCACTATCTACGAAGCCCTCTGGCTGAGTCATGTACACGCACTCTTCTAAATCACCATTTAGAAAGGCGGTCTTAACATCCATTTGCCAGATTTCGTAATCATGATATGCAGCGATGGCAAGCATGATCTGGATGGATTTAAGCATAGCCACTGGAGAAAAGGTCTCGTCATAGTCCACACCTGGTCTTTGACGAAAACCCTTTGCTACAAGTCTAGCTTTGAAAGTCTCCACTTTCCCATCTACACCAAGTTTTTTCTTGAAGATCCATTTGCTCCCAATGGGTTTTACCCCTTTAGGAGCAACTTCCAAAGTCCATACTTTGTTGGTGTACATGGATTCCATCTCGGACCGCATAGCATCCAGCCATTTCACTGAGTCCCCACTCGTGATGGCCTGCTCGAAGCTAGTTGGGTCATCATCTTCTATGATGCAATCCTCGCTCCCACCGTCCATGAGAAAACCGTAGTATCTCTCAGGTTGGTGAGGAACCCTACTAGATCGGCGGAGAGGCTGGGGTTCGTCGGGTACTACTGAATCCTCTGGTTCCACTAAATCTTCAGTTTGAGTTTGTGTAGCCGGAATTTCTTCCAGTTCTACCATATCCCCACTAATTTCTTTTGCAAGAAATTCCTTTTCTAAAAAGGTGGCATGTCGAGAAACAAACACTTTTTGTTCCTCTATATGGTAGAAAAGATATCCATGTGAATGTTTGGGATATCCCACAAACTTACATAGAACTGACCGTGCCTCGAGCTTGTCCGGATTTTGCCTTTTGACATAGGCCGGGCAACCCCATATCTTAACTCGTTTAAGACATGGTCTCTTCCCACTCCATATCTCATATGGTGTGGTAGGTACAGATTTAGATGGAACTTGATTCAATAGGTATGCTGCTGTCTCCAGCGCATAACCCCAGAAGGAAATAGGTAACTCAGCTGTACTCATCATAGAGCGCACCATATCTAATAGGGTGCAATTTCTCCGCTCCGATACACCGTTGTGCTGTGGTGTATAAGGAGGAGTAAGCTGAGAGAGAATCCCATTCTCTTTTAGGAAGTCCAGGAATTCATTACTTAAGTATTCTCCTCCTCGATCAGATCATAGGATTTTAATACTTTTTCCGGTTTGGTTCTCAACTTCTTGTTTATATTCCCTAAATTTCTCAAAAGCTTCTGATTTGTGTTTCATCAGGAACACATACCCGAACCTAGAGAGATCGTCAGTGAATGTAATGAAGTATGAAGAACCATCCCTGGCATGTGTAGACATGGGACCGCATACATCACTATGTATCAGTCCCAAGAGTTCGGTAACTCTTTCTCCGTGTCCCGTAAACGGAGTTTTGGTCATCTTGCCTTTGAGACATGACTGGCAAGTGTCATAGGATGAAAATTCAAAAGGATTTAAATATCCATCTTTATGCAACTTAGCTAGTCGTGTCGCATTGATGTGACCCAGTCTACAATGCCACAAGAAGGATTCGTTCAGTTCAGAACTCTTCCTCTTGTGTGTGTTTGTTATGTTCAGAACTGTTGATTGATTTAGAACATAAATGCCATTGCACAACGTGCCTGATCCAACCAACTTTTGGTTATGGAAAATGTTCATAACATTATCCTGTAATACAAAATTATATCCCTCTTTACTTAATAAAGAAACCGATATAATGTTGCATATCAGGTTCGGCATGTAATAGCATTCGTTCAGAACCAATGTATTACCAGTTGGTAATACAAGGTGATATTCCCCGACAGTCTTAGCTGCAACAATTGCACCATTTCCAACTCTAATGTCTTTATCACCTTCTCCAAGTTCTCTACCTTTTCTAAGCCCATGTAACTGATTACATATATGGGATCCTGAGCCGATATCTAATACCCAGGACGTAGGGCAAATGGAGAAACAGTTCTCTGTAACGAACACACCCGAAGAAAATGCATCATCATGTACTTTCTTCAATCGGGTGGCATGGGAATCCTGGTATTCCCCTATATCCTGTTCAGTCCTATAACTCTTATAGGAAAGAACGGAACCAATGTTCCCCAGCACAGTATAACATGCGGGTTCGGTCAATACATCCATATTATTATCTTTATTAGGGCATGAAATGGTCGCTACCTGGAGAGAGAGAGAAGAAAACACTTCAGCGTAAGCTCGTGCAAGATCAGATTGGTTATTATCTTATCTAATCAGGATGGCTCCCACTGCTTTTTATCAAATCTTCCTTCAAACCCTAAAAGGAAAGACTAGCCGGGATTAATTACACACTACAAGTTCGCCAATCTTTCAGCCAGGCCAGTGTCGGTACTTTGAGGGAGGTCCCCCGTGCTTTCGCACGAACCTAATTAATGTAAACCTCGTTTTCCCAGAGGCGTAACCTCGTTAACACCTTTCTAGACACCTACTTGATCGGCTAATTGTAATATGTAAAACTCTCCCAGGAGTAACTCTTACTCGCAGTGGGTATCGGGATCCAACTATCTCATAGAAGGTATGCAATCTCATTGCAAATTTCAACACTTGAAATTCCCGATAATATTTTGCCCCTAGCGTCCTATGACCTTGACAAAGGCCAACAAATCATAGCATGCTAGTCAAGTTCAACCCGTCATTTCTTGATTGAATCAAACCCACCCGCACGGCCCTTGACAAAGGCCAACAAGGTCGCACAACTACCCTGAAACAATCTGCATCATATGCATAAGCAGATAATCACTATTCAGCTACCGCACACTACGCCTTGACAAAGGCCAACAAACGTAGCACGAATACTAAACAGTTCTTATCTGAAATGACGGAGGGCTACGACAGGTTTTTCTGAAAACCTATTGCGTAATGAACTTGATATCGTAGTAGAATCAAATGAAGTTTTAAAATGGAGTGATTTTGAGGCTTTTCTAGTTTTGCTAAAGGGGTCATTCCCGGTGAAGGGATCGTCGGCCCTTTCCTCGTCGAATGAGGTGCGGGATATATCATATATATCACCGTGCAAAGCAGAAACTATAGAAGCAATCAAAAGTCAAACCGAGTGTGTAGCATCTGCCAGTTATTGCTAAAGGAGTCACTCCCGGTGAAGGGATCTCGGTCCTTTCCTCATCGAATAAGGTGCAGGGTATATCATATATACCGCTATGCAAAGCAAGAACTGTAGTTACCTGTTTTGTTTAAAATTTGATTCTACAACATCTTAGGTTTCTTTTCTTTCATTAATCACATTAATGAAGTCCCATCATTTAAATACCTAAACATCACAGATAAATACGACGTACACTTATGCCATCCGCATTCGCCTCGATGTCCCCTCGTGCACCGTTAGGTTAGGTAACTAACCACAGAGCAGGGCAGGGCTAGTGCGGGTGCAAAACATAAGTAACGTCTATATAATATATCATATATACTATATATAGTATCTATCACAGAACATCACATGATCACATCACAGATATCGCAGCAGAAGAAACATATGAAACATTGGATATACTAGGACGTCCGTGTTTTCAATACGAGCCAGTATAAAACACGGATTCCACGGTCGTGATGGATAGCCAATCCCACACCCCTAGACCCCTACGAGAGCGGCAAGCAACCCTACCAATTCTAGGGTTAGGAGACCCGGACTCGACTCCTCGAGATGGTCTCCCACTGAACCCTAGAACCCGGTTACTTGTGCTCCCTTCCTTGGGTCTATCCTAATGCGGAAAAGTAAATAATATACAAAGGGTGACAACTTCCGCAACCTGGAAGTGCCCCAAATAAAAGAATATTACATACAAGTTTTTACATGAATGAAAATGAAAAACACTCATCTCACATAAAACCCCCGGCTATTCAAACACGACAATCCAATATAACATATCCAGCAACACATAACATCACATGTCATCAACGTAAGTAAATATGCGCATCCCAATTGTCGTTGACATATAGCAACGAAACCGGCGATATCACATATAACACTTACGGTCACAGAAAAGAAAGTGTAAAACTACAACAGTTGGAATCCGCAACTGTAGGGTTCCTAGGCACCCTAATGAGGTCTCACAAGGCATCGAACATGCCATTATAAAATTTTACGGGTGCCGAGAGACCCGACTACGGATCGTTTGCTAGAAAACTAGGCGAAAAAGCTAACTAGTTAACACTTAACTAAGGGATACGGATATACAACCTTTGTAGATCCGTTTGTCCACCTCCATAGCTCCATGAAGAAGTCATCTCCGCTGTACAAATCCGAAATCCGGGCTCTTGCGTCGGCTTCATCGGAGAAGAAGCGGGCTAGGTCATCGACGACGTGCCGAAGATGATCTACGTCGAGGCATCGCTAAATCAAGCTCCGACTTCACCAAGTCCAAAAACTTGTGAAGAGAACACACTCTACTACTTGGCAAGAGGTAGAGGATGAAGAAATAGGAAGTGGGTAGACTTTAGAATTGGATTTCTCACTTGTTTCATCAATCCACCATTGATGAAGTAAGGTTTCTTCATGAAGAAGAAGAAGAGGAAGAAGATGATAAGTTATGATAAGTTATTTAAAAATGAAAAGACTATCCAAACTTATCATAATCCTAACTATGGTTATGTGTAGAGAATTAATCATGGTTCAATGCAATGGTTAGGGTTAAGCTAAAATACAAAATGGTCAAAGTCTTCATGAAGCTTCAACAAGCTTCCAAACAAAGCCACCATTTTGCATTATGCTTATCATTTTCCAAAATGAATAAACAAATAAATAAATAGATATGAAAATGAAAACCCTAACCATTACATAACCATGGTTTAAACTTTACACAAAACACAAGTTAGCATGCATCATCAAACATGATACATACAAGTGTACAAAAGTATATCACATATACAATATGCACAAACCAAGTGAGAAAATCCGTTTAAAGTGAACCAATACTAGTTAGTGCAAAGTAATATATCAAATATATAATTATGCATTAAATCATTAAATCAACACTTCATTCAATGATCCGGTCATGTCGCACACAACCGACTAGTATACAATGTATCGGCTTATCGAATCAACGCTTGAATCGATAACTAGGTTATATCGCATACAACCATTCGATACATTCATCGCGAGAATGAAATACGGTATCACATACACGCATTATTCTCGGTCCTGCACATATCTCATATGCGCTCCTATTTCGTTTCGCTTGAGCCAGGAAACCTCTGTGTAGGACTCTAAAGACTCGTCAATACGTCGGCAGCGGATGATGATCATATCAAACATCCACAAGCCGCAAGCGGTCTGCTAAACGTAACGGCCACCCGGGTATTGAGCGATCAGAAGATCGACGAGCAAGCCCGCTCACACTCCAGTGATTCCAACCAGTAACACTACCGTACAGTCCGGTCTGATCGTCTGATATGTCGCATATCTCGCCTAGGGGTGGTAAACGTCAGACCCTAATAGCTCGATAAGTCATGTCGATATGAGGTCTATAACAATTCGAGAAACTACTGGTAACACTTACCAGTAAATCTCAGCAACCCTGGCCAGGGATTTCCTGTTATAGCCAATCGTACACAGCGCAACATCAACTCCCTATACCGGGAGAGACGAATCCCCTCCTATCGCTCATTGCCTCCATGTGACTCGGGACTGTACCCAAAAACCACCGTTTTGCACGCCCTCTTGGACGTGGTAAGATGGAAATCAAAGCACAGTGGGAACCACACAAGACTCTATGACGATCTCGGGTCAACAGACTACTCTGTACCAGTGTCACCAGAGAACTGCCATCTGACGTGAGGTATAATACCATCTGGGAGTTCTCGGCGAGTCCGTCCAGTGTACCCAGTCTCTACTGAGCACCCGTATATCATCTCTGATGTCAAACACCGATGGATATGGGATCATCCATCGCCCATCTGTATGGGTCGAGAAGGTACATGCTAGTCTACTCTGGTATATCGATGCCCCATCTCGATACACCCATGACTAGGGACTTTGAAGGATGTACTTATGGACTACCATGTCCCCACTAGTATGATCCGCATCATAGTCTAGGTAGTCAAGTACAAATCCTAAGGGCTTTACCAACATGTAACAGAGAGACAATCAGTGTACACGTTAAGGTAAAGAGCAACCAGATAGCATACTATCATGTCGAGCAAGAAAGTCCTCCCTATATATGTCCCAGCATCCACTACAATATACATCCAATATACAGTAATGGCCTCTAGGGCATACATATAACTAACAATCTCCCACTTGCACTAGGGCCATCTGTAGCAGTGGTTGTAGTATCTCATACTCAACCATCCCATAATGGTCTCTCTCTGGGAATAGGCCTTCGTGAGTGGATCCGCCGTGTTGTCCTCTGAGTCGACTCTCCAAACCTCGATCCCTTAGAGATCAACCATCTCCATGATCAGGTGATACTGCCTTAGAATATGTCTGGATCACTGATGGGACCTGCGTTCCTTGGCATAAGCCACAACTCCATTGTCACATAATGGGAGGAATATAGTTCATCTCATGAACCAATATACACCCAAACAGCCTCTTTGGTAGCATCTCAAGTAGCGATGTATCCTGCCTTTATCGTCTAGTTTGCCACGGTATCTAGCTTGGAACTCTTCCAACATACCGTCCCTTTACTGAGGGTAAAGACAATGCCTGCGACTGACATTCAGTCGTGTTTATCACCCTGGAACACTTCCAGTGATTCTCCCCAGGATCGATTGATACCATCTCACTACAACTAGTGAGAATCCTAACATCCAATTAAATCTATCTCATAGATCCAAAACTCAGGATTTAGGAG
The DNA here is from genome assembly GCA_030015575.1 of Agapanthus africanus. NCBI lineage: Eukaryota > Viridiplantae > Streptophyta > Magnoliopsida > Asparagales > Amaryllidaceae > Agapanthus > Agapanthus africanus. The sequence goes on from CM057350.1 coordinate 230,008,999, forward strand.
GTATCATTTTGATCCTATATGGAGAATCATAGTGATAAGCGGAGATTGATCGAGCATAGCATAGGAAACTACTTCCCTATCAAAAGTATGTCATCCACGTACTCTACGAGGATCGTCACCATACTCCCTACTACCCTTTTTGTTCATACAAGGTTCATCTACCATTTTGATGATGTCAACTTCTTTGACTCATCCATCAAAACAGATGTTCCAACTCCGCGATACCTGCTTTATCCTATAAAGCATCTTGCACACGTTTCCGCTGCTCCCACTGTCTACGAAGCCCTCTGGCTGTGTACTTATAGACACTCTCTTCTAAACATTATTTAGAAAAGCTGTCATGACACCCAACCACCAGATATCGTAGTCATGGTATGTAGCCGTGGCAAGTAGGATCTGGATGGACTTAAGCATAGCTACTTGAAAAGGTTTTATCATTATCCGTACCTGGTGAATGATGCAAACTTTTAACAAGTCTAGCTTTGAAAGTCTCAACTTTTCCATGTACACCAAGTAATCTTTTCAAGATATACTTGCTCCTGATGGGGATTTAACCCTTCAGTTATAGCAGCTAAAGTCCATACTTTGCTGGTGTATAAGGATTCCATCTCAGATCACTAAGCATCCAGCCATTCTTACAGAGTCTTACTCCTGATGGCCAGCTCGAAACTAGTTGGGTCATCATCTCATGATGCAATCCTCGCTCCCACTGTCATAGAGAAACTGAATTATCTCTCAGGTGGGTGAGGAACCCTACTAGATCGGCGGAGAGGCTGAGGTTCGTTGGAATCTACTGAATCCATTGGCTCTATCAAATCATCTGCTGCAGTTTGTATAGCTGGAACATTTTCAGTTCTACATAACAGACCTTGCCTCGAGCTTGTCCGGATTTTGCTTTTAGACATAGGCCGGACAATCCCCAAATCTTAACTAACTTAAGATATGGGCTCTTCCCTTTCCATATCACATATGAAATGGTAGGCAACTGATTTGATTGGAACCCTATTCAATAGGTATGCAGCTTCTCAAGTGCATAACTCCCTAAAGGAAATAGGTAACTCAGTAGTACTCATCATAGAGCACACCTTATCATATAGGGTGTGATTGCTCCGCCCCGATATACCATCGTGCTATGGTATATACGGAGGAGTAATGCTGAGAGAGAATCTCATTCTCCTTTAGAATAGATCAGGATTTCCGTGCTCAAGTATTCTCCTCCTCGATCACATCAAAGGACATAATACTTATACCCGTATATTGGTTCTCTACTTCTATTTTATATTCTGTGAATATCTCAAAAGGTTCAGACTTGTGTTTCAACAGGAACATATGTCTGAATCTTGAGAGATTATCAGAGAACGTAATGAAGTATAAAGAACCAGTCCTGGCATGTGTAGACAGGGGACCTACATACATCAACATGTATCATCCCAAGAGTTCACTAACTCTTTATCTGTTTCCAATAAACGGAGCTATGGTCATGTTATCTTTGTGACATGACTGGCGAGTTTCACAAGATGTAAGTTCAAACTAATTTAAATATGCATCTTTATGTAACTCTAGCTAGTCGGGTCACATTGATCTGACCTAGTCTACAATACCTCAAGAAGAATCCGTTCATTTCTGAACTCTTCCTCTTGTGTGTGTTCTGTATACTAAGAACTGTAGTTTGATTTAGAACATCAATGCTTTTAGATAACGTGCCTGAACCGATCAACTTTTGATATAGGAAATGTTCAAAACATTATCCATCAATACAAAATTATATCCTTTCTTTTCAAACAAAGAGAGTGATATGATTTTGTATATCAGGTTCGGTATGTAATAACATTCATTCAGAATCAATGTATTGGTAATACAGGGTGACAGTGACCAACAGACTTGGCTGCAACATTTGCCCCGTTTTCTGTCTCATGAAACTTATCACCCGTTCTCAGTTTTTCTACCCTTTTGTAGCCCTATGTAACATATTACATATCTGGGATCCTGATCCGGTATCATATACCAGGATGCGGAGGATACTGAGAAACAGTTCTGTATAATGAACACACCCGAAGATGATGCATCAGCATGCACTCTCTTCGTTTGGGCGGCACGGGAATCTTGGAATTCCCCAATTTCCTGCTCTGTCTTATAACAATTATAAGTTGGAGCGGGACCAACGTTCCCCAGCTCAGTATAACAAGCGGGTTCGGTCAATAATCCGTATTATTATCTTGATTAAGGCGTGATATGGTCGCTACCAGGAGAGAGAGAGAAGAAAACACTCATCGTGCGCTCTTGCAAGAATAGATTGGTTATTATTTTATCTAATCAGGATGGCTCCCACTGCTTTTTATCAAATCTTCCTTCAAACCCTAAAAGGAAAGACTAGCCGGGATTAATTACACACTACAAGTTCGCCAATCTTTCAGCCAGGCCAGTGTCGGTACTTTGAGGGAGGTCCCCCGTGCTTTCGCACGAACCTAATTAATGTAAACCTCGTTTTCCCAGAGGCGTAACCCCGTTGACACCTTTCTAGACACCTACTTGATCGGCTAATTGTAATGTATAAAACTCTCCCAGGAGTAACACTTACTCGTAGCGGGTATCGGGATCCAACTATCTCATAGAAGGTATGCAATCTCATTGCAAATCTCAACACTTGAAATTCCCGATAATATTTTGCCCCTAACGTGCTATGACCTTGACGAAAGCCAACAAACCATAGCCCGCTAGTCAAGTTCAACCCGTACATTTCTTGATCGAATTAAACCCACCCGCACGACCCTTGACGAAAGCCAACAAAGCCGCACGACTACCCTAATCCAATCGCATCATATGCTAGCAGATAAGCAGCATATAGCTACCGCACACTGCACCTTGACGAAAGCCAACAAATGCAGCACGAATACTATATACTACTTATCTGGAATGACGGAGGGCTACGACAGGTTTTTCTGAAAACCTATTGCGTAATGAACTTGATATCGTTGTAGAATCAAATGATTTTAAAATGGAGTGCTTTTGAGGCTTTTCTAGTTTTGCTAAAGGAGTCACTCCCGGTGAAGGGATCGTCGGTCCTTTTCTCGTCGAATGAGGTGCAGGATATATCATATATATCACTGTGCAAAGCAAAAACTCTTAAAAGCATTCAAAAGACAAACCGAGTATGTAGCATTTGCCAGTTATTGCTAAAGGAGTCACTCCCGGTGAAGGGATCTCGGTCCTTTCCTTATCGAATAAGGTGCAGGATATATCATATATACCGCTGTGCAAAGCAAGAACTGTAGTTACCTGTTTTATTTTGAAATTCGATTCTACAACATCTTAGGTTTCTTTTATTTCATTAATCACATTAATGAGATCCCATCATTTAAGTACCTAAACATTACAGATAAATACGACGTACACTTATGCCATCCGCATTCGCCTCGATGTCCCCTCGTGCACCGTTAGGTTAGGTAACTAACGACAGAGCGGGGCAGGACTAGCGCGGGTGTAAAACATAAGTAACGTCTATATAATATATCATATATACTATATACTGTATCTATCACAGAACATCACATGATCACATCACAGATATCGCAGCAGAAGAATCATATGAAATATTGGATATACTAGGACGTCCGTGTTTTCAATACGAGCCAGTATAAAACACGGATTCCACGGTCGTGATGAATAGCCAAACCCACACCCCTAGACCCCTACGAGAGCGGCAAGCAACCCTACCAATTCTGGAGTTAGGAGACCCGGACTCGACTCCTCGAGTTGGTCTCCCACTGGACTCCAGAACCCGGTTACTTGTGCTCCCCTCCTTGGGTCTATCCTAGTGCGGAAAAGTAAATAATATACAACGGGTGACAACTTCCGCAACCTGGAAGCGCCCCAATAAAAGAATATTACATACAAGTTTTTACATGAATGAAAATGAAAAACACTCATCTCACATAAAAACCCCCGGCTATTCAAACACGACGATCCAATATAACATATCCAGCAACACATAACATCACATGTCATCAACGTAAGTAAATATGCGCATCCCAATTGTTGTTGACATATAGCAACGAAACCGGCGATATCACATATTACACTTACGGTCACAGAAAAGAAAGTGTAAAACTACAACAGTTGGAATCCGCAACCACCTCAGACATCGCATGCCTGACCAAATGAATTACTTAGACATCGCATGCCTAACAATTATAAACCCCGCATTCTAGGCTCAAAATCGAAAACACTTTTCAATATCAAGTCGGGCAATTCAACAAGATTCCCGACATCCTGATCGAATACTCGTCGCAAACTTCAGTAGGCGGCCGCACCCCCGATACCGTCGACGAAGTGCACCAAGGCGGAACACCGCTGCCGCGAGCACCCGAACGGATGCTTTCGGCGACGGGGTTCTCCTACAGTCACTTGGTCGGGGCTATGGAGTGAGGCTGTCTATTAAGTTTACCCGGCGAATATCCGCGTACGCTACGTGATTGCGACGGACTTTTGATCGCATCAAAATTCCGTGGCAACCGATCAAGTGAGACTAAAGTGCTATGTTTATAACATTCATTTAGTTATCTCATAACTTTTTGTGAATTCCAATTATTGTATCCCATTCCGGATAAATAGAAAATGTCAAACTTTCCGATCGAACAATCGAACACCCAAGTTTTCCCGATACAGATCAACACATGAAATAAGTCTAACAACATTCAGTTCGTGCCTCAGTAGCAACGGTCCAGCCGTAGAAGGGTCAAGCCAACGCCTCACATGTGGCACGCCGTACTGCCCCAAACCCGAAGGTTCAAAGGGCAGTTCAAGACGGTCACATAATCGAGTTAAGGTTTGTTGTCTTCTAGAGGGTCCATCGCGTTACTTGCACTACTTAGAACGTCGTTAAACTTCGGAAAAATCCAACACTTGGAAATTTCCCGACAGGTGAAAAATTGGGTATTTATATCCGGTCGAACTTTTTAACATATTCTAAAATTTATCCGGAAAGCCAAATAGACAAAATTTGATACCCCGATCGAAACACCGAATCCCCAAAACAACTCCAGAAAAATCAACTCTTGAAAAAATATTAAAAGTTCCCAGAAAAATCACCACTGGAAACTAACAATTACTGTGCAAAATAATTTAAATATTGTGGCCTTACGGCCGCGGAAACGCCGCATGAGCCATGCTCATGCCGCGGATCCGCGCTGGAAAAGTTGAATTGGGCCTCCAAATTTCACAGTAACTCTTAGATATTCCTGATGTGTTTTCTGCATATTTTTAATGTGGAAAAATCCCATAATGTGGAAAACGTCCAGAGAGCTATTTTGGGTTTCGGTTTCGGGTTCGTTCGTGTTTCAAATTCCGTCTAGACTTCGCCTAAGGCTCTAGCTAGGCTCTGATACCACTGTAGGGTTCCTAGGCACCCTAATGAGGTCTCACAAGGCATCGAACATGCCATTATAAAATTTTATGGGTGCCGAGAGACCCGACTACGGATCGTTTGCTAGAAAACTAGGCGAAAAAGCTAACTAGTTAACACTTAACTAAGGGATACGGATATACAACCTTTGTAGATCCGTTTGTCCACCTCCATAGCTCCATGAAGAAGTCATCTCCGCTGTACAAATCCGAAATCCGGGCTCTTGCGTCGGCTTCATCGGAGAAGAAGCGGGCTAGGTCATCGACGACGTGCCGAAGATGATCTACGTCGAGGCATCGCTAAATCAAGCTCCGACTTCACCAAGTCCAAAAACTTGTGAAGAGAACACACTCTACTACTTGGCAAGAGGTAGAGGATGAAGAAATAGGAAGTGGGTAGACTTTAGAATTGGATTTCTCACTTGTTTCATCAATCCACCATTGATGAAGTAAGGTTTCTTCATGAAGAAGAAGAAGAGGAAGAAGATGATAAGTTATGATAAGTTATTTAAAAATGAAAAGAATATCCAAACTTATCATAATCCTAACTATGGTTATGTGTAGAGAATTAATCATGGTTCAATGCAATGGTTAGGGTTAAGCTAAAATACAAAATGGTCAAAGTCTTCATGAAGCTTCAACAAGCTTCCAAACAAAGCCACCATTTTGCATTATGCTTATCATTTTCCAAAATGAATAAACAAATAAATAAATAGATATGAAAATGAAAACCCTAACCATTACATAACCATGGTTTAAACTTTACACAAAACACAAGTTAGCATGCATCATCAAACATGATACATACAAGTGTACAAAAGTATATCACATATACAATGTGCACAAACCAAGTGAGAAAATCCATTTAAAGTGAACCAATACTAGTTAGTGCAAAGTAATATATCAAATATATAATTATGCATTAAATCATTAAATCAACACTTGATTCAATGATCCGGTCATGTCGCACACAACCGACTAGTATACAATGTATCGGCTTATCGAATCAACGCTTGAATCGATAACTAGGTTATATCGCATACAACCATTCGATACATTCATCGCGAGAATGAAATACGGTATCACATACACGCATTATTCTCGGTCCTGCACATATCTCATATGCGCTCCTATTTCGTTTCGCTTGAGCCAGGAAACCTCTGTGTAGGACTCTAAAGACTCGTCAATACGCCGGCAGCGGATGATGATCATATCAAACATCCACAAGCCGCAAGCGGTCTGCTAAACGTAACGGCCACCCGGGTATTGAGAGATCAGAAGATCGACGAGCAAGCCCGCTCACACTCCAGTGAATCCAACCAGTAACACTACCGTACAGTCCGGTCTGATCGTCTGATATGTCGCATATCTCGCCTAGGGGTGGTAAACGTCAGACCCCAATAGCTCGATAAGTCGTGTTGATATGAGGTCTATAACAATTCGAGAAACTACTGGTAACACTTACCAGTAAATCTCAGCAACCCTGGCCAGGGATTTCCTGTTATAGCCAATCGTACACAGCGCAACATCAACTCCCTATACCGGGAGAGACGAATCCCCTCCTATCGCTCATTGCCTCCATGTGACTCGGGACTGTACCCAAAAACCACCGTTTTGCACGCCCTCTTGGACGTGGTAAGATGGAAATCAAAGCACAGTGGGAACCACACAAGACTCTATGACGATCTCGGGTCAACAGACTACTCTGTACCAGTGTCACCAGAGAACTGCCATCTGACGTGAGGTATAATACCATCTGGGAGTTCTCGGCGAGTCCGTCCAGTGTATCCAGTCCCTACTGAGCACCCGTATATCATCTCTGATGTCAAACACCGATGGATATGGGATCATCCATCGCCCATCTGTATGGGTCGAGAAGGTACACGCTAGTCTACTCTGGTATATCGATGCCCCATCTCGATACACCCACGACTAGGGACTTTGAAGGATGTACTTATGGACTACCATGTCCCCACTAGTATGATCCGCATCATAGTCCAGGTAGTCAAGTACACATCCTAAGGGCTTTACCAACATGTAACAGAGAGACAATCAGTGTACACGTTAAGGTAAAGAGCAACCAGATAGAATACTATCATGTCGAGCAAGAAAGTCCTCCCAATATATGTCCCAGCATCCACTACAATATACATCCAATGTACAGTAATGGCCTCTAGGGCATACATATAACTAACAGCAACCACTTTAGACATCACATACCTAATCAAATGAAATACTTAGACATCACATGCCTAACAGTTATAAACCCCGCATTTTAGTCCCATTATCGAAAACTCTTTTCGATATCAAGTGAAACTAAATCGCTAGATTTATAACATTCATCCAGTTATCTCATAACTGTTTGTGAATTCCAATTATTGTATCCAATTCCGGATAAATAGAATATATCAAACTTTCCGATCGAACATTCGAACACCCAAGTTTTCCCGACACCGATCAACACATGAAATAAGTTCAAAGACATTCACTTCATGCCTCAGTACCAACGGTCCAGCCGTAGAAGGGTCAAGCCAACGCCTCACATGTGGCACGCCGTACTGCCCCAAACCTGAAGGTTCAAAGGGTAGTTCAAGACGGTCATATAATCGAGTTAAGGTTTGTTGTCTTCTAGAGGGACCATCGCGTTACTTGCACTAATCAGAACGTCTTTAAACCACAGAAAAATCCAACACTTGGAATTTTTCCGGCAGGGGAAAACTTGGGTATTTATATCCGTATCCAACTTTTTAACATATTCTAAAGTTATCCGGAAAAACACTTAGACAAGGTTTGATAATCCGATCGAATCGTCGATTCCCAATACAACCCCAGAGCACTCAACCCTTGAGTCAATTTAAAAATTCCCAGAAAACTCAGCATAGTTTATCAGGAATTACTGTGCAAAAAATTAGGGCTGACGTCACCATAGAGCCGCGGAAACGCCGCAGAAGCCATGCTTCTGCCGCGGTTCCGCCGCACAGTGTACTGTTTGTTTACCTCAATCAGAGCAAAGCTCTGTTTAAATTCCAAGGTGGAAAAAGAAGCAATGCTTCTGTTTTTCTCCAATCAGAGCAAAACTCTGTCTTGAAAATTAAAAAGAAAATTAAAGTTAAAATAAATAAAGTAACGTATTCTATAAGAGCAAAGCTCTGGAAAAAAAAAAAAACGCGCCCCGCGCGCTGCGCGCAACTGCGCGCTGCGCAGAGCGCGCTGCGCAGTGCGCGCGCAGTAAAAATAATAAAAATAAAAAATAAAAAAAAATAAAACTTTTTTTTTTGTGCAAAAACAGAATAAATACTTGAGAAAATCTTTTCTGTTTTTGTTAAAACAATAAGATTTCTTCTGTAAAACAGAGACCTTTGATTAAAAATCTGACGGTGGGAAAAATTCTCTAAATCACTTAGAGAATATTCTCTTTAACAAATTTTAACCAATTTATGGGCACTATAAAAAGGACCCTAGACCTCATTTCAAAGGCACGAAGATCTGGCTAAAAAGAAAAGAGAAGAGAACTCTTGAAGAATAAAAAAAAAGGTAAAAACCTTTTAAAGAAGAGAAAATTCTCTTATGAACAAGTTCATAGATCTTTAACGATAAATAAATAAATAAATAAAAATAGTGCATTGCACTTGTTTTATGAACCATCGGTTCTTGAACCTAAAAGGTTCTTAAATTAATAGTGCTTTGCACTTTCATGAACCTTTGGTTCTCTAAGATAAGAAAAATAAGAAAAACTTGTTTTTTCTTAGATCTAAAAAAAAAAAAAAATAGTGCCTTGCACTTGTTTTATGAACCATCGGTTCTTGAACCTAAAAGGTTCTTAAATTAATAGTGCTTTGCACTTTTAAGAACCAAAATAAAAAGGAAAAAACCTGTTATTCTTTGATCTAAATTAGATCAAGAAATCAAATAGTTCTTTGCACTTCTTTTATGAACCATTGGTTCTTGAATCTAAAAGATTCTCAAATTAATAGTGCTTTGCACTTATAAATTTGCACTGTTGTGCTTTTTGATTGGTGCAAAGCGCTTGATAAATGCAATGCATTTTCTAAAGGGCCAGGCCCAAACCAAAATGACCTGACAGGCCAAAATAAATTGCAAGGCAATAAATGGGCAGAGCCCAAATAAATTGATGCTTTGCATCCTTTATACAAGGGCAGAGCCCAAATAAAATTGATGCCTTGCATCATTCCTAAAAAGGCAGAGCCCAAAACAAATTGATGCTCTGCATCCTTTCTGGGTAAGGCCCAAATAAAAATAAAAAAAGAAATGTAATGCAAAAGCAAATAAAATGTTGAACATTTCAACTGGACTTAGCCCAATTTTGGCCATAAGTCCTTAAATTAAATTGACTGAGCAAAATGGCTCTCCTAAATCAATTTACATCCGGTTCGAGGGTACATCTCCGAACTCCTTTGACACCCATCGTTGTAATTCCTCAACGACGTCAAAGAGGTGACGGGTCCCAACGACCACACATCGATATGGACTGCGGGGTCCTTAAACTCGTGGACCGAAACGTCCCTAAACTAATATTGGACCGAGACGTCCTTAAACTAATGATGGACCACTACGTCCCTAAACTAATGACGGACCACCACGTCCCTAAACTGGCGATGGACCGAAATATCCTTAAACTAATAATGGACCACTACGTCCCTAAACTGGCATCGGACCGAAACGTCCCTAAACTAATAATGGACCACTACGTCCTTAAACTGGTATCGGACCACCACGTCCCTAAACTGGCGATGGACCACTACGTCCCTAAACTGGAATATGGACCACTACGTCCTTAAACTAGCGATGGACCACTACGTCCCTAAACTGGAATATGGACCACTACGTCCTTAAACTAGCAACGGACCGAAACGTCCCTAAACTAATAATGGACCACCACGTCCCTGAAACTGGCAATGGACCGCCACGTCCTTAAACTGGCACAATAGAGCCCAAATGCTCTCTTGTCGGATCTAAACGGTCCCGTCTAAGTTGATCTTAGCCCCAGCTACGGCTAATGTGTCCTTAGATCTTTAAATAAACAATAAAACCCTCAATCAGCTTTGGTTCAAGGGTACATCTCTGAGCTCCTCTGACACCTATCGTTGTAATCCTTCAACGATGTTAGAGAGGTGATGAGTCCCGATGGCCATAAATTAAATGAATCACCACGTCAGGTTGATCTTAGTCCAAAGCAAGACTAACGTATCCTTGACGAATGTTTAAGTTGATCTTAGTCGCAACGCGACTAATGCATCCTTAAACTAAAAACACCAAACCCAAATCTAAGTAAATACGGATTTGGACTAATCCACGCCCTACGGGCGACGGCATTACTCAGTCTCCGTATACAATCCACGGGCAGCCACAAACAAAACAAACACACACGACACGAAGTGAAATTCTGGAGAAGGAGAAAGTTGTTACCGCAAAGCGGTAGCGTAATTAACTGCAGGGGCTTGCGCCTGCAGGGAAGAGCGTCCCCACAATCAAAAACCCCTCAAGCGAGGGGGAATCTGATAAAGTCTGCTACATCGGCCGCATCCGTCTAAACCTTCGATACACGGTGCCATAAATCAACTTGGCATCTTCGAAGAGGTGGACGGATAAAAACCAAATAGCATCTGCCCCGAACCTCAGGCACGTGACGTCCTAACGTCGCAGGCCGCCGTTCGGAGGGGAACACTGTTCATTGGAAACAAATCGCACCGTAATTCTTAGAATTCTTTGCTGAATTTTTTAAGCATTTCTAATATGGAAAAATCCCAGATTTTAGAAAAAGTCCAGAGAGCTCATGGGTTTTAGGGTTTCAGGTTCGTTCGGACTTCAAACTCGGTCTAGACTTCGCCTAAGGCTCTAGCTAGGCTCTGATACCACTGTAGGGTTCCTAGGCACACTATAGAGGTCTCACAAGGCATCAACCATGCCAATTTAAAATTTTATGGGTGCCGAGAAACCCTAATACGGATCGTAGACTAGATGTTTAGGCGAAATACGAAACTAGTTAACACTTTAACTAAAGGAGAGAGACTACAACCTTTGTAGATCCGGTTCTCCACTTCCTTAGCTCCACGTAGTGGTTCCCTCGCTGTCCATCTCGAATCTCGGACCCTCGCGTCGGCTTCATCGGAGAAATGAGCGGAATAGGTCGTCGGCTTCGTGCCGAAGATGATCTACGTCGAGGTTGCACAAGTTCAAGCTCCAACTTCACCAAGTTGTGAAACTTGTGAAGAAAACACCCAAAACAACTTGGCAAGAGGTAGAGGGTGAAGAAATAGGAGGTGGGTTCACTTTAGAATTGGATTTCTCTCACTTTAGCTCAAGTTGCCATTGATGGCATCAAGCTTTCTTTCTTGAAGATGAAGATGAAGAAGAAGAAAGAATATGATAAGTGTTGAGTTAAAATGAATAATAATTCAATACTTATCATAAGCTAACTAGAGTTAAGTGTAGAGAATAGACCATGGTTACTTGGATGAGTTAAGGTTAAGCATGAAGACAAGAATGGTTACAAAAGTCAAAGCTTCATGAAGCTTCAACTTAAAACAAAGAAAGCCACCATTCTCATCATAATCCTTTTCAAATAAATAAATAAATGAATATGCAAAACCCTAATCAACACTTAACCATGGTTTTAATTCTTTACACTTAACAAAATGATCAAGTATCATCAAACATGATACAAATATGTGCACAAAAGTATATCACATATACTTCTTGCACATCAAGTGAGAAAATCCATATAAAGTGAACCAATACTAGTTAATGCAATGCAATATATCAAATATATAATTATACATTAAATCATTGAATCAACATTAGATTCAATGATCCGGTCATGTCGCACATAACCGACTAGAATCCAATGTATCGATTTATCGAATCAATGATTCGATAACTAGGTCATATCGAATATAACCAATCGAAACATATATTGCGAGAATGAAATGCGGTATCACATACATGCATTATTCTCGGTCCTGCACATATCTCATATGCGCTCCTATTTCGTTTCGCTTGAGCCAGGAAACCTCTGTGCAGGACTCTAAAGACTCGTCAATACGCCAGTAGCAGATGATGATCATATCAAGCACCCACAAGCCGCAAGCGGTCTGCTAAACGTAACGGCCATCCCGGTATTGAGCGATCAGAAGATCGACGAGCTAGCCCGCTCACACTACTGTGAATCCAACCAGTAACACTTACCGTACAGTCCGGTCTGTTCGTCTGATACGTCGCATATCAAGTCTAGGGGTGGTAAACGTCAGACCCCAATAACCGATAAGTCGTGCCGATGTGAGGCTCATAACGGGTCGAGAAACTACTGGTAACACTTACCAGCAAATCTCTGATCAGCCCTGGCCAGGGACTTCCCTGTTACGGCCAATCGAGCACTACGCAACATCAACCCCCAATACCGGGAGAGACGAAACCCCTCCTATCGCTCATTGCCTCCATGTGACTCGGGACTGTACCCAAAGACCACCGTTTTGCACGCCCTCATGGACGTGGTAAGGTGGAGATCAAAGCACAGTTGGAATCACACAAGACTCTATGACGATCTCGGGTCTACAGACTAACCTGCACAAGTGTCACCTGAGAACTGCCATCTGACGTAAGGTATAATACCATCTGGGAGTTCTCGGCGAGTCCGTCCAGTGTACCCAGTCTCCACTGAGCACCCGTATACCATCTCTGATGCCAAACACCAATGGATATGGGATCATCCATCGCCCATCTCATGGGTCGAGAGGCGTATACGCTAGTCTACTCTGGTATATCGATGCCCCGTCTCGATACACCCATGACTAGGGACCTTGAAGAATGTACTTATGGACTACCATGTCCCCACTAGTATGATCTGTATCATAGTCCAGGTAGTCAAGTACACATCCTAAGGGCTTTACCAACATGTAACTATAAGACAGTTTAAAGAGACTAGTATACATGTTAAGATAAAGTGCAACCAGATAGCATACTATCATATCGAGCAAGAAAGTCATCTCTATATATGTCCAAGCATCCAATATAATATACATCATCTGTACAATACTGGCCTCTAGGGCATACATACAACTAACAGAAAACACCCTATACAACATGGCAAGTGGTAGAGGATGAAGAAATAGAAAGTGGGTTCACTTTGGATTTGGGTTTCTCACTTGATTTCATCACTTGACAATTTTCAAGAAAGCTTTGCTTTTTCTTCATGAAGAAGATGAAGAAGAAGAAAGAAAAAGAAAATGAATTCTTGAAAATAAAATTCAAGTGAATACTTATCATATAGCAACCATGGGTTAGTGTAACTAATGTAGAGAATAAACTAGGGTTTAGTTAAATGGTTAGGTTAAGGAATAAAAACAAAATGGTCACTTTGTCAAAGATGCATGAAGCATCATGAACCTTCTTGCATAAAACAAAAGCAACCATTTAGTTTTTTCTTTTTAACCAAAAATAAATAAGGTAAATAAAACCCTAACCATTTACTAAACATGGTGTATAACATACACATACCCAAGTTTGCATGTATCATCAAATATGATACAAACAAGTGCACAAAAATATATCATATATACAATGTGCACAATCTAGTGAGAAAATAATCTTAAGTGAACCAATACTAGTTAATGTAAAGTAATATATCAAATATATAATTATACATTAAATCACTAAATCAACACTTGATTTAATGATTCGGTCATACTGCATATAACCGACTAATATCAAGTGTATCAATTTATCGAATCAACACTTGATTCGGTAACCCGGCTATATCTCATATAACCGTCCAATGAAACAAATCGCGAGAATAGAATACAGTATCACATACTGGTATTATTCTCGGTCCCGCACATATCTCATATGCGCTCCTATTTCGTTTCGCTTGAGCCAGGAAACCTCTGTGTAGGACTCTAAAGACTCGTCAATACGCCAGCAGCAGGTGATGATCATATCAAACACCCACAAGCCGCAAGCGGTCTGCTAAACGTAACGGCCACCCGGGTATTGAGTGATCAGAAGATCAACGAGCAAGCCCGCTCACACTCCTGTGAATCCGACCAGTAACACTTACCGTACAGTCCGGTCTGTTCGTCTGATATGTCGCATATCTCGCCTAGGGGTGGTAAACGTCAGACCCCAGTAGCTCGATAAGTCGTGTCGATATGAGGTCTATAACAGTTTGAGAAACTGCTGGTAACACTTACCAGTAAATCTCAGCAACCCTGGCCAGGGATTTCCGGTTATAGCTAATCAAACACAGCGCAACATCAACTCCCTATACCGGGAGAGATGAATCCCCTCCTATCGCTCATTGCCTCCATGTGATTCGGGACTGTACCCAAAAACCACCGTTTTGCACACCCTCTTGGACATGGTAAGGTGGAAATCAAAGCACAGTGGGAATCACATAAGACTCTATGACGATCTCGGGTCAACAGACTACTCTGTACCAGTGTCACTAGAGAACTGCCATCTGACGTAAGGTATAATACCATCTAGGAGTTCTCGGCGAGTCCATCCAGTGTACCCAGTCTCCACTGAGCACCCGTATATCATCTCTGATGTCAAACACCAATGAATATGGGATCATCCATCGCCCATCTGTATGGGTCGAGAAGGTATACGCTAGTCTACTCTGGTATATCGATGCCCCGTCTCGATACACCCACGACTAGGGACCTTGAAGGATGTACTTATGGACTACCATGTCCCTACTAGTATGATCCGCATCATAGTCCAGGTAGTCAAGTACACATCCTAAGGGCTTTACCAACATGTAACAGAGAGACAATCAGTGTACACGTTAAGGTAAAGAGCAACCAAATAGCATACTATCATGTCGAGCAAGAAAGTCCTCCCTATATATGTCCAAGCATCCACTACAATATACATCCTATGTATAGTAATGGCCTCTAGGGCATACATATAACTAACATATAATATACATCATTTGTACAATACTGGCCTCTAGGGCATACATACAACCAACAATCTCCCACTTGCACTAGGGCCAGCTGCTGTAGTATCGCATACCGAGCATCTCGAAGAGTCTCTCAAACTGTATCTGGGGAATGGCCTTCGTGAGTGGATCCGCTGTGTTATTCTTCGTGTCAACCCTCCTGACCTCGATCTCCCGGCGATCAACAATCTCCCGGATCAGGTGATACCGCCTCAGAATATGCCTGGATCGCTGATGGGACCTGGGTTCCTTGGCCAAAGCCACCGCTCCATTGTTATCGCAATACAAAGGTATTGGATTCTCAATGGATGGAACCACTCCAAGTTCAGTAATGAACTTCTTGATCCAGACAGCCTCTTTGGCAGCATCGTTGGTAGCGATGTATTCAGCCTTCATCGTCGAGTCTGCCACGGTTTTCTGCTTGGAACTCTTCCAGCTAACCGCCCCTCCATAAAGGGTAAAGACAAATCCCGACTGCGACTTAGAGTCGTCCTTATCACTCTGGAAGCTCGAATCGGTAAAGGACTCTACTTGGAGTTCTCCGTTACCATACACCAAGAGCATCTCTTTAGTCCTTCATAAGTACTTGAGAATGCTCTTCACAGCTGTCCAGTGACTCT
This sequence comes from Agapanthus africanus, assembly GCA_030015575.1. Lineage (NCBI taxonomy): Eukaryota > Viridiplantae > Streptophyta > Magnoliopsida > Asparagales > Amaryllidaceae > Agapanthus > Agapanthus africanus. The sequence continues at coordinate 230,024,980 of CM057350.1, forward strand.
CTCCAGGATCAGCTTGATACCTGCTCACTACACTTAGTGAGTATGCTACATCGGGTTTGGTACATAGCATCGCGTACATGATAGAGCCTATAGCCGAAGCATAGGGTATCACTTGCATGCGAGCTCTCTCCAAATCAGTCTTGGGAGACATCTCTTTGGAGAGAGTGACTCCAAAGATCGTGGGTAAGTTCCCACGCTTGGATTCTTCCATACTTAACCTCTTTAGTATAGTGTCAATGTACCTGGATTGGGACAATCCCAATATCCATTTGGATCTATCTCTATAGATCCTAATTCCCAATATGCAGGAGGCATCACCAAGATCTTTCATTGAGAATCTTTGTGATAAGAAGAGCTTGACCGATTGCAACATAGGAATGTCATTTCCTATCAAGAGTATGTCGTCCACGTACAATACAAGGAAGACAACCTTACTCTCTGCTACCTTCTTGTAGATACAAGGTTCATCTACGTTTTTGACGAAATCAAACTCTTTGATAACGACGTCAAAGCAGATGTTCCAACTCCGCGATGCTTACTTTAATCCATAAATGGATTTAAGCAGCTTGCACACCTTCCCGCTGCTCCCACTATCTACGAAGCCCTCTGGCTGAGTCATGTACATGCACTCTTCTAAATCACCGTTTAGAAAGGCGGTCTTAACATCCATTTTCCATATTTCGTAGTCATGATATGCAGCGATGGCAAGCATGATCCGGATGGATTTAAGCATAGCCACTGGAGAAAAGGTCTCATCATAGTCCACACCTGGTCTTTGACGAAAACCCTTTGCAACAAGTCTACCTTTGAAAGTCTCTACTTTCCCTTCTACACCAAGTTTTTTCTTGAAGATCCACTTGCTCCCAGTGGGTTTTACCCCTTCAGGAGCATCTTCCAAAGTCCATACTTTATTGGTGTACATGGATTCCATCTCGGACCGCATTGCATCCAGCCATTTCACTGAGTCCCCACTCGTGATGGCCTGCTCGAAGTTAGTTGGGTCATCATCCTCCATGATGCAATCCTCGCTCCCACCATCCATGAGAAAACCGTAGTATCTCTCAGGTTGGCGGAACCCTACTAGATCGGCGGAGAGGCTGAGGTTCGTTGGGAGCTACTAAATCCTCTGGTTCCACTAAATCTTCTGTTGTGGTTTGTACAGCTGGAACCTCTTCCAGTTCTACCTCAGGGCCACTAATCTCTTTTGCAAGAAATTCTTTTTCTAAAAAGGTTGCATGTTGAGCAACAAACACTCTTTGTTCCTCACTGTGGTAGAAGATATACCCTCACGAATGCTTGGGATATCCAACAAACTTACACAAAACAGACCTTGCCTCGAGTTTGTCCGGTTTTTGTCTTTTGACATAGGCCGGGCAACCCCATATCTTAATAAAATTAAGATATGGTCTCTTCCCTTTCCATATCTCATATGGGGTGGTAGGTACAGATTTGGTAGGAACCTTATTCAGTAGGTATGCTGCTGTCTCCAGTGCATATCCCCAGAAGAAAATAGGTAACTCAGCTGTGCTCATCATAGAGCGCACCATATCTAATAGGATGCGGTTCCTCAGTTCTGACACACCGTTGTGCTGTGGTGTATATGGAGGAGTCAGCTGAGAGAGAATCCCATTCTCTTTTAGGAAGTCCAGGAATTCAATGCTCAAGTATTCACCTCCTCGATCAGATCGTAGGATTTTAATACTTTTTCCGGTTTGGTTCTCGACTTCTTGTTTATATTCTCTAAATTTCTCAAAAGCTTCTGATTTGTGTTTCATCAGAAACACATACCCGAACCTAGAGAGATCGTCAGTGAATGTAATGAAGTACGCAGAACCATCCCTGGCATGTGTAGACATGGGACCGCATACATCACTATGTATCAGTCTCAAGAGTTCAGTAACTCTTTCTCCGTGTCCCGTAAACGGAGTTTTGGTCATCTTGCCTTTGAGACATGACTGGCAAGTGTCATAAGATGAAAATTCGAACGGTTTCAAATATCCATCCTTATGCAACTTAGCTAGTCGTGTCGCATTGATGTGACCCAGTCTACAATGCCACAAGAAGGATTCGTTCAGTTCTGAACTCTTCCTTATGTGTGTGTTTGTTATACTCAGAACTGTTGATTGATTTAGAACATAAATGCCATTGCACAACGTGCCTGATCCAACCAACTTTTTTGGTTACGGAAAATGATCATAACATTATCCTGTAATACAAAATTATATCCCTCTTTACTCAACAAAGAAACCGATATAATGTTGCATATCAGGTTCGGCATGTAATAGCATTCGTTCAGAATCAATGTATTACCAGTTGGTAATACAAGGTGATATTCCCCGACGGTTTTAGCTGCAACAATTGCACCATTTCCAACTCTTATGTCTTTATCACCTTCTCCAAGTTCTCTACCTTTCTTAAGCCCATGTAACTGATTACATATATGGGATCCTGACCCGGTATCCAATACCCAGGACGTAGAGGAAATGGAGAAACAGTTCTATGTAACGAACACACCGGAAGAAAATGCATCATCATGTACTTTCTTCATTCGGGTGGCATGGGAATCCTGGTATTCCCCTATATCCTGTTCAGTCCTATAACTATTATAAGAAAGAACGGAACCAACGTTCCCCAGCACAGTATAACATGCGAGTTCGGTCAATACATCCATATTATTATCTTGATTAAGGCATGACATGGTCGCCACCTGGAGAGAGAGAGAAGAAAACACTTTAGCGTATGCTCTTGCAAAATCAGATTGGTTATTATCTTATCTAATCAGGATGGCTCCCACTGTTTTTATCAAATCTTCCTTCAAACCCTAAAAGGAAAGAGTAGCCGGGATTAATTACACCCTACAACTTCGCCGATCTTTCAGCCAGGCCAGTGTCGGTACTTTGAGGGAGGTTCCCCATGCTTTCGCACGGACCTAATTAAAGTAAACCTCGTTTTCCCAGAGGCGTAACCCCGTTGACACCTTTCTAGACACCTACTTGATCGGCTAATTGTCCTGTGTAAAACTCTCCTAGGAGTAACAATTACTCGCAGTGGGTATTGGGATCCAACTATCTCATAGAAGGTATGCAATCTCATTGCAAATTTCAACACTTGAAACTCCCGATAATCTTTTGCCCCAAGCATCCCATGATCTTGACGGAGGTCAACAAACCACAGGGTGCAAGTCAAGTTCAACCTGTCATTTCTTGATTGAATCAAACCCACCCGCACGACCCTTGACGGAGGTCAACAAGGTCGTACGACTACCCTAATCCAATCTGCATCATATGCATAAGCAGATAAATACTAGTTAGCTACCGCACACTACGCCTTGACGGAGGTCAACAAACGTAGCACGAATACTAAGTAGGACTTATCTGAAATGACGGAGGGCTACGACAGGTTTTTCTGAAAACCTATTGCGTAATGAACTTGATATCGTTGTAGAATCATGTGAATTTTGAAATGGAGTGATTTTGAGGCTTTTATTAGTTTTGCTAAAGAGGTCACTCCCGGTGAAGGGATCTCAGCTCTTTTCTCATCGAATAAGGTGCAGGATATATCATATATATCACTATGCAAAGCAAAACTCCAAAAGCAATCAAAAGCAAACCGAGTGTTGTAGCATCTGCCAGTTTCGCTAAAGAGGTCACTCCCGGTGAAGGGATCTCGGCTCTTTCCTCATCGAATAAAGTGCGGGATATATCATATATATAGCAATGCAAAGCAAAACTGTAGCTACCCTTTTTGAAATTTTTTTGATTCTACAACATCTTTTAGGATTCTTTTCTTTCATTAATCACATTAATGAAGTCCCATCATTTAAGTCAGCTAAACATCACAGATAAATACGACGTACACTTATGCCATCCGCATTCGTCTCGATGTCCCCTCATGCACTGTCACGCCCCGCTTCCCAGTGTACGGCGAAGGGGACGAGACGAGGCCCGCTACGTATATACTCAGAAGTACATACGCTAAGCGTATCTAAGCAATATAAAATAAATACACAAGAGACAAGAGTATTAAAAGGAACAACAACTTTTATTTATTAATATTCTTTGTACAATACATGGAAAGGAAAATACAACTGAAATAAAGATGCCTAAACAGTGGCATAACAGGAAAAGGAAAGTACTGAAAAGAAAAGTATATAATGAAATTATACTGCTGGGTCTTCGGCAAATTGCTCCAACTCTTCTTCTGTTGGCTCTACTTCTGCCGGGTCCAAGTCACCTGACGACATTCAAAGAAGAGAGAACAGAATGTCGTCAGTGAATAGATCGCTCGGTAAGTCCCAAAGGTAAGAGGGAAGTAGAGAAGACAGAATAAGAAGATACATTTTTAAAGTGTAAACTATTGTTGTAATGTTATGTAACGCCGTTGTTTGTAGCTTGGTACAGAAGAATGCCAGTGTATACGAGGGGAGTCTCACTTCCTAGAGACTAGGGCACGTGTAGTACAAGGAACCGTTATGCCACGGTACAACAGCAATGGGATTCAGGTTAGGTGTATTAATCTGACCATCTCGTGCCACCTTTAACACCTTCCATACCAATCTACCCCTTAAACCCCGCGATGTCTTGTTTGTATTGTTATCTTGTAAAATTGTATTGATTGTAAGATTGATTAACTGGCTGACCGAAACCATGATATCAGGAAACAGTTATAACCGTAGAGTCATGTAAATGGAATACTGGGAAACATGTAAAAAGAATATCCATGGTTCGGTTCAGTCAAGTTATATAGATTGTTAACTGGATTCAGGGATTCATGTATTCATATTGAGTTGGAATATAAAAGAATATAAATTGACTTGAATCATATTCAAGTCAGAAATAGTCAGACTCTAACCCGAGTCAGACTAAAAGAAGGTAATTTGATGTTCAATAATTGTTAGGGGCCTTATTGTAATTTATAGAACTTGAGGGGGTTTTATGTAAAAAGTACTTTTATATAGTTTTCAAAATACACCTCAAGTATTTATTATTCGTCTTTATAATTATAATGAGTGTGAATTTTATTTGTGTTATTCTAGCGAATATATCCTAATAAAAGTATTAATTGTTTTATTTGAAATTCATGGTATTTTAATGTAACTTATAATCTTGTAATTTTAGGAAAAAGTGGAAACTTTATATTATAATACAATAGGTGTTTAAATGATAATTATATATATATTAACACAAGAATAATTTTAAATAAATATTTTAATCTCCAAAATCTCATTTTTCTCAAATGTCGTATTTAAACCTTTCGTGACCGAATGCTCCTTGCGGAGGTCTGAATCTCGCACTACTAGCCCGCGGGTGTACGATGAACCGTACTATCCCTAACGGGTTCCCCAAAGGTGGGTTGTAGCGGCGCTTTGCTTAGGTTTAATAAATACTATTCATTTAGAAAAACGGTTTTATAAATATAAGGTATTTACTCGTAAAAAGTATAGTTTTCCGTATCTTAGTTTTCTAGGGTTTCCTAAGCCAACTAGCCTATTTCTAAGGTCTAAACGATAGTCATTAGAAGCCTCAAATCGCCTCTTCACCGCCAATTGCGGTCAGGTAAGTGCCAGGTAAGTGGGAAGGAACTACAGTCGTGGGCCTAATTAAAAACCACTAGCCTAGACACACTTGCCTAGACACCACAAAGTCATTTTAGATAAACGATCGATGTCCATGACATATCGTGCTTTTATTTTAAAAGATTCTATTTAGAATTGTGTACAACTTAAAGAATATGGTATTTTAGTGAAAAAATCCTGTATTTTTGTATTCTATATATTGACGTTTATCAATTAGGGTTATATTTGTGTGTGTGTAGAGGTAGGTCATTACCTCGTGACTTATTTTAAGGTTTGATGAAATTTTAGAGGTTAATATGATATTTTAAACTTGAAGGTATTTAAGCGTAAGAATACGGTATTTGAAAACGTTATCATTTCATGTGTGAAAATTCATTCAAATTGATTTTTACAAGTTTATTTATCAAGATGAACATGTTTAGGAATGAGGGAATTAATTAGAACAAGAAAAATAAACCTCATGGTATTTTTATGAAAAGAATACGGTTTTACAAGAAAGCTATCATTTCATGTGAGAAACTTTGTTTAAATTGGTTTCTATGTGATTAATAGTCATCATGGATATGTTTAGGTATTGTGGATTAAGTGACAAGTGAAATTTTGTAGAAAAACCGAATCGGAAATCGGTTTGTTCCGATTTCCGTCGGGGTTCGTAATTTCGTATTTTTAAGAAATAGAAAAGAGAGAGGGATGGGACTTACGGGTTTTAAGCTCTTATAAAGAGTAAAGAGGACTAGGGAGAAAGGCCGAGGGATGGTTTCGTCGCCGGTTGCTTCAAGGCACGTCGCCGGAATCTGTCAGGGCTTCACCGGGAACTCGAATTCAAAGCACACTTCTTGTGGAAATTTCAAGAGAGTTTTTCTATGGTTTTAGAATGAAAAGGTAGGGGGTAGGGGTCTATTTATAGGGTAGCTAGGGTAGGGTAGGTGAAGGGTTTTCTTTTATTAAAAAAATTATTAAAATTAAATAAAAAGCATTAAAATTGACATTAAAAAGGTTGTATTTAAAATTCAGAAACTGATCAAATAAATTGGAGTTAACCATGAGTTTCAGAAGACCAAAAGCCACCTTTTTCATGTTGGAACCCCGGCCATCGGCCCAACTCCGGCCGGCGGCGCCGGCCGTCCGCCGGCCGAGTTGGCCGATTCCGGCCGATTTCGGCCGGCATTGGGTCCGGGGTCTCCTGACTAGGGTTTTGGCATATTCCAAATTTTGGGTTCAGTTCAATGTTTGGGAGTTATGGCCTGTGGACTTTTGGGCTTCCAAGAAATTTTAAAGAAAAATAAACTAAAAATAATTTGGGGCATGGGATTCGAACTCTGGTGGCTTGGTTCAGCAGTGCAAGGTATTACCAATGAGCTACAAGCTCCTTCTTGTAATTATTGTAGGGAAATAGATACTTAAAGTGTTATTAGCAACATTAATACTCCAAGTATACTTCAAATTTAATTCAATTTAGGTATACAAAAATTGGAGTTGTTACAATCTACCCTCCTTAAAAAAATTTCGTCCTCGAAATTTACAACTTTTATTTGAGGACTAGTTTACAAAAAGGTGCGGATATCTTGCACGCATCTCATCTTCCCTTTCCCACGTGGATTCTCCTGGAGTGTTTTTTCTCCACATTACCCGGACCAAATTAACTTCCTTGTTCCGAAGTGTCTTCACTTTCCTATCCAGGATCTCCACAGGTTGTTGTTCACAAGACAAATTGGGCTGTATAGTGAGCTCGGAATGATCAAGTACATGGCTGGGGTCACTCACATACCTTCTGAGTTGGGATATGTGGAACACGTTATGCACTCCTTCCAATGAGGGTGGAAGTGCTAATCGGTATGCCACTTCACCGACTCGTTCGAGTATGTCGAACGGTCCAATGTATCTCGGACTCAACTTTCCCCGTCTTCCAAATCGGATCACTCCGCGGTTTGGAGATATCTTCAAGAATACATGGTCTCCTGGCTGGAACTCCAAGTGCCGTCTCTTTGCATCAGCCCAGTGTTTCTGTCTATCTTGGGCTATGCGCATTCTTTCCTTAATAGTACGAACCACATCAACGGTCGCTACTATCATCTCTGGTCCAAGGAGTTCCCTATCTCCGATGCCGTCCCAACTTAATGGCGATCGACACTTCCTTCCATACAATGCTGCAAAAGGTGTCATTCCTATACTTGCTTGGTAGCTGTTGTTGTATGCAAACTCCACAAGGTGCAGGTGATCTTCCCACGATCCTTTGAAGTCAAGCATACATGCTCTGAGCATATCCTCCAAGATCTGAATAGTTCGTTCCGACTGACCATCTGTTTGTAGATGATAAGACGTGCTGAAATTCAGACTTGTTCCCAAGCTAGCTTGCAGACTCTGCCAAAATTGCGATCGGAACCTGGTGTCACGATCGGAGACAATGCAGACCGGTACTCCATGAAGTCTCACAATTTCCTGTATGAGTTCATGGGTATTAGAGATAGTTCATTATGAAGAGTTTTAAATCTTAATTAGGTTATTACCTCCATGTACTTCTTTGTTAGTGTCTCAGTTGATTGGCCAACTCGAAATGGGATGAAGTAAGCCGACTTTGTGAGTCGATCCACAATGACCCAAATCGCATCGTTACCCTTTGTGCTGCGAGGAAGGGCAGTTACAAAGTCCATCGTAATATGCTGCCACTTCCATTCTGGGATTGGTAATGGTTGAAGTAGTCCAGCTGTCCTGTGATGTTCAGCCTTTACTTGCTGACACACTAAGCATTTTGCGACACTTCTGGCTACTTCACGGTTCATTCCATGCAACCAATAATTCTGACGTAGATCTTTGTACATTTTGGTACCTCCAGGATGTACTGAATAGGGAGAGATGTGAGCTTCTTTCATTAACTCTTCCCGAACAGGACCCTTTGGTACACACAATCTGCTGCCGTATCTTAAAGATCCGTCTTCATGGATGATGAAATCTGTTCTGAGTCCATTCTCCACTTGTTCTCTGATCTTTTGCAACTTAGCATCGCTGGCTTGAGCTGCTTTGATCTGATTGACAATGGTTGATTGAACTTGTAGATTCATCAAACTTGAAACATCACCTGGCATGACTAGTTCAATCTCCATCTGATGTAAGTCTTGCTGAAGCTTCCACTGGGTGGTGAGATTCATTTCTAATGGTTGGCGACTAAGAGCATCAGGTACTACGTTCACCTTTCCTGGGTGATATTGCAAGTTGATGTCAAAGTCCGCTATGAGTTCTAACCATCTTCTCTGCCGCATATTCAACTCCTTCTGAGTAAACACATACTTCAGACTTTTATGATCTGTGTAGATGTTCACTCGTTCACCAAGTAAGTAGTGGCGCCAAATTTTGAGAGCAAAAATGACGGCTGCCAACTCCAGATCATGCGTCGGATAATTGCGCTCATGAGTCTTCAGTTGTCTTGAAGCATAAGCTACAACCTTACCATGCTGATGTTGAACACATCCTAGTCCTTTACCGGATGCATCGCAATGCACTTCGAATCCTCCAGATTGATCCAGTATTACGAGAATAGGTGCAGATGTCAGTCTTGACTTGAGTTCTATGAAAGCTTGCTCGCATGCTTCTGACCACACAAATTCTTCATCTTTTCGTGTAAGCTTGGTCAGGGGTGTTGCTATCTTCGAAAAGCCTTCAATAAACCTTCTGTAATATCTAGCTAATCCCAAGAAACTCCGAATATCCTTCACTGATTTTGGCGTAGGCCATTCGCTGACTGCTGAAACCTTTGCTGGATCCACAGAAATTCCTTCTCCTGATACGATATGTCCAAGAAAACCAACTTGATTTAGCCAAAACTCGCACTTGCTGTACTTGGCATAAAGCTTATGTTGTCGAAGAGTTTCCAGGACAATTCATAGGTGCTCCACATGCTCTTTTCGATTCTTAGAATATACCAGGATGTCGTCGATGAAGATGACAACGAACCTATCTAAATACTCCCGGAAGACTTGGTTCATAAGGTTCATGAAGATTGCTGGTGCATTGGTCACTCCAAATGGTATTACTAGAAATTCGTAATATCCATAGCGAGTTCTGAAAGCTGTTTTGTGAATATCAGCTTCCTTGACCTTCACTTGATGATAACCTGAACGAAGATCTAGTTTAGAGAAGACACAAGATCCACTTAGCTGATCGAATAAATCGTCGATGCGCGGGAGTGGATACTTGTTCTTTATAGTAACTTCATTCAAGGCCCTATAGTCGATGCACATTCTGTATGAACCTTCCTTCTTCTTCACCAATAGTACAGGTGCTCCCCAACTTGAAGTGCTGGGACGAATCCATCCCTTCGCCAGTAATTCATCTAACTGTGTTCGAACTTCCTTCAATCCTTCCGGACTTAGTCTATACGGTGCTTTGATCACCGGTTGTGCTCCTGGTACTAAGTCAATACTGAATTCAAGAGCTCGATCGGGAGGCAAACCTGATATATTGTCAGGAAATACATCGTCGAACTCTCGAACTACCTTTGGTCTTGATTCTTCTTCTGCTTGAGCTGCTTCAACTATTGCTTCTCTTAGCTTCGCTTTGTAAGTACTTGGTTCCAGTGTACGATCTCCACTTTTAAAATAGAAGACCGGATGGTCTGGAATCTCGAATACTACCCTCCTTTGACGACAGTTGATGGTAGCATAAAAGGTTCCAAGCCAGTCCATTCCTAGAACCACATCGAAGTTCGGTATGTCCAGTACCTTGAAGTCAGCATAAAACTCTCGACTGCAGACGACGACTGGACACATGTTGTATCCCATAGTTGCCTTTAGAACACCATTTCCAGAACTGACGTTCCAGCTGGATACAAGCGGTGAGACTGGAATCGCATGGGTTCGGACAAACCGTTGCGACATAAAGCAGTGGGATGCTCCTGTATCAAACAGTGTAAGTGCAGGTAGTGAAGCTACTAGGATTGTACCTAAGGTATATGGGATAGGTTTTAGGTATAGGGAAAGTGTGTAGGTAAATAAGACTAAAAGATAAGTTTGAGAAGGAAAATTTACCAGTAATGACTTGGCCAGTGGCCTCAGCTTCTTCCACAGACATCATAAAAGCCTGGCGCTTTGGCACATTCCTCCTGGCCTGAGGAGCATTCCTCGGAACGTTCCTTTGAGCTTGATAGAACTGTCGAGGAGGTGGTGTAGCTTGTGGTCCCCTGGGTGGTGCAGGCAATGCAAGTCTGGGAGCAGGTGCCTGAAGAGCCGGTTGCTGCTGATAAGTATTTGCTGGCCTGGGTGCAGCAACTGGGTTCTGTCTTTGGGGACAAGACCCAATACCGTGAGTAGCTGAACCGCAGATTAAGCAGAGACGGTTGGCTCGACGGCAGTCCTTCATCATATGTCCAGTTCTCTTGCAGTAGGTGCAAAAGGCTGGGCTAGGACGATGGGTTGGTACTCCGGGTCGCCTGGGCACGAAAGGTAGTCTGGACGTGGCTCCACCTGCCATCTGGTTGGCAGGGTGTTTGACTCCTGCAGACTGAGGTCTGCCCCTCTCTTTTATCACTGCCTCATAACTGCGGGCAGCTTCTAAGGCTTCCTCATGAGTCAAAAACTTTCCTGTGGCTAAAGCAGCCTTAATCTCTGTGTCCAAGCCTTATTGAAAGCGACGGGCTTTGATCTCGTCCGTCGGTATCAAGTGTGCCGCGAATCTGTTTAAAGATTGTGTTAGCTGTGTAGTATCAAAAAAATTGAACTATTGCGACATATCTTACCGGCTCAACATGGTGAATTCAGCGTCGTATTCATCTACTGATTTGTCCCACATTGATCCTTACTGTAGATGAATAAACTGCTGCTCCATTGCAAACCTGGCAGTCACAGGGAAATATTTCGCGTCGAACTTCTCGCGAAATGTCTTCCATTCAATTGGCTGTACCAGACAGGTTTCTTCCGCCTTCCACCAATTGCGAGCATTATCCATGAGCTGTAGCTTTGCTACACGGACCCAAGCGTTGTCTGGCACTTGAGCTGCTGCCAGATCGTCTTCGATGCTTTGTGCCCATTCTTCCGCTTCAAGAGGGCTTCCTTTACCAGAGAACTGCTTTGGGTGCAAAGCTCTGAATTGCTTTATTCCCGGGGCATCGGTCTCAGGACGATTCAAAAGTTGTTGTTGTCCCTCGAGAAGACTGCGGATTGCCTCAAATAGCATCGTTTGCTCAGTGGGTGGTGCAGGAACAACTGGTGTGAGAGGTAGTGCTGGAGGGGTGTTGTTGACGTTAGTGCTGGTGTTGTTTGGGGAATCCATGACCTTGAAGAAAAATTTGGGTTAGGACAGATTCAAATATATGAAATGATAAGATTCAAAGAATAGAGATTTGCAAGATTCAAGGAACATGAATTGTAAAGAATGTCTTAGTTGCTGGTTCTTGTGTTATATTGCTTAGGTTGTTCACGCAGACCAGAACTGCATGACAGGGATTCATACAGCTCTGACCTGCATGGGCCACCAACAAAACCTGTCACGCCCCGCTTCCCAGTGTACGGCGAAGGGGACGAGACGAGGCCCGCTACGTATATACTCAGAAGTACATACGTTAAGCGTATCTAAGCAATATAAAATAAATACACAAGAGACAAGAGTATTAAAAGGAACAACAACTTTTATTTATTAATATTCTTTGTACAATACATGGAAAGGAAAATACAACTGAAATAAAGATGCCTAAACAGTGGCATAACAGGAAAAGGAAAGTACTGAAAAGAAAAGTGTATAATGAAATTATACTGCTGGGTCTTCGGCAAATTGCTCCAACTCTTCTTCTGTTGGCTCTACTTCTGCCGGGTCCAAGTCACCTGACGACATTCAAAGAAGAGAGAACAGAATGTCGTCAGCGAATAGATCGCTCGGTAAGTCCCAAAGGTAAGAGGGAAGTAGAGAAGACAGAATAAGAAGATACATTTTTAAAGTGTAAACTATTGTTGTAATGTTATGTAACGCCGTTGTTTGTAGCTTGGTACAGAAGAATGCCAGTGTATACGAGGGGAGTCTCACTTCCTAGAGACTAGGGCACGTGTAGTACAGGGAACCGTTATGCCACGGTACAATAGCAATGGGATTCAGGTTAGGTGTATTAATCTGACCATCTCGTGCCACCTTTAACACCTTCCATACCAATCTACCCCTTAAACCCCGCGATGTCTTGTTTGTATTGTTATCTTGTAAAATTGTATTGATTGTAAGATTGATTAACTGGCTGACCGAAACCATGATATCAGGAAACAGTTATAACCGTAGAGTCATGTAAATGGAATACTGGGAAACATGTAAAAAGAATATCCATGGTTCGGTTCAGTCAAGTTATATAGATTGTTAACTGGATTCAGGGATTCATGTATTCATATTGAGTTGGAATATAAAAGAATATAAATTGACTTGAATCATATTCAAGTCAGAAATATTCAGACTCTAACCCGAGTCAGACTAAAAGAAGGTAATTTGATGTTCAATAATTGTTAGGGGCCTTATTGTAATTTATAGAACTTGAGGGGGTTTTATGTAAAAAGTACTTTTATATAGTTTTCAAAATACACCTCAAGTATTTATTATTCGTCTTTATAATTATAATGAGTGTGAATTTTATTTGTGTTATTCTAGCGAATATATCCTAATAAAAGTATTAATTGTTTTATTTGAAATTCATGGTATTTTAATGTAACTTATAATCTTGTAATTTTAGGAAAAAGTGGAAACTTTATATTATAATACAATAGGTGTTTAAATGATAATTATATATATATTAACACAAGAATAATTTTAAATAAATATTTTAATCTCCAAAATCTCATTTTTCTCAAATGTCGTATTTAAACCTTTCGAGACCGAATGCTCCTTGCGGAGGTCTGAATCTCGCACTACTAGCCCGCGGGTGCACGATGAACCGTACTATCCCTAACGGGTTCCCCAAAGGTGGGTTGTAGCGGCGCTTTGCTTAGGTTTAATAAATACTATTCATTTAGAAAAACGGTTTTATAAATATAAGGTATTTACTCGTAAAAAGTATAGTTTTCCGTATCTTAGTTTTCTAGGGTTTCCTAAGCCAACTAGCCTATTTCTAAGGTCTAAACGATAGTCATTAGAAGCCTCAAATCGCCTCTTCACCGCTAATTGCGGCCAGGTAAGTGCCAGGTAAGTGGGAAGGAACTACAGTCGTGGGCCTAATTAAAAACCACTAGCCTAGACACACTTGCCTAGACACCACAAAGTTAGTTTAGATAAACGATCGATGTCCATGACATATCGTGCTTTTATTTTAAAAGATTCTATTTAGAATTGTGTACAACTTAAAGAATATGGTATTTTAGTGAAAAAATCCTGTATTTTCGTATTCTATATATTGACGTTTATCAATTAGGTCATTACCTCGTAACTTATTTTAAGGTTTGATGAAATTTTAGAGGTTAATATGATATTTTAAACTTGAAGGTATTTAAGCGCAAGAATACGGTATTTAAAAACGATATCATTTCATGTGTGAAAATTCATTCAAATTGATTTCTACAAGTTTATTTATCAAGATGAACATGTTTAGGAATGAGGGAATTAATTAGAACAAGAAAAATAAACCTCATGGTATTTTTATGAAAAGAATACGGTTTTACAAGAAAGCTATCATTTCATGTGAGAAACTTTGTTTAAATTGGTTTCTATATGATTAATAGTCATCATGGATATGTTTAGGTATTGTGGATTAAGTGACTAGTGAAATTTTGTAGAAAAACCGAATCGGAAATCGGTTTGTTCCGATTTCCGTCGGGGTTCGTAATTTCGTATTTTTAAGAAATAGAAAAGAGAGAGGGATGGGACTTACGGGTTTTAAGCTCTTATAAAGAGTAAAGAGGACTAGGGAGAAAGGCCGAGGGATGGTTTCGTCGCCGGTTGCTTCAAGGCACGTCGCCGGAATCCGTCAGGGCTTCGCCGGGAACTCGAATTCAAAGCGCACTTCTTGTGGAAATTTCAAGAGAGTTTTTTTTATGGTTTTGGAATGAAAAGGTAGGGGGTAGGGGTCTATTTATAGGGTAGCTAGGGTAGGGTAGGTGAAGGGTTTTCTTTTATTAAAAAAAATTATAAAAATTAAATAAAAAGCATTAAAATTGACATTAAAAAGGTTGTATTTAAAATTCAGAAACTGATCAAATAAATTGGAGTTAACCATGAGTTTCAGAAGACCAAAAGCTACCTTTTTCATGTTGGGACCCCAGCCATCGGCCCAACTCCGGCCGGCGGCGCCGGCCGTCCGCCGGCCGAGTTGGCCGGTTCCGGCCGATTTCGGCCAGCGTTGGGTCCGGGGTCTCCTGACTAGGGTTTTGGCATATTCCAAATTTTGGGTTCAGTTCAATGTTAGGGAGTTATGGCCTGTGGACTTTTGGGCTTCCAAGAAATTTTAAAGAAAAATAAACTAAAAATAATGTGGGGCATGGGATTCGAACTCTGGTGGCTTGGTTCAGCAGTGCAAGGTATTACCAATGAGCTACAAGCTCCTTCTTGTAATTATTGTAGGGAAATAGATACTTAAAGTGTTATCAGCAACATTAATACTCCAAGTATACTTCAAATTTAATTCAATTTAGGTATACAAAAATTGGAGTTGTTACATGCACCGTTAGGTTAGGTAACTAACGACAGAGCAGGGCAGGGCTAGTGCGGGTGTAAAACATAAGTAACGTCTATATAATATATCATATATACTATATACTGTATCCATCAGAACATATCAAATGATCACATCACAGATATCGCGGCAGAAACATAGATATAATGTGGGATATACTAGGACGTCCGTATTTAGTATTTAGCCAACAATAGAAAATACGGATTCCACAGTCGCGATGAATAGCCAAGCCCACACCCTGGACCCCTGCGAGAGCGGCAAGCGACCCTACCAATTCTGGAGTTTAGGAGACCCGGTCTCGACTCCTCGAGATGGCCTCCCACTGAACCCCAGAACCCGGTCACCTGTGCTCCCCTCCTTGGGTCCATCCTAATGCGGAAAAGTAAATAATATACAACACTGGTGGCATCGACCTCAACCTGGAAGTGCCCCAAATAAAAGAATATTACATTACATTTGAATTTACATGAATGAAAATATAAAACTCTCATCTCACATAAAAAAACCCCGGCTATTCAATCGCGACAATCCTGCACATCATATCTCAGCAACACATAATATCACATATCATCAACGTAAGTAAGTATGCATACCCCAATTGTCGTTGATGTATAGCAACGAAACTGGCGATATCGACATACTACACTTACGGTCACAGAAAAGAAAGTGTAAAACTATAATATTTGGAATCCACATTCTCTTTAGACAACGTAAATGCGAAATATCACATATTTCGTATTTCATGCCTAACTATATGAATTCCACATATTGTACCACATTCCAGATAAATAGACAGTATTAAAGTTTTCGAACAAATGACCAAATACCTAAAATTCCATAAAGCTCAACATTTGAGCGGAGTTCAAAAAACCCGGAGTGTGACACAGTAGTAGCGGTCCAGCCGTAGAAGGGTCAAGCCAACGCCTCACATGTGGCACGCCGTACTGCCCCAAACCCTAAGGTTCAAAAGGCAGTTCAAGACGGTCACATAATCGAGTTAAGGGTTGTTGTCTTCTAGAGGGTCCACCACAAAACTTGCACGTATTTCCGAAAGATTAAAACCCCGTGAAAAAGTGAGTAAATGATACCCGTTCGAACAATACAATACTTTCTAAATTACCCGGAAAGAAACACGAAATCAAAATTCCGATCGAATTACCGAATCCAAAACAATCTCCAGAACATGTGTCACTGAAACCATATTAAAAGTATCCAAAAACCTCTACAAGCAGATAATAAGCACACTGTACAAAAACGAAGCCTTAATGGCTCAGTACGGCCGCGGAGCCACGGCCTAAGCCAGCTTAAGCCGCGGTTCCGCGGTGGAATTTTCTTATTAGGGTTTCGTTTTTTACAGTTTGTCTTATAATTCCCTGCTGTATTTTTTACATATTTTTAATCCTGAAAAACAACAGTTTTCAAAAAATGTCCAGAGAGTGCTAAAAATTCGTATTTTCCGGTTCGATCGGAGTTTTAACTTCGCTAAACTGTCGCCTAATGTTCTAGGTCGGCTCTGATACCAATGTTGGGTTTACCTAGCACCTCATGAAGGGTTTTGAAGCATCACATGTACCAAAGATTAAAATTTTAGGGTGCTAAGTAAGCATACAAAGAATCATTCCTAGAAATATTAGGGATTCAAAAACAACACTTCAACGCAAGTAGGTAAAGCTAGGGTTTTGAGAGTACAACCTTTGTAGCTCCCTACGCTAGATTCCTCGGCTACTTGGGGTTTGGAAAAAGTCCGCTTGAACTCCTCTAGGTCCACGATGATCCACCCGGAGTCCGCCTTGTCCAAGCTTGCAACTTCACTTGATCAAGAGAAAGAAATGAAGCTAACACTCTAAACAAGTGGGCAAGATTTGTATAGAATGATGTTGTGGTGGCTATTCTCACTTCAAAATCCTAACTTGGTGAGTAATTTGCTCACTAGAAAAATCTAGAGAGCAAAGGAAGAAGGGGGAAGAAGATGATGGCCTTTTAGAACAAGAGTGAAAGATAATCCACTTTGAAAAATAGAAAATATATGAATATATATTTTCCACTTCTCATCTTAAACCATGGTTAAACAATAAAGATATTATTGAACTTGAGTTAAAACACAAAAGGAAAGTTAATCCATGGTTAAATGGTGGGTGAGCATGGTTAGGTCAAAGAAGAGTGTAGAAAGAAACCATGAATTATCCTTTCCTTTTTCTTTTGTTTTAAAACAAATGCAATAATAATTCATATATATAAAACCATGGTGTGAGTCTTATATTGCCACCATTTTCTATGTATAAACAACCATTAAGGATGATGTATGTATGTATGTGTGCATGCACATCCATATGTGCATGAATCAAGAAAGAATGCATACATCAAAAATACAAGAAAGGATTTCTAGTGAGAAACTAATGGTTAAATGATAAATCAACACTTGATTTATCAATCCGGCCATATTACATACGACCCAACCAAAAGCAAGCCGCCCGATTAATATACGGTATCTCATACGCGCATTTTAACCGGGTCCATGCGCATATCGCATACGCGCACCACAACGTTTCGCCTGGACTAGGTAACTCCTTTGTGGGACTCTAAGACTCGTCAATACGCCGGCAGTGGGTGATGATCATATCAAGCATCCCCAAGCCGCAAGCGGTCAGCTAAACGTAACGGCCACCCGGGTATTGAGCGATCAGAAGAAAACAAGCGAACCTGCTACAACTCCCGTCGAGCCAACGGACAACACTACCTGTGCAGTCCGGTCTCCTCGTCTGATATGTCGCATATCAAGTCTAGGGGTGGTAAACTTCAGACCCCAAAAACCGATAAGTCGTGCCGATGTGAGGCTCATAATGGGTCGAGAAACTACTGGTAACACTTACCAGTAAATCTCTAATCAGCCCTGGCCAGGGACTTCCCTGTTACGGCCAATCGAGCACAGCGCAACATCAACCCCCAATACCGGGAGAGACGAAACCCCTCCTATCGATCATTGCCTCCATGTGACTCGGGACTGTACCCAAAAACCACCGTTTTGCACGCCCTCATGGATGTGGTAAGGTGGAAATCAAAGCACGGTGGAAATCACACAAGACTCTATGACGATCTCGGGTCTACAGACTAACCTGCACAAGTGTCACCTGAGAACTGCCATCTGACGTGAGGTATAATACCATCTGGGAGTTCTCGGCGAGTCCGTCCAGTGTACCCAGTCTCCACTGAGCACCCGTATACCATCTCTGATGTCAAACACCAATGGATATGGGATCATCCATCGCCCATCTCATGGGTCGAGAAGCGTATACGCTAGTCTACACTGGTATATCGATGCCCCGTCTCGATACACCCATGACTAGGGACCTTGAAGGATGTACTTATGGACTACCATGTCCCCACTAGTATGATCCGCATCATAGTCCAGGTAGTCAAGTACACATCCTAAAGGCTTTACCAACATGTAACTATAAGACAGTATAAAGAGACAAGTATACATGTTAAGATAAAGAGTAACCAGATAGCATACTATTATATCGAGCAAGAAAGTCATCTCTATATATGTCCAAGCATCCAATATAATATACATCATCTGTACAATACTGGCCTCTAGGGCATACATACAACTAACATATCTGACCTGAGGTATAATACCATCTGGGAGTTCTCGGCGAGTCCGTCCAGTATACCCAGTCTCTACTGAGCACCCGTACACCATCCTTGATGTCAAACACCGATGGATATGGGATCATCCATCGCCCATCATATGGGTCAAGATGCATATACACTAGTCTACTCTGGTGTATCGAAGCCCTGTCTCGATACACCCTCGACTAGGAATAGTTATAGGATGTACTCGTCGACTACCGTGGCCCCACTAGTATGATCTCATCATAGTCCCAGTAGTCGAGTACATATCCTAAGGGCTTTATTAACATGTAACATAGAGACAATCAGAGTACATGTTAAGATAAAGTACAAACAGATAGCATACTATCATGTCGAGTAAGAAAGTCCTCCCTATATATGTCCCAGCTGAAGGGTTTCCTACAGCACCACTACAAGGGTTTGGAGGCAACACACATGCCATATTTAAATTTTTATGGTGCTAAAGAAACTATCTTAAGGATCATGCTAGAAAATTTAGGGCAACATAACTTTAACATGAACACAAGTAGTAAAAGCTAGGGTTTTGAGAGTACAACCTTTGTAGCTCCCTACGCTAGATTCCTTGGCTACTTAAGGGTTGGAAAAAGATTCGCTTGAGATTCTCTAGGTCCACGATGATCCACCCGGAGTCCTCTTTGTCCAAGCTTGAAGTTCCACTAGATCAAGAGAAGAAATGGAAGCTAACACTCTACACTAATGGGCAAGACTAGTGTAGAATGGTGATGTGGTTTGTTTTCTCACTTCAAAACCCTAACTTGGTGACTCTTTTGCTCACTTGAGAAAACTAGAGAGCAAGAGAGAAAGGAGGAAGAAGATGATGGCTTGTAAAGAGCTCAAGATCATGATAAGCTTGTGAAAAAAAATGAGAAATGAAAATATATATATTTTCACTTTCTCATTCTTAACCATAGTTATAAAATATCTAGATATTTAGTTTGGATCATAAATGGCCTTAGAAATTAAATCATGGTTAAACCAAAGGGTTAGTGAAAGAATATAATATTAAACCATGATAACAATTTCCCTTTCCATTTTTCTTTTCCAAAAATAATATCCATATATTTTATAAAGGGTGTGAGTCATATATTGCCACCATCCACTATATCAATAACCATGATAGAATGATGTATGCATGTATGTGTGCATGCACATCCATATGTGCATGAATAAGAATAAATGCATACATGCATGCATACAACAAAAAGACAAGAAAGGGTTTAAACTGAGAAACTAATGGTCAATGATAAATCAACACTTGATTTAGCAACCCGGTTATATCACATACGACCCGACCAAAAGCAAACCGCCCGATTAATATACGGTATCTCATACACGCATTTTAACCGGGTCCACGCGCATATCTCATATGCGCACCACATCGTTTCGCCTGGACTAGGCAACTCCATTGTGGGACTCTAAGACTCGTCAATACGCCGGCAGTGGGTGATGATCATATCAAGCACCCCCAAGCCGCAAGCGGTCAGCTAAATGTAACGGCCACCCGGGTATTGAGCGATCAGAAGAAAACAAGCGAACCTGTCACAACTCCCGTCGAGTCAACCGGCAACACTACCGTACAGTCCGGTCTCTTCGTCAGATATGATGCATATCGAGTCTAGGGATGGTAACGTCGACCCCAATAACTCAATAAGTCATGCCGATGAATGGTCTACAACAGATCGAGAAACTACTGATAACACTTATCAGTAAATCTCAACAGCCCTGGCCAAGGACTTACTGATGTAGCCAATCAAGCACAGCACAGCATCAACCCCCAATACCGGGAGAGACAAAACCCCTCCTATCGCTCATCGCCTTCGTGTGTCTCGGGACTGTACCCAACGGCCACCTGTTTGCACGACTCAGTAGAGCCGTGGTAGGGTGGTAATCAAAGTACAGTGGGAGAACACACAAGACTCTATGACGATCTTGGGTCTACAGACTAACCTGCACCAGTGTCACCTGAGAACTGCTATCCGATGATAGATATAATTCCATATAGGAGTTCTCGGTGAGTCCGTCCAGTGTACCCAGTCACCACCGAGCACCCGTATACGATCTCGATGTCAAACATCGATGAATGTGGGAACATCCATCGCCCATCATATGGGTCTAGTATCATATACGCTAGTCTACTCTGGTATATCGATGCCCTGTCTCGATACACCTACGACTAGGGACATTCCAGGATATGCTTATAAACTACAGATGTCCCACTAGTATGATCTCTATCATTATCACAGTAGTCAAGCCTATATCCTCAGGGCTTTATCAACATGTGTGAATGAATAAAAGCATGATCAAATCAACATGTCAGATAAAGAAGAACCAGATAGCATACTATCATGTCGAGCAAGAATGTACACTGAATATATATATATATATACATGTATAAATACATCCACTATCATATAATGGCCTCTAGGGCATACATATATCCAACAATCTCCCACTTGCACTAAGGCCAGTTATTGGCGTATCTCATACCCAACATCTCAAAAAGTCGCTCATGCTGCGGCTGAGGGAGGGCCTTGGTGAGTGGATCCGCGGTGTTATTCTTTGTGTCTACTCTTCTAATCTCGATCTCCCGGCGATCTACAATCTCCCGGATCAAATAAAAGCGCCTCAGGATGTGTCTGGACCGCTGATGGTATCTGGGCTCCTTGGCTAACGCCATAGCCCCATTATTATCACAATACAATGGTATTGGATCAATAATGGTTGGAACTACTCCTAGTTCCGAGACGAACTTCTTCATCCAGACGGCTTCCTTGGCGGCATCATTCGCAGCAATGTACTCAGCCTCCATCGTAGAGTCTGCAACGGTATCCTGTTTGGAACTCTTCCAACTTACCGCCCCTCCATTGAGTGTAAATACAAACCCGGAGATAGATTTGCTGTCGTCCTTATCGCTCTGGAAGCTCGAATCGGTAAAGGCCTCCATTTGGAGATCTCCATTACCATACACCAAGAACAATTCTTTAGTCTTTCGCAAGTACTTAAGAATGATCTTCACAGCTATCCAGTGATTCTCCCCTGGGTTGGATTGATACCTGCTTACAAGACTAAGTGCATAAGCTACATCTGGGCGTGTACATAATATCGCATACATTATAGATCCTACTGCCGAAGCATAGGGTATAATGATCATGCGAGCTCTCTCTTCATCAGTCTTTGGGCAAGAGTCCTTGGAGAGAGTGACCCTATGGAAAGCAGGTAAGGCACCCCGCTTGGAGTCTTCCATACTAAACCTTTTTAGGATGGTGTTGATGTACCTAGTTTGGGACAACCCAATAACCTCTTGGATCTATCCCTATAGATCCTAATGCCCTGAATTTATGTGGCATCACCCAGGTCCTTCATGGAGAACCTTAGTGATAAGAAAGATTTGACCGACTGTAGCATAGGAATATCATTTCCTATCAGAAGAATGTCATCCACGTACAATATGAGGAATGTGACAGCTCTCCCTACAGCCTTCTTATAAACACAAGGTTGTCACGACCCGAAAGAGCACGTGACTGGCCCTTGAACCATATGAAGTCTATAGGACCCCATCTGATCCAAGTAAGCCAAAAGCCCAGCAATCTAAAACCATTTAAAGAGTAAATAAGGAAAAACTGTTTTTGAAAAGTAAGGAAATCATGTTTGGAGATCAAAGTTTTTAAATAACTAAGCCGAATATGCATTTTTTAAAAATGTGTAATTTTTCCTGAAAATTTCGGCAGAGTTTCCTTTGTAAAAACTGTCCCCGAACGGGGTACAACAAGAATAATATATATGACATGATAAAAGGCATCCCCAAGCGGGAGCTAGCTCTTCGTCCATCGACGGTCACAACCACGCAAGCAATAATAATATACAACGCCAAGGGGCGAGGATCAAAACCCAAAAAAAGAAACTCAAAACAGCCAGAAAACCGTAATACTACTAGCGCGACTCTAAGGTCGAAATAAAACAACACTGTTTTCTAAGTCTGAAACAATATACAAGTTTTGGTTGATGGAAATTCTAGATACAATAAATGATACATGAACAATGGCGGTTCTGATACAAAAGAACCCACCTATCCAAGCAAGTCACCCATAAGGAAGCAGTGTGCCAGAAATGCCGCTATGGAATCTGTACGGCAAAAACCTGCAAGGACTGGGGCACAACGGGGGTGAGTTGCCAACTCGTGAATAGAAAATATCTACAAGCAGAGATCGAATGCATGACCCATCCTAGGTCAATACGATCAGATAATAAATAAACCTCAATATGAATAAAGCTGAAGCATGCTAAACTGGCAATGTAATCTCTATACATGAGTGTAGTGCCAAGTGCTCGTGCTAGTGCCTCAGGTAATAGCATGTCATGAATATGAGGTATAACCAATGTAATCAAATCTGCACACTCGTGGATCCCGTCCACTCGTCACCCAATGACAATACCCATCATGCAAGTAAATATCATGAAACCTGTGCATGGAAATATGAGGATATAACTCACCCGTGTCCCTCACGACACGTCAAAATCATGGAACCGGAGTGCCCAGCATCGGCACTCGAAAACATCATGAAAACTGTGCCCAGCATCGGCACATAAATCCTCATATATCGGGCTCCGTCAGTCCGGATCGGCCCGCAGGCTCTGTCTGCAGTATCGGCCCTCGGCCCCGGCAGGACGTCCAAATCTATCCATCGACTCTGGTCAGTATCCTCCGGATAACCGCCAGGTCCAACCAATCACCGGTAGGTACTCGCCCGCCTCCAGGCTCAATCGGCAAAGCTCATCGATCATCTTGCCGAGGGGAACCATACCGGGTCCACCATGTACCCGCAATCGGCTCATCCACGCCTCGATTCGGGTTACACATATCGCTCTCAGCACCGAGAAAACACATGGTGGACGCACTGAAATATCATATCAAGGGTAACCGGGTTTTTAAAGAAATGACATATTCTCTTTTGAAATACCCTCGGTTCCCAAATCCAGAAATATCATAGAAACAACATATCTCAATGCGTACAGTCAAAGCATGATGTATGCGGCATGTAACAGTAATGCAAGCATATCAGTAAGTCATGCAACATGGAATAATAATGTGCACATGTCGAGGGAGACCGCTCTTTTAAAAGGAATCTGTTTTTAAAGAGTATCTTGCGGTTCCCAAATCCCCAATCAAGCTAGAATCATCTATATATGTGTACAGGTATAAGTGTACAATATGCCATGCCAGAATCATATCATGAATGCAATAGTACTATAGTGTAGTGACATGGCAATTATCGATGATGAGTGTGTGAGCCGGCAACAAGTGTACGTGGAACATATACATCATCGATAATGGTGCTGGTGTCCTAGCAGCATGACTGAATGTCACAACAATACAAGCGATGCAATGCAAATAGCAGGAATATGCGGAAACGAATGATCAACGCAAAAGTACAGAACCTGCCCCAATAGATATGTCATGCAACCTTGCCTTTTGAAATAAGACGAATCAGGGCTTTTGGTAAAGTAAGGGCTACGGTGTTTTAAGAAAAGATGCATCATTTGAAAATAGCCGTATAACCCTTCTGCTTATCTTTAAAATATCCCCGATTCGTTAGTTTTGAAATAGGTATGACTCGGTCTAGTCTAATGTCTACTAAATAATCTAGACAGGAGGGGTATGAAACCACCTAATCTGAGTCAATATATAAATATAGATATGATAGTCGGTGATCTCGCCTCAATAACATATCGTATGATATCCTCGAGTCATGAGTGCGGATCTATCATCAATATCGGCTCGTACGGTAAATCGTCGTACGGCATCCCAATAGCTGGGTAGGGGTCAATATCACACTATCTCATCACATATCAGGTATCACTTATCATCAGATCACACAATCTGGGGTACTACTGTAAGTCTAGTACAAATCGACACCATCTATAAAATATGAATGCGGGTAAAGCACATGTCCAAAGGCCCGCTAAAACTATCATATCGCACCTCGAAGACAAGCTATGTCACATCGCCGATCTCACGGCCTCACATCAAGTATCATCTCAAACCACGTATCATCCTCAAATCCCGTATATAAACACATAGTCCCATACCCATGTGTAGATATACGCACCATCATATGCACTCTAATAAATGAAAGAATGAATGCAAGTATGTGTGTAAATGTATGTGTGAGTGCAACCACTACTCTAGGGTTCGCACTATACTAAACCAATATATTCTTATCATCAAAATATCATTATTACCATCAATAACCCTAAACAACACAATATAAATATTCGTGTGTATACGTATTCGTATACATCACCACGGACTGCGGGGGTGCTATACGCCATCCACCCGACTTCTCCCCGTAGATATAAATCTACTCACCTTGCTTCTCGTGTGCCAAAGCCGATGTCGCTATCTTCACCTCCTTTGCCTCAACATCACGCGGGGTACCTACAAGTATATCACAATGCTAAAGCACATGAAAATCACATTGGAAACCAAAATGGCACACGCTACCCGCATAGGTAAAAACCCATCGACTCGCATGTAAACACAATCAAAATCCACTTGTCGTTGACGTCCAAACGCCACCCGACAGGAATGAATCACCAAATACCAAAATCCATGCTAAAACAAGTCCCAAATTATAC
Organism: Agapanthus africanus; assembly: GCA_030015575.1. NCBI lineage: Eukaryota > Viridiplantae > Streptophyta > Magnoliopsida > Asparagales > Amaryllidaceae > Agapanthus > Agapanthus africanus. Next base: position 230,050,467 of record CM057350.1, read on the forward strand.
ACCAACATAGGAAAATCAACCCAGATTTCACCCTAGATGGAATCAGTCAAAACTAGACATACTCAGGGTCAAAACTAGAGGAAATGGGGGCATGCACAGAAAACGAGGCAATTCCTTAAAATACCTTATTTTAGAATTTTCCATAATTTTTCCCCATTTATCTGTATTTAATTATACCAGAATATTAAAATATTCATTAAAATAATATTAAATTATAAAATTTCCCAAAAATCATATTTTATTATTTTGAAGACGTTACAATGGTTCATCTGGATTTTTGATGAAATCAAACTCTTTGATAGCATCATCGAAACAGATGTTCCAACTCCGTGATGCCTGCTTTAACCCATATATGGATTTAAGCAATCTACATGATTTCCCGCTGCTCCCACTGTCAATGAAGCCCTCTGGCTGATCCATATAAACGCATTCTTCTAAATCTCCATTTAGAAATTCCGTTTTAACGTCCATCTGCCAGATTTCATAGTCGTAGTGAGCAGCAATAGCAAGTAGGATCCGAATGGATTTAAGCATGGCTACGGGAGAAAAAGTCTCGTCATAGTCCAAACCTAGTCTTTGACGAAAACCCTTCACCACAAGTCTTGCTTTATAGGTCTCCACCTGCCCATCTACACCAATCTTTCTTTTAAAGATCCATTTGCATCCCACAGGTTTTACCCCAAGGGGTACAACGTCCAAAGTCCATACTTTGTTGGTGTATATGGACTCCATTTCGGATCTCATGGCATCCAGCCACTTCACAGAGTCTCCACTCGTGATAGCTTGCTGAAAGCTGGTAGGATCATCATCCTCCATGATGCAGTCTTCTCTATCACCATCAATGAGGAAACCGTAGTACCTCTCCGGTGGGCGAGAAGTCCTACCAGACCTACAGAGTGGCCGAGGTTCCTCAGTTTCTATTGCAGCAGCCGGTTCAACCAAGTCGTCATTTGTAGTTTGTGTCTCTAGAACCTCTTCTAGATCCACCACATTACCATCAGCTTTATCTGTGGAAAACCTCTTTTTCCAGGAATGTGGCATACTGAGAAACAAACACCTTTTGTTCCTCCTTGTGGTAGAATAGATATCCATAAGAATTCTTTGGATACCTCACAAAATTACACATGACCGACCGTGTCTCGAGTTTGTCTGGATTTTGCTTTTTAACGTAGGCCGGGCAACCCCAAATCTTAATTCTCTTAAGAGATGGTCTCTTCCCATGCCATATCTCATATGGCGTGGTAGACACGGTTTTGGTTGGGACCCTGTTCAGTAGAAACGCTGCAGTCTCCAATGCATGCCCCCAAAATGAGACGGGTAACTTAGCATCACTCATCATGGAACGGACCATATCTAATAGGGTCCGATTCCGTCGTTCCGACATATCGTTGTGCTGTGGTGTGTAAGGAGGAGTGAGCTGAGAGAGAATCCCATTCTCTTTTAGGAAGTTTGCAAATTCTGTACTGAGACTCTCCACCTCGATCTGATCGAAGCATTTTGATACTCAAGCTGGTTTGTTTTTCTACTTCGAGTTTATATTCAGTGAATTTCTCGAAAGCTTCGGATTTGTGCTTTAATAAAAATACATGACCGAATCTTGAGAAATCGTCAGTGAAAGTAATGAAGTATGAAAAACCGCCTCTAGCCTGTGTAGACATTGGCCCACATACATCACTATGTATGAGGCCTAGGAGCTCAGTAGCTCTTTCTCCGTGTCCGGTAAACGGAGTTTTGGTCATTTTACCCTTGATACAAGACTGGCAAGTCGCATAAGATTTATATTCAAAAGGGTTTAAATATCCATCTTTGTATAACTTGTTTAGTCTTGTTTCGTTAATATGACCAAGTCTACAGTGCCAAAGAAAAGCTTCATTTATTTCTGAAAGTTTTCTTTTATTAGTGTGTTGTATGCTGAAAACTGTGTGTTGATTTAGGACGTATATCCCGTTATTAAGCGTACCATACCCAACCAACATTTGATTCAGGTGAATGTTCATAACATTGTTCTGCAATACAAAATTATATCCTTCATTGTCTAACAAAGAAACGGATATTATATTACAAAGTATACTAGGTACAAAATAACATGGGTTCAAAACCAATATACACCCAGACGGCAACCCCAAATGATACTCTCCCACTTCGACTGTATGTACATTGGAACCATTTCCAACGCGGAGAGTATGGTCACCTGTCTTCAAAACCTTGCTATTTCTCAGCCCCTGCATAGAATTGCAAATGTGAGAACCTGAACCGGTATCTAATACCCAGGAAGCAGAGTTTATTGAAAAACAGTTTTCTGTCACAAACACACCTGAAGCGGAAGCATCCCCATGCTTCTTCTTGAGATTTAAGTACTCCATGCAGTTGCGCTTCCAATGTCCTGTTTTATAGCAGTGATAACATTCCCCTTTCCCCGATTCTCCAGCTTTGGACTTATCCTTCCCCTTAACCTTTTTAACTCCACCCCTAGGCTTGGCGGGCTTCTTCTTCATCTTTCCCTTAGCCTTAGCCTTTGGGCGAGAAGAGGAAGATTGCCCAACACTCAAAATGGGAGTTTTTACTGATTTCAGTATGCTCTCTACACTCCTTAACATATTAAGGAGTTCAGGTAGTTCCTTCTCTATATTGTGCATGTTGAAGTTAACTATAAATTGAGCAAAGGTGGAGGGGAGGGACTGCAGAATAATATCCGTATATTGTTCATTGTCCATCGTTCATCCAAGGTTCTCAAGCTCTTCAATGAGAGCTATCATCTTCAGAACATGGTCTCCTACTGGTGTGCCAGGGGCCATTCGCATCTGAAATAATTTCTTTAATGCTTCGTATCGTAATACGCGGGATTGCTCTCCATACAACTCCTTTGTATGGAGGAATATGTCGTGAATGTCCATATTCTCGTGCTGCTTTTGATGTGTGTTATCCATCGATGCAAGCACGAGGCATTTGGTCGTGGCACAGTCAGCGTCCCATGTCTTGCGGACTTCAATATCCGCAACTGAGGATTTTGGACCTGGGATGGGTGGGGCTGGAGCCGTGAGGACATATGATACCTTATCATAAGTCAAGACAATGTTCAGATTCCTTAGCCAGTCTTTATAATTGGTCCCATTCAGTTTATTTTTATCTAGTAGAAGCTTGAGTCCTGTCATGGGTATCTGCCATTAAGAGAGAGAAAAGAATACACTCAACGAAAGCTCTTGCAAACATCAGATTGGTTATTATCTTGTCTAATCGATGTCTCCCACTGCTTTAATCAAGTTTTTCTTTCAAACCTTAAAAAGAAAACTAGCCAGGATTAATTACAGTCTACAACTTCGCCAACCGTTCAGCCAGGCCAGTGTCGGTACTTGAGGGAGGTTCCCCGTGCTTTCGCACGGACCTAATTAAAGTAAACCTCTTTTTCCCAGAGGCGTAGCCCCGTTAACACCTTTCTAGACACCTAATGGGTTAGCTAATTGTAAACTGCAAAACTCTCCTGGGAGCAACTATTGCCCACAGTGGGATCGAGATCCAACCATCATATGGAAGGTATGCAATCTCATTGCAAATTTCAACTATTGAAATTCCCGATGTGGTTTTTACCCCTAGTACCTATGACCTTAACTATGGTCAACAAATCATAAGTACTAGTCAAGTTCTACCCGTCATTTCTTGATTAATTAGACCCACTCATATGACCCTTAACTATGGTCAACAAAGTCGCATGAATGTCCTAATTAATCTGCATCATATGCAGTGTAGGAAGATATCACTTAGCTACCGTACACTATGCCTTAACTATAGTCAACAAACGTGGCACGAATACTAAGTACTCTACTTTCTAAAATGACGGAGGGTTGCGAATGATTTTTAAGAAAATCTTTAACGCTTTGAACTTGATATCGTCGTAGAATCAAATGGTTTTCAAAAGGAGTGGCTTGAGCCCCGCAGTTTTGAAATGTAGCTTTTTCATAGAGAGCCGAGTGGTTTTTCAAATCCGATTCTACAACATCTTTTTAGGTTTCTTTTCTTTACATTAATCATATTAATGTAGACCCATCATTTAAGTCCTTAAGCCAATCACAGAAAAGAAACGAAAATACAACGTACGCTTATGCCATCCGCATTCGCCGCAATGTTCCGTTATGCACCGTTAGGTTACTTAACTAACGGCATACCGGGACGGGACTAGCGTGGGTGTAAAACATAAGCAACGTCTACTATATATCATATATATAATATATCATTCGTCTCAGATATCACATCACAGAGTACAGGCAGCAGAAATACACATATGATAATATAGGATATACTAGGACGTCCGTATTTAGTATTAAGCCAACAATAGAAAATACGGATTCCACAGTCGCGATGAGTAGCCAAGCCCACACCCCTAGACCCCTACGAGAGCGGCAAGCGACCCTACCAATTCTGGAGTTTAGGAGACCCGGTCTCGACTCCTCGAGATGGCCTCCCTCTGAACCCCAGAACTCGGTCACTTGTGCTCCCCTCCTTGGGTCTATCCTAATGCGGAAAAGTAAATAATATACAACACTAGTGACATCAACCTCAACCTGGAAGTGCCCCAAATAAAAGAATATTACATTACATTTGAATTTTACATGAATGAAAAGAAAACTCTCATCTCACATAAAAACCCCCGGCTATTCAATCGCGACAATCCTGCACATCATATCTCAGCAACACATAATATCATATATCATCAACGTAAGTAAGTATGCGTACCCCGATTGTCGTTAATGTATAGCAACGAAACCGGCGATATGCGACATACTACACTTACGGTCACAGAAAAGAAACTGTAAAACTACAACATTTGGAATCCACAATCACTTTAGACATCGTAAATCCGAAATATCACATACTTCGCATTTAATGCCTAACTATATGAATTCCACATATTGTATCACATTCCAGATAAATAGACAGTATTAAACTTTCTGATCGAATAATCAAATACCCAAGATTTCCTAAATAGCTCAACACTTGAGCGGAGTTCAAAAATCCCGGAACATGTCACAGTAGCAGTGGTCCAGCCGTAGAAGGGTCAAGCCAACACCTCACATGTGGCACGCCGTACTGCCCCAAACCCTAAGGTTTAGAGGCAGTTCAGACGGTCACATAATCGAGTTAAGGTTTGTGTTCTTCTAGAGGGTCCACCATATTGCTTGCACGTATTTCCGAAAGATTTAAACTCGAGAAAAATTCAACACTTGAAAGTTTTTCGTGCCGGGAAAAAGTGAGTTAATGATATCCGTTCGAACTTTTTAATACTTTCTAAATTACCCGAAAATAGCATGAAATTAAATATTCCGATCGAATCAACGAATCCAAAATAATCCCCAGAACACTCAACACTTGAATCAGATTAAAAATACCCAAAAATATGTACAAGTAGATAAGAACATTACTGTACAAAAACGAGGCTATATTACTTCTGTACGGCCGTGGATCCGCGGCCCAAGCGAGGTATGGCCGTGGTTTCACGGCGGTATGTACGGATTATGGCGTCGATTTTTACAATATTTCTTATATTTGCCTGCTGAATTTTTTAAGTATTTTTAATTCTGAAAAAACACAGTTTTAAAAATTGTCCAGAGAAGGGTCTAATTCCGTATTTCGGGGTTCGATCGGAGTTTTAACTTCGCCTAAACGTCGCCTAAGGCTCTAGCTTGGCTCTGATACCATGAAGGGTTTCCTACAGCACCACAACAAGGGTTTCGAGGCAACACACATGCCAAATTTAAATTTTTATGGTGCTAAAGAAACTATCTTAAGGATCATGCTAGAAAATTTAGAGCAACATAACTTTAACATGAACACAAGTAGTAAAAGCTAGGGTTTTGAGAGTACAACCTTTGTATCTCCCTACGCTAGAATCTTTGGCTACTTGAGGGTTGGAAAAAGGTTCGCTTGAGATCCTCTAAGACCACGATGATCCACCCGGAGTCCTCTTTGTCCAAGCTTGAAGTTCCACTAGATCAAGAGAAGAAATGGAAGCTAACACTCTACACTAATGGGCAAGACTAGTGTAGAATGGTGATGTGGTTTGTTTTCTCACTTCAAAACCCTAACTTGGTGACTCTTTTGCTCACTTGAGAAAACTAGAGAGCAAGAGAGAAAAGAGGAAGAAGATGATGGCTTGTAAAGAGCTCAAGATAATGATAAGCTTGTGAAAAAAATGAGAAATGAAAATATATATATTTTCACTTTCTCATTCTTAACCATAGTTATAAAATATCTAGATATTTAGTTTAGATCAAAAATGGCCATAGAAATTAAATCATGGTTAAACCAAAGGGTTAGTGAAAGAATATAATATTAAACCATGATAACAACTTCCATTTCCATTTTTCTTTTCCAAAAATAATATCCATATATTTTATAAAGGGTGTGAGTCTTATATTGCCACCATCCACTATATCAACAACTATGATAGAATGATATATGCATGTATGTGTGCATGCACATCCATATGTGCATGAATAAGAATAAATGCATACATGCATGCATACAATAAAAATACAAGAAAGGGTTTAAAGTGAGAAACTAATGGTCAATGATAAATAAACACTTGATTTAGCAACCCGATCATATCACATAGGACCCGACCAAAAGCAAACCGCCCGATTAATATACGGTATCTCATACACGCATTTTAACCGGGTCCACGCGCATATCTCATATGCGCACCACATCGTTTCGCCTGGACTAGGCAACTCCATTGTGGGATTCTAAGACTCGTCAATACACCGGCAGTGGGTGATGATCATATCAAGCACCCCCAAGCCGCAAGCGGTCAGCTAAACGTAACGGCCACCCGGGTATTGAGCGATCAGAAGAAAACAAGCGAACCTGTCACAACTCCCGTCGAGCCAACCGGCAAGACTACCGTACAGTCCGGTCTCTTCGTCGGATATGATGCATACCGAGTCTAGGGATGTTAACGTCGACCCCAATAACTCAATAAGTCGTGCCGATGAATGGTCTACAACAGATCGAGAAACTACTGATAACACTTATCAGTAAATCTCAACAGCCCTGGCCAGGGACTTACTGATGTAACCAATCAAGCACAGCACAGCATCAACTCCCAATACCGGGAGAGACGAAACCCCTCATATCGCTCACCGCCTTCGTGTGTCTCGGGACTGTACCCAACGGCCACCTGTTTGCACGACTCGGTAGAGCCGTGGTAGGGTGGTAATCAAAGTACAGTGGGAGAACACACAAGACTCTATGACGATCTCGGGTGTAAAGACTAACCTGCACCAGTGTCACCTGAGAACTGCTATCCGACGATAGATATAATTCCATATAGGAGTTCTCGGTGAGTCCGTCCAGTGTACCCAGTCACCACTGAGCATCCGTATACGATCTCGATGTCAAACATCGATGAATGTAGGAACATCCATCGCCCATCATATGGGTCTAGTATCATATACGCTAGTCTACTCTGGTATATCGATGCCCCGTCTCGATACACCTATGACTAGGGACATTCCAGGATATGCTTATAAACTACAGATGTCCCACTAGTATGATCTCTATCATAATCACAGTAGTCAAGCCTATATCCTCAGGGCTTTATCAACATGTGTGAATGAATAAATGCCTGATCAAATCAACATGTCAGATAAAGAAGAACCAGATAGCATACTATCATGTCGAGCAAGAATGTACACTGAATATATATATATACATGTATAAATACATCCACTATCATATGATGGCCTCTAGGGCATACATATATCCAACACCAGCATCCATTACAATATACATCATATGTACAGTAATGTCCTTTAAGGCATACATATAACTAACAATCTCCCACTTGCACTAGGGCCATCTATTGTGGTATCACATACCCAACAATTAGCTGTGGTTGAAGTATCTCATACTCAACCATCCCATAAAAGTCTCTACTGGGAAAAAGGCCTTTGTGAGTGGATCCGCACTGTTGTCCTCTGTGTCCACTCTCCTAACCTCGATCTCCCTGGAGATCAACCATCTCCATGATCAGGTGATACTGCCTAAGAATTATATCTGGATTTCTGATGGGACGGGCGTTCCTAGGCCAAAGCCATAACTCCATTGTCACACAATGGTTGGAACGAAGTTCATCTCATGAACTTATATATATCCAGACTGCCGCTTTGGTAGCATCCTTGGTAACGATGTATCTTGCCTTTAATCGTCTAGTAAGTCACGGTATCTAGCTAGGAACTCTTCCAACATGCCGTCCCTCCAGTGAGGGTAAAGACAATGCCGGCGACTGACATTCAGTCATCCTTATCACCCTGGAACCTTTCCAGTGATTCTCCACAGGATCGATTGATACCATCTCACTACAACTAGTGAGTATCCTAATATCCAATTAGATCTATCTCATAGATCCAAAACCCAGGATTTAGGAGGTATCATTTTGATCCTAAATGGAGAATCCTTGTGATAAGCCGAGATTAACCGAGCGTAGCATAGGAAACTCCTTCCCTATCAAGAGTATGTCATCCACGTACTCTACGAGGATCACCACCATACTCCCTACTACCTTTTTGTATATACAAGGTTCATCTACCATTTTGATTAAGTCAAACTCTTTGACTACCGCATCAAAACAGATGTTCCAACTCCGCAATGCCTGCTTTATCACATAAAACATCTTGCACATGTTTCCGCTGCTCCCGCTGTCTATGGAGCCCTCTGGCTGTGTACTTATAGACACTCTCTTCTAAATCATCATTTAGAAAAGCTGTCATGACACCCAACCACCAGATATCGTAGTCATGGTATGTAACCGTAGCAAGTAGGATCTGGATGGACTTAAGCATAGCTTTGAAAGTCTCAACATTTCCATGTGCACCAAGTAATCTTCTCAAGATATACTTGCTCCTGATGGGGATTTAACCCTTCAGATAAAGTAACCAAAGTCCATACTTTGTTGGTGTATAAGGATTCCATCTCAGATCGCTTAGCATCCAGCCATTCTTACAGAGTCCCACTCCTGATGGCCAGCTGGAAACTAGTTGGGTCATCATCTCATGATGCAATCCTCGCTCCCACTTTCATAGAGAAACCGAAGTATCATTCAGGTGGGTGAGGAACCCTACTAGATCGGCGGAAAGGCTGAGGTTCGTTGGTTACTATTGAATCCTTTGGTTCTACCAAATCATCAGCTGCAGTTTGTATGGCTGAAACTCTTTCCAGTTCTACCTCATGACCACTAATTTCTTCACAAGAAATTCCCTTTCACAAAGGTGGCATGCTGAGAAACAAAACGTCTTTTGTTTATCGGTTTGGTAGAAGATATTCCCTTGCGAATGCTTGGGATATCCAACAAACTTCCACAGAACTGACTTTGCCTCGAGCTTGTCCGGATTTTGCTTTTTAGACATAGGCCGGACAACCCCAAATCTTAACAAACTTAAGATATGGGCTCTTCCCTTTCCATATCACATATGAAGTGGTAGGCAACTGATTTGATTTGAACCCTATTCAATAGGTATGCAACTTCTCAAGTGCATAACTCCCAAAAGGAAATAGGAAACTCAGTAGTACTCATCATAGAGCACACCATATCACATAGGGTGCTATTGCTCCGCCCTAATATACCATCGTGCTATGGTGTATACGGAGGAGTATTGCTGAGAGAGAATCTCATTCTCCTTTAGAATAGTCCAGGAATTCCGTGCTCAAGTATTCTCCTCCCTAATCTCATCAAAAGACATAATACTTATACCCTTTTTTGGTTCTCTACTTCTAACTTATATTCTGTGAATATCTCAAAAGGTTCGGACTTGTGTTTCAACAGGAATATATGTTTGAATCTTGAGAGATCATCAGAGAATGTAATGAAGTATAAAGAACCGGTCTTGGCATGTGTAGACAAGGGACCTTCATACATCATCATGTATCAATCCCAAGAGTTTACTAACTCTTTCTCTGTTTCCAATAAACAGAGCTGTGGTCATCTTATCTTTGTGACATGACCGGCAAGTTTCACAAGATGTAAATTCAAACAAATTTAAATATGCATCTTAATGTAACTTCAGCTAGTCGGGTCACATTGATATGACCTAGTCTATAATACCTCAAGAAGGATTCGTCATTTCTGAACTCTTCCTCTTGTGTGTGTTCCGTATACTAAGAACTGTAGTTTGATTTAGAACGTCAATGCTTTTAGATAACGTGCCTGAACCGATCAACTCTTGATATAGGAAATGTTCAAAACATTATCCAACAATACAAAATCATATCCTTCTTTACTAATAAAGAGACTGATACGATGTTGTATATCAGGTTCGGTATCTAATAACATTCGTTCAAAATCAATGTATTTTGATAATACAGGGTGATAACTACCAACAGACTTGGCTGCAACACTTGCACCGTTTCTATCTCATGAAACTTATCACCCGTTCTCAGTTCTCTACCTATCTATAGCCCATGTAACAAATTACATATGTGGGATCCTGATCCGGTATCTCATACCCAGGACGTAAAGAATACTGCGAAACAGTTCTTTGTAATGAACATACCCGAAGAAGATGCATCAGCATGCACTTTCTTCGTTTGGGCAGCACGGGAATTCTGGTAATCCCCTATTTCCTGCTCTGTCTTATAACAATTATAAGTTGGAGCGGGACCAACGTTCCCCAGCTCAGTATAACAAGCGGGTTCGGTCAATACATCCGTATTAGTATCTTGATTAAGGCGTGATATGGTCACTACCTGGAGAGAGAGAGAGAAGAAAACACTCAGCGTATGCTCTTGCAAGATTAGATTGGTTATCTAATATATCTAATCAGGATGTCTCCCACTGTTTTAGTCAAATCTTCCTTCAAACCCTAAAAGGAAAGAACACGCTACAAGTTCACCAATCTTTCAGCCAGGCCAGTGCCGGTACTTTGAGGGAGGTTCCTCGTGCTTTCGCACGAATCTAATTAAAATAAACCTCGTTTTCCCAAGGGTGTAACCCCGTTGACACCTTTCTAGACACCTACTTGATCGGCTAATTGTAATGTGTCAAACTCTCCCAGGAGTAACTCTTACTCGCAGCGGGTATCGGGATCCAACTATCTCATAGAAGGTATGCAATCTCATTGCAAATTTCAACACTTGAAATTCCCAATAATATTTTGCCCCGAGCGATCTATGATCTTGACAAGGTCAACAAACCATAGACCGCAAGTCAAGTTCAACCCGTCATTTCCCGATTGAATTAAACCCACCCGCATGACCCTTGACAAGGTCAACAAAGTCACACAACTACCCTAACTCAATCGCATCATATGCTTTTGCAGATAAGCATAAATAGCTACCGCTCACTACGCCTTGACAAGGTCAACAAACGTAGCACGAATACTATGAAGTACTTATCTGAAATGACAGAGGGCTACGACAGGTTTTTAAGAAAACCCTTTGCGTAATGAACTTGATATCGTTGTAGAATCGAGTGATTTTAAATGGAATGTTTTTTAGGCCTTTTCTAGTTTTGCTAAAGAGGTCACTCCCGGTGAAGAGATCATCGGCTTTTTCCTCATCGAATAAGGTGCAGGATATTTCACAAATACCACTATGCAAAGCAAAAACTATAGAAGCAATCAAAAGACAAACCGAGTATGCAGCATCTGCTAGTTTCGCTAAAGAGGTCACTCCCGGTGAAGGGATCTCGGCTCTTTCCTTATCGAATAAGGTGCTGGATGTTCTACAAGGAACACCGCTATGCAAAGCAAGAACTAGAGCTACCAGTTTTTAAACAAGTTTCTACAACATCTTTAGGTTTCTTTTATTTCATTAATCACATTAATGAAGTCCCATTTTATTATGCTACACAAGCATCAGATATGAAACAAAATCATCAATATATAATTTATATCTCATATATATAATATAAATATTCGTCTCAGTTAGTAATATGATCTCATCACAGAACATTGCAGCAGAAGAACATATATGAAATATTGGATATACTAGGACGTCCGTGTTTTTAATACGAGCCTGTATAAAACACGGATTCCACGGTCGCGATGAATAGCCAAACCCACATCCTTAGATCCCTACAAGAGCGGCAAGTAACACTGCCAATTCTAGGGTTAGGAGACCCGGTCTCGACTCCTCGAGATGGCCTCCCACTGTACCCTAGAACCCGGTTACTTGTTGTAGGGTTCCTAGGCACTCTCAAGAGGTCTCACAAGGCATCAACCATGCCAATTTCAAAAATTATGGTGCCGAGAAACCCTAGTGTACGGATCGTTGGCTAGAAATCTAGGCGAAAACGAAATCTAGTTAACACTTAACTAAAAGAATACGGAAATACAACCTTTGTAGATCCGGTGCTCCACCTCCATAGCTCCGCAACGAAGTATCCTCACTGTCCAAATCGAAATCCGAGTTCTTGCGTCGGCTTCATCGGAGAAGAAGCGGGCTAGGTCATCGACGACGTGCCGAAGATGATCTACGTCGAAGCATCGCTAGATCAAGCTCCACCTTCACCAAGCCACGAAAACTTATGAAGGAAACACACACTCTACTACTTGGCAAGAGGTAGAGGATGAAAAAATAGGAAGTGGGTTCACTTTAGAATTGGATTTCTCACTCATTTTCACATTCCACCATTGTTGGTAGAAAGCTTTCTTCAAGGTTGAAGATGAAGAAGAAGAAGATAATGATATGATAAGTTAATTAAAATGGGAAAAGAAATGAATACTTATCATATTATAACCATGGTTAGGTGTAGAGAATCAATCATGGTTAAAAGAAATGGTTAGGGTTAAGCATGAGACAAAATTGGTGACAAAGTCAAACATTCATGAAAGTTCATGAAACAATGAAAGAAAGCCACCAATTCTTCTTATGCAAAATAATTTCCAAAAAGGAATAAATGAATAATTTAAGAAAATAAAACCCTAATCATTTAGTTAACCATGGTTTAATTCTTTGCACTTAACCAAGAAGGCATGCATCATCAACCATGATACAAACAAGTGCACAAAATCATATCGCATATGCAATGCGCACATCCGAGTGAGAAAATCCATTCAAAGTGAACCGATACTAGTTAATGCAAAGTAATATATCAAATATATATAATTATACATTAAATCATTAAATCAACACTTGATTCAATGATCCGGTCATGTCGCACATAACCGACTGGTATCCAATGTATCGGTTTATTGAATCAATCCTTGATTCGATAATTAGGGTATATCGCATATAACCTAATCGATACATTCATCGCGAGAATGGAATACGGTATCACATACACGCATTATTCTCGGTCCCGCACATATCTCATATGCACTCCTATTTCGTTTCGCTTGAACCAGGAAACCTCTGTGTAGGACTCTAAAGACTCGTCAATACGCCGGCAGCAGATGATGATCATATCAAGCACCCACAAGCCGCAAGCGGTCTGCTAAACGTAACGGCCACCCGGGTATTGAGCGATCTGAAGATCGACGAGCAAGCCCGCTCACACTCCAGTGAATCCAACCAGTAACACTACCGTACAGTCCGGTCTGATCGTCTGATATGTCGCATATCTCGCCTAGGGGTGGTTAACGTCAGACCCCAATAGCTCGATAAGTCGTGTCGATATGAGGTCTATAACAATTCGAGAAACTACTGGTAACACTTACCAGTAAATCTCAGCAACCATGGCCAGGGATTTCCTGTTATAGCCAATCGAACACAGCGCAACATCAACTCCCTATACCGGGAGAGACGAATCCCCTCCTATCGCTCATTGTCTCCATGTGACTCGGGACTGTACCCAAAAACCACCATTTTGCACGCCCTCTTGGACGTGGTAAGATGGAAATCAAAGCACAGTGGGAACCACACAAGACTCTATGACGATCTCGGGTCAACAGACTACTCTGTACCAGTATCACCAGAGAACTGCCATCTGACGTGAGGTATAATACCATCTGGGAGTTCTCGGCGAGTCCGTCCAGTGTACCCAGTCTCCACTGAGCACCCGTATAACATCTCTGATGTCAAACACCAATGGATATGGGATCATCCATCGCCCATCTGTATGGGTCGAGAAGGTACACGCTAGTCTACTCTGGTATATCGATGCCCCGTCTCGATACACCCTCGACTAGGGACTTTGAAGGATGTACTTATGGACTACCATGTGCCCACTAGTATGATCCGCATCATAGTCCAGGTAGTCAAGTACAGATCCTAAGGGCTTTACCAACATGTAACAGAGAGACAATCAGTATACACGTTAAGGTAAAGATCAACCAGATAGCATACTATCATGTCGAGCAAGAAAGTCCTCCCTATATACGTCCCAGCATCCACTACAATATACATCCTATGTACAGTAATGGCCTCTAGGGCATACATATAACTAACAATCTCCCACTTGCACTAGGGCCATCTGTAGCAGTGGTTGTAGTATCTCATACTCAACCATCCCATAAAAGTCTCTCTCTGGGAATAGGCCTTCGTGAGTGGATCCGCCGTGTTGTCCTCTTAGTTTGCTCTCCTAACCTTGATCACCATGGAGATCAACCATCTCCACGATCAGGTGATACTGCCTTAGAATATGTCTGGATCACTGATGGGACAGGGGTTCCCTGGCCAAAGCCACACTTCCATTGTCACACAATGGTAGGAACCTAGTTCATCTCATGAACCTATATACACCCAAACAGCCTCTTTGGTAGCATCTTAAGTAGCGATGTATCCTGCCTTTATCGTCTAGTATGTCACGGTATCTAGCTTGGAACTCTTCCAACATACCGTCCCTTTACTGAGGGTAAAGACAATGCCTGTGACTGACTTTCAGTCGTCCTTATCACCCTGGAACCCTTCCAGTGATTCTCCCCAGGATCGGTTGATACTATCTCACTACAATTAGTGAGAATCCTAACATCCAATTAGATCTATCTCATAGATCCAAAATCCAGGATTTAGGAGGTATCACTTTGATCCTATATGGAGAATCATTGTGATAAGCGGAGATTGACCGTGCGTAGCATAAGAAACTCCTTTCTTATCAAGAGCATGACATCTACGTACTCTACGAGGATCATCACCATACTCCCTACTACCTTTTTGTTTATACAAGGTTCATCTACCATTTTGATGATGTCAAACTCTTTGATTAATCCATCAAAACAGATGTTCCAACTCCGCGATGCCTGCTTTATCCTATAAAACATCTTGCACACGTTTCCGCTGCTCCCACTGTCTACGAAGCCCTCTGGCTGTGTACTTATAGACGCTCTCTTCCAAATCATCATTTAGAAAAGCAGTCAAGACACCCAACCACCAGATATCGTAGTTATGGTATGTAGCCGTGGTAAGTAGGATCTGCATGGACTTAAGCATAGATCCTTAGAAAAGGTTTCATCATAATCCACGCCTGGTCAATGATGCAAACTTTTAACAAGTCTAGCTTTGAAAGTCTCAACTTTTCCATCTACACCAAGTAATCTTCTCAAGATATACTTGCTCCTGATGGGGATTTAATCCTCCAGATATAGCAACCAAAGTCCATACTTTGTTGGTGTATAAGGATTCCATCTCAGATCACTAAGCATCCAGCCATTCTTACAGAGTCTTACTCCTGATGGCCAGCTCGAAACTAGTTGGGTCATCATCTCATGATGCAATCCTCGCTCCCACTGTCATAGAGAAACAGAAGTATCTCTCAGGTGGGTGAGGAACCCTACTAGATCGGCGGAGAGGCTGAGGTTCGTTGGAGTCTACTGAATCCTTTGGTTCTATCAAATCATCAGCTGCAGTCTGTATAGCTGGAACATTTCCAGTTCTACATAACAGACCTTGCCTTGAGCTTGTCCGGATTTTGCTTTTAGACAAAGGCTGGACAACCCCAAATCTTAACTAGCTTAAGATATGGGCTCTTCCCTTTCCATATCACATATGAAGCGGTAGGCATCTGATTTGATTCGAACCCTATTCAATAGGTATGCAACTTCTCAAGTGCATAACACCCAAAAGGAAATAGGTAACTCAGTAGTACTCATCATAGAGCACACCTTATCATATAGGGTGAGATTGCTCCGCCCCGATATACCATCGTACTATGGTGTATACGGAGGAGTAATGCTGAGAGAGAATCCCATTCTCCTTTAGAATAGTCCAGGAATTCCGTGCTCAAGTATTCTCCTCCCTGATCACATCAAAGGACATAATACTTATACCCGTATTAGTTCTCTACTTCTAACTTATATTTTGTGAATATCTCAAAAGGTTCGGACTCATGTTTCAACAGGAACATATGTCTGAATCTAAAGAGAACATCTGAGAATGTAATGAAGTACGAAGAACCGGTCTTGGCATGTGTAGACAGGGGACCTACATACATCAACATGTATCATCCCAAGAGTTCACTAACTCTTTCTCTGTTTCCAGTAAACGGAGCTATGGTTAACTTATCTTTGTGACATGACTGGCAAGTTTCACAAGATATAAATTCAAATTGATTTAAATATGCATCTACATGTAACTTCAGCTAGTTGGGTCGCATTGATATGACCTAGTCTACAATGCCTCAAGAAGGATTCGTTCATTTCTGAACTCTTCCTCTTGTGTGTGTTCTGTATACTAAGAACTATAGTTTGATTTAGAACATCAACGCTTTTAGATAACGTGCCTGAACCGATCAACTTTTGATATAGGAAATGTTCAAAACATTATCCAACAATACAAAATTTTACCGTTTCTTTACTAATAAAGAGACAGATATGATTTTGTATATCAGGTTCGGTATCTAATAACATTCGTTCAGAATCAATGTATTGGTAATACAGGGTGACAGTGACCAACAGACTTGGCTGCAACACTTGCCCCGTTTTCTGCCTCATGAAACTTATCACCCGTTCTCAGTTATCTACCTTTCTGTAGCCCTATGTAACAGATTACATATCTGGGATCCTGATCTGGTATCACATACCCAGGACGTAAAGGATACTGAGAAACAGTTCTATATAATGAACACACCCGAAGATGATGCATCATCATGCACTTTCCTCGTTTGGGCGGCACGGGAAATCTGGTATTCCCCAATTTCCTGCTCTGTCTTATAACAATTACAAGTTGGAGCGGGACCAACGTTCCCCAGCTCAGTATAACAAGCGGGTTCGGTCAATTATCCGTATTATTATCTTGATTAAGGCGTGATATGGTCGCTACCTGGAGAGAGAGAGAAGAAAACACTCAGCGTATGCTCTTGCAAGATCAGATTGGTTATTATTTTATCTAATCAGGATGGATCCCACTGCTTTTTATCAAATCTTCCTTCAAACCCTAAAAGGAAAGACTAGCCGGGATTAATTACACACTACAAGTTCGCCTATCTTTCAGCTAGGCCAGTGTCGGTACTTTGAGGGAGGTCCCCCGTGCTTTCGCACGAACCTAATTAATGTAAACCTCGTTTTCCCAGAGGCGTAACCTCGTTGACACCTTTCTAGACACCTACTTGATCGGCTAATTGTAATGTATAAAACTCTTCCAGGAGTAACTCTTACTCGCAGCGGGTATCGGGATCCAACTATCTCATAGAAGGTATGCAATCTCATTGCAAATTTCAACACTTGAAATTCCCGATAATTTTGCCCCTAGCGTCCTATGACCTTGACGCAGGCCAACACACCATAGTCCGCTAGTCAAGTTCAACCCGTCATTTCCTGATTGAATTAAACCCACCCGCATGACCCTTGACGCAGGCCAACAAAGTCGCACGACTACCCTAATCCAATCACATCATATGCTTATGCAGATAAGCACCAGTTAGCTACCGCACACTACGCCTTGACGCAGGCCAACAAACGTAGCACGAATACTAACTACTACTTATCTGAAATGACGGAGGGCTACGACAGGTTTTTCTGAAAACCTATTGCGTAATGAACTTGATATCGTTGTAGGATCGAAATGATTTTAAAATGGAGTGTTTTTGAGGCTTTTCTAGTTTTGCTAAAGGAGTCACTCCCGGTGAAGGGATCGTCGGTCCTTTCCTCGTCGAATGAGGTGCGGGATATATCACATATATCACTGTGCAAAGCAAAAACTTTTAAAAGCAATCAAAAGACAAACCGAGTGTGTAGCATCTGCCAGTTATTGCTAAAGGAGTCACTCCCGGTGAAGGGATCTCGGTCCTTTCCTCATCGAATAAGGTGCAGGATATATCATATATACCGCTGTGCAAAGCAAGAACTGTAGCTACCCTTTTTATTTTGAAATTCGATTCTACAACATCTTAGGTTTCTTTTATTTCATTAATCACATTAATGAAGTCCCATCATTTAATCACCTAAACATCACAGATAAATACGACGTACACGTATGCCATCCGCATTCGCCTCGATGTCCCCTCGTGCACCGTTAGGTTAGGTAACTAACGGTAGAGCGGGGCAGGGCTAGCACGGGTGTAAAACATAAGTAACGTCTATATAATATATCATATATACTATATACTGTATCTATCACAGAACATCACATGATCACATCACAGATATCGCAGCAGAAGAATCATATGAAATATTGGATATACTAGGACGTCCGTGTTTTCAATACGAGCCAGTATAAAACACGGATTCCACGGTCGTGATGAATAGCCAAACCCATACCCCTAGACCCCTACGAGAGCGGCAAGCAACCCTACCAATTCTAGAGTTAAGAGGCCCAGACTCGACTCCTCGAGTTGGTCTCCCACTGGACTCCAGAACCCGGTTACTTGTGCCCTCCTCCTTGGGTCTATCCTAGTGCGGAAAAGTAAATAATATACAAACGATGACAACTTCCGCAACCTGGAAGCGCCCCAATAAAAGAATATTACATACAAGTTTTTACATGAATGAAAATGAAAAACACTCATCTCACATAAAAAAAACCCCGGCTATTCAAACACACGACGATCCAATATAACATATCCAGCAACACATAACATCACATGTCATCAACGTAAGTAAATATGCGCATCCCAATTGTCGTTGGCATATAGCAACGAAACCGGCGATATCACATATTACACTTACGGTCACAGAAAAGAAAGTGTAAAACTACAACAGTTGGAATCCGCAACCACCTCAGACATCACATGTCTGACCAAATGAATTACTTAGACATCGCATGCCTAACAATTATAAACCCCGCATTTTATTCTCAAAATCGAAAACACTTTTCAATACCAAGTCGGGTAATTCAACAAGATTCCCGACATTTTGATCGAATGCTCGTCGCAAACTTTAGTAGGCGGCCGCACCCCAGATACCGTCGACGAAGTGCATCAAGGCGGAACACCGCTACCGCGAGCACCCGGACGGATGCTTTCGGCGACGGGGTTCTCCTACAGTCACTTGGTCGGGGCTATGGGATGCAGCTGTCTATTAAGTTTGTCCGGCGAATATCCGCGTACGCTACGTGATTGTGACGGACTTTTGATCGCATCAAAATTCCGTGGCAACCGATCAAGTGAGACTAAAGTGCTATGTTTATAACATTCATTCAGTTATCTCATAACTACTTATGAATTCCAATTATTGTATCCCATTCCAGATAAATAGAAAATGTCAAACTTTCCGATCGAACAATCGAACACCCAAGTTTTCCCGATACAGATCAACACATGAAATAAGTCTAACAACATTCAGTTCGTGCCTCAGTACCAACGTTCCAGCCGTAGAAGGGTCAAGCCAACGCCTCAAATGTGGCACGCCGTACTGCCCCAAACCCTAAGGTTCAAAGGGCAGTTCAAGACGGTCACATAATCGAGTTAAGGTTTGTTGTCTTCTAGAGGGACCATCGCGTTACTTGCACTACTTAGAACGTCGTTAAACTACGGAAAAATCCAACACTTGGAAATTTCCCGACAGGGGAAAAATTGGGTATTTATATCCGGTCGAACTTTTTAACATATTCTAAAATTTATCCGGAAAGCCACATAGACAAAATTTGACAATCCGATCGAAACACCGAGTCCCCAAAACAACCCCTAGAAAATTCAACTGTTGAATAAAATTTAAAAATTCCCATAAAATCCAGCATCAGAAAAGAGGAGTTACTGTGCAAAGATAACAGTGATATAGGACCGTACGGCCGCGGAACCGCCGCATGAGGCTTGCTCATGCCGCGGAACCGCGGTGGAATAGTGGAATTGGGCCCACGAATTTCACAGTAACTCTTAGATATTCCTGCTGAATTTTTTAGCAATTTTTAATTTAGGAAAATCCCAGAATTTGGAAAAAGTCCAGAGAGCTATTTTGGGAATGGGTTTTCGGTTCGTCCGGCTTTCAAACTCCGTCTAGACATCGCCTAAGGCTCTAGCTAGGCTCTGATACCACTGTAGGACAGGCAGCCACCCCATCCAATGGGGTCGCTGTGGCACCAACGGGTCCCTCAGCCGCTACTTTTTACGCATGCCCCCTCGCGAGGACTACAACCCGCCGGAACACCTTCCGGTCTCGGGACACCCTGGGGGTAAGAGCCTATGCTTCGCCACACTGTCACACAGTGAGAACCCCCCATAGGTCGACATCCAATGCCTAGTAGCTCTGATACCACTGTAGGGTTCTTAGGCACTCTCAAGAGGTCTCACAAGGCATCAACCATGCCAATTTCAAAAATTATGGTGCCGAGAAACCCTAGTGTACGGATCGTTGGCTAGAAATCTAGGCGAAAACGAAATCTAGTTAACACTTAACTAAAAGAATACGGAAATACAACCTTTGTAGATCCGGTGCTCCACCTCCATAGCTCCGCAACGAAGTATCCTCGCTGTCCAAATCGAAATCCGGGCTCTTGCGTCGGCTTCATCGGAGAAGAAGCGGGCTAGGTCATCGACGACGTGCCGAAGATGATCTACGTCGAAGCATCGCTAGATCAAGCTCCACCTTCACCAAGCCATGAAAACTTGTGAAGGAAACACACTCTACTACTTGGCAAGAGGTAGAGGATGAAGAAATAGGAAGTGGGTTCACTTTAGAATTGGATTTCTCACTCATTTTCACATTCCACCATTGTTGGTAGAAAGCTTTCTTCAAGGTTGAAGATGAAGAAGAAGAAGATAATGATATGATAAGTTAATTAAAATGGGAAAAGAAATGAATACTTATCATATTATAACCATGGTTAGGTGTAGAGAATCAATCATGGTTAAAAGAAATGGTTAGGGTTAAGCATGAGACAAAATTGGTGACAAAGTCAAACATTCATGAAAGTTCATGAAAGAATAAAAGAAAGCCACCAATTCTTCTTATGCAAAATAATTTCCAAAAAGGAATAAATGAATAATTTAAGAAAATAAAACCCTAATCATTTAGTTAACCATGGTTTAATTCTTTGCACTTAACCAAGTAGGCATGCATCATCAACCATGATACAAACAAGTGCACAAAATCATATCGCATATGCAATGCGCACATCCAAGTGAGAAAATCCATTCAAAGTGAACCGATACTAGTTAATGTAAAGTAATATATCAAATATATATAATTATACATTAAATCATTAAATCAACACTTGATTCAATGATCCGGTCATGTCGCACATAACCGACTGGTATCCAATGTATCGGTTTATTGAATCAATCCTTGATTCGATAATTAGGGTATATCGCATATAACCTAATCGATACATTCATCGCGAGAATGGAATACGGTATCACATACACGCATTATTCTCGGTCCCGCACATATCTCATATGCGCTCCTATTTCGTTTCGCTTGAACCAGGAAACCTCTGTGTAGGACTCTAAAGACTCGTCAATAGGCCGGCAGCAGATGATGATCATATCAAGCACCCACAAGCCGCAAGCGGTCTGCTAAACGTAACGGCCACCCGGGTATTGAGCGATCTGAAGATCGACGAGCAAGCCCACTCACACTCCAGTGAATCCAACCAGTAACACTACCGTACAGTCCGGTCTGATCGTCTGATATGTCGCATATCTCGCCTAGGGGTGGTTAACGTCAGACCCCAATAGCTCGATAAGTCGTGTCGATATGAGGTCTATAACAATTCGAGAAACTACTGGTAACACTTACCAGTAAATCTCAGCAACCCTGGCCAGGGATTTCCTGTTATAGCCAATCGAACACAGCGCAATATCAACTCCCTATACCGGGAGAGACGAATCCCCTCCTATCGCTCATTGTCTCCATGTGACTCGGGACTGTACCCAAAAACCACCGTTTTGCACGCCCTCTTGGACGTGGTAAGATGGAAATCAAAGCACAGTGGGAACCACACAAGACTCTATGACGATCTCGGGTCAACAGACTACTCTGTACCAGTGTCACCAGAGAACTGCCATCTGACGTGAGGTATAATACCATCTGGGAGTTCTCGGCGAGTCCGTCCAGTGTACCCAGTCTCCACTGAGCACCCGTATAACATCTCTGATGTCAAACACTAATGGATATGGGATCATCCATCGCCCATCTGTATGGGTCGAGAAGGTACACGCTAGTCTACTCTGGTATATCGATGCCCCGTCTCGATACACCCTCGACTAGGGACTTTGAAGGATGTACTTATGGACTACCATGTCCCCACTAGTATGATCCGCATCATAGTCCAGGTAGTCAAGTACAGATCCTAAGGGCTTTACCAACATGTAACAGAGAGACAATCAGTATACACGTTAAGGTAAAGATCAACCAGATAGCATACTATCATGTCGAGCAAGAAAGTCCTCCCTATATACGTCCCAGCATCCACTACAATATACATCCTATGTACAGTAATGGCCTCTAGGGCATACATATAACTAACACTTGTGCTCCCCGCCTTGGGTCTACCTAATGCGGAAAAGTAAATAATATACAATGGTGACATCATCCTCAGCCCGGAAGTGCCCCAATAAAAGAATATTACATACAAATGAATTTTACATGAATGAAAATGTAAAACTCTCATCTCACATAAAACCCCCGGCTACTCAAACACGACGATCCAATATAACATATCACAGCAACACATAACATCACATGTCATCAACGTAAGTAAGTATGCATACACCGATTGTCGTCGATGTATAGCAACGAAAACCGGCGATACAACTACATACTACACTTACGGTCGCAGAAAAGAAAGTGTAAAACTATAACAGTTGGAATTCGCAACCACCTTAGACATCGCATGCCTAACCAAATGAATTCCTTAGACATCGCATGCCTAACAATTATAAACCCCGCATTTTAGCCTTATTATCGAAAATTCTTTTTAATATCAAGTCGGGCAATTCAACAAGATTCCCGATATCCTGATCGAATGCTCGTCGCAAACTTTAGTAGACGGCCGCACCCCCGATACCGTCGACGAAGTGCACTAAGGCGGAACACCGCTGCCGCGAGCACCCGAACGGATGCTTTTGGCGACGGGGTTCTCCTACAGTCACTTGTTCGGAGCTATGGGGCGTGGCTGTCTGTTAAGTTTACCCGGCGAGTATCCGCGTACGCTACGTGATTGCGACGGACTTTTGATCACATCAAAATTCCGTGGCAACCGATCAAGTGAGACTAAAGTGCTATGTTTATAACATTCATTCAGTTATCTCATAACTATTGTGAATTCCAATTATTGTATCCCATTCCAGATAAATAGAAAATGTTAAACTTTCCGATCGAACATTCGAACACCCAAGTTTTCCCGATACAGATCAACACATGAAATATGAGTCTAACAACATTCAGTTCGTGCCTCAGTACCAACGGTCCAGCCGTAGAAGGGTCAAGCCAACGCCTCACATGTGGCACGCCGTACTGCCCCAAACCCGAAGGTTCAAAGGACAGTTCAAGACGGTCACATAATCGAGTTAAGGTTTATTGTCTTCTAGAGGGACCATCGCGTTACTTGCACTACTTAGAACGTCGTTAAACTACGGAAAAATCCAACACTTGGAAATTTCCCGACAGGGGAAAAATTGGGTATTTATATCCGGTCGAACTTTTTAACATATTCAAGAATTTATCCGGAAAACCACATAGACAAAATTTGATACCCCGATCGAAACACCGAATCCCCAAATCAACCCAGAAAATAAAACTCTGGAATAAATATTAAAAATTCCCAGAAAACTCAGCTCTTTGAACTAGGAATTACTGTGCAAAGGAACAGGGCTGACGTCATCAAGGGGCCGCTGATCCGCCGCAGAAGCCATGCTTCTGCCGCGGATCCGCCGCGAAAATTACTGTTCACCAGAAACTTTTTGCACCGTAATTCTTATTTTTCCCTACTGAATTTTTTAGTAATTTTTAATTTGGAAAAATCCACGTTTTTCAAAAAAGGACAGAGAGCATGTTTGAAATGGGTTTTCGGGTTCGTTCGGACTTCAAACTCCGTCTGGACTTCGCCTAAGGCTCTAGCTAGGCTCTGATACCACTGTAGGGTTCCTAGGCACCCTAATGAGGTCTCACAAGGCATCGAACATGCCAAATTAAAATTTTAAGGGTGCCGAGAGACCCGACTACGGATCGTTTGCTAGATGTCTAGGCGAAAAAGCTAACTAGTTAACAATTAACTAAGAGATACGGAAATACAACCTTTGTAGATCCGGTGCTCCACCTCCACGGCTCCGCAACGAGGTCCTCTCCACTGTCCAAATCAAATCCGGGCTCTAGAGTCGGCTTCGTCGGAGAAAAAGGGAGCTAGGTCATCGATGTCCATGCCGAAGATGATCTACGTCGAGGCATCGCTAGATCAAGCTCACAACTTCACCAAGTCAAGAAACTTGTGAAGTAAACACACTCTACTACTTGGCAAGAGGTAGAGGATGAAGAAATAGGAAGTGGGTAGACTTTAGTTTTGGATTTCTCACTCATTTCCATCACTTGCCATTGATGGGGCAAGCTTTCTTCACTTGAAGAAATGGAAGAAGAAGAAGAATATCAAGAAGAAATTATGATTAGATTATTACAAAAATGAAAAGAATAATAATCTTATCATAACTTGAACCATGGTTAGATGTAGAGAGTTAATCATGGTTAAAGAATGGTTAGGTTTAGACAAGAAGACAAAAATGGTTGCTATGGTCAAATGTTCATGAAGCTTCAAAGAATACAAACAAATAAAGCCACCATTTTCTCTTCATCATATTTCTTTTGCTAAAATAACAAAATGGATAAATAAATAAAACCCTAACCATTCATATAACCATGGTTTAATCTTTACACAAGCACAAGTCAACATGTATCATCAAACATGATACAATGTATATGCACAAAAGTATATCACATATACAACTTGCACATCGAGTGAGAAAAACCATATAAAGTGAACCTATAGTAGCTAATGCAAAGTAATATATCAAATATATAATTATGCATTAAATCATTAAATCAACACTTGATTTAATGATCCGGTCATATCGCATATAACCGACTAGTATCCAATGTATCGGCTTATCGAATCATCCCTCGATTCGATAACTAGGTTATATCGCATATAACCATACGACACATTCATCGCGAGAATGAAATACGGTATCACATACACGCATTATTCTCGGTCCTGCACATATCTCATATGCGCTCCTATTTCGTTTCGCTTGAGCCAGGAAACCTCTGTGTAGGACTCTAAAGACTCGTCAATACGCCGGCAGCAGGCGATGATCATATCAAACACCCACAAGCCGCAAGCGGTCTGCTAAACGTAACGGCCACCCGGGTATTGAGCGATCTGAAGATCGACGAGCAAGCCCGCTCACACTTCAGTGAATCCGACCAGTAACACTACCGTACAGTCCGGTCTGATCGTTTGATATGTCGCATATCTCGCCTAGGGGTGGTTAACGTCAGACCCCAATAGCTCGATAAGTCGTGTCGATATGAGGTCTATAACTATTTGAGAAACTACTGGTAACACTTATCAGTAAATCTCAGCAACCCTGGCCAGGGATTTCCTGTTACAGCCAATCGAACACAGCGCAACATCAACCCCCTATACCGGGAGAGACGAATCCCCTCCTATCGCTCATTGCCTCCATGTGACTCGGGACTGTACCCAAAAACCACCGTTTTGCACGCCCTCTTGGACGTGGTAAGATGGAAATCAAAGCACAGTGGGAACCACACAAGACTCTATGACGATCTCCGGTCAACAGACTACTCTGTATCAGTGTCACCAGAGAATTGCCATCTGACGTGAGGTATAATACCATCTGGGAGTTCTCGGCGAGTCCGTCCAGTGTACCCAGTCTCTACTGAGCACCCGTATATCATCTCTGATGTCAAACACCAATGGATATGGGATCATCCATCGCCCATCTGTATGGGTCGAGAAGGTATACGCTAGTCTACTCTGGTATATCGATGCCCCGTCTCGATACACCCACGACTAGGGACTTTGAAGGATGTACTTATGGACTACCATGTCCCCACTAGTATGATCCGCATCATAGTCCAGGTAGTCAAGCACACATCCTAAGGGCTTTACCAACATGTAACAGAGAGACAATCAGTATACACGTTAAGGTAAAGAGCAACCAGATAGCATACTATCATGTCGAGCAAGAAAGTCCTCCCTATATATGTCCCAGCATCCACTACAATGTACATCCAATGTACAGTAATGGCCTCTAGGGCATACATATAACTAACAAACCACTACCACGTCAGAGGTATTAGCCGTACGTAACGGGCTATCAGGTATTGACCAAAAGGGAGGTCGATGAGCGAACTCATCCTGACACCCTACTGAGCCTATCGGTAACAATATCCGTACAGTCCGGTCCGTTCATCTATGAGCATCGCATGGCGGGCCTAGGGGGTTGGTAAAAGTCAGACCCCCAAAAGCGGTACAAGTCGTGTTGGAGTGTAGCCCAGAACACCCTGAGATACTACTGGAATACGTACCAGTAAATCTCCTGCTTCGGCCGAGGGCTTTGTGTAATGGCTCTCCTAGACACAACGCGATCTCACCCCCAATACCGGAAGAGACAAAACCCCTGCCGATCTGCTCACTGCCTCCATGTGGCTCGGGACTGTACCCAACTAAAACCTGTTTGCACGACTCCTTTGAGCCGTGGTAGGGTAGTAATCAAAGTAGAGTGGGAACTCACACGAGACAAATGACGATCTCAGGTCGATGAACTAACCTGTACACATGTCACCAGGGAACTGCTATCTGACGTCTGGTATAATACCAACTAGCATGTTCCCGGCGAGTCCTGTCCGGTGTACTCATAACCCAATGAGCACCTGTATACATCTTAGGTGAACCAACTGACACCAGTGGCTTATGAGACCGGCCACCGCCCCTCGTCGGGGTCTCGACTGTATACATTAGTCTACTCCGGAGTATCGATGCCCTGTCTCGAAACTCCCACGACTAGGGACCACTTTTAAGGATGTGCTTATGGACTACCCAACTCTCACGTATATGATCGCCATCATACTGTTGGTAGTCAAGCAGGATCTTAAGGGCTCTATCAACGTGTAATAGTGAACATGTCACCTAAAGCTGTACACGACTGATAAAGACAAACCATGGTAGCATACTATTCTCTATCAACGTGTAATAGTGAACTACAATATCACCTAAAGCATTTACACGATGATAAAGACAAACCAGATAGTATACAAACCTCTCAAGTAAGACTGTCCTACCGGTATAGGTCCTCCCTCAATCATTGCAATCATGTGCCTGTGATCTAATAATTGACTCTGAGGGCACTATATCCAACAATCTCCCACTTGCACTCAAGGCTAATTATTGCGATGTCGCATACTCACAGCCCGTGTGATACCGAACGCCCAACTCCTCTACTAATCAGTCTCACAAAACCCGTTTGCGAAACTATTGTGTTCGAGAAATAGCCTCAGCTAGTGGATCCGTCCTGATGTTTCTTTCTATGTCTCTCTTAATCTCAAGTTCACGGAGAAACCTATCTCCCGAAATGAGCAATACCTGTCTTAGAATATGTCTGGATATCTAATGGGACCTAGTTCATAAATGAACTCCAAATCCAAACTTCTTAGACTGTATCGTCAACTGAACTTATTCAGTATCCTGCGTAATGCCTCCCTCAGTGTCCGCTTGGATCACCTGTCCAAAACACTGCCCCTCGTCAGAGGGAAAACTATTACTTTGACAGTCACTCTGTCATCCAGGTCACCTTGGAAGCCTAAAATGATAACCGTCCCCCGAAAGGGGCTGCCGTTATCATATCCCTAGAACATCCACTTATGTTCAAAAACTGCTTCTGAATGTTTCTCCAGGATTGGATTAATATCAACTTATTGCATCTTGTGCAAAAGCAACATCTGGTGTGGTACTTGATATCTCATGATCAACTCAATTGCCTAAGCAAGTGATCTGCCAATCATGCATATCTCTCTCCCCTTTAGTCTGTAAGACACCTTTAGAGAGGGTGACTCCATCACCTGCAGGTACACCACCGTGCCAGGAGTCATCCATTCTAAAACACCTGTAGAATGTTGTCTAAGTACCCAGATTGGGAAACTACCCATATCTAGATCTAAAACCATAGATCTAGTAACCAGAATGTCTGATATTATATCTATATCCTTTGTGGAGAAACCACTGTGTGAAAACTAAAGTATAACCGATCGTAGTATAGGAATTTCTCTTCCTACTCTGTGTATGTCATCGAAATACCAGGACATCACACCCTACTACCTTCTTAACAGATCCATCTCCTATTCTGATGAAGTCAAACCTATGACTGTCACGTCAAAAAAAGATGATCTATCTCCGCTATATCAAATTTAGTCTATAAATAGACATAAGCTACTTGTCCATTATGCTTCCGCTGCTTGCACTGACTATGACAACCCTCTGGCAGAGTCATATACACGTACACTTCTAAAGCTAGTTTAGAACGACGCTATACTTATCCTCCTGCCGGGTCTCACAGTCCGGAACAACAGCAATGGCAAGTCTGGGTAAACAAGAACCTCCCTGTCACCGTCTTTGAGCATACCGAAATACCTCTCGAGTGCCTGAGGTTACCCACCATATCTGCGGAGTGGCCAATAGAATGTCAAACCAGATTGAATCTTTAGGTTCTTATCAAATTTTCAGTAATCGTTTGCGGTTCTGGAATCACTTCCAGTTCTACCATACTTCCACTACTGTTTTCTGAAAAAATCTATTTTACTAAAACTGTAGCGAATCAAGAACAATATCACTATTGATCTTTCAGATGGTAGAAAGTCAACCCTCGTCATAGCCCGGGTCAACCCGCAAACAGTAAAGAAACGTTTCTTGAGTTATCCAGAGTCTGGTTTTAAGTATAAGCCGGACAACTCCCCGTACCTTAACATCGTTAAGATATGAACCGTTCTATATCCAATATAGAAACAGAGGCACTGATTTAATTGGAACCAGATTCAAATCATGCAGCTGTCTCCAGTGCATGTCAACTAAATGGAGAGAGGCCGATCAGCGTTACTCAACTTAGGAATGCATCCAGATATGAGTAACCTGAAAGAGAAGCAAGTTCTCATAATCATTACTATCAACTGAATACCATACACAAGTATCTACATCTTCGATCACCTTGAAGAATCCCGATACTTGCAACACCTGGTTCTCTATTTTATTCATATACCTATAACTTCTCAAAACTTGGACCTTGTGTTTCTACGAAACACTTGTCTAAAAACTAGAGAAGTCATAAGTAAACCGAATATAGTACGAGGACCAACCCCTCTGTCCTAATGGACACTGGACAACATACAATACTCTGTATAAGTCCCCTGAGTTGAATAACTTAAACACTGTGCGTCGTAGGTTGAAAACTGTACTTATGGTTAAGAAGAATTACACCGCTGTTTAATGCTCCTTACCTAACCATCCACTGATATAGGTAAATGTCATAGACATAATTTAAGAAAGTTATATCTCACTCTATAAAAATAGACGTACAGATATGTCAATTTGAAATTGGTGCATAACAACGGATATTCAAAACCAAATATTTGCCGTCCGGCAAACAACCCAGGTGATTTCCTCAAATATCACCAATTACAACGAATCCCGATATAATGAGGACAATCACCTAATTCCCAATAGCCTACTCCCACTCATCATCTATAAAACCATACAGATGTGAGAATCATACCTGGTAAATACATACCCTGGAGCAAGGACTGATTGGGAAATCAGTTTTCTTTTAACAGTACACAGTGAAACTGAAACATGTTAATGTTTCGAAGGGATATTCGGTATTCTTAGTAATGCCTCTTCCATTATCAGATTCACAACTGTAACCGTATATTTCTTTGTCATCTCTCCAAATCCCTTTATATGTCTTTAGTCGTTACCTTCTGTACACCTTCGTTAGGCTAAATAGTTTTCTTCCTTCCCTACCGTTCGGCACCAGCCTATGGTTTGGAAGAAGACTATTCAATAAGCGTAATAGGTGTACTGTCCTAATCCTAGGAGCACTCGCAACGCGAGAGAAGGTAAAGATAAAAGACAACTGAATAAACCTTATTCCTATTTCTCCTGAACCAAAATCCATCCCCAAACTGGAACAAGTTCCTTCGAGTTCGTATATAACCATACGATGGAGTATCCAAATAACTGTGGATCTTCGTAGTGATACGGAGTGTTCTGGAGAAATACAAAGGTGAAGTAGGAGTGGCGATGAAATACTTGGTTTGGTCGTGAATAGCAGTCGCAATTTACTTTGCCCTCTTTCTAATCCCTTTATTTGTCTTAACTTATTACCTTCTGTACACCATCGTTAGGCTAATTGGTTTTCTTCATTCCCTACCGTTCGGCACCTGCCTATGGTTTGGAAGAAGACTATCCAATAAGCATAATAGGTGTACTGTCCTAATCCAAGAAGCACTCGCAACCTGAGAGAAGGTAAAACGAAAAGACAACTGAATAGTCCTATTCGTTTTCTCCAGAACTGGAAACCATCCTCGAATCTGGAACAAGTTCCTTCGAGTTCGTATATAACCATACGATGGTTTTATCCAATGGAAGTGGATGTTCGTAGTAATACGGGGTGTCCTGGAGAAAAAGGTAAAAGTAGGAGTAGCAATGAGGTATGCAACTCTGACAATCCAAAAGCCAGTGTTTAAGAAGGTTCGGTTAACTTGGTCACTGAGTCTTAGTCAAGGGTCGGGTCATGGTCGCTGCCAAAGAGAGAGAGAAAAGAAACACTCAGCGTGCACTCTAACCTAGATCAGAATGGTTATCACTTTATCTAATCAGGAAACCTCCCACTGTAACCTCAAATTCTCCTCCAAACCTGAAAGAAGAATTAGTCGGGATCACCCGAGGAGTAAACCAACTCATCAGTGGGAATCGGGATCCAACCATCATCGCATGATAATGTGATGGAATCCACTCACATTGTCACACTCCAGAAGGTATGCGCATGCCTGGCAAGTTTCAGTTTCTTTAGAAACTCCCGATGTGATTTTTACCCCTAGGACCCAAGTGACCTTGACACAGGCAACAAATCAAAGAGTCCTAGTCAAGTTCAACCCGTCATTATCCTGGATTGCATTAAACCCACCCGTACGAGCCCTTGACACAGTCAACAAGGCCGCACAACTGTCCTAACCAATCCCATTAATATGCCACAAACAAACACTACTTAGCTACCGCACACTACGCCTTGACACAGTCAACAAACGCAGCACGAATACTAAGTAATACTTGTAAGAAATGACGGAGGGTTACGTCTAGTTTTTGGCGAAAAACTTTTAACGTAATGAACTTGATATCGTTGAAGGAACTGCATAGCTTTTTATAAAAATATAGTGGCGAAAACCTTTGCTAAAGAGGTCACTCCCAGTGAAGGGATCTCGGCTCTTTCCCCGTAGAATGAGGTGCAGGATATTCCAACTGAATACCATGATGCAAAACAAAAAGTAATCGACTATAGTGAAGTTATTACCCTGACGCAAACTTCTGTCCAAGGGGTCACTCCCGGTGAAGGGACCTCAGCCCTTGTCTCGTCGACTGAGGTGCTGGATATTCATAACCGAATACCACTGTGCAAAACAAAAGAGAACGTCCTTGCAATAACAGCTTTTTGAAAATTGTTCCAACAACATCAAATAGGTTTGTTTATCTTGCATTGATCCGAATCAATGCAATCCCATCAATTAATAACACCACAAAAGAACGAAAATACGATGTACCTATATACCATCCGCATTCGCCACTGGGTCCCGTCATCACCCGTTAGGTTACTTAACTAACGACAGAGCGGGGACTGGACTAGCACGGGTGTAAAACATATACAACATCTACTAGTATATATATATCAATATATAATAATAGCTCAAGGCGTGATAAAATGCAACATCACAGAAATGTAATAAGTATCACAGAACAATACAGATAATCTGAGATCCCCGGATTTCATAGAGCCGCTACTGAAACCCGATGTTCCTCTAGTCATGTGGATAGCCTGTGTAACGTTTTGAAAATCGTTTCGGTGAAATTTCGAAAAATCGGTAAAATAAGGGGGTTTTCTGTAAAAAGTCAAAATATAAATATCTTTATTATAAAATTAAAAATATATATTCTAGCTATGAAATTGCTAGTGTTTAGTGTTTATTGAGCCACTGGTAAAATTTCTGGTTTTCTGAAAAAATTTCCGAATTTAATTATTTTTAATATTATTTTAAGCCGGTAAGAAAATATATTAAATTAGCGATAAATACAAATTTAAATGGGCTAATTTTAATCTCTAAAATCATGTTAATTAAAATCTAGTTGTAATATAATTTTTTAGTATTTTATTTCAAGTTTTAATTGGTTTTTATTATCGAAAACAA
This sequence comes from Agapanthus africanus, assembly GCA_030015575.1. Lineage (NCBI taxonomy): Eukaryota > Viridiplantae > Streptophyta > Magnoliopsida > Asparagales > Amaryllidaceae > Agapanthus > Agapanthus africanus. Next base: position 230,083,229 of record CM057350.1, read on the forward strand.
AAATATAATTATTTTGAACTAAAACTTGCAAATATGGTATTGTGGGGAGTCTTTTTGCATAGAATTTTTGTAAAGTCTCTCACACTCACCCTCACTCCCCTTGGCCGGCCCCACACTGTTTTAGCAGCCCAAGAATTTTCTTTCCCTCTTTTTGACCTTAAATCATGTGAAGAAATGGGTTAAAATAAGGGTTTTCATATATATTAAAAGGGTATGGGTATTATGGTAATTTGTGAGGGCATTGACCTTGGAATTTCCACACAAATCCCCTCACCTCTCCCTCTCCTCTCCTCTGGCCGAAATTCTGCACCTCATTCCCCCTATTTCACAACCTTATCTCATCTCCAAAATCCTTCAAAAACTTCTTCAAAAATCAAGTAAAACCTCACCGAAATCAAAATCCAACTCCTACCCATTTCTCATTTGCCTATCTAGCATGGATTTAGGGAACAAGATTTCAATTTGGGAGGCTATGGGTGCTTATGGATCTTCAAATGTTTTGGGTATAATTTCTAAACCTTTTGCTTAATTTGTTAGTTAATTCCTTAAAACTAATTTATTTAAGTGTAAATTAGGCTTTTGTTGCAAGTTTGGAAATTCTAGAAAGGGATTGAATGCAAGTTAGGGTTTTGTGAATTTGGTATATGGTTGTGTGTTGTAATTAGGCCCTTATGACATGTTAAAACAAAGTTTGTAGCTAGTTGTTAATTGTTAGTTTAAAAATTTTGATAATTACGCTAATTTGCTAACTAGGTTTTTAAAATTAGTTAAATAATTGGGTTTTAAAATGTAATTAGGTTTTTCATGACTTCATTAACATTATAAAGTGTAGTTTAATACTTTAGTTCATGGAAATCCAAGCTAAATTGTTGTTGTGCATTTTTGCTATAAAATTGTTAAAATGGGTATATTGTAAACTAGAATTTTGGGGTTGATGAAATTTAATGAGATTAAATTATGGAAATTGTTTTTATAACTTATTTGAGATGTTTAATAAGTATTATGGCCGCTAGATTTGTTTAAACGTCGGGTTTTGTACTAAAACGGGTAATTTTTGTTTGCTAGATTTTCGGAAAAATGGCTTTTAAGGTGAATTTGGGGTTTTTGTGAATTTTAACCTATTTTATATTATAATTAGTGTTCGTTAATGCGTAAATGAGAGTGTTTGGGTTTTTCTCGATGGTTTGACGTTTGTACATCGATATCGAGGGTTGGGTTGGCTATTCTTGCATGCGTAGGCGATAGGTTTTGACCTATGCGTGATACGCGTGCCGATTTGATTTTCGTATGCCGTTTCGATTTTGAATTTGGTTTTAATGCGATACGGTGCGTTATGATATGTAGGTACCCCATGTGGACTTCGAGACGACAAGCAAGCGCGTGGCGACATCGGCACCAGCGAGCAAGGACCAGGTGAGTAGATTTATATCTACGGGGAGAAGTCGGGTGGATGGCGTATAGCACCCCCGCAGTTCGTGGTGATGTATACGAATACGTATACACACCTATATTTTGATTATATATATTATGTTGATATGAGACTTGATGATAAGGGTAGATTCTAGATGTTCATGGATTAGTTTAGTGTTAGTTGCGAAACCCTAGAGTAATTGTTACACCCACACACGCACACACACACATGCATACATCTATGTTATTACCTATGCGTATATGGGGAGATGTGTTTATGTGTTCACCTGGGTATGGGACTAGGTGTTCACATACTGGATTTGAGGATGATACTTGGGATTGAGATGAGTCGATGAGATTTGATTTGAGATTATCATATCGGTGATATGGCAGGATTCGTACTTGAGATACGTCCTGATGTTTATAGCGGATCTTTGGACGATGATACCATGTGAATAGTGATATACATAGAATGGTTGAGTATGATATTGACCCGTACCCAGATTTGGGGATGTCGTACGACGGATTTACGTACGAGCTATATATTGATGTTTAATCCGCACTCTTGACTTGGGATGTCTGATTATAGATATGGTATCGGATATGATGTTATTGAGGCGGGATCACCGACTAATATATATACAGGTATGTATATGTATCGAATCAGATGTTAGGCGGTTTCCTTACCTGTAGTTCAGCTTGTTAGTTCAGCCATATAGTTTAGTGTAGTTATTAGACTAGATTAGCCTCCTACCTATTTCAAAACTAACGGATCGTGGGTATTTTAAAAGACAGGTCAAAAGATTCTACGGATATTTCAAAAGAAGTATCTTTTCTTAAAAACACCGTAGCCCTTATTTTCAAAACACCGCGATTCGTGTTATTTTAAAAGGAACTATTGTTGACTTATAGTATCATTGTGTTTAGTATTCAGCTCCCGCTCATTATTGCTGTTCGCTCCGCATCGCATACTTATATTATAATTTCTTATTGCATTGTTGATATCATACTGTTAGGACACTAGCACCATTACCGATGATGCGTATGTACCATGTACACTTACTTGCCGGCTCACACACATCTTCATCGGTAATTGCCATGTCACGTACACCTTAGAAAATATTATTGCTTGACTTAGCTTGTTAGTTAGTAATTTGACATGATATTAGTGTACCTGCCTTACATATGCCAGCTTAACATTGTAGTTATTACTTGTCACTTCATGCATACTGTTATTCATTATTATGCCGCATTCATGGTTTTACATGCTATTGATGATTTGGATTCGGATTTCCATGAGATTTTCTGGATTTGGGGGGAAAACCGCAAAACTTATATAAACTGCTTTCTCTCTTTTTAAATAAAAAGTGCGGTTTTTCCCATGATGTATGAGTCGTCCACCATGAGTTTGCTGATGGATTTCGAGACCCGATTCGAGGAGTGGAGGAACCGTTTCGGGTACATGGTGGGCCCGGTGCGGTACCCCGGGGCAAAAGGATCGTGTTGTTGACGTTGAGCCTGGCAGGGGAGCACTACCGACCGGTGATTTTACCCAACGCGTCGGATATCCGGAGGATACCGTCGTGGTCTTGAGATGGATGGTAAGGGCCGGTCTGGACTGACGGCGCCCTAGATATTGTGATTGAGACATTGAGATTTTGAGATATTGAGGTACAGAGATTGTGGTACAGAGATATCGAGATATTTGGACACTTGTTTTGTGTCGAAGCTGGGCACTGTTTTATGCTGATTTCATTTATGGTACCTCATTTTTAAAATACAAAAATCTCACTGATTTATGAAAGCAGTTTTATTCAGTACATGCATTCTGCTTCATGCATTCATACGTCATCCATATGATATATTGCTACCTGAGGCACTGACACGGGCACATGGGATTAGACTCGGGTTAGATATTTACCCTAGTCATTGTTATAGGCTGCATGTTATATATATTTGAGGATATATTTTGATCGTTGACCTAGGTTTGCGTTGTTCATGCTGTTTCTGTTCGTAGATGTTTTTCTACTCACGAGTTGGCAACTCACCCCCGTTGTGCCACAGTTCCTTGCAGGTTTTGCCATACAGGTTTCGTTACGGCTTTGCTGGCACTGCTTCTTTCGGGTGACTTGCTAGTAGGTGGGTTTATTTGTATCGTACCGATCATTATATATTGTATATTATTATTCAGTTGTATTTAGAAGTTCCATCAACCAAACATGTATTTATTTTGAGATAGAGACCAGTGATGTTATTCTTTCGACCTTAGAGTCGCGCGTTATATTTCTGTGGATTTCTTGGGGTTTTGAGTTCCCTTTTGAGTTTTTGATCCGCCCTTGGCGTTGTATATTATATTGCTTGTGCGGTTGTGACCGTCGATTGACAAAGAGCTAGCTCCCGCTTGGGGATGCCTTTTATTGATTTCGTATATTATTCATGTTGTATCCCGTTTGGGGGCCAGTATTTACAAAGGAGACTCTGCCGAAATTTTCAGTAAATATTTGATGTTTTTTAAAAAACGTATAATTCGGCTTATGCTATTAAAACTACTTGATTTAAATTGGTTTTCCTTCACTCTACTACTTTTCTTGGTTTGGATTTCTGGGTTTTCGGTTTACTTAGATTGCGTACGCCTCGAGACGTTTCGTAGTTTAAGTGCCGGTCATGTTCCGTACTTTCGGGACGTGACAGCCTGTGCAATGAAATCCTAGACCCCTACGGGCGCGGCAAGTTACCCGCCAAAACCTGAAGCAAGGCAGCCCCCTTCAACAACGTGAATGGACCACCCAGCACTTCAAGGAATCTGGTAACTTGAGCACCCCTCCTTGGGTCAACCTGTACCCCCTACGAGTACGGCGAATAGCCCGCCAATTCTAGAGTAAAGCCCCCTCCGTCTCAAAGCCATGAGATGCGGGCTCGTTTCCCTCTAGAACCCGGCTATCCGTGCACCCCACCGCGGGGTAATCCTAGTACAGAAAGTAAAATATACAATGGGTACATCGACCTCAGCCCGGTCGTGCCCCAAAAGAATAATATACAAACAGGCAGTGACGACAGTCCATATGTCGGACGCTCGCCCCACAATATCAAATGTACAAATATAACCAAACTGTACTAACATTGCATCCAGGCTATCCACCACGACAAATCCGCAACATCACAGCACAACACAGAACATCAACGTGAATGTTACGTTCGGAAATCCGTCTAAAAGGGCTATAGCAATTAGACAGGATTTACCGATCGAATGACATTCACGGTCGCAGATATAATGTAAATACTGTGAACTAACATGTTTAAAATTTTTGATCGACAAAGTTTCCCGAAGTGGGACCCAAGCACAATACCCAGTACTCAAATAAATCTGGGCCCAAAATAAAATTACCAGAAACCCCTTTTCCAAGTCAGAGACCTACTGAAGAAATTTGGTGCACTGTGGCTACAGTACGGCCGTGGATCCGCGGCCAAAACGTGGGTACGGCCGCGGATCCGCCGCTCTACAGTGAAATCAGCCTAACAAATTTTCTCAGTTTTCATAAAAAAGCATGCCTAATTTTCTGCAATACACCAAATAATTTTTTGACAACAGAAAAATTTCGACAGAAACTGATGACTTGGAAACGCGGTTTTTGAAAATTTCGTCCGATCGAAGTTCTAAACATGCTAGAGCAAGCTAGTAAAGGTTAATGGCGTGTTTCTGATACCATGTAAGACTACGGTAGCGCCCCGGCCGTTTTTCCGAGGCCAAAATGCGGAAACGAAAATTTTTCTTAACTTGAAAACTGGCGCTATCGTATGCTTAAAACCCAGATCAAACCATTAACCTACTACTAGCTATCTAGAGAGAGGGTTGGAAAGCTATACCAATCGAGCTGTGTCCTTCGGTCTTTGGCCACCATCCCAAGCTCCTCGCGGCAACTCCGGTCTCGATCTCCTCGTCAGAAAGGGCACCACATCTACGAGTCTTTTTACGTGCTCCCGCTTCATCCGAAGCAACTCGGGCACGAAGTGTGCTAGCCGACGTGTCCAAGATGATGTAGAGAATGTTGGTGATCACTTTGTCTCTTGCATCCATGACTTGGATGGAGGTTAGAGGTGTTGCCAATGATGGAGATTAGGAGCTAGAGGAAGAAGAAGAAGAAGAGAAGGCTTTCTTTTCTTTTTCTTTTGTGATGTTAGAATGATAAAATGAGAGAGAGATCAATAATACAAGAGCTCACAACCATAACATGGCTGCCCCTCTCTCTCCTCTTATCAATTCAGCACATTAAATCAATCATAAAATGTGACATTTGCACAAATAATGATACCATGAGTCACTAGATTGCATATGCCACATTTAATGCACTTCATGATGAATTCTAGCTCATTATTTCCACCATCCAAACATTAATCCAAATGTTTGGTCCAACAAGAAAATCCGGCAACATCTAAACTAAACTCGTGACGGAATATAAGGATACCCCCCACCTGTATATACATAGCTGCATCCGCATTCCGACCGAATGCGAATGCGATGAGACTAAAGTAATCCAACAAATCTAATACTAGGATCCGGCTTAAACCAAAGCCCACTAGTATGATCCGTCTGATCATGATCCGTGCAATACCGCACGTATAAGATCGAACCCTGCCATATATCATACGGCCTCTACAACGTTTCGCCCGAAACTTGAGAAACTGTCTGTGGGGGACTCTAAAGACTCGTCAATACCTTGGCTGTGAATTTAACCACTAGCACGTCAGAGGTATTAGCCGTATGTAATGGGCTACCAGGTATTGACCAAAAGGGAGGTCGATGAGCGAACTCATCCTGACACCCTACTGAGCCTGTCAGTGACAATATCCGTACAGTCCGGTCCGTTCGTCTATGAGCATCGCATGGCGGGCCTAGGGGGTTGGTAAAAGTCAGACCCCCAAAAGCGATACAAGTCGTGTCGGAGTGTAGCCCAGAACACCCTGAGATACTACTGGAATACGTACCAGTAAATCTCCTGCCTCTGCCGAGTGCTTTGTGTAATGGCTCTCCTAGACACAGCGCGATCTCACCCCCAATACCGGGAGAGACAAAACCCCTGCCGATCCGCTCACTGTCTCCATGTGGCTCGGGACTGTACCCAACTAAAACCTGTTTGCACGACTCCTTTGAGCCGTGGTAGGGTAGTAATCAAAGTACAGTGGGAACTCACACGAGACAAATGACGATCTCAGGTCGATGAACTAACCTGTACACATGTCACCAGAGAACTGCTATCTGATGTCTGGTATAATACCAACTAGCATGTTCCCGGCGAGTCCTATCCGATGTACTCATAACCCAATGAGCACATGTATACATCTTAGGTGAACCAACTGACACCAATGGCTTGTGAGACTGGCCACCGTCCCTCGTCGGGGTCTCGACTGTATACACTAGTCTACTCCGGAGTATCGATGCCCTGTCTCGAAACTCCCACGACTAGGGACCACTTTTAAGGATGTGCTTATGGACTACCCCACTCTCACGTATATGATCGCCATCATACTGTTGGTAGTCAAGCAGGATCCTAAGGGCTCTATCAACGTATAATAGTGAACATGTCATCTAAAGCTGTAGACGACTGATAAAGACAAACTATGGTAGCATACTATTCTCTATCAACGTGTAATAGTGAACTACAATGTCACCTAAAGCATGTACACGATGATAAAGACAAACCAGATAGTATACAAACCTCTCAAGTAAGACTGTCCTACCGGTATAGGTCCTCTCTCAATCATTGCAATCACGTGCCTGTGATCCAATAATTGACTCTGAGGGCACTATATCCAACAGATATATATACTAGGAGATGTTGTATATGTTTTACACCCGCGCTAGTCCTGTCCCCGCTCTGTTGTTAGTTAAGTAACCTAACGGGTGATGACGGGACCCAGTGGCGAATGTGGATGGCATATACGTACATCGTATTTTCGTTCTTTATTGGTGCGATCAATTGATGGGACTGCATTGATTCGGATCAATGCAAGCTAAGCAAACCTATTCTGATGTTGTTGGAACATTTTCCAAAAAGCTGTTATTGCAAGGACGTTCTCTTTTGTTTTGCATAGTGGTATTCGGTTATGAATATCCAGCACCTCAATCGACGAGGCAAGGGCCGAGATCCCTTCACCGGGAGTGACCCCTTGGACAGAAGTTTGCGTCAGGGTAATAACTTCACTATAGCCGATTACTTTTTGCTTTGCATCATGGTATTCAGTTGAAATATCCTGCACCTCATTCTACGGGGAAAGAGCCGAGATCCCTTCACCGGGAGTGACCTCTTTAGCAAAGGTTTTCATCACTATATTTTTATAAAAAGGTATGCAGTTCCTTCAACGATATCAAGTTCATTACGTTAAAGGTTTTTCGCCAAAAACCAGCCGTAGCCCTCCGTCATTTCTTACGGGTATTATTTAGTATTCGTGCTGCGTTTGTTGACATAGTCAAGGCGTAGTGTTCGGTAGCTAAGTAGTACTTGTTTGTTGCATAAATGGGATTGGTTAGGACAGTCGTGCGGCCTTGTTGACCTAGTCAAGGGCACGTACGGGTGGGTTTAATGCAATCCAGAATAATGACGAGTTGAACTTGACTAGCGGTTTATGGTTTGTTGACCTAGTCAAGGTCATAAGCTGCTTGGGGTAAAAATCACATCGGGAGTTTCTAAAGAAACTGAAACTTGCCAGATATGCGCATACCTTCTGGAGTGTGATAACATGAGTGGATTCCATCACGTTATCAAGCGATGATAGTTGGATCCCGATTCCCACTGATGAGTTGGTTTACTCCTCGGGTGATCCCGACTAATTCTTCTTTCAGGTTTGGAGGAGAATTTGAGGTTACAGTGGGAGGTTTCCTAATTAGATAAAGTGATAACCATTCTGATCTAGGTTAGAGTGCACGCAGAGTGTTTCTTTTCTCTCTCTCTTTGGCAGCGACTATGACCCGACCCTTGACTAAGACTCAGTGACCAAGTTAACCGAACCTTCTTAAACACTGGCTTTTGGATTGTCAGAGTTGCATACCTCATTGCCACTCCTACTTTTACCCTTTTTCTCCAGAACACCCCGTATTATTACGAACATCCACTTCCATTGGATAAAACCATCGTATGGTTAAATACGAACTCGAAGGAACTTGTTCCAGATTCAAGGATGGTTTCCGGTTCTGGAGAAAACGAATAGAACTATTCAGTTGTCTTTTCCTTTTACCTTCTCTCAGGTTACGAGTGCTCCTTGGATTAGGACAATACACCTATTACGCTTATTGGATAGTCTTCTTCCAAACCATAGGCAGGTGCTGAACGGTAGGGAATGAAGAAAACCAATTAGCCTAACGATGGTGTACAGAAGGTAATAAGTTAAAACAAATAAAGGGATTAGTAAGAGGGCAAAGTAAATTGCGACTGCTATTCACGACCAAACCAAGTATTTCTTCGCCAATCCTACATCACCTCTGTATTTCTCCAGAACACTCTGTATCACTATGAAGATCCACAGTTTATTGGATACTCTATCGTATGGTTATATACGAACTCAAAGGGACTTGTTCCAGTTCAGGGATGGATTCTGGTTTAGGAGAAATAGGAATAAGGTTTATTCAGTTGTCTTTTATCTTCACCTTCTCTCAGATTACGAGTACTCCTAGGATTAGGAGAGTACACCCATTATGCTTATTGGATAGTCTTCTTCCAAACCATAGGCTGGTGTCGAACGGTAGGGAAGGAAGAAAACCATTTAGCCTAACGAAGGTGTACAGAAGGTAACGACTAAAGACATATAAAGGGATTTGGAGAGATGGCAAAGAAATATACGGTTACAGTTGTGAATCTGATAATGGAAGAGGCATTACTAGGAATACCTGGATACCCCTTCGAAACATTTACATGTTTCAGTTTCACTGTGTATTGTTAAAGGAAAACCGATTTCCCAATCAGTACTTACTCCAGGGTATATATTTACCAGGTTTCTCACATCTGTATGGTTTTACGGATGATGAGTGGGAGTAAGTTATTGGGAATTGGGTGATCATCCTCATTATATCGGGATTCGTTGTAATTGGTGATATTTGAGGAAATCGCCTGGGTTGTTTTCCGGACGGCAAATATTTGGTTTTGAATATCCGTTGTTATGCACTAATTTCAAATTGATATATCTGTACGTTTATTTTTATAAAGTGAGATATAACTTTTTGAAATTATGTCTATGACATTTACCTATATCAGTGGATGGTTAGGTACGGAGCATTAAACAGCGGTGTAATTCTTCATAACCTGTTAGTTATATGTATTCCCTAGAGGCCATTACTATACATAGGATGTATATTGTAGTGGATGCTTGGACATATATAAGGAGGACTTTCTTGCTCGACATGATAGTATGCTATCTGGTTGCTCTTTACCTTATCGTGTACACTGATTGTCTCTCTGTTACATGTTGGTAAAGCCCTTAGGATGTATACTTGACTACCTGGACTATGATGCAGATCATACTAGTGGGGACATGGTAGTCCATAAGTACATCCTTCAAGGTCCCTAGTCGTGGGTGTATTGAGATGGGGCATCGATATACCAGAGTAGACTAGCGTATACCTTCTCGACCCATACAGATGGGCGATGGATGATCCCATATCCATTGATGTTTGACATCAGAGATGATATACGGGTGCTTAGTGGAGACTGGGTACACTGGACGGACTCGCCGAGAACTCCCAGATGGTATTATACCTTACGTCAGATGGCAGTTCTCTGGTGACACTGGTACAGGTTAGTCTGTAGACCCGAGATCGTCATAGAGTCTTGTGTGATTCCCACTGTGCTTTGATTTCCACCTTACCACGTCCAAGAGGGCGTGCAAAACGGTGGTTTTTGGGCACAGTCCCGAATCACATGGAGGCAATGAGCGATAGGAAGGGATTCGTCTCTCCCGGTATAGGGAGTTGATGTTGTGCTGTGTTCGATTGGCTATAACCGGAAATCCCTGGCCAGGGTTGCTGAGATTTACTGGTAAGTGTTACCAGTAGTTTCTCGAACTGTTATAGACCTCATATCGACACAACTTATCAAGCTACTGGGGTCTGACGTTTACCACCCCTAGGCGAGATATGCGACATATCAGACGAACAGACTGGACTGTACGGTAAGTGTTACTGGTTGGATTCACAGGAGTGTGAGCGGGCTTGCTCGTTGATCTTCTGATCGCTCAATACCCGGGTGGCCGTTACGTTTAGCAGACCGCTTGCGGCTTGTGGGTGTTTGATATGATCATCACCTGCTGCCGGCGTATTGACGAGTCTTTAGAGTCCTACACAGAGGTTTCCTGGCTCAAGTGAAACGAAATAGGAGCGCATATGAGATATGTGCGGGATCGAGAATAATACCAGTATGTGATACTATATTCTATTCTCGCGATTTGTATCATTGGACGGTTATATGAGATATAGCCGGGTTACCGAATCAAGTGTTGATTCGATACATTGATACACTTGATATTAGTCGGTTATATGCAGTATGACCGGATCATTAAATCAAGTGTTGATTTAGTGATTTATTGTATAATTATATATTTGATATATTACTTTACATTAACTAGTATTGGTTCACTTAAGATTATTTTCTCACTAGATTGTGCACATTGTATATATGATATATTTTTGTGCACTTGTTTGTATCATGTTTGATGATACATGCAAATTTGGGTGTGTGTATGCTTTAAACTATGATTAGGTTAATGGTTAGGGTTTGATTTACTCATCTATTTATTCATTTATTTTTTGGGGCAAAAACAAATATGGTGGCTTTCTTTGTTTTATTCTTGGAGTTTCATGAAGCTTCACCATTTTGTTTTTATTCTTAAACCTAACCATTACCTAAACCCTAGTTTATTCTCTACATGAGTTAAACTAACCCATGGTTTCTATATGATAAGAATCACTTGAATTTTCTAATTAATTAATTCTTTTCTTTCTTCTTCATCTTCTTCATGAAGAAAGAAAAAGCTTGCTAGAAAATTCTAAGTGATGATTCCAAGTGAGAAATCCAAATCCAAAGTGAACCCACTTCCTATTTCTTCATCCTCTACCACTTGCCATGTAGTAGAGGGTATTTTCTTCACAAGTTTCTTGACCTGGTGAAGATGGAGCTTGAGTTTGAGTCGCCTCGACGTAGATCATCTTTGGCATCGAAGTCAATGACCTAGCCCGCTCATTTCCCCGACGAAACCATCGCTAGAGTCCGGGATCCGGTTGATCGCAGCGGAGGGACGTCATCACGGAGCTAAAGAGGTGGAGGACCGGATCTACAAAGGTTGTAGTCACTTTCACTTATAGTTAAGTAGTTAACTTGCTTGTTGTTTCGCATAATTTCTAGTTAACGATCTTTATTAGGGTTTCTCGGCACCTAATTTTTGAATTTGGCATGGTTGATGCCTTGTGGAACCTCTTGAGTGTGCCTAGGAACCCTACATAACCATAGTACAATTTTCAACCTACAACACATGGGGAATGAGTTATTAGACTCAGGGGACTCATACAGAGTATTGTATGTTGTCCAGTGTCCATAAGGACAGAGGGGTTAGTACTCGTACTATATTCTGTTTGCTTGTGACTTCTCTAGTTCTTAGACATGTGTTTCGTAGAAATGCAAGGTCTAAGTTTTGAGAAGTTATAGGAATATGAATAAAGTAGAGAACCAGGTATTGCAAGTATCAGGATTCTTCAAGGTGATCGAAGATGTAGATACTTGTGTATGGTATTCAGTTAAGAGAACTTGGTTCTCTTTCAGGTTACTCATAATTGGAAGCACTCCTAAGTTGAGTAATGCTGATCGGCCTCTCTCCATTTAGTTAACATGCACTGGAGACAATTGCATGATTTGAATCTGGTTCCAATTAAATCGGTGCCTCTATTTCTATATTGGATATACAATAGTTCATATCTTAACAATGTTAAGGTACGGGGAGTTGTCCGGCTTATGCTTAAAACCAGACTCTGGATAACTCAATGCACGTTTCTGTAATGGCTGTTTGTGGGTTGACCCGGGCTATTACGAGGGTTAACTTTCTACCATCTGGAAGATCGATAGTGATATTGTTCTTGACTCGCCACAGTTTTAGTAAAATGGATTTTTTCAGAAAATAGTAGTAGGAGTATGGTAGAACTGGAAGTGATTCCAGAACCGCAAACAATTACTGAAAATTTGACAAAAACCTAAAGATTCAATCTGGTTTGACATTCCATTGGCCACTCCGCAGATATAGTGGGTAATCTCAGGCACTCGAGAGGTACTTCGGTATGCTCAAAGACGGTGTCACGCCCCACTTCCCGGTGTACGGCGAAGGGGGCGCGACGAGGTCCGCTACGTATATACTTAGAAGTACATACGCTAAGCGTATCTAAGCAATATAAAAGTAAATCACAAGAGACAAGAGAGATAGAAATAACAGCAACTTTATTAATAACATTCTTTTGTACAATGCATGAAAAGTAAATACAACTGAAATGAAAAGCGATGCCTAAACAATGGCATAATAGGAAATGAAAATACTGAATAGAATAAGGTACAATGTCTAGAGCTCGGAGTCTTCGTGAAACCGCTCTAAGTCTTCACCGGTGGGCTCGATCTCTGCTGGGTCCAAAGCACCTGACGACATTCAAAGAAGAAAGAAATAAAATGTCGTCAGTGAACAGGTCGCTCGGTAAGTCCCAAAGATAATGAAGAATTAGAAAAGACAGAATAAGAGGTATCTTCTAAAGAAATTGTATAATATTGTAGAATATTGGGTTAACGCTGTTGTTTGTAGCTTGGTACAGAAGGATGCCAGTGTATACGAGAGGGGTCTCTATATGCTAGAGACCAGGGAAAACGGAATGTACAAGGAACCGTTAAGCCACGATACAACAGCAACGGAATATCGGTTAGGTGTCTTAATCTGACCGCCTCGTGCCACCTTTAACACCTTCCGTACCAATCTACCCCTTAAACCCCGTAGTGTTTTGATAGTATTGTTATATTGTATTGTGTAAGTTAGATGACTGACCAAAACCATGATATCAGTAAACAGATTATAACTGCATAATCAGGTAAATGGAATAACGGGATAATGGATGTATATCCATGGTTTGATTTAGTCAAGTTGTATAGATTGTTATCTGGATTCTGGGATTCATGTGTTCATATTGAGTTGGAATATTAAAGAATATAGATTGACTTGAATCGTATTCAAGTCAGAAATAATCAGACTCAAACCCGAGTCAGACCAAAAGAAATGTAAGTCGAAGTTCTATAATTGTTAGGGTCATTATTGTGATTTATAAAACTTGAGGGGGTTTTATGTAAAAATACTTTTGTAAAGTTTTCAAGATACACCTCAAGTATTTATTATTCGTCTTTATAGTTATAATGAGTGTGATTTTATTTTGTCTTATTTCTAGTAAAAATATCCTAATTACATAAATAAAGGTATTAATTTGTAATATTGATTTATTTGAAATTCATAGTATTTTAATGTAACTTTTAATCTTGTAATTTTTAGGAAAAGGTGGAAACTTTATCTTATAATAAAATAGGTGTTCAAATGATAAATATACATATGTTTATACAAGAATAATTTTTAATAATTATTTTATTTTCCAAAAATCTCATTTTTCTTAAATGCCGTATTTTAAACCTTTCGAGACCGAATGCTCCTTGCGGAGGTCTGAATCTCGTACTACTAAGCCTGAGGGTGCATGATAAACCGTACTATCCCTAACGAGTTCCCCAAAGGTGGGTTGTAGTGGCGCTTTGCAAAGATTTAATAAATACTAATCATTTAGGAAACGGTTTTATAAAGATAAGGTATTTATTTGTAGAAGGGTGTAAATTTCCGTATTTTAGATTCTAGGGTTTCCTAAGCCAACTAACCTATTTCTAAATGGTCTAAACGATAATTCATTAGAAACCTCAAATCGCCTCTTCACCGCCAATTGCGTCCAGGTAAGTGCCAGGTGAGTGGGAGGCTCTCCACTACAAGTAGTGGTCCTAATTAAGTAACCACTCGCCTTAGACACACTTGCCTAGACACCACAAAATCAGGTTTAGATAAACGATCGATGTCCACGACATTTCGTATTTTCCTATTAAAAGATATTGTTTTAAAATTGTTTAAAACTTAGAACTTTTAGAAAAGGTTTTATTAAGAAAACGGTATTTAAATGTAAAATCTTATATTATCGTATTCTAAGTTTTGATGATATCAATTAGGGTTGTATTTGCGTGTGTGTGGAGGTAGGTCATTACCGAATGATCTACTTTAAGGTATAGCAATGTTAAAGGGTTAAATGTGATAAACTAAACATGGTGGTATTTAAGTGCAAAAATACGGTATATTGCAAAAGCTATCATTTCATGTGTGAAAACTTGTTCAAATTAATTTTTAAGTGATTAGTAGTCAACATGAAGATGTTTAAGCATTATGGAATTGGTGATAAGTGAGATTTGATAGAAAACCGAATCGAAAATCGGGTTGTTCCGATTTTCGTCGGGTTTATAAAGTCGTATTATTATGAAGGAAAAGAAAGGTAGAAAAGGGGGACTTACGGGTTTGGACAACGCTAGAGAGTGAGAAAGAGATAGTGGGTTTGCCGGTGCGTCGAATCGTCATTGAGAGGTCCTAACATGATCGCCGAGATTTCGCCGTCGATTTCGTCAGCGCTTCGTCTTTCGCTCGTTTTCTAACGTACCAAGTTCTCTTGGAATTTTGAGAGAGTGGACTTAGGAAAAGTGATGAAAGGGTAGAGGGTATGGGGGGTTTATATAGGGTTAGGCTAGGGTTAGGGTTTTTAATAAAAAAAATATATAAATATATAAAAATTCATTAAAACTCATTAAACCTAGGATTAAAAGGGATTTATTGGCCAAATGATAACCGATCCAAGCATTTAGAGTGTGCATGAGGGTTGACCAAGACCAGAGCCAACTTCTCTCAGTTGGTGACTCGGCCGTCCGGCCAAGTCCGGCCGGCGACGCCGGACCGAGTCGGCCGGTTCGCCGGCCGGCGGCGCCGAGTCAGGATGAGTCACACCACCAGAGGCCGGGGAATCTTCGGGGGTATTTATTGGTATATTTACTTTTTCATGTCCAGTACATATTTTGTGAGTTATGGCATTTTGACTGTTGACTTCCAAAAGAATTTAAAACAAAATAAATACAAAAATAATGTGGGGCATGGGATTTGAACTCTGGTGGCTTGGTTCAGCAGTGCAAGGTATTACCAATGAGCTACAAGCTCATTCTTGTAATTATGGAGTGAAATAAATACTTAAAGAGATATCAGCCGCAATAAATACTCCAAGTACACTTTGAATTTAAATCAATTCTTTGTACATTAAAAATGGAGTTGTTACAGTCTACCCTCCTTACAAAAATTTCGTCCTAGAAATTTACAACTTTTATTTGAGGACTAGTTTACAAAGAGGTGTGGATATCTAGTACGCATTTCATCCTCCCTTTCCCAAGTGGACTCTCCTGGAGTATCTTTCCTCCACATCACTCGAACCAAGTTAACTTCCTTGTTCCGAAGTGTCTTCACTTTCCTGTCCAGGATCTCCACGGGCTGTTTCTCACAAGACAAGTCGGACTGTATAGTGAGCTCGGAATGATCGAGAACATGGCTGGGGTCACTCACATACTTTCTGAGTTGGGATATGTGGAACATATTATGCACTCCTTCCAATGAGGGTGGAAGCGCTAAGCAGTATGCCACTTCACCGACTCGTTCGAGTATGTCGAACGGTCCGATATATCTCGGACTCAATTTACCCCGTCTTCCAAATCGGATCACTCCGCGGTTCGGAGATATCTTCAGGAATACGTAATCTCCTGGCTGGAACTCCAAGTGTCGCCTCTTTGCATCAGCCCAGTGCTTCTGTCGATCTTGGGCTATGCGCATCCTTTCCCTGATAGTACGAACCACATCAACAGTCGCTACTATCATCTCTGGTCCAAGAATTTCCATATCTCCGATGCCGTCCCAATTTAATGGCGAACGACACTTCCTTCCATACAATGCTGCAAAAGGTGTCATTCCTATGCTTGCTTAGTAGCTGTTGTTGTACGAAAACTCTACAAGATGTAGGTGATCTTCCCACGATCCTTTGAAGTCTAGAATACACGCTCTAAGCATATCCTCCAAGATCTGAATAGTTCATTTCGACTGACCATCTGTTTGTGGATGATAAGTCGTGCTGAAGTTCAGACTTGTTCCCAAGCTTGCTTGCAGACTCTGCCAAAATTGCGATCGGAACCTGGTGTCACGATCGGTGACAATGCAGACCGGTACTCCATGAAGTCTCACAATTTCCTCCATGTACTTCTTCGCTGGTGTCTCAGTAGATTGGCCAACTCGAAATGGGATGAAGTGAGCCGACTTTGTGAGTCGATCCACAATGACCCATATGGCATCGTTACCCTTTGTGTTGTGAGGAAGAGCAGTCATAAAGTCCATCGTGATGTGTTACCACTTCCATTCTGGGATTGGTAACGGTTGAAGTAATCCAGTAGTCCTGTGATGTTCAGCCTTTACTTGCTGACACACCAAGCATTTTGCGACGCTTCTGGCTACTTCACGCTTCATTCCATGCCACCAATAATTCTGACGTAGATCTTTGTACATTTTGGTACCTCCAGGATATACTGAATAGGGAGAGTTGTGAGCTTCTTTCATTAACTCTTCCCGAACAGGACCTTTTGGTACACACAATCTGCTGCCGTATCTCAAAAATCTGTCTTCATGGATGATGAAGTCTGTTCTGAGTCCATTCTTCACTTGTTCTCTGATCTTTTGCAACTTAGCATCACTTGCTTGAGCTGCTCTGATCTGATTGACAATGGTTGATTGAACTTGTAAATTCATCAAATTTGAAGCATTACCTGGCATGACTACTTCAATCTCCATCTGATGCAAGTCTTGTTGAAGCTTCCACTGAGCGGTGAGATTCATTGCTAATGGTTGGCGACTAAGAGCATCAGCTACTACATTCACCTTCCCTGGGTGATATTGCAAGTTGATGTCAAAGTCCGCCATGAGTTCTAACCATCTTCTCTGCCGCATATTCAACTCCTTCTGAGTAAACACGTACTTCAGGCTCTTATGATCTGTGTAGATGTTCACTCGTTCGCCAAGTAGATAATGACGCCAAATCTTGAGAGCAAAGATGACGGCTGCCAACTCCAGATCATGCGTCGGATAATTGCGCTCATGAATCTTCAGCTATCTTAAAGCATAAGCCACAACCTTACCGTGCTGATGTAGAACACATCCTAATCCCTTACCGGATGCATCGCAATGCACTTCGAATCCTCCAGATTGATCCGGTATGACGAGAATAGGTGTCGATGTCAACCTTGACTTGAGTTCTACGAAAGCTTGTTCGCATGCTTCCGACCACACAAATTCTTCATCTTTACGTGTGAGCTTGGTCAGGGGCGTTGCTATCTTCGAAAAGCCTTCAATAAACCTTCTGTAATATCCAGCTAAACCCAAGAAACTTCGAATATCCTTCACTGACTTTGGTGTAGGCCATTCGCTAACTGCCGAAACTTTCGCTGGATCCATAGAGATTCCTTCTCCTGATACGATAT
Source organism: Agapanthus africanus (assembly GCA_030015575.1). Taxonomy (NCBI): domain Eukaryota; kingdom Viridiplantae; phylum Streptophyta; class Magnoliopsida; order Asparagales; family Amaryllidaceae; genus Agapanthus; species Agapanthus africanus. Next base: position 230,101,276 of record CM057350.1, read on the forward strand.
GTCTAAGAAAACCAACTTGATTTAGCCAAAACTCGTACTTGCTGTACTTGGCATAAAGCTGATGTTGTCGAAGAGTTTCTAGGACAATCCGTAGATGTTCTGCATGTTCTTTCCGACTCTTAGAATACACCGGAATGTCGTCAATGAAGATGAAAACAAACCTGTCTAAGTACTCCCGGAAAACTTGATTCATAAGGTTCATGAATATTGCGGGTGCGTTGGTCACTCCGAATGGCATCACCAAAAATTCATAATGTCCATAGCGAGTTCTGAAATCTGTTTTGTGAATATCAGCTTCCTTGACCTTTACTTGATGATAACCTGAACGAAGATCTAATTTAGAGAAAACACAATATCCACATAGCTGATCGAATAAATCATCGATGCGCGGGAGTGGATACTTGTTCTTTATAGTGACTTCGTTCAAGGCTCTGTAATCGATGCACATTCTGTATGAACCTTCCTTCTTCTTCACAAGTAGTACAGGTGATCCCCAACTTGAAGTGCTGGGACGAATCCATCCTTTCGCCAGTAATTCGTCCAACTGTGTTCGGACTTCCTTCAAACCTTCCGGACTTAAACGATAGGGTGCTTTGATCACCGGTTGTACTCCTGGTACTAAATCAATACTGAATTCGAGAGCTCGATCAGGAGGCAAACCTGATATATCGTCAGGAAATACATCGTCAAACTCTCGAACTACATCTGGTCTTGATTCTTCCTCCACTTGAGCTGCTGCAACAACTGCTTCTCTTGGCTTCGCTTTGTAGATACTTGGCTCCAGTGTACGGTCTCCGCTTTTGAAATAGAAGACCGGATGGTCTGAGATCTCGAATACTACCCTCCTTTGACGACAGTCGATGGTAGCATAAAAAGTTCCAAGCCAATCCATTCCTAGAACCACATCGAAGTTCGGTATGTCCAGTACTTTGAAGTCAGCATAAAACTTTCGACTGCAGACGACTGGACACAAGCTGTATCCCATAGTTTCCTTTAGAACGCCATTTCCTGAACTGACATTCCAGCTGGATACAAGCGGTGAAACTGGAATCGCATGGGTTCGGACAAACCATTGCGACATAAAGCAGTATGATGCTCCAGTATCAAATAGTGCAACTGCAGGGATTGAGGATACTAAGATTGTACCTAAGGTATGTGGGATTTGTTTTAGGTATAGGAAATATGTAACTAAGTAGCAGGATAGAAAACAAAGTTTGAAAAGAAAAGTTTACCAGTGATGACTTGGCCAGTGGCCTCAGCTTCTTCCACGGACATCGTGAAAGCCTGGCGCCTTGGTACATTCCTCCTGGCCTGGGGAGCATTCCTCGGAACATTCCTTTGAGCTTGATGGAACTGACGAGAAGGTGGTGTAGCTTGTGGTCCTCTGGATGGTGCAGGTAGTGCAGGTCTGGGAGCAGGTGCCTGAAGAGCTGGTCGTTGCGGATAAGTAATTGCTGGCCTGGGTGCAGTAACTAGGTTCTGTCTTTGGGGACAAGACCCAATATCGTGAATAGCTGAGCCGCAGACTAAGCAAAGGCGGTTGGCTCGACGGCAGTTCTTCATCATATGTCCAGTTCTCTTGCAGTAGGTGCAAAAGGCTGGGCTGGGACGATGGGTTGGTACTCCGGGTCGCCTTGGCACGAAAGGTGGCCTGGACAAGGCTTCACCTGCCATCTGGTTGGCAGGGCGTTTGACTCCTGCAGACTGAGGTCTGCCCCTTGCTTTTATCACTGCCTCATAACTGTGGGCAGCTTCCAGAGCATCCTCATGAGTCAGAAATTTTCCCGTGGCTAGAGCGGCCTGAATCTCCGTGTCCAGTCCTTGTTGAAAACGACGGGCTCTGATCTCGTCCGTCGGTATCAAGTGTGCCGCGAATCTGTTTAAAGATTGTGTTAGCTGTGTAGTATGTGATATTTAAAAAAAATTGAACTATTGTGACATATCTTACCGGCTTAACATGGTGAATTCAGCGTCGTATTCATCTACTGATTTGTCCCACATTGAACCCTGTTGCAGATGAATGAACTGCTGCTCCATTGCAAACCTGGCAGTTACAGGGAAGTATTTCGCGTCGAACTTCTCGCGAAAAGTCTTCCATTCAATCGGCTGTACCAGACGGTTTTCTTCCGCCTTCCACCAGTTGCGAGCATTATCCGTGAGTTGTAGTTTCGCCACACGGACACAAGCTATGTCTGGCACTTGTGCTGCTGCCAGATCATCTTCCATGCTTTGTGCCCATTCTTCAGCTTCAAGAGGGCTTCCTTTACCAGAGAACTGCTTGGGGTGCAAAGCCCTGAATTGCTTTACCCCTGGTGCGTCGGTCTCAGGACGGTTCAAGAGTTGTTTTTATCCCTCGAGAAGGCTGCGGATCGCTTCAAGTAGCACTGTTTGCTCGGTGGGTGGTGCAGGAACAGCTGGTGCAAAAGGTAGTGCTGGAGATGTGTTGTTGACGTTGGTGCTGGTGTTGTTCGGGGAATACATAACCTTGAAGAAAAAATTTGGGTTAGGACAGATTCAAATACATGAAATGATAAGATTCAAGGAATAGAAATTTGTAAGATTCAAGAAACATGAATTGTAAAGAATGTTTTAGTTGCTGGTTCTTGTGTTATATTGCTTAGGTTGTTTACGCAGACCAGAACTGCATGATAGGGATTCATACAGCTCTGACCTGCATGTGCCACCAACAAAACCTGTCACGCCCCGCTTCCCGGTGTACGGCGAAGGGGACGCGACGAAGTCCGCTACGTATATACTTAGAAGTACATACGCTAGGCGTATCTAAGCAATATAAAAGTAAATCACAAGAGACAAGAGATATAGAAATAACAGCAACTTTATTAATAACATTCTTTTGTAAAATGCATGAAAAGTAAATACAACTGAAATGAAAAGCGATGCCTAAACAATGGCATAACAGGAAATGAAAATACTGAATAGAATAAGGTACAATGTCGAGAGCTCGGGGTCTTCGTGAAACTGCTGCAAGTCTTCACCGGTGGGTTCGATCTCTGCTGGGTCCAAAGCACCTGACGACATTCAAAGAAGAAAGAAATAGAATGTCGTCAGCGAACAGGTCGCTCGGTAAGTCCCAAAGATAATGAAGAATTAGAAAAGACAGAATAAGATGTATCTTCTAAAGAAATTGTATAATATTGTAGAATATTGGGTTAACGCTGTTGTTTGTAGCTTGGTACAGAAGGATGCCAGTGTATACGAGAGGGGTCTCTATATGCTAGAGACCAGGGCAAACGGAATGTACAAGGAACCGTTAAGCCACGGTACAACAGCAACGGAATATAGGTTAGGTGTCTTAATCTGACCACCTCGTGCCACCTTTAACACCTTCCGTACCAATCTACCCCTTAAACCCCGTAGTGTTTTGATAGTATTGTTGTATTGTATTGTGTAAGTTAGATGACTGACCAAAACCATGATATCAGTAAACAGATTGTAACTGAATAATCAGGTAAATGGAATAACGGGATAATGGATGTATATCCATGGTTTGATTCAGTCAAGTTGTATAGATTGTTATCTGGATTCTGGGATTCATGTGTTCATATTGAGTTGGAATATTAAAGAATATAGATTGACTTAAATCGTATTCAAGTCAGAAATAATCAGACTCAAACCTGAGTCGGACCAAAAGAAATGTAAGTCGAAGTTCTATAATTGTTAGGGTCATTATTGTAATTTATAAAACTTGAGGAGGTTTTATGTAAAAATACTTTTGTATAGTTTTCAAGATACACCTCAAGTATTTATTATTCGTCTTTATAGTTATAATGAGTGTGATTTTATTTTGTCGTATTTCTAGTAAAAATATCCTAATTACATAAATAAAGGTATTAATTTGTAATATTGATTTATTTGAAATTCATGGTATTTTAATGTAACTTTTAATCTTGTAATTTTTAGGAAAAGGTGGAAACTTTATCTTATAATAAAATAGGTGTTCAAATGATAAATATACATATGTTTATACAAGAATAATTTTTAATAATTATTTTATTTTCCAAAAATCTCATTTTTCTTAAATGTCGTATTTTAAACCTTTCGAGACCGAATGCTCCTTGCAGAGGTCTGAATCTCGCACTACTAAGCCCGAGGGTGCACGATAAACCGTACTATCCCTAACGAGTTCCCCAAAGGTGGGTTGTAGTGGCGCTTTGCAAAGATTTAATAAATACTAATCATTTAGAAAACGGCTTTATAAAGATAAGGTATTTATTTGTAGAAGGGTGTAAATTTTCGTATTTTAGATTCTAGGGTTTCCTGAGCCAACTAATCTATTTCTAAATGGTCTAAACGATAAGTCATTAGAAGCCTCAAATTGCCTCTTCACCGCCAATTGCGGCCAGGTAAATGCCAGGTGAGTGGGAGGCTCTCCACTAGAAGTAGTGGTCCTAATTAAGGAACCACTCGCCTTAGACACACTTGCCTAGAAACCACAAAGTCAGGTTTAGATAAACGATCGATATCCACGACATATCGTATTTTCCTATTAAAAGATATTGTTTTAAAATTGTTTAAAACTTAGAACTTTTAGAAAAGGTTTTATTAAGAAAAGGGTATTTAGATGTAAAATCTTGTATTATCGTATTCTAAGTTTTGATGATATCAATTAGGGTTGTATTTGCATGTGTGTGTGGAGGTAGGTCATTACCTCGTGATCTACTTTAAGGTATAGCAATGTTAAAGGGTTAAATGTGATAAACTAAACATGGTGGTATTTAAGTGCAAAAATACGGTATATTGCAAAAGCTATCATTTCATGTGTGAAAACTTGTTCAAATTAATTTTTAAGTGATTAGTAGCCAACATGAAGATGTTTAAGAATTATGGAATTGGTGATAAGTGAGATTTGATAGAAAACCGAATCGGAAATCGGGTTGTTCCGATTTCCGTCGGGTTTATAAAGTCGTATTATTATGAAGGAAAAGAAAGGTAGAAAAGGGGGACTTACGGGTTTGGACAACGCTAGAGAGTGAGAGGGAGATAGTGGGTTTGCCGGTGCGTCGAATCGTCATTGAGAGGTCCTTGCACGATCGCCGAGATTTCGCCGTCAATTTCGTCAGCGCTTCGCTTTTCGCTCGTTTTCTAACGTACCAAGTTCTTTTGGAATTTTGAGAGAGTGGACTTAGGAAAAGTGATGAGAGGGTAGAGGGTATGGGGGGTTTATATAGGGTTAGGCTAGGGTTAGGGTTTTTAATAAAAAAAATATATAAATATATAAAAATTCATTAAAACTCATTAAACCTAGGATTAAAAGGGATTTATTGGCCAAATGATAACTGATCCAAGCATTTAGAGTGTGCAGAAGGGTTGACCAAGACCAGAGCCAACTTCTCTCAGTTGGTGACTCGGCCGTCCGGCCAAGTCCGGCCGGCGGCGCCGAGTCAGGGCGAGTCACACCACCAGAGGCCGGGGAATCTTCGGGGGTATTTATTGGTATATTTACTTTTTCATGTCCAGTACATATTTTGTGAGTTATGGCCTTTTGACTGTTGACTTCCAAAAGAATTTAAAACAAAATAAATACAAAAATAATGTGGGGCATGGGATTTGAACTCTGGTGGCTTGGTTCAGCAGTGCAAGGTATTACCAATGAGCTACAAGCTCCTTCTTGTAATTATGGAGTGAAATAAATACTTAAAGAGATATCAGCCGCAATAAATACTCCAAGTACACATTGAATTTAAATCAATTCTTTGTACATTAAAAATGGAGTTGTTACAGACGGTGACAGGGAGGTTCTTGTTTACCCAGAATTGCCATCGCTGTTGTTCCAGACTGTGAGACCCGGCAGGAGGATGAGTATAGCGCCGTTCTAAACTAGCTTTAGAAGTGCACGTGTATATGATTCTGCCTGAGGGTTGTCGTAGTCAGTGGGAGCAGCGGAAGCATAGTGGACAAGTAGCTTATATCTATTTATAGACTAAAGCAGATATAGCGGAGATAGATCATCTATTTCTGATGTGACAGTCATAGGTTTGACTTCATCAGAATAGGGGATGGATCTGTTAAGAAGGTAGTAGGGTGTGATGTCCTAGTATTTGGATGACATACACAGAGTAGGAAGTGAAATTCCTATACTTCAATCGGTTATACTTTGGTTGTCACACAGTGGTTTCTCCACATAGGACTTGGATATTATATCAGATATTCTGCTTACTAGATCTATGGTTTTAGATCTAGATTTGGGTAGTTTCCCAATCTGGGTACTTAGACAGCATTCTAAAGGTGTTTTAGAATGGACGACTCCTGGCACGGTAGTGTACCTGCAGGTGATGGAGTCACCCTCTCTAAAGGTGTCTTACAGACTAAAGGGGAGAGGGATGTACATGATTGGCAGATCACTTGCTCAGGCAATTGAGTCAATCATGAGATGTCAAGTACCACACCAGATATTGTTTTTGCACGAGATGTAGTAAGTTGATATTAATCCTATCCTGGAGAAACGTTCGGAAGAAGTTTTAGAACATAAGTGGATGTTCTAGGGATATGATAACGGCAGCCTCTTTCGAGGACGATTATCATTCCTGGCTTCCAAGGTGACCTGGATGACAGAGTGGCTGTCAGAGTTGTAGTTTTCCCTCTGACGAGGGGCAGTATTTTGGACAGGTGGTCCAAGCGGATACTGAGGGAGGCATGGCACAGGATACTGATTGGTTTCAGTTGACGATACAGTCTAAGAAGTTTGGATTTGGAGTTCAATTATGAACTAGGTCCCATCAGATATCCAGACATATTCTAAGACAGGTATTGCTCATTTCGGGAGATGGCTTTCTCCGCGAACTTGAGATAAAGAGAGACATAGAAAGAAACATCAGGGCGGATCCACTCACTGAGGCTATTCCTCGAACGCAATAGTTTCGCAAACGGGCTTTGTGAGACTGATTAGTAGAGGAGTTGGGTATTCTGTATCACACGGGCTGTGAGTATGCGACATCACAATAATTAGCCTTGAGTGCAAGTGGGAGATTGTTGGATATAGTGCCCTCAAAGTCAATTATTGGATCACAGGCACGTGATTGCAATGATTGAGAGAGGACCTATGCCGGTAGGACAGTCTTACTCGAGATGATAGTATGCTATCTGGTTTATCTTTATCATCGTGTACTGCTTCAGGTGACCTTACAGGTCACTATTACACGTTGATAGAGCCCTTAGGATTCTTGCTTGACGACCAGCAGTATGATGGCGATCATATACGTGGGAGCTAGGGTCTATAAGCACATCCTTAAATGGTCCTTAGTCGTGGGAGTTTCGAGACTGGGCATCGATACTCCATTAGTAGACTAGTGTATACAGTCGAAACCCCGACGAGGGGCGGTGGCCGGTCTCACAAGCCATTAGTATCAGTTGGTTCACCTAAGATGTATACAGGTGCTCATTGAGTTATGAGTACACCAGACAGGACTCGCTGGGAACATGCTAGTTGGTATTATACCCAGCGTCAGATAGCAGTTCCCTGGTGACATGTGTACAGGTTAGTTCATCGACCTGAGATCGTCATTTGTCTCGTGTGAGTTCCCACTGTACTTTGATTACTACCCTACCACGGCTCAAAGAAGGCGTGCAAACAGGTTTTAGTTGGGTACATTCCCGAGCCATATGGAGACAGTGAGCGGATCGGCAGGGGTTTCGTCTCTCCCGGTATTGGGGGTGAGATCGTGCTGTGTCTAGGAGAGCCATTACACAAAGCCCTCGGCTGAGGCAGGAGATTTACTAGTAGGTATTCCAGTAGTATCTCGGGGTGTTCTGGGCTACACTCCGACACGACTTGTACCGCTTTTGGGGGACTGACTTTTACCAACCCCCTAGGCCCGCCATGCGATACTCATAGACGTACGGACCGGACTGTACGGATATTGTCACTGACAGGCTTAGTAGGGTGTCAGGATGAGTTCGCTCATCGATCTCCCTTTTGGTCAATACTTGGCAGCTCGTTACGTACGGCTAATACCTCTGACGTGCTAGTGGTTAAATCCACAGCCAATGTATGGACGGGTCTTTAGAGTCCCCCACAGACAGTTTCTCAAGTTTCGGACGAAACGTTGTAGAGGTCGTATGATATATGGCAGGATTCGATCATATACGTGCGGTATTGCACGGATCATGATCGGACGGATCATACTAGTGGGCTTTTGTTTAAGCTGGATCCTAGTATTAGATTTGTTGGATTACTTTAGTCTCATCGCATTCACATTCAGTCGGAATGCGGATGCAGGTATGTATATACAGGTGAGGGGTATCCTTGTGATCCGTCACGAGTTTACTTTAGATGTTGCCGGATTTTCTTGTTGGACCAAACATTTGGATTAATGTTTGGATGGTGGAAATAATGAGCTAGATTTCATCATGAAATGCATTAAATGTAACATAGACATATATCATGACTCATTGTCTCTTTTTTAGCAAATATTTCATATTTGATGTTTGATTTGTGTTGATATGATGAGAGGAGAGAGAGAGGGGCTACCATGAGCAGGAATGGTCTTGTATTGTTTCATAACACTCTCTTCTTTTTATCATAACAACATAAGAAAAGAAAAGCTATTCTCTTCTTCTTCCTCCTCTAGCTCTTTATCTCCATCAATGGCAACACCTCTAACTTCCATCCAAGCCATGGATGTAAGAGATAAAGTGATCACAAACATTCTCTACAACATCTTGGACACGTCGGCTAGCACACTTCATGCCCGAGTTGCTTCGGATGAAGCGGGAGCCCGTAAAAAGAATCGACGATGTGGTGCCCTTTCCGACGAGGAGATCGAGCTCGGAGATACCGCGAGGAGCTTGGGATGGTGACCGAAGACCGAAGGACACGGATCGATCGGTATAGCCTTCTATCCCTTCTCTAGATAGCTAGTTGTAGGTTGATGGTTCGATCCGGGTTTTAAGTGTTAGTTATATGTATGCCCTAGAGGCCATTACTATATATAGGATGTATATTGTAGTGGATGCTTGGACATATATAGGGAGGACTTTCTTGCTCGACATGATAATATACTATCTGGTTGCCCTTTACCTTAACGTGTACACCGATTGTCTCTCTGTTACATGTTGGTAAAGCCCTTAGGATGTGTACTTGACTACCTGGACTATGATGCGGATCATACTAGTGGGGACATGGTAGTTCATAAGTACATCCTTCAAGCTCCCTAGTCGTGGGTGTATCGAGACGGGGCATCGATATACCAGAGTAGACTAGCGTATACCTTCTCGACCCATACAGATGGGCGATGGATGATCTCATATCCATTGGTGTTTGACATCAGAGATGATATACGGGTGCTCAGTGAAGACTGGGTACACTGGACGGACTCGCCGAGAACTCCCAGATGGTATTATACCTTACGTCAGATGGCAGTTCTCTGGTGACACTGGTACAGAGTAGTCTGTTGACCCGAGATCGCCATAGAGTCTTGTGTGATTCCCACTGTGCTTTGATTTCTACCTTACCACGTCCAAGAGGGCGTGCAAAATGGTGGTTTTTGGGTACAGTCCCGAATCACATGGAGGCAATGAGCAATAAGAAGGGATTCGTCTCTCCCAGTATAGGGAGTTGATGTTGCGCTGTGTTCGATTGGCTATAACCGGAAATCCCTAGCCAGGGTTGCTGAGATTTACTGGTAAGTGTTATCAGTAGTTTCTCGAACTGTTATAGACCTCATATCGACACGACTTATCGAGCTATTGGGGTCTGACGTTTACCACCCCTAGGCGAGATATGCGACATATCAGACGACGAGACCGGACTGTACGGCAAGTGTTACTGGTTGGATTCACAGGAGTGTGAGCGGGATTGCTCGTTGATCTTCTGATCTCTCAATACCCAGGTGGCCGTTACGTTTAGCAGACCGCTTGCGGCTTGTGGGTGCTTGATATGATCATCATCTGCTGCCGGCGTATTAACGAGTCTTTAGAGTCCTACACAGAGGTTTCCTGGCTCAAGCGAAACGAAATAGGAGCGCATATGAGATATGTGCGGGACAGAGAATAATGCGTGTATGTGATACCGTATTCTATTCTCGCGATGAATGCATCGATTGGTTGTATGCGATATAACCTAGTTATCAAATCGAGCATTGATTCGATAAGTCGATACATTGGATATTAGTCGGTCATATGCGATATGACCGGATCGTTAAATCAAGTGTTGATTTAATGATTTAATGTATAATTATATATTTGATATATCACTTTATATTAACTAGTATTTGTTCACTTATGATGGATTTTCTCACTTGATGTGCACATTGTATATATATGATATAGTTTTGTGCACTAGTTTGTATCATGTTTGATGATACATGTAAACTTGGGTGTGTATGATTAAACCATGGTTATGTTAATGGTTAGGGTTTTGATTTACTTATATATTTATTCTCTTTATTCATTTTGGCAAAGGAAAATGAAATGGTGGCTTACTTTGTCTTTTGTTGAAACTTCATGAAGCTTTGAAGAAGTAACCATTTTGTTTCTTTCCTTTAACCTAACCATTCAACTTAACCCTAGTTTATTCTCTACACTCACCCATGGTTACAAAATGATAAACATCACTTGATTTTGTTTTAATTGATTATTCTTTTTCATTCTTTTTCTTCTTCTTCTTCAAGAGAAAAAGAAAAGCTTTGCTTGAAAAATATCAAGTGTTGAAATCAAGTGAGAAATCCAAAACCAAAGTGAACCCACTTCCTATTTCTTCATCCTCTACCACTTGCCATGTAGTATAGGGTGTTTTCTTCACAAGTTTCATGACTTGGTGAAGGTGGAGCTTGATCTTGAGTTGCCTCGACGTAGATCATCTTCAGCATCGAAGTCGACGACCTAGCCCGATCATTTCTTCGATGAAACCATCGCTAGAGTCCGGAATCCGATGATCGCAGCGGAGGGACATCATAATGGAGCTAAGGAAGTGGAGGACCGGATCTACAAAGGTTGTAGCCCCTTTCACTTAGCACTAAAGTAGTTTAGTAGCTTGTTGGTTTGCCTTAAACTCTAGTTAACGATCGCATTAAGGTTTCTCGGCACCGGAAAAATTTGAATTTGGCATGGTTGATACCTTGTGGAACCTCATTAGTGTGCCTAGGAACCCTACAGTGGTATCAGAGCCTAGCTAGAGCCTTAGGCGATGCGTAGACGATGTTAGAAACCCGATCAAACCCCAAAACCCTAATTCTTAGCCTTCTCTGTACATTTTTCAAAACTGTGCATTTTTCCAAATTAAAAATATGCAGAAAATTCAGCAGGGTTTTCTAAGGGTTACTTTGCAAAACGAGCTCCTGAGTCGACAAAACCGCCGCGGAACCGCGGCAATAGCAAGGCTAATGCGGCGGTTCCGCGGCCATACAGTCAGAATATTCAATAATTTTTGCACGGTAATTTCTTTCTTTTATTGCTGTATTTTCTGGGAATTTTTAATGTTTACTCAAGAGTTGAGTTTTCTGGGTTGTATTGGGGACTCGGTATTTCGATCGGGAAGTTTAACTTCGTCTGTGTTTTTCCGGATAATTTTAGAAAATGTTGAAAAGTTCGACCGGATATAAATACCCACTTTTTCCCCTGTCGGGAAATTTCCAAGTGTTGGATCTTTCCATAGTTTAAGAACGTTCGAAGTAGTGCAAGTAACGCGATGGACCCTCTAGAAGACAACAAACCTTAACTCGATTATGTGACCGTCTTGAACTGCCCTTTGAACCTTAGGGTTTGGGGCAGTACGGCGTGCCACATGTGAGGCGTTGGCTTGACCCTTCTACGGCTGGACCGTTGGAACTGTGGCACGAAGTGAATGTTCTTAAACTTATTTCATGTGTTGAGCTGTTTCGGGAAAACTTGGGTGTTTGACTGTTCGATCGGAAAGTTTAACTTTTTCTGTTTATCTGAAATGTGATACAATATTTGGAATCCACAAGTAGTTATGAGATAACTGTTTGGATGTTATAAATCAAGCACTTTAGTCTCACTTGATCGGTTGCCACGAAATTTTGATGTGATCAAAAGTCCGTCGCAATCACGTAGCGTACGCGGATACTCGCCGGGTAAACTTAATAGACAGCCTCACCCCATAGCCCCGACCAAGTGACTGTAGGAGAACCCCGTCGCCGAAAGCATCCGTTCGGGTGCTCGCGGCAGCGGTGTTCCGCCTTGGTACACTTCGTCGACGGCGTCGGGGGTGCGGCCGCCTACTAAAGTTTACGACGAGCATTCGATCAGGATGTCGGGAATCTTGTTGAATTGCCCGACTTGATATTGAAAAGAGTTTTCGATAATGAGACTAAAATGCGGGGTTTATAATTGTTAGGCATGCGATGTCTAAGGAATTCATTTGGTCAGGCATGCAATGTCTGAGGAGGTTGCGGATTCCAACTGTTGTAGTTTTACTCTTTCTTTTCTGTGACCGTAAGTGTAACATGTGATATCGCCGGTTTCGTTGCTATATGTCAACGACAATTGGGATGCGCATATTTACTTACGTTGATGACATGTGATATTATGTGTTGCTGGATATGTTATATTGGATTGTCGTGTTTGAATAGCCGGGGGTTTTTATGTGAGATGAGTGTTTTTCATTTTCATTCATGTAAATACTTGTATGTAATATTCATTTATTGGGGCAGTTCCAGGTTGCGGAAGATGTCACCCTTTGTATATTATTTACTTTTCCGCACTAGGATAGACCCAAAGAGGAGGGCACAAGTAACCGGGTTCTGGAGTCCAGTGGGAGACCAACTCGAGGAGTCGAGTCCGGGTCTCCTAACTCTAGAATTGGTAGGGTTGCTTGCCGCTCTCGTAGGGGTCTAGGGGTGTGGGATTGGCTATTTATCACGACCGTGGAATCCGTGTTTTATACTGGCTCGTATTGAAAACACGGACGTCCTAGTATATCCAATATTTCATATGTTTCTTCTGCTGCGATATCTGTGATGTGATCATGTGATGTTCTGTGATAAATACTGTATATAGTATATATGATATATTATATAGGCGTTACTTATGTTTTACACCCGCGCTAGCCCTGCCCTACTCTGCCGTTAGTTACCTAACCTAACGGTGCACGAGGGGACATCGAGGCGAATGCGGATGGCATAAGTGTACGTCGTATTTATCTGTGATGTTTAGGTAACTTAAATGATGGGACTTCATTAATATGATTAATGAAAGAAAAAGAAACCAATGATGTTGTGGAATCGAATTTCAAAAATAAAACAGGTAGCTACAGTTCTTGCTTTGCACAGCGGTATATATGATATATCCTGCACCTTATTCGATGAGGAAAGGGCCGACGATCCATTCACCGGGAGTGACCCCTTTAGCAATAACTGGCAGATGCTACACACTCGGTTTGTCTTTTGATAGCTTCTATAGTTTATGCTTTGCACAGTGATATATATGATATATCCCGCATCTCATTCGACGAGGAAAGGGCCGACGATCCCTTCACTGGGAGTGACCCCTTTAGCAAAACTAGAAAAGCCTCAAAAACACTCCATTTCAAAATCATTTGATTCTACAACGATATCAAGTTCATTACGCAATAGGTTTTCAGAAAAACCTGTCGTAGCCCTGCGTCATTTCAGATAAGTCCTGCTTAGTATTCGTGCTGCGTTTGTTGACCTTGTCAAGGCGCAGTGTGCGGTAGCTAACCAGTATTTATCTGCTTATGCATATGATGCAGATTGGGTTAGGGTAGTCGTACGGCCTTGTTGACCTTGTCAAGGGTCGTGCGGGTGGGTTTGATTCAATCAAGAAATGACGGGTTGAACTTGACTTACGGTCTATGATTTGTTGACCTTGTCAAGGTCATAGATCGTTTGGGGCAAAATATTATCGGGAATTTCAAGTGTTGAAATTTGCAATGAGATTGCATACCTTCTATGAGATAGTTGGATCCCGATACCCGCTGCGAGTAAGAGTTACTCCTGAGAGAGTTTTACACATTACAATTAGCCGATCAAGTAGGTGTCTAGAAAGGTGTTAACGAGGTTACGCCTCTGGGAAAACGAGGTTTACATTAATTAGGTTCGTGCGAAAGCACGGGGGACCTCCCTCAAAGTACCGACACTGGCCTGGCTGAAAGATTGGCAAACTTGTAGTGTGTAATTAATCCCGGCTAGTCTTTCCTTTTAAGATTTGAAGGAAGATTTGATAAAAAACAGTGGGAGCCATCCTGATTAGATAAAATAATAACCAATCTATTCTTGCAAGAGCGCACGCAGAGTGTTTTCTTCTCTCTCTCTCCAGGTAGCGACCATATCACGCCTTAATCAAGATAATAATACGGATTATTAACCGAACCCGCTTGTTATACTGAGCTGGGGAACGTTGGTCCCGCTCCAACTTATAATTGTTATAAGACAGAGCAGGAAATTGGGGATTACCAGAATTCCCGTGCCGCCCAAATGAAGAAAGTGCATACTGATGCATCATCTTCGGGTGTGTTCATTATACAGAACTGTTTCTCAGTATTCTTTACGTCCTGGATATGAGATACCAGATCAGGATCCCGCATATGTAATTTGTTACATGGGCTACAGATAGGTAAAGAACTGAGAACGGGTGATAAGTTTCATGAGACAGAAAACGGGGCAAGTTTGCAGCCAAGTCTGTTGGTCACTGTCACCCTGTATTACCAATACATTGATTCTGAACGAATGTTATTAGATACCGAACCTGATATACAAAATCATATCAGTCTCTTTATTACTAAAGAAAGGATATAATTTTGTATTGTTGGATAATGTTTTGAACATTTCCTATATCAAAAGTTGATCGGTTCAGGCACGTTATCTAAAAGCATTGATGTTCTAAATCAAACTACAGTTCTTAGTATATGGAACACACACAAGAGGAAGAGTTCAGAATTGAACGGATCCTTCTTGAGGTATTATAGACTAGGATCATCAAAATGGTAGATGAACCTTGTATAAACAAAAAGGTAGTAGGGAGTATGGTGACGATCCTCATAGCGTACGTGGATGACATACTCTTGATAGGGAAGGAGTTTCCTATGCTACGCTCGATCAATCTCCGCTTATCACAATGATTCTCCATATAGGATCAAAGTGATACCTACTAAATCCTGGGTTTTGGATCTATGAGATAGATCTAAATGGATGTTAGGATTCTCACTAGTTGAAGTGAGATGGTATCAATTGATCCTGGGGAGAATCACTGGAAGTGTTCCAGGGTGATAAGGAAGACTGAATGTCAGTCACAGGCATTGTCTTTACCCTCAGTGAAGGGACGGTATGTTGGAAGAGTTCCAAGCTAAATACCGTGGCTTACTAGACGATAAAGGCAGGATACATCGCTACTTAAGATGCTACCAAAGAGGCTGTTTGGGTGTATATTAGTTCATGAGATGAACTTCGTTCCTCCCATTGTGTGACAATGGAGTTGTGGCTTAGGCCTAGGAACGCCCGTCCCATCAGTGATCCAGACATATTCTGAGGTAGCATCACCTGATCATGAAGATAGTTGATCTCCAGGGTGATCGAGGTTAGGAGAGTAGACTCAAAGGACAACACGGCGGATCCACTCACAAAGGCCTTTTCCCAGAGAGAGACTTTTATGGGATGGTTGAGTATGAGATACTGCAACCACTGCTATCAGATGGCCCTAGTGCAAGTGGGAGATTGTTAGTTATATGTATGCCCTAAAGACCATTACTATACATAGGATGTATATTATAGTGGATGCTTGGACATATATAGGGAGGACTTTCTTGCTCGACATGATAGTATGCTATCTGGTTGCCCATTACCTTAACGTGTACACCGATTGTCTCTCTGTTACATGTTGGTAAAGCCCTTAGGATGTGTACTTGACTACCTAGACTATGATGCGGATCATACTAGTGGGGACATGGTAGTCCATAAGTACATCCTTCAAGCTCTCTAGTCGTGGATGTATCGAGACGTGGCATCGATATACCAGAGTAGACTAGCGTATACCTTCTCGACCCATACAGATGGGCGATGGATGATCCCATATCCATTGGTGTTTGACATCAGAGATGATATACGGGTGCTCAGTGGAGACTGGGTACACTGGACGGACTCGCCGAGAACTCCCAGATGGTATTATACTTTACGTCAGATGGCAGTTCTCTGGTGACACTGGTACAGAGTAGTCTGTTGACCCGAGATCGTCATAAAGTCTTGTGTGATTCCCACTGTGCTTTGATTTCCACCTTACCACGTCCAAGAGGGCGTGCAAAACGGTGGTTTTTGGGTACAGTCCCGAATCACATGGAGGCAATGAGCGATAGGAGGGGATTCGTCTCTCCCGGTATAGGGAGTTGATGTTGCGCTGTGTTCGATTGGCTATAACCAGAAATCCCTGGCCAGGGTTGCTGAGATTTACTGGTAAGTGTTATCAGTAGTTTCTCGAACTGTTATAGACCTCATATCGACATGACTTATCGAGCTATTGGGGTCTGACGTTTACCACCCCTAGGCGAGATATGCGACATATCAGACGACGAGACCGGACTGTACGGTAAGTGTTACTGGTTGGATTCACAGGAGTGTGAGCGGGATTGCTCGTTGATCTACTGATCGCTCAATACCCGGGTGGCCGTTACGTTTAGCAGACCGTTTGCGGCTTGTGGGTGCTTGATATGATCATCATCTGCTGCCGGCGTATTGACGAGTCTTTAGAGTCCTACACAGAGGTTTCCTGGCTCAAGCGAAACGAAATAGGAGCGCATATGAGATATGTGCGGGACAGAGAATAATGCGTGTATGTGATACCGTATTCTATTCTCGCGATGAATGCATCGATTGGTTGTATGCGATATAACCTAGTTATCGAATCGAGCATTGATTCGATAAGTCGATACATTGGATATTAGTCGGTCATATGCGATATGACCGGATCGTTAAATCAAGTGTTGATTTAATGTATAATTATATATTTGATATATCACTTTATATTAACTAGTATTTGTTCACTTATGATGGATTTTCTCACTTGATGTGCACATTGTATATATATGATATAGTTTTGTGCACTAGTTTGTATCATGTTTGATGATACATGTAAACTTGGGTGTGTATGATTAAACCATGGTTATGTTAATGGTTAGGGTTTTGATTTACTTATATATTTATTCTCTTTATTCATTTTGGCAAAGGAAAATGAAATGGTGGCTTGCTTTGTCTTTTGTTGAAGCTTCATGAAGCTTTGAAGAAGTAACCATTTTGTTTCTTTCGTTTAACCTAACCATTCAACTTAACCCTAGTTTATTCTCTACACTCACCCATGGTTACAAAATGATAACCATCACTTGATTTTGTTTTAATTGATTATTCTTTTTCATTCTTTTTCTTCTTCTTCTTCAAGAGAAAAAGAAAAGCTTTGCTTGAAAAATATCAAGTGTTGAAATCAAGTGAGAAATCCAAAACCAAAGTGAACCCACTTCCTATTTCTTCATCCTCTACCACTTGCCATGTAGTATAGGGTGTTTTCTTCACAAGTTTCATGACTTGGTGAAGGTGGAGCTTGATCTTGAGTTGCCTCGACGTAGATCATCTTCAGCATCGAAGTCGACGACCTAGCCCGATCATTTCTTCGACGAAACCATCGCTAGAGTCCGGGATCCGATGATCGCAGCGGAAGGACATCATAATGGAGCTAAGGAAGTGGAGGACCGGATCTACAAAGGTTGTAGCTCCTTTCACTTAGCACTAAAGTAGTTTAATAGCTTGTTGTTTCGCCTTAAACTCTAGTTAACGATCGCATTAGGGTTTCTCGGCACCGGAAAAATTTGAATTTGGCATGGTTGAAGCCTTGTGGAACCTCATTAGTGTGCCTAGGAACCCTACATTAAGCATACGATAGCGCCGGTTTTCAAGTTAAGAAAAAATTTCGTTTCCGCATTTTGGCCTCGGAAAGACGGTCGGGGCGCTACCGTAGTCTTACAAGATCACCTTCGGCCTCGAAGATATCGAGCAAGGTTGTTCATTTCTTCATGTGAACCCTAACTAGAGTTCGGGTGTTCACTACTTCGAGCGAAGGAAGTGGAGGACCGGATCATTTCTTCGACGAAACCATCGCTAGAGTCCGGGATCCGATGATCGCAGCGGAAGGACATCATAATGGAGCTAAGGAAGTGGAGGACCGGATCTACAAAGGTTGTAGCTCCTTTCACTTAGCACTAAAGTAGTTTAATAGCTTGTTGTTTCGCCTTAAACTCTAGTTAACGATCGCATTAGGGTTTCTCGGCACCGGAAAAATTTGAATTTGGCATGG
Organism: Agapanthus africanus; assembly: GCA_030015575.1. Taxonomy (NCBI): domain Eukaryota; kingdom Viridiplantae; phylum Streptophyta; class Magnoliopsida; order Asparagales; family Amaryllidaceae; genus Agapanthus; species Agapanthus africanus. The sequence goes on from CM057350.1 coordinate 230,119,543, forward strand.
TTGAAGCCTTGTGGAACCTCATTAGTGTGCCTAGGAACCCTACATTAAGCATACGATAGCGCCGGTTTTCAAGTTAAGAAAAAATTTCGTTTCCGCATTTTGGCCTCGGAAAGACGGTCGGGGCGCTACCGTAGTCTTACAAGATCACCTTCGGCCTCGAAGATATCGAGCAAGGTTGTTCATTTCTTCATGTGAACCCTAACTAGAGTTCGGGTGTTCACTACTTCGAGCGAAGGGACTACTACACGGAGTTTTAGAAGTGAAAGACCGGTCTACAAAGGTTGTATTCCTCATTCACTTAAGATGTTAAGATGTTAACATTGCTTGATTCGTTTAAATCTCTAGTTAAAGATTCTAGATTAGGGTTCTTTAGAACGACAAAATTTTGAAAATGGTATGGACGATGCCTCCCGAAACCTTGCTGCCGACCTGGGGAACCCTATACCTGGCAGGGGCAGACTACCTACCGGTGATGTCTAGCACGGTGGATATCCGGAGGATACCGACCGTAGCCATGAGATTTGATGAGCTGGGCTGATCCGGACTGACGGAGCCCAAGACATTGAAATATTGAGATATCGAGATATTGAGACATTGAGATATACATATATTGTGTCGATACTTGACGTGGATATTCTGTTGATTTCATTGATGATACTTCGGTTTATTGCATAGAGGTTTTTCTAAGATAAGAATAATGATTTTCTCATACCAGAAATGTTCAGGTTTCGTGTTTGATTATGCATTCATATTGCATTCATCCTAGTACATCGTATCATATTGATATATGTAGGATGTGATGCATTTGCGTGCATGCTTACGATAGCCTTATTGATATTACTTACTACTCATGAGTTGGCAACTCACCCCCGTTGTACCACAGTATCTTGCAGGTCTGGCCCGTCAGTATAATAGCGGCGGGCGTACTTCTTCATTTGCTTCTTTTGCTTAGACTTGCGGCTTTGCTCGTAGATGGGTTGCGAGGATACTTTTATTCCCACTTTGTGTATCATTTGTATCTAGTATACTCCATCTACCGTACCTACTATTTCTACCATTGTATTTGTGACCTAGAGGTATGACAGTGAGATTAGTATATGTGTTGTTTCTCTGGGGTCGAGCTCACTTGAGCTGACGTGATGGTTTCTTGTTTTCGTGCTTTTATATGTTTTTTTTGGCTCTATTATGATATATATTGAGTGTGGTTGTGATTCCGCCTTTGGCGAAGAGCTAGCTCCCATTTGGGGATGCTTTTATTTTTTACTTATATATATTCATGTGTTGTACCCGTTTGGGGTCTGTCACGCCCCCACCCCCAATACAGAGAGTATTGTCCACTCTGGCCGAAATCGCACGGTTTTGGGGTTCGGAGCGAACCGGACCTGACCAGGGGCCACTTCCTAGGAGGTCACCCATCCCAGGACTTCCCTGGACCGAGCATGCTTAACTACGGAGTTCTCAAACTCCTGTAGTGCCAGTTCACTTAAAAGGCGTCTCTATATTGAAGAGTAGTATTATTCCATTTATAGTACAGATTTATCCTCTTTCGGAATGTATTTCGAAGATTCCCCATTGTTTTATAGTGGGTCCCCATGCTTATCTGGTATATATGGGTATACCGGATAATACCTGGGGTATTACATTTCCCCCTACTTAGAACAATGGTTCGTCCTTGAACCACAGACGTACTATTGAGGAACCAGCTCTGATATCATTTTGTCACGCCCCACCCCCAATACAGAGAGTATTGTCCGCTCTGGCCAAAACCGCACGGTTTTGTCCTTTGGAGCGAACCGGACCCGACCAGGGGCCACTTCCCAGGAGGTCACCCATCCCAGGACTTCCCTGGCCCGAGCACGTTTAACTACGGAGTTCTCAAACTCCTGTAGTGTCAGTTCACTTAAAAGGCGCCTCTGTATTGAAGAGTGGTATCATTCCATTTATAGTACAGATCTGTCCTTTTTCGGAATGTATTTCGAAGATTCCATATTGTTTTATAGTGGGTCCCATGCTTATCTAGTATATATGGGTATACCGGATAATACCTGGGGTATTACAGGGCCGATATTTACAAAGGAAACTCTGCCGAAATTTTTGGGGAAACTTGATATTCTAAAATGTTTTAATGTGACTTTACTTTTCTAAAATCACTTTTAGTTAAGCTTCTCCTTCACTCTATTTCTTTAAATGGTTTAGATTTCTGGGTTTTGGCTTACTTAGATTACGTTACGCCTTTAGACATTCGTAATTTAAGTGCTATTCACATTCCGTACTTTCGGGTCATGACACTTAAGCATAGCGACAGGAGAAAAGGTTTCATCATAATCGAAACCAGGTCGTTGACGAAAACCTTTTGCTACAAGTTTAGCTTTGAAAGACTTAACTTTTCCATTTATACCTATCTTCTTTTTGAAAATCCACTTGTTCCCAATGGGTTTTACCCCTTCAGGAGCAACTTCCAAAGTCCATACTTGGTTGGTGTACATGGATTCCATCTCGGATCGCATAGCATCCAGCCATTTCACAAATTCCCCACTCGTGGTGGCCTGCTCGAAACTAGTCGGGTCATCATCTTCCATGATACAATCCTCGCTCCCACCGTCTACGAGAAAACTGTAGTATCTAGGTAGATGAGGAACCCTACTAGATCTGCAGAGTGGCTGGGGTTCATTGGGTACTTGTAACGTTTTGAAAATCGTTTCGGTGAAATTTCGAAAAACGGTAAAATAAGGGGGTTTTCTGTAAAAACTCAAAATGAAAATATCTTATTATAAAAATTAAATATACATATTCTAGCTATGTAATTGCTAGTATTTGATGTTTATTGAGCCACTGGTGAAATTTCAAATTTTCTGAAAAAAAATTATTTTATTATTATTTTAAACCGTCACTAATACATTTAATTAGAGAAAATTACAAATTGGAATGAGTTGAAACAAATTTTGTGCATCATAAAACTTTAAATAAAATTTTATCATGTGGTTTTTGAAATGAAATCGTTTGCCAAAACGGTTTAGAAATTATTGAAGAAAAAAGGCTTTTTTTTAGTGTAAATGGATGTTTGGGGTATAGTATTTATCATTTTCCATCACCCCACACCCATACCCACACTCACACACCCCCATTTTTCCTCCCCCTTGGCTAATTTCAGCAGCCCCCCTATCTTGTCCCCACTTGTTTTGCAGAAGAAAAGAAAAGAAAAGAAAAGAGTAGAAAATGATAGAAAATGGTGGACTTTGATTTTTTCCACTTTCTCCACCTCACTCTCTCTCCTCCCTCACCTATTCCCCACCCCATGCTGGCCGAAACCTGCTCATTTCCAGCAGCCCTCCCCTCTCATTCCTCATCTCATCTCTTCAGAAAAAAAATTCACAAAAATTTCATGAAAAATCAACAAAAACTCAAAACCGAAATCCAACTCCTACCCATTATTTATTTGCCTATCTAGCATGGATTTTGGGAGCAAGAGAGCAATTTGGGAGGCTATGAGTGCTTGTGGGATCTTCAAATTGATTGGGTATAAATTCTAACCCCTTGTTTAATTGTTGTTAAATACTTTAAATCAAACATAATTAGTTAATGTTATGGGTTTAATTGAATAATTGGAAAATCTAGTAAGGGTTTGTGATTTGCAATTAGGGTTCTTATCATGTAATCATGCTTGCAAAGTGTAGATTATCATCTTAAGGAAATGAAAACTTAATCTTTTTTATAATATGTAAATTGCTAGATGTAAAATGTCCAATTTAAGCTTTTTTTTTATCTAAACTAGGTTTTTAGAAATTATTGAAAATGTGAAATTTAAAATCTAGTTAGGTTTTTTTTTATAAATTGATTATGATTTTAATGTGGAGATTAACATGTTAATAGAATGCTAAAACTAACCTAGTTGCTAGTTTTCTAATTGATGGTTGTAATTGTTAAAATTGGAATTTTATGCAAACTAGGTTTTGGAAATTAATTGCAAATGTTAGACTAAAAATCTAATTAGGTTTTTCATGACTTCATTAACTTTATTAAGTGTAGTTTAATGCTTTAGATCATGCAAATCTAAACTAGATTGTAGTTTGTGCATTTTTGCTATGAAATTGTTAAAATTTAGGTATTTTATAAACTAGAATATTAGGGTTTTTGGAATTTAATGAGATTAAATTCCGGGAATTGTTTTTATGACTTATTTAAGATATTTAGTGAATATTGTGGCCGCTAGAATGGTTTAAACGTCGAGTTTTGTACTAAAACGGGAAATTTTGCTTGCTAATTTTTCGGAAAAACGGCTTTTAAAGTGAATTTGGGGGTTTTGTGAGTTTTAACCTATTTTATATTAAAATTAGTGTTCGTGAATGTGCAAATGAGGGTATTTGGGTTTTTCTCGATGGTCTGGCGTTTGTACGCCGATGTCGAGGGTTTCTGGGTTGATTCGTGGAAGCAACCATAGGTTTAGACCTATATGGGTTTCGTGTGTCGTTTTGGTCATGAGTCGGATTATAATGCGATACGGTGCGTTATGATATGTAGGTACCCATGTGGACTTCGAGACGACAAGCAAGCGCGTGGCGACGCCAGCACCGGCGAGAGAGGACCAGGTGAGTAGATTTATATCTACGGGGAGAAGTCGGGTGGATGGCATATAGCACCCCCGCAGTTCGTGGTGATGTATACGAATACGTATACACACACACATATATTTTTTTTATATATTGTTTGAGTATATTGATGATAATATGGATATTTGGTGTTCTTGGATATTTAGTGTTGCGAAACCCTAAAGTAGTGGTCGCACCACACATGCACACACCAACCCATACTTGCATACCTTCTTCTTTAATTTGTGCTTATACGGGAATATATAGTTATGTGTTCACATGGGTATGGGGCTATGTGTTCACATACGGATTTGAGGATGATACTTGGGTTTGAGATGAGTCGATGAGATTTATATTGAGGTTGTGAATTCGGTGATATGGCAGGATTCGTATTTGAGATACGACATGACGTTGTAGCGGGTCCTTGACGTAGTGTTTCACACACGTCCATGCATACTTAGGCGGTATCAGTATTGTACTAGACGTAGATCAGTACCCCGATCATGATATTTGATAAAGAGGATACCAGGTGAATAGTATGATGAATGTGATATTAACCCGTACCCAGATTTGGGGATGCCGTACGACGGATACGTACGAGCTATATTTTGATGATTGATCCGTACTCTTGACTTGGGATGTCTGATTATAGATATGGTATCGGATATGATATTATTTAGGCGGGATTACCGACTAATATATATACAGGTATGTATATGTATCGACTCAGATGTTAGGCGGTTTCCTTACCTGTAGTCCAGCTTATTAGCTTAGCCCTTTAGTTTAGTTTAGTTTAGTTGTTAGATTAGATTCGATTCTTACCTATTTCAAAAACTAACGAATCGTGGGTATTTTAAAAGACAGCCCAAGGGATCCTACGGATATTTCAAAAGACGTATCTTTTCATAAAAACACCGTAGCCCCTATTTTCAAAACCCCATGATTCGTGTTATTTCAAAAGGCACCATTTGTAGGACTTATATTAGATTAATGCAGATTAGTTATAGTTGCGTCTAGTATTCAGCTCCCGCTCATTTTGGTTGCTCGCTCCGCATCGCATATTTACATTGTTATTTCATATTGCATTGTTGACATTATGCTGTTAGGACACCAGCATCATTACCGATGATGCGTATGTACCACATACACTTACTTGCCGACTCACACACATCTTCATCGGTAATTACCATGTCACGTACACCTTAGAAAATATTATTGCTTAACTTATCTTGATAGCCAGTAGTTTGACATAATATTAGTGTACATACCTTATATACCAGCTTAGATATTGTAGTTATTACTTGTCGCTTCATGCATACTGTTATTCAGTCTCATGCTTATATTCATGGTTTTACATGCTATTAATGATTCGGATTTCCATGATATTTTCTGGATTTGGAGGAAAACCGCAAAACATATATAAACTGCTTTCTCTCTTTTTAAATAAAAATGCGGTTTTCCCATGATGTATGAGTCGTCCACCATGAGTTTGCTGATGGATTTCGAGACCCGATTCGAGAAGTTGGATGAACCGTTTCGGGTACATGGTGGACCCGGTAAGGTACCCCGGGGCAAGAAGCTCGTGGTGATGACGATGAGCCTGGCAGGGGGAGACTACCTACCGGTGATTTTACCCGACGTGTCGGATATCCGGAGGATACCGTCGTGGTCTTGAGATGGATGGTAGGGGCCGGTCTGGACTGACGGCACCCTAGATATTGAGATTGAGACATTGAGATTTTAAGATATTGAGGTACTGAGATTTGATGATACAGGCCAGTCTGGATAGCCGGAGCCTGAGTTTTGAGACATTGAGATTTATATTTTGTGTCGATGCTAGACACTGTTGATGCTGATTTCATTTATAATACCTCATTTTAAAAATACAAAGGAAATCTCACTAATTTATGAAAACAGTTTCTTCATTTACCTGTATTCTGTTTTCATGCATTCATACCTCATTCATATGATACATTGCTACCTGAGGCACTGACACGGCACATGGATTTACACTTGGGTTAGATATTTGCCCTAACCATTGTTATGGGTTGCTGGTTATTTATTTGAGGATATATTATGATCATTGACCTAGGATTGCGTTATTTATGCGATTTCTTTTCGTAGATGTTTTTCTATTCACGAGTTGGCAACTCACCCCCGTTGTGCCCCAGTTTCTTGCAGGTTTGCCGTACAGGTTTCATTACGGCCTTGAGGGCATAGTTTCCTTCGGGTGATTTGCTAGTATGTGGGTTTACTTGTATCGTACCCCAATTATGTATCTTGTATATCATTATTTTATTGTATCTAGAAGTTCCATCAACCAAACATGTATCTATTTTTGAGATAGAGACCAGTAATGTTATTCTTTCGACCTTAGAGTCGCGCGTTTTTATTTCTGTGGTTTTCTTGTGGTTTTGAGTTTTTTTGATCCTCGCCGTTGGCGTTGTATATTATATTGCTTGTGTGGTTGTGACCGTCGATTGACGAAGAGCTAGCTCCCGCTTGGGGATGCCTTTTTATTGATTTCGTATACTATTCATGTTGTATCCCGTTTGGGAGCCAGTATTTACAAAGGAGACTCTGCCGAAATTTTCGGGAAATATTGATGTTTTTTTTAAAACCGCATAATTCGGCTTATGCTATTAAAACTACTTGTTTAAATTGGTTTTCCTTCACTCTACTACTTTTCTTGGTTTGCATTTCTGGGTTTTCGGCTTACTTAGATTACGTACGCCTCGAGACGTTCGTAGTTTAAGTGCCGGTCATATTCCGTACTTTCGGGACGTGACAGTACTATTGGATTCTATGGTTCCATGATTGATCATTTCATGTCGTATTTTGAAAAGTGTAAAAGATCACAACCAAAGAAATTTGTAAACCGCAATCAATTAACGGTGTCTATTGTAGGTTCGTTGGCGAGAGCGAATCGTCCACAGAGATTGTGTGTACTTGTTCGAATTTGTTTTGGTTGAGTTGAAAAGAAAGTATAAAAGAAAATATTCAAGAAAGAGATTCTAGATTTAATTGAGTTGTCATTTCAACAAAATTAAGAAAGTATTCAAGAATTGGTAAAGATCAAGAAAATGTCCAAACCAATTGAATTATCAAGATTTGTAAAGTAGCTTGTAGGAATCGATCAAATAAGTAGTGATTATGAATACTAATGATTTTGAAATCTTATATATTGAGGATTTGTTGCTAAATCGATGGCGATCAACGAAGATTAGGGATCTATTGAAAAAACTAGGGTTTCTCCTTCACCATCCCTTATCTTTTCATTGATTATCATTCAAATTCTAGCCTCTAGTCAAGAAAATCACCGATCGTTGATCTCTAATTTGGAGCGAAAATATTCAAGAAAGCGATCTCGCTCAAAATTAGGTCTTCGATGATTCAATTTCCTAGAGTTAACAAACGTCATAAGACTTAAAAATCGTTCAAGAATTTCATCATCATCATCTACCTATTCTCTCGATTCCGCTACAAGCGGAGATTTCACTCACACATCATGAAAAATGAAAGAATCAAGAATCGATAAATTTTCATAATGCAAGAATGTAAAGAAAGCAAGATTTACAATTTTCACCTTTATTAATCGACGATTAGGTACACATTCACTCAATTCGAGGTTACAAGATTTGAGGAGGTAACTAGATCCGTCAAAATTAGCTTCGCATCGATCTTCTTGAGTCGTGGAACGGTTGCGATCACTTTCTCTTGATGAAGACCGGCATCACTACAAAGGATCGTTGATGGCTTGCTTGATTCGCTTCTCAATTGATCTTGATTTGGCTTTGAAATTGGATTTGGGCTAGGGTTTTGATTTTACAAGTTGTGTCACTCAATTTGTGTATGGATTTGGTTCAATGTTCAACAACCTTTGTAATGAAGCCCTATGTCTCCTTTTATAGTCTTTCTCTATCTTTCCCTAGAAGCTAAGTTGTTATGAAGCTTGCATAGGAAGCTAGGTAAGTATCAAGCTTGCACAAGAAGCTTAGAAGTTTGAAGGGAAGTTTCTGAAGAAATCTACACAGTTCAAAGCGTCTTGAAGAAGCTTGGCCGTTATAAGGGACCTCTGGAAAAAGTGTCGACCGCCAATGAGTCAGATCGGCCATGGATCCGCGGCGGATCGTCCTGACTCGGCCGCAGATCCGCGGCCATATAGTGGGATTGATGGCTAAAATCTACAGGGGTATTTTGTGTTATCTTTTGGGTACTTTTCTGATGCCTGGAATATTATACTTCTTTCTTGATTGCTGCCAGATCTCAAGTATTTGACTTGCTGTATTTCATCGGCACTTTTAGCAATTCCGGTTCTTTGACCTAAAGAATTTCTGCACAAAATCTTGAGACAAGTGTTGAGATATACAAAAATCATGCGTGTAGTAATAAACACTCAATTTCCCTCTAGAATGTCGATTATAACTATAACACGGGGTATTTGGTATTTTCCAGATGAATTCGTAATCCGTGTTATATTTACAATAAATACCCTTACATGATCGATAAGAGTAGGGAAATTGACGTGTTGAGAATCCAATATTTTCGACTGATCATTCCACCAAATCGTCAGTTGTGGTTTGTACTCCTGGGACTTCTTTCAGTTCTATCTCATTGCCACTAATTTCTTTTACAAGAAATTCCTTTTCTAAAAATGTGGCATATTGAGAAACAAACACCTTTTGTTCCTTAGTGTGGTAGAAAATATATCCTTGTGAATTTTTTGGATATCCTGCAAATTTTCATAGAACTGATCTTGCCTCGAGCTTGTCCGGATTTTTCCTTTTAACATAGGCCGGACAACCCCATATCTTAATTCGTTTAAGATACGGCCTCTTTCCACTCCATATCTCATATGGTGTTTTAGGCACAGATTTTGATGGAACTTGATTCAATAGATATGCAGCTGTCTCAAGCGCATAACCCCAAAAAGAAATAGGCAACTCAGCAGTACTCATCATAGAGCGCACCATATCTACTAGGGTGCGATTCCTCCGCTCCGATACACCATTGTGCTGTGGCGTATACGGAGGAGTAAGCTGAGAGAGAATCCCATTCTCTTTTAGATAATCATGAAATTCCCCGCTCAAGTATTCTCCTCCCCGATCAGATCGTAGGATTTTAATACTTTTGCCCGTCTGGTTTTCTATTTCGCACTTATATTCCTTAAATTTCTCAAAACCTTCAGACTTATGTTTCAACAAGAACACATGTCCGAACCTTGAGAGATCATCAGTGAATGTAATAAAGTACGAATAACCATTCCTGGCATGTGTAGATATAGGACCGCATACATCACTATGTATCAGTCCCAAGAGTTCAGAAGCTCTTTCTCCGTGTCCAGTAAACGAAGTCTTGGTCATCTTGCCTTTAAGACATGACTGGCAAGTTTCATAAGATGAAAATTTGAACGGTTTTAAATATCCATCTTTATGTAACTTAGCCAGTCTTGTCGCATTAATATGACCTAGTCTACAGCGCCACAAGAAGGCTTCATTCATTTCTGAACTTTTCCTCTTGTTTATGTTCTGTATGTTAAGAACTGTACTTTGATTAAGAACGTATATACCGTTACATAACGTACCAGATCCAATCAACACTTGATTCTGGAAAATGTTCATAACATAATCCTCTATTGTGAGATTATATCCTTCTTTAGTTAGCAAAGAAACCGATATAATGTTGCACATCATATTTGGTACGTAGTAACAGTCTTTCAGAATCAATGTATTACCAGTTGGTAATACAAGGTGATAATCGCCAACTGCCTTGGCTGCAAAATTGCACCATTCCCTACCGTTAGAGATTTATCACCCTTTCCCAGTTCTCTACCTTTCTTTAGCCCATGTAACAAATTGCATACGTGGGATCCTGATCTGGTATCCAATACCCAGGACGTAGAACAAACTGAGAAACGGTTCTCGGTAACGAACACACCCGAAGAAGATGCATCAACATGCCGTTTCTTCGTACGGGTGGCGCGGGAATCCTGATATTTCCCTATCCCTTGCTCAGACTTATGAAACTCATAAGATAGAACGGGACCAACGTTCCCTAGCCCTGTATAAAAGGAGAGTTCGGTCAATACATCCATATTATTATCTTGATTAAGGCGTGACATTAGTTGCTGCCTGGAGAGAGAGAGAAGGAAACACGTTAGCGTGCACTCTTTGCAAGATTAGATTGGTTATTATCTTATCTAATCAGGATGGCTCCCACTGTTTTTATCAAATCTTCCTTCAAACCCTAAAAGGTAAGATTAGCCGGGATTAATTACACCCTACAGGTTCACTAATCGTTCGGCCAGGCAGGTATCGGTACTCCGAGGGAGGTTCCCCGTGCTTTCGCACGGACCTAATTAAAATAAACCTCGTTTTCCTATATGCATAACCCCGTTGACACCTTTCTAGACAACTACTGGATTAACTAATTGTAGGAGTAATTTTTACTCGCGGTGAGTATCGGGATCCAACTATCATATAGAAGGTATGCAATCTCATTGCAAATTTCAACACTTGAAATTCCCGATAATGGTTTTTACCCCTAACCACTTATGACCTTAACATAGTCAACAAATCATAAGCACTAGTCAAGTTCAACCCGTCATTTCTTGATTGGATTAAACTCACCCGCACGACCCTTAACATTGTCAACAAAGTCGTACGAATACCCTAGTCCAACCGCATCATATGGTTACAGATAAGTACTAATTAGCTACCGCACACTACGCCTTAACATAGTCAACAAACGTAGCACAAATACTAAAATAGCACTTATCTGAAATGACGGAGGGTTACGCAGGTTTTTAAGAAAACCATGAGCATAATGAACTTGATATCGTTGTAGAATCTAGTAATTTTGAAAATGAGTGTTTTTGAGGCATTTGCTAGTCTCGCTAAAGAGGTCACTCTCGGTGAAGGGATCTCGGCTCTTTCCTCATCGAATGAGGTGCGGGATATTCAGGAATACCACTATGCAAAACAAGAACTAGAGAAGCTATCAAAAACAAAACCGAGTTGGTTGTACTATTTGCTAGTTTCGCTAAAGAGGTCACTCCCGGTGAAGGGATCTCGGCTCTTTCCTCATCGAATGAGGTGCTAGATATTCATCAAGGAATACAACTATGCAAAGCAATAAGTAGAGCTACCCTTTTTGAAAATTTGATTCTACAACATCTTTTGGTTTCTTTCTTTTCATTAATCTCATTAATGATGTCCCATCAATTAATGTTTCCTAAACATTACAGAAAAATGAAACGAAAATAGAACGTACGCTTATGCCATCCGCATTCGCCACGGGGCCCCGTCATGCACCGTTAGGTTACTTAACTACCGGCAGAGCGGGGACTGGACTAGCGCGGGTGCAAAACATAAGCAACGTTTATTATATATCATATATATAATAGTACATTCGTCTCACGCAGTTATATGATCTACATCACAGAATCAAGCAGCAGAAGCAACATATGAAATATTGGATATACTAGGATGTCCGTGTTTTAAATTTAGCCAATAATGTAAAACAAGGATTCCACAGTTATGATGAATAGTCAAACCCACATCCCTAGACCCCTACAAGAGAGAAAAGTAACCCTGCCAATTCTAGAGTTAGGAGACCCAGTCTCAACTTCTTGAGATGGTCTCCCACTGGACTCTAGAATCCGGTTACTTGTGCTCCCCTCCTTAGGTCTATCCTAATGCGAAAAAGTAAATAATATACAACAGTGGTGACATCATCCTCAACCCGGAAGTGCCCCAATAAAAGAATATTACATACAGATTTTACATGAATGAAAATAAAAACTCTCATCTCACATAAAAAAAACCCGGCTATTCTTTCACGACGATCCAATAAATCATATCAACAACAACACATGATATCATATATCATCAATGTAAGCAAATATGTGTATCTCTAAAACTTGTTGACATATAGTAACGAGATGGGGATAGCCCACATATTACACTTACGTAAGGTCACAGAAAGAGAAACAGAAAACTACAATAATTAGAATCCGCAATATCCTTACATATCATAAACCCGGAATATCTTATATTCCGGATTTCATGCCTAACTTATAAAACTTGCATTTTAGTCTCAAATTGAAAACACTTTTCAATTGGTTGTCGGATAATTCAAAAAAATTCCCGACTTAGTGATCGCGTATAATACACAATTGCGACAGAGTTTTGATCCGAATCAAAACTTCGTGGCAATCGATCAATTGAGACTAAACGGCTAGGTTTACAATATACTAACTAGTTTTGATAAAACTAATTAATCCGGATTCTAATAATTGTATCACACACATCACAAAGCATGTAAAGTAACCGCGACATTAGAATTCCGCACGCAATAACCAAACTTAACCAATTTTTCCAAGACACGAAAAATCCAGTGAGCTAAAGTTTCAAAACCGATTGTTTTAAGCCAATCCGGGAGTCGAAACGAACTCGAAACCCGCCCGAATCTTCACGAGGGTGAAGATACCAAAATTAACTATCGAATGGGAGGCCTAGAAGGGGTACCCTACCCCCGAGTCCACCACAAGGTGGCTAGGGGGTGAGGCAGACACGAAACTGCCTAAGGCTGGGCAATTTCGGGTCCCCACCGCGAAGACCACCTTGTGGTGGTCTTGGGGAGTGGGCCTAGCCGTTCGGTCCCCCTCGGGGTATCCCCAGGGTGCGCACTCTCCACCCCGCGGCTTCTCGGTTCAAACCGTGAGCCCGCGGGATGTGCAAACAACTCAAAACATCATTTTTGAAACTGTTTTTATCGGCAGGTTTTCGTGACAAAAACGACGGATTTCTAACGTCGATACAAGTTACCCTAATGTTCTAGCTTGGCTCTGATACTATGAAAGTCAGACAGCCACCCCATCCAATGGGGTCGCCGTGGCACCTACAAGTCCCTCAGCAGCTACTTTTTACGCATGCCCCCTCGTGAGGACTACAACCCGCCGGAACACCTTCCAGTCTCGGGACTCCCTGGGGGTAAGAACCTATGCTTCGCCACACTGTTACACAGTGAGAACCCCCCATAAGTCGACATCCAATGCCTAGTAGCTTCGATACCATGAAAGTCGACCTTAGCACCACCATGAGGTTCTAAAGGCATCAAGCATGCCAAATTTTAATTTTATTAGGTGCTAAATTAGACTAACAAGATCTTTACTGGATTATTAGGGTTTGCCTTTGTGATGTGATGAACTAAAGAGAAGAAAAGAGCATACAACCTTTGTAGTTCGAGTCCTTCTCTTCAATAGCTCCGGATTGAAGTCCACATGACTCTACTAGGTTCCTTTTCGAGTTGAACGAACCTCCTTCGTAATCTTCGCGCCAAAGACGATCCATCCGAAGTCCACAAGCTCAAGCTAACCCTTCACTAATCTCATTAGTGAAGGCAACACTCCACATCAAATTGCTAATCTAATGTGTGATGGTGAAGTAGGGGTTTAATTTGCTCACTAGGGTTTTCACAAGTTCAATGATTCACATCACATGTGAGGGTTTGAACTTGGAAGTGAGGTGAAGAAAATTGTAGAGAGCAAGAGGAAGCAAGAGCTCAAAAAAAATGGCTAAGGCATGAAGAATGAAAATGATGAGAGTAAACTCAAAATGACTCTCTCTTTCCTCACTTATTCAAGTATGGAATAAAATTGCAATTCTAAATTGCAACCATGCTTGAATAGTGAGTCAAGACTAATATACAAATAATAAAACTCATGCCTTTCCCATTCCACAAATATCTCCACAATTTACACCTCATTTTTCTATTTTCTAAAAATAGAAAAACATGCCATGCTTCATATAATAATATACATATGTATATATATATATATCAAATATACATTAATATATATATAAAGCAATTAGTGAGCTAATGATATTAGTTAAGATATAATTATATCACATATAGTATATATCACATTATTAAATCAACACTTGATCTAATAATCCGGTTATATCACATATAACCGACTAATATCATTAATCTGAATATCACATTATCAAACCAACACTTGATTCGATAATCCGGTTATATCACATATAACCTGACCGACATTAGATAACTGCCAGATTATAATACGGTATCACATACTCATATTTAATCAGGCCCACGCACATATCAACATATGTGCCCTACTTCATTTCGCTCGAGCCAGGAAACTTCTGTGTGGGACTCTAAAGTCTCGTCAATACGCCAGCAGTAGGTGATGATCACATCAGTCACCTACAACCCGTCAACGGTACTAGCTGGACGTAACGGCTACCCTGGTATTGAGCGATATGAAGATAAACAAGCAAGCTCGTCCATACTCTCCATGAAGCCTATCAGTAACACTACTATACAGTCCGGTCTTTTCGTCTGATATGTCGCATATTAGACCTAGGGGTGGTAAACGTCAGGCCCCAGTAATGTGATAAGTCATGCCGATGTATGGCCTATAACGGTTTGAGAAACTACTAATAACTCTTATCAGTAAATCTCAGCAGCAGTCCTGGCCAGGGACTTCCAGTTATAGCCAATCAAGCATAGCGCAATATCAACCCCCAATACCAGGAGAGACGAAAACCCATCCTATCGCTCATTTCCTCCATGTGACTTGGGACTGTACCCAAAATCCACCTGTTTGCACGACTCCTTTGAGCCGTTGTAGGGAGGAAATCAAAGCACAGTGGGAGCCACACAAGACTCTATGACGATCTCGGGTCTACAGACTAATCTGTACCAATGTCACCAGAGAACTGCTATCTGACGACAAGTATACTATCATATAGGAGTCCTCGGCGAGTCCTATTCGGTGTACCTATTCTCCAATGAGCACCTGTGTAGAATTTTTGATGCACACATCAATGGTTGTGGGATCAACCATTGCCCTCTAAGGTACAAGAAACGTACACACTAGTCTACACTGGAATATCGATGCCCTGGTCTCGATATTCCAACGACTAGGAACTGATTAAAGGATGTACTTGTGAACCACCCTGGCCCCACTAGTATGATCTCATCATAATCCTGGTAGTCAAGTACATATCCTAAGGGCTTTATCAACATGTAAGAGCAAGACAGTAAAGAATACCAGTCAACATGTTAAGATAAAGAGTAACCAGATAGCATACTATCATATCGAGCAAGAAAGTCATATATATATATATATATGTGTGTGTGTGTGTGTGTGTGTGTGTGTGTGTGTGTGTCCAAGCATCCAATATACATCACATGTACAATAATGGCCTCTAGGGCATACATATAACTAACATGTTGTAGTCGCTGGTACATAGTTTGGTGTAGTTGAACGGAAGGAACTCCTTTTTCAGTTTCTCCTTCATCTTCTCCTAGCTCGTGATCTTAGGCTTGCATCGCCTCTCTCGGAAGCGACGCTCTTGTTCCCATCATACCGACGCCTGACCTTTATGTTTGATGGCGACCAACTTCACCTTCTTTATGGGGGGAACATCTTTATATTCAAATACGTGTTCCACCGTGTTAAGCCAATCAAGGAACATTTCGGATTGGGAGCCGCCTGCATAATCAGGGAGATCCACCTTTACGCCATCCCAGGGTCATTCATAGCCCCCTCAGAAGTCACGCCCTGCATGATAACTCGCTTCGGGTCCTGAATCGTCATCATGATCCGAATCAGTAGTCCGTCGCCTATGGGGACGCGCTTGTTCTATCCTCAATGCCTCAATCTACCTCAGCAACTCTGTGTTCTACCTTTGCAAGTCATCTACTATGACGTCCCGCGGTTCTCGTTCGCGAAAAATACCTCCATCTTCTGACATCGCATCTCTCCGACCACCACGTCCTCCATGACCTCCACGATTTCCATGCATGGCCATTGGATATTGTCGACGAGTCTCGAACAAGTATCGAACGTTGCACTCTGATACTATTTGGTGCAGCTCTGGTTTGAGATGCTGCACTTTTAGGCTGAATTTAGAGGAAATTGAAGGAATCAAACAATAACAAAGGCAATTTTCCAAATTAGGGTTCTATTAATCGAAATCTACCTATTACAATTGCAAGGAGTCTCTTAAATAGACCCATACAAAATAAAAAATCACAACTAATTTACCAACAAAATAAAAACTGCCTAAAATAGATAACTACTAAAAATTGAAATTAATTATTTGATTGCGTTAAGAATTAATTCCCGATGTTGCCTGTAAAATCTTAACTGATCCGGACGTTGATTTCATCTCTAATTCGAAAGTCAAAATTTCGAAGAAAATCCTTGACCGCGGTTTCGAGGCCCTAAATGATGGATTTTTGCGATTCTGAGATATGTCAATTGTGCTTGCAGTAATGACCCAGACAATTTTGCGAGGGCTTCGATTTGGCTGGGAGAACGCGCGAATCGGACAAGATTTGGCAGTTCGGGTTTCTTGGTTGAACTGGACGTGACGTTTAGTTTTGGAACGGTCAAACCGCTCAATGTAGGCTAGGGCTGCATCACATCCCCCACCCCCCCACCCCCCACCCCCGCTCTCTCTCTCTCTCTCTCTGTGTATGTATATACATACATACATACATACATACATATATATATATATATATATATATATATATATATATATATATATAATTTTCTCAATATATATATATATATAATTTTCTCATATGTATATATATAAGAAAAGTGTTTATGAGATAACATCTTATTCTAAGAAATGAGTTGTCGTCTTAAAATATGATTATTCGTCCATTTTTTAAATGATCGGCACCGTTCATAATTGTTCTTCATGGTGTAAAATATGGGCATGCTAAGTTTCTTGCAATTTCGGTAACATTTGCCTGTTGAGCTAGCTTTGTCAAATGTTCCATTTTCTGAAAACCGTTAATTTTGCAACCACCTGGTGCGATAGTAGACATTATCGAAATTGCATCGGTCTGCTGGAGAAAGGAGTTAGCTTGCAGGCTCATTTGCAAGCTGGCGTAATAAAATGTTGGATGATTATTATTTGTAGGTAGTCATCGTGGGAAAAGAATATGGGATAGTTTTGTTTTAATGTGTATTTTTAATTGGTTTAAATTGATAAAACTTGGTAATGAATTTCTTACTCCCTGCTTATTAATGTTGTTTCTGGGTGTTGTATAAAAGCTCTAGAATGAAAAATTAGCTCAATTTTTGTTTTGAATTTGAAACTAAAGGTCAGTGTGAATAGAGGAAAGTCGTCTTTATTGTTAACTTTATCTAATTAGAGTGCATGATATAGCCTGATCCATTATTAATTGTCATCCTTTTTTCTTTCTGTTTTTTTTTTTGTATTAACATGCCAGTGAGCTGCAAATCAATTTATCATTGTTAAGCACCAATAGAGATGTTCTTATGGTTACACCAATGGAGCTTCCTCTAAAGCTTCATCAGGGGGATGGAGAGCCTTTACCGTATCACACTCGGTAGTAAGAGTTGGTTTGTGCTCTCATTTACTTCACCCTTGTTTGCCAGATATTATCGATGTTGTCCATGTACTTGCTCAGTTCATGAGTACCCTGTTGTCGGTACACTATGCAGCTCTCATACGTTTTCGTTGTTATCTTCATGGTACTCAGACACAGACGGTGCTGTTTTCTTTCAACTCCGCACTCACTCTTCATGCTCCACACTCACTCTTCATGCTTACTCTAATGCCGATAAGAGTGTAACCGAGCCGAGCTTGAACGAGCCGACCCCTGTCCAGGCTCGGCCCGTCTTAGTTTATGCTAGCTCGAGTTCGTCTCGAGTTTGTCTCGAGCTGAGGAGTTCTGGCTCATGTTCAGCTCGTTAGCTTACCGAGCTTTAAACGAGCCAAAGTCGAGCTCGGATGCATCTTCTATTAGACGATCTCTGAAAGGAAAATGACAGAGAAGCGTTTGGTGGAGGCTGAGGATAGGTCAATGGCCATTACAGGTCACCATTACAGGTGTTTCAGGAAAAAAAAACATAAAAGTATATTGTAAGAGGCGAAGCAGGGGACAACAATCATAGAGCCTAAGATACAGGGCTTTGAGATATGAAAAAGATCAAAGAAAAATTAACATTTAGAGCATGAAATGGGTCTAAGTGCTGGGTTTTATATTCATTTCAGTTGCACTTCATATACCATCTCTTAAATGAATTAAGTGTCCCGAGAGTTGTATAAAATCATTTCTATATTACATATTATTCAAACTGTGTAACCGAGCCGAACTCGAGTCAATACCGAACGAGCTTGGCTGAGCTTGAGTTCGGCTCGTTTAATAAACGAGCCAGGCTTTCAGGTTTATGTTCGGCTCATTAATAAATGAACCGAGCTTGAACGAGCTGATACCGAGCTGAACCCTAATCGAACGCGAGCCGGCTCATTCAATTACCACCCCTAAATGCCGATGGGCTGATGATCCTGGCGCTAACCGCTTACATAATTCAATGTCTTTTAAGGCACTTTTCTGATTTGTTGATACAGCAAGAGCCAAGACATAGTTTACCACTCCGGTACTGAAGCGAAGTACCGAGCCATTACCAACACCACCGTTGAGCTCAAATGGCTGTGCAAGCTGCTTGAAGATATGGGTGTCATCCTTCCTTCCCGGATTCCACTATATTGCGATAACAATTGTTTAGAATCCGGTATCCTACGAAATGCAAAAAATATATTGAGATGGATTGCCATATCGTTCACGATAAGGGTCAAATTTCACTTCCATATATTCACTTTAAGGATCAAATAGCTGATCTAATCATCAAAGATCAAACACATATCCAGCTTAAGTATTTCTTATCCAAACTTTTGATTTACGATCCACCGTGAGTTTGAAAAGGCTGTTAAATATGAGTGTATGAGGATTTTATATTTGTACAGGTGTATTATACTTGTATTTATCATTTTCTTATACCGCCTTATCCTAAAGAATAAGCATGGATTAATTCCTCCTATCCTTGATAAGTCCCTACAATTGTTGTAATTATGAAGTTGAAAAATATTTCCCAAATTATCAATCATTATTTGAGAGTGGTTCCTTATAGTAGTTTAATTTCATGAGGTTTCCGTTGAAAGATTTTTTTGGACCAATTAGTAATCCGCTAACAAATTAGGAGGAAACGTCATACGGACCGAACCGAGAAGACGAAGGGTGACGAGCCATGCCATAATTGTATGAATTTCATTCAGTAGTCGCAATATATGCATTTGCTTGTATGAATTTAATAAGCAAGCATGTATCCCCTATAATAGATGCGCTATTATTAATGAAATGGAAGCATTCTTCCCATGAATGAATTCAACCTCTTGGGTCATACAAGTACAGTAAAACCTCCGTATAGGAATACTCTATATAGGAATAACCTCCCTATAGTGATAAAAAGTCCCGGTCCCGACTCGGGACCAGTTATAAATAAGAATAACCTCCACAGTGTGATATTCCATACTTTTTCCAAGTCCCGCCTGTACTAATTTACCTCTATATAGTAATAAATTGGCATTAAATTTTAAATAATTTTTTATATATATAAAAAATACATAAAATTACTTGGCTATTACAATTGAACTTAAGATGACATAAATTACTTAACTACACAATTGAACTTAAGATGACATAAAGTACTTTGACTTGTTAATAAGTTTGAAGGTCTATATGAATTTTGAAGGTCTAAGAATTTTGACTTGTTAATAAGTTTGAAGGTCTATATGAATTTTGAAGGTCTAAGAATTTTGACTACTATTTTTTCAAAAAAAAATCTAATTTTTATATATAAAACTCTACTTAAGAATAACCCCCCTATAATAATATTTTTCCCCGGTCCCAAGGATATTACTGTATAGAGGTTTTACTGTAGTAGAAAACAGAGGGGAAAGGCTAAAGAACATAATTAAGAACATGATTCGGCAGCTTTATTAACACTTTGGAATAAAATAAGCAAATACAAGGGCGAGCAACACATCATCATCCATCAGCAGAGACTTGATCTAAAAACCGAGAACAAACACGGGTCTGGATATCTGGATTGTTTGTGACACAACCGTTAAATTTATGGCTTCCACGGCAATTACAAGAGTTGCACCAGATATTATGCTTACCCTACTTCGGATTGACCAAGCTTGATTTAAATCCGTTGAACGTATGGGTATTTGGATCATTTGTATAAACGACCTTAAAACTAGTCCGGCCAACCTTCGGCCTACTTAATTTGATCTAATCTCATCATATGAGTGCGGGGCAAGACATATAGGTCATAAAGTTTTAGACCCGATCTGGCCAACTACCTCGCATCGGGTGATACTTGATCTAAACCCACCGTACGAGCAGCATCTGGATCGTTCGTACAAGTGGTTTTAAACCCACTCGATGGCTACTTCTCCTTGTTACAATCGGAATGCCGAACCGTTTAAGGAATGCATGCCAATGGTTATGCCGAACCGTTTTAAGGATTGCACGCCAATGGTTCAACCGAGAATCGTTCTCTTCGCTTCGATCTCAATGATGTTAGCTGAAGAAGACAATGGAGACATTACCTGCACAATTGGATTTGAACGTCTTTGAATCTGCAGCAGGGCCTCAAGAGCACTGAAGGTGATCACGAGAGTTGCCTAAGTCATCACAAACTAGGTAACAAACTCTAGAAGCTCTAGATAAAAATAAAAAAAACCAATAATAATAATAATAATAATAATATAGCTAACAATATGCACAACCATTAGTCACCGTGTGTTCCGATATATCAATAGGAATATCCCTTGATACCAACCCTCAATTCTATTCTGACCCACAAAAACCCAACTCAAATGATGTACAAATTCCACTTCAAAAACATTTTAAGAGAAGAGCCAAACTAGACATATTTGTTTAATTATTGGTTAATTCAAAAGGGTTAAGAAGATATCTGAATCCAAGCAAGCCAACCATCGTAACAGGGCATGAAGATAGATGAGGATCAAAAAGAGCTCATAAAGTCTTTCTAGTATTATGTCCTCATCTCACTCTACTCACAAAAACAGAAGAGGGAACAAATGGAAGCCTCTACAGATCATGGACAGAATAACACCACCCGTGACCCAAAAAGAACTCTTAACAAACCCCTCGTTCAATAAAGAAAAGAAGAACAATGAGAAAAACATCAAATACAGCCAGAAGGCTTCACGTGCCTTTGTTTCATGTGAATATGATGAGGGCCATTCTTCACAGGCCAATGTCTCATAAGAATCTTTAACACATCCCTCGCTTTCTTATCTCCAAACCACAAACCAATTTGCTTTCAAGACCCCCTCCTTGCTATCACTACTGCTTGTTCACAAGCTCTCTCTTACATTCTCTTTCGCCATCCGTCGCCATGAGGAATAGAGCTCTCCTCTTGATCTTTTTGGTGCTTATACTCTTTACGCAGTGTTTCTCCCTGGAATCCGACACAAAACCAGTTAAGAATATCACGGTGATAGGCACGGTGTTCTGTGATGCCTGCTCCAACAACACCTTCTCGAAGCACAGCTACTTCCTGCAAGGTAAAAAATCCTGTTAGTTGAAGCTCCATTTATTTGCGAATTATATATAAATATCACTCTATGTTTGTGTGTAAATGGAGGTTAATTTGTCTTTTAATAAATCGAAACATTCTGGTCCGACAGTAAATTTCTTTGGGCTGCATTAGATTCGGCTTGCTATGATGGGCTGCATATTAAAAGATGTCGTATGGAAAAGAGAAGCAATTTGCATCAAACATTTTTAGCACCTTTCGACGAAAATATATTACGAAGCGAAAACATTGGCTAAATTACAGGAAATACCCTTAACTTTTGTCTCGGTAAATTTATTCTCAAAATGTCCTTCATTTAAATACTTGATTAAATTTTTTAAATAAAATAAGAAAGAGAGAAAATGAGATATTTTTAATTAAATAATTAAATGAAGGATATTTTGGAAATAAATTAAAGTTGAGTGCATGTTGTATAAAGTTGAAGTTAGGGGTAAGGGGTATTTTTTGCAACTTAGCCAAAACCACTTCAATATGAAACTTGAAAACGACTGTTTTGAGTTACCTTTTTCTTTTTCCCGTTCCTCCATTCCTAAAAAGAAAACGTTTGCATCGCATTCTTTTTATTCGCATCTCTTTCTGTAGAATCTAAGACATCTCCAATCAACTACCAGCCTCCAAATCTTTAATTGGAACCTTATCCCTGCAAAGTGGGAATACTTGAAAACTCCAGCTAGGCAAATGTGACATGAGTCACCAATCAAATTCAATTAAGATGTTTAGTAAGATAATAGGGGGGGGGGGGGGGGGGGGCGCATAAGAAATCAAACGAAAAAATCTAAATTTTATAATTGTATAAGTTTACATATGAGCGCGAATTTGCTAACCCTAATTATAGAAGTAAAATCCAATCGACACACAGTTATAATGTCTACAATAGATATCAGATGCCAATGCCATGATAGGAAATTCCATTTCCAAAAAAGTAATAGCCCCTTTATAATTGCACTTATTGTACACAATCTCGCAGTATATTCTTAAATCAGATGTAGAGCGCAATATATGGCTACAACTTGTAGTGCTATAGATGTGCTAAATGTATATATTGAACGCCCGCGTTGGGGGGGTGGGGGGGGGCGATAAATTTCATGTAAGGCCTGTACCAAATAACCCATATTTCTATTTTGTTTGGTCCCTTGAAGAAATATTTCATATTTCATATTTCTATATTTAGATGTTAATATTCTTGATACTCCTTTTTTCTATCTAACAGGTGCAAAAGTCCTAGTAGAATGCAAGCTGAGATCAAACTCCATGCCCAACTCAGATATCTCCATCACAATCGACCGAACCACCGACCAATACGGAGTCTACCGTCTCGACATCCCACCAATTGATGGCTTTGACTGCACTGAGGGCCGTGAGCCCGAGTCCTTATGCCAAGCAACCCTAATCTCAAGCTCAACCCCTTCATGCAACATCCCTGCCACAAAAACCTCAACCGAGCATGTATCTCTCAAAAACAGAGAAATCAGCGCCTGCTTATACAACCTAAACGCACTTAGCTATCGACCAGCCAAAAATGATCCTAACCTATGTGGGACCAAAACGGAGACTAGATCAGATGATTCTTTGAACACCTCTTTGTTCTTCTGGCCACCTTTCCCACCATTTGGGTTTCCATGTCCAACATGGCCGCCTTTTCCGTTTCCGATACCTTTCCTCACTCCCCCGCCGTTTCTTCCATTTCCATTGCCGCCTCTGTGGCCTACACCGCCACCAGGGTTTCCGTTCCCGCTTCCTCCGTTGCCTCCAGTCCCGTCTCTTTTCCCGTCACCGCCACCTCCTCCGGCTTTCCCATTCCCGATCCCTCCTCTGCCACCTTTGCCACCTCTACCTCCTCTGCAGCCTCTGCCTCCATTGACTCCAATCCCGTCTCTGTTTCCGCCGCCGCCCCCTCCTCCTTCACCTCCACCTCCGTCTTTTCCTTTCATCCCACCTCTTCCACCTTTGTTTCCACCGATACCTGGATTACCACAACCGCCGCCTCCGCCGCCGCCGGCACCACCATTCTCATGGTTAGACCCAAGAACTTGGTTCCCTTACCATCCTCCGTCATCCTCACCTAACAAGCCACTTGATCAAAATCCATGATTGCTACAACAATTCTCAAACTCTCTTCTTTTCCCCTACAATATCGATAGTGTGATAGCAAGTATAGTAATTATCAGAACTTGTTTTGTTTGTCCAGTGATATAGTGTGCTACATTAAGATATGTGTGGGTGAGGTGCTAGGAAGTCATCTATGGATTCCAGTATAGGTATTCATTAATAGTAACTAACATTGTGTAAAATATCAATGTCGTCTATATCATCTTCTCATGAACTATCTGTGTTAATTATAATATATGAATGTAGAACCAATAACGGTTTTCTTTGAACCTTATTACTACATTTACTGAACAATATAGAAAGTTGTTAATTTAAATTGAGAGGACAAATGGAAAAGTAATTGCACTTCTACTAGCAATTTTAACTCCTGCCTGCTTAATTTAACGAGGGGCCATCAAAGTAAAAGAACGGCGAGGTGGGCACCTTTTATCTCAATCTAGCCAAACAGGGATCAAAACTAGGTGAGGCGAAGCAAAAATTAATACAAAATTGACAAAATTTTACAAACAATCCTCTCATTAGATTCAAAATTCGTAGATGTGGAAATTATAAACAGAAAAGAGCTTGCCACAATCTTTAATCTTTGGTTTGTATCCTCCAAATTTTCATAGATTGGGATATAAATCTAGATGAAGAAAAAGACTGCTATATTTTCCATAGAAATTAATGTCATAACTGTAAGACTTTAAATAGCCAAGTGCACACCCGAACACATTCCAATTATGGAGTTAATTATACATGTGATATGATTTATCTTGTGCTAAACTATATCTGTTCCTACAACCTATATGCAACTTGAACCATTACGAAGTTACCCATGTTCTAAAGTCTCGTCAACCTAAAAGTTTTACCTCAATCATTTTCACTCAAAATAATATTTACTTGAACTACATTATGCGCAAAGTTTTAATCGAAATGTCAGGGGAAAAGAAAATTATGTAAGAGCTTCTTACTGCTTATTCAATGAGTTGTTATCAATGGAATAAAATGGTTGTACAAGCGACTAATCATTTTATTTTATCTGGGTAACCATTCAACAAG
The DNA here is from genome assembly GCA_030015575.1 of Agapanthus africanus. Classification (NCBI taxonomy): domain Eukaryota; kingdom Viridiplantae; phylum Streptophyta; class Magnoliopsida; order Asparagales; family Amaryllidaceae; genus Agapanthus; species Agapanthus africanus. Next base: position 230,144,773 of record CM057350.1, read on the forward strand.
GCTTTTTAGGCTTTTTAGTGTGTATATATAATTCCAATGCGTCATTGTCAGAGTTTTAGCATCTCCAGGGACCAAGAAGAGAGCATGCATCATGGAGATAAGCGTACACAGAAAAACCTTAGGCTAGTATGTATGTTCACGACACCAATCACAAAAGACTAAGACATGAGATGGCAAAAAGAAGAACCGATTGAAATACTTTTATAAATTTAATATGAATATTCATGTACGTCACGCACATGTACAAGTACCAAGTTGGTTTCTAGTTCAGACTATGAAAGAGGCAAAAATATGTTGCATCTAATAGCTTTTCTATAATTGTTGGTTGACATGTAGATATAATGCATCCATAGATTAGCGAAAGAAATAAATCTGCCCATCAGCTTTCAAATAAGAAGCAGAACAGACACTTGGATCTGTTTTCCCCCGACATATGAACTAGGACTACTCTGCTCGTGAGCTTAAAGAACCAAGAGAAAATTATACAGTGGATTTTATTGTCCGTATCAACAAAGAAATTATTAACCTTAATACTGAATGGATAAAAAGGAATCATATAAATAACTTGAATCAAGCAAGTTCTTTTTATATATTTGTAAGATGCAACCCTTAAAGAAGTTAGGATAGATAACATGCTAAACTCATGTCATAGTCCAAACCCGTCAATTGCTCCATAAAGAAGAAAGCTATAGGAATGCATTTGACCAAAATAAGGTGCTCACCTCCACAAAACAAAATTCGTAAACAATTTGTAAGCTTGAACTATAAGCTTCCCTAGATGCAAGTATAGTCTACTTAATTTTTTTATGAATGCATTGAGAGCCATAAATTTTTATTTCTATTTAAAGAAGAGATTTTTAGGCAGAAACTAAACTCAAGATCATCTGCAAAACTATTTATCAAAATATAGTATATTTTTTCCTTCAAAAAACATATAGTAAATTTCAATTTAATGACTTCATTATTCATATTTGAAAGCATGAAAGACATATTTCAAAAATATTTTCGCCAACCTTAACAATTACTTGAAAGTTAAGCAACTGAGATTTATTGACTGAATATGCCAATTGTATTAACATTACTTAATTACCGAACTTTGTGACTTATGTTCGCTGTAATTCTTCCCATCTTTTTATTAAAAAAAAAAAACTTGTATATATTTTCAATACACAGTACTAATCTAGAATAAAGCGAGCAGAATTAGCTTATTAGTTATTACATGCCATCTTTAACGAAAAACCAAAGTGCAACTTAATCTGTTAACGTCAAAATCCGTATTAAAAAAAGGAGGTTTCAAATTTTAGGAAAGTTATACGTAACTAAGCTTATGAAAACATGGTTCTAAATGATAACAAAATTCATGCTATTGTTAAAATTTAAACTGATTCTTCAAGATCAAGTCATTTCAAAAACCGGACTACAATATATCCCTTGATACGCTAGCCAAAAAGTTGGTCTCTGATTCTCTGAAGTTTTGGCAGGGAAGACAGGCTACAGAATAAGACTGCGTATGAAATATATGGACACAAGGGAGCTGACTAAAACAGATGTTTGAGAGAAGCTGCCTAATACAGATTCAAATAAACATGAGAGAATGGATGCAATTTAAGTGAAGAAGCTGAAGTGTGTTCTCACGGTGATCAACTGCGGCCTGATTTGATTAATTTGGAAAGGGAAATATAAGGAGAGCCTCAAATTTGAAGGAGGCCGGAAACATTAAAAATATATATAGATAACCTTATCAAATTAGCTATTGATATTGATATGTTACCCAACTCCAAAAGATAGTGTACAGCTCTGCCTTAAAATATTTTTTTGGGTATCATAACTCCAAAGCCAAACATGGCAGTGCCAAGATTACTGCAATTATCCCAACAACCAAAGCAAAGCCATGTGAAGTAAAGAAATTCCGGAGTTAAGTTATATTTCTCCAGAAGATTTCAGTTATCCTAACTAGATTTCAAAGTCAAGCATGCCATAAATCAGTAGTCAAAGAGACACTTTCGAAGAAAAAGAAAACTGAGCAACATGTAAATAAGTGGTGAGCGTAACCCATATTAACTTGGCCATAGTAGTAAATTAGTAATAGTGGTGGTGGAGAAGATTTCAGTTATCCTAACTTGACTTCAAAGTCAAGCATGGCGTAAATCAATAGGCAAAGAGAAACTTCCGAAGATATAGAAAACAGAGCGACAAGTGAATAAGTTGTAAGCGTAGCCCATATTAACTTGGCAATAGTTGTAATAGTGGCGGTGGCGGTGATACATAGCATGATATTAGTATCTCAGGAAGGTAATAAAATCTAAGCAAAGCGATCAAACCGAGTTCAGACTGCAGAGACCCATAAGACTGTTAAGTTATAGGTGAAAAGTATGATAGGTATATTTACAAAAAAAAAGAAGTATAAAATATACCTAGGATGCTATCAAAAGCAACATCATCAACACTTGTAAATCATCTGATACCACTGTTTACTGATGAAGCGGATGTTGAGCCAAGATTGCTTGCTTCCCTCATGGTACCAAGGCTACAAATAAGACTGTGTATCCATGCACGCTCTAGTAGTTATCTCTAGCTGACCCCTCCGACTGGAAGGAGCCTCCTAAACCTCAAATAATTTGCAATGGTATCAAATATTAAAAATAAACACATAATAAACAAAAAGTAATTAATAAATAAATAAGAGAACGAGAATAACTTAATTTTAAGCATCTAACCACCATACCGAAATACCTGGCAATAAGAGGTGGTCAGTCCAAATATTTAGGGATCTGTCCATTAAAAAAAATCATGTTTCGAGATTGGCTTTGATACCAATCGTTAAGCATCTATACGCCATAACAAAAATAGGCATTAAGATGTGGGTAGGATAGATATGTAACTCTTTGCCTGTAACACTCAAATACACTTACTATTGTTTTTCCTATATATTGTGGTAGGTGGTATAGAAGGTACAGAAGTCATTTGTGTTTTATTCCTTGTAAAATGATATGGTTTGGTGCATTAAGATATCTGCATGTATGAGGACCGGAGGACATCATCCATGAATCCCAGCATAGATGTTATGAGGATTGAGGAATATCATCTATGATTCCCAGTATTGTGCAAAAATCAGGTGATCTTTTATTATCATCATCTTCTGATTAACTATCTGTATTCATGTGATCTATATACATGGAGCATTGTGCAAAAATAAGAATTGCCAGTGTAGTACTAAAATTCAGCCAACCTATAATTTGCAGCCTCTTTATTTTAACCTCATTGCAATAACTGAATGATGTACAAAGTTATTAACCATAATGCAAGAATGAAAGAAAATTATGGTTCTATTATCCACTCCTGCCTGGTTAATGTAATGAGCTGTCGTCAAGATTAAAAGAATGTCTATGTGAGTGAACACTTCATATCTCTGCCTAACCAATAAACAGGGATTCCTACTTATTTAAACATAAATTCCAGAATATAATTCCAGTGTATCATATCAGATTTTTAGCATCTTTAGCAATGAAGAACAATTATGTAACATTAACCATAATATCCCGTGTGGGTTGTTCCCAGCTAGTTCAGGTGTGCATCACCGGTCATTTTTATCAATTAAGCATTGACATGAATCTGCGTCATGAATATGGTATACATAACGAAGATCAGTGGGTACAGGAAATCTTTAGATTCTAAGATACATATATGGCATGCACATGGCAAAAAGGCATTTCATGAACATGCATTCACACATGGACACAAGAATGCATATGCATTTCCATCCCTATGACGTCAGTCACAAAATACTAGGATATGACATAGCAAAAGAAACCACTAAACATAATATACATTTATACATGTAATCGGAAAAATGCATGTCACACACATGTAGAACCCGAAATACGAAAGACGCAAAAATTATGGTTGTCGGCATACATGTAGATATATTTGCATATGAAAAGAACATGAGGAAATAATTTATTAGCTTATTAAATCATGAGTTCCTACATACAAATATATAGGAAGGGTCATAGACCTCCTCTCCTATTATAACCGACATGGGACTAAAGCTAACAACTAATAACTAATAACTAATTATATTCATAACACTCCACGCAAGCTGGAGCATAGATGTCAATCATGCCAAGCTTGGACAGAATAAGAGTGAAAATCGATTGAGAAAGAGGTTTGGTAAAGGATATTTGCCCGTTGGGCCGAAAATGAAACATGTTGGAGTGCAACAATCTTATTTGTCACCTTGTCACGAATAAAGTGGCAATCTATCTCAATATGTTTGGTTCTCTCATGAAAAACTGGATTCTCAGTAATATGGGTCGCAACCTTGTTATCACATAAATGTGAATCACGGCCTTGTTATGCGCCATGGATCTATACTCAGCCTCAGCAGAAGAACGAGACACTACATTCTACTTCTTGCTCCTCCACATAACCAAATTTCTTCCCAAGAATACACAGTAACCACTAGTGGAATGACGATCATCAATAGATCCAGCAAAATCAGCATCTGTAAAGGATGAGCGACAATGTTGATGATAGTTTGTAGAGAAGACCCTGTCCTGGAGAACCTTTGATGTATCTATGAATATGCTCAACTGCCTTAAGGTGAGATCAAAAGATTCTGCATATACTGACTCACTTTGCTAACGGCAATATCAGGACGAGTAACGGTGAGGTAAATAAGTTTCCTAAGCAGATGTCAATATCGTCCTGGATCAGACAGTGGAGGATCTGAAGGAGAGCTTAATCGAGATAGCTTGACTATGAAATCCATAAGATTCTCTGCTGGTCTACATCCCAAAAATCTTCTCATATAGAAGATCGAGTGCATACTTGCGCTGAGAGGGCTGTAATCTATCAGAATTCCATGACACTTCAATTCCAAGGAATTACCTAAGTGGCCCAAGGTCTTTAGTATGGAAATGTGAAGCCAAATGTTCTTTCATCTTAGAGATGCCAGCAGAATCATCTTCAGTAATGATAATATTATCAACATACACCATGCAATTGTAGGGATTGCGTAGCACCATGCCTGGGATTTGGTTTGTATCAAACATGCTATAACAAAAATTTAGGGATGCTAAGCAATACCGACCATGAATCGAACTAGAAAATTAGGGTAACAAGAACTAGTATCGCATACTATCAAGTGTCTAACACTAAGAGGTGAGTAATACAACCTTTGTAGACTTCCTCTTTGTGACTCCTTGGATCAACTTGGTGTTTGGACCGGTCCGCTTGAGTTCTTCAAAGTCCACGACGATCCACCACGGAGTCCCTTTGCACAAGCTCCTAGCTTCACTTGAACTAAATGGAAGTGGAGCAAACAACCTACAGTAGTGGGCTAGATTAATATAGATTGGTGATGAGGATTTGGATCTCACTTAAAAACCTTTCTTTTTTATGTTCTTCACTTACTTGAAAAAGCTAAAGAGCTTGAATGAGGAAGAAGGAGAATGGCTAAGCTTAACTCATGTAAGAATTAATCAACATAATCAAGAGAGAGAGTTATCTCATCCCAAACCATGGTTACAAAATATCTAGATATTTTGATACTTGAGTTAAGCAAAACAAAGGGCAACAAAAACCATGGGAAATGAAACCATGGTTTTGACTTTAGTCAACACAAAAGAAGAGTGTAGAAAATCAACCATGATTTTATTCCCATTTTATTTTTCTCAATAATCAAAATATATAAATATGTTATCATGTGAGTCTTGCATTGCCATCACTAATGTATCATCAACCATGACACATGTATGCATGCATATGTGCATCCATATCAATATATACATACACTCATGCATGCATCATAAAGAAATAGGTTTCAATAAATGAGCTAATGGACTTAATATTAAATCAATACTTGATTTAATAACTCGGTCATATCACATATGACCCGTCCAATAGTAAACGCCCGATTAAAATACGGTATCAAATACACGCATTTAATCGAGCTCCCGTGCATATCTCATATGCACCCCCACATCATTTCGCCTGAGCTAAGAAACACCTTTGTGAGACTAGACTCATCAATACGCTAGCAATAGGCAGTGATCATATCACATACTCATAAACCGTCAGCGGCACTAGCTCTACGTAACGGCTTCTTGGTATTGAGCGATCAGAAGATAAACAAGCAAACCTGTCAAAACTCCCGTCGAGCCAACTGGCAACACTTACCGTACAGTCCGGTCTCTTCGTCAGATATACTTCATATCGAGTCTAGAGATGGTATCGTCGACCCCAATAACCCAATAAGTCATGCCGGTATATGGCCTATAACAGATCGAGAAACTACTGATAACCCTTATCGGTAAATCTCATCAGCCATGACCAGAGACTTCCTGTTATAGCCAATCGAGCATAGCGCAATATCAACCCCCAATACCGGGAGAGACGAAACCCCTCCTATTGCTCATTGCCTCCATATGCCTCGGGACTGTACCCAAAATCCACCTGTTTGCACGACTCAGTAGAGCCGTGGTAAGGTGGAGATCAAAGTACAGTGGTAGGACACACAAGACTCTATGACGATCTCAGTTCTACAGACTAACCTGTACCAGTGTCACCTAAGAACTGCTATCCGACGATAAATAAAATACCGCATAGGAGTTCTCGACGAGTCCGTTCAGTGTACCCAGTCTCCACTGAGCACCCGTATACAATCTTTGGTGTCACCACACCAATGGATATGGGATCATCCATCGCCCATCATATGGGACAAGAAACGTATACGCTAGTCTACTCTGGAATATCGATGCCCCGTCTCGATACACCCACGACTAGGAATATTTCAAGGATATGCTTATAAACTACACATGTCCCACTGGTATGATCTGCATCATAATCCCAGTAGTCAAGCAAATATCCTATGGGCTTTATCAACATATACCAAATGAGTAATATGCATGATCAAGTGAACATGTCAAGATAAAGAACCAGATAGCATATTATCATGTCGAGCAAGAATGTCCTCTGAATATATTATACACATACCGATACATCCATTATCAAATAATGGACTCTAGGGCATACATATATCCAACAATCTCCCACTTGCACTAAGACCAATTATTGGCGTATCTCATACCCAACATGTCAAAAAGTCACTCATGCTGCAGCTGAGGGAAGGCCTTGGTGAATGGATCCGCAGTGTTATTCTTTGTATCTACTCTCCGAATCTCGATCTCGCGGCGATTAACTATCTCCCGGATCAGATGATATCGCCTTAGGATGTGTCTGGATCGCTGATGGGACCTGGGCTCTTTGGCCAACGCAATAAGCCCATTATTATCACAATACAATGGTATTGGATCAATAATGGTTGAAACTACTCCTAGCTCCGAAATGAACTTCCTCATCCAGACGGCTTACTTGGCAGTATTATTTGCAGCAATATACTCAGCTTCCATCGTGGAGTCTGCAACTGTATCATATTTGGAACTCTTCCAACATACCGCCCCTCCATTGAGGGTAAATACAAACCCCGAAATAGATTTGATGTCATCATCATCACTCTAGAGGCTCGAATCGGTAAAGGCCTCCATTTGGAGATCTCTTTTACCATACACTAAGAACATTTCTTTAGTCCTTCGCAAGTACTTAAGAATGTTCTTCACAGCCGTCCAGTGAATCCCCCTGGATTGGATTGATACCTGTTTACTACACCCAGTGCATAAGCTACATCAGGGCGTGTACATAATATCGCATACATTATAGATCCTACGGCTGAAGCGTAAGGTATAATGCTCATGCGAGCTCTCTCTTCATCAGTCTTTAGGAAAAAGTCCTTGGAGAGAGTGACTCCATGACAAGCGGGTAAGGCACCCCGCTTGGAGTCTTCCATACTAAATCTCTTTAGGATGGTGTTAATGTACCTGATTTGGGACAATCCCAACAACCTTTTAGATCTATCCCTATAGATCTTCATGCTTAGTATGTACGAGGTATCACCCAGGTCCTTCATGGAGAACCTTTGTGATAAGAACAGTTTGACCGATTGTAACATAGGAACATTGTTTCCTATCAGAAGAATGGCATCCACGTACAATACGATGAATGTGACGGTACTCCCTACAATCTTCTTATAAACACAAGGTTCATCTGGATTTTTAATGAAATCAAACTCTTTGATGGCATCATCAAAACAGATGTTCCAACTCCGTGATGCATGCTTCAATTCATAAATGGATTTAAGTAACCTACATGCTTTCCCGCTGCTCCCACTATCAATGAAGCCCTCTGGTTGATCCATATAAACACATTTTTCTAAATCACCATTTAGAAAAGCAGTTTTAACATCCATCTGCCAGATTTCATAGTCGTAGTGAGCAGCAATAGCAAGTATGATCAGAATGGATTTAAGCATAGCTACAGGAGAAAAGGTTTCGTCATAGTCCAGTCCTGGTCTTTGACGAAATCCTTTCGCCACAAGCCTTGCCTTATAGGTCTCCACCTGCACATCTACACCGATCTTTTTCTTAAAAATCCATTTGCACCCTACGGGGTTTACCCCAGAGGGTACAACTTTCAAAGTCCATACTTTGTTGGTGTACATAGACTCTATTTCGGATCTCATGGCATCCAGCCACTTCACAGAGTCACCACTCGCGATAGCTTGCTGAAAACTGGTAGGGTCATCATCATCCATGAGAAAACCGTAGTATCTCTCCGGTGGGCGAGAAGTCCTATCAGATCTACGGAGTGGCTGAGGTTCATAAGATTCTGTTGCAACATCAGGTTCAACCAAGTCATCATTTGTAACTTGTATCTCTAGAACCTCTTCTAGATCTACCACATTGACATCAGTATCATTTGGAAAAATTTCATTTTCTAAAAATGTGGCATGTTGAGAAACAAACACTTTTTGCTCCTCCTTGTGGTAGAAAAGATATCCAAACGAATGTTTTGGATATCCCACAAATATACACTTGACCGATCGTGTCTCGAGTTTGTCTGGATTCTGCTTTTTGACAAAAGCCAGACAACCCCAAATCTTAACTCGTTTAAGAGATGGTCTCTTCTCATACCATATCTCATATGGTGTGATAGACACGGTCTTGGTTGGAACTTTGTCTAACAGAAATGCTGCAGTCTCCTATGCATGCCCCAAAAGGAGAGAGTTAACTCAGCATCACTCATCATGGATCGTACCATATCTAATAGGGTACGATTCCACCGCTCTGATACATCATTGTGCTGTGGTGTGTAAGGGGGAGTGAGCTGAGAGAGAATCTCATTCTCTTTTAGGAAGTTCGAAAACTCTATACTAAGGTACTCTCCACCTCGATTTGATCGAAATATTTTGATGCTCATTCCTGTTTATTTTTCTACTTCAAGTTTGTACTCCTTGAATTTCTCGAAAGCTTCAGACTTTTGCTTTAATAAAAACACAAGACCGAATCTCGAGAAATTATCAGTAAAAGTTATGAAGTAAGAAAAACTGCATCTCGCATGTGTAGACATTGGCCCACATACATCACTATGTATAAGGCCCAAGAGTTCTGTAGCTCTCTCTTCGTGTCCAGTAAACGGAGTTTTCGTCATTTTCCCTTTGATACAAGACTGACAAGTCGCATAAGATTTATATTCAAAAGGGTTTAAATATCCATCTTTATGAAGCTTGTTTAGCCTTGTCTCGTTAATATGACCAAGTCTACAATGCCAAAGAAAAGCTTCATTTATATCTGAAAATTTTCTTTTATTTATGTGTTGTATGTTGAAAACTGTGTGTTGATTTAGGACGTATATCCCGTTATTTAGTGTACCATAACCAATCAACTCTTAATTCAGTTTAATGTTCATAAAATTGTGCTGCAATACAAAATGATATCCTTCATTATCTAACAAAGAAACGGATATTATATTACAAAGTATGCTAGGTACAAAATAACATGGGTTCAAAACCAATATACAACCCGACAGCAACCCTAGGTGATACTCTCCCACTGAAACTGCATGTACATTGGAACCATTTCCAACTCGGAGAGTGTGATCACGGTCTTCAAAACTCTGCTATTTCTCAAGCCCTGCACAGAATTGCAGATATGAGAACCCGAACCGGTATCCAATACCCAGGAAGCGGAGTTTATAGAAAAACAGTTTTCAGTCACGAACACACCTGAAGCAGAAGCATCGCCATACTTTTTTTTCTTGAGATCAAGGTGTTCAGTACAGTTCTGCTTCCAGTGCCAGTCTTCTTGCAGTGGAAATATTCTCCCTTTCCTGACTTCTCAACCTTGGATTTGTTTCTCCCTTGTGCCTTCTTGATTCCACATCTCGGTTTGGTGGGTTTTTTCTTATTCCTTCCCTTGGCCTTGGATTTTGGGATGGAAGAGGAAAATTGTCAAACAATCAGAGAGGGAGACATCGCCTTGAGCATGCTCTCCGCACTTCTCAACATATTGAGAAGTTCGGGTAGTGACTTCTCCATATTATGCATGTTGAAGTTCACTATGAATGTGTTAGTTGTATGTATGCCCTAGAGGCCAGTATTGTACAGATGATGTATATTATATTGGATGCTTGGACATATATAGAGATGACTTTCTTGCTCGATATGATAGTATGCTATCTGGTTACTCTTTATCTTAACATGTACACTTGTCTCTTTAAACTGTCTTATAGTTACATGTTGGTAAAGCCCTTAGGATGTGTACTGGACTACCTGGACTATGATGCAGATCATACTAGTGGGGACATGGTAGTCCATAAGTACATCCTTCAAGGTCCCTAGTCGTGGGTGTATCGAGACGGGGCATCGATATACCAGTGTAGACTAGCGTATACGCTTCTCGACCCATGAGATGGGCGATGGATGATCCCATATCCATTGGTGTTTGACATCAGAGATGGTGTACGGGTGCTCAGTGGAGACTGGTACACTGGACGGACTCGCCGAGAACTCCCAGATGGTATTATACCTCACGTCAGATGGCAGTTCTCAGATGACACTTGTGCAGATTAGTCTGTAGACCCGAGATCGTCATAGAGTCTTGTGTGATTCCCACTGTGCTTTGATCTCCACCTTACCACGTCCATGAGGGCGTGCAAAACGGTGGTCTTTGGGTACAGTCCCGAGTCACATGGAGGCAATGAGCGATAGGAGGGGTTTCGTCTCTCCCGGTATTGGGGGTTGATGTTGCGCTGTGCTCGATTGGCCGTAACAGGGAAGTCCCTGGCCAGGGCTGATCAGAGATTTGCTGGTAAGTGTTACCAGTAGTTTCTCGACCCGTTATGAGCCTCACATCGGCACGACTTATCGGTTATTGGGGTCTGACGTATACCACCCCTAGACTTGATATGCGACATATCAGACGAACAGACCGGACTGTACGGTAAGTGTTACTGGTTGGATTCACAGGAGTGTGAGCGGGCTAGCTTGTCGATCTTCTGATCGCTCAATACCCGGATAGCCGTTACGTTTAGCAGACCGCTTGCAGGTTGTGGGTGCTTGATATGATCATCATCTGCTACCGGCGTATTGACGAGTCTTTAGAGTCCTACACAGAGGTTTCCTGGCTCAAGCGAAACGAAATAGGAGCGCATATGAGATATGTGCGGGACCGAGAATAATGCGTGTATGTGATACCACATTTCATTCTCGCGATAAATGTTTCGATTGGTTATATTCGATATGACCTAGTTATCGAATCATTGATTCGATAAGCCGATACATTGGATACTAGTCGGTTATATGCGATATGACCGGATCGTTAAATCAAGTGTTGATTTAATGATTTAATGTATAATTATATATTTGATATACTACATTGCATTAACTAGTATTGGTTCACTTTATATGGATTTTCTCACTTGATGTGCAAGAAGTATATGTGATATACTTTTGTGCACATATTTGTATCATGTTTGATGATACATGATCTTGTTGTTAAGTATAAAGAATTAAACCATGGTTAAATGTTGATTAGGGTTTTGCATTTTCATTTATTTATTTATTTGAAAAGGATTAAGATAAGAATGGTGGCCTTTTTTGTTTTAAGTTGAAGCTTCATGAAGCTTTGACTTTTGTAACCATTCTTGTCATCATGCTTAACCCTAACCCATCCAAGTGACCATGGTTTATTCTCTACACTTAACCTAGGTTAGAACATGATAAGTATTTGATTTTATTATTCTTTTTCACAATACTTATCATATTCTATCTACTTCTTCTTCTTCATCTTCAAGAAAGGAACCTTGATGCCATCAATGGCAACTTGAGATCCAAAGTGAGAAATCCAATTCTAAAGTGAACCCACCTCCTATTTCTTCACCCTCTACCTCTTGCCATGTTGTTTTGGGTGTTTTCTTCACAAGTTTCTCAACTTGGTGAAGTTGGAGCTTGAACTTGTGCAACCTCGACGTAGATCATCTTCGGCACGAAGCCGACGACCTATTCCGCTCGTTTTCCCGATGAAGCCGACGAATGAGTCTAGGATTCGAAAAGGACAGCGAGAGGACGACTACGTGGAGCTAAGGAAGTGGATATCCGGATCTACAAAGGTTGTAACTTCCGAACTTTAGTTAAGTTGTTAACTTGAATCGTTTTTCGCCTAGAATTCTAGTCTAAGATCCGTATTAGGGTTTCTCGGCACCCATAAATTTTTATATTGGCATGGTTGATGCCTTATGAGACCTCTATAGTGTACCTAGGAACCCTACAGAATGGAGCAAAGGCAGGGGGAAGAGACTGTAGAGCAATATCAACATAATGTTCGTTCTCCATTGTCCATCCGAGACCCTCAAGCTCTTTAATAAGAGCTATCATCTCCAAAACGTGATCACATACTGGTGTGTCAGAAGCCATCCGCATCTGAAACAACTTTCGAGATGCTTCGTATCGAAGGATACGAGATTGCTCCCCATACAACTCTTTTGTATGGAGAAAGATGGATTGACCATCTATCTGCTCGTGCTGCTTTTGATGTGTATTGTCCATCGATGCAAACGCGAGGCATTTGGCAGTAGCACAGTCAATATCTCACGTTTTGCGGATCTCCCTATCCGCAACAGAAGATTCATGGCCTGAGCTGAGGCAGTGAGGACATATGATACCTTATCATATGTGAGAGCAATGTTAATGTTCCTCAGCCAGTCTTTATAGTTCGGCCCGGTTAGCTTATTTTTCCTTAACAAAAGCTTAAGTCCAGTCATGGTTATCTGCCATTAGAAGAGAGAAAAGAATACACTCAGCGAAAGCTCTTGCAAAGATCAGATTGGTTATTATCTTATCTAATCGATGACCCCCACTACTTTTATCAAATTTTCCTTCAAACCTTAAAAAGAAAATTAGCCAGGATTAATTACATTCTACAACTTCGCTAACCGTTCAGCCAGACCAGTGCCGGTACTTTGAGGGAGGTTCCATATGCTTTCGCACGAACCTAATTAAAATAAACCTCATTTTCCCAGACGCGCAGCCCTTTGACACCTTTCTAGACACCTAATGGGTTAGCTAATTGTAAAGTGCAAAACTCTCTTGGAAGCAACTATTGCTCACAGTGGGATCAGGATCCTACTATCACATAGAAGGTATGCAATCGCATTGCAAATTTCAATTCTTGAAACTCCCGATATGGTTTTTACCCCTAGCACTCATGACCTTGGCTATGGTTAACATATCATAAGCACTAGTCAAGTTCTACCCGTCATTTCATGATTAATTAGACCCACCCACATGACCATTGGCTATGGTCAACATAATCATGTGACTGTTCTAATTAATCGCATCATATGCTGTGTAGGAAGATATCACTTAGCTACTGTACACTACGCCTTGGCTATAGTCAACATACGTAGCACGAATACTAAGTACTCTACTTCCTAAAATGACGGAGGGTTGCGAATGGATTTTAAGAAAACCTTTAACGCTTTAAACTTGATATCGTTGTAGAATCTAATGGTTTCAAAAGGAGTGACTTAAGCTCCGCATTTTGAAAACTTGTTTTTTCATAAAAAGCCGAGTAGGTTTCAAATCTAATTCTACAATATCTTTTAGGTTTCTTTTTCTTTACATTAATCTCATTAATGTAGTCCCATCATTTAAGTCCTTAAGACATCACAGAAAAGAAACGAAAATAGAACGTACGCTTATACCATCCGCATTCGCCACAGTGTCCCGTTATGTACCGTTAGGTTACTTAACTAACGGCATAGCGGGGCAGGACTAGCGCGGATGCAAAACATAAGCAATATTTATTATATATCATATATATAATACACCATTCGTCTCAGCATATAAAGTGATCACATCACAGAATATCAACAGCACAAGCACATATATGAAAATATAGGATATATTAGGAGGTTCGTATTTTGTATTTAGCCAACAATAGAAAATACGGATTCCACGGTCACGATGAATAGCCAAGCCTACACCCCTAGACCCCTACAAGAGCGGCAAGTGACCCTACCAATTCTACAGTTAGGAGACCCAGTCTCGACTTCTCGAGATGGCTTCCCACTGGACCCTAGAACCCGGTCACATGCGCTTCCCACCTTGGGTCTATCCTAATGCGGAAAAGTAAATAATATACAACAATAGTGACATCATCCTCAATCCGGAAGTGCCCCAATAAAAGAATATTACATATAATAAATTTTACATGAATGAAAAGAAAAACTCTCATCTCACATAAAACTCCCGGCATTCAATCACGACGATCATATACATCATATCACAGCAACACATAATATCACATGTCATCAACGTAAGTAAATATGCGTATCCCAATTGTCGTTGACGTATAGCAACGAAACCGGCGATACATCACATACTACACATACGGCCGTAGAAATAGAATGTCAAACAACAATATTTGGAATCGACATTGCCTTTAGACATCATAAACCCGGAATATCACATAATCTGGATTCCATGCCTAACAATGCAAATCTTACATTTAGGTCTCATCTATGAAAACACCTTTTCAAAAGTCGGGTATTTCTACAAGATTCACGATTCCGTTCGGGACCGAAATGTTAAATTTACACGCAACTAATTACTTTTCACAAAACTGATTAGTGTAGATTCCAATTATTGTGTCGCATTCACATAAACTAGGCGATATTAAACCATTCGATTGATTGATCAATTACCCAAAAATTCGCAGAGAAGCTCAACACTTGAACAGTATTAAAAATACCCAAAAGCATGCCCTAGTACCTATGGACCAACCGTAGAAGGGTCGACCCGTGCCCCACAAATGGCGTCGTGGAACCGCCGCCAAAAGCACGCTTTGGCCGCGGTTCCGCGATCATTTGATCGAGTTAGGGTATCGTTTTTCTAGAGGGTCCATAGAATTACCTGCATGATTTTTTGTATATTTTTAATGTGAAATTCCAACATTTTGAAAATTTTCTAGAAAGCAATTTTCGGAGTAATAGATATTCGTTCGAAGTTTTTAACGTCGTCTAGGTTACACTAAAGCTCTGCCTTGGCTCTGATACCACTGTAGGGATTGTGTAGCACCATATCTAGGGTTTGGCTTGCATCAAACATGCTATAACAAAAATTTATGGGTGCTAAGCAATACCGACCATGAATCGAACTAGAAATTTAGGGTAACAAGAACTAGTATCACATACTATCAAATGTCTAGCACTAAGAGGTGAGTAATACAACCTTTGTAGACTTCCTCTTTGTGACTCCTTGGATCAACTTGGTGTTTGGACCGGTCCGCTTGAGTTCTTCGAAGTCCACGACGATCCACCACGGAGTCCCTTTGCACAAGCTCCTAGTTTCACTTGAACTAAATGGAAGTGGAGCAAACAGCCAACACTAGTGGGCTAGACTAATATAGATTGGTGATAAGAATTTGGATCTCACTTAAAAACCATTCTTTTTTATGTTCTTCACTCACTTGAAAAAGCTAAAGAACTTGAATGAGAAAGAAGAAAGAGAATGGCTAAGCTTAACTCATGTGAGAATTAATCAACATAATCAAGAGAGAGAGAGAGTTATCTCATCCCAAACCATGGTTACAAAATATCTAGATATTTTGATACTTGAGTTAAGCAAACAATGGGCAACAAAAACCATGGGAAATGAAATCATGGTTTTGACTTTAGTCAACACAAAAGAAGAGTGTAGAAAATCAACCATGATTTTATTCCTATTTTGTTTTTCTCAATAATCAAAATATATAAATATGTTACCATGTGAGTCTTGCATTGCCATCATCAATGTATCATCACACATGTATGCATGCATGTGTGCATCCATATCAATATATACATACACTCATGCATGCATCATAGAGAAATAGGTTTCAATAAATGAGCGAATGAACTTAATATTAAATCAACACTTGATTTAATAACCCGGTCACATCACATACGACCCGCCCAATAGTGAACGTCTGATTAAAATACGGTATCAAATACACGCATTTAATCGAGCTCTCGCGCATATCCCATATGCACCCCCACATCATTTCGCCTGAGCTAGAAAACCCCTTTGTGGGACTCTAAACCTCGTCAATACGCTAGCAGTAGGCAGTGATCATATCACATGCCCATAAACCGTCAGCGACACTAGCTGTACGTAACGGCTTCCGGGTATTGAGCGATCAGAAGACAAACAAGCGAACCTGTCAAAACTCCCGTCGAGCCAACTGGCAACACTTACCGTACAGTCCGGTCTCTTCGTCAGATATGCTGCATATCGAGTCTAAAGATGGTATCGTCGACCCCAATAACTCAATAAGTCATGCCGGTATATGGCCTATAACAGATCGAGAAACTATTGACAACCCTTATCAGTAAATCTCATCAGCCCTGACCAGAGACTTCCTGTTATAGCCAATCGAGCATAGCGCAACATCTGTTGGAGATAGTGCCCTCAGAGTCAATTATTGGATCACAGGCACGTGATTGCAATGATTGAGGGAGGACCTATCCCAGTAGGACAGTCTTACTCAAGATGATAGTATGCTATCTGGTTTACCTTTATCATCGTGTACTGCTTTAGGTGACCTTACGAGTCGCTATTGCACGTTGATAGAGCCCCTAGGATTCTTGCTTGACTACCAGCAGTATGAGGGCGATCATATAAGTGAGAGCTGGAGTCTATAAGCACATCCTTAAAAGGTCCCTAGTCGTGGGAGTTTCGAGACAGGGCATCGATTCTCCAGAGTAGACTAGTGTATACAGTCGAGACCCCGACGAGGGGCGGTGGCCGGTCTCATAAGCCACTGGTGTCAGTTGGTTCACCTAAGATGTATACAGGTGCTCATTGGGTTATGAGTACACCGGACAGGACTCGCCGGGAACCTGCTAGTTGGGATTATACCAGACGTCAGATAGCAGTTCCCTGGTGAGATGTGTACAGGTTAGATCATCGACCTGAGATCGTCATTTGTCTCGTGTGAGTTCCCACTGTACTTTGATTACTACCCTACCACGGCTCAAAGGAGTCGTGCAAACAGGTTTTAGTTGGGTACAGTCCCGAGCCACATGAAGGCAGTGAGCGGATCTGCAGGGGTTCGTCTCTCCCGGTATTGGGGGTGAGGTCGCGCTGTGTCTAGAAGAGCCATTACACAAAACCCTCGGCCGAGGCAGGAGATTTACTGGTAGGTACTCCAGTAATATCTCAGGGTGTTCTGGGCTACACTCCGACACGACTTGCACCGCTTTTGGGGGTCTGACTTTTACCAACCCCCTAGGCCCGCCATGCGATACTCATAGACGAACGGACCGGACTGTACGGATATTGTCACTGACAGGCTCAGTAGGGTGTCAGGATGAGTTCGCTCATCGACGTCCCTTTTGGTCAATACCTGGTAGCCCGTTACGTATTGGCTTATACCTCTGACGTGCTAGTGGTTAAATCCACGGCCATAGTATTGACGAGTCTTTAGAGTCCACCACATACAGTTACTCAAGTTTCGGGCGAAACGCTGTAGAGGCCGTATGAAGATATGGCAAGGTTCGATCAGATACGTGCGGTATTGCACGGATCGTGATCGGACGGTTTTTACTAGCCGGCTTTGGCTTAAGCCGGATCCTAGTATTAGATAGTGTAGATATTGTCTCTTTGCATTTGTGTTCAGTGGGAATACTTATGCGGGCATGTATATGCAGTAGCGGGGTTTTCCTGTAATTTATTACGGGATCAGTTTTCTGAAGTTGCCAGTTTGCATTCCGTTCCGGCCGGTTTTCCTTTGTTCTTTCACGGCCGGACTTCCGATGGAGGGTGTTATTTGCAGTTTGCAAATAACATTTTGTGGAGGGGTTTTCATGCATATATGTGGCTTCCTCATCATGAGATTCCATTATGGTCTTTTCTTTTGCTTTTCGCTCATCGACGTCCCTCCAAAGTTATTCTTCCCTTCACAAGTTTTCTTTTTAGTTGCCTTTGATGTGGAGGGAAGAATAACTTTGGAGAGATGAGCAATGTTGTAGCAAGCTAGAAATGTAATGAATCAATTTCCTTCACTAAAAAGAAAACCTCTCTTCCTCACAAAAATGACCGGCCCCTCCTTTTTAAGTGGAGGAAAAATGCAAGAGAAACTTGTGAAGAAATGGTGTAATTAAAAAGGAATATATGTCTCACCCATTTTCCAATCTCATCATATCAAAGCACCATCACTCAAAAGCAAAAGAAAAGACCATAATGGAATCTCATGATGAGGAAGCCACATATATGCATGAAAACCCCTCCACAAAATGTTATTTGCAAACTGCAAATAACACCCTCCATCGGAAGTCCGGCCGCGAAAGAACAAAGGAAAACCGGCCGGAACGGAATGCAAACTGGCAACTTCAGAAAACTGATCCCGTAATAAATTACAGGAAAACCCCGCTACTGCATATACATGCCCGCATAAGTATTCCCACTGAACACAAATGCAAAGAGACAATATCTACACTATCTAATACTAGGATCCGGCTTAAGCCAAAGCCGGCTAGTAAAAACCGTCCGATCACGATCCGTGCAATACCGCACGTATCTGATCGAACCTTGCCATATCTCCATACGGCCTCTACAGCGTTTCGCCCGAAACTTGAGTAACTGTATGTGGTGGACTCTAAAGACTCGTCAATACTATGGCCGTGGATTTAACCACTAGCACGTCAGAGGTATAAGCCAATACGTAACGGGCTACCAGGTATTGACCAAAAGGGACGTCGATGAGCGAACTCATCCTGACACCCTACTGAGCCTGTCAGTGACAATATCCGTACAGTCCGGTCCGTTCGTCTATGAGTATCGCATGGCGGGCCTAGGGGGTTGGTAAAAGTCAGACCCCCAAAAGCGGTACAAGTCGTGTCGGAGTGTAGCCCAGAACACCCTGAGATACTACTGGAGTACCTACCAGTAAATCTCCTGCCTCGGCCGAGGGCTTTGTGTAATGGCTCTCCTAGACACAGCGCGACCTCACCCCCAATACCGGGAGAGACGAACCCCTGCAGATCCGCTCACTGCCTCCATGTGGCTCGGGACTGTACCCAACTAAAACCTGTTTGCACGACTCCTTTGAGCCGTGGTAGGGTAGTAATCAAAGTACAGTGGGAACTCACACGAGACAAATGGCGATCTCAGGTCGATGATCTAACCTGTACACATCTCACCAGGGAACTGCTATCTGACGTCTGGTATAATCCCAACTAGCAGGTTCCCGGCGAGTCCTGTCCGGTGTACTCATAACCCAATGAGCACCTGTATACATCTTAGGTGAACCAACTGACACCAGTGGCTTATGAGACCGGCCACCGCCCCTCGTCGGGGTCTCGACTGTATACACTAGTCTACTCTGGAGAATCGATGCCCTGTCTCGAAACTCCCACGACTAGGGACCTTTTAAGGATGTGCTTATAGACTCCAGCTCTCACTTATATGATCGCCCAAATACAAGTGCGACTCGTAAGGTCACCTAAAGCAGTACACGATGATAAAGGTAAACCAGATAGCATACTATCATCTTGAGTAAGATTGTCCTACTGGGATAGGTCCTCCCTCAATCATTGCAATCACGTGCCTGTGATCCAATAATTGACTCTGAGGGCACTATCTCCAACAATCTCCCACTTGCACTCAAGGCTAATTATTGTGATGTCGCATACTCACAGCCCGTGTGATACCGAACACCCAACTCCTCTACTAGTCAATCTCACAAAACTCGTTTGCGAAACTATTGCGTTCGAGAAATAGCCTCAGTGAGTGGATCCGCTATGGTGTTTCTTTCTATGTCTCTCTTTATCTCAAGTTTGCGGAGAAAGCCATCTCCCGAAATGAGCAATACCTGTCTTAGAATGTGTCTGGATGTCTGATGGGACCTAGCTCATAAATGAACTCCAAATCCAAACTTCTTAGACTGTATCGTCAACTGAACTTAATCAGTATCCCGCGCCATGCCTCCCTCAGTATCCGTCTGGACCACCTGTCCAAAATACTGCCCCTCGTCAGAGGGAAAACTATAACTCTGACAGCCACTCTGCCATCCAGGCCACCTTGGAAGCCTGGAATGATAACCGTCTCCCGAAGGAGAAAGCTGCTATCATATCCCTAGAATATCAACTTATGTTCTAAAACTGCTTCCGACTGTTTCTCCAGGATTGGATCAATATCAACTTATTGCACCTACTGCAAGAACATCTGGTGTGGTACTTGACATCTCATGATTGACTCAATTGCCTAAGCAAGTGATTTGTCAATCATGCGTATCCCTCTCTCCTTTAGTCTGTAAGACACCTTTAGAGAAGGTGACTCCATCACCTGCAGGTACACCACCATGCCAGGAGTCGTTCATTCTAAATACTCATAGAATGCTGTCAAGGTACCCAGATTAGGAAACCACCCAAATCTAGATCTAAAACCATAGATCCACTAACCAGAATGTACGATATAAGATCCAATTCCTATGTGGAGAAACTACTGTGTGACAACCAAAGTATAACCGATCGTAGTATAGAAATTTCACTTCCTACTCTGTGTATGTCATCCAAATACCAGGACATCACACCCTACCACCTTCTTAACAGATTTATCCCCTATTCTGATGAAGTCAAACCTATGGCTGTCACGTCAGAAATAGATGATCTATCTCCGCTATATCTGCTATAGTCTATAAATAGGCATAAGCTAACTGTCCACCAATGCTTCCGCTGCTCCCACTGACTACGACAACCCTCTGGCAGAGTCATATAGACGTACACTTCTAAATCTAGTTCAGAACGACGCTATACTCATCCTCCTGCCGGGTCTCACAGTCTGGAACAACAGCAATGGCAAGTCTGGGTAAACAAGAACTTCCCTGTCACCGTCCTTGAGGCTACCGGAGTACCTCTCGGGTGCCTGAGGTTACCCACCACATCTGCGGAGTGGCTAATGGAATGTCAAACCAGATTGAATCTTTAGGTTCTTATCAAATCTTCAGTAATCGTTTACGGTTCTGGAATCACTTCCAGTTCTACCATACTCCCACTACTGTTTTCTGAAAAAAAAATCCATTTTTAATAAAACTGTGGCGAGTCTAGAACAATATCACTATTGATCTTCTAGATGGTAGAATATCAACCCTCGTCATAGCCTGGGTCAACCCACAAACAACCATTACAGAAACATGCCTTGAGTTATCCAGAGTCTGGTTTTATGCATAAGCTGGACAACTCCCCGTACCTTAACAATGTCAAGATATGAACTGTTCTATATCCAATATAGAAACAGAGGCACTGATTTAATTGAACCAGATTCAAATCATGCAGCTGTCACCAGTGCATGTCTACTAAATGGAAGGAGGCCGATCAGCGTTACTCAACTTAGGAGTGCTTCCAATTATGAGTAACCTGAAAGAGAAGCAAGTTCTCTTAAACATTACTATCATCTGAATGCCATATACAAGTATCTACATCTTCGATCACCTTTAAGAATCCCGATACTTGCAATACCTGGTTCTCTACTTTATTCATATACCTATAACTTCTCAAAATTCGGACCCTGTGTTTCTACGAAACACCTGTCTATAAACTAGAGAAGTCATAAGTAAACCGAATATAGTACAAGAACCAACCCCTCTGTCCTCATGGACGCTGGACAACATACAATACTCTGTATAAGTCCCTTGAGTCTAATAACTCATTCACTGTGTGTCGTAGATTGAAAACTGTACTATGGTTATGAAGAATTACACCGTTGTTCAATACTCCTTACCTAACCATCCACTGATATAGGTAAATGTCATAGACATAATTTCAAAAAGGTATATCTCACTCTATGAAAATAGACGTACAGATATATCAATTTGAAATTGATGCATAACAACGGATATTCAAAACCAAATATTTGTCGTCCGGCAAACAACCCAGGTGACTTCCTCAAATATCACCAATTACAACGAATTCCGATATAATGAGGATGATCACCTAATTCCCAATAACTTACTCCCACTCATCATCTGTAAAACCATACAGATGTGAGAATCATACCTGGTAAATACATACCCTGGAGCAAGTGTCTAATCGGGAAATTAGTTTTCTATTAACAGTACACAGTGAAACTGAAACATTGAAATGTTTCGATGGGGTATCCTGGTATTCCTAGTAATGCCTCTTCCATTATCCAGATTCACAACTATAACCGTATAATTCTTTGCCACCTCTCCAAATCCCTTTATATGTCTTTAGTCATTACCTTCTGTACACCCCTTTAGGCCAAATGGTTTTCTTCCTTCCCTACCGTTCGGCACCAGCCTATGGTTTGGAAGAAGACTATCCAATAAGCATAATGGGTGTACTGTCCTGATCCTAGGAGCACTCGCAATGCGAGAGAAGGTGAAGATAAAAGACAACCGAATAAACCTTATTCCTATTTCTCCTAAACCAGGATCCATCCCCGAACTGGAACAAGTTCCTTTCGAGTTCGTATATAACCATACGATGGATTATCCAATAAACTTGGGATCTTCGTAGTGATACGGAGTGTCCTGAAGAAATACAAAGGTGATTTAGGATTGGCGAAGAAATACTTGGTTTGGTCGTGAATAGCAGTCGCAATTTACTTTGCCCTCTTACTAATCCCTTTCTTTGTCTTTACATAATACCTTCTGTACACCACCGTTAGGCTAATTGGTTTTCTTCATTCCCTACCGGTCGGCACCTGCCTATGGTTTGGAAGAAGACTATCCAATTTGCGTAATAGGTGTACTACTCCTAAACCAAGGAGTACTCGCAACCTGAGAGAAGGAAAAAAGGAAAAAACAACTGAATAGTCCTATTCGTTTTCTCCAGAACCGAAAACCATCCTCGAATTCCTTCGAGTTCGTATATAACCATACGATGGTTTTGTCCAATGGAAGTGGACGTTTGTAGTAATACGGGATGTCCTGGAGAAAAGGGTAAAAGTAGGAGTGGCAATGAGGTTTACAACTCTGACAATCCAAAAGCCAGTGTTAAGAAGGTTCGGTCAACTTGGTCACTGAGTCATAGTCTAGGGTCGGGTCAATGGTCGCTGCCAAAGAGAGAGAGAAAAGAAACACTCAGCGTGCACTCTAACCTAGATCAGAATGGTTATCACTTTATCTAATCTGGAAACCTCCCACTGTAACGTCAAATTCTTCCCCAAACCTGAAAGAAGAATTAGCCTGGATCACCCGAGGAGTAAACCAACTCATCAGTGGGAATCGGGATCCAACTATCATCGCATGATAACGTGACGGAATCCGCTCACGCTATCACACTCCAGAAGGTATGCGCATATCTGGCAAGTTTCAGTTCTTTTGAAACTCCCGATGTGAATTTTTGCCCTATGCTCTTATGACCTTGGCGTGAGGTCAAAATATCATAAGTCGCATGTCAAGTTCTACCCGTCATTGTCCAGGTTAATTTGAACCCACTCGTACATACCCTTGACGTAGGCCAAAATAGTAGTATGACTGTCCCAAACCAACGCATCTATCTATACAACAGATAAATACCCGGCAGCTACCAAACACTATGCCTTGGCGTGAGGTCAAAATACATAGCTTGAATACTACCGAATATTTAACTGAAATGATGGAGGGCTACGAATGGTTTCTGGCGAAAACCTTTAACGTAATGAACTTGATATCGTTGAAGGAACGGATAGCTTTATAAAAATATAGTGACGAAAACCTTTGCTAAAGAGGCCACTCCCGGTGAAGGGATCTCGGCTCTTTCCCCGTAGAATGAGGTGCAGGATATTCCAACTGAATACCACGATGCAAAGCAAAAGTAATCGGCTATAGTGAAGTTATTGCCCTGACGCAAACTTTTGTCCAAGGGGTCACTCCCGGTGAAGGGATCTCGGCCCTTGCCTCGTCGACTGAGGAGCAGGATATTCAAACTGAATACCACTGTGCAAAACAAAAGTGAACGTCCTTGCAATAACAGCTTTTTGAAAAAGTGTTCCAACAACATCAAATAGGTTTGTTTATCTTGCATTGATCCGAATCAATGCAGTCCCATCAATTGATCACACCACAAAAGAACGAAAATATAATGATGTACGTATATGCCATCCGCATTCGCCACTGGGTCCCGTCATCACCCGTTAGGTTAGCTAACTAACGACAGAGCGGGGACTAGACTAGCACGGATGCAAAACATATACAACATCTACTAGTATATATAATATATAATTTTCGCTCAAGGCGTGATAAAAAGCAACATCACAGAAATGTACAGTATCACAGAATAATACAGATATCTGGGATCCCCGGGTTTCACAGAGCCGCTACTGAAACCCGACGTTCCCCTGGTCGTGTGGATAGCCTGTGCAATGAAATCCTAGACCCCTACGGGCGCGGCAAGTCACCCGCCAAAACCTGAAGCGAGGCAGCCCCCTTCAGCAACGTGAATGGACAACCCAGCACTTCACGGAATCCGGTAACTTGGGCACCCCTCCTGGGTCAATCCTATACCCCCTACGAGTGCGGCGAACAGCCCGCCAATTCTAGAGTAAAGCCCCCTCCGTCTCAACGCCATGAGATGCGGGCTCGTTGCCCTCTAGAACCCGGCTATCCGTGCACCCCTCGGCGGGGCAATCCTAGTACAGAAAGTAAAATATACATACAACGGGTACATCGACCGCAACCTGGTCGTGCCCCAAAAGAATAATACAAACAGGCAGTGACGGCAGTCCACATGTCGGACGCTTGCCCCGCAAAATCAAATGTACATATAAAACAAAACTGTACTGCCACTGCAACCAGGCTATCCCCCACGACCGATCCGCAACAACACAGCGCAATCACAGAACATCAACGTGAATGTCACGTTCGCAAATCCGTCTAACCGGGCTATAGCAGTTCGACAGGATTTACCGATCAAGTGACATTCACGGTCGCAGATATAATGTAAATACTGTGAACTAATGTGTTTAAACTTTTCGATCGATCAAATTTATCGAAGTGGGCCCCAAGCATTACTGTAGCACTTAAAGAGAGTCTAGGCCCAAAAAGAATATTCCAAAAACCCTTTTTCAGTACATTGCAGTGACATGTGCAGGGAATTCTAAGTATTCTGTGAAAATTTGGTAGCGTGATCTCACTATTCCACCGCGGAACCGCGGCCAAACCCACGTATTTGCGGCGGTTCCGCGGCCATTTTTACTATTCATTGGACCAAATTCCCAATACCGGGAGAGACGAAACCCCTCATATCGCTCATTGCCTCCATGTGGGGACTGTACCCAAAATCCACCTGTTTGCACGACTCAGTAGAGCTGTGGTAGGGTGGAGATCAAAGTATAGTGGGAAGACACACAAGACTCTATGACGATCTCGGGTCTACAGACTAACATGTACCAGTGTCACCTGAGAATTGCTATCCGACGATAGATTTAATACCATATAAGAGTTCTCGGCGAGTCCGTTCAGTGTACCCAGTCTCCACTGAACACCCGTATACAATCTTTGGTGTCACCACACCAATGGATATGGGATCATCCATCGCCCATCATATGGGACAAGAAACGTATACGCTAGTCTACTCTGGAATATCGATGTCCCATCTCGATACACCCACGACTAGGAACATTTCAAGGATATGCTTATAAACTACACATATCCCATATAATTCCAGTAGTCAAGCAAATAACTCAGGGGCTTTATCAACATGTAACAAATGAGTAATATGCATGATCAAGTGAACATGTCAAGATAATGAACAACCAGATAGCATACTATCATGTCGAGCAAGAATGTCCACTGAATATATATATACACATACCGATACATCCACTATAAAATAATGGCCTCTAAGGCATACATATATCCAACAGCAATCACCATGCTTTGAGGACAACTATGTGTAAAGAGATATATGTCGGCGCGACTTTTTTGAAGCCAATTTGCCGTAGAACCGTACTAAACTTTTCAAATCAGACACGCGGTGACCGTTTCAATCCAT
The DNA here is from genome assembly GCA_030015575.1 of Agapanthus africanus. Taxonomy (NCBI): domain Eukaryota; kingdom Viridiplantae; phylum Streptophyta; class Magnoliopsida; order Asparagales; family Amaryllidaceae; genus Agapanthus; species Agapanthus africanus. The sequence continues at coordinate 230,171,143 of CM057350.1, forward strand.
ATAAAGATTTATGTAGGTGAGGATGGGCAGAGAAGGAAAGGGGACGTCTAGGGTAGCATCGGCAGCGGCTAGTGAGGGCAGAGGAGGGGGCGGCTAGGGAAAATAGGGTTAAGGTTTTAGAGATTAGGATTAGGGTTTCCTCTCAATTCTTTTCAAGGCTCTGATACCATGAAAAGAATAAGAGAAAATAATTTATCGGCTTAATAAATCATGAGTTCCTGCATACAAATATATAAGGAGGGTCATAGACCATAAATTTTTCTTTTTAAGAGAATTTTTGGGCGGAATATAAATTCAAGATCATCTTACAAAACTATTTATCAACATATAGTAAATGTTTTCCTTCAAAGAAACATATAGTAAATTTAAATTTAAAGACTTCATTATTCATATTTGAAAGTATGAAAGACATATTTCAAAAATATTTCACCAACCTTAACAATTCCTTAGAAGTTAAACCACTGAGATTTATTAACCATGTATGCCAATCATGCTAGCATTACTTAATTACCAAACTTGGTAACTTATGTTTGCTGTAATTCCTCACATCCGTCTGATCTTTTTATACAAAAGCCTCGCATATTAACTTTGTGAGTGAGTGAGTGTATAAGATTAAAAAAATGAGGTAGGATAATAGTTCGTTCACAGCATGACATTAGCATTTCAGGGAGGCAATAAAATCTATGCAAAGTGATCATAAACATAGATACAGCATACCTACCAACTTCAGAGACCCATAAGACTGAAGTATGAATGTAGAGGTGGAAAGCAGCAAATATACCTTCACTCAGAAAGAAAAAAGGTATGATATCAAAAGCAACAGCATCAACATTTGTAAATCATGTGATGCCACTTGTTTCCCGATGAAGCTGATGTTGAGCCAAAATTGGTTGCCTCACTCATGGTACCAAAGATTCAAATAAGACTTTGTATAAATGCATGCTCTAGTAGATGGATTCTTATCGCTAGCTTACTTCTCTGGCTGGAAGGAGCCTCCTAAACCTGAAATAATTTGTGATAGTATCAAATAAATAAAAAATAACATAATAAACAAAAATAATCAAATAAGAGGACGAGAAAAATTATTGTTAAATGCATAACCGTCATACTAAAATACCTAGGTGATAAGAGGTGGAAAGTCCAAATATTTAGTGGTGTCCAATTTATTTTTCCCTTTTTTTACATTTCCAGACATTGGGGTTGGCTCTGATAACAATTTTTAAGCAAAACCATATACTCAATAAACCCTAGACAAATCACGTATACTCTTGAACAATTGAAACATACAAAACAATTCAAGAAGATCGATCAATTAGGATGGAGAAATGATCAAATGTTTTTAGTACAAGACTCACATCAACATCATAATTAAGATCATTGGATTCATATAACCACACAAAATAATGACGGAGGAGGAGGAGGAGGAGAGGAGACTGTTGAATAAATCTCAAATCTCCACAAAAGTCGTATTCTGTTTTTCCAACTCCACATCTTCCTTGGTTTTGTCATAGATGGATACTTTGTCACCACCTCAAGCTAGAAGTTGGTCAAGGTCGGAGTTGGATTTCAATCATCCAAGATCTGCTCTGTGCCAGTTTGAGGTTAGAAGAGAAAGAGAAGGCAGAGAGAGAGGGGGGTCAGGAATAGCAGACAGATCGATTATCCAAGGGCTCTGTGGAGTGGTGGTCGGATCTGGGATCCATGGATACTTGGCTTGGTGTAACTGGCTGGGGGGTTTTCGTTGGGGAAAAAAATTCTGTAATTCTAGATAGCCCAGCAAGCAGCATATAGCAATAAAATCCATAAAGAACTTAAACCGACATTAAAAATGCAATGTAATTTTTCATAACAGCCTCAGTCTCAAATGGATGTTTGAGTATACACAAACAAGCACGGACAGCAATTAGGATTACCTTGCTGGCTTTTCTGAAATGTTTAATCAAGTCAACCTTCTGTTGCACGCCGACAGCAAGCCAAGCGGAAGTCCCTATCTTGATCCTTAAAATAATTAACAACATTTATAATTTCCTCAAGAGTCAACTGATCAAACAAGGTAGAAAAAATCTGTCAAGGAAAAAGTGTGGCTTTAGAGGGCTGAGAAAACATCGCCAAAGGAAACATTTCCGGCTTGATGTTCTTTTTTTGGGTAACTTGGCCAAAAGCCCCTGGCACGCTCGGGAGTTGTCAAAAAACCTATGTAATTTTCAAAATTGTTGGAAAGGGCTTACTGTTCAAAAATCTTTATGAAAAAACCCCTGAGCAGTATTTCATTGAGGTCTTGTATCTCTTCAACTGTTTAGATATTACAGGCGGCTGCCTAGATATTAGATGCAACTGCTTAGATATTACAGGCAACCGGTATACAAGGGGTTTTGATTGGGCCCAGGGTATTTTTTAACTAGAGCAAAAGGCCAAGGGGTTTTACACAAGTTTGAAACGGGCTAGGGGCTTTTTGACAATTTACCCTTCTTCTTTTCTTGAGACGAGAAAGGGGGAGGGATGATAAAACCCTAAACCTTAGAAGAAGAAGAAAGGAAGGAAGAAGAAGAAGGGGAATTTGATTTGGATAATGTTTTTCTTTTGTCCATATTGGAGAGAGATCGCTGCATTGTACACTTAACATTTTTTTTAAAAGGCCAAATTGTATTAAAAAAAACTTCCCTTTGCTCCATTAGCAAGAAATAACATTTTTCCAAACTCTAGAACGAGAGAGGTCGCTGGTTCAATTTGCAAAGAGGATCACATCCAAAAAAGAATAAAAAAGAAATTGTAGTCGGTTTAATCGGAATGAGACGGTCTTGTTCGGTTTTTTTAGTGAAATTGATCATATGCATAGCATAAGGGTTGTCGCTGTAGTACTGTAGTGTTGATTGGAGGCAGAGAAAAGAAGGAAAAAGGTTTCTCTAGCTAATTAGCTTTAACAGGTAAACCTAAATTAAGGCAAGAAACTAATAGACGAGCTAATTTATTGAATGACTATAATCTGTTGACGCTTTTGCCCAAATTTAGGAGGAAGACATCCTTGGTTTGAAAACTTGCGCTTTGGAAGAACTAATAGATAACTTTTTTTAATTCTATTAATTTTGTCAAAATAGCCAGTAGTTGAAATACAAATTACAACCAGAGAATGAAACATTGACTTAAAAAACATAAATAGAAGCTTGTGATAAATTGGGTATAATGAATGAAATTACTCACATCATTAGGGTCGCATGTGTGAAGTGGATGTTTTTAAAAATAATTGCTATTTAAGAAAGGGAAATGCTTAACCTACCCACTTGAAATTATCAAAACCTACCCAAGTGACAAATATCATGGGTCCATTTGGAAATGCCTCACTAGAGAAAGCTGCATATAAATGACAAATAAAATACAAAAGGACGAAAAAATCAGGTTCACTAAAAACTATGCAGCAAAAGAATTAGACAGTTTCCACATATTAGAGGTCAAAAAGCATAATGTACTAATTTCTTGAGCAATTAGTATCTAAGACAAGAAAATATAACATCTAATTAAAGACTACTTTCATAGTTGATGCAAAATAGCAAATTACCAGCTCTGTTTTTTCATTGCAGAACTTAATGGCAAACCAAGCCATCCATTTCATTAAGGTTTCGCAACGAAATCAGAAGACCAGGCGTTGAACAGCTCAAGACTCCCCTAAATCCCTTGTGCACGACAAACATTATTGACATCTTCAGCTGCTGAAGCCTCCCTCCTCTTCTTTGCTGCAGCCACTGTTCAAAATTTCGTCAAAGAATTAGTTTATCGAATTTACAGTGATTTGAAATGCAAAACTCCATTACAAGCAAAATACATTGAAATATATTTGAATTCATCACTAATTTATTATCGGTGGGTTAGTTTTATCAGGTTTCCACAATCTAAGATCTAAGAATAATTAAGAAGAATGAACCATTTATAGCTAGAAGCCTAGAAAAGAAGACAATGTTCTATCGAAAAATAAAATAATAGAAAATTAGGAAAAGAAAATCGAAAAAAAATAGAGCAGAAAATAGCCCATTGTGGTAAACCTAAGGATCGCCTTATGACAATCAATAAAAATGCAAGCAAAAACAAAGAAGCAAACAAGAACGCAAGAGAAGTAGACAAACAATAAAGAGATACCAATATTTAATGTGGTTCGGAAATACACCTAATCCACGAAGAAAGCCAGAAAGAATCCACTATAATAATGATTAAAGTACAAGAGTATTTCACAGTATGCCTTCTCTAGATCCTTATACAAAGCCCTTATGGCGACAATACCTCATCACTTGCTTTGATCTTTAACTCTAAAAACCAACCCATATGCCTCTACTCCAATCTTTCTATACATTATGATGAGAGACTTCTCCTCCTTCTCTACATTATGATGAGAGACTTCTCCTCCTTCTGCTTCTCCAAAAAAAGACTTTAGATAAAAGTTCCCCATTATTTATAACATAGAATAGAATTAACTCCTAATCAGGATTACTCAACTCTTAGCAAAAATAAGATCCTTTCCCTTATTTAAATAAAAATCCTTTATTTATCCTTATATATCAGTAACTTCACAATTTAAATTTTGGTTAAATCCAAGAAAGCACCATTGAGCTTTAAAATCGTCATCCCCATCCCCCCACCCCATCCCCCCACCCGGCGCGAACTAGCGATTTTGTTTGGAAATGCTAGTTTGATTAACTCATATGAGGCATTAATGGATCTAATAACCCAAGAATGACCTTGTACATAGACTAAATAATCCCAATACGGTATATTTCGATTAAAATACCCTTCAATTCATTGACAAAATTACTCTCCGCTAAAGGTTTATTGCGATTTTAAAGTTCAATGGTGCTATCTAAAAAACATGGTGCTTCACAAAGTTAAACCTTAAATTTAAACTAAAATCCTAACAGAGAAGATATGTTTGGTACAACTGAGCCTTTATCCCAAGCATATGGGGTAGGCTACATGAACCAACATGAGAATCACGCCGGGTCGAGCATAAGAATCCTCCTCCTCCACTCACTCCTATCGAACAATATACTTTCATTAAGACCTTTGGCATCCTTATCTTCAAAATCATCCATACGTGAGAAGATATGTTTAGTACAGTATGACAAAAAGAAAACACTGTGATCCCTCCTCTATAGGAAACTAATATAACAAAAGAGCTTAACTCTTATGGTAGAACTTTTCTCACTTTGTCAATTCAATTCCCAAAGTGATCGCATTAAAAAAGGACTATAATATGTACTTTTATCTTTCATCTTTCCACTGATTGTGTAAGACCATAAAATTTTAGCACATGAGTGGTATATATCTAACATAAGGTTTGCATACAGATTTGGAGATCACAGCAAATGAAGAGTTTTGTTGCCAATAATTCTAGAGATATTTACATTGATGAATTCCAATTTGGGATGAAGGAATTTATGTACATCAGGTGTATAACTATATTTGGATATCGAGTTTAAATCAATATTATGTAACTTCAATTGTGTCGAGAATTATTTTTGGATTTAGATAGGCCTTGCACGTTCCCAATTGGTAGGAATTTGCAGCCGATCATGCATGGAATTTGAAAGTATTTCTATATGGTTTTGGGACGTGACAGATTGATTTCTTCAATGTCAAAGTATTGAAAAATCGATCAAGCTTTCTAAATGTGTTCTATTTCAAACCCTCATTTACGAAATCTATTATCAATCGTTAGTGTATATGCCCTAGAGGCCATTACTGTATCATACTAGTATGTATATTACTTAATGGAAGCTTGGGATATTCACCTTCTATTGACAATCTTGCTCAAAATAGTAGTATGCTACTTGGTTTGTTTCTACTTCAATGTGCACATGTGTTTATTTTATCACCTATACGCATTAGTGGAGCCCTTAGGATCTTTGCTTGATTACCAGCGTTGTGATGGCAGTCACACTAGTGGGGGCTGGGTAATCTATAAGCACATCCTTATGCAGGTCCCTAATCGCAGGACTATCGAGACAGGGTATCGATACTCCGGAGTAGACTAGCGTATGCGCTTCTCATCCCAGTAAGGGAGATGGTCTGTCCCACAGCCATCAGTACGTCGTACTGGAGATAGTATGCGGGTGCTCGTTGGGTTACGAGCACTGGACAGGACTCGTCGGCAACTGTTGATTGGTACTATATCTATCGTCAGTTATCAGTTCCCAGGTGACATGAGTACAGCTTAGTCCGCTGACTTGACACTGTCACTTCGCCTCGAGTGTGTCCCACTGTACTTTGATTACTACCCTACCACGGCTCAAAGGAGTCGTGCAAACAGGTAGTAGTTGGATGCAGTCCCGAAGCACTTGGAAGCAGTGACGGTTAGACTGGATTCGTCTCTCCCGGTATTGGGGGTTGACATCGCGCTGTGTCTAGGAGAGCCATTACACGAGTAGTCCCTGGCCAGGGCAAGCGAGATATACTGGTAGGCTTCCAGTGTTATCTCAGGGTGTTTTGGGCTTCACTCCAACACGACTTGTACCGCTATTAGGGGACTAACGTTTACCGCCCCCTAGACCCGCCATGCGATGTATCAAACGAACAGACCGGACTGTACGATGACTGTCACATTCAGGCTCAGTAGGAGTTCAGATGGGTTTCACCTCGTCAGTCTTCTTGTCGGCATCTACCTGGGGACCGTTACGCATAGCTAGTGCAGCTTGCGGTCTGTGGTTAAACCCACTGCCAGCGTAGTGTCGAGTCTTTAGAGTCCCACACAGAAAGCTATTCGCCTTTAGGCAAAAGAGTAGAGGTCGCATGGTTTTGCGACAGGGTTCGGTCACATCCGTGCACTTGTGCACGTTTAGTGTCCAGACAGTTAACACTAGCGGGCTTTGGTTTAAGCCAGATCCTAGTGTACGTTTTGGGATTGGTTTTTTCCAGTATGTATTCGTGTTCCTCGGAACGCGGATGCGGGTGTGTATGCACAGTTGACGGAGAGACAGAGGCAGAGAATTCTCATTAGGGTTGTTGACTGTTGACTGTTGACCATTGACTTCTTGCTAAACCCTAATGAGAATATGATATGTGATTAGCAATAATATTAATTAAGTATTATAGTGACATGGTTGTTGAGGGGTTGACTTTGTTGACTTGTTGACTTTGTTGACCGGTTGACTAGGTTGGACTAGTTGACCATCATCATCACAATGGTTGTCATTTTCATGCAAAGACTTTTGCTTGCTTGTTGTGGTTTGCAAAATGAGTGCATGGAAATGATATTGCCTTCGACATGATATGAACCATCACATAATACTTGATTAACATTATGGCTCATGATGCTTTTGGATTATAAGAGGGTGTATGACAAAAGAGAGGCTCATTCTTTCATTATTTTTCTCTCTCTTGGTTTTGAGCTCTCTCTCGCTCTCTCGCTCTCACCCTCTTCCTCTTGCTCTCTCTCTTGTCTATGGTTCACTTGTCTCATGTGTTGAGAAGTAAGAACCATAGAGAAAATCCCATCATACCCTCCTCTACTCACTCTAGTTCACAAGGTTTAGCAAACCAAGTGAACTAGTTTCTTCAAAGTTCGAAGAAGAAGCCAAAGGTAGAAGCTTTCGGGTGGATCGATCTTCGGCGCAAGGAGACAACGGGGTGAAGCCAATCCGTACACCATCAAGAGATGAAGACGAAGGAGTTCAAGAAAGAAAGGTATAACCCCCTAACCGAGTAGTTAACAACTCGTAGTTAGGTTGTTAGGTAGATAGTTTAACAAAGATCCGTTTTGAGTCCATGTTACCGCCTCTAGAAAATCGTTTTTCATCAAATTCCGCTAGCCCGTAAGTACCGGGAGAGGTAGCATGGACTTACAGTGGTATCAGAGCCTAGTTAAACACTACCTAACATGTTAGCATAGTAACTAGAAATTCGATCGGAGAAAAAGTCACGAAATACACCCAAAAATCTAACTTGCTGTCGATTTTCAAAGTTCTGTAAAAGTAATAAATCATGCTTTAAAAATCGACTCAGGGTTTTTAGAGTATACTGTAGAAAGACGGTCCTGTGATCTCATCAAAGCGCCGCGGAAATGCGGCAATAGCTTGCTATTGCCGCGGTTCCGCGGCCGTATTGGCTCCTCTCTGGATCTTCTTTGCTACAGTATATTCAGTGGGGTATTTTGGGAATTTTGGTATATGTTTTTTCAGCCCAGATTTTCCAGAAAGAAAATTTTGTTTTTGGGGCTTTGAAAACCGTATTTTGATCGAGTTTCTTATGACTTAAGCTGACTGGTTTTTTTCTGTGATGTGATATTTGTATTGAACGTCTGCTAATCGCTATATGTCTATTAGTGGGAGTTATACAAATCTGTGATCTGTAATGATGTTGGTATGTGTATATGAATTCATTGGATTGTCGCGGGTGAATAGCCGGGGTTGTGAGACGAGAGTTTTCTTTTCTTTCAATTCATATAAATTTGTAAATTGATGTAATAATTATTTGTATGGCCGCACAACCTGGTCGGGGTTGTAGCCGTCATTGTATAATTTCTTTTTACTGTTTTTGCTTCTAGGATAGACCCATGGAGGGGGTGCACAAACTACCGGGTATCCCGAAGTGCCGAGTGGCCTACTCACGGAGTAGAGGGAGGTTGCTTCGCTTCGGGTACTTGGCGGGTAGTTTGCCGCACCCGTAGGGGTCTTGGGTGGGGTATTGGCTATTCACCGCGACCGTGTAATCTGCTTTTCGTTACAGGCTCGTACGAATTGCGGGTTCCTAGTATATCCAATGTGTTCATCTGTGATCTGAAATGGCTATCATTGCAATATATCTATATATGATATTATTTAGGCGTTGCTTATGTTTTACAGCCGCGCTAGCCCAGCCCCCGCTCTGTCGTTAGTTAAGTAACCTAACGGGTAATGACGGGGCCCCGTGGCGAATGCGAATGGCATAAGCGTACGTCATATTTTGGTTGTTTTCTGCAATGGTAGATTTAAATGATGGGACGCATTAAAAGAACTAATGCAAGAATAACACGCATTAAAAGAACTAATGCAAGAAAATAAACCAAGTAAAAGTCGTTGGAACACTTTCGAAAAACCACTCGGTTCTTTTCAAAACCAACTTTTAAATGCGGAGCTTGAGCCACTTCTTTTAAAAGCTATCTCGTTCCATCGATTATATCAAGTTCACTACGTTCACGGTTTCGCCAAAACCATTCGTAGCCCTCCGTCGTTTCGTATGAATATTCAATAGTATTCAAGCTATGTTTGTTGACCTTCGTCAAGGCATAGTGATTGGTAGCTATTGGGTGTTCATATGTAGCGTAGATAGATGCGTTGGTTTGGGACAGTCGTATTACCTTGTTGATCTTCGTCAAGGGTATATACGGATGGGTTCAAATTAACCTGGACAATGACGGGTAGAACTTGACATGTGACTTATGATTTGTTGACCTTCGTCAAGGTCATAAGAGCATGGGGCAAAAATCCACATCGGGAGTTTCAAAAGAACTGAAACTTGCTAGTGTTGCATACCATTTGGAGTGTGATGATTCTGGTAGGATTCCTTCAGTTTCGTCACGCGATGATATTTGGATCCCGATCCTACTGTGAGTATATGCTACTCCTCGGGAAATTTCTCACTTAACGATCAATGCTATAAACCTAATAGGTGTCTAGAAAGGTGTTAGCGGGGCTACGCCCATAGGGAAAAGAGGTTATTTAATTAAGGAACTTCGCGAAAGCGTTGGAAAACCTCCCTCGAAGTACCGACACCAGCCTGACCGAACGGTTAAGCAAGTATTGTACGGTGAGATTGATCCCGACTAATTCTTCCTTTATGGTTTGAGGAGGGATTCGAGAGACAGTGGGAGCCATCCTGTTTAGATAAATTAAAAACCAATCTAAACTTGCAAGAGGATCATGCTGAGTGTTTTCTTCTCTCTCTCTTATTTGCAGCGACCCAGTGACCACACCTAGGTTACATCTAGATAATAACATGACTGAACCTGACTGTTATGACTGGCAAAGGTCTGTCCAGATGTCCATTGCCCATAACAAGCTGGGACACCTCTTAACTGATCATAACCCTACCGTCTCAGGTCCAGTTTCCCCTGTCACGGATATTTACATCCGTAGGACATCGGAAAAGGATTGTGCGAAAGCCAAGTGCCTCGTGTTAGCCTCAGTTAATGGTGCAAACCAGAGGCGGCACGAGAAGATGGACTCAGTTTCTATCTTCCTCCATAACAAAGATTTATATGGAGAGCAATCTCGTATCGAAAGATATGAGACCTCGAACGAATTGCTTCAAGCGAGGTTGGCTGTCGGGTCATCTGTAGGGGACAACGTCCTTACAGAGGCCAGCTATTTTGAGCTCACGGACCTGGAGACCACGTTGGAGAATGGGTCAAGTACTGACTTAATTCTACAGTCCCTGCCCTCTGCTTATACCCTGAAGGAAACCAGGGAAGAAGAAGGAAAAGCAAGGGCAAAAGTTTCAGGACTGGATGTAGTAAAAGAGGGGCGTTCCTATTGTAAAGGGAATGAACATTGGCAGAAGGATTGCAGGGCTTGCAAAGCCAATAGCCAGAATTCGAAGCATGTTGTGGCTTCGGCTTCGGGTGTGTTTGTAATAGAGAACTGTATGTCAGTTAACCCTACTTCCTGGGTATTGGATACCGGATCAGAATCTCACATCTGTAATTCATTACTGGCTCTGAGAAACCGTAGGGTTATCAGGAAAGGTGATATGACTCTCAGGGTTGCTAACGGAATGAGCATGGATGCTGAATCCGTAGGGGAATATCATCTTGGACTGACAACTGGGCAGATATTGATTTTGCGTAACTGTTTGTATGTACCAGGTGCGACTTGTAATATAATATCTGTATCCTTACTTTCTAAGGAAGGATATGAATTTACTTTTGTAAGCGATGTAGTAAACATCCACCTAAATCAAGTTCTGATTGGGTCAGGTACATTAAATAACGGGATATACGTATTAAATCAAGCTCAGATATTCAGCGTCCAGAACACACTTAAAAGAAAGTCTCCGGATACAAATCAGGCTTTCTTATGGCATTGTAGACTGGGTCACATTAATGAGACACGATTAACTAAGTTACATAAAGAAGGGTACTTGAATCCGTTCGAGTATCAGTCTTATGCCACTTGTGAATCTTGTCTCATGGGAAAGATGACAAAGACTCCGTTCACTGGACACGGAGTAAGAGCGAGCGAGCTCTTGGGACTCATACACAGTGATGTATGCGGTCCAATGTCTACACATGCGCGAAGTGGTTATTCATACTTCATTACTTTTACAGATGATTTCTCTAGGTATGGACATGTCTTCTAAATGAAGCACAAATCCGAGGCCTTTGGGAAATTTCGGGAATACAAGAATGAAGTTGAAAAACAAACCAGCAAAAGTATCAAGATTCTAAGATCGGATCGAGGTGGAGAATACTTGAGTGCCGAGTTTCTGGACTACTTAAAAGAGAATGGAATTCTCTCTCAACTTACTCCTCCATACACACCACAACACAACGGTGTATCGGAAAGGCGGAATCGGACCCTATTGGATATGGTTCGTTCCATGATGAGTAAGGCTGAGTTACCGCGATCTTTCTGGGGTTATGCACTAGAAGCAGCTGCATATCTCTTGAACAAGGCTCCAACCAAGACTGTGTCTACCACCCCATATCAGATGTGGAGTGGGAATAAATCCTGTCTTAAGTATCTTAAGGTATGGGGATGTCCAGCTTTTGTAAAAAAACAGCATGCGGACAAGCTCGAGGCACGCTCAGTACTGTGTAAGTTTGTGGGATACCCAAAGAACTCCAGAGGGTATCTTTTCTATTCCGCAGAAGAACAAAAAGTTTTTGTTTCTCCGCATGCCCACTTCTTGGAAACTGAATTTTTGGAAAATCAGATAAGTGGGAGCGCAATAGAACTGGAAGAAATTCCAGAACCACAAGCTATTACTGAAAGCTTGGAAGAGCCAGTAGTTTCAGGAGAACCGGACATTCCTGCGCCACTCCGCAGGAGTAGTAGGCAGTCTCATCCGCCCGAGAGATACTACGATTTTCTCATAGACGGGGATAGAGAGGATTGCACCATGGATTATGGTGAGCCTACTAGCTTCCAGCAAGCCATTCAGAGCGGTGACTCGGTAAAATGGCTGGATGCAATGCGGACCGAGATGGAGTCCATGTACACCAACAAAGTTTGGACTTTGGACTTTGCTCCAGAAGGGGTAAAACCCGTAGGTTGCAAATGGATCTTCAGAAAGAAGATTGGTGTAGATGGGTAGGTTAAAACCTATAAAGCTAGGCTCGTTGCAAAGGGTTTTCGTCAAAGACCTGGTTTGGACTATGACGAGACTTTTTCTCCGGTAGCTATGCTGAAATCCATTCGGATCCTTCTTGCCATTGCTGCCTTCCACGATTATGAAATCTAGCAGATGGACGTAAAGACGGTTTTTCTAAATGGAAATTTGGAAGCGTGCGTCTATATGGATCAGCCAGAGGGATTCATTCAGAGTGGGAGCAGCGGTAAAGTGTGCAAGTTGCTCAAGTCCATCTATGGACTCAAGCAGGCATCGCGGAGTTGGAACATCTGCTTTGATGATACTGTCAAAGAATTCGACTTTGTCAAAAACCCAGATGAACCATGCATTTACAGTAAGATTTAGGAAGAAATGTCGTATTCCTCGTCTTGTACGTCGATGACATTCTCCTAATAGGAAATGATATTCCTATGCTATAGTCAGTCAAAGGATTCTTGTCGCAGAGGTTCTCCATGAAGGACCTGGGCGATGCCAACTGCATTCTGGGGATCCAGATCTATCGTGATAGATCTAAGAGGATGTTGGGACTTTCACAGTCAAGGTGCATCGACACCATACTGAAAAAATTCAGTATGGAAGATTCCAAGCGCGGTAATCTACCGGCTTGTCACGGAATCACCTTCTCCAAAGAGATGTCTCCCAAGACTGATTTGGAAAGGGCTCGCATGTCATCAATACCCTACGCATCTGCGGTAGGCTCTATTATGTATGCGATGTTGTGTACCAGACCAGATGTAGCATACGCATTGAGCGTTGTAAACCGGTATCAGTCGAACCCAGGGGAGAAACACTGGATAGCAGTGAAGAACATTCTCAAGTACCTGAGAAGGACTAAGGAGATGTTCTTAGTGTATGGCGGAAAAGACCTCCAGATTGAGGCCTTTGCTGACTCCAGCTTCCAGAGTGATAAGGATGACTCCAAGTCCATGTCGGGTTATGTCTTTACCCTCAATGGAGGGGCGGTTTGCTGGAAGAGTTCCAAGCAGGAAACCGTTGCTGACTCAACTATGGAAGCGGAGTACATAGCTGCTTGCGATGCCGCAAAGGAAGCTGTCTGGATGAAAAAGTTCCTCACGGAACTTCAGGTGGTTCCTACCGGCGTTGATCCAATACCGCTGTATTGTGACAACAACGGCGCTATAGCTTTAGCGAAAGAACCCAGGTCCCATCAGAAGTCCAGGCATATTTTGAGGCGGTACCACCTGATCAGGGAGATCGTTGATCGCCGGGAGATCGAGGTGAAGAGAGTAAATACGGAAAATAACACTACTGATCCACTCACGAAGGCCTTACCCCAGACTCAGTTCGAGCGGCTGATCGAGATGATAGGTCTTCGATACGCCAGTACATGGCCTTAGTGCAAGTAGGAGATTGTTAGTGTATATGTCCTAGAGGCCATTACTGTATCATACTAGTATGTATATTACTTAATGGAAGCTTGGGATATTCACCTTCTATTGACAATCTTGCTCAAAATAGTAGTATGCTACTTGGTTTGTTTCTACTTCAATGTGCACATGTGTTTATTTTATCATCTATACGCATTAGTGGAGCCCTTAGGATCTTTGCTTGATTACCAGCGTTGTGATGGCAGTCACACTAGTGGGGGCTGGGTAATCTATAAGCACATCCTTATGCAGGTCCCTAATCGCAGGACTATCGAGACAGGGTATCGATACTCCGGAGTAGACTAGCGTATGCGCTTCTCATCCCAGTAAGGGAGATGATCTGTCCCACAGCCATCAGTACGTCATACTGGAGATAGTATGCGGGTGCTCGTTGGGTTACGAGCACTGGACAGGACTCGTCGGCAACTGTTGGTTGGTACTATACCTATCGTCAGTTATCAGTTCCCAGGTGACATGAGTACAGCTTAGTCCGCTGACTTGACACTGTCACTTCGCCTCGAGTGTGTTCCCACTGTACTTTGATTACTACCCTACCACGACTCAAAGGAGTCGTGCAAACAGGTAGTAGTTGGGTGCAGTCCCGAAGCACTTGGAAGCAGTGACGGTTAGACTGGATTCGTCTCTCCCTGTATTGGGGGTTGACATCGCGCTGTGTCTAGGAGAGCCATTACACGAGTAGTCCCTGGCCAGGGCAAGCGAGATATACTGGTAGGCTTCCAATGTTATCTCAGGGTGTTTTGGGCTTCACTCCGACACGACTTGTACCGCTATTAGGGGACTGACGTTTACCGCCCCCTAGATCCGCCATGCGATGTATCAGACGAACAGACCGGACTGTACGGCGACTGTCACATTCAGGCTCAGTAGGAGTTCAGATGGGTTTCACCTCGTCAGTCTTCTTGTCGGCATCTACCTGGGGACCGTTACGCACAACTAGCGCCGCTTGCGGTCTGTGGTTAAACCAACTGCCAGCGTAGTGTCGAGTCTTTAGAGTCCCACACAGAAAGCTATTCGCCTTTAGGCAAAAGAGTAGAGGTCGCATGGTTTTGCGACAGGTCGCATGGTTTTGCGACAGGGTTCGGTCACATCCGTGCACTTGTGCACGTTTAGTGTCCGAACAGTTAACACTAGCGGGCTTTGGTTTAAGCCAGATCCTAGTGTACGTTTTGGGATTGGTTTTTTCCAGTATGTATTCGTGTTCCTCGAAACGCAGATGCGGGTGTGTATGCACAGTTGACGGAGAGACAGAGGCAGAGAATTCTCATTAGGGTTGTTGACTGTTGACTGTTGACCATTGACTTCTTGCTAAACCCTAATGAGAATATGATATGTGATTAGCAATAATATTAATTAAGTATTATAGTGACATGGTTGTTGAGGGGTTGACTTTGTTGACTTGTTGACTTTGTTGACCGGTTGACTAGGTTGGACTAGTTGACCATCATCATCACAATGGTTGTCATTTTCATGCAAAGACTTTTGCTTACTTGTTGTGGTTTGCAAAATGAGTGCATGGAAATGATATTGCCTTTGACATGATATGAACCATCACATAATACTTGATTAACATTATGGCTCATGATGCTTTTGGATTATGAGAAGGTGTATGACAAAAGAGAGGCTCATTCTTTCATTATTTTTCTCTCTCTTGGTTTTGAGCTCTCTCTCACTCTCTTGCTCTCACCCTCTTCCTCTTGCTCTCTCTCTTGTCTATGGTTCACTTGTCTCATGTGTTGAGAAGTAAGAACCATAGAGAAAATCCCATCATACCCTCCTCTACTCACTCTAGTTCACAAGGTTTAGCAAACCAAGTGAACTAGTTTCTTCAAAGTTCGAAGAAGAAGCCAAAGGTAGAAGCTTTCGGGTGGATCGATCTTCGGCGCAAGGAGACAACGGGGTGAAGCCAATCCGTACACCATCAAGAGATGAAGACGAAGGAGTTCAAGAAAGAAAGGTATAACCCCCTAATCGAGTAGTTAACTCGTAGTTAGGTTGTTAGGTAGATAGTTTAACAAAGATCCGTTTTGAGTCCATGTTACCGCCTCTAAAAAATCGTTTTTCATCAAATTTCGCTAGCCCGTAAGTACCGAGAGAGGTAGCATGGACTTACATCAATATCATCATATCATCTTCAATGGCGTATGTTAGCGAAACACTATAAGGGTCATGGTTGACTAAATTAACTTAGTACATCAAAACCTTGCCTTTCTCAAAATCTGCATTTCACCAAAAAAAAAACTGAATGAGTCGGTCATTCGCTGGATCTTCAATTAATACTACAAAAAGGCCTCTGATTTTGAGTCATTCGACACAAGTGTTATACTTCAACATGAACAGGGGTGCAGACACTGCGACCGCCAAAATCTAGGCACGAGGATACTGATATGTCAAAACATTTTCGGCAATTGTAACTTGAAAAGGCATGTTTCCTTGCATGTGCCATGCACAAAAATTATAACTTTGTGGTTGTAGAGTGTTTTTCGTCACCCCATGGAAATGGATGCGCACATACTTCAGGCATGTACAAATTCCCACTGCCTTATGATAGGCAGGGGTTTATTAATCGTGGATATTCTAATCTCCAGCGGTCGTGGACAAAACTACCGCTAATTATCGCTCATTTTGACATAAGAGTACCTCCGATTAACGTGTCATACGTATTATGCGAACTCATTCTGTGATAATGCGTTGTGTTTGAAAACAATTTTAAACCTCCTTGGACATATCGAAGGCCATCAAACCGGGATTCCGCTGCCCGGTCAGAAGGCGGGGTCCCGTTGCCCGGTCAGAGGGCGGGGGTCCCGCTAATTCGCTGCCTAATCAGCAGGCTGGGGGTCAAGAAGGCTAGCAGCCCCTTGCACGGCTCGGAACATCGCCCCGAAAAGGAAAAAATTTCAAGAGAGTGTTTTGAGTATGTCGGAAGCTCCGAAAAGGGAAAAAGAGGAAGAAAGGAAGAGATAAGAAAGGGGGCCTCTTTAAGGAAGTCCCGAGGAAGGGGAGACCCCTTTTTGGGGCTCCCCAAATAGGGAGGCCCTTGGAGGGGGGTCCTAAAATGGGGGACCCCTTAGAGGGGGGCGGTCCCGACAACGGGGCCCCTTTGAGAGGGTTCCGAAAGCAGGGATCCTTAGAGGGGGTCCCGACAGTTGGGGGTTCCAAAGAAAGGACCCCGGAGAGGGTACCGAAGCAGGAACCCCTTTTGGTTGGGTCCGGGGCTGAACACTAGTACATCCCGTGTTCAAAGTTTAGGGAGGAACATGGGTTGTGACCTATGTTCCACACGAATCCTATGAGGGATCCGGCGGCGAGAAGGCTTTGCAAGGCGAAAGCTCATTCGCCCCAAAATTGTCGATTTTGCGAGTTTTGAAGGTCCTTCGTCTATGAGTGTTCTGCATGCTTGGAGGGATCGACCTATAATAAAAGCTATCGGGTTTCACCCCATAGAGGTCGATCTGTCATTCTTCTTTCTTGGGTTGGAAGGAAAGTGTCCTTTTCTTAGATCTTGAGATTTTCTGTTATGGGTTCGTGGAGTTTTTAAAGAAAAGGGATTCCTTCTCTCTCATTTCTTGAAGAGTCGGCTAAAAAAATGAAGCTGAGGGAACAGAGAGAAAATCACCTCAAGAGAGATGGAGACTCAAAACCCTAGAGAATATAAGAAGAAAATTATCATTTCTATTTTGAGTGGGGTTTAAATACCCCTTACATTTTACATCTTAGCCCTTGAGCTTTTATAAAATTGGCTTTTTGCCTATTTTACATTTTTTGCACTTTAGCCCTTGGGTTTTACAAGATTGG
This sequence comes from Agapanthus africanus, assembly GCA_030015575.1. Lineage (NCBI taxonomy): Eukaryota > Viridiplantae > Streptophyta > Magnoliopsida > Asparagales > Amaryllidaceae > Agapanthus > Agapanthus africanus. Next base: position 230,188,653 of record CM057350.1, read on the forward strand.
CTTTTTGCTCATCGCTGTTGCATTATTTTTACCAAATTATATAATAAATTTATTTATTACATTTTTCTTTTTGGCATGGGAAGCAGGCCCCCATGCTTGAGCTTTGGATTTGACTCGGGCCGAGCTTAGGCCCACTTGACTTGGCCTCGGGCTTGGGCCCACTTGACTCAAGTTCGGGCTTGAGCCCAGGCCCACTTTTTGGGCCTTGACTTTGACTTTGACTGACTTTGGGAGTATAATTTTTTACCTCAACGGTGGCAAGGGACTTGAAGGTCACACCGGTTATTCTAATAAAATAAATAAATAACTGAAAAAGATCTGCTAAATTAGATATTAATCTAAAGTATCCAGAAACTATTAAAAATTCCCATAAATTATGATTCTACTTATCAAACTAGAAGAGAATCCGTCAAACACATAAGAGGTGCAAGCAAATCTTCAATGCCTATAGGTATAGATAGAGTCTACTTGCATGGAAATGGAACACACTCTTAATACAATGTTCTATTCATCTCGAATACATAAATTTCTATTCATATAAAATGAACAGCAGATAATAAATTAAAGATTTGTAAAACAGCTTGTCTATTTCAAAAGAAAAAGCATAACATGCTTCATGTGATACATAATTACATTTGGATCACTGGGTGAATAAAAGTTTAGACATTTGGTTAGTGTCAGATAAAATGAACACGTGTGCAATGGCTGCTCATGTCGGAAATGCCAATATTCAATATAGCATAGATTTTGGATGAGTTAAAGGGTAGCAATACTATATATTAGGCGGTCTTTTCTATTTTATCCAAGGCAGTTTATTTAAATTTAAGGGTCCATCCATATCATCTGACATTAACAAAAAAAACCTCAAACCTAGGTCTCCGAAAATAGACAACCATATTTAGGAGAAGAAAAGGATGCATATTGAAATAGATGCTAATTCTATACAAATAGTAAAGGACCACCATGACATTTTACCATCATCTACTAATTTCCTTCACCATGAACGAATCTATTTGCAGGAAAGACAACCATATTTAGGAGAAGGAAAAGACGCAATCAAATAAATTCTAATTCTAGATAAATAGGAAAAATAATGTAATATAACTTGTCCAAAGAAAAGCACGAAATACTGCTTGGAGTTGAGCTGCTGAAATAAGCATCAGAACCAGGCTTTCTTCAGTTTGGTTCTGTAGGTCAAAATTATTTGGAAAATCCGCACGCACAAGAAAACTCAAATATATAACAGTAGCAATTGGTCATATAGCTGACGATAGTGGTAACTGAGATTACTTTTAAGAAAATTCATTAACTACATCTGAGGCCAATTATGTGAAAGGTTTGAAACCTCAACCTCAGGCACTAAGGAAGAAAGGCTAAGCAGCTTAACGGATTCAATTGATGACAGAAAACTTGAAAACGCAAAGAATACTCGTAAATGCAGAGGAAGTGGCAATAGCAAACCAAATGCAGGCACTAATTTATGTGACATAAGAAAATAGTTCAGGCTTAGTACTCAAACAATCGGTATATGCTATTTAGGTCTGAGCAACTTAAATCTAAGCGACTGGGTTGAATTAAAATTTAGTTGTCGCAAGCATCTTGTTTGGCTCATCGAACGAGAAGAGGTCGCTTTGGAACCGCAAAGAGAATTACAAGGCCCGATTGCATTGGATGAAGTCATCAGATCATGTAGAGGAAGAGACCAGACTTTCATTAAATTGAGATTGAAGTGGAGAATCATATGAATGCAGCAGGGTCTTGAACATGAAGTCTTCCATGTGTTGATTGGTGCACAACTTGAGCATTAACATTTTGGTTCAGTTTATTGTCTCTATGAATGGTCAGCATCATGGAATGGTGAAAAAACACAAATAAGAACAAACACACAAAGGAAAAGAAAGAATATGCGCGGGACATGGTCACAATTAGGTTTAGACGGTATCTAAAGATGATGATTATGGATTTATAAGAATCCAGAAAAAGTTTCAGCTAGAAAAAGGAGGTTTCCTCATATTCCAGCAAACACCTAGTTGACTGATATTGCTCCTAAAAGAAAGTAAAACCTCACATTAACAAGAACTGAATGAGGACCCCCTATGATCCAATACAAGTAAAAATGAAAGCAGACACTTTTGTGTTATAAGAGACTGCAAAACTTAATGGACTTGATTGACCCCAACTAACTCTATGGTTCTATCCGAAGATAATAAATCCAGCGACAACCATTACAAAGACATAAAAGCATAAAAGCCAATGAAAAAAATCATGAAGCAGCCTACTAAATTTGGTGCAGTGCTCTCCATACCCAAGTAAAGAGTCAAGAATTCGCAACATTAAATCCACCTGGTGAGCAAGTAATTAGGTCTTTTAGGAGAGGGGAAAACGACTTCTCATGCAGCAACATTCTTGTCCTTGGTCTCAACAATGATCTAGCCTCAGTGTATGTAGTTCTCCAGATTTCAAGCCAATTGCACTTCTTCTAGCATCAAAACTAAGTGTAAATGTGAAAAGTATTGCAAGTTACAATGGTTTGCTCCGATTATGTCTCCCTCCGAATCGCGTCCAAGGGCCAAGAATGCACTAATCCTAGAAGTCCCACCTAAGAATGCACCGATCCCAGAGGGAGTTGCACCAACAGAAGCAAAAGACGTGATTATTTAACGGTCCTCTCTTTTCGAAGTTGCCAATGATCAGAGGAGGGATATTGGAAATCTGGGTCTTCAGATGCACGAATGAGATGCTGATGGGAGCGACGGATGCTGCTGCATATTCAATTACTGCAGAGGTGCTGAAGGAGCGTCTCCAAAATAGCAGGACAGGGAATTCTTTTACCATGACTTGTTATAATGGTATTTTAAAAATGTATAGAGGGGAGAGCCCCAACCCATTCTCCTGTCCGCCCTTGAGTATAAGCCTTTAAATCATGTAATAGCCTCCGATTATAAGCCTTTGACTAATCTTGAAGTTATCACACTATCCTTTAACAATCTGATAACTAGGCAGATGGATTGCAAAGAAGAAATGCATTTCTGGTGATCCCAATTAGGCAATTGCCCTTCACCCATCCACCACAAGATTTGTTCTCATTTCAGCTAAACCACGCTTTTCCGTCCTTATCTAACTTGCCTCGATCCCCGCAAAGCACCCACTTCCATTCTAATGTGATACTCATTTAAACCAATGGTAACCATAAAGGCCTTCATAACTCCTTGTACTCAACAACTATCATTTACGCCAACCCATTCCGAAAGGAAACATCAACAAAAGGTCATAAATTTCACAAGCATGCCCCAAAAAATCTGAAGTTTGAGAAACTCATAAGTAGATAATTTTTTTGAAAAAAGAGGACATGTATGAAGTGTGCATCTAAACCCCAGATGGAGCTTTGCCCAATTTAATCAACTGCTCTCTTCCTAAACCATTGATCCAGGTAATTGCCTCAAAATTTGTATTTATGTAAAGATCATAAGAATGTATGGTTAGTGTTCAGTCGAAAATATTGTGCATTTGATATGGCATTTTCCTTACTATTTTTATATAATAAAAGGTGTTTATTATAAATATGACACATATGAGGGTTTATCTGTAAAAATACTATTTTCATGTGTTTATATATTATAATTAACATTATGAAGGAAAATGTAAACATGTAATATCTATGTAATATTTAGTCCATTTAAATATGCATACCATATCAAATATTTTTAACCAATTCTCTTAAAACTATAATATCATGTCAAATGGTTAAGATAATATCTCAATAAAAACAAATTCTACTAATAATATTTATTGAGATATGGTGCAGAAATTATTCCAGGACAGAAATCAAGGAAATCCGAGTTGGCGAGATCAAATCTGCCGAAATATTCAACTAAATCAAAGAAATCAATTCTGGCAGAGACTTAGAGAAGATTTTCAAAGTTCATATATTCAAAAGATCACCATGTGTCAGAGAGATGAAGCCCCAAAAATTTGATCCAAAGATCCTACCAAAGCGCGGCTAAACCGCGGCCAAAACCCACTATTGGCGGCGGATCCATGACCTGTTAGGGGGGTTGGGATATGGGATTTTCTACGCAGGATTGTCTGAACAAACCCTAACTTATAGAATCTAGGGTTTTCAACTTCTGTGACTATAAATAGAACCGAAAGGCTCTTGGAAAATTTATCAAACCGACGCGATCACGAAGTCCACGACGGCTCAAGAATCCTGGTTGATTATCGACAGTTCATCTACCTCCTTAAGAAGAGATCAAGAAGCAAACTACGGTTTTGTAATCATTTTCTAAACGAACAAAGTGTACTTGATCTTGTTGATTAATAAAAGTAGTTTTATTCTATTGCATTTTATTTTCTTCATGATTTCTATCTTTTCTTTTCCCAACATGAGCGAGTTATTCTCCGCTTGTTAGGGTTCGTAGGATTAGGGTAGATTAATGGATGATGAAAATCCTTAAACTCTTTTTACGTCCTATAAAGTTTATAAACTTTACCAAAAAACTCATTAACATCCTAATCGGGCGCGCTACCAATTCATTAGAAGCCACGACCGCGATTAGAGATTGTATTAATGATTGTTTTGGTAAAGACTAGACATGAACGGAGATCAATGTCAAGGTAGGGGTTGAGAGTGGGAACAATTTTCCCTCCAGAAACCATAATCTACATGCATCACTGTCGATCTAGTTTTAAATCTATTAAAAGATAAGAGGAGTAATCTTTAATTAATCATCCATGACTACTAAATCTTAACGAACCCTACAAGCCCCCTCTAATATAAAACCTACATCTGTAATTAAACTAGATTTATATTCTACATCCGTGTTTGACGTGGATTTAGAATCTACAATCATTCTTCACCATTCTTTATTCTTCCTCCTTTCCTAATCAACACGTCTAAAGTAAGATAAAAAATTCAACGTTTCCCTGAGAACGACCCGTACTCATTTCGGTCTAGTTACACGCGACATCGTTATTGATTGCGGTTACAACACAACTCTAAAAACATCAACCAATTAAATGGCGCCGTTGCCGGGGATACGTGCGTAATTTATTCTTCTTACTATTCGTGTTGAATTCTTATTCGATCCATATCATAAATAAACAAAACTGCAAATTGTATATTTAACGATTATTGTGTGAATTTTGCAAGGGGATCCGGAGTCACGGGCTTGAGGAAACAGAGAGCCAGAGACATTCATCAAGATCCAGAGGAGCAAAAGAGGCCACGTAGCAAAAATCTCCACCAGATCTCCTAAGTCGGCGGCGAAGCACGGCAATAAAAGCACATTGGCAGCGGAACCACGGCTTTCTAGGGGATTTAGGGTTTCAAACTTCTCTGGTATCTTCTCTATATCTTTCTCTCTCTTTTAAAATCGAATAAAATATCTTTTCTGCAGGATTCTTTGCAAAATATCGCCGCTCAAAAAAAATTCTTTTTGCAAAGTTTTGTAATTGGTTTGTTTATTCATATTTTAATACGGACTTTAAGGGGCAAGACCAAAATTTAGATTAGGTGAGGATTTCATCACCCTTCCTAAGCCCCACAAATCACAAAACGAGCATCCGCATCAACCCTACATTAATTAAAAAATATCTAGATAAGTCTCTAAGGACCGTCGCGCTCAAATAGGACAAAGCAAGGTCGTGGGTAATTTATCACTTATCCGCATTACTTTTGTGGTGTCTAGGCAAGTGTGTCTAAGGCAAGTGGTTACTTAATTAGGCCCGATATTTTCGGTGATTCGTATAGCGGATACCTCCCACTTACCTGGCACTTACCTGGCCACAAGAGTAGTAAAAATGTGGTAGAGGATTGATTCTGCGGCTTGTCCTTTGGAAGTCTAGAAGCAGTTTAGAGATTTGACCTAGGTAACCTTAGTTCTAGGGTTGTTTGTGCATTTTTGTGTGATTTGTCTTGAGTCTCACTTTTTCAAAAAACAAACCAATTTTAAATCACACACACGCTGCCACTTGCGCTAAAACCGTTTAGTGCATGCTCGGCTGGACACGGGATTCTAGTGCCCGTCTTGTCCGTGTTTCGGCTATCGACTCCGAAGTCGGTGCTTTTTCGTCTTCTTTTCCCTCACCACCCACCATATCAACCGAGATGGACGGTACTCCATCAGATTATAACACCACCCTGCCATCGCTCGTAGGTGCGCAGAATCCATCGCGTATTTCTCTCCAAGAGAGATGCTATCCTATATGCGGTCCACTTCCTACCTGTCTATCCATTCCACCAGCCAACGGGGATAATTTTGAAATTAAACCCCACTATATCAACATGTTGCCCAAATTTCACGAGCTCGAGTCTGAAGACGCATATGTTTTTATCACCAAATTCGAAAACGTATGCGCAATGATAAGTACTTCACAACTGTCCGTGGATGCTATGCGCTTGCGTCTTCTCCCGTTCACTTTATGCGACTTGGCAGAAAAATGGCTTTATAATACTGCCGCACACACTATTACCAATTGGGATGAATTTGTGATAGCATTCCTTAAAAAAAATTACCCCAATCATAAGACCGTCCGTGTTCGGAGCGAAATCAATCAGTTTACCCAGCTTCCCAATGAACCATTTTGAAAGTGTTTTGAACGGTTTAAGGATCTGCTTGTCCAATGTCCTCATCATGGAATACATAAATAGGATCTGTGCCGAATTATATATGAAGGCATTAATCCAGCGACAAAACGGATGTTTGAAACCATGTGTCAATGCAATTTCATGTCCAAAGAGGATGGTGAAGCCTGGAAATATCTGGAAGATCTCTCTGAAAACGCTTTGCAGTGGGAAAGAGTTGGACCACCTTCATTTAGGGGAGGTATCCATCAGCTCGATGTTTCCATCGCAGTAAAATCCGAAATGGCAGCGATGTAAAAGAAACTCGACGTTATAGAGAACAAATTCTCATCAGTCTCCCTAAACCAGATAACGCTCCCCAAGACCGTGTGTGGTTGTTCTGATCTATCACATTTGACGGAAGAATGTCCTATGAATACACCGTTTCTATGTCACGAGCAAACTAATATTGCTTTTCGGCAGCGACCTAGAAACGATCCTTATTCTTCCACATACAATCAGGGGTGGAGAAATCATCCTAACTTTGCTTAGAACCAAAACCAGTTCCAAGGCAATTATCAAAGACCTCCTCCACAGCAACATCAACCACCACCACAGAGTCAGCACCCCTTTCAATCGCAACCTTTTCAAAACCCGGCCAATAATTCTTTCCAAACGTCCGGGAATGAAAACTCATCTGCACTCGAACGAAGCGTGGATATGTTTATTAAACATTCCATGCAATCGACGGACGAAATAAAGTCTTCTATCCGATCTTTAACACAGACCACCAACTCCCACGGTGAGAGTATAAAATCGATAGAAGCACAACTTGCATAAATAAATACCGCGATGAGTGCGAGAAAAAAAGGGAAACTTCCATCTCAACCCCTACCGAATCTTGGCCACTCACAAAGTCATAATGTGAGTGCCGTTACAACGTTGAGTTCAGGAAGAGTGTTGAACAATCAAATGGGCGAACAGATTGATGATGAGGAATCAATTGAAACCCCGGCTTCTACTTCTTGCCCTAATTCGTCTAATTTCCCACCTTTTTCCGAGCCTATTCTCCGTTTCCCCAATGCTCAAACACTCTGCCCACTTCCTCGAATCTACCTAAAACGATCCCCACTCCAATTCTGGGATCGATTCCATTCCCACAAGCTTCTCCACAAATGTTGGACCCAAGACTTATTGATAAAGCTCATTTTCCAAACAGGTTGAGGGCCAACAAACCTAACACACAAATGGAGAAAGTTGTGGAAATGTTTAAGCAAGTTAACATAAATATCCCTCTTCTAGATGCTATTCAACAAGTTCCGTTTTATGCGAAAATCCTTAAGGACTTGTGCACTAGAAAAAGAAAAACTCAAGTGTCGAAAAAGGTATTCATGACAAGTAACGTGAGCACAGCTTTTACCCAACAATTGTCTAAGAAACGTAAGGACCCCGGTTGTCCTACAATATCCATAACTATTGGGGGTAAAAGCATCAATCGTGCTCTACTTGACCTCGGCGCTAGTGTTAACTTGCTTCCATATTCCGTCTATGAGCAGCTAGATATAGGAGAGTTGAAACTTACCCACTGCACTCTCCAGATGGCAGATCGATCTATCGCCCAACCTAGGGGTGAACTAGAGGATGTGTTAATCAAAGTCGGGGAATTCATATTCCCTGTGGACTTTATTGTTTTAGATACACAGCCAGTGGCGAACCCACGCAATCAAATTCCGGTGATACTCGGTCGACCTTTCCTAGCAACTTCCAATCCTGTCATTAATTGTCGTGACGGTTCTATGAACTTATCCTTCGGGAAGATGACAATAGAGCTTAATATTTACAAGCTAGGAAGTCAACCATCTGAACCTTCTGCTCATTTAATCGATATATGTTCCATCAACGAGATAGCTTCCGACAGCTGCGAAGCTGAAGTACTTTGCTATAATGATCTCGACAACACTAGTGCGACATTGTTTGATCTGGAAAATCATTATAGTGAGGATACTTTTGAGGAGTCCACTCCCGAGTTCGAATCTTTTGACTCGTCGCAAAAGTCAGTAGCGCTTTCCGAGTCAATATCCTATGCAAGTTATGAACCTCTTGGGGAGTCCGAATATCATTCCCTTACCCCTTCTTCTATCGTCTCTCCGCCGACTCTAGATCTCAAACCGCTACCTTCTCATCTGAAATATGCATATTTAGGTGAGAATGAGTCTTTACCCGTGATAATATCCGCTTCTCTAGCTTTAGAGCAAGAGAGCGCTCTTTTGACGGTATTGAGATCAAATCGGCAAGCATTTGGTTGGACAATGGCTGACATAAAAGGGATTAGTCCCTTAATTGTTCAACATCATATACATTTGATGGATGAAGCCAAACCAACCCGAGACCCACAAAAACGGTTAAACCCCGTCATGAAGGAGACGGTAAAGAAAGAAATCGTCAAGTGCTTAGATAGTGGTATAATTTACCCAATATCTGATAGCCAATGGGTAAGTCATATTCATGTAGTCCCTAAAAAGTCTGGCATCACGGTCATAACCAATGAGGCTAATAAGCTAATCCAAACACGCACCCAAACTGGGTGGCGCGTATGTATTGATTATAGAAAACTCAATGCCGCAACAAGAAAAGATCACTTCTCTCTACCTTTTATTGACCAGATGTTAGAACGATTAGCTGGACATGAATACTATTGTTTTTTGGACGGGTACTCTGGCTATAACCAGGTCCCCATCGCCGAAAAGGATCAAGATAAAACCACATTTACTTGTCCTTTCGGTACTTTGCTTATAGACACATGCCCTTTGGGTTATGCAACGCTCCCGCTACATTTCAGAGGTGTATGATGGGGATATTCTCAGACATGGTTGAGAATTTCCTGGAGATATTTATGAAGGATTTCTTCATATTTGGGGACTCCTTTGAGGACTGTCTTCGTTATCTTAACGCGGTTCTTACCCGCTGTAAGGATAAGAACCTAACTTTGAATTGGGGAAAATATCATTTCATGGTCCAAGAAGGTATTGTCCTTGGACATATTATTTCACAAAAAGGCATTGAGGTTGACAGAGTTAAAATTGATGTTATCCACAACCTTCATCCTCCTAAATACGTCAAAGATATACGATCCTTCCTTGGTCATGCAAGATTTTATAGGAGATTCATTAAGGAATTTAATAAAATTGCTAGGCCCTTAACTCTTCTCTTGGTCAAGGATACTACATTTCACTTCGATTCGGATTGTGAGGCTGCTTTTGAATCGCTTAAAAGATCTTTCACTACAGCCCCATTCTATCATCTCCGGATTGAAATCACCCGTTCGAGTTTATGTGTGATGCATCAGATTTTGCTATTGGTGCAGTCTTAGGACAGCACATTGATAAGACGACACATGTAATTTATTATGCAAGTAAGACCTTGAATGATACATAAATTAATTACACAACTACCGAGAAAGAACTCTTGGCAATTGTATTTGCATTAGAAAAAATCAGGCCCTACTTGATTGGCTCGTTAATAGTGGTTTACACTGATCACTCCGCCCTACGACACCTTTTATCGAAGAAGGATGCTAAGGCCGGGCTAATACGTTGGATCATGTTGTTACAAGAATTTGATCTTGTCATCCGAGACAAGAATGGATGTGAAAACGTGGTAGCTGACCATTTTTCACGCGTCTCTTCTTCACCAACGTTGACTGTACCGATAAATGACTCATTTCCTGACGAACAGCTCTTGACTGTATCCTGCGAAACTTGGTTCGTGGATATTGTGAATTATCTAGCGACGGGACTTATTCCTAGCAATTGGTCAAAACAAGACAAATTTCGATTTCAATCCTAAGTAAAACACTTTTACTGGGATGAACCTTATTTGTTTAAGTATTGTTCCGATCAAATTATTCGCAGATATGTCCCTAACGATGAATTCAAGAGTGTGTTATCATTTTATCATGATCAGGCATGCGGCGGTCACTTTGGTCCTCGAAAAACGGGTGAGAAAGTTTTGCAATGTGGCTTTTATTGGCCAACATTATTTAAAAATGCATATGATCATTGCAAAACTTACCCGCGATGTCAACGCTCGGGTCGGATTTCACGAGAAATGAGATGCCGCTCCAACCTATCTTGGTTGTAGAGATATTCGACGTTTGAGGTATTGATTTTATAGGCCCTTTTTCCAACTCTTTTATGAATTTATATATCTTGTTAGCGGTTGATTATGTCTCAAAATGGGTAGAAGCAATACCGTGTCGCACTAATGACAACAAGGTAGTTATTAAATTCCTTGAAGAAAATATCTTCTCGCGGTTCGGACACCCTCGCGCTATAATTAGCGACAACGGGACGCATTTCTGTAATCGGTCTTTCGAGGTTTTGATGCAGAAATATGCAATTAACCACAAACTTTCTACGCCTTATCATCGCCAAACAAGCGGGCAAGCTGAGATCTCAAATAGGCAGATCAAGCAAATTTTGGAGAAGACGGTTTCTAAAAACCGTAAAGATTGGTCAACCAAATTGATGGATGCTCTTTAGGCATTTCGTACCACTTATAAGACCGATCTTGGTATATCTCCATACCGTCTTGTGTTTGGGAAGGCATGCCACTTTCTTGTCGAAATCGAACATAAAGCAATGTGGGCTATCAAAGAGCTAAACTTCGATTTTGATCAAGCCAGCAGCTATCGGAAGCTGCAATTGAATGAGCTAAGTGAACTCCGCGATGAAGCTTACGATAATGCAGTGATAGTAAAGAACCGGACTAAAGTGTTTCACGATAAAAACCTGTTTAGGAAAACTTTCACACCGGGAAAACAAGTCCTTCTTTACGATTCCCGTCTCCATCTTCATCCGGGTAAGCTTAAATCTCGTTGGAAAGAACCTTTTGTGGTGCGGTATGTATACCCCCACGGGACAGTAGAAGTTGAAAATATAAAAAACGGTTCAATTTTTAAAGTAGATGGGCACAGATTAAAACCGTATTTTTCTGCTGACCCAGCGGAGGAGCTCCTGTTTTTACAGGAGCCCCTTTATCATTACTAAATTTCCTCCGCCTCACCTCCATGTCTCGGTAACATTGTCTCATCTTAAGAATGGAGGAGAGTGAAATAAGATTTAATTGAATATCCGTGCGTGCCAAAGATTGGGGGTAGTTTTCATTTAACTACCCCCAATCATTACTAATTGGGGGTAGTTTTCATTTAACTATTATTTTACCCCTATCATTCTCTCTCCCCAAGTCTATAGGTCTATGCATTCAAAGAACAATATCAGTGAGGACACTGCTGAAAACAGGTTTGGGGGGAGGATTGTATTAATTGAACTATAGTTTGGCACTAGGCACTATACAAAAAAAATTTGATAATAAAAGATTGGAAAGTGAAGAATTACATATGAAAGATAAGAATAGTTTAAGAAAAACAAGAAAGTTAGATATTTTCTTAAATAAAACTAGTAATAAGTAGTTATGAGCCGTTAGTAAGATGAAGAAAATTACTAATCTGAGAATAAAATTAAGTCTGAAAAATAGTCCTTATTCTTGACACCAAACATTTGAACGTTGATACCCTAATATACGCACTTACACACATCTTGAAACTTGGGATAGTAGAGAATACCTTGAAATGCTCTTGTCTAAAAGCCTTAGTATAAAAAAAAAGTATAAATGGTGAAGAAGAAAAAATAAACACTGGTTTCGTAATTACCAAGACAGCATAAAAAAAATATAGCGAGGATGCTTTATCACCTAGTGCCTTAGACCAACTGGTTTGGGAGCCACTGCTAAGCCTTAGGTGTTGCGAAACGAGGAATTACGCCTAAATACGCAAGCACATTTTGTAATCGGTCGATTAGTACCTCAAGAAGTATTAACGGTCGCATGAAGAATGTGTGAGCAATTTTATCTAAAATATTCACCAACTATTGAAGGGTTGCCTAGGACGGCAGCAAGGTTAGTACCTCAAGAAGTATTAGCGGTCACATGAAGAATGTGTGAGCTTTATCTAAAATATTCACCAACTATTAAAGGGTTGCCTAGGACGGCAGCAAGATTTCGGGAGGCATCGTCCATGCCAAATTAAAATTTTGTCGTTCTAGCTAACCCTAACCCTAGAATCGTATACTAGAAAAAGCGACGGAATGAAATGCAAACAACTTTGCAAGTAAAGTGAACAAGGAATACAACCTTTGTAGACCGATCCTTCACTTCATTAGCTCCGTATAGTAGTCTCTTCGCTGCGATCATGAAGTCCCGGACTCTAGAGAGGCTCCCATGAAGAAATGAACATGCTTGCATTGAAGTCTTCGAGGCCGAAGATGATCTACGTCGAGAAGACACTAACCCAAGCTATCTCTTCACTAATTGTAGAATTAGGCAAACACCCTATACTAAATGGCAAGTAGTAGAGGATGATGAAGTAGGAATTTTGCTCATATTAGAAATGATTTTCTCATATATTTTCTCCATTTTCCATTGAAGCTAGAATGCTTGAGAGGAAGAAGAAGAAGAAATATCTCTTGATCATTATGCAAAAGATAATGGCAACCTTAGGTGAGTTAGTATCATATACTAACCTTTGTAGATAGTTAACCATGGCTAGGTTTAATTGGTTGGGTTAATAAATATCTTAGGCAAAACAAAAGAGCGGACCTGGTCAATGCAACATGCAAGCTTCTACAAGCTTCATGCCTTCACTAAATCATTTAGTTTTGTTTTACTTAATCCATTAAAAACCCTAGGATTAAACCAAGCATGGTGTAAATCATACACACACCCAAGTTGCATGTATCATCAAGCATGACACAAACATGCACACAAATATACATATCGCATATGTACAATGTGCACATTAAGAAAAGAAATCTAAAGTGAATTAATATTAGTTAATGTAATTTAATATATCAAATACATAATTATACATTAAATCATTAAATCAACACTTGATTTAATAATCCGGTTATATCATATATAACCGACTAATATCAAATGTAACAACTTATCGAATCAACACTTGATCCGATAACCCGGCTATATCGCATATAACCGACCGATGTCACAAATCGCGAAAATAGAATGAAGTCAAAGTGAAAGGATTCAGTCGAACACATATCACATATGTGCTCCTACTCCGTTTCGCTTGAGCCAGGAAACCTCTGTGTAGGACTCTGAAGACTCGTCAATACGCCGGCAGTAGGTGATGATCATATCAAACACCCACAAGCCGCAAGCGGTCTGCTAAACATAACGGTCACCCGGGTATTGAGCGATCAGAAGATCAACAAGCAAGTCTGCTCATACTCCTGCGAATCCAATCAGTAACACTACCGTACAGTCCGGTCTCTTCGTCTGATATGCCGCATATCTCGTCTAGGGGTGGTAAACGTCAGACCCCAGTAACTCGATAAATCGTGCCGATGTTAGGCTCATAACGGGTCGAGAAACTATTGATAACACTTACCAGTATATCTCTGAAGCAGTAATGGCCAGGGACTTCCTGTTATAGCCAATCGAGCACAGCGCAACATCAACCCCAAATACCGGAAGAGACGAAACCGCTCCTATCGCTCATTGCCTCCATGTGATTCGGGACTGTACCCAAAAGCCACCGTTTTGCACGTTCTCTTGAACGTGGTAAGGTGGAAATTAAAACACAGTGGGAATCACATAAGACTCTATGACGATCTCGGGTCTACAGACTAACCTTTTACTAGCGTCACCGGAGAACTGCTATCTGACGATAGGTATAATACCATCTAAGAGTTCTCGGCGAGTCCGTCCAGTGTACCCAGTCTCCACTGAGCATCCGTATACTATATCTGATGTCAAATACCAATGGATATGGGATCATCCATCGCCCATCTACATGGGTTGAGAAGCTATACGCTAGTCTACTCTGGTATATCGATACCCTGTCTCGATACACCCACGACTAGGAACATTTGAAGGATGTACTTACCGACTACTCTGTCCCCACTAGTATGATCTGCATCATAATCCTGATAGTTAAGTAATCCTAAGGGCTTGATCAACATGTAACATAGAGACAATCAGTGTACATATTAAGATAAAGTGCAACCAGATAGCATACTATCATGTCGAGCAAGAAAGTCCTCCCTATATATGTCCAAGCATCCACTACAATATACATTGTATGTACAGTAATGGCCTCTAGAGCATACATATAACTAACAATCTCCCACTTGCACTAGGGCCATCTGTTGTAGTATCATATACCCAACAATCAGCAGTGGTTGAAGTATCTCATATTCAACCATCCCATAAAAGTCTCTTCTGGGAAAAGGCCTTTGTGAGTGGATCCGCCGTGTTAACCTCTAAGTCTACTCTCCTATCCTCGATCTCCCTGGAGATCATCCATCTCCATGATCAGGTGATATTGCCTCAGAATATGTCTGGATAACTGATGGGACGGGGGTTCCTAGGCAAAAGCCATAACTCCATTGTCACACAATGGTAGGAACGAAGTTCATCTCATGAACAAATATACATCCAGACTGCCTCTTTGGTAGCATCCTTGGTAGCAATGTATCCAGCCTTTATCGTCTAGTTTGCCACGGTATCTAGCTTGGAACTCTTCCAACATACCGTCCCTCCACTGAGATTAAAGACAATACCTGTGACTGACATTCAGCCGATCTTATCACCCTGGAAGCTATCCAGTGATTTTCCCCAAGATCGATTGATACCATCTCACTACACCTAGTGAGTCCTAACATCCACTTAGATCTATCTCATAAATCCAAAACCCAGGATTTATGAGGTATCACATTGATCCTTTATGGACAATCCTTGTAATAAGAGAAGATTGACCGAGTGTAGCATAGGAAACACCTTTCCTATCAAGAGTATATCATCCACATACAATACGAGGAGCTCCACCATACTCCATATTACCTTTTTGTAAGGTTCATCTACCATTTTGATGAAGTCAAACGCTTTGACTACCACATTAAAACAGATGTTCCAACTCCACGATGCCTGCTTTGACCCATAAAGCAACTTGCACACGTTTCCGCTGCTCCCACTGTCTACGAAGCCCTCTGGCTGTGTACTTATAGACGCTCTCTTCTAAATCACTATTTAGAAAAGCAGTCATGACACCCAACCGCCAGATATCATAGTCATGGTATGCAGCAATGGCAAGTAAGATCCGGATAGACTTAAGCATAGGCACTAAAAAAGGTTTCATCATTATCCACACCTGGTGGATGACGAGAACCTTTTGCAACAAAGTCTTAGCTTTGAAAGTCTCAACTTTTCCATGTAAATCAAATAATCTTCTCAAGATATACTTGCTCCTGATGGGGATTTAACCCTTCAGATAAAGCAACAAAAGTCCATACTTTGTTGGTGTACATAGATTCCATCTCAGATCACTTAGCATCCAGCCATTTTTACAGAATCCCTACTCTTGATGGCCTACTCGAAACTAGTTGGGTCATCATCTCATGATGCAATCCCCGTTCCTACTGTCATTAAGAAAATCGAAGTATCTCTCAGGCGGATGAGGAACCCTACTAGAACGACGGAGAGGCTGAGGTTCGTTGGAAGCTATTGAATCCTCCGGTTCTATCAAATCATCAGGTGCAGTTTGTATAGCTGGAACTCCTTCCAGTTCTACCTCATCACCACTAATTTCTTCACAAGAAATTCATTTTCTAAAAAGGTGGCATGCCGAGAAATAACACCTTTTGTTTCTCGGTGTGGTAAAAGATATTCCCTTGCGAATGCTTGGGATATCCAACAAACTTCCACAGAACTGATCTTGCCTCGAACTTATCCAGATTTTGCTTTTAGACATAGGTCGGACAACCCGAAATCTTAACTTTTTTAAGAGATGGGCTCTTCCCATACTATATCACATACGGAATGGTAGGCGTCTGATTTGGTTGGAACCCTATTCAATAGGTATGCAGCTTCACAAGTGCATAACCCCAAAAGGAAATAGGGAACTCAGTAGTACTCATCATAGAGCGCACCATATCTAATAGGGTGCGATTGCTCCGCCCCGATACACCTACGTGCTGTGGTGTATACGGAGAAGTAATGCTGAGAAAGAATCTCATTCTCCTTTAGAACAGTCCAGGAACTCCATGCTCAAGTATTCTTCTCCATGATCATATCAAAGGACATAATACTTATACCCGTCTTGGTTCTCTACTTCTAACTTATATTCTTTGAATTTCTCAAAGGCTTCAGACTTGTGTTTCAACAGGAACATATGTCCGAATCTTGAGAGATCATCAGTGAATGTAATGAAGTACAAGGAACCAGTCCTGGCATGTGTAGACAGGGGACCTACATACATCATCATGCATCAATCCCAAGAGTTCACTAACCCTTTCTCTATTTCCAATAAACGGAGCTATAGTCATCTTATCTTTATGACAAGACTGGCAGGTTTTACAAGATGTAAATTCAAACTAATTTAAATATGCATCTTTATGTAACTTAGCTAGTTGTGTCGCATTGATATGACCTAGTCTACAATGCCTTAAGAAGAATTCGTTCATTTCTGAACTCTTCCTCTTGTGTGTGTTCTGTACGTTAAGAACTGTAGTTTGATTTAGAACGTACATGCCATTAGATAACGTGCCTGAACCGATCAACGTATGATATAGGAAAATGTTCAAAACATTATCCAACAATACAAAATTATATCCTTCTTTATTAAATAAAGAGACTGATATGATATTGTATATCAGATTCGGTATCTAATAACATTCGTTCAGAATCAATGTATTTGGTAATACATGGTGATAACTGCCAACAAACTTGGCTGCAACACTTGCACCGTTTTCAACTCTTGAAACTTATCACATATTCTCAGTTCTCTACCTATCTGTAGCCCATGTAACATATTACATATATGGGATCCTGATCCGGTATTTTATACCCAGGACGTAGAAGATACTGAGAAACAATTATCTGTAATGAACATACCCGAAGAAGATGTATTATCATGCACTTTCTTCGTTTGGGCGGCACGGGAATTCTGGTAATCCCCTATTTCCTGCTCGGTCTTATAACAATTATAAGTTGGAGCGGGACCAACATTCCCCAGCTCAGTATAACAAGCGGGTTCGATCAATACATCCATATTATTATCTTGATTAAGGCGTAACATGGTCGCTAACTGGAGAGAGAAGAAAACACTCAGCGTATGCTCTTGTAAGATTAGATTGGTTATTATTTTATCTAATCTGGATGGCTCTCACTGTTTTAGTCAAATCTTCCTTCAAACCCTAAAAGGAAAGACTGGCCGGGGTTAATTACACCCTACAAGTTCGCCAATCTTTCGACCAGGCCAGTGCCGGTATTTTGAAGGAGGTTCCCCGTGCTTTCGCATAGACCTAATTAAAATCAACTTCGTTTTCCGAGGGGCGTAACCCCGTTAACACCTTTCTAGACACCTACATGATCGGCTAATTGTAATGTGTAAAACTCTCCCAGAAATAACTCTTATTTGCAGTGGGTATCAGGATCCAACTATCTCATAGAAGGTATGCAATCTCATTGCAAATTTCAACACTTCAAATTCCCGATAATATTTTGCCCCGAGCGATCTATGACCTTGACAAGGTCAACAAACCATAGACCGCAAGTCAAGTTCAACCCGTCATTTCCTTATTGAATTAAACCCACCCGCATGACCCTTGACAAGGTCAACAAGGTCGCACGACTACCCTAATCTAATCGTATCATATCCTAGCAGATAAGCACTAATCAGCTACCGCACACTACGCCTTGACAAGGTCAACAAACGCAGCTCGAATATTATTACTTATCTAAAATGACGGAGGGCTACGACAGGTTTTTAAGAAAACCTTTTGCGTAATGAACTTGATATCGTCGTAGAATCGAGTGATTTTGTAAAGGAGTGTTTTTTAGGCTTTTGCTAGTTTTGCTAAAGAGGTCACTCCCGGTGAAGGGATCTCGGCTCTTTCCTCATCGAATGAGGTGCAGGATATTTCACAAATACTACTATGCAAAGCAAAAACTATAGAAGCAATCAAAAGACAAACCGAGTGTGAAGCATCTGCTAGTTTCGCTAAAGAAGTCACTCCCGGTGAAGGGATCTCGGCTCTTTCCTTATCGAACAAGGTGCTGGATATTCTACAAGGAATACCGCTATGCAAAGCAACAACTAAAGCTACCTGCTTTTGAAACAAGTTTCTACAACATCTTTTAGGTTTCTTTTATTTCATTAATCTCATTAATGAAGTCCCATCATAATATGCTTCCCAAGCATCACATATAAAACGAAAGCAACAATATATAATATATATCATATATATATAATATAAGCATTCGTCTCAGAATATAATCAATGATCACATCACAGAATATCGCAGCAGAATAAAACACATGAAATATTGGATATACTAGGATTTCCGTGCTTTAGATTAAGCCGGTATAAAACACGAATTCCATGGTCGTGATGAATAGCCAAACCCACATCCCTACATCTCTACGAGAGCGGCAAACAACCCTACCAATTCTAGAGTTAGGAGACCCGGTCTCGACTTCTCGAGATGGTCTCCCACTGGACCCTAGAACCCGGTTACTTATGCTCCCCTTCTTGGGTCTATCCTAATGCGGAAAAATAAATAATATACATCAACGGTGACATCTTCCTCAACTCGGAAGTGCTCCAATAAAAGAATATTACATACAAGTTTTTACATGAATGAAAATGAAAAACTCTCATCTCACATAAAAAAACCCGACTATTCAAAACACGACGATCCAATATAACATATCACAGCAACACATAACATCACATGTCATCAACGTAAGTAAATATGCGTATCCCAATTGTCGTTGACATATAGCACCGAAACCGGCGATACACCACATATTACACTTACGGTCGCAGAAAAGAAAGTGAAAAACTACAACAGTTGGAATCCGCAATCACCTTAAACATCATAAACCCAATATATCACATATATTGGATTTCATGCCTAACCAAATGAATTCCTTAGACATAGCATGCCTAACAATTATAAACCCCGCATTTTGGTCTCGATATTGAAAACACTTTCCAATAACCTGTCGGGTAGTTCAATAAGATTCTCGATAACCTGATCGAATGTTCGTCGGAAACTTTAGCAGACGACGGCACCCCCCGATGCCGTCGACGAAGTGCACTAAGGCGGAACACCGCTGCCGCGAGCACCCGAACAGATGCTTTTGGCGACGGGGTTCTCCTATAGTCACTTGGTCGGGGCTATGGGGCGTGGCTATCTAATAAGGTTACCCGGCGAGTATCCGCGTACGCTACGTGATTGCGACGGACTTTTGATCAACATCAAAATCCCATGGCAACCGATCAAATGAGACAAAACTGCTAGATTTATAAAATTCAAACTAGTTATCTCATAACTACTTGTGGATTCCAAGTATTGTATCCAATCACATGATATCCGGACAACGTTAAACTTTTCGATCGATTCATCAAAGTCCCACAATTCTCCGAGAGCTCAACACTTGAGCACAGTTTAATAATACCCAGAACATGCCACAGTATCTATGCACCAACCGTAGAAAGGCAGACCCAAGCCTCACTCATGTCGCCACAGAACTGCAGCAAACCCGAGGGTATGACCGCGGTTCCGCGATCCAAAAAGTCGAGTTAGGGTTTCATTCTTCTAGAGGGTTCACAGAATTACTTGCATGCTTTTCCGAATACGTTAGACTTGGAAAAATAGGTTTTTGACATTCAATCGAACTTTTTAACTTCGCCTAGACAACATGCGAATACCGAAACAATGTTAAAACTACAAATACAAAACATTCCGAATTGCTTATAGTGTAAGATCACATCACAAGCAAACTTAGAAAAAACAAACACCTGAAACACCAAAACCCAGTCTCTGGAACACACTGAAAATTTCAAGCCAGAACACTTCAACATGGCCGGCCTCCTCGGAAATTCATGCATTGTGCTCGGCCAAAATCCGAGCATCCCCTTTGAAATTTTCCTGGTGTTCATGATATATCTCATAAAACATTCTGTACTTGTTTAAAAAAAGTTTTGAGGACTTTTTAAAATCGACAGAAAGCAAGTTTTGGCATCGCAAGTTTCAGAGTATTTCGGTTTCATAATTTTAACAAAATCCGTCTAATTTTCTAGCATGGCTCTGATACCACTGAAGGGTTGTCTAGGACGGCAGCAAGGTTTCAGAAGGCATCATCCATACCAAATTAAAATTTTGTCGTTCTAGCTAACCCTAACCCTAAAATCGTATACTAGAAAAAGCGACGGAATGAAATGCAAACAACTTTGCAAGTAAAATGAACAAGGAATACAACCTTTGTAGACCGGTCCTTCACTTCATTAGCTCCGTGTGGTAGTCCCTTCACTGCGATCATGAAGTCCCGGACTCTAGAGAGGCTCCCATGAAGAAATGAACATGCTTGCATCGAAATCTTCGAGGCCGAAGATGATCTACGTCGAGAAGACACTAATCCAAGCTATCTCTTCACTAATTATAGAATTAGTGAAGCAAATACCCTATACTAAGTGGCAAGTAGTAGAGGATGATGAAGTAGGAATTTTGCTCACATTAGAAATGATTTTCTCACATATTTTCTCCATTTTCCATTGAAGCTAGAAAGTTTGAGAGGAAGAAGAAGAAGAAATATCTCTTGATCGTTATGCAAAAAATAATGGCAACCTTAGGTGAGTTAGTATCATATACTAACCTTTGTAGAGAGTTAACCATGGCTAGATTTAATTGGTTGGGTTAATAAATATCTTAGGCAAAACAAAAGAGGGGACTTGGTCAATGCAACATACAAGCTTCTACAAGCTTCATGCCTTCACTAAATCATTTAGTTTTGATTTACTTAATCCATTAAAAACCCTAGGATTAATCCAAGCATGGTGTAAATCATACACACCCAAGTTGCATGTATCATCAAGCATGACACAAACATGCACACAAATATACATATCACATATATACAATGTGCACATTAAGTGAGAAAAGAAATCTAAAGTGAATTAATATTAGTTAATGTAATTTAATATATCAAATATATAATTATACATTAAATCATTAAATCAACACTTGATTTAATGATCCGGTTATATCATATATAACCGACTAATATCAAATGTAACAACTTATCGAATTAACACTTGATCCGATAACCCGGCTATATCGCATATAACCGACCGATGTCACAAATCGCGAGAATAGAATACGGTATCACATATCGTATTAATCTCGATCCCGCACATATCACATATGTGCTCCTACTTCGTTTCGCTTGTGCCAGGAAACCTCTGTGTAGGACTCTAAAGACTCGTCAATACGCCGGCAGTAGGTAATGATCATATCAAACACCCACAAGCCGCAAGCGGTCTGCTAAACGTAACGGCCACCCGGATATTGAACGATCAGAAGATCAACAAGCAAGCCTGCTCATACTCCTGCGAATCCAATCAGTAACACTACCGTACAGTCCGGTCTTTTCGTCTGATATATCGCATATCTCGTCTAAGGGTGGTAAACGTCAGACCCCGGTAACTCGATAAGTCGTGCCGATGTGAGGCTCATAACGGGTCGAGAAACCACTGATAA
This sequence comes from Agapanthus africanus, assembly GCA_030015575.1. Taxonomy (NCBI): domain Eukaryota; kingdom Viridiplantae; phylum Streptophyta; class Magnoliopsida; order Asparagales; family Amaryllidaceae; genus Agapanthus; species Agapanthus africanus. Next base: position 230,210,835 of record CM057350.1, read on the forward strand.
CACTTACCAGTATATCTCTGAAGCAGCCATGGCCAGGGACTTCCTGTTATAGCCAATCGAGCACAGCGCAATATCAACCCCAAATACCGGAAGAGACGAAACCCCTCCTATCGCTCATTGCCTCCATGTGATTCGAGACTGTACCCAAAAACCACCATTTTGCACGTTCTCTTGAACATGGTAAGGTGGAAATCAAAGCACAGTGGGAATCACACAAGACTCTATGACGATCTCGGGTCTACAGACTAACCTGTACTAGTGTCACCAGAAAACTGCTATCTGACGATAGGTATAATACCATCTAGGAGTTCTCGGCAAGTCCGTCCAGTGTACCAAGTCTCCACTGAGCGCCCGTATACTATCTCTGATGTCAAATACCAATGGATATAGGATCATCCATCGCCCATTTACATGGATCGAGAAACTATACGCTAGTCTACTCTGGTATATCGATGTCCTGTCTCGATACACCCACGATTATGAACATTTGAAGAATGTACTTACCGACTACTCTGTCCCCACTAGTATGTTCTGCATCATAATCCTGGTAGTCAAGTACTCATCCTAAGGGCTTTATCAACATGTAACATAGAGATAATCAGTGTACATGTTAAGATAAAGTGCAACCAGATAGCATATTATTATGTCGAGCAAGAAATTCCTCCATATATATGTCCAAGCATCCACTACAATATACATCATATGTACAGTAATGGCCTCTAGAGCATACATATAACTAACTATAAAGTATTTTGGAAGATAGACAAAAATATGATAGCCTGAATTGAATTCTCTAAGTGTAGGGATGTCTTTTGCACACACGTAAGGGATAAATGATCAATGTTTGGAGGAAAGATAGGAAGGAAAACTAAAGGCGGTGTTTTATTGAGAAATTATGTGATTTCTAACATTTTTTTCATGACCATTAAAATAAGGCTCATGACAACCGAAAAACGAGTGTAGTTGGAAACTCTTATTTTCAAGTTCTTTCTTTTATAATTCTTATCTTTATATGTAACTTTCACCATCTTTCTTTTATTATAGGATTTTGTAGATGTAATCCGCTGAAAACCCTCAGGAGACAACACTCCTCCTACTAGGGACACCTAGAGGTTTAATGGCTTGTTGCACGTGCTCAGTGCAATCGTGTTGCCTACAAAAGTGTGCTGCTTAGGTTTTTCTTTTTCTTTTTCTTTTTCTTTTTCTCCTTCTCTTGAATAACTAGTTTGCTCGGGACGATCAAAGTTAAGTTTGAGGGTATTTGTTCAGTCGAAAATATTGTGCATTTGATATGGCATTTTCCTTACTATTTTTATATAATAAAATGTGTTTATTATAAATATGACACATATGAGGGTTTATCTGTAAAAATACTATTTTCATGTGTTTATATATTATAATTAACATTATGAAGGAAAATGTAAGCATGTAATATCTATGTAATATTTAGTCCATTTAAATATGTATACCATATCAAATATCTTTGACCAATTCTCTTAAAACTATAATATAATGTCAAATGGTTAAGATAATATCTCAAATTCTACTAATATTACTTATTGAGGTATGGTGCAGAAATTATTCCAGAACTGAAATCAAGGAAATCCGAGTTGGCGAGATCAAATCTGCCGAAATATTCAAGTAAATCGAAGAAATCAATTCTGGCAGAGACTTAGAGAAGATTTTCAAAGTCCATATATTCAAAAGATCACCATGTGTCAGAGAGATGAAGCCCCAGAAATTTGAGCCAAAGATCCCACCAAAGCGCGGCTAGGCCGCGGCCAAAACCCACGATTGGCGGCGGATCCGTGGCCTGTTAGGGAAGTTGGGATATGTGATTTTCTACGCAGGATTGTCTCAACAAACCCAAACTTATAGAATCTAGGGTTTTCAACTTCTGTGACTATAAATAGAACCGAGAGCCTCTTGGAAAATTTATCAAACCGACGCGATCACAAAGTTCACGACGGCTCAAGAATCCCGGTTGATCATCGACAGTTCATCTACCTCCTTAAGAAGAGATCGAGATGCAAACTAGGGTTTTGTAATCATTTTCTAAAGGAACAAAGTGTACTTAATCTTGTTGATTAGTAAAGGTAGTTTTATTCTATTGCATTTTATTTTCTTCATGATTTCTATCTTTTCTTTTCGCAACATGCGCGAGTAATTCTCCGCTTGTTAGGGTTTGTAGGATTAGGGTAGATTAATGGATGATGAAGATCCTTAAACTCTTTTTACATCTTATAAAGTTTATAAACTTTACCAAAAAAGTCATTAACATCCTAATCGGACGCGCTACCAATTTATTGGGAGCCACAACCGCGATTAGAGATTAGATTAACGATTGTTTTGGTAAAGTCTAGACATGAACGGAGATCCATGTTAAGGTAAGAATTGAGAGTGGGAACTCTTTTCCTTCCAGAAACCCTAATCTGCATGCATCATTGTCGATCTAGTTTTAAATCTATTAAAGGACAAGAGAAGTAATCTTTAATTAATCATCCATGACTACTAAATCTTAACGAACCCTACAAGCCCCCTTCTAATATAAAACCTACATCCGTAGTTAATCCAGATCTATATTCTACATCCGTATTTGACGTGGATCTAGAATCTACAACCATTCTTCACCATTCTTTATTCTTCTTCCTTTCCTAATCAACACGCCTAAAGTAAAATTAAAAGATTCAACGTTTCCCTGAGGACGACCCGTACTCATCTCGATCTAATTACACACGACACCGTTATTGATTGCGATTACAACACAACTCTAAAAACATCAACCAATCAGTCAGCTCAAATTATCCCCAAGGAATTCAGTAAGTTGACTATCCATCAATGTCACAGGTTCAATGTTATCTGCAAGCATTAAAAAAAGAAGCTATCGGCACATATCAAATTCCTATTGTGGAGTCTATATATGAAGATATGTAATGAAGCTCAAGATTACGCAAAGTGAAGCTATTGAGTAGGATATATAATATACCTGCAATTCTCTTCTCTTTCTCAAGGATATCCAACAAACTTTGAGGCAACGGCCCGGGCAGCTCGTCTCCCATTGCGGAAATCAGCAGCAGCAGCAGCAGCCAAGTCAGGCTCCACGACCGGGGGCACACAGAGCAAGCCGTACGGATCAGGATACCATTCACAATACCAATGGCGTCCTCATCGTCGGTCCTGGTCTTGATATTGACAGGCCATCATAAACTCCCTTGGCTTCCAAAACCTCTCCCAATTCCACCTCGGCATTGATCGACCGAATCTCCATGCTCAGATGGTCTGTGAACTTCCTTGTCCCATAGGTGACTCCGACCGTGTCCCCACTTGAATTGCGTGCTATCGCACAGAATCCACCGTCGGCGTCTTTCGGCGAGGAACAGGTGAAGCAGAGGGTTCCCTCCTCCGGCAGCTCCCAATGTTTTTGAGGAGGGGAATCTTCAGAATCTAGGGTTTCCGATGATGATGAATAGGGTTTGGTTAGGGCTGAGGAGCGAGAGGCCACCATGAGTTTGAGGGGCTGGGGGTGGATTGAGATCGTTGATAGAGGTCGCAACGGCGGCGAATCGGAGAGGAGAAGGCTACTGCTTGCTGCTGTTACGCAGAAACTTGGGGATGAGAACACGAAAAGGCCATGGCAAAACCCTAGAACCCTAAACCCTAGAAGAAGAAGAAGTTTTTAAAAAATGGGGATTTTAATTGGGATTAGGTTTTGTAATGTGCCCAAATCGAGCACCATTTTAATCTGAAAAGGATTAAATTCCAGAAAAACCCCTCAATTTTTTGTCAAATACTGCTGGAACCCTACTTGATTGAAAAGGGAAATAAATGCATAAAGCAACTGCATTTTATCATGGTTAACTTTTCAAGTGAAAACCAAATTATCAATTGCAACCAAACCAAGTGATGGTAGGATGATGATAGAAGCCTAGGGGCCTGTGATGAGGAGTATAATTAATAGATATTAACGATCTTCTCTACTATTATAACAAGAATACGTGAGTGCATGAGCAAAAAGATTTTAGTTTTTCATAAATATAAATTTATTTTAAGAATGGCAATATAATGCATTAAAAAACTGTTTTTTTTTAATGGAAATCAACCCCTAAACGACTTGCAACCTCTCATTTTTGAAACGGAATTGGTAGCCAAGTCCAATTGATAACTCATTCTCTCGTATACACATAATTACCTTTAGATCCTTTATCAAATTCAAATCCAAGAAGCTTCGTGAATTAATGGGCCCCGCATTTTTCAAAACAAACTATTTTGTTTGGGAATCTTTGGAGAATTATGCTACATATGCATTGCAGGTGCATACTCTAGCTGTAATAGCCTGCAGGTTTTCAAATTGTCGGCAGCTTCATGCTATTCAAGAAAAAGCGAAAAAAGGTTTAATAAAACCAGCCCTAAAAGATCTAATTTCACGAATTACACAGCCAGATTCGGTTGATCTTTTTTCTACGGCTGTTTCCATTCTTAAGCATCGTTTTTTGTCTTCTAATAGCTGCAAGTCCACCGTCGAGTTGTAGAAGTTAATCTTGATTTCGAAGAAATGCTGCGGACTCGGATGTGGATATAATAAACCTATCACCTAGATGAGTTGTGCTGATCGAAACAAAAAACTCTGGGAATAATATACTATAAAGTTTAAGACCAAAATTCAGCCAGAGAGAGAGAGAGAGAAAAGGCCTTGGTTTTAAGGTATTAAACATGCTTGAAGTTGCACTTGCACAAGTAATTAATTTGGTATCTAGGAAATGGTGATTAATGTAACATTTACTGCAAAAATTCTTCATTTTTCATATTTGATTAGCAGTTTTTTGCAACAAATACCACCAAACATCCCCTTTAAATTCACGGGAGCATTAAAGATTTGATTCCACAACAGCATAAACGTAGACCATGGAACGAAAGAAATGCAACGGTACTTTCCTTATATGTCTAAGAGACATAAACAAACACTCGACTATTTGCGCCATATGAAAAATCGCTGGACTGTCTCAGCATACCAAAGGGTAAATAAATTTGCATCGACTAATTACCTGCTCATTTCTGTCTAGAAAGCGGCAAAAGCAAAAAGGCTGAGAACTCGGTACCAGTTTACTTCAAGTTTCCATTCATTTCCTGATGATGCTCAATATTGGCGACCCCTAAGATCAGGACACGTGACGGATGGCATGTCCCATAACTCGGAAAGAAGGGCCCACAGAGGCCGACCAGGCCTCCCCTGTACCCGACCTGCAATCACAAGCTAGCCCTCCTCGGGGCTCCCTACAGATTGGCCTCCTAGGCCCCTCAGCTCGCCCTGAGCTGCTACAAGACTAAGTCTTCTCGGCCTTCTCGCTCGTCTCCGAGCCCCCCGGCCGAGGCCGTCTTCCTCGGTCCTCCGACCAGCTCCACCGCTCACAGGCGTAACCGTCACTTCGCGAATCTCGCCATGCGCGGATTCTCCGCCAGCAACATCCCACGTTCCACGCCTCCGCGATCCCCATTAATGGGCGATCCGCTCTCTACGCGGGCGTGACGTCGGGAGCGTAACTGCCGGCGAGATTCTCGCGCCTGCTGCTGCGTGCCATCACTGCTATATAAAACTCCATCACAGAGGGGTCAAGTAAGCCATTTTTGGACTCCACTTAGCCATTACGCTGCTCGGATCTAGTATTAATTTGATCGTCGGAGAGTCCTCGGTGGCGTCAAACCACCCCGGGACTTCTTTGCAGGTACTTGGCGTCCAACTCCTCCAATCACCAAATCTTCTCAAAACCCATTGAGACCCACACATAACAGGGGATCCCCTCCAGAATCCGTTGTGAGGTCGACGGAAGACAACATCCAAAGGAGATCTGAAAAGGACCTCCATCAGTTGGCGCCGTCTGTGGGAAAGCAAACTCCACAAAAACAAAGTCGGACTTCCGATCTCCGTCCACATGGCAAGCGACCATCCTGAAGATTCGGGTACCAGCCGCCGCCTCCCCCTCACCTGAGGCGCGGATGAACCCCCTCCGGCGACCATCATCCACGCCCTCGCCAGCCGAATAGATCGGCTACAGTCCCTTGTGGAGGCGCTCGTCCGCGCCCAAACGGCCGGGCCTGGGCCCCAGATCGCCGCTCCTCCGCCTCCGGAATGCTCTGCCCCCGTCGGCACGGCCGACCACCGGCGGGCTGCAACTCCCGACCACGGATCCCGTGGACCCATACTCCCTGAGACCCGTTGGGCGCCTAGCGGCTCCACCCCCAGGACCGCCGCCGGAGCACCACGCCTCAAGACTCTTCGCGACCCTTGCCCCCCTGAGGAGATGTCGGTCACCTCGCCTGCCCACAGGCATGACCGACACCCACTCCCCCGACGGGGTCGCACAGAAGGGGCTCGCTACGACGGCTCGAGAGCCACCACACCCGGGGATCTGAGGAACCTCATCGAGAGGAACCAAAGCCGTACCCAGACGCAGGTCTCCCACGGCAGAGGCCAGGGATCCTGAGGCGCCGAGTCCTCGGGGTACCACGGCCGACTCGACGCCCTCGAGAAGAAGATCGAGGGCATGCGTCGGGAAGGTCGCCTCTCGGTCGACGGGGCCGAGTACGCCGCCGACTCGCTCACCAAACCGTTCACCGAGGAACTACTCGCTGTCCACGTCTCCTCGCGCAACAAACCCCTGAAGGTCTCTCTGTTCGACGGGAAAACCGACCCCAAAGACCATTTGGATGCTTTCATCGCAGGAATGAGCTTCTAGGACCATTCCAACGCCGCCCAGTGCAGAGCCTTCCCTACCACCCTCATTCGTTCTGGTCGGGACTGGTTCCGAGGGCTCGAGCCTCGCTCGATCTCGACCTTCGACGAGCTGGCTACTCAGTTCCTCAGCCGCTTCGTTGGGAACCGTCGGCAGAAGCGCACGGTCGACTACCTCTTCACAATTAAGAGTGGAGACAAGAAGACGTTCAAGGCTTACATCACTCGCTTTTACAACACCCTCCTTGAGGTTCCCAAGCACCGGGACGAGACCGTCATCACGGCGCTCAGATCTGGCCTGAGGCACAAAGAGTGGTTGCGCTCATTTGCATTGGCACAGACTAAGACCATGGCCGAGGTCAAGGCGTGGACCGAGCGTGAGGTTCAGCTGGAGTCCGAGGTGAACGCGAACCTCCCTCGGGCGGAACGATCCGACCAGAAGAAAAGGGCTCGGGAGGAGAGGCCGGAGCGTCAGCAGCCCTATCACCCAAAGTTCAAGGAGTACACCCCGCTCAACGTCTCTCTCGCAGTGTTACTATAGGAGGCCCAAGGCGAGGGGTTCTTTAAGTTCCCTCCAATCCCGCGTCAGGCCTCAAAGCGGACCCGGGGCCCTTACTGCGCCTTCCACCGGACGCTGGGCCACGCCACCGAGGATTGCAAGCAACTCCGAGATTACATCGAGAAACTCATCCGATTGGGGCACCTCACCGCCTACTTAAGGGATAAACGGCAAGTCGACCGCGAGCAGGAGCAGCGTCCTCCTCCCGCCAAGCTGACCATCGGCCAGATCATGCTTGCTTCTGTGGAGGACCAGTCCGGCACCCGGAGTGCCCCGTACCCGGCGCCAGGCATGGAGACCAGCAAGCCTCCAGGAAGCTCGGGCCACGCTGATAGGATCATCTATTAGCCTGTATTTTTCTTTCGAGGCAATGTAAACTCTCCCTGAGGCCTATTGTCAATTTAATAAAGATCAGCAGAACATTGCGGAGAAAGTAGAAAAGTTCTTATTTATTCAAAAGGGGGGGTATTATGAGCTCCTCAGCCATACATACAAAAAGAAAAAATTACTATTACAACAATGGGGGAAGGGGGTGCAGAAAGCACTGCTCGTGATACTCGGTGAAGATCTCCGCCAGCCGAGGCCTCACGAGATCCAACCTCTCCCCTCGGTCCCCCCTGCGCGCGTTGATCCCGAGCCTCAACTCATAGCACTCGCGGACGAGCGCCTCCGAGAGAGCCAGCCGGTTCGCGGAGATGAGGCCGAAGCGCCTCAAAGACCGCAGCTTGCCCATGGCCTCGTCGTAGAGCTGCTCGGACAGGGGGTTGTAAAGCCCCAGTGACGCCCTCCAGATGGAGTATATCAGCAGCTGCAGCAGGGAAGAATGTCGGGGGAGCAACCGGCCGAAGTGGTCCTCGATGCTCCCATACACCAACTGCACCGTGTCCTCGGTACAGTTCTGGTCATACAGGTACACATCTTCGAAATTGATGATGTCGGGGATGGTAAAGGGGAAGTCCTGCATTCTCAACGCTCTGTTTGCAAGGGAAGGAAGGTCTAGTACTCCTTCAGCCTTATATAGCCCGCTGCGCCCCCAGAGGAACTCAATGGCCACCCACTCTTGTCTAAGGGATTGTTGCCACGCGGCGATCATTAAGCCTCCTCCGACGGAACCGAAGCGACGCGGCCTTGGCGCTTCACCTCCCCCCGCATTCAATGCGCATGCTAACCATTCCTGTTCCCCAGGTGTATGGTCGGGCGAAACCTCTTGAAGATTCGACCGAGCAGCTGCCCTGCCCGGTTATCCTCAGCCGGCCTCCTCAGGCCCCCTAGCGCTAAAGGTCAAAGCCCTCACCAAGAGGCAACCCAGCAGCCGCCCTGCTCGGTTATCTCTGGCGGGTAGCTGTTCCCCGCCGAACATAGAGACGCGACCGCGTAGGTCCGTCTTGCCTGAATTTGGGGGCAGATGCTAATTGGTGCTATCCGTCCACCTCTCCGAAGATGAAAGTTGATTTATAGTACCGTATATCGAAAGTTTAAACAGATGCGGCCGATATAGCAGATTTCGTCAGATTCCCCCTCATTTGAGGGGTTTTTGATTGTAGGGACGCTCTTCCCTGCAGGCGCAAGCCCCTGCAGTTAATTACGCTACCGCATCGCAGTAACCACTTTCTCCTTCTCCAGATGGTCACTTCGTGTCGTGTGTGTTTGTTTTGTTTTTGGTTGCCCGTGGATTGTATATGGAGACTAATTTATGTTGTCGCCCGTAGGGCGTGGATTAGTCCAAATCCGTATCTTCTTAGATTTGGGCTTGGAGTTGGGTTTAAGGATACGTTAGTCTCATTTGAAACTAAGATCAATTTAAACGTTTGTTAAGGATACGTTAGTCTAATTTTAGGCTAAGATCAACTTAACGGGATCGTTTAGATCCAACAAAAGAGCATTCAGGCTCTATTGTTTAGTTTAGGGATATTGCGGTCGATTACCAGTTTAAGGACATGGTGGTCCAATATTAGTTTAAAGACATCGCGGTCGAGGATAAGGACATCATAGTCCGTGAGTTTAAAGACCTCACAGTCAAGGTTAAGGACATCATAGTCCGTGAGCTTAAAGACCCCACAGTCCATAGAATGTGTGGTTGTCGGGACCCGTCACCTCTCTGAAGACGTTGAGGGATTACAACGATAAATATCAGAGGAGTAAAGAGATGTACCCTCGAACCGGTGTGAGTTGATTGGAAGATCTGTAGTCCAATTTGGGACTAAGATCTGTTGAAATATTTATGAGCAGATGGGCTCAATTAATATAAGTTGAGCACTTATGGCCAATCTTGGGCTAAGTCCAATCAGATTAAAAATATTTAACATTTTATTTAGGGCTGTTGATCTTTTATTTGGGCTTGGCCCTTTTAACAATGGTGGGCATTGATCAAACCTTTGGGCTTATTAAAAGAACAATTTATGTTCTGTCAGCGCAACACGTGGCGCGCCAGACGCTTTGCACCAGTCAAATAACGCAGTGCGCTTCTGCCAAGTAGCGCACATGTAAGGGACACGTGTAGCACTCAGCGCTAGGCGCCAGATGATGAGCGCATGATGCCAGTTTATGAGCGCTGAGCGCTAGTCCATGAGCGTATTGCGCTTTCAGTTTAGTGGCGCACACGTGAGTGACACGTGGTGCACTTGGCGCTGAGCACCAGCCCATGAGCGCAGTGCACTATTTCAGAAGCGCAAAGCGCAAGTAGTTAATTGGCGCATACGTGGTTGACACGTGGCGTATTTTGGCGCTGAGCGCCGGTGCAGAAAGCGCAGAAGCGCGGTTCAAGAGCGTAAGGCGCATTTCAAGAGCGCAAAGCGCATCTGATCAATTTTATGATCTGGAAACAAATTTATGTTCTTTTAAAAGAGACTTTGTCTCAAGATTTAAGAACAACAGTTCTTATTTTGCAAGAGAGATTTTCAATCTCTTATTTTGATGAAAGGCTCTGCCTTTATAGATCCATGATCTGTGAGAAGAATTATGTTCTTGTTTTACGATAAGATCTTTTGATCTCTTTTGTGAAAGACTTTTTTGTCTTGTAGATCTATGATCCTTTTTAAAGAAATAAATTTTTCTTTCTATGAGATGATTTCATCTCCGTGTTCATCATCCATCATCTTTATCTTGAAGAAGTATCTTCTTGCAAGAGCTTGCTCTTTTTCTTTGAATTTTTCAAAGTTTATGGTTTTTTCTTTCTATTTGAGATTTGAAGTCTTGGGTCATTTATATAGGGGAGGCTGATTTGTTGAATCAGTTAAAGAGATTTATTCTCTAATTGATTTGGGAATTTTCCCACCGTCGGATCTTTGATTCAAGGGCTTCTGGTTTACAGAAGATAATTTTCTTGTTTTAACAAGATTGAGAAATCTTTCCCCTTTACAGAATTTGTTCTGTATTTTAGTGATTTTTTAATCACCATTGGATCATTGATCCAACGGTGTTACAAATTGAGGGCACAATCTTTTCTGTTTGGAAAGATTCAACAGAATTTTATTCTTGTTAATTGATGATTTAATCATATCCGTTGGATATTTGATCGAATGGTGAGGAACATTTAGTTCCAGCGCTAGCGCTTATGCGCTCTGCCCATGGTGCGCTACTTGGAGCGCAGCGCTCTTAGCGCTAGCGCACATGTGCTTTGCACGTGGTGCGCTAGTCAAAGTCTTTGACTCTCAGTGCTGGCGCTCTTGGCGTTAGTGTTTTATGAAGCGCAACTTTATTTTGAATTTCAAGACTTGAACAGAGCTTTGCTCTGATCGGGGGAAACATTTGCTCATAAATTTTGATCCCGGATGAATTATGAGGCCCATAATATATCAAATCGAAGAATTTTTCGAGACACTTTTGATACCATCAGAATTTAGCTATTTCTCATTCGAGAGTTTGTCAAAGTGCAGTCCGGAAAATACTGGTTCGCATTTTCTTAAGCGTATCGCTGCCATTTGATAGCTTGGGCTCTTTTGCGCAGAAATTTTTGGCGGGAACAAATGCCCCCACTAGTTTGCCCACGTAAGTATGTACGTGGGTGAAGTAGTGCAGAATTATGCATGGCCATAGAATTGAGGGCTTAGGAGACGAGTTTAGGGTCTTTGTAGCCGAAAGCTTTTTTATCTTCATGAGCCGTAAGGGTCTCAAGAAGGTTTTTTCTCCCTACAAGCCGAGAGGATCTCATAGGTGCATTAGAAATCGTGAGGATTCCTAAGTGTTCATCACCTCCGTGAGTCATAAGGATCTCGCTCGGGTATTTTTCCTTACAAATCGTGAGGACCCGTAAGTAGCTTCTTTATTTCATTGGCGGATGTGGCTTTAGCAAATGTAGCCCGCAGATAGTCCACATTGACCTTCTTGTAGAGCAGCGATGGCTTAGAAAACAGGTTCAAATCTGCCGCCTAAGACTTTTCAACTTTATGAGCCGTGAGGGTCTCTGTAGCGTCTTGAAATGTCGTTTTGATGTTTTCCTGAAATTCGGTGAAAATTCGGTATTTTTCCGAAAACCGTCTTTCTCGATATTTTGCAGTTTAGGGCTAATTATACCTAAATTGGATAGGTAATTACTTGTTTTTAGTAGCTAATAAGTTAATTATGAAATTCTGGTCATTTAAAAAATTTTCCCTATTTTTCAATTTTTTTAATATTATTTAAGCCGGTAAGAAAATACATTAAATAAGCGATAAATACAAATTTTTCCGGGCTAATTTTAATCTCTAAAATTATGATAATTATAATCTAGTGATAACATGAATTTTTAGTAATTTATTTTGATTTTTAACAAATTTTTATAAATTGAAACGAATTTATTGAATTTTGAGCTAAAACTTGCAATTTTTGAGTTGTAGGGGGCCTTTTTGCATAAAATTTCTTTTGTAAAACCCCTCTCTCTTTTCCCTCAGCCCTAGAACAGCCCAACCCTGGCCAAGACCAGAAATTTCTGGGCTCCTTTCTTTGGTTGCTTCTTGTGTGAAATTGGGATAGTTTATGGTTTTATTTTAAATATAATGAATAAGTTATGATACATTTGACTTTGGAACTTGACCCTTGACTTTCCCCACTTGCCCACACCCTCCCCCTCACCTCAATTCTGGCCGAAACCTGCACCATCCCCCATCTCCATTATTTTCCTTCTCTTTCTCTCTCATTTTCTTCAAAATTTGCAACAAAATTCAATAAAAATCCATAAATCCTTCTCTTTTTCAACACAAAATCCTTATGCTATCCTTTCCTTAACCATTCTTGCTTGGATCTTGGTGCTTGAGGCCATCAATTGGAGCAAAATTTTCTTGCTTGATCCATAGATCAAGAGGTATAATTTCTATCATGTTAAATTCTTTTGTTTAAGTTCTTATGTTAGATGGTTTAGTGTTAATTTAGTGTAGTTTAATCTAGTTTCTTAGGTTTTGCTTGAAAATTTTAGCTAGGGTTTTGAAGCCATAATACTTAATTAGATTGTTTTATAGTTAATCTAGTGGTTAATTAACTAATCCATATAGTTACCTTGTTGTTATAGTTTCCAATTTTGCTAAATTAGTTAATTTTAGAAGGGTGAAATTGTTGTTTTAAATTTTCAAGAGAGGGTTTATGTTTGGAATTGGTTTGTGAAGCTTGATTAGTGAGTGGATTAAGTTTTAGAAAGCATTATTTAATTGATTAAACCTAATTTGCTATCTAGTGTTTTGCTAACCTTAATCTAAGTGGTTAACTTGCTTATTAGGCAAAAATCTAGTGTTAAATTAAGGTTTTTCATATATAGTTTGGTTTATGTTTGCTAATTACAAAAATCAAGAGAAGGTTTTGTTTATGGAAATTAGTTTTTTTAAGCATGGTTGATGGTTTAAAATTAGTGTATTGGCTAGCTATTTGGTTAGTTTGGATGTTGGTGTTGGGTGGTGTTGACTTTGTCGCTAAATTGTCGATGTTTGCATCAAATTGGAATGCAAATGCTTACTAGATTTTTATATAAGTTATGTGATGAATTATTTTTGATATCTTGATGATTGTATGGCTTGTACTACGACTTTTAGGATGCGTGAGTGCGGTCTTTGGGTAGTCGGGTTTTAGTTTTGCCGGGCGACCCAAATCGGCGTTTTTCGGCAGTTTTGCGATTTTCGCGTGTGTTCCGCGCACTTTGTGCACGTTGTACCTAGCTAGCGAACTTTAGTAGTTTCGTTGGGGTTTTGCGTCATTCTTGAATGTGTAACCTTATGTTTGGTATTGATGTAAATTCCAGGTTCGGTCACGGAAACGTCAGACACGGCGCGAAAGGGAAAGGCGGTGATTGGACACAGCTAGCCAGGGATCCCGGTGAGTAGATTTAACATCTACGGGGGACGATCGTTTGGATGGCGCAAGTCGCCCGATAGATTTAGTAAACTGAAAAATAGTAAACTGGATAACCACTTGTGACATTAGAATAATATTACTGGCATGATAATTGCTGCAATTAGCACAATATGTTATACCCATATACGCAAACTCAATTGTAGGACACATGCACTATTACCAGGTTTTTATATGCAGCACGAGCACTATTCATGTTTACACACACACCCTGGTAACTGCCATGCCACCATACTAGATAACCTTTAATTTAAACCTTTTACTAATTGATGCTTAAATTGTGCTATTTCCTTAAAATGAAACCGTAGGATTGCTATTCTTGTGCACGTACTTCATCATATTAATTGTTCATGCTTAATACATTAATCACACATCGCAACTTGATTATTGATATCATACGCATTCATTATCATTGATATATGCACTTATGAGGATTTCTGAGATTTTATGATATTGCTGGATTTCGGGGGAAAACCGCAAAATTTCTAAACTTATTATATTTTTTTTAAAATATGTAAATTGCGGTTTTCTAGTGATGTAAGTGTCGTCCACCATGAGTTTGCTGTGGATTTGGAAATCCGTGTCGAGGAGTGGAGGAACCGGCACGGGTACATGGTGGGCCCGGTAAGGTACCCCGGGGCAAGAGGAATGTGGTGATGACGTTGAGCCTGGCAGGGGACGGATTACCTACCGGTGACTGTTTGGGACGGCGGATATCCAGAGGATACCGACCGTGGCCGCTAGATGATGAGATATTGATATTTGAGATGGGTCAGCCGGACGGCTGAGGCCTGAGATACATTTATGAGATTGAGACAGCTTTTGGGTGTCGTTGCTGGACACCGATTTTCGTCGATTCATTGACATTATGCTGGTATTCTAAAAGAGTTTCAAAAACAAAAAGAGATAAAATATTCTTATATATACCTATTGAGACCTCAGATTTTCATGTTGCATACATATTAGCACACTGATATGATATACACACCTGCTAGTGCATCCAGTCATACCTGTATTTTAGATGCTAGGATGCTTGTGTGCATGCATACGATAGCCTTTGCAGATGTTATTTATTACTCACGAGTTGACAACTCACCCCCGTTGTGCCACAGTCTTTTGCAGGTCCGCTCCGTCAGTTCAGTAGCGGCGGGCGCACTTGTCTTTTGCCTCTTTTGCCTGAGCTCGAGATTTGCTCATAGGTGGGTCATGTTATCATTTTTGTACCACCTTGTATATTCTTTGTATCTAGTGCACTCCATCTACTGTTTTCCACCAGATTATTGTATATTGACCTAGAGATGAGACAGTGAGGTTTGTGGATTTTATGCTGTATTTTGGGGTCGAGCTCACTTGAGCCGACATGCTACTTTTTTTTCATGCTTCTTTATGATTTTTATGCTTGTTGTCATTTACATTGCGTGGGATTTGTGACCGCCTTATGGCGAAGAGCTAGCTCCCGCTTGGGGATGCCTTATATGTGTGGTTTTATATATATTCTTGTTGTACCCATTTTTGGGGGCCAGTATTTACAAAGGAGACTCTGCCGAAATTTTCGGAAAAATTGGTATTGTTTTTAAAAAGGGTTTTACATGACTTATTTGATAACTCGCTTTCAATTGATTGGGTTTCTTCACTCTTTTGCTTCATTGGTTTTGTTTTCTGGGCTTTGGCTTACTTATTTTACGGACGCCTTTAGACGTTTCGTAAACTTAAGTGCCAGTCACGTTCCGTACCCTGCGGGTCGTGACAAAGTTGGTATCAGAGCGATAGGTTTTACCTTTGTGAGTGTAGGATGACCCTTGGTAGATGGAGTAAGTGACTTAAGCAGGGTAACGTAGCGTGCGTATGTCCGCGGCATACTTACGATACGGTACTCCGCCTAAGTGACTTTAGGATATACTTGCTTGAAAAATTCTTTCTTCAATTCCGTGTATCCTATGATCCTATTGCACTGTCCTTACTATCCGTTTCCTGTAACAGCCACTATGCCGTCGAAGGCTACGAGGGCACAGAGGGCTGCCGCCAGAGACGAGATTCGAGCTGGCTCGTCCGAGACTAGGACTGAGCAGGGCGGTATGCCTACGCCGCAGGGACAGACCGATCCACCTTCCCCAGGCCGTATGGATAGGCTCGAGACCGGTATGGAGGAGTTGCGACAGATGATGGGAGGTATGGAGGAGCTACGTCAGATGGTAGGATCCCTAGTTGCAGCCAGTCGTACACCGAGGCCGGATGACGTACCTACTACATCACAGACGACCATGATACCTGCTCCTACTACTACCACCGTGGCCATTCCGGTTTCACTACAGGATTTCATGAGGCTGAGACCTCCAGTATTCACCGGCACCGAGACAGCGGAGGACCCACAGACGTTCCTTGACAGTTTAGCCAGGATCTGCCGTTCGCTGAGATGTTCGGATGATCGATGGGTAGAGCTTGCGAGTTTCCGACTAGAGGGTCTCGCGCAGACATGGTGGGAGTCAGTCTTGAGAGGTCGAGCTGCAGATCTACCGCCTATGACTTGGGTCGAGTTTACAGCGGTCTTTCTAGCCCGTTTCCTTCCAGAGAGCGTTCGTGACGCCAGAGCTCGCAGCTTCGAGGCCTTAGTCAAGACACCTGGGATGACGGTGTCTGAGTATGACATCCAGTTTACACAGTTATCCCGATATGCTCAGTATTTGGTGGATACCGAGGAGAAGATGGTGAAGAGGTTCGTACAGGGACTTGATGCCCAGCTATATCTTTCCATTGGCGCCCAGCACTACGACACTTATTCAGCTGCTATGGATACGGCATTGTGGATGGAGGCACGCATATCACGGACTTCGGCCGTTTCTGGGCCGAAGAGGATGCGCACCGATGTACCGTCTCAGAGGCAGCGCGCCAGATTCTTTCCGAGAGATAGGCATGGCAGAGGATTTGGGCGGGGACAGTTATATGGTTCTTATCCCCAGGGGCAGCAGCCGTCGCCAGGATGTTTTGGGTGCGGGAGTCTGCACCATCTTGTCAGAGACTGTCCGGTGAGACGACAGGGAGCAGCGACAGTTCCGCACGTGACCCTACCACCATCACCACCCCCTCCTCAGAGAGCCCTACTTCCTACCCCAGGCGATGCTCCACGCCAGTTAGGTGCACCGAGAGGCCGTGGACGTGGCGGTCCTGTTCAGAGAGGACGAGGAGGCAGAGGCCGAGGTCGAGGTCAGCCCGCTATCAGTGGAGGACAGGCCCGAGTATTTGCTTTGACACCGCAGGATGCGCAGGCATCCAATGCCGTTGTGACAGGTACCTTGCCAGTTTGTTCTTTCGACGCACGGGTATTATTCGACCCAGGTTCCACACATTCGTACGTCTCTACACACTTTGCACCGATGTTGGGCCGTGAGTCGTCGTCGTTAGATCAGCCGCTTGTTGTTGTTACTCCGGTAGGCGAGTCGTTTGTCGCTCGGTTTGTATTTCGTTTGTGTTCCGTTCGTATCGGGGAGAGGGATTCATCAGTTGATTTGATACTCCTCGATATGTTGGACTTTGATGTGCTTCTGGGCATGGATTGGCTAGCCACTTGTTATGCTTCGGTGGACTGCCGTGAGAAGGCAGTCAGATTTAGCTTTCCGGGAGAGCCAGTCCTTGTTATTCAGGGAGACCGCAGTGTCGCCCTTCCCAGCTTAATTTCGTCTCTTCGCGCTGGTCAGCTCTTGCGGAAGGGATGTCAGGGATTCTTAGCGTTTGTTTGTGATACGCGAGCTGCAGAGGTTCCGTTGGATCGGGTCCCGGTAGTTTGTGAGTTCCCTGATGTTTTCCCTGATGAGCTACCTGGGCTACCGCCTGAGCGCGATGTTGAGTTCTGCATTGATTTGATTCCCTGTTCGGGGCCTATTTCTATACCGCCTTATCGGATGGCCCCGGCAGAGCTTCGAGAGCTGAAGGATCAGTTGCAGGATTTGTTGGATAAGGGGCTTATTCGACCGAGTGTTTCTCCGTGGGGTGCTCCGGTCCTGTTTGTCAAGAAGAAGGATGGAAGTTTGCGCTTATGTATCGACTACCGCCAGCTGAACAAAGTTACCGTTCGGAACAGATATCCGTTGCCGCGCATTGATGACTTGTTCGACCAGCTTCAGGGTGCGGGGTATTTTTCGAGGATCGACTTGCGATCAGGATACCATCAGCTGCGAGTTCGACAGGAGGATATACCGAGGACAGCTTTCCGCACGCGCTACGGCCACTACGAGTTTTTGGTGATGTCGTTCGGACTCACCAACGCCCCAGCAGCATTTATGGATTTGATGAACCGTATATTCAGGCCGTATCTTGACTTGTTCATCATCGTATTTTATCGACGATATCTTGGTGTACTCCCGGAGCAGAGAGGAGCACGAGCAGCACTTGCGGATTACGTTACAGACTCTGAGGGAGCACCAGCTGTTCGCGAAGTTCTCCAAGTGTGCTTTTTGGCTGGACAGCGTCGGATTCTTGGGTCACGTGGTTACGAGAGACGGCATTTGTGTGGACCCGAAGAAGATTGAGGCTGTTCAGCAGTGGCCCCGACCTACATCGGTTACTGAGATCCGTAGTTTTCTAGGCTTGGCGGGCTACTACAGGCGTTTTGTTCAGGACTTCTCCCGTATAGCTGCACCGTTGACCGGTTTGACCCGGAAGGGAGTTCCTTTCGTTTGGACAGAGGAGTGCGAGCGCAGTTTTCAGCAGCTACGGACTTGTTTGACTACGGCGCCGGTATTATCTTTGCCTTCGGGATCAGGCGGATTTGTTGTCTACTGTGATGCTTCGCGAGTGGGATTAGGATGCGTATTGATGCAGCATGGCCGGGTGATCGCCTACGCTTCTCGGCAGTTGAAGAAGCATGAACAGAACTACCCCACTCATGATTTGGAGATGGCTGCAGTGGTCTTTGCACTGAAGATTTGGCGACATTACCTGTACGGCTAGTCGTGTCAGATATTCACCGATCACAGGAGCTTAAAGTACATATTTCAGCAGCGAGACCTGAACCTCAGACAGCGTCGTTGGATGGAGTTGGTGAAAGACTACGACTGCGAGATCTTATATCACCCCGGCAAGGCGAATGTGGTGGCAGATGCGTTGAGTAGGAGGCCCGGGGGTAGTCTATCCTTTTTGCGCGCAGTGCAGAGGCAGTCGTCAGCTGATTGGCAGATGTTATGTGACAGCCGAGTTGAGTTCGAGTTCACTCAGACAGGGGGACAGCTCGCGCATGTTCGTGCACGCCCACAGTTGCTTGACCGTATATATGAGGCACAGCGCAGTGACGACCGTTGCTCAGAGATCATGGCACAGATGGGACATGGCAGATTTTCCGAGTTCGTGGTTGACGATCAGGAGATTTTACGATATGGATCTAGACTGTGCGTACCAGATGCTGATGGATTGCGGCGCGACATTCTTGAGGAGGCACACCGATCAGTGTATAGTGTCCACCCCGGTTCCACCAAGATGTACCATGATATGAGAGAGACCTACTGGTGGGACGGGATGAAGAGGGACATTGCGGAGTTCGTTTTGAGATGCCTGACTTGTCAGCAAGTCAAGGCCGAGCACCAGAGGCCCGCAGGAGAGCTACAGCCGTTACCCATTCCAAAGTGGAAATGGGAGCAGATTTCGATGGACTTCGTTGTGGGTCTACCCAGGACCAGTCGAGGGTACGACTCCATCTGGGTGATCGTGGATAGATTGACGAAAGCGGCTCACTTCCTTCCGGTGAAGATGACTTTCAGCTTCGCTCAGTATGCTCAGCTCTATATTGACGAGATCGTGCGACTACATGGCGTACCGACTTGTATCGTGTCAGATCGAGGCACTCAGTTCACCAGCCGACTTTGGCAGAGACTTCAGGAGGCTTTGGGCACTCGGTTGAGCTTCAGCACAGCGTTTCATCCGCAGACCGACGGACAGTCAGAGCGGACCATTCAGACTCTCGAGGACATGCTCAGAGCGTGCGTTTTAGACTTTGGTGGTAGCTGGGATCGTCATTTACCTCTAGTGGAGTTCTCCTACAACAACAGCTTCCAGGATACTATTCAGATGGCACCTTTCGAGGCATTGTATGGGAGGAGATGCAGATCGCCCGTTTGTTGGACAGAGCTCAGCGAGAGCAGCATTGTGGGGCCGCAGCTTGTTGAGGAGACGACATCGAAGATCCAGTTGATCCGAGACCGGATGAGAGCGGCTCAGAGCAGGCAGAAATCCTATGCAGACAGGCGCCGTCGCAGGTTAGAGTTCACAGTTGGCGACCATGTTTTTCTGAGGGTCTCTCCGATGAAGGGCGTGATGCGTTTTGGGCGAAAGGGAAAGCTTAGCCCTAGATTCGTAGGTCCCTTCGAGATCCTCGAGCGTGTCGGCGCAGTTGCATATCGTTTGGCTCTTCCTCCCAGCTTTCCCGATGTTCACCCCGTTTTTCATGTTTCGATGCTCCGCAAGTACCTTCACGACCCTTCGCATGCGATTCAGCACCCGACAGTCCAGCTAGAGCGCGACCTTTCTTTTGCAGAGCAGCCGGTGGCCATCCTGGATCAGCATGTGAAGAAGTTGAGGTCGAAGATTATACCAACCGTCAAGGTCCTTTGGCGTAGCCCGAGCAGCGAGGAGGTTACCTGGGAGACCGAGGGCGAGATGAGGAAGAAGTATCCCCATCTCTTTGAATGTACGCGTAGCTATATTTTTTATTTAAATTCGGGGACCGAATTTCTTTAAGGGGGGAAGATTGTAGCGTCTTGAAATGTCGTTTTGATATTTTCCTGAAATTCGGTGAAAATTCGGTATTTTTCCGAAAACCGTCTTTCCCGATATTTTGCAGTTTAGGGCTAATTATACCTAAATTGGATAGGTAATTACTTGTTTTTAGTAGCTAATAAGTTAATTATGAAATTCTGGTCATTTAAAAATTTTTCCCTATTTTTCAATTTTTTTAATATTATTTAAGCCGGTAAGAAAATACATTAAATAAGCGATAAATACAAATTTTTCCGGGCTAATTTTAATCTCTAAAATTATGATAATTATAATCTAGTGATAACATGAATTTTTAGTAATTTATTTTGATTTTTAACAAATTTTTATAAATTGAAACGAATTTATTGAATTTTGAGCTAAAACTTGCAATTTTTGAGTTGTAGGGGGCCTTTTTGCATAAAATTTCTTTTGTAAAACCCCTCTCTCTTTTCCCTCAGCCCTAGAACAGCCCAACCCTGGCCAAGACCAGAAATTTCTGGGCTCCTTTCTTTGGTTGCTTCTTGTGTGAAATTGGGATAGTTTATGGTTTTATTTTAAATATAATGAATAAGTTATGATACATTTGACTTTGGAACTTGACCCTTGACTTTCCCCACTTGCCCACACCCTCCCCCTCACCTCAATTCTGGCCGAAACCTGCACCATCCCCCATCTCCATTATTTTCCTTCTCTTTCTCTCTCATTTTCTTCAAAATTTGCAACAAAATTCAATAAAAATCAAAATTGGAATGCAAATGCTTACTAGATTTTTATATAAGTTATGTGATGAATTATTTTTGATATCTTGATGATTGTATGGCTTGTACTACGACTTTTAGGATGCGTGAGTGCGGTCTTTGGGTAGTCGGGTTTTAGTTTTGCCGGGCGACCCAAATCGGCGTTTTTCGGCAGTTTTGCGATTTTCGCGTGTGTTCCGCGCACTTTGTGCACGTTGTACCTAGCTAGCGAACTTTAGTAGTTTCGTTGGGGTTTTGCGTCATTCTTGAATGTGTAACCTTATGTTTGGTATTGATGTAAATTCCAGGTTCGGTCGCGGAAACGTCAGACGCGGCGCGAAAGGGAAAGGCGGTGATTGGACACAGCTAGCCAGGGATCCCGGTGAGTAGATTTAACATCTACGGGGGACGATCGTTTGGATGGCGCAAGTCGCCCGATAGATTTAGTAAACTGAAAAATAGTAAACTGGATAACCACTTGTGACATTAGAATAATATTACTGGCATGATAATTGCTGCAATTAGCACAATATGTTATACCCATATACGCAAACTCAATTGTAGGACACATGCACTATTACCAGGTTTTTATATGCAGCACGAGCACTATTCATGTTTACACACACACCCTGGTAACTGCCATGCCACCACACTAGATAACCTTTAATTTAAACCTTTTACTAATTGATGCTTAAATTGTGCTATTTCCTTAAAATGAAACCGTAGGATTGCTATTCTTGTGCACGTACTTCATCATATTAATTGTTCATGCTTAATACATTAATCACACATCGCAACTTGATTATTGATATCATACGCATTCATTATCATTGATATATGCACTTATGAGGATTTCTGAGATTTTATGATATTGCTGGATTTCGGGGGAAAACCGCAAAATTTCTAAACTTATTATATATTTTTTAAAATATGTAAATTGCGGTTTTCTAGTGATGTAAGTGTCGTCCACCATGAGTTTGCTGTGGATTTGGAAATCCGTGTCGAGGAGTGGAGGAACCGGCACGGGTACATGGTGGGCCCGGTAAGGTACCCCGGGGCAAGAGGAATGTGGTGATGACGTTGAGCCTGGCAGGGGACGGATTACCTACCGGTGACTGTTTGGGACGGCGGATATCCAGAGGATACCGACCGTGGCCGCTAGATGATGAGATATTGATATTTGAGATGGGTCAGCCGGACGGCTGAGGCCTGAGATACATTTATGAGATTGAGACAGCTTTTGGGTGTCGTTGCTGGACACCGATTTTCGTCGATTCATTGACATTATGCTGGCATTCTAAAAGAGTTTCAAAAACAAAAAGAGATAAAATATTCTTATATATACCTATTGAGACCTCAGATTTTCATGTTGCATACATATTAGCACACTGATATGATATACACACCTGCTAGTGCATCCAGTCATACCTGTATTTTAGATGCTAGGATGCTTGTGTGCATGCATACGATAGCCTTTGCAGATGTTATTTATTACTCACGAGTTGGCAACTCACCCCCGTTGTGCCACAGTCTTTTGCAGGTCCGCTCCGTCAGTTCAGTAGCGGCGGGCGCACTTGTCTTTTGCCTCTTTTGCCTGAGCTCGAGATTTGCTCATAGGTGGGTCATGTTATCATTTTTGGACCACCTTGTATATTCTTTGTATCTAGTGCACTCCATCTACTGTTTTCCACCAGATTATTGTATATTGACCTAGAGATGAGACAGTGAGGTTTGTGGATTTTATGCTGTATTTTGGGGTCGAGCTCACTTGAGCCGACATGCTACTTTTTTTTCATGCTTCTTTATGATTTTTATGCTTGTTGTCATTTACATTGCGTGGGATTTGTGACCGCCTTATGGCGAAGAGCTAGCTCCCGCTTGGGGATGCCTTATATGTGTGGTTTTATATATATTCTTGTTGTACCCATTTTTGGGGGCCAGTATTTACAAAGGAGACTCTGCCGAAATTTTCGGAAAAATTGGTATTGTTTTTAAAAAGGGTTTTACATGACTTATTTGATAACTCGCTTTCAATTGATTGGGTTTCTTCACTCTTTTGCTTCATTGGTTTTGTTTTCTGGGCTTTGGCTTACTTATTTTACGGACGCCTTTAGACGTTTCGTAAACTTAAGTGCCAGTCACGTTCCGTACCCTGCGGGTCGTGACAGTCTCATAAAGATTTTTCTCCCTACGAGTCGAGAGGATCTCGTAGGTGTATTTTCTCCTCAGGAATCGTGAGGATTCCTAAGTGTGTTTTCTCTTGAGAGTCGTAAAGATCTCACAAGAGAATTTTCTTCCTTACAAGTCGAGAGAACTCGTAAGTGATTGATAAGTTGACCAACTCCCGAGTCAATGCATTGCTTCAACAGGGAGGTCGAGGGTTGACTTTGGTTTGTCTGTGCACCGCCGAGTCATGAAACTGGGAACTTTGCCGCGGCTCCACTTTGCTGACGTCGTATATTCCTGCAGAGACACTGATTTCTCTGCCGGTCGGCTCGAATCGAGATGCTCTGGTCAAGGACGCTGATTTCCCTGAATCGAGGAGGTTGCTAAGGACATTGATTTCCCTGGGGTTGAGACGAATCGAGATATTCCTGCAAAGACGCTGATTTCCTTGTGGGTCAACGCAGATCGAGATGCTCTCGTCAAGGACGCTGATTTCCCTGAATCGAGGAGATTGCCAAGGATACTGATTTCCCTGGGGTTGAGACGAATCGAGATATTCCTCCAAAGACACCGATTTCCTTACGGGGCAACGCGGATCGAGATGCTCTCGTCAAGGACGTTGATTTCCCTGAATCGAGATATTTGCCAAGGATACTGATTTCCCTGGGGTTGAAATGAATCAAGGTAGTCCTGCAGAGATGCTGATTTCTCTGCGGGTCGACGCGAATCGAGATGCTCTCGTCAAGGACGCTGATTTCCCTGAATCGAGGAGGTTGCCAAGGACATTAATTTCCCTGGGGTTGAGACGAATCGAGGTATTCCTGCAAAGACGCTGATTTCCTTGCGGGTCGACGCGGATCGAGATGCTCTCGTCAAGGACACTGATTTCCCTGAATCGAGGTATTTGCCAAGGACACTGATTTCCTCGGAGTTGAAACGAATCGAGGTATTCCTGTAAAGACACTGATTTCCTTGCGGGTTGACGCAAATCGAGGTGCTCTCGTCAAGGACGCTGATTTCCCTGAATCGAGATTTTTGCCAAGGACACTGATTTCCCTGGAGTTGAGACGAGTCGAGGTATCCTGCAAAGACACTGATTTCCTTGCAGGTCGACGCGAATCGAGGTGCTCTCATCAAGAACGCTGATTTCCCTGAATCGAGGTTTTTGCCAAGGACATTGATTTCCCTGGAGTTGAGACGAGTCGATGTATTCCTGCAAAGACGCTGATTTCTCTGCGGGTCGACACGAATCAAGATGCTCTCGTCAAGGACGCTGATTTCCCTGAATCGAGGAGGTTGCCAAGGACACAGATTTCCCTGGGGTTGAAACGAATCGAGGTATTCCTGCAAAGACGCTGATTTCTCTGCGGGTCGACGCGATTCGAGATGCTCTCGTCAAGGACGCTGATTTCCCTAAATCGAGGAGGTTGCCAAGGACACTGATTTCCCTGGAGTTCAAACGAATCGAGGTATTCCTGCAAAGACGCTGATTTCTCTGCCGGTCGATGCGAATCGAGATGATCTCATTAAGGACGATGATTTCCCTGAATCGAGGTTTTTGCCAAGGACGCTGATTTCCTCGGAGTTGAAACGAATCGAGGTATTCCTGTAAAGGCGCTGATTTCTCTGCGGGTCGACGCGAATCGAGATGCTCTCGTCAAGGACGCTGATTTCCCTGAATCGAGGAGCTTGCCAAGGACACTGATTTCCCTAGGGTTGAGACGAATCGAGGTATTCCTACAAAGACACTGATTTCTTTGCGGGTCGATGCGAATCGAGATGCTCTCGTCAAGGACGCTGATTTCCCTGAATCGAGGAGGTTGCCAAGGACACTGATTTCCCTGGGGTTGAGACGAATCGAGATATTCTCACAAGAATGTCCTAACGTCACAGTTAACCTCTGCTCTTTATGACAGAAGTCCGTTAGGGTCTGTGGTACTAGGGTTTTGCCTGTCGTACCGTCGTGTTGGCTAATGTATTCCTCAATAGGCAATCTTGCTGTTTGAGTAGCCTTGCGACTGTCGTGTCTCTGATCCCTTCGGGGGCTGGACAAGACGTCTTCAAGCAATCTTCCTAGGCAGTCTGACCGTCGGAAGAGCAAACGTTAGGAATTTTGCCATGCCGCTTTTTACTTGAGATTAGGCTCAGTTTGGGGAGCCCCGATGAGTCATAACCACTCTGCGCTGGTGTGGGATGATCTCCGATAGTCTTTCAGGTTTTATATGGGTTACCGTCAAGACCCTGAAGCTAGGAATTTGGCCTTTGCTTCGTTTGCTGGCATTGCGTCTGCTGTATCGAGACGAGTGTCGCGGTTGTCTTTAGGTTGTTGGTGAACCGTCGAGGTTTGGAACTAGGGATTTTATCGTGGCTCCGTTGTTTGATTGTCGCGTCTGAATCCTGCTGGAGGAAGAACGCTGTGGTGACATCTCGTCTGCTGTATCGAGACGAACGTCGAGGTGGTGACCACTTCATGTGGGATGATCTCCGGTAGTCTTTCAGATTTTATATAAGTTACCGTCAAGACCCTGAAGCTAAGAATTTGGCCTTCGCTTCGTTTGCTTTGGCGTGTCCGAATCCTGTTGGAGGAAGGACGCTGTAGTGACATCTCGTCTGTTGTATCGAGACGAACGTCAAGGTGGTGACCACTCTGCGCCGGTGTGGGATGATCTCCGATAGTCTTTCAGGTTTTATATGAGTTACCGTCAAGACCCTGAAGCTAGGAATTTGGCCTTTGCTTCATTTGCTTTGGCGTTGCGTCTGCTGTAACGAGACGAATGCTGAGGTGGAGCTGGGATTTTGCCATCACTCCGCTTTGCTTCGACCATGGGGTCTTTTGTTGACGCTGTGTCTGTATCCTGCTGGACTGCAAAGGAATGCCGTTGTTGACATTGCGTCTGGTGTAACGAGACGAATGCTGAGGTGGAGCTGGGATTTCGCCGTCACTCCGCTTTGTTTCGACCGTGAGGTGTTTTGTTGACATTGCATCTGCATCCTGCTAGACTGCGAAGGAACGTCGTTGTTGACATTGCGTCTGGTGTAACGAGACGAATGTTGAGGTGGAGCTGGGATTTCGCCGTCACTCCGCTTTGTTTCGACCATGAGGTCTTTTGTTGACGTTGCATCTGCATCCTGCTGGACTGCGAAGGAACGCCGTTGTTGACATTGCGTCTGGTGTAACGAGACGAATGCTGAGATGGTCTCTAGGTTGTCTGTGAACCGTCGAGATTTGGAACTAGGGACTTGTAAGTTTACGGTAGCGCCCCGGCCGTCTATCAGATGCCAAATGCGGAAAAAAAACATTTTAACTGGCGCTATCGTATACTATAACCCGGATCTGCCATTATTGCTAAACTAACAAACTACAAAGTGGGTAGAAATGTTATACCGAACGATCCGAGTCCTTCGGTCTTTACCCATCATCCCACGCTTTGTTGCGGCTACTCCGATCTCCTGGCTCCTCGTCAAGGTGGCACCACATCTACGGATCTTTAAACGCGCTCCCGCCTCTGAACCGAGGCAACTCGGTCATCAAGTCTGCTAAAAGAGATGACCAAAATTGATGTAGAGAATGAGTAGAACCCTTTATCTCGTTACATCCAAAACCATGGATGAACGGTTAAAGAAGTTGCCTTTTTGGATTGAATGAAATGAGAAATGAACATCTAATTTCCATGAACCCAAAACCATAGTCTTTTACAAAGTGGCTTACACAAATGAAGAAGAGGGGGCCGGCCACTTAAACAAGAAAGGGGGTGAGTGTAGGAGAAGGGGAAGGTGACCATAACAATGAATGATATGAATGATTCATCATACACCTAGCAACAACCATTTAATGCAAATGAAGAGTCATTAACCTAGTCATCAAAAACCATTAATGCACTAATGAGTCATGAAGCCTAGTCACCATCTAGAAGCTTCTAGAACCTTCCATACACTCATGACTCACCTCAAGAAAAGATAAATCCGCATTTAACCGAATGTTAAAGCGGGTGATAGAAAACTGGCAACTTCCAAAAGTGATCCCGAAACGAATTTCAGGATAACCCCGTATCAGTATAAACATACCCGCATTTGTATTATGACCGAATACAAATGCAACTAAGACAAAGATATTATATCTACTCAATATAATACATGGATCCGGCTTAAACCAAAACTTACCAGTATTAACTGCCCGAAATATGACACGTGCGTAAACGCACGTGCATTTTCCGAACCATGCCATAAAACCATACGGTCTCTACAACGTTTAGCCCGAACTTGGGAAACTATCTGTGGGGGACTCTAATGACTCGTCAGTACCCTGACATTGGGTTTAACCACAAGCCGTCAGCGGCACTAGCTGTGCGTAACAGCTGCCCATGTACTGACCTCAAGGGAGGCCGATGAGCGAACTCATCTTGGAACCCTACTGAGCCTAACAGTGACAATGTATATACAGTCCGGTCCGTTCATCTATGAGTATCGCATATCTGGCCTAGGGGCTGGTAACGTCAGACCCCCAATAGCGGTATAAGTCGTGTCGGAGTGTAGCCCAGAACACCCTGAGATACTACTGGAGTACCTACCAATAAATCTCCTATCTCGGCCGAGGGTTTGTGTAATGGCTCTTCTAGACACAGCGCGATCTCACCCCCAATACCGGGAGAGACGAATCCCCTGCCGATCCGCTCACTTGCCTCCATGTGGCTCGGGACTGTACCCAAAAAAGACCTGTTTGCACGACTCCTTTGAGCCGTGGTAGGGTAGAAATCAAAGCACAGTGAGAACTCACACGAGACAAATGACGACCTCAGGTCGATGAACTAACCTGTACACATGTCACCAGTGAACTGTTATCTGACGCTAGGTATAATACCAACTAGCAGGTTCCCGGCGAGTCATGTCCGGTGTACTCATAACCCAATGAGCACCTGTATACATCTTAGGTGATCCAACTGATACCAGTGGCTTGTGAGACCGGCCACCGCCTCTCGTCGGGGTCTCGACTGTATACACTAGTCTACTCCAGAGTATCGATGCCCTGTCTCGAAACTCCCACGACTAGGGACCACAATTAAGGATGTGCTTATAGACTACCCAACTCTCACGTATATGATCGCCATCATACTGTTGGCAGTCAAGCAAGATTCTAAGGGCTCTATCAACGTGTAACAGTGATCAGTCACCTGAACCTGTACATGACTGATAAAGGCAAACCAGAAAGCATACTATCATCTCGAGTAAGACTGTCCTACCGGTATAGGTCCTCCTCAATCATTGCAATCACGTGCCTGCGATCCAATAATTGACTTTGAGGGCACTATATCCAACAGGACTATGCCGTGGCTCCGTTTGATGGTATAACATCTGTGTTCTGCTGGAATGAGGAGGCACACCGTTGTTGGTCTCCTGGCCATAGATGTGGCTATTGAGATTTGGAACTAGGGACTTTGTCATGGCTCCGCTTCGTTGCGACTTTGAGGTCGGTTGTTGACGTCACGTCTGCATATGGTTGGAGAGAGGAGAAACGCCGTTGGTGATCTCTAGGCTGTCTATGAACCGTCAAGATTTGGAATTAGGGGACTTTGCCATGGTTCCGTTGTTTTGACCCTGGGGTCGTTTGTTGACTCCGCATCTGCATCCTGCTGGAGTAAGGAGAAATGCCGTTGGTGATCTCTGGGTTGTCGATGTTGACGTCGAGACCCTGAAGCTAGGGATCTTCCTTCGCTTCGTTTGTTGACACTGTGTCTGCAATATTGCGACGAAAGTCGAGATTGTCTCTAGGTTGTTTTTAAACCGTCGAGACTTGGCTTCACTTCGACGAAGCCTGGTGGGACGATATGGTTCCCTTCTTGTTTGTGCCCATGGATTGTATACAGGGATCGATGTGATCTCACCTGTAGGGCAAAAAGTTTCATTCTTTCATTCATTTTTTATTCTTTCCGCGATCTCATGATTGACTCAATTGCCTAAGCAAGTGATCTGCCAATCATACACATCCCTCTCCCCTTTAGTCTGTAAGACACCTTTAGAGAGGGTGACTCCATCATCTGCAGGTACACCACCATGCCAGGAATCATCT
This sequence comes from Agapanthus africanus, assembly GCA_030015575.1. Lineage (NCBI taxonomy): Eukaryota > Viridiplantae > Streptophyta > Magnoliopsida > Asparagales > Amaryllidaceae > Agapanthus > Agapanthus africanus. The sequence goes on from CM057350.1 coordinate 230,240,141, forward strand.
ATTCTAAAATACTATTAGAATACTGTCAAAGTACCCTCATTGGGAAACTACCCAAATCTAGATCTAAAACCATAGATCTAGAAACCAGAATGTCTGATATTATATCCATATCTCCTCTGGAGAAACAACTGTGTGACGACCACAGTACAACCGATCGTAGTATAGGAATTTTACTTCCTACTCTGTGTATGTCATCCAAATAGCAGGACATCACACCCTACTACCTTCTTAACAGATCCATCCCCTATTCTGATGAAGTCAAACCCATGACTGTCATATCAAAATTAGATGATCTATCTCCGCTATATCTACTCAAGTCTATAAATAGACATAAGCTACTTGCCCACTATGCTTCCGCTGCTCCCACTGACCACAACAATCGTCTGGCAGAATAATATATACGTGCACTTCTAAAACTAGTTTAGAACGACGCTATACTTAACCTCCTGCCGGGTCTCATAGTCTGGAACAACAGTAGTGTCAAGTCTGGGTAAACAAGAACCTCCCTGTCACCGTCCTTGAGGCTACCGGAGTACCTCTCGGGTGTCTGAGGTTATCCACTATATTTGCGGAGTGGCTAATGGAATGTCAAACCTGATTGAATCTGTAGGTCCTATTAAATTTTCCGTAATCGTTTGCGATTCTGGAATCACTTCCAATTCTACCATACTCGCACTACTGTTTTCTGAAAAAATCCATTTTTCTAAAACTGTGACGAGTCAAGAACAATATCACTATTGATCTTCCAGATGGTAGAAAGTCAACCCTCGTCATAGCCTGGGCCAACCCACAAACTGCCATTACAGAAACGTGCCCTGAGTTGTCCAGAGTCTGGTTTTAAGCATAAGCCGGAAAACTCCCCGTACCTTAACATCGTTAAGATATGAACCATTCTATATCCAATATAGAAACTTTGGCACTTATTTAATTGGAACCAGATTCTAATCATGCAGCTGTCTCCAGTACATATCAACTTAATGGAGAGAGGCTAATCAGCATTACTCAACTTAGGAATCCATCCAATTATGAGTAACCCGAAAGAGAAACAAGTTTCTCAAAACCATTACTATCAACTGAATACCAATCACAAGAATCTACATCTTCGATCTCTTTGAAGAATCCCGATACTTGCGACACCTGGTTCTATACTTTATTCCTATACCCATAACTTCTCAAAACTTAGACCTTATATTTCTATGAAATGCTTGTCTAAAAACTAGAGAAGTAATAAGTAAACAGAACATAGTACGAGGACCAACCCTTTGTCCTGATGGACACTGGACAACATACAATACTCTGTATAAGTCCGCTGAGTTGAATAACTCAAAACCTGTGCGTCGTAGGTTGAAAACTGTACCCAGGCGATTTCCTCAAATATCACCAATTACAACGAATTCCGATATAATGAGGATGATCACCTAATTCCCAATAACTTACTCCCACTCATTATCTGTAAAACCATACAGATATGGGAATCATACCTAGTAAATACATACCCTGGAGTAGGTATCTAATCGGGAAAACAGTTTTCCTTTAACAATGCACTGAAACATGAAAATGTTTCGTAGGGGTATCTTGGTATTCCTAATAATGCCTCTTCCATAATCCAATTCATGACTGTAACCGTATATTTCTTTGCCATCTCTCCAAATCCCTTTATTTGTCTTTATTCATTTTCTTCTGTACACCCCCTTTAGGCTAAGTGGTTTTCTTCCTTCCCTACCGTTCGGCACCAGCCTATGGTTTGGAAGAAGACTATCCAATAAGCGTAATAGGTGTACCCTCCTAAACTAAGGAGTACTCGCAACTTTGAGAGAAGGTGATGATAAAAGACAACTGAATAATACTTTATTCTATTTCTCCCGAACTGGGGAAAAAAGCAAAGGTGAAATAGGAGTGGCGATGAAGTACGCGGTTTGGTCATGAATGATAACAGTCGCAATTTACTTTGCCCTCTTTCTAATCCCTTTATTTTTTCTTTACTTATTACTTTCTGTACACCCTACTTAGGCTAATTGGTTTTCTTCATTCCCTACCTTTCGGCACCTGCCTATTGTTTGGAAGAAGACTATCCAATAAGCGTAATAGGTGTACTCTCCTAAACCAAGGAGCCCTCGCAACCTGAGAGAAGGTGATAATAAAAGACAACTGAATAAACCAATTCTATTTCTCCTGAACCTGGATCCATCCCCGAAGAAGTCCCTTCGAGTTCGTATATAACCATACGATGGATCTATCCAATGGAAGTGGATGTCCGTAGTAATACGGGGTGTTCTGAGAAATTCAAAGGGTAGAAGAAGGAGTGGCAATGACTTATGCAACTAAGACAATCCAAAAGTCAGTATTTTAAGAAGGTTCGGTCAACTTGGTCACTGAGTCATAGTCTAGGGTCGGTCAATGGTCGCTACCAAAGAGAGAGAGAAAAGAAACACTCTGCGTGCACTCTAACCTAGATCAGAATGGTTATCACTTTATCTAATCAGGAAACTTCCCACTGTACTGTCAAATTCTTCTCCAAACCTGAGAGAAGAATCAATCGGGATCACCCGAAGAGTAAACCAACTCATCAGTGGGAATCGGGATCCAACTCTCATTGCATGATAACGTGAAGGAATCCACTCATATTATCATACTCCAGAAGGTATGCGCATACTTTGCAAGTTTCAGTTTCTTTAGAAACTCCCGATAAGATTTTTTTTGCCCATGCTCTTATGACCTTGGCGTTAGGTCAAAATGTCATAAGTCACATGCCATGTTCTACCCATCATTATCTTGTCAATTTGAACCCACCCGCACATGCCCCTGACTTTGGCCAATCGGCAGAACGGCTGTCCCAAACCAACTCATCTATCTATGCAACAAATGAATACCCAGCAGCTACCAAACACTATACCTTGGCGTTAGGTCAAAATACATAGCTTGAATACTACTGAATACCCAAAAGAAATGACGGAGGGCTATGGCTGGTTTTTGGCGAAAAAACCTTTAACGTAATGAACTTGATCTCGTTGAAGGAACCTGATAGCTTTTTATAAAAATATAGTGGCGAAAACCTTTGCTAAAGAGGTCACTCCCGGTGAAGGGATCTCGGCTCTTTCCTCGTGGAATGAGGTGCAGGATATTCCAACTGAATACCGCGATGCAAACAACTTGTAATTGACTATAGTGAAGTTATTACCCTGACGCAAACTTCTGCCCAAGGGGTCACTCTCGGTGAAGGGATATCGGCCCTTGCCTCGTCGAATGAGGTGCAGGATATTCCAACCGAATACCATTATGCAAAACAAAAGGAAACGTCTTTGTAATAACACTTTTTAAAACTGTTCCAACAACTGCTAAACAGGTTTGTTTTCCTTTGCATTGATCAGAATCAACGCAGTCCCATCAATTAATCACACCAGAAAAGAACAAAAATAAAATGTACGTATATGCCATCCGCATTCGTCACTGGGTCCCGTCATCACCCGTTAGCTTACTTAACTAACGACAGAGCGAGGACTGGACTAGCACGAGTGTAAAACATATACAACATCTACTAGTATATATACCAATATACAATAATCGCTCCAGGCGTGATAATATGCAACATTACAGAAAAGTAATAAGCATCACAGAACAATACAGATAATCTGGGATCCCCGGGTTTCACAGAGCCGCTGCTGAAACCCGACGTTCCCCTGGTCGTGTGGATAGCCTGTGCAATGAAACCTAGACCCCTACCGGTGCGTCAAGTTATCCTCCAAAATCTGAAGTGAGGCAGCCCCTACAGCATAGTGAATGGACCACCGTGCACTTCACGGAATCCGGTAACTTGAGCACCCCTCCTTGGGTCAACCTGTACCCCCTACGAGTGCGGCGAATAGTCTGCCAATACTAGAGTGAGGCCCCTCTGCCTCTCAAAGCCATGAGATGCGGACCCGTTGCCCTCCAGAACCCGGCTATCCGTGCACTCCGTCGCGGGGTAAACCTAGTACAGAAATAAAAATATGTACAATGGGTACATCGACCTCAGCCCGGCCGTGCCCCAAAAGAATATTATACAAACAGACAGTGACGACAGTCCACATGTTGGACGCTCGCCCCGCAATATCAAATGTACAAATAAATTCAAACTGCACTACCATTGCACACTGCTATCCACCACGATAAATCCACAACATCACAGCACAACACAGAACATCAACGCGAATGTCACGTTCGCAAACCCATCTAAAAGGACTATAGCAATTAGACGCAATTTACCGCTCGAATGACATTCACGGCCGGAGATATAATGTAAGTACTGTAAACTAACGCGTTTAAATTTCGATCGACAAAATTTCCCGGAGTGGGCCCCACGTACATCTGCTGTACAGTAACAAAATCTGGGCCCAAAAGAAATATACCAAAAACCACAATTTACCATGCAAACTCACCGGAAAAATTTGGCTCACTGTTCCCACACACTGGCCGCGGTTCCGCGGTCAAACCCTAGCTTGACCGTGGATCCGCGGCAGTACTGTGGGATCACGTGACCAAATTTCTACTGTTTGCTTGAAAAACCCTGCTCAATTTTCCGGGATATGCAAAATAATATTTAGGCCTGATTTAAAATCGACAGAAACTTTGAACAGAAAATTGTAGTTTCACGAAATTCCGTTCGATCGATATTTTAAACGCACTAGCACAAGTTAGTAAAGCTTAATGGCGAGGCTCTGATACTAATGTAAGTCTACGGTAGCGCCACGGCCGTCTATCAGACGCCAAATGCGGAACAAAAACTTTTTAACTGGCGCTATCGTATACTATAACCCGGATCTGCCATTATTGCTAAACTAATAAACTACAAAGTGGGTAGAAATGTTATACCGAACGATCCGAGTCCTTCGGTCTTTACCCATCATCCCACGCTTTGTTGCGGCTGCTCCGATCTCTTGGCTCTTCGTCAAGGTGGCACCACATCTACGGATCTTTAAACGTGCTCCCGCCTCTGAACCGAGGCAACTCGGTCATCAAATCTGCTAAAAGAGATGACCAAAATTGATGTAGAGAATGAGTAGAACCCTTTGTCTCGTTACATCCAAAACCATGGATGAACGGTTAAAGAAGTTGCCTTTCTGGATTGAATGAAATGAGAAATGAACATCTAATTTCCATGAACCCAAAACCATAGTCTTTTACAAAGTGGCTTACACAAATGAAGAAGAGGGGGCCAGCCACTTAAACAAGAAGGGGGGTGAGTGTAGGAGAAGGGGAAAGTGACCATAACAATGAATGATATGAATGATTCATCATACACCTAGCAATAACCATTTAATGCAAATGAAGAGTCATTAACCTAGTCATCAAAAACCATTAATGCACTAATGAGTCATGAAGCCTAGTCACCATCTAGAAGCTTCTAGAACCTTCTACACACTCATGACTCACCTCAAGAAAAGATAAATCCGCATTTAACCAAATGTTAAAGCGGGTGATAGAAAACTGGCAACTTCCAAAAGTGATCCCGAAACGAATTTCAGGATAACCCCGTATCAGTATAAACATACCCGCATTTGTATTACGACCGAATACAAATGCAACCGAGACAAATATATTATATCTACTCAATATAATACATGGATCCGGCTTAAACTAAAGGTTACCAGTATTAACTGCCCGAAATATGACACGTGCGTAAACGCACGTGCATTTTCCGAACCCTGCCATAAAACCATACGGCCTCTACAACGTCTCGCCCGAACTTGGGAAACTATCTGTGGGGGACTCTAATGACTCGTCAGTACCCTGACAGTGGGTTTAACCACAAGCCGTCAACGGCACTAGCTGTACGTAACGGCTGCCCATGTACTGACCTCAAGGGAGGCCGATGAGCGAACTCATCCTGGAACCCTACCGAGCCTAACAGTGACAATGTATATACAGTCCGGTCCGTTCGTCTATGAGTATCGCATATCGGGCCTAGGGGGCTGGTAACGTCAGACCCCCAATAGCGGTATAAGTCGTGTCGGAGTGTAGCCCAGAACACCCTGAGATACTACTGGAGTACTTACCAGTAAATCTCCTACCTCGGCCGAGGGTTTGTGTAATGGCTTTTCTAGACACAGCGCGATCTCACCCCCAATACCGGGAGAGACGAATCCCCTGCCGATCCGCTCACTTGCCTCCATGTGGCTCGGGACTGTACCCAAAAAAGACCTGTTTGCACGCCTCCTTTGAGCCGTGGTAGGGTAGAAATCAAAGCACAGTAAGAACTCACACGAGACAAATGACGACCTCAGGTCGATGAACTAACCTGTACACATGTCACCAGGGAACTGCTATCTGACGCTAGGTATAATACCAATTAGCAGGTTCCCGGCGAGTCCTGTCCGGTATACTCATAACCCAATGAGCACCTGTATACATCTTAGGTGATCCAACTGATACCAGTGGCTTGTGAGACCGGCCACCGCCTCTCGTCGGGGTCTCGACTGTATACACTAGTCTACTCCGGAGTATCGATGCCCTGTCTCGAAACTCCTACGATTAGGGACCACAATTAAGGATGTGCTTAAAGACTACCCAACTCTCACCTATATGATCGCTATCATACTGTTGGCAGTCAAGCAAAATCCTAAGGGCTCTATCAACGTGTAATAGTGATCAGTCACCTGAACCTGTACACGACTGATAAAGGCAAACCAGATAGCATACTATCATCTCGAGTAAGACTGTTCTACCGGTATAGGTCCTCCTCAATCATTGCAATCACGTACCTGCGATGCAATAATTGACTTTGAGGGCACTATATCCAACAGGACTATGCCGTGGCTCCGTTTGATGGTGTAACATTTGTGTCCTGCTGGAATGAGGAGGCACACCGTTGTTGGTCTCCTGGCCATAGATGTGGCCATTGAGATTTGGAACTAGGGACTTTGCCATTGCTCCGCTTCGTTGCGACTCTGAGATCGGTTGTTGACGCCACGTCTGCATATGGTTGGAGTGAGGAGAAACACCGTTGGTGATCTCTAGGCTGTCTATGAACCGTCAAGATTTGGAACTAGGGGACTTTGCCATGGTTCCGTTGTTTTGACCCTGGGGTTGTTTGTTGACTTCGCATCTGCATCCTGCTGGAGTAAGGAGAAACGCCGTTGGTGATCTCTGGGTTGTTGATATTGACATCGAGACCCTGAAGCTAGGGATCTTCCTTCGCTTCATTTGTTGACACTGTGTCTGCAATATTGCGACGAAAGTCCAGATTGTCTCTAGGTTGTTTTTGAACCGTCGAGACTTGGCTTCGCTTCGACGAAGCCTGGTGGGACGATATGGTTCCCTTCTTGTTTATGCCAATGGATTGTATACAGGGATCGATGTGATCTCACCTGTAGGGCAAAAAGTTTCATTCTTTCATTCATTTTTTATTCTTTCCGCGATGCTCTATCATTTCAGCTTTTTATATCGCGAAAATCGCGATTGTCTAATCATTTCGACTATTTTTCGCGGTGCCCAATCATTTCGGCTATTTTTTCTTTTTACTCGTTGCTTTTTATTGCGAGTTGCCCAATCATTTCGACTGTTTTTGTATGCATACATTTTTACTTGCTGATTTCGTTGCAAGTTGCCCCATCATTTCGGCTATTTCATATGCATTTTTGGCTCGCTGATTTTTTATCGCGAGTGTGGAACTTGGAATCTGGTGCCATTCTTAGCATCAGCATCGCTGCGACTAGAATATTGCCAGGAGCGAATCATCATTTGCCATGAAAGGAGTTGGAATTTGATATCGATTTAGGCATCAGCATCGCTACAACTGGGATATTGCCATGAGCGAATCATCATTTGCCTCTGTCGATGTCGAACAAAGGTGGCTTAACGAACAGGGTTAAGATCCTGTTGACTAAGGCTTTTGACTTTATGAGCCGTAAGGGTCTCATAAAGGTATTTCTCCCTACGAGTCGTGAGGATCACGTAGGTGCGGTTTCTCCTTAAGAATCGTGAGGATTCCTAAGTGTGTGTTCTCTTATAAGTCGTAAGGATCTTACAAGAGTGTTTTCTCCATATAAGTCGAGAGGACTTACAAGGGTCGTTCACCGTGTGAGCATATCCCTAGTCGCTGGTGGGACTTTGTTAGGGAAGGGTTTATTCGTGCCCGTGGATTGTATACAAGGGTCAACATTGAGCTGCTTGTAGGGCAAAATCGGGGGGTATGACTGCTTAAGAACATGTTCAGATCCCTGTAGCTTAAGGCTTTTGAATCTTATAAGCCGTGAGGGTCTCATAAGAGGGTTTTCCTTACGAGTCGTGAGGATCTCGCAAGTGTAATTTCTCCTTAGGAATCCTGGGGATCCCTAAGTGTGTTTCTCCTTTGTGAGTCGTAAGGATCTCACACAGGTGGTTTCTCCTTATAGGGTTGAGAGGACCTTGCAAGTGTCTTTTGACGAGATTGCGCCCTTTCGGGTAGTCCCGCTGTTTTTACTCACGGAGCCCTTTTGGGTTTTCATCTGTGCCCATCTTGCTTATGGACATGCCGTTTTTTTTACCACGTCAGCCTGGGTATGCCACGGGTTTGCAGTAGTTTAATGACGTTTCGGTCATGCGTTCGTAGGTCCGAGATTTCTCAGGCAACGTACGATTACGCAGCTAGATTTTCTCGCAAATCTTCGCATCTTTTGTGTCGGAGGTGGATTCTTTGAAGAGAAGGTTGAGGGCGATTTCTTCGTCAGAGTCGCTTCCAAAGGTGATAACTTGCGATCCTTTGGTGTCGACTATGTGACAGTTGCCGGCGGCTCTTTTGCGCTCATCTGTCGTACTTTTCTGTTCCCGACGAGCCTTGCGCTTCACTCGTTGAACGTGTTGCCGTTGGGCAACATATCCCTGCCACCAGTTTTTAAAGGCTATGCACTCCTCGGTAGGGTGTGTTATCCTCTGATGGTATAAGCAGAAGTTAGGATGTATGTCCGCTTCATCAAGATGTATACCGCCAGGAGAATTTCCTCTGAAAGAGGGCAACTTCATTCCTATTGACAGGGCCCTAGTGAATCGTTTCCTTATTTTAAGCTTGCTTTTGCTGGCGATAGGGACGCTTCGATCCGGTTGGGGTGCCTCGACTTTTTCATCCAGTCGTCGGCGTTTTGCTTTTTCGAATATAGCCAGTTCGCGCTCTCGAATGGCTTTGCTCTTCTGACGGGCTTCGTTCAGTAGCAAGTCGATCATCTCGTCAGACGGTTCCAAGGGTTTTGGTTTCGATCCTGCCCCCAGCTCTTTTATGCTGTCTTCTATCGCCGAGTGAGCTTCTTCGTTAGTTAACGCCGAATGAGAGATCTTGTGGCAACTTGCCACATAATCCTCAGATTCTTCTGATGAGTCATCCCCGTCGTTATTGTCGTTACCTCCGCTCTCAAGGATATCGTTGAGAAATTCTTGAAGTGTGACCGGGGTCCGCGCCTTCTGGTTATATTCCTCCAGCGCGTCAATATGCTTTTGCAGATCCGTGCGCTTGTCATCAGGCTTCACAGGCTTTTTCTTCTTCTTTGAAGACTTTGACGGTTGGGCCCGAGCGTTTTGACCATCGCTACCAATTCTCGGCATCGGGCGCGGTTTTAGCATTCCTTCAATGATCTCAGGCTCTAGCGGGCTTTTCTACCTGATTGCCTGGCATGTGTGAAGATCCTTCAGCATTCTTTTCGTCTTGGCTGAAAGAGCGACCTCCCATAGAGCTTCTTCTATAAAAGAGCATGATGCCCCCGGTGTGTCCACCCTTTTAGGAGTATGCTGTTGTGGCGGATTCACCTTCCATTTTTCGGATAGCGCGAACTTGCCCTGTTGGTATTGGTCTTCAATCCAGTTTTTGAAGACGTAGCAGTCTTCAATCGGATAACCCAATACTCGGTGGTAGGGGCAGTAATTAGGATCGTTGTCGTCATTTGGTTATGGTGGGTGTCTCGACTCCGGTAGAGTAATGAGCCCATTGCGCACTGCCAGTTCAAACAGTTTCCTTGTTTTATCCCGGGGAAACGAGTAAGGACGTCTCAACTTCTCATCAAGGGGTTGCCGCTTGTTCCTTTGGCGAACAACTGGTCTCGGGCCACTCGGTTGTTGTTGAGCGTTAGCGACGAAGGTTGCTTTCCCTTTCCTCTTCTCATTCCGAGGATCCGTCTTTGAGGAGGATGGTCTATGGCCCATTTGGTCCATTTGGGCCAGCTTGTCGATCAAGGCCTGGAAGGTGGTCGGCTTGAAGAACATCATGAATTAGGATATGGTCGCATGTGGATCAAGGGTTCTCACAAACATGCCTACTGCAGGAGCTTCTTCTATACGCTGTTCGCACTTCGACCATAGGTTGCGCCATCGTATCGCATACTGAACCCATGTTTCGCCTGGTTTCACCCTGGCATTGATCAACGCTGTGATTGGGGTGCGTTCGCTGGCACTTGCGAAACGCTGGGTGAATAACAGCTCCATCTCCGTGAATATTTTGACGGAGTCATTTGGAAGCTCCGAATACCATTCGAAAGCCGTCTCCGCCAAACTACCAACGAATTGGCGAAGCAGTAGCTTATCGTCACCTCCGGTGTTGCCACATAGAGCCCTGAACTGGGCGACATGCTGATGGAGATTGCCCGTCCCTTTATATACATGGAATTTAGGGATCGTATATCCTGGCAGATACTTTATTTGATCATACGAACCCGGATAGGGCCGTCCAGTTCTGACGACTTGGCCAGCCGCTTCATTCGCTTGATGAGCTCGTATTTGTTGAGATATATAAGCGTGGCTTTAGAGATGGTCTTCTCCTTGGCTGCTGACGGAGCCGGCAGAGGATTTGATGCCTCTCCTCTATCATCTTCAATTATTACTGGAGGATCTTCGGCTGGAGGGTCCGGCTGGATCATCATGCCCACCATATCTTGGAATAGAAAGGTCATTTGCTTTATATTGGCCGCTTGTTCCGCGGCCTCCTTGTCCTTCTTCTCAAGCATTCTCCGAAGGAATTCAGTATTAGTTTCCTGCTCACGGCGCTGCTCCGAGGATGTCTCTGGGCTTGCTTTCGGTCCTGTGAGTGCAGCCATAGCTGTTAACATCTCCTGGAGCTTTTGTTGTTGTTGCTCCTGAGCCTTAGTCACTGATCGCGTAAGCGGTCGATGACATGTGGAGATACGACTATCCTCTGTTCCAGATGCCATATAGACGGTATGTATCACCATGCCCCCAGACTTGGGGAGTTTAGGTTCAGCGTTCTTGTGATTCATCACAGACACCGGGATTTTCTTCAGCTTTCTCCTCTTGTGAGCGGTCGAGGTTGAGGGAACCGTTGCAGCGGGCACCCAGGTAGACGATACCTTCTGTGGTACAACAGAGTGGTCCTTCCCTCGCCGAACTTTCATCTTTTCCTGTCGGCGGGGGTAGTCTTGATCAATCACGGAGTCTTGGACCTGTCGCCAGACCTTGTAAATTTTGGAGGACAGCCGCTGAGGGGGCTGTTCAAGCTTCGCCATTATGGCATTCTCCACAGGTGGAGGAGATCTTTTCAGCACAGCAGTCGGAGAGTTCTTGCGGACCCTCCTGAGTGGTTCAAACCTGTTCCCAGTTGGAACAGCAGCATCAACTTTCACCATTGGAGTTGGCGGAGTTAGTCCAGAAGGGGAATTACCCCCAGCTTTCCTCACTCGGCGCCAGTGGCGACGTCGAGCATGTCATGCGGCCGGGATTATCTTAGCTACGGGGGTAGTTTCCTCATGCCCCCTGTCTTGATTAGAAGTTGTCGTTGTCAACCTGTTGAAGACTGACATCCGCTGAGTAGGGATGGCCAACCTATCGAAAGCAGACTTCCGAGCAGGTGAAGCAGCCTTGACGATTTCGCCTGAAACGGGAGCTGAAACAGTCAGTCTTGTGAAGACCGACCCTTTGGCAGGAGAAGCCGCTTTGGGGACTTCAGGAGTAGGAATGGCTATCCGTTTTGGGATGACCTCTTCAGGAATTGCAGGCTTCTTCACGGGCCCGTTAGAGTTTTGGCCCAGTCTGCTGAAAACTGAGATGTTTGGTTTGGGCGACCCATTAAGAGGGGCCGCAGTAGTGGTAAGCCGATCAAAGACCGACTTCTTCGGAGCTTCTTGTGATGGTACAGGAGCGTTGAAGCTTGTTAGCGGGATCATGGTCCCGAAGAACAATCCAGTGGTGGCCTGAGTCACCTGTTCCACCGGCATAGCGAAGATGGAGGCCGCTTAGGGCCCGTAAGTCACTCCTCCGGATGGGACGGAGCGAGAGTTGCAGTTGCAGTTAGTGCAGTTTGAAGCCATTGATCTTCTTTTTTCTGCACGGAGCAAGACACCAAATCTTAGTACCTTGAATCCATAGGCAACCATAGCAAACCGCGATTCGTTCGCGAACACGACACATGAAGTGTGGAGTGGAAAGAGGAAAAGGTCCCACCGGGCGTGCCAGAATATGTTCCCTGCCGAACACAGAGACGCGACCGCGTAGGTCCGTCTTGCCTGAATTTGGGGGCAGATGCTAATTGGTGCTATCCGTCCACCTCTTCGAAGATGCCAAGTTGATTTATGACACCGTATATCGAAGGTTTAAACAGATACGGCCGATATAGCAGACTTCGTCAGATTCCCCCTCATTTGAGGGGTTTTTGATTGTGGGGACGCTCTTCCCTGCAGGCGCAAGCCTCTGCAGTTAATTACGCTACCGCATTGCGGTAACCACTTTCTCCTTCTCCACATGGTCACTTCGTGTCGTGTGTGTTTGTTTTGTTTTTGGTTGCCCGTGGATTGTATACGGAGATTGATTTATGTTGTCGCCCGTAGGGCGTGGATTAGTCCAAATCCGTATCTTCTTAGATTTGGGTTTGGGGTTGGGTTTAAGGATACGTTAGTCTCATTTGAAACTAAGATCAACTTAAACATTTGTTAAGGATATGTTAGTCTAATTTTAGGCTAAGATCAACTTAACGGGATCGTTTAGATCCAATAAAAGAGCATTCGGGCTCTATTGTTTAGTTTAGGGACATTGCGGTCGATTACCAGTTTAAGGACATGGTGGTCCATTACCAGTTTAAGGACATGGTCGTCCAATGTTAATTTAAAGATATCGCGGTCGAGGTTAAGGACATCATAGTCCGTGAGTTTAAAGACCTCACAGTCAAGGTTAAAGACATCATAGTCCATGAGTTTAAAGACCTTACAGTCAAGGTTAAGGACATCATAGTCCATGGGCTTAAGGACCCCACAGTCCATGGAATATATGGTTGTCGGGACTCGTCACCTCTCTGAAGACGTTGAAGGATTACAACGATAAATATCAGAGGAGTAAAGAGATGTACCCTCGAATCGGTGTGAGTTGATTGGAAGATCTGTAGTCCAATTTGAGACTAAAATCTGTTGAAATATTTATCAGCAGATGGGCTCAATTAATATAAGTTGAGGACTTATGGCCAATCTTGGGCTAAGTCCAATCAGATTAAAAATGTTTAACATTTTATTTAGTGCCGTTGATCTTTTATTTGGGCTTGGCTTTTTTAACAATGGTGAGCATTGATCAAACCTCTGGGTTTATTAAAAGAACAATTTATGTTCTGTCAGCGCAACACGTGGCGCGCCAGGCGCTTTGCGCCAGTCAAAGAGCGCAGTGCGCTTCTGCCAAGTAGCGCACATGTAAGAGACACGTGTCGCACTTAGCGCTAGGCGCCAGATGATGAGCGCATGATGCCAGTTTATGAGCGCTGGGCGCTAGTCCATGAGCGCATTGCGCTTTCAGTTTAGTGGCGCACACGTGAGTGACACGTGGTGCGCTTGGCGCTGAGCGCCAGCCCATGAGCGCAGTGCGCTATTTCAGAAGCGCAGAGCGCAAGTTGTTAATTGGCGCATACATGGTTGCCACGTGGCACATTTTGGCGCTGAGCGCCGGTCCAAAGAGCGCAGTTAAAGAGCGCAAGGCGCATTTCAAGAGCGCAAGGCGCATCTGATCAATTTTATGATCTGGGAACAAATTTATGTTCTTTTAAAAGAGACTTTGTCTCAAGATTTAAGAACAATAGTTCTTATTTTGCAGGAGAAATTTTCAATCTCTTATTTTGATGAAAGGCTCTGCCTTTATGGATCCATGATCTGTGAGAAGAATTATGTTCTTCTTTTACAATGAGATCTTTTGATCTCTTTTGTGAAAGACTTTTTTGTCTTGTAGATCTATGATCCTTTTTAAAGAAATAAATTTTTCTTTCTATGAGATGATTTCATCTCTGTGTTCATCATCCATCATCTTTACCTTGAAGAAGTATCTTCTTGCAAGAGCTTTCTCTTTTTCTTTGAATTTTTCAAAGTTTATGGTTTTTTTTTTCTATTTGAGACTTGAAGTCTTGGGTCCTTTATATAGGGGAGGTTGATTTGTTGAATCAGTTAAAGAGATTTATTCTTTAATTGATTTGGGAATTTTCCCACCGTCGGATCTTTGATTCAAGGGCTTGTGGTTTACAGAAGATAATCTTCTTGTTTTAACAAGATTGAGAAATCTTTCCCCTTTATAGAATTTGTTCTGTATTTTAGTGATTTTTTAATCACCATTGGATCATTGATCCAACGGTGTTCCAAATTGAGGGCACAATCTTTTCTGTTTGGAAAGATTCAACAGAATTTTATTCTTGTTAATTGATGATTTAATCATATCCGTTGGATATTTGATCTAATGGTGAGGAACATTTAGTTCCAGCGCTAGCGCTTATGCGCTCTGCCCATGGTACGCTACTTGGAGCGCAGCGCTCTTAGCGCTAGTGCACATGTGCTTTACACGTGGTGCGCTAGTCAAAGTTTTTGACTCTCAGCGCTGGCGCTCTTGGCGTTAGTGTTTTATGAAGCGCAACTTTATTTTGAATTTCAAGACTTGAACAGAACTTTGCTCTGATCGGGGGAAACATTTGCTCATAACTTTTGATCCCGGATGAATTATGAGGCCCATAATATATCAAATCGAAGGATTTTTTGAGAAACTTTTGATACCATCAGAATTTAGCTGTTTATCATTCGGGAGTTTGTCAAAATGCAGCCCAGAAAATACTGGTTTGCATTTTCTTAAGCGTATCGCTGCCATTTGATATCTTGGGCTCTTTTGAGCAGAAATTTTTGGCGGGAACAGTAGCTTCCCTACTGCAATGCCAGGGATCGGAAAGTCCTCCCAGAGGCAACTTAGCAACTGCCCTGCTCGGTCATCCCTGGCGGGTAGCTCCCCTACCGCAACGCCAGGGATCAAAGCCCTCACCAAGAGGCAACCCAGCAGCTGCCCTGCTCGGTTATCCTTGGCGGGTAGCCTCCCTGCCGCAACGCCAGGGACCAAAGCACTCACCAAGAGGCAACCTAAAAGCTCCCCTGCTCTGTCATCCCCGGTAGGTAGCTCCCCTACCTCAACGCCAAGGATCAGAAAGCCCTCCCAGAGGCAGTCGAGCCCGAGGATCCCTCGCTCGGCTATCCTTCAGGACAAAAACCCTCGCCAAGAGGCACCGGGCAGTAACCCTGCCCAGCTAAAGGTCCTTGGTAAGCTTCTACAGCCCCTCCCGCGCCAAAGGCCAAAGTCCTCCCAGAGGCAGTCGAGTCCTTGGTCGGCTATCCCCGGCTGGTCGCTTCCTATCACAATCGACAGGGATCAAAGTCCTCGCCAAGAGGCACTGGGCGGTAACCCTGCTCGGTCCCCGTCCCGAAGGATCAAAAGCCCTCGCAAGAGGCAACCGGGCAGCTGCCCTGCTCGGTCCAAATAAGGCGGACATCCCTCCGCCCACCACACGCAGACGGCCCGAGCTGCCAACCAGGGGCATCAGGTTTATCAAAGTCTCGAGCGATCTCCCCTCGAATTCGGGGCCATGGAGACGCCTTCTCCTCAGCAGCGCTTGAATCAACTTGACGGACGATCGCTAAGCAGATAGCCGACCTGACTTTGAGGCCCAACAGCGCAGGAAGAAAATTTTTACAAGCATTCTTCATGAACAAAAGAGAAAAGCGCAAATCAAGGAAACCAAAGAAAGAAAAAGTTTTATTGCTAAAAGGCGGTCTTTATAGAGGGTATTTTTGGCTCCCCAGCCTACAAAATGCCTGGAGGCTTACAAAGTTCTAGACGCAGCAAAATAAAAAGAGGAGGAAGACGGGGGCTTTAGGCCTCGGGGCCAGGAGCAACCTCGGGGCCCTCGACATCCACCACGAGGCGAGCTGGGTCCTCGGTGACTTCCTCGTCATTAATCTCCTGCCCTTGCCCGCTGGTGTCTGCGAGGGGGTACTGGGCCCAGAGCTCTTCATCGGCGAACCCCGGCACTCAGGCCTTAACAGCGTCGAGGGCTTCGTGCCAGATGAGGGTCGTGGCGACGGCCAAGTCATCATAGAAGTCTTTCGACTTCTTGTAACCCTCTACCGCCTTTGCCGCCGAGAGGTCGGCCAACTTGGCCGCCCTCAGGTCGGCCGACTTCGCCCACTCGGCCGCCGCCCCCAGCTCCTTCCGGAGGGTTTTCACTGTCTTCTTTAGATTGTCGGCCAGCACCTGAGCGTCCTCAAGGTTGGCCTCAGCGACCGCGGCGGCGTCGCGGTACCGGGCAACTTCCCGCTTCCCGGCCTCCACCTCACCCTCCAGGGCGACGACCCTCGCCTTCATCGCCTCCAGCTCCCGCTTGGAGCTTTCTTCCAGCGAAGCGAGCTAGCCTGCAACTTTCATCGCCGGGGCTACCACCTCGGCCTCCATGCACAAGGCAAGGGCGACGTGCTGAAGGACCTGAAAGGCAGAAAAGAGATCAGGAAGATGAGAGAGGCACCGAACCTCAAAGAATAATAACAATGAAAGACAAGCGCTTACCTGCACGGACTCCTGGGCGATGGACGCCAATTGAGCCCTGAAGGTCCTCCCAGGGACTTTACCCCCGGCCGATACCTCTATCTCATGCAGCAGGCTATCCGCGACGGATAGCCCCGAAGGCACGGCGAACTGGAGACCGCCTTCCTCCACCGTGATCGGCGAATACGGTCCCCAGGTAGATCTCCTCTTGAGCGGCCTCGAGGGAGAGCCGGTCTCCTCCTCCGAGGCCGGGTCCTCCAGAATCCGAGCCCGCCTCCGACCCGACGTTCTGCCGGGCCCCGGGGTGAGATTCGCTTCTGAGTGCTCGCGGGGCACTACCACCGGAGGAGAAGGAGCCGGGGCAGGCTGTGAACAGGAAGAGCCGGTGCCCCCAACCTTCGCAGTCGACATCGGCTGGTGCATTGAAGCCCAGAGCGAGTCTATGTCCATGGGTCCTACACAGAACCAAATGTAGAGGGAGTCAGCGATATAGGCAATATACGAACCAAAAAGGAAAAGCTAAATTTACCGACGAACTCAACGGGGCTGAGCCCGGCCCAACTCAGTGTAAGTCGATGTACAACACCCCACGACTTGCGGGGAGGCGGAAATATGAGAAACGATCTTGTTCTTTTCTTAAACATCGACTAACCGCAAGAATCGAAGCTAAACGATAACTAACATCAAACATAGAAGTTAACAACTACTATGTAAAGGGATTATACCTAAAGAACCGTGTCCTTCGTCTTTACGAACTCCACCTCCTCCTCGGCCTTCTCGAAGTAGTAGACGATCCACCCGAGAGCTTTACTCCAAGCTTAGCCTCTAAACTTGAGGCAACTAAACTTCTTTAAGTGCTAATTAAAAAAGCTAGGTGAAATAGAGTGAGGGTTATGGTTTAATAAGTTTAACTAATCCTTGTACTCAACACATGAGAGGGGAGGATTAGGGTTTGAAGAGGGAGAGCTTGAGGAGAGAGAAGGTGAACATAATAATGAAGTGAGAATAATGAGTTATGATAATATATATCAAGCATTTCTTTTTATCAAGAAAAGAAAATAAATCAATTTAACAACCATGCTTGATAATATCTAGTGATGATTCATCTCCATGAGTCATTAAGCATTTATAATGCATTAATGACATGGATGAATCATCCATATGACTCACTAATCACATTCATTGTATATGCCACCTAAACCCCCTTAGTCACCACCTTCTAGAAGCTTCTCGCGCAATTACGAGAACGCCCCTCCTTTCCGTAAAAATACGGAAAAACTTTAGACTGTATAAATCCAATAACCGGATACCAGTAACTGGCTTAAACCAAAGCCGACTGGTAAAAACTGTCCGAAAGTCGTACGTGCGTAAACACACGTATGCGTCCGAACCCTTGTCATAAAACCATACGACCTCTATATCGTTTCGCCCGGAGTAGGGAAACTCTCTGTGTGGGACTCTAGAGACTCGACTACTACGCTGGCAGTGGGTTTAACCACAGACCGCAAGCGGCACTAGCTGTACGTAACGGTCCCCAGGTAGATGTCGATAAGAAGGCCGATGAGGAAACCCATCCGAACTCCTACTGAGTCTGATGCGACAATCTCCGTACAGTCCGGTCCGTTCGTCTAAGACTATCGCATATCGGGCCTAGGGGGCGGCAAGCGTCAGTCCCCTAATAGCGGTATAAGTCGTGTCGGAGCGAAGCCCATTACACCCTGAGAAACTACTGGAACCTACCAGCAAATATCGCTTGCCCTGGCCAGGGACTTTGCGTAATGGCTCTCTGACACAGCGCGATATCAACCCCCAATACCGGGAGAGACGAATCCTGTCTAACCGCCACTGCCTCCAAGTGCTCGGGACTGCACCCAACTGCTACCTGTTTGCACGACTCCTTTGAGCCGTGGTAGGGTAGCAATCTAAGAACAGTGGGACACACTCGAGGCGAAGTAGTAGTGTCAAGTCTGTGGACTATGCTGTACTCATGTCACCTGGGAACTGTTCACTGACGACTGGTATAAAACCAACCAACAGTTCCCTGTGAGTCCTGTCCGGTGTACCCGGAACCTAACGAGCACCTGCATACTATCTCCAGTACGACGTACTGACGGCTGTGGGACATACCATCTCCCCAACTGGGATGAGAAGCGTACACACTAGTCTACTCTGGAGTATCGATGCCCTGTCTCGATAATCCAACGACTAGGGACCTGAATAAGGATGTGCTTGTAGACTACCCAGCCCCCACTAGTGTGACTGCCATCACAACGCTGTGTTAGTTGTATGTATGCCCTAGAGGCCAGTATTATACAGATGATGTATATTATATTGGATGCTTGGACATATATAGAGATGACTTTCTTGCTCGATATGATAGTATGCTATCTGGTTACTCTTTATCTTAACATGTACACTTGTCTCTTTAAACTGTCTTATAGCTACATGTCGATAATGCCCTTAGGATGTGTACTTGACTACCTGGACTATGATGCAGATCATACTAGTGGGGACATGGTAGTCCATAAGTACATCCTTCATGGTCCCTAGTCGTGGGTGTATCGAGACGGAGCATCGATATACCAGTGTAGACTAGCGTATACGCTTCTCGACCCATGAGATGGGCGGTGGATGATCCCATATCCATTGGTGTTTGACATCAGAGATGGTATACGGGTGCTCAGTGGAGACTGGGTACACTGGACGGACTCGCCGAGAACTCCCAGATGGTATTATACCTCACGTCAGATGGCAGTTCTCAGGTGACACTTGTACAGGTTAGTCTGTAGACCCGAGATCGTCATAGAGTCTTGTGTGATTCCCACTGTGCTTTGATCTCCACCTTACCACGTCCATGAGGGCGTGCAAAACGGTGGTCTTTGGGTACAGTCCCGAGTCACATGGAGGCAATGAGCGATAGGAGGGGTTTCGTCTCTCCCGGTATTGGGGGTTGATGTTGCGCTGTGCTCGATTGGCCGTAACAGGGAAGTCCCTGGCCAGGGCTGATCAGAGATTTGCTGGTAAGTGTTACCAGTAGTTTCTCGACCCGTTATGAGCCTCATATCGGCACGACTTATCGGTTATTGGGGTCTGACGTATACCACCCCTAGACTTGATATGCGACATATCAGACGAACAGACCGGACTCTACGGTAAGTGTTACTGGTTGGATTCACAGGAGTGTGAGCGGGTTAGCTCGTCGATCTTCTGATCGCTCAATACCCGGATGGCCGTTACGTTTAGCAGACCGCTTGCGGCTTGTGGGTGCTTGATATGATCATCATCTGCTACCGGCGTATTGACGAGTCTTTAGAGTCCTACACAGAGGTTTCCTGGCTCAAGCGAAACGAAATAGGAGTGCATATGAGATATGTGCAGGACGGAGAATGATGCGTGTATGTGATACCGTATTCCATTCTCGCGATGGATGTATCGATTGGTTATATTCGATATAGCCTAGATATCGAATCAAGGATTGATTCGATAAGCCGATACATAGGATACTGGTCGGTTATATGCGATATGACCGGATCGTTAAATCAAGTGTTGATTTAATGATTTAATGTATAATTATATATTTGATATATTACTTTGCATTAACTAGTATTGGTTCACTTTAAATGGATTTTCTCACTTGATGTGCAAGAAGTATATGTGATATACTTTTGTGCACATATTTGTATCATGTTTGATGATACTTGATCATGTGGTTAAGTGTAAAGGATTAAACCATGGTTAAGAGATGATTAGGGTTTTGCTTTTTCATTTATTTATTTATTTATTTGGAAAAGATTTAGATAAGAATGGTGGCTATGTTTGTTTTTAGTTGAAGCTTCATGAAGCTTTGACTTCTTAACCATTCTTGTCTTCATGCTTAACCCTAACCCATCCAAGTAACCATGGTCTATTCTCTACACTCAACTATGGTTAGCTTATGATAAGTATTGAATTATTTTTCATTTTAATTCAACACTTATCATATTCTTTCTTCTTCTTCATCTTCTTCTTCAAGATAGAAAGCTTGATGCCATCAATGGCAACTTGAGATCTAAAGTGAGAAATCCAATTCTAAAGTGAACCCACCTTCTATTTCTTCACCCTCTACCTCTTGCCAAGTTGTTTTGGGTGTTTTCTTCACAAGTTTCACAAATTTGTGAAGTCGGAGCTTGAACTTGTGATGCCTCGACGTAGATCATCTTCGGCACGAAGCCGACGACCTAGTCCGCCCATTTCTCCGATCAAGCCGAAGATTGAGTCCGAGATTCGAGATGGACAGCGAGAGGACGCCTACGTGGAGCTAAGGAAGTGGATATCCGGATCTACAAAACTTGTAGCTTCTTATCTTTAGTTAAGTTGTTAACTAGATTCGTTTTTCGCCTAAATTTCTAGTTAACGATCCGTATTAGGGTTTCTCGGCACCCGTAAAATTTGAAATTGGCATGGTTGATGCCTTGTGAGACCTCTTGAGAGTGCCTAGGAACCCTACAGTGGTATCAGAGCCTAGCTAGAATCTTAGGCGAAGTCTAGACGACGTTTGAAACCCGAACGAACCCGAAACCCTAAAACCCAAGTGCTCTCTGGACTTTTTCTAAAATCTGGGATTTTTCCATATTAAAAATGCTTAAAAATTCAGCAGGAAAATCTAAGAATTACGATGCAAAATTTATCCCATGAACAGTAAAAAGTGCGGCGGAACCGCGGCAGAAGCCTGGCTTCTGCGGCGGTTCCGCGGCATGATGATGACATCATCACTCCCATTTTGCACAGTAATTACTATTTTATTATGCTGAATTTTCTGGAAATTTTTAATTTGATTCAAGAGTTGAGAGTTCTGGGGTTGTATTGGGAATCGACGATTCGATCGGATTGTCAAATCTTGTCTATGTGGCTTTCCAGATAACTTTAGAATATGTTAAAAAGTTCGACCGGATATAAATGCCCAACTTTTCCCCTGCCGGAAAATTTCCAAGTGTTGGATTTTTCTGTGGTTTAAGGACGTTCTGAGTAGTGCAAGTAACGCGATGGTCCCTCTAGAAGACAACAAACCTTAACTCGATTATGTGACCGTCTTGAATTGCCCTTTGAACCTTCGGGTTTGGGGCAGTACGGCGTGCCACATGTGAGGCGTTGGCTTGACCCTTCTACGGCTGGACCGTTGGTACTGAGGCATGAAGTGAATGTCTTTGAACCTATTTCATGTGTTGGACGGTTTCGGGAAAACTTGGGTGTTCGAATGTTCGATCGAAAAGTTTAATATTTTCTATTTATCCGGAATAGGATACAATAATTGGAATTCACAAACAGTTATGAGATAACTGAATGAATGTTATAAATCTAGCGGTTTAGTTTCATTTGATATTGAAAAGAGTTTTCGATAATGAGACTAAAATGCGGGGTTTATAACTGTTAGGCATGTGATGTCTAAGTATTTCATTTGATTAGGCATGCGATGTCTAAAGAGGTTGCGGATTCCAACTGTTGTAGTTTTACACTTTCTTTTCTGTGACCGTAAGTGTAATATGTGATATCGCCGGTTTCGTTGCTATATGTCAACGACAATTGGGATGCGCATATTTACTTACGTTGATGACATGTGATGTTATGTGTTGCTGGATATGTTATATTGGATTGTCGTGTTCGAATAGCCGGGGGTTTTTATGTGAGATGAGTGTTTTTCATTTTCATTCATGTAAAAACTTGTATGTAATATTCTTTTATTTGGGGCACTTCCAGGTTGCGGAAGTTGTCACCTTTTTTATATTATTTTCTTTTCCGCATTAGGATAGACCCAAAGAGGGGAGCACAAGTAACCGGGTTCTGGGGTCCAGTGGGAGACCAACTCGAGGAGTCGAGTCCGGGTCTCCTAACCCTAGAATTGGCAGGGTTGCTTGCCGTTCTCGTAGGGGTCTAGGGTTGTGGGATTGGCTATTCATCACGACCGTGGAATCCGTGTTTTATACTGGCTCGTATCGAAAACACGGACGTCCTAGTATATCCAATGTTTCATATGTTTCTTCTGCTGCGATATCTGTGATGTGATCATGTGATGTTCTGTGATAGATACAGCATATAGCATATATGATATATTATATAGACGTTACTTATGTTTTGCACCCGCACTAGCCCTGCCCTGCTCTGTCGTTAGTTACCTAACCTAACGGTGCACGAGGGGACATCGAGGCGAATGCGGATGGCATAAGTGTAAGTCGTATTTATCTGTGATGTTTAGGTATTTAAATGATGGGACTTCATTAATGTGATTAATGAAAGAAAAGAAACCAAATGATGTTGTAGAATCAAATTTTAAATAAAACAGGTAGCTACAGTTCTTGCTTTGCATAGCGGTATATATGATATACCCTGCACCTTATTCGATGAGGAAAGGACCGAGATCCCTTCACCGGGAGTGACTCCTTTAGCAATAACTGGCAGATGCTACACATTTGGTTTGTCTTTTGATTGCTTCTATAGTTTCTGCTTTGCATAGTGATATATATGATATATCCAGCACCTCATTCGACGAGGAAAGGGCCGACGATCCCTTCACCGGGAGTGACCCCTTTAGCAAAACTAGAAAAGCCTCAAAATCACTCCATTTCAAAACTTCATTTGATTCTACAACGATATCAAGTTCATTACGCAATAGGTTTTTAGAAAAACCTGTCGTAGCCCTCCGTCATTTCAGATAAAGACTATTTAGTATTCGTGCTGCGTTTGTTGACCTCTGTCAAGGCGTAGTGTGCGGTAGCTAACAAGTAATTATCTGTAAAGCATATGATGTGATTGGATTAGGGTATTCGTGTGACCTTGTTGACCTCTGTCAAGGGTCGTGCGAGTGGGTTTGATTCAATCAAGAAATGACGGGTTGAACTTGACTAGTGCACTATGGTTTGTTGACCTCTGTCAAGGTCATGGCACACTAGGGGCAAAATATTATCGGGAATTTCAAGTGTTGAAATTTGCAATGAGATTGCATACCTTCTATAAGATAGTTGGATCCCGATACCCGCTGCGAGTAAGAGTTACTCCTGGGAGAGTTTTACACATTACAATTAGCCGATCAAGTAGGTGTCTAGAAAGGTGTCAACGGGGTTACGCCTCTGGGAAAACGAGGTTTACATTAATTAGGTTCGTGCGAAAGCACGGGGGACCTCCCTCAAAGTACCGACACTGGCCTGGCTGAAAGATTGGCGAACTTGTAGTGTGTAATTAATCCCGGCTAGTCTTTCCTTTTAGGGTTTGAAGGAAGATTTGATAAAAACCAGTGGGAGCCATCCTGATTAGATAAGATAATAACCAATCTGATCTTGCACGAGCATACGCTAAAGTGTTTTCTTCTCTCTCTCTCCAGGTAGCGACCATTTCATGCCTTAATCAAGATAATAATATGGATGTATTGACTGAACCCGCATGTTATACTGTGCAGGGGAACGTTGGACCCGTTCTTTCTTATAAGAGTTATAAGACTGAACAGGGAATAGGAGAATATCTAGATTCTCAAGACGCCCAAAAGAAAATACATGTTGATGCATCTTCTTCGGGTGTGTTAGTTATTGAGAACTGTTTTTCAGTTCACCCTACGTCCTGGGTATTAGATACCGGATCAGGATCCTACATATGTAAGCAGTTACATGGGCTACGGAAAGGTAGAGAACTGGGAAAAGGTGATCATTCCGTTCATGTAGGGAATGGGGCAAATGTTGCAGCCAAAGCTGTTGGCATATATCACCTGGTATTACCAAATGGTGATACACTAGTTCTGAATGAGTGCTATTATATACCGAACATGATGTGCAACATTATATCAGTCTCTTTATTAAATAAAGAAGGATATAATTTTGTAGTAAAGGATAATGTTATGAACATATTCCTAGATCAAAAGTTGATTGCATCAGGCTCGTTACATAATGACATATTCATTCTAAATCAGAATACAGTCCTCAATATACAAAACACACACAAGAGGAAAAGTTCAGAAATGAACGAATCCTACTTGTGGCACTGTAGACTTGGTCATATCAATGCGACACGACTGGCTAAGTTACATAAGGATGGTTATTTGAATTCATTTGAATTATCATCTTATGATACTTTCTATTCATGTCTCAAAGGAAAAATGACCAAAGCTCCGTTTAGTGGACACGGAGAAATAGTTAATGAACTCTTAGGACTGATACATAGTGATGTATGCGATCCCATGTCTACGCATGCCAGGAACGGTTCTTCCTACTTCATTACATTCACTGACGATCTCTCTAGATTCGGACATGTGTTCCTGATGAAACACAAGTCTGAAGCTTTTGAGAAATTCAGAGAATATAAGCACGAAGTAGAAAAACAAACAGGCAAAAGTATTAAGATCCTTCGATCCGATCGAGGAGGAGAATACTTAAGAAATGAGTTCCTAGATTATCTAAAAGAGAATGAGATTCTCTCTCAGCTTACTCCTCCTTATACACCACAGCACAACGGTGTATCGGAGCGGAGGAATTGCACCCTATTAGATATGGTGCGCTCTATGATGAGTACAGCTGAGTTACCTATTTCCTTCTGGGGGTATGCGCTTGAGACAGCAGCATACCTATTGAATCAAGTTCCAACTAAATCTGTACCTACCACACCATATGAGATATGGAGTGGGAAGAGACCATGTCTTAAACGAGTTAAGATATGGGGTTGTCTGGCCTATGTCAAAAGGCAAAATCCAGACAAACTCGAGGCACGGTCAGTTCTATGTAAGTTTGTGGGATATCCTAAACATTCAAATGGATATTTTTTCTACCACAGTGAACAACAAAAAGTGTTTATTACTCAACATGCCACCTTTTTAGAAAAGGAATTTCTTGCAAAAGAGATTAGTGGCTCTGAGGTAGAACTGGAAGAAGTTCCAGAAACACAAACTGTAACTGAAGATTTAGTGGAACCAGAAGATTCGGTAGTACTCGACGAACCTCAGCCTCTCCGCCGATCTAGTAGGGTTTCTCGTCCACCTGAGAGATACTACGGTTTTCTCATTGATGGTGGAAGCGAGGATTGGATCATGGAGGATGATGACCCAACTAGCTTCGAGCAGGCCATCACGAGTAGGGACTCAGTGAAATGGCTGGATGCTATGCGGTCCGAGATGGAATCCATGTACACCAACAAAGTATGGACTTTGGAAGTTGCTCCTGAAGGGGTAAAACCCATTGGGAGCAAGTGGATCTTCAAGAAAAAACTTGGTGTAGATGGGAAAGTGGAGACTTTCAAAGCTAGACTTGTAGCAAAAGGTTTTCGTCAAAGACCAGATATGGACTATGACGAAACCTTTTCTCCAATGGCTATGCTTAAATCCATCCGGATCATGCTTGCCATCGCTGCATATCATGACTACGAAATCTGGCAAATGGATGTTAAGAACGCCTTTCTAAATGGTGATTTAGAAGAGTGCGTGTACATGACTCAGCCAGAGGGCTTCGTAGACAGTGGGAGCAGCGGCATGGTGTGCAAGCTGCTTAAATCCATTTATGGATTAAAGCAAGCATCGCGGAGTTGGAACATCTGCTTTTACGTCGTTATCAAAGAGTTTGATTTCGTCAAAAACCCAGATGAACCTTGTATCTACAAGAAGGTAGCAGAGAGTAAGGTAGTCTTCCTCGTATTGTACGTGGACGACATACTCTTGATAGGAAATGATATTCCTATGCTGCAATCGGTCAAGCTCTTCTTATCACAAAGATTCTCGATGAAAGATCTTGGTGATGCCTCCTGCATATTGGGAATCAGGATCTATAGAGATAGATCCAAACGGATTTTGGGATTGTCCCAATCCAGGTACATTGACACCATACTAAAGAGGTTTAGTATGGAAGAATCCAAGCATGGGAACCTGCCCACGATCTCTGGAGTCACTCTCTCCAAAGAGATGTTTCCCAAGACTGATTTGGAGAGAGCTCGCATGCAAGGGATACCCTATGCTTCGGCAGTGGGCTCTATCATGTATGCGATGCTGTGTACCAGACCCGATGTAGCATACTCACTAAGTATAGTGAGCAGGTATCAAGCTGATCCTGGAGAGAGTCACTGGACAGCTGTGAAGAGCATTCTCAAGTACTTACGAAGGACTAAAGAGATGCTCTTGGTGTATGGTAACGGAGAACTCCAAGTGGAGTCCTGTTCAGACCATAATATTGCATTTATCATTCCCCTATTCTTACCCTTTTTATAAATAAACAGGTACTCTTGACGCACGTTTGCTACATGTTACAGGTTACAGGTTTCTGGAGCAAATACAGTGAAAAAAGACACAAAACAACAGAAAATGGACTTTTGACCAACAATTAGACGGATCCTAGTCAAAGCCTAATCAAAGAACATTGCAAGGTCCAAAAATGTCAAGTGAACGGTCAAAAGATCCTTACAAGTCTTCATTGGAGATCTGGAGAAGATACAGAAGCCCTACAGAGAAAAAATACAGTGAAAACAGAGAGCCCAAGAAAAGAATAACCAAGCACAGAAATTTGGTGGCCCAAGACCACCAATGGGCCGCGGATCCGCGGCCCAAGCCAACAAATGCCGCGTATCCGCGGCCATTATATGCCCGTGTCGGCGCAGTTTTTCTGTGACGGTGCGCTGTTGTGGGTGTTGTGATTTTAAGTGGGCAAATCAGTAATTGCGTGTGCGCGAGAGTCTGTAACCCTAGGTTTCCTATTTTCCTATAAATTGTAATTTTAGATCTAAAAATTGTATGCCTCTTTTCAATAAATAAAATTCAGAAATTCTGGAAGTGACATTCAGGTTTGTTCTTTATCGCTTGGAGGGAGCCATCACCATTAGTAAGTATTTTTCTTTTATTCTTTTAATGTTATTTCATCCCCTAATGAGCGAGTAGTCTCCTCGCTTGTTAGGGTTAGCCTTAGGGAAAGGGTTGAGAGATGAGATCTCTCACCCCTTTCAATGCCATATTAAACTAACCCATTAAGAACTCCATGCATACGCACACAACCGCTCCCTGCGGCACCCTACCCCTCGAGGTAAAGGTGAACCGCAGTATAAAGGGCCGGTTGCGCGCGTTTTCCATGGGGGTTAGGGTAATTAACGATAAAGGAAGGATACGAATCTAGAGGAAGAACACATCTTCCCAAAAGAGTCGTATCCACTTTATCGATAATTACTATAACACCTAATGGATCTAAAATACGGCATTGAAAGCGGTGAAGGAAACATCAATCTCCAAAACTTCCTCTAAGCCTAACCCTAGCAAGAATTTAAATTAGATTAATTAAGTTTTAGATCTAGATTTTTATAAACCAACCCAAAACGACAAATAGAATCAACTCGTTAAGACACACTAAAGAAATTTACCCGTCTCTGTGGATCGACCCGCACTCACCGGCTAGCTGCGAAGCGACGCCGTTTCTGATTGCGGTAATTATATTTTTGATCGTGAAATCTTACTAATCAAATGGCGCCGTTGCCGGGGACGGCGTAATTTTTCTTTTTGTGAATTTTCGGGTTGATATAAATTTTAAAAAATTATAAAAATCTGAAAATATAAAAAATATAAAAAAATAATCAAATTTGATCTGTTTGAAGGGTGTATCTTTTGGATCTTGCAGGAACAGCGAAGAATCAAGGATCTGGAATTTTACAGAGGGCAAATAAAAATTTGGAGCATAAAAACAGAGAGAAATTATAATTACAGAACAGTGCAAAAATTTCCAGAGCGCGATCCCACTAGAACGCCGCGCTTCCGCCGCATATACAGGGCTCCCGCCGCGGTTCCGCGCTCTGAAGGACACGTCAGCGCACCAACTTTTATGGGTTTGTCTCTCTTTCTTCCCTCTGCAACCTAAAGTATATCTCTCTGTAAAAAAGTTTTCTGCAGGAATTCTTTGCGTAAAGAGTCTTTCTCCCCCTTCTAAATAACAGATCTCTGCAGGTTTCTTTGCGCCGCGCTAAAAATTGAAATTGCAAGTGAAATTTTATTTGTTTTGCATAATTTAACCGGACTCTAAGGGGCTATTTGACCAAATTCAGATTGGGTGGGGATTTCATCACCCTTCCCAGGACCCCAGAAAACACCTAAGCATTTTGCATCGACCACCTTTAATTAAAAAAGATTAGACTCAGACCTAAGGACAACGAGCTCAATAGGAAAAGGACTAGGGTAGGCATCGACCGTTTATCCTAACCGACATTGCGGTGTCTAGGCTAGTGGTTTTTAATTAGGCCCACTATAGTGGTGGTTCCTTCCCACTTACCTGGCCGTATTTGTCCGTGAAGAGGCGGTTTGAGGTCTATTTCTAGCCCTAGTTAGGAGCTGTCTAGCAGACCTAGGCGACCCTAGATCTAGGCCTGATTGTGCATGTGTGGTTGACATATTGGTGTCACGAGTCCCTTTTCAAAAACCTCCTCGCAAAACTCACAAATAAAAAAAAAAAATAAAGAAAATCTTTTCAAAAACTTGCAACTTGCCGCTAAAGAAAACTTGCAAACCACTTCCACCACTTCTTCTCACTTACGTTATCTTACCCCCACATTCTGTTTTTCTCTTTTTCTGACTGCACCACCCTTTAGTGTATGTCATTTTGGACTAGGGATACTAACGCCCGATTAGTCCGTGTTTCGTTGGTACCGACCAACGAACCCTTCGGCGAACCCTTCGTCGAAATTCCCTCCATTTCCTTACCTCCACCTTTAAATTCTTCTTTCGAAGGTATGTCGGGATTCAACCCCAACGATACCTTACCGACGGGAATGATTCCACCTCCGCCAGGTGCGAATAACCCGAATCTTCCGCCTGTTGTAGCGCCCGCACGAGTCGCGCTCCAGGATCTCTTTTACCCCGTCCGCACTTCCTTACCTACATGTCTTTCACCCCCACCGGCGAATGGGGATAATTTTGAAATAAAACCACACTTCATCAATATGCTGCCTAAGTTTCATGGTTTGGAATCCGAAGATGCATATATTTTCATTAATAAATTCCAAAACGTTTGCAGCATGATGAAGACAACCCAATTAAGTGATGACGCAATAAGGCTAAGGGTCATTCCTTTCACCTTATGTGACCTAGCCGAGAAGTGGCTATATAGCACCGCATCACACTCCATTAGAAATTGGGACGAGTTTGTGAGAGCTTTTCTGAAAAAGTTCTATCCTCACCACAAAAATGCTAGAATCAGAAACGAAATCATACAATTTTCACAGCTTCCTTCCGAACCATTCTGGAAGTGCTTCGAGAGATTTAAAGACCTACTTGTTCAATGCCCTCATCATGGGATAGAAAATTGGCAACTTTGCCAAACATTATACGAGGGATTGAACGCAGCAACGAAGCAGTTGCTAGAAACAATATGTCAAGGTCATTTTCTCTCCAAGTCTAGCGACGAAGCTTGGCAGTTTCTTGAGGACCTAAGTGAGCAAACAATTCAATGGGAGAGTACCAAGACCACATCATCTTCTTCTAGTGGTCAATCTAGGGCAGGCATACATCAAATAGATATGTCGATAGCTATGAAGGCCGAGATGGCCTCACTTATGAAAAAGCTAGAAGCCATTGAGACAAAAATCTCATCAACTTCTTCTGCCCCTACTCTACCCACACGAACTGTTTGTGCTTGTTGTTCGAACCCGTCACACTTAACCGAAGAGTGTCCTTATAATGCACCTATTCAAGGACAGGATCAAGTCAATGCTGCATTTCAGCAACGACAAAGAAATGATCCTTACTCTTCGACATACAATCAGGGGTGGAGGAGTCACCCGAATTTCGCTTGGAATCAAAATCAACAAGTCTAAGGGAACAATAATTTTCAAAGACCTCCTCCACAACAACAACAAGCACCCTCACAAACTCAAAACCAGCAACCTTTCCAACAACAACCTTATACAAATCAAACGAACAATTTGGTTCAACCTAATGATGATAAGGTTAGCTCGCTCGAGAAAAGTCTTGAAGCATTTCTCAAGCAAACTACAGAATCCGCAGCAAGATTTGAAAGTTATGTGCAATCTTTAATGAATAACAATGCCTCACACGATCAAAGTATCAAATCTATTGAGGCACAAATTGCACAATTAACTGCTGCGTTGAGCGAGAGAGAAAAGGGAAAGCTTCCATCTCAACCATTGCCCAATCCCGGTCATCCACAAAACGCATATCACAATCACAATGTAAATGTGGTGACCACGTTGAGATCCGGAAGAGAGTTGCAAAATAATGTGGAAACTAGTGATGACATCCCCGCCGGTGGTTCTTCTTCCCCTTCTTCATTATCTTCACTTCCTTCTTCACCTTTTTCTTTAGAGCCTATTCTCCACCCTTCACACGGCTCTACTTCTTCTGACTCGAACTGACCCATTTCTAACAACACGAACACATCCACACTGGGATCCGTTCCTATTCCACATTCTACTCCACAGACTTTTGACTCAATAAATTTTCAGAATGCACCATTTCCAAACAGGTTGAGTCCTAATAAACCAAATACACAAGTGGAGAAGATTGTGGAGATATTTAAGCAGGTTAGCATAAATATACCCCTCTTGGATGCTATCCAACAAGTCCCTTCATACGCGAAAATCTTAAAGGGATTATGCACTTCAAAGAGAAAAGCATCTCAAGTACCCAAGAAAGTGCTAGTGGCTAGTGCAGTGAGCAATGCTATTAACCACCATCAAACCTTACCCCAAAAACGAAAGGACCCCGGCTGTCCTACGATTTCAATTACAATTGGGGATAAGAAAATTAATCAAGCACTTTTAGATCTTGGGGCTAGTGTTAACCTGATTCCCTACTCCGTGTACGAACAATTAGGGGTTGGAGAGTTGAAACCCACTCGTTGCACTCTCCAAATGGTTGATCGATCAATCACCTATCCAAGGGGTCAACTAGAGGATGTGTTGATTAAAGTTGGGGAATTCATATTCCCCGTTGATTTTATCGTTATGGATACACAACCTGTTGCTAACCCAATAAACCAAATTCCGGTGATTCTTGGTCGACCATTTTTGGCCACTTCCAATGCCGTGATAAATTGCCGCAATGGCTCCATGACTCTATCCTTCGGGAAGAGGTCTAGTGAGTTCAATATTTATAAGATGGGAAGTCTGCCCCCCGTGCCTAAAACTAGTACACGAGATGTTTGCTCTATTCACGAAATCACGCAGGAGGACTGCGAGCTTGAAAGATTTCTATTTGATGAAAACAGTTTTGACGCCACCAGTGCGTCCCTCCTTGAACCTACTACCGTTGACACAACCGATGTTGATTATGAATGTTTCACCTTTTTGGATGATGACGACTCACAGCCCGAATATGAGTCGTTTGAATTTTTGGATGAGTCAGTCGAGCCATCCGAATCGATTGTTTGCAATGATTTCGAACCTGTGTTGGAGTCCTTTGAGTTCGAGGTAGATTCCGCAATGGTTCTTTCGCCTCAGAAATTCGAACTCATGCCCTTGCCGTCTCACCGTAGATATGCTTACATAGGTGAGAATGAGACTTTTCCCATTATCATATCAGCCTCTCTAGCCTTCGAGCAAGAGAACGCTATTTTAAAAGCCTTACAAGATAGGCGGCAAGTTTTCGGTAGGACTATGGCGGACATCGAGGAGATCAGTTCCCTCATAATTGAATATCATACACAATTGATGGATGATGCCATGTCAATAGAGGACACACGGGAACATCTTGGGGGTATTGTGGTGAGCCAACTTCCTCCCTTAGAAGTTGAAATACCCCCATTTCTTTTAATAAGGTATGAGAATGCTAACACTCCACTGATTGCTGATCATTTACATTCTCGTTTCGATGCATCACCATCACCTGTATATTCACCTCCACACCTCCCATTCCACTACTTCTATCTTCCCCAATTCTTTGCGGACCACCACAACTTATTTTTTCACCCATCAATATTCTTTACTGATAAATTTTTCAAATGGTTGGTGTTGACTTTTGGCCGATGCAAAGTTGGGCAGTAATGTCTAACATAGTTTAAATGAAGTTTGGGGGAGGGTCATTTTGTATATATTTTTGCTTTTCTTAACAATAAAAAAATTATAAATAAATAAACAGGGGAGTATTGGTATTTTGACCCTCTTGGTTCAGCATGACAGTGAGGACACTGTCAAGTTCAAGTTTGGGGGTATGCTCGGTACGTCTTCTTCCTTCGCATTCATTTGTACATATTTTTGCATTTGCATACTTATTTAAAACCCATAAAAATTGAAAAAATTTCAAAAATTATAAAAATTATTGTATTCAATTTTGGCTAATTGACTTGAGTTTGACAAATAAGTGAACTGGTTAGGAACAACTAGATTTTAGACTTAGTGAATTAAAAACCCTAAAAATAACATTCCTTAAAGTTTAACGGTAGAAAATATATGCCTTGTAGTTTATTTAGAAATAGGCAAATTTTGGGTTCACTTCTTGGACTAAGTCGAAACAAGGGAAGAGTATTGATGTTCTTATTAGAGTATAAGTTTGAAAAATAGTTCCTAGCTTAAGTCTAAATTCTGAAAATATATACCCTACAATTTGCACATTCACGCACCTTGAAACTTGGAATAGTAGAAGAGACCTTGAAATGCTCTTGTCTAAAGTCCTTAGTACAATGAAGATAAAAAGAAAAAAAAAGTGAATAAAGAAAAAAATGGACACTGGTTTTTGTGATTACTTAAGGCTGTAAAAATAGAAAAATATTTAGCGAGGGTGCTTCATCACCTAGTGCCTTAGACCAACTTGTTTGGGAGTCACTGCTAAAGCCTTGGGTGTTGCAAGGACTAGGAAGTACGCTTTAAAGTGCAAACGCATTTTGTAATCAGTCGTTGGTACCTCAAGAAGTATTAACGGTCGCATGAAGGATGTGTAAGCAAATTTCATTCACCAACTAATTAGTACTTTGGACAATGGACAAGGGCATGATTGCTTGAATTGAATTTCCAAGTGTAGGGGTGATCTATACACACACGTAGGGGTATGTGATTGGAATTTAGATTAGAGAAAGGAATGAAAGATAAAATTTGTATCTTTAATAGAGTTGATAGAAATTCCTGAGTGGAGATGTAACCCTAGAAGGAAAACTTAAGAAATGCCGAAAGCTAAGTAAGTCTACATAACATATACAATCTTAAGTTAAATAATGAGGAAGTGTGAAGAATATGGGTGGATAATTTACAAGTATAAGATAATAGAATTCCTTATTAGGAGACCTAATTGGAGAACAAAAGTCAATGAGCCGAGTTGATAGGATTTTGTGGGTGTAATCCGCTGAAAACCCTCAGGAGACAACACTCCTCCTACTAGGGACACCTAGAGGTTTAACGGCTTGTTGCACGTGCTCAGTGCAATCGCGTTTCCCTGCGAAAGTGCGGTTAGGATTTTAGAGAATAAAACAATAAGTTTGCTCGAGGACGAGCAAAAGGTAAGTTTGGGGGTATTTGTTCAGACCATAATATTGCATTTATCATTCCCCTATTCTTACCCTTTTTATAAATAAACAGGTACTCTTGACGCACGTTTGCTACATGTTACAGGTTACAGGTTTCTGGAGCAAATACAGTGAAAAAAGACACAAAACAACAGAAAATGGACTTTTGACCAACAATTAGACGGATCCTAGTCAAAGCCTAATCGAAGAACATTGCAAGGTCCAAAAATGTCAAGTGAACGGTCAAAAGATCCTTACAAGTCTTCATTGGAGATCTGGAGAAGATACAGAAGCCCTACAGAGAAAAAATACAGTGAAAACAGAGAGCCCAAGAAAAGAATAACCAAGCACAGAAATTTGGTGGCCCAAGACCACCAATAGGCCGCGGATCCGCGGCCCAAGCCAACAAATGCCGCGTATCCGCGGCCATTATATGCCCGTGTCGGTGCAGTTTTTCTGTGACGGTGCGCTGTTGTGGGTGTTGTGATTTTAAGTGGGCAAATCAGTAATTGCTCGTGCGCGAGAGTCTGTAACCCTAGGTTTCCTATTTTCCTATAAATTGTAATTTTAGATCTAAAAATTGTATGCCTCTTTTCAATAAATAAAATTCAGAAATTCTGGAAGTGACATTCAGGTCTGTTCTTTATCGCTTGGAGGGAGCCATCACCATTAGTAAGTATTTTTCTTTTATTCTTTTAATGTTATTTCATCCCCTAATGAGCGAGTAGTCTCCTCGCTTGTTAGGGTTAGCTTTAAGGAAAGGGTTGAGAGATGAGATCTCTCACCCCTTTCAATGCCATATTAAACTAACCCATTAAGAACTCCATGCATACGCACACAACCGCTCCCTGCGGCACCCTACCCCTCGAGGTAACGGTGAACCGCAGTATAAAGGGCCGGTTGCGCGCGTTTTCCATGGGGGTTAGGGTAATTAACGATAAAGGAAGGATACGAATCTAGAGGAAGAACACATCTTCCCAAAAGAGTCGTATCCACTTTATCGATAATTACTATAACACCTAATGGATCTAAAATACGGCATTGAAAGCGGTGAAGGAAACATCAATCTCCAAAACTTTCTCTAAGCCTAACCCTAGCAAGAATTTAAATTAGATTAATTAAGTTTTAGATCTAGATTTTTATAAACCAACCCAAAACGACAAATAGAATCAACTCGTTAAGACACACTAAAGAAATTTACCCGTCTCTGTGGATCGACCCGCACTCACCGGCTAGCTGCGAAGCGACGCCGTTTCTGATTGCGGTAATTATATTTTTGATCGTGAAATCTTACTAATCAAGTCCTTTACCGATTCGAGCTTCCAGAGTGACAAGGACGACTCTAAGTCGCAGTCGGGATTTGTCTTTACCTTTTACGGAGGGGCGGTTAGCTGGAAGAGTTCCAAGCAGGAAACCGTGGCAGACTCGACGATGGAGGCTGAATACATCGCTGCCAACAATACTGCTAAAGAGGCTGTCTGGATCAAGAAGTTCATTACTGAACTTGGAGTGGTTCCATCCATTGAGCATCCAATACCTTTGTATTGTGATAACAATGGAGCGGTGGCTTTGGCCAAGAAACCCAGGTCCCATCAGCGATCCAGGCATATTCTGAGGCGGTATCACCTGATCCGAGAGATAGTTGATCGCCGGGAGATCGAGGTCAGGAGGGTTGACACGAAGAACAACACGGTGGATCCACTCACGAAGGCCATTCCCCAGATACAGTTTGAGAGACTCTTCGGGATGCTCGGTATGCGATACTACAGCAGCTGGCCCTAGTGCAAGTGGGAGATTGTTAGTTGTATGTATGCCCTAGAGGCCAGTATTGTATAGATGATGTATATTATATTGGATGCTTGGACATATATAGAGATGACTTTCTTGCTCGATTATGATAGTATGCTATCTGGTTACTCTTTATCTTAACATGTACACTTGTCTCTTTAAACTGTCTTATAGTTACATATTGATAAAGCCCTTAGGATGTGTACTTGACTACCTGGACTATGATGCAGATCATACTAGTGGGGACATGGTAGTCTATAAGTACATCCTTCATGGTCCCTAGTCATAGGTGTATCGAGACGGTGCATCGATATACCAGTGTAGACTAGCGTATACGCTTCTCGACCTATGAGATGGGCGGTGGATGATCCCATATCCATTGGTGTTTGACATCAGAGATGGTATACGGGTGCTCAGTGGAGACTGGGTACACTGGACGGACTCGCCGAGAACTCCCAGATGGTATTATGCCTCACGTCAGATGGCAGTTCTCAGGTGACACTTGTACAGGTTAGTCTGTAGACCCGAGATCGTCATAGAGTCTTGTGTGATTCCCACTGTGCTTTGATCTCCACCTTACCACGTCCATGAGGGCGTGCAAAACGGTGGTCTTTGGGTACAGTCCCGAGTCACATGGAGGCAATGAGCGATAGGAGGGGTTTCGTCTCTCCCGGTATTGGGGGTTGATGTTGCGCTGTGCTCGATTGGCCGTAACAGGGAAGTCCCTGGCCAGGGCTGATCAGAGATTTGCTGGTAAGTGTTACCAGTAGTTTCTCGACCCGTTATGAGCCTCATATCGGCACGACTTATCGGTTATTGGGGTCTGACGTATACCACCCCTAGACTTGATATGCGACATATCAGACGAACAGACCGGACTCTACGATAAGTGTTACTGGTTGGATTCACAGGAGTGTGAGCGGGCTAGCTCGTCGATCTTCTGATCGCTCAATACCCGGATGGCCGTTACGTTTAGCAGACCGCTTGCGGCTTGTGGGTGCTTGATATGATCATCATCTGCTACCGGCGTATTGACGAGTCTTTAGAGTCCTACACAGAGGTTTCCTGGCTCAAGCGAAACGAAATAGGAGTGCATATGAGATATGTGCAGGACCGAGAATGATGCGTGTATGTGATACCGTATTCCATTCTCGCGATGGATGTATCGATTGGTTATATTCAATATAACCTAGATATCGAATCAAGGATTGATTCGATAAGCCGATACATAGGATACTGGTCGGTTATATGCGATATGACCGGATCGTTAAATCAAGTGTTGATTTAATGATTTAATGTATAATTATATATTTGATATATTACTTTGCATTAACTAGTATTGGTTCACTTTAAATGGATTTTCTCACTTGATGTGCAAGAAGTATATGTGATATACTTTTGTGCACATATTTGTATCATGTTTGATGATACTTGATCATGTGGTTAAGTGTAAAGGATTAAACCATGGTTAAGAGATGATTAGGGTTTTGCTTTTTCATTTATTTATTTGGAAAAGATTTAGATAAGAATGGTGGCTATGTTTGTTTTTAGTTGAAGCTTCATGAAGCTTTGACTTCTTAACCATTCTTGTCTTCATGCTTAACCCTAACCCATCCAAGTAACCATGGTCTATTCTCTACACTCAACTATGGTTAGCTTATGATAAGTATTGAATTATTTTTCATTTTAATTCAACACTTATCATATTCTTTCTTCTTCTTCATCTTCTTCTTCAAGATAGAAAGCTTGATGCCATCAATGGCAACTTGAGATCTAAAGTGAGAAATCCAATTCTAAAGTGAACCCACCTCCTATTTCTTCACCCTCTACCTCTTGCCAAGTTGTTTTGGTTGTTTTCTTCACAAGTTTCACAAATTTGTGAAGTCGGAGCTTAAACTTGTGATGCCTCGACGTAGATCATCTTCGGCACGAAGCCGACGACCTAGTCCGCCCATTTCTCCGATCAATCCGACGATTGAGTCCGAGATTCGAGATGGACAGCGAGAGGACGCCTACGTGGAGCTAAGGAAGTGGATATCCGGATCTACAAAGGTTGTAGCTTCTTATCTTTAGTTAAGTTGTTAACTAGATTCGTTTTTCGGCTAAATTTCTAGTTAACGATCCGTATTAGGGTTTCTCGGCACCCGTAAAATTTGAAATTGGCATGGTTGATGCCTTGTGAGACCTCTTGAGAGTGCCTGGGAACCCTACACGCTGGTAGTCAAGCAAGATCCTAAGAGCTCTATCAATACGTATACTCACATATTAAGATAGGAAAAACCAAGTAGCATACTGCCATGTTTAGCAAGACTGTTATATACATGTGAATATCCCAAGCTTCCATTAAATAATATACAAACTAGTATGATACAATAATGGCCCCTTGGGCATATACACTAACAATCTCCCACTTGCACTAGGGCCAAATACTGGCATATCGAAGACCGATGATCTCGAGTAGCCTCTCGAACTGAATCTGAGGTAGGGCCTTTGTGAATGGATCAGCAATGTTCTCTTCAGAAGCAACTCTCCGAACCTCGATCTCCTAACGATCAATGATCTTCCTGATCAGGTGATACCGCCTTAAGATGTGTCTGGACTTTTGATGGGACCTTGGTTCCTTTGCTAAAGCTATAGCTCCGTTGTTGTCGCAATACAGAGGTATTGGATCAACTATGGTAGGAACCACCTGAAGTTCTGTTAGGAACTTCTTCATCCAGACTGCTTCTTTTGCGGCATCGCAAGCAGCTATATACTCCGCTTCCATTGTCGAGTCAGCAACGGTGTCCTGCTTGGAGCTCTTCCAGCACACCGCCCCTCCATTGAGGGTAAAGACATAACCCGACATGGACTTGGAATCGTCGTTATCACTCTGGAAGCCGGAATCAGCAAAGGCCTCCAACCTGAGGTCTTTTCTGCCGTAAACCAAGAACATCTCCTTAGTCCTCCTCAGGTACTTGAGAATGTTCTTTACTGCTATCCAGTGCTTCTCCCTTGGGTCTGACTGATACCGGCTTACCACGCTCAGTGCGTAAGCTACATCTGGTATGGTGCACAATATCGCATACATTATAGAGCCTACCACAGAAGCGTAGGGTATAATAGACATGCGTTCCCTTTCCAAATCAGTCTTGGGAGACATCTCTTTGGAGAGGGTGATTCCGTGACAAGCCGGTCGATTACCGTGCTTAGAATCTTCCATACTGAATCTTTTCAGTACAGTGTCGATATACCTGGACTGCGAAAGTCCCAACATCCTCTTGGATCTATCACGATAGATCCGGATCCCCAGAATGTAAGAGGCATCACCCAGGTCTTTCATTGAGAACCTGTGTGACAAGAATCCTTTGACAGATTGTAGCATAGGAATGTCATTTCCTATCAATAGAATGTCATCCACGTACAAGACGAGGAATACGACACTTCTGGCTACAACTTTACTATATATGCACGGTTCATCTGGATTTTTGATAAAGTCATATTCTTTGACTGTTTCATCAAAACAGATGTTCCAACTCCGCGATGCCTGCTTTAGTCCATAAATGGATTTAAGCAGCTTGCATACTTTCCCACTGCTCCCACTCTGATTGAAACCCTCTGGCTGATCCATATAGACGCACTCTTCTAAATTTCCATTCAGAAAAGCCGTCTTTACGTCCATCTACCAGATTTCATAATCATGGAAGGCAGCAATAGCAAGAAGGACCCGAATGGATTTGAGCATAGCCACTGGAGAAAAAGTTTCGTCATAGTCCAAACCAGGTCTTTGACGAAAACCCTTTGCAATAAGTCTAGCCTTATAGGTTTCCACCTGTCCATCTACACCAATCTTTTTCTTGAAGATCCATTTGCATCCTATGGGTTTTACCCCATCTGGAGCAAAGTCCAAAGTCCATACTTTGTTGGTGTACATGGACTCCATTTCGGTCCGCATTGCATCTAGCCATCGTACCGAGTCGCCGCTCTGGATGGCCTGCTGGAAGTCAGTAGGTTCATCATCATCTATGATGCAATCCTCTCTATCTCCATTTATGAGAAAACCGTAGTATCTCTCAGGCGGATGAGACGGCCTACTACTCCTGCGGAGGGGTGCGGGAATGTCCTGTTCTTCTTGAACTACCGGTTCTACCAAACTTTCAGTATTAGTTTGTGGTTCTGGAATTTCTTCCAGTTCTATTTCGCTCCCACTTGATTCCTTTTCTAAAAACTGATGTTCTAGAAAATGGGCATTACGAGAAACAAATACCTTTTGTTCCTCTGCGTAATAGAATAGATATCCCCTGGAGTTCTTTGGATATCCCACAAACTTACACTTTACTGATCGTGCCTCGAGCTTGTCCATATGCTGCTTTTTAACAAAAGCTGGACATCCCCAAATCTTTATATACTGTAGATGGGGTTTCTTCCCGCTCCACATCTGATATGGAGTGGTAGGCACAGTCTTGGTAGGAACCATATTCAAAAGATATGCTGCTGATTCTAGCGCATAACCCCAAAAAGATCGCGGTAACTCAGCATTACTCATCATGGATCGTACCATATCCAATAGGGTTCGATTCCTTCTCTCCGATACACCGTTGTGCTGTGGAGTGTATGGAGGAGTAAGCTGAGAGAGAATTCCTTTCTCTTTTAGGTAACCTAGGAACTCAGCACTCAAGTATTCAGCACCTCGATCAGATCTAAGTGTCTTGATACTTTTGCCGGTTTGGTTTTCTACTTCATTCTTATACTCTTGGAATTTCACAAAAGCCTCGGATTTATGTTTTATCAGATAAATGAATCCGTATCTTGAGTAATCATCCGTGAAAGTAATGAAATAGGAAAAACCACCTCTTGCATGCGTAGACATTGGACCACATACATCACTGTGTATGAGTCCTAAGAGCTCGCTCGCTCTTACTCCTTGTCCAGTAAATGGAGTTTTTGTCATCTTTCCTTTGAGACAAGATTGACAAGTGTCATAAGTTTGATATTCGAACGAGTCCAAATATCCTTCTCTATGCAACTTAGTCAACCTTCTCTCATTGATATGACCCAGTCTACAATGCCATAAGAAAGCTTTATTTAAATCTGGAGACTTTCTTTTAAGTGTGTTCTGGACATTGAAAATTTGGAGTTGGTTTAAAACATATATACCGTTATTTAGTGTACCGGACCCAATCAAACCATGATTAAGGTGGATGTTAACAACATCTCTTACAAACGTGAAATCATAACCTTTATTTGACAACAAGGAAACTGATATGATATTACACGTTAAGCTTGGTACAAAAAAACAGATATGTAAAACCAAAATGTGTCCACTCGTCAATCCTAGGTGATAATCCCCGACGGACGCAGCTCCTACGCTAGCTCCGTTAGCAACCTTTAGGGTCATATCACCTTCCTTCAGCACTCTACGGTTTCTTAGTGCCTGCAATGAATTGCAAATATGAGATCCTGATCCGGTATCCAATACCCAGGAAGTAGAGTTAATTGACAGACAATTCTCAATTACAAACACACCTGAAGTCGAAGCCACAGCTTGCTTCGGTTCCTGGTTCTTGGCGTTCCACGCCTTGCAATCTTTCTTCCAGTGCCCTTTTCTGTGACAATGGAAGCACTCATCCTGGCCTACTACCGGTACCGCAAACTTTTTCTTTCCCTTCCCTCCCACCTTACTAACACCTCCTCTAGGTTTGGTGGCGGCCTTCTTCTTCCTTCCTTTGGCCCTAGCCTTGGACCCGGAAGAAGATGCACCGCTAACAAACATAGCGGGTGTTTCCCTTGTCTTCTGCAAGGTGCCCTCTGCACTCCTTAACATGTTCAGGAGTTCCGGAAGTTCAACTTTTTTTCTTTGAATGTTGAAGTTCAGGATAAACTGGGCGTATGTGTGAGGAAGGGACTGGAGAATAAGGTCTGTATAGAGCTCATTATCCAAAGTCGTCCCAAGGTCTGCGAGCTCTTCAATATAGCCGATCATCTTTAGGACATGTTCTCCTACCGATGACCCGACAGTCAACCTCGCTCGAAACAAGTTCTTAGAGGTCTCGTATCTTGCTATACGAGATTGCTCTCCATAAAGTTCCTTTGTATGGAGAAATATGCCATCTAGGTTCATATCCTCGTGCCTCCTCTGATGTTCATCGTTCATCGAGACAAGCAGGATGCACTTGGCTTTCGCGCAATCTAAATCCGAGGTTTTGCGGATTTCCTTATCCGCATTACTGGATTTGGGACCAGGGACAGCAGGTGCCGTAGCGGTGAGGACGTACCCCAGTTTGTCATAGGTCAAAGCCATTTTGACATTCCGCAGCCAATCTTTATAGTTTGACCCTGTCAGTATATTTTTCTCTAAAAGTAACTTAAGTCCAGTCATTTTCAGGGTCGCTGCAAATAGGAGAGAGAGAAGAAAACTCTTTAGCATGATGCTCTTACAAGTTTAGAGTGGTTTTTAGTTTATCTAAACTGGATGGCTCCCACTGTTTCTCGAATCCTTCCTCAAACCATAAAAGAAGAATTAGCCAGGACTATTCTCACTGTACAATACTTGCTTAACCGTTCAGCCAGGCTAGTGTCGATACTTCGAGGGAGGTTTTCCAATGCTTTCGCGAAGTTCCTTAATTAAATAACCTCTTTTCTCTGGGGGCGTAACCCCGCCGACACCTTTCTTGACACCTACTTGGTTTATAGCATTGATCGTTAAGTGACGAATATCCTGATAAGTAGCATATACTCACAGTAGGATCGGGATCCAAATATCATTGTATGATAATGTTGAAGGAATCCTACCAACATTCATCAAACTCCAAATGGTATGCAACTCTTTGCAAATTTCAGTTTCTTTAGAAATTCCCGATATATATTTTTGCCCCATGCTCTTATGACCTTGGCGTTAGGTCAAAATGTCATAAGTCACATGTCAAGTTCTACCCATCATTATCTTGTCAATTTGAACCCATCCGTATATATCCTTGACGTTCGGCCAAAATGATAATACGACTGTCCCAAACTAACTCATCTATCTATGCAACAAATGAATACCCAGTAGCTACCAAACACTATGCCTTGGCGTTAGGTCAAAATACATAGCTTGAATACTACTGAATACCCAGATGAAATGACGGAGGGCTACGAATGGTTTTGGCGAAACCGTGAACGTAGTGAACTTGATATAACCGAAGGAACCTGATAGCTTTTAAAAGGAGTGGTTAAAGCTCCGCATTTAAAAATATCTGTTTTTAAAATTAACCGAGTGGTTTCTTTTAAATTGTTCCAACGATTAAACTTTTTGGTTTATTTTCTTTGCATTATAAATAATGCGTCCCATCATTAACCTATCATTGCAGAAAACAACGAAAATACAACGTCCTCTTATGCCATCCGCATTCGCCACGGGGTCCCGTCATCACCCGTTAGGTTACTTAACTAACGACAGAGCGGGGGCTGGGCTAGCGCGGGTGTAAAACATAAGTGACGTCTAAATAGCTATCATATATAGATATTGTACATTCGTCAGACGCAATAATAGGCATTCCAGATCACAGATGAACTTAATTGGATTTGCAAGCAATCCGTGTTTGTTTTGAGCCTGCAACAAAAGACGGATTTGATGAATAGCCATTACCCCACCCAAGACCCCAACGGGTACGGCAAACTATCCGCCCGGCAGTTTGTGCACCCCACCTTGGGTCTGTCCTAAGAGCAAAAACAGTAAAATGAAATAATACAACGGTGGCTACAACCGCAACCTGGATGTGCCCCGCAAAATAACATTACAACAAATTACATTTACATCAAATGAATTAAATAATAACCCATCACATAACCCCGGCCATACATCACAACAGTCCAACACAGTTCATATACACAAACAGATAAAATCCATTACAGAAATGTGCAACCCCCTGCCAACCGACATACTAGCAGTTAGGGGAGGTTTACGAACACATTAAACAAACACAGATATAATCCAACAAGCAAATACCGTATAATTTCGATCGATTAAACACATTTAATTTTGCTCCAATACTTCTCTGTAAATCTGAAACCTGAGCAAAAATAAAAAATTCCAGAAAATACCAAATATCCCAGAGAACTAACACAGAAAAATTGGGTTCCTGAATCGCCAACTCGGCGGCGGAATCGCGGCGGATCTGTGGGATCCGCCGCGGTTCCGCGGTGCTTTAGGCGATTCAGGGGCCCAATTTTCTTGGGTGTTCTTCTACTGTCTTTTCAAGCTTTCTGAATATCCCTGAAAAATTTTTGGACTTCATTTAAAAATCGACAGAAACTTATGATTTCGGGCTTTTCCGGTTTCGTTTTTTCCGTTCGAAATTCATACAAATTTGTAAGTAAGTTATTTATTGTTTAGCGAGGCTCTGATACCACTGTAAGTCGATGTACAACATCCCACGACTTGCGGGGAGGCTGAAATATGAGAAACGATCTTGTTCTTTGCTTAAACATCGACTAACCGCAAGAATCGAAGCTAAACGATAACTAACATCAAACATAGAAGTTAACAACTACTATGTAAAGGGATTATACCTAAAGAACCGTGTCCTTCGTCTTTACGAAATCCACCTCCTCCTCGGCCTTCTCGAAGTAGTAGACGATCCACCCGAGAGCTTTACTCCAAGCTTAGCCTCTAAACTTGAGGCAACTAAACTTCTTTAAGTGCTAATCAAAGAAGCAGGTGAAATAGAGTGAGGGTTATAGTTTAATAAGTCTAACTAATTCTTGTACTCAACACATGAGAGG
Source organism: Agapanthus africanus (assembly GCA_030015575.1). Classification (NCBI taxonomy): domain Eukaryota; kingdom Viridiplantae; phylum Streptophyta; class Magnoliopsida; order Asparagales; family Amaryllidaceae; genus Agapanthus; species Agapanthus africanus. The sequence goes on from CM057350.1 coordinate 230,284,858, forward strand.
GGAGGATTAGGGTTTGAAGAGGGAGAGCTTGAGGAGAGAGAAGGTGAACATAATAATGAAGTGAGAATAATGAGTTATGATAATATATATCAAGCATTTCTTTTTATCAAGAAAAGAAAATAAATCAATTTAACAACCATGCTTGATAATATCTAGTGATGATTCATCTCCATGAGTCATTAAGCATTTATGATGCATTAATGACATGGATGAATCATCCATATGACTCACTAATCACATTCATTGTATATGCCACCTAAACCCCCTTAGTCACCACCTTCTAGAAGCTTCTTGCGCAATTACGAGAACGCCCCTCCTTTCCATAAAAATACGGAAAAACTTTAGACTGTATAAATCCAATAACCGGATACCAGTAACTGGCTTAAACCAAAGCCGACTGGTAAAAACTGTCCGAAAGTCGTACGTGCGTAAACACACGTATGCGTCCGAACCCTTGTCGTAAAACCATACGACCTCTATATCGTTTCTCCTGGAGTAGGGAAACTCTCCGTGTGGGACTCTAGAGACTCGACTACTACGCTGGCAGTGGGTTTAACCACAGACCGCAAGCGGCACTAGCTGTACGTAACGGTCCCCAGGTAGATGTCAATAAGAAGGCCGATGAGGAAACCCATCCGAACTCCTACTGAGTCTGATGCGACAATCTCCGTACAGTCCGGTCCGTTCGTCTAAGACTATCGTATATCGGGCCCAGGGGGGCGGCAAGCATCAGTCCCCTAATAGCGGTATAAGTCGTGTCGGAGCGAAGCCCATTACACCCTGAGAAACTACTGGAACCTACCAGCAAATCTCGCTTGCCCTGGCCAGGGACTTTGCATAATGGCTCTCTGACACAGCGCGATATCAACCCTCAATACCGGGAGAGACGAATCCTGTCTAACCGCCACTGCCTCCAAGTGCTCGGGACTGCACCCAACTGCTACCTGTTTGCACGACTCCTTTGAGCCGTGGTAGGGTAGCAATCTAAGAACAGTGGGACACACTCGAGGCGAAGTAGCAGTGTCAAGTCTGCGGACTATGCTGTACTCATGTCACCTGGGAACTGTTCACTGACGACTGGTATAAAACCAACCAACAGTTCCCTATGAGTCCTGTCCGGTGTACCCGCAACCTAACGAGCACCTGCATACTATCTCCAGTACGACGTACTGACGGCTGTGGGACAGACCATCTCCCCAACTGGGATGAGAAGCGTACACACTAGTCTACTCCGGAGTATCGATGCCCTGTCTCGATAATCCAACGACTAGGGACCTGAATAAGGATGTGCTTGTAGACTACCCAGCCCTTACTAGTGTGACTGCCATCACAACGCTGGTAGTCAAGCAAGATCCTAAGAGCTCTATCAATACGTATACTCACATATTAAGATAGGAAAAACCAAGTAGCATACTACCATGTTTAGCAAGACTGTTATATACATGTGAATATCCCAAGCTTCCATTAAGTAATATACAAACTAGTATGATACAATAATGGCCCCTAGGGCATATACACTAACACTCAGAACCTTCTCAGACAATAGCACGTCGAAACGGGGGATGGGCTCCCATGACGCCACTCTCACCGCAACGGGGTCCCTGGATTGGTTCCCCGGCAAGTGCTTCTCCCTCGACCACTCTGTAGGCACGGGTCAGTCCTTGCCCTCGGGAGGGGAAACGAAGAAGAACTTCTTCTTCCAGTCGTGAATGGAAGAAGGCAGGGCCACAACCCCCGTCCCGGCGGCGCCTTTTGGTCGCTTTCTGAAAGAGAGATAAACCCACCTCGGGTCGCCCGCTCGACCACCGGGGTGATTTTTGAAGACGATGGAGGAATCAAGGAGGGAAAGGATGAAGGGGATCGCCTGTAACTTCAGGCGGACCAGGAACCTGAGGAGAATCCTCCACGAGTTTGGCACCAACTGACCGGGGGCTAACCCGAAAAAGTTCAACGCTTCAACGACCTCAGAAGAGAAGGGCAGACACATTCCACCCCAAAATGCTTCCAAATACAGGGCGATCTCCCTGCCCCGTACTTGGTCTGCCCACTCTCCCTCCTTGGCCAGGCGGAGCGTATAGCGTGAGGGGATGTGGAAGCGAGCCCGCACGTTGGCAAGCTCGTCCTCGTGCCTTATCCAACACAAGGCACTGGGGGCAGCATCTACCGCCTCCTCCCTGGGGGCTGCCCCCGCCACATGATCCCGGGAAGAGGGGTCAACCCCTGCCCCCCGAGAGGACTCAGGCTCACCTAAAGGGTTCCTAGAACCTACCCTAACGACATCTACCGACTCGACAAAAGAAGACATCTAACCTTAGGAAGAATGATCCTCGGGGAACGAAAGTGGAAGGAAGAAGACGAGTGCCGAGCAACCGAGACTTGGAATGGGAAATATGAAGGAGTAAGGGCCCCGGAACGGGCCCCGTCCCTATTTTATCGCCACAAGCGAGCTCATCCAACAGTGCCCTTCATCTCCCACCAAGACGCCTCCTCACATCTGACGGCCCCGATTGCTCCACTTGTCGTCCCCACACTGGACCGCGTCCTTTCAGGCGTCGCAGGTCTATACACGTCCCGTCAGCCAACCGACGCTCGACACGTGGGCCGTCACTTCAAAGGCAAGATACACGAACCGGCGCACCCTCCTTAAATGCGGAGATCTCGCCCTGATCCGCTGGCAGAAAAGACAGCTCGCGGCCCGAGGACGCGTCCCGACGAAACCTTAGGAGGGAGCTCACCCCGGGTGGCCCTGCGGTCCACTCCTGACCCAACCCGCTGGCTGGTCAGGACAAGAGTAGGGGGCTAATGATGATGCTCAATATTGGCGACCCCTAGGATCAGGACACATGGCGGATGGCTGATTTAAGAGAGATTTAGCGTGCTTGCGCTTTTTTAAAAGATGAATCAAAGAATAATATTTACCGCAATCAAGAACGGCGTCGCTTGGTAGCTAGCCGGTGAGTACGGGTCGGTCCACAGGGATTTTGTATTTTCCTAATCGCGCTAACGAGTTAATTCCGATGGGTGTTGGATTGTTTTAATCTAAAAACTAAATTGATTTATACTAAGATTATCTAGATCTAAGTCTTGCTAGGGTTAGGTTTAGGAGAAATTGAGAGATTAAAGGTTTCCTCACCGCTTTCAATGCCCTATTATAAATCTATTAGGGGTTATGGTAATTATCAATAAAGTGGATTAGAATCATTTGGGAAGATGTTTCTTCCTCTAGGTTCTTGTCCTTCCTTTATCGATCCTTACCTTAACCTCCATGGAAAACACGCGCAACCGGTCCTTTATACTACGGTATCACTGTTACCTCTAGGGGTAAGGTGCCGCAGGGAGCGGTGTGTGCGTGTATGCATGGAGTTCTAATTCTTATGCGTGAAGGGGCAAGAAAGGGGTGAGAGATCTCATCTCTCAAACCTTTCCCTAAAGCCAACCCTAACAAACGAGGAGACTACTCGCTCATTAGGGGATTTAAAGACATTCTAAATTAAAGTAAACTAAGGCAAAGAAAATAAAGGAACTTACTAATTTTTATTGATGGCTCTCTCCATACATCAACACAGTACAGATTTGAATTTATGAAGTGAAAAGAGGCATGCCCTCATACAAGATTTAGAGTTCCTATTTATAGAGGATAGGAACCCTAGGGTTACAATTGACTCGTATATCTGCTTTTACAAAAATACCCCTAAGAAAAGACCTAGTCAACGATACGCACACCGCCATAAAACTTCGCGCCGACACGGGCATAACTCGGCCGCGGAACTGCAGCCGCAGCCAGGGTTTGGCCGCGGTTCCGCAGCCCAATGGAAGGATCAGTGGCTGAAACTTTGTATTCTGGCTCTGGACTTTTTGGGCTTCCAACTTCTTTGGTACTTTTCTCAAATGGGCTTCTAGGTTTCTTCCAGATCTCCAGTGAATAATGTAGTGGACTTTAACCGTTGCTTCGAGACGAAATCTTGGACCTTGCACTGCCTTGTACTTTGTGAACTGATCTTTGTGCAGGCTTTATCAAAATCCTTCTGTTTGCTAGTCGTAGTCTCACTTTTGCATCGTCTTTCATCTTTTTCACTGTTTTTGCTCCTAGAACCTGTAACCTGTACTATGTAGCAGACATGGGTCAAAAGCACCTGTTTTATTTGTAAAAGGCATAAGAATGGGGAATATAATAATGCAATATTATGATATGAACAAATACCCCCAAATTTATCTTTTGCTCGTCCTCGAGCAAACCTAGTTTTTATTCTCGACAAAAACCCTAACCTCACTTTCGTAGGGAAACGCGATTGCACTGAGCTCGTGCAACAAGACGTTAAACCTCTAGGTGTCCCTAGTAGGAGGAGTGTTGTCTCCTGAGGGTTTTCAGCGGATACTACCCACAAAACCCTATCAATTAGGCCTATTAACTCTTATTCTCCAATTAGGTTTTCCAACAAGGAAGCCTATTATCTTTGACTCGTAAATTATCCACCCGTATTCTTCACGCTTCCTTATTATTTAACTTAAGATTATATATGTTCTGTATATTTACTTAGCTTTCGGCATCTCTTAAGTTTTCCTTCTAGGGTTCTATCTCAACTTAGGAATTTTTATCATCTCTACTAAAGATATAAGTCCTATTCTTCATTCCTATCTCTTATCAAATCCCAATCACATACCCCTACGTATGTGTATATATCACCCCTACACTTGGAAATTCAAATCAAGCAATCATACTCTTGTCCGTTGTCCAAAGTATTTATTAATTGGTGAATTTTTAAATGAATTTCGCTCACACATCCTTCATGCGACCGTTAATACTTTTTGAGGTACTAACAACCGATTACAAGATGTGTTTGCACATTAAAGCGTACTTCCTAGTCTTGCATACCTAAGGTTTTAGCAGCGACTCCCAAACCAGTTGGTCTAAGGCACTAGGTGATGAAGCACCCTCGCTAAATATTTTTTCTATTTTTGCAGCCTTAAGTAATTACAAAAACCAGTGTTCATTTTTTTTCTTTATTCACACTTGTATTTTTTTCTTCTTTTTTTTTCTTCGTACTAAGGACTTTAGACAAGAACATTTCAAGGTCTCTTCTACTATTCCAAGTTTCAAGGTGGGTGTTTGTGCAAGTTGTAGGGTATACATTTTCAGAATCTAGACTTAAGCTTAGGATTTTTTTTTTCAAATTTATACTTTAATAAAAATTTCAATACTCTTCCCTTGTTTTAACTTAGCCTAAGAAGTGAACTCAAAATTTGCCTATTTCTAAATAAACTACAAAGATATATACTTTCTACCGTTAAACTTTAAGAAAGGTTATTTTTAGGGTTTTTAACTCACTAAGTCTAAGATCTAGTTGTTCCTAACTAGTCAACCTTTTTGTCAAACTCAAATCAGTTAGGCCAAATTGAATACATTAATTTTTATAATTTTTTGAAATTTTTCAATTTTTATGGGTTTTAAAATAAGTATGCAAATGCAAAAATATGTACATATGAATGCGAAGAAAGAAGGCTTACCGAGCATACCCCCAAACTTAAACTTGACAGTGTCCTCACTATCATGTTATACCAAGAGGGTTGAGAATGTCTGCACTCCCCTGTTTATTTATTTACAAATTGTTTTTATAATTTTTTTTATTGTTAAAAGAAAAACAAAAATATATATACAGAAAGCCCCCCCAAACTTCATTGAAACAATGTTAAACGTCATTGCCAAACTTTGCAAAGACCAAACGTCAACACCAACCATTCAAAAAATTTATCTGTATAGAGTATCGGTTGGTAGAAGAATATGTTGTACCGATCCAAAAAGAATTGGGGAAGATAGAAGTGGTGGTATGGAAAGTGTGGAAGTGAATAGATAGGAGGTGGTGATGAATTAAAACAAGAATGTGAATGATCAGCAATCAGTGGAATATTGGCATTCTCGTAGCTTATTAAAAGAAAAGGGGGTGGTTCAACTTCTAAAGGAGGAGGTTGACTAACCACACCATCCCCAAGATATTTCTGTGGATCCTTTATCGACTTGGCATCATCCATCATATGCATATGATATTCAATTATGAGGGAACTAATCTCCTCGATGTCCGCCATAGTCCAGCCGAAAGCTTGCCGCCTATCTTGTAGGACCATTAAAAGGGCGTTCTCTTACTCGAGGGCTAGAGAGGCCGATATGATAATGGGAAAGGTCTCATTCTCACCTATGTAAGCATATTTAAGGTGAGACGGCAAGGGCGTGAGTTCGAGTTTCGGAGGCAAAACAATCATAGCCAAAATTAGGAAATCTACCTCGAACTCAAAGGACTCCAACACAGGTTCGAAATCACTGTAAACAACCGAATCGGATGGTTCAACTAACTCATCCAAAAATTCAGAAGACTCATATTCGGGCTGTGAGTCGTTAACATCCGAAAAAATGAAGCATTCATAATCAATATCGGTTGTGTCAACTGTGGTAAATTCAAGAAGGGACACACTAGTGGCGTCAAAACTATTTTCATCAAACAAAAATCTCTCAAGCTCGCAGTCCTCCTGCGTGATTTCATGAATAGAGCAAACTTCTCGTGTACTAGTTTTAGGCACGGCGGGGGCAGACTTCCTAACTTGTAAATATTGAACTCACTAGATGTCTTCCCGAAGGATAGAGTCATGGAGCCATTGCGACAATTTATTACTGCATTAGAAGTGGCCAAAAATGGTCGACCGAGGATCACCGGAATTTGGTTCAGTAGGTTAGCAACAGGTTGTGTGTCCATAACAATAAAATCAACGGGGAATATGAAGTCCCCTACTTTGATCAACACATCCTCTAGCTCACCCCTAGGATGGGTGATTGATCGATCAGCCATTTGGAGAGTACAACAAGTGGGTTTCAACTCTCCAACCCCTAATTGCTCGTACACGGAGTAGGGAAGCAGGTTAACACTAGACCCAAGATCTAAAAGTGCTCGATTGATTTTCTTATCCCCAATAGTTATTGAAATCGTAGGACAGCCGGGGTCCTTTCGTTTTTAGGGTAAGGGTTGAGGTTGGTTAATAGCATTGCTCACTGCACTAGCCACTAGCACTTGCTTGGGTATTTGAGACGACTTTCTCTTTGAGGTGCATAAGCCCTTTAAGATTTTTGCGTACGAAGGGACTTGTTGGATTGCATCCAAAAGAGATATATTTATGCTAACCTGTTTAAATAACTCCACAATCTTCTCCATTTGTGCAGTTGGTTTATTGGGACTCAACCTGTTTGGAAATGGAGCATTTTGAAAATCTGTTGAGTCCAATGTCTGTGGAGTAGAATGTGGAGTTGGAACGGATCCCAATGTGGGTGTGTTCGTGAAGTGAGAAGTGGGTCCGTTTGGATTAGAAGAAGAAGAGCCTTTTGAAGAATGGAGAATAGGCTCTAGCGGACAAGATGAAGGTGAAGAAGAAGAAGAAGGAGAAGAAGAAGAAGAACCACCGGTGGGGGTGTCATCACTAATACCCACATTATTTTGCAACACTTTTCCAGATCTCAACGTGGTCACCGCATTTACATTATGATTTTGATATGCATTGTGTGTGTGACCGGGATTTGGCAATGGTTGAGATGGAAGCTTTCCCTTTTCTCTCTCGCTCAACGCAGCAGTTAGTTGTGCAATTTGTGCCTCAATAGATTTGATGCTTTGATCGTATGAAGCATTGTTGTGCACCAAAGACTGGATGGAATTTTCCATCCTTGCTGCGGATTCTGTAGATTGTTTGAGAAACGCATCTAGACTTTTTTCTAGCGAGATAACCTTATCATCATTTGGTTGAACATAATTATTCGTTTGATTTGGATAAGGTAGTGGTTGGAAAGGTTGCTGGTATTGAGTTTGTTGGGGTGCTTGTTGTTGTGGAGGAGGAGGCCTTTGAAAGTTGTTGTTTTCTTGGAATTTCTGATTTTGATTCCAAGCAAAATTTGGGTGACTCCTCCAACCCGGATTGTATGTCGAAGAGTAAGGATCATTTCTTTGTCGTTGCTGAAAGGCAGCATTGACTTGATCTTGTCCTTGAACAGGTGGATTGTAAGGACACTCTTCGGTAATGTCACGTCCCGAAAGTACGGAATATGACCGGCACTTAAACTACGAACGTCTCGAGGCGTACGTAATCTAAGTAAGCCGAAAACCCAGAAATGCAAACCAAGAAAAGTAGTAGAGTGAAGGAAAACCAATTTAAACAAGTAGTTTTAATAGCATAAGCCGAATTATGCGGTTTTTAAAAAAACATCAATATTTCCCGAAAATTTCTGGCAGAGTCTCCTTTGTAAATACTGGCTCCCAAACGGGATACAACATGAATAGTATATGAAATCAATAAAAAGGCATCCCCAAGCGGGAGCTAGCTCTTCGTCAATCGACGGTCACAACCACACAAGTAATATAATATACAACGCCAACGGCGAGGATAAAAAAAACTCAAAACCACAAGAAAACCAGAGAAATAAAAACGCGCGACTCTAAGGTCGAAAGAATAACATCACTGGTCTCTATCTCAAAAATAAATACATGTTTGGTTGATGGAACTTCTAGATACAACAAAATAATGATATACAAGATACATAATGGGGGTACGATACAAGTAAACCCACCTACTAGCAAATCACCCGAAGGAAACTATGCCCGCAAGGCCGTAATGAAACCTGTACGGCAAACCTGCAAGAAACTGGGGCACAACGGGGTGAGTTGCCAACTCGTGAATAGAAAAACATCTACGAAAAGAAATCGCATAAATAACGCAAACCTAGGTCAATGATCATAATATATTCTCAAATAAATAACCAGCAACCCATAACAATGGTTAGGGCAAATATCTAACCCAAGTGTAAATCCATGTGCCGTGTCAGTGCCCCAGGTAGCAATGTATCATATGAATGAGGTATGAATGCATGAAAACAGAATACAGGTAAATGAAGAAACTGTTTTCATAAATTAGTGATATTTCCTTTGTATTTTTAAAATGAGGTATCATAAATGAAATTAGCATCAACAGTATCTAGTATCGACACAAAACATAAATCTCAATGTCTCAAAACTCAGGCTCCGGCTATCCAGACTGGCCTGTATCATCAAATCTCAGTACCTCAATATCTCGAAATCTCAATGTCTCAATCTCAATATCTAGGGCGCCGTCAGTCCAGACCGGCCCCTACCATCCATCTCAAGACCACGACGGTATCCTCCGGATATCCGACGCGTCGGGTAAAATCACCGGTAGATAGTCTCCCCCTGCCAGGCTCATCGTCATCACCACGAGCTTCTTGCCCCGGGGTACCTTACCGGGTCCACCATGTACCCAAAACGGTTCATCCAACTCCTCGAATCGGGTCTCGAAATCCATCAGCAAACTCATGGTGGACGACTCATACATCATGGGAAACCCGCATTTTTATTTAAAAAGAGAGAAAGCAGTTTATATATGTTTTGCAGTTTTCCTCCAAATCCAGAAAATATCATGGAAATCCGAATCATCAATAGCATGTAAAACCATGAATATAAGCATGAGACTGAATAACAGTATGCATGAAGCGACAAGTAATAACTACAATATCTAAGCTGGCATATAAGGTATGTACACTAATATTATGTCAAACTACTGGCTATCAAGCTAAGTTAAGCAATAATATTTTCTAAGGTGTACGTGACATGGTAATTACCGATGAAGATGTGTGTGAGCCGGCAAGTAAGTGTATGTGGTACATACGCATCATCGGTAATGGTGCTGGTGTCCTAACAGCATAATGTCAACAATGCAATATGAAATAACAATGTAAATATGCGATGCGGAGCGAGCAACCAAAATGAGCGGGAGCTGAATACTAGACGCAACTATAACTAATCTGCATTAATCTAATATAAGTCCTACAAATGGTGCCTTTTGAAATAACACGAATCATGGGGTTTTGAAAATAGGGGCTACGGTGTTTTTATGAAAAGATACATCTTTTGAAATATTCGTAGGATCCCTTGGGCTGTCTTTTAAAATACCCACGATTCGTTGGTTTTTGAAATAGGTAGGAATCAAATCTAATCTAACAACTAAACTAAACTAAACTAAAGGGCTAAGCTAATAAGCTGGACTACAAGTGAGGAAACCGCCTAACATCTGAGTCGATACATATACATACCTGTATATATATTAGTCGGTGATCCCGCCTAAATAATATCATATCCGATACCATATCTATAATCAGATATCCCAAGTCAAAAGTGCGGATCAATCATCAAAATATAGCTCGTACGTAAATCCGTCGTACGGCATCCCCAAATCTGGGTACGGGTTAATATCACATTCATCATACTATTCACCTGGTATCTTCTTTATCAAATATCATGATCGGGGTACTGATCTACGTCTAGTATAATACTGATACCGCCTAAGTATGCATGGACGTGTGTGAAACACTACGTCAAGGACCCGCTACAACGACATGTCGTATCTCAAATACGAATCCTGCCATATCACCGAATTCACAACCTCAATATAAATCTCATCGACTCATCTCAAACCCAAGTATCATCCTCAAATCCGTATGTGAACACATAGCCCCATACCCATGTGAACACATAACTATATATTCCTGTATAAGCACAAATTAAAGAAGAAGGTATCCAAGTATGGGTTGGTGTGTGCATGTGTGGTGCGACCACTACTCTAGGGTTTCGCGACACTAAATATCCATGAACACCAAATATCCATATTATCATCAATATACTCAAACAATATATAAAAAAAAATATATGTGGGTGTATACGTATTCATATACATCACCACGAACTGCGGGGGTGCTATACGCCATCCACCCGACTGCTCCCCGTAGATATAAATCTACTCACCTGGTCCTCGCTCACCGGTGCTGACGTCGCCACGCGCTTGCTTGTCGTCTCGAAGTCCACATGGGTACCTACATATCATAACGCACCGTATCGCATTATAATCCGACTCATGACCAAAACGACACATGAAACCCACATAGGTCTAAACCTATGGTTGCTTCCACGAATCAACCCAGAAACCCTCGACATCGGCGTACAAACGCCAGACCATCGAGAAAAACCCAAATACCCTCATTTGCACATTCACGAACACTAATTTTAATATAAAATAGGTTAAAACTCACAAAAACTCCAAATTCACTTTAAAAGCCGTTTTTCCGAAAAACTAGCAAGCAAAATTTCCCGTTTTAGTACAAAACTCGACGTTTAAACCATTCTAGCGGCCACAATATTCACTAAATATCTTAAATAAGTCATAAAAACAATTCCCGGAATTTAATCTCATTAAATTCCAAAAACCCTAATATTCTAGTTTATAAAATACCTAAATTTTAACAATTTCATAGCAAAAATGCACAAACTACAATCTAGCTTAGATTTGCATGATCTAAAGCATTAAACTACACTTAATAAAGTTAATGAAGTCATGAAAAACCTAATTAGATTTTTAGTCTAACATTTGCAATTAATTTCCAAAACCTAGTTTGTATAAAATTCCAATTTTAACAATTACAAGTATCAATTAGAAAACTAGCAACTAGGTTAGTTTTAGCATTCTATTAACATGTTAATCTCCACATTAAAATCATAATCAATTTATTAAAAAAAAAACCTAACTAGATTTTAAATTTCATATTTTCAATAATTTCTAAAAACCTAGTTTAGATATAAAAAAAAAAGCTTAAATTGGACATTTTACATCTAGCAATTTACATATTATCAAAGAGATTAAGTTTTCATTTCCTTAAGATGATAATCTACACTTTGCAACCATGATTACATGATAAGAACCCTAATTGCAAATCACAAACCCTTACTAGATTTTCCAATTATTCAATTAAACCCATAACATTAACTAATTATGTTTGATTTAAAGTATTTAACAACAATTAAACAAGGGGTTAGAATTTATACCCAATAAATTTGAAGATCTCACAAGCACCCATAGCCTCCCAAATTGCTCTTTTGCTCCCAAAATCCATGCTAGATAGGCAAATAAATAATGGGTAGGAGTTGGATTTCGGTTTTGAGTTTTTGTTGATTTTTCATGAAATTTTTGTGAATTTTTTTTTGAAGAGATGAGATGAGGAATGAGAGGGGAGGGCTGCTGGAAATGAGCAGGTTTTGGCCAGCATGGGGTGGGGAATGGGTGAGGGAGGAGAGAGAGTGAGGTGGAGAAAGTGGAAAAAGTCAAAATCCACCATTTTCACCATTTTCTATCATTTTCTACTCTTTTCTTTTCTTTTCTTTTCTTTTGCAAAACAAGTGGGGACAAGAGAGAGGGGCTGCTGAAATCAGCCAAGGGGGAGGAAAAATGGGGGTGTGTGAGTGTGGGTATGGGTGTGGGGTGATGGAAAATGATAAATAGTATACCCCAAACATCCATTTACACTAAAAAAAGCCTTTTTTCTTCAATAATTTCTAAACCGTTTTGGCAAACGATTTCGTTTCAAAAACCACAAGATAAAATTTTATTTAAAGTTTTATGATTTACAAAATTTGTTTCAACTCATTCCAATTTGTAATTTTCCCTAATTAAATGTATTAGTGACGGCTTAAAATAATAATAAAATAATTTTTTTCAGAAAATTTGAAATTTCACCAGTGGCTCAATAAACACCAAATACTAGCAATTACATAGCTAGAATATGTATATTTAATTTTTATAATAAGATATTTGCATTTTGACTTTTTACAGAAAACCCCCTTATTTTACCGTTTTTTCGAAATTTCACCGAAACGATTTTCAAAACGTTACAATCTTCCCCCTTAAAGAAATTCGGTCCCCGAATTTAAATTAAAAGTTTCCCCAAATACTAAAATATTTCAGCCAAAACCATCAAATTGTCGGGCTCCGAAATCATAAATACATAAAACAAATCGTAGCGCAACGCATGCGCATGAAAATGAGCATATAACTCAAATCAGAACTCCGTCAAGCATCCCACAATCATCGGAGTCATGGGGAAGTGTAGCGCCTTGAAAAGTCGTTTTGGTGTTTTCCTGAAAATCGGTGAAAATTCGGTATTTTTCCGAAAACCGTCTTTTTGTTATTTTGCAGTTTAGGGCTAATTATACCTAAAATGGATAGGTAATTGCTTGTTTTTAGTAGCTAATGAGTTACTTATGAAATTCTGGTCGTTTAAAAATTTTCCCTAAATTTTTCATTTTTTAAAATATTATTTTAAGCCGGTAAGAAAATACATTAAATTAGCGATAAATACAAATTTAAATGGGCTAAATTTAAGCTTTAAAATCATGTTAATTAAAATCTAGTTGTAACATAAATTTTTAGTATTTTATTTTAAGTTTTAACTAATTTTTTTTATTGAAAAGGAAATTTATTGAAATTAAGCTTAAACTTGCAATTTTGAGCTTGTCGGGGGGTCTTTTTGCATAGGAATTTTTTTACACTCTCTCACCAATCCTCATTCCCACTTGGCCGGCCCACCATAGCAGGAACTTCTCTCTTTCTTTTTTTGTTTTGGGTCTTCACTCTTGTGAACATTATGATATGTGAATGGATTAAATTGTATTAATTTGTGTATAGTACTTGGGAATGGTTGCCTTGACTTTTGACAATTCCACAACCATTCACACCTCTCCCCATTCCTTCCCTCCCTGGTCGAATCCAGCAGCAGCCCCATTTTCTTTTTGTTCCCCAAAATTCTCCTTCTCATTTGCCTCTAAATTCCATCAAAATCCAAGAAAAATCAACAAATCCTTCACTAATTCAACACAAAACCTTAATCCATCTCTTCTCACACCCACTTTAGTTTAAATCTTGGTGAAAGGAGGCATCTTTGGAAGCAAATTGTTCTTGCTAGATCTCTAGTTGAGGTATAAATTCTTCCCAATTAAATTCTTTTGTTAAGTTTCTTAAATTAGATTGTTTTAGTGTTAATTTAGTGTTAGTTTCATTCTAGATTTTTAAAAGTTCATGGTTGAAATTAAACTAGGGTTTTAGAAATCATTATTTAGTTAATTAAATCTATTTTGCTATCTAGTTGTTGCTAATCTAAGTTAATGAGGTTACTTTATTTGTGTGGGTTTCAAATTAGTGTTAATTTGGTATTGTCATGTTTAGTTTTGGATTGAAATTGCTAATTATGAAAATCAAGAAAGGTTTTGTTTATGGAAATTAGGTTTTTTAAGCATTGCTAATGGTTTAAAACTAATGTAGTGGCTATCTATGGTTAACTTGGGTGTTTGCGCGAGGTTGTGTGCACTTTATCGCAAATCCGCGAAGTTTGCACGATTTTGGATGTCTTTTGTGCTTACTAGTTTTTACTAAAATATTGTGATGAATTAATTGCGATGTCTTGATGACATTTTTAGCGTATCCTATGACATTTAGGATGCGTGAGTGAGGATTTTTGAGTAAACGGGTTTTAGTTTTGCCGGGCGACCAAATCGGCGATTTTTGCAGTTTTTGCGATTTTCGCGTGTGTTCCGCGCACCTTGTGCACGTTGTACCTAGCTTGTGAACATTAGTGTTTTCGTTTGGTTTTTGCGTCGTTCTTGATATGTAACCTTATGTTTGGTATTGATGTAAATTCCAGGTTCGGTCGCGGAGACGTCAGACGCGGCTCGAAAGGGGAAAGCGGTGATCGGACGTGACTAGCTAGGGATTTCGGTGAGTAGATGTAACATCTACGGGGGACTATCGTTGGATGGCGCAAGTCGTCCGATAGTTTTAGTACCTTAAAAAGATTCTTAGTAATGTTAGTAATTAGGGGTGTAATACTTGTATGATTATTTGCTACATTCATGCCCTATATTGACATACATATACGAAACCATTTTATAGGACACCTGCACCATTGCCAGGGTTTTTATATGCAGCACGAGCACTATTCATGCTTACACACACACCCTGGTAATTGCCATGCCACCACACTAGATAACCTTTAAATTGAAACCTTTTACTATAATTGATACTTAAACTCGCGCTATTGCTTTAATTCCTTAAAATGAAATCGTAGGATTGCTATTCATGTGCATGTACCTCATCATATTATTTGTTCATGCTTAGTCTATTAATCACGCATCGCAACTTGATTATTGATATCATATGCATTCATTATCATTGACATATGCACTTATGAGGATTTCTTGAGATTTTATGATATTCCTGGATTTCGGGGAAAAGCCGCAAAATTTCTAAACTTATTATATTTTTAAAATATGTAAATTGCGGTTTTCTGGTGATGTAAGTGTCGTCCACCATGAGTTTGCTGTGGTTTTCGAGACCCGTTTCGAGGAGTTGGATGAACCGTCTCGGGTACATGGTGGGCCCGGTAGGGTACTCCGGGGCAAGAAGCTCGTGGTGCTGACGATGAGCCTGGCAGGGGACGGATTACCTACCGGTGACTTCATTGGGCACGGCGGATATCCAGAGGAAACCGACCGGGGCCGCGAGAGGCTGAGATATTGATATTGAGATGGGTCAGCCGGATGGCTGAGGCCAGAGACACTATGACCTGGATTTATGAGATTTGAGACAGTTTTTAGGTGTCGTTGCTGGACACAGATTATTGTCGATTCTATGAGTATTATGCTGGCATTTTAAAAGAGTTTCAAAAACAAAAAGAGATAAAAGGTTTCTTATATATACCTATTGAGACCTCAGATATTCATGTTGCATACCTACACCTGCTAGTACACTGATGTTGTATACACACCTGCTAGTGCATCCAGTCATACCTGTATTTTAGATGCTAGGATGCTTGTGTGCATGCATTCGATAGCCTGTGTAGATGTTATTTATTACTCACGAGTTGGCAACTCACCCCCGTTGTGCCACAGTCTTTTGCAGGTCTGCTCCGTCAGTACAGTAGCGGCGGGCGCACTTGCCTCTTTTGCCTGGACTCGAGGTTTTGCTCTTAGGTGGGTTTTATCATTATTTTGTACCACCTTGTATATTCTTTGTATCTAGTGTACTCCATCTATTGTATCTACCAATATTGTTTTATTTTGACCTAGAGATGAGACTGTGAGATTTGTGGACTTTTTATGCTGTATTTTGGGGTCGAGCTCACTTGAGCCGACATGCTGCTTTTCTCATGCTTCCTTATGATTATTTCGCATGTTGTTGCTTTATATTGCGTGGGATTTGTGACCGTCTTGTGGCGAAGAGCTAGCTCCCGCTTGGGGATGCCTTATTTGTTGGATTCATATATATTCTTGTTGTACCCATTTTGGGGGCCAGTATTTACAAGGGAGACTCTGCCGAAATTTTTGGAAAAATTTGTATTGTTTTTAAAAAGGGTTTTATATGACTTATTTGATAAACTCGCTTTCAATTGATTGGGTTTTCTTCACTCTTTTGCTTATTTGGTTTGGTTTTCTGGGCTTTGGCTTACTTATTTTACGGACGTCTTGAGACGTTTAGTAAACTTAAGTGCCAGTCACGTTCCGTACCCTGCGGGTCGTGACAAAGTTGGTATCAGAGCGATAGGTTTTACCTTTTTGAGTGTAGGATGACCCTTGGTAGATGGAGTAAGTGACTTAAGTAGGCTAACGTAGCGTATGTATGTCCGCGGCATACTTGCGATACGGTACTCCGCCTAAGTGACTTTAGGATACTTGCTTGAAATTCCTTCTTCAATTCCGTGTATCCTATGATTCTATTGCACTGTTCTTATTATCCGTTTTCCTGTAATATCCACTATGCCGCCGAAGGCTACGAGGGCACAGAGGGCTGCCGCCCGAGACGAGATTCGAGCTGGCTCGTCCGAGACTAGGACTGAGCAGGGTGGTATGCCTACGCCGCAGGGACAGACCGATCCACCTTCCCCAGGCCGTATGGATAGGCTCGAGACTGGTATGGAGGAGTTGGGACAGATGATGGGAGGCATGCAGGAGCTACGTCAGATGGTAGGATCCCTAGTTGCAGCCAGTCGTACACCGAGGCCGGATGACGTACCTACTACATCACAGACGACCATGATACCTGCTCCTACTACTACCACCATGGCCATTCCGGTTTCGCTACAGGATTTCATGAGGCTGAGACCTCCAGTATTCACCGGCACCGAGGCAGCGGAGGACCCACAGACGTTCCTTGACAGTTTAGCCAGGATCTGCCGTTCGCTGAGATGTTCGGATGATCGATGGGTGGAGCTTGCGAGTTTCCGACTAGAGGGTCTCGCGCAGACATGGTGGGAGTCAGTCTTGAGAGGTCGAGCTGCAGGTCTACCACCTATGACGTGGGCCGAGTTTACAGCGGTCTTTCTAGCTCGTTTCCTCCCAGAGAGCGTTCGTGACGCCAGAACTCGCAGCTTCGAGGCCTTAGTTAAGACACCTGGGATGACGGTGTCTGAGTATGACATCCAGTTTACGCAGTTATCCCGATATGCTCCGTATTTGGTGGATACCGAAGAGAAGATGGTGAAGAGGTTCGTACAGGGACTTGATGCCCAGCTATATCTTGCCATTGGCGCCCAGCACTACGACACTTATTCAGCTGCTATGGATACGGCATTACGGATGGAGGCACGCATATCACAGACTTCGGCCGTTTCTGGGCCGAAGAAGATTCGCACCGATGTACCGTCTCAGAGGCAGCGCGCCAGATTCTTCCCGAGAGATAGGCCTGGCAGAGGATTTGGACGGGGACAGTTATATGGTTCTTATCCCCAGGGACAGCAGCCGTCGCCAGGGTGTTTTGGGTGCGGGAGTCCGTACCATCTTGTCAGAGACTGTCCGGCGAGACGACAGGGAGCGGCGACCGTTCCGCATGTCACCCTACCACCATCACCACCCCCTCCTCAGAGAGCCCTACTTCCTACCACAGGCGATGCTCCACGCCAGTTAGGTGCACCCAGAGGCCGTAGACGCGGCGGTCCTGTTCAGAGAGGACGAGGAGGCAGAGGCCGAGGTCGAGGTCAGCCCGCTATCGGTGGAGGACAGGCCCGAGTTTTTGCTTTGACACCGCAAGATGCGCAGACATCCAATGCCGTTGTGACAGGTGTTAGTTATATGTATGCCCTAGAGGCCATTACTGTACATACGATGTATATTGTAGTGGATGCTAGGACATATATAGGGAGGACTTTCTTGCTCGACATGATAGTATGCTATCTGGTTGTACTTTATCTTAACATGTACTCTGATTGTCTCTATATTACATGTTGATAAAGCCCTTAGGATATGTACTCGACTACTGGGACTATGATGAGATCATACTAGTGCGGCCACGGTAGTCGACGAGTACATCCTATAACTGTTCCTAGTCGAGGGTGTATCGAGACAGGGCATCGATACACCAGAGTAGACTAGCGTATACGCATCTTGACCCATATGATGGGCGATGGATGATCCCATATCCATCGGTGTTTGACATCAAGGATGGTGTACGGGTGCTCAGTGGAGACTGGGTACACTGGACGGACTCGCCGAGAACTCCCAGATGGTATTATACCATACGTCAGATGGCAGTTCTCCGGTGACACTGGTACAGAGTAGTCTGTTGACCCGAGATCGTCATAGAGTCTTGTGTGGTTCCCACTGTGCTTTGATTTCCATCATACCACGTCTAAGAGGGCGTGCAAAAAGGTGGCTTTTGGGTACAGTCCCGAATCACATGGAGGCAATGAGCGATAGGAGGGGATTCGTCTCTCCCGGTATAGGGAGTTGATGTTGTGCTGTGATCGATTGGCTATAACCGGAAATCCCTGGCCAGGGTTGCTGAGATTTACTGGTAAGTGTTATCATTAGTTTCTCGAACTGTTATAGACCTCAAATCGACACGACTTATCAAGCTACTGGGGTCTGACGTTTACCACCCCTAGGCGAGATATGCAACATATCAGACGACGAGACCGGACTGTACGGGAGTGTTGCTGTTTGGATTCGCAGGAGAATGTACAGGCTTGCTTGTTGATCTTCTGAGCGCTCAATACCTGGGTAGCTGTTACGTTTAGCTGACCGATTGCAGCTTGTGGGTGTTTGATATGATCATCACCTACTGCCGGCGTATTGACGATTCTTTAGAGTCCTACACAGAGGTTTCTTGACTCAGGCAAAATGGAGTAGGAGCACATATGTGATATGTGCGGGACCGAGGATAATGCGATATGTGATACCGTATTATATTCTCGCGATATTTGATATCAGCCGGGTCATCGGATCAAGTGTTGATTCGATGAATCGGCACGGATAAATATTAGTCGGTTATATGCGATATAGCCGGATTGTCGGATCAAGTGTTGATTCGATAATTTAATGAATAATAATATATATGATATATTAAATTACATTAACTAATATTAGCTCACTAAAAGATTCTTTTTCTCACCGGATTAATACATTGATATATATGCGATATATGTTAATTGTATTATTTTCTTTTGTTACGATAAATATTATATATGTGATATATAATATTGTAACATGATATGATAACTAATGCAACTTGTTTAGTAGAGATTAAACATGGTTAGGGTTTGATTAGGGTTAAGGTTTTCTAGAAGTTTCTAGAAGCTTTCTTTCTTTGTCTTTGTTAAGATATTATGCTAGATATTTCCTTAACCTAACCAAACCTTTAACCTTAGTCAAATCTCTACAAGGGTTAGTTTGACCATGGTTACATTATTCATCATATCATTTCTTTTCCTATTCATCACAAAAGGATTCTATTATTGTTCATCATCTTCTTCCTTCTTCTTCTTTGCTTGAAATGGTTTCTTGCTTTGATTTTTGTGATGGATAAATATGAGAAAAAGATAAATAAAGAGAGCAAAAATCCTACTTCATCATCCTCATCTTCCCTTGCCATTTAGATGAGGGTGTTCACATCATTTCATGAGTGTTAGCTTGTGTTAAAGAAACTTCAAGGTAGATCATCTTAGTATCGAAGATCGGAAGCAAAGGTTGCGTCTTTCTCTTCGTGGAACCTCTCGAGAGTCCGGATCCCGATGATCGCAGCTAAGGGACAACAACACGGAGCATATGAAGTGAAGGACCGGATCTACAAAGGTTGTAATCCCTCTCACTTAGTGTTAAAGTGTTTAGCATACTTGTTTTCGCCTAATCTCTAGTTTAAAGTTCCGTATTCGGGTTGTTCGGCACGGCTAAATTTTTAATCGGGCATGGTTGATACCTCGTAGACCCTTGTGTGCGTGCCTAGCAACCCTACAGTGGTATCAGAGCCAAGCTAGAGCTTTAGGCGAACTCTAGACGAAGTTTAAAGTCCGATCGAACCCGGAAAACCCGAATTAACCCCTTCTCTGGAAATTTTCTGAAAATCTGGATTTTTGTGAATTAAAAATTGCCAAAAAATTCAGCAGGGAATTCTATGAGTTACTGTGAAGCACGTAATTGTAACTCGTCAAGTGAGGCGCGGAACCGCGGCCTAACCCTGGGTTTCGCGGCGGTTCCGCGGCCATTTGGCTGAGTTACACCACGTGGCTTGCACAGTAATTCTTGTCTTCAAGTGCCGAGTCTTCTGGAAATTTTTGTTTTACTCAACAGTTGAGTTTTTCTGGGGTTGTTTTGGGGATTCAATTATTCGATCGGATTGTCTAATTTTGTCTATGTGTTTTGTCCGGATAATTTTTTAGAAACTGTTAAAAAGTTCGAACGGATATCAATAACTCACTTTTTCCCCTGTCGGAAAATTTTTCAAAAGTTGGATTTTTTCTCGTGTTTAAGAATGTTCTAAGTCGTGCAAGTAACTCGGTGGACCCTCTAGAAGACAACAAACCTTAACTCGATTATGTGACCGTCTTGAACTGCCCTTTGAACCTTAGGGTTTGGGGCAGTACGGCGTGCCACATGTGAGGCGTTGGCTTGACCCTTCTACGGCTGGACCATTGGTATTGTGGCATGTGATGGATGTTTTTAAACTGTTTTCAAGTGTTGAGATATATTGGGGAAATCTTGGGTGTTTGATGATTCGATCGGAAAGTTTAACTTTTCTATTTATCTGGAATGTGATACAATATTTGGAATCCACAGGTAGTTATGAGATAACTAATTTGAATATTATAAACATAGCAGTTTAGTCTCAGATGAGCGGTTGTCACGGAATTTTGATGTGATCAAAAGTCCGTCGCAATCACGTAGAGTACGCGGATACTCGCCGGGAAAACTTAATAGACAGCTACACCTCTTAGCCCCGACCAAGTGACTGTAGGAGAACCCCGTCGCCGAAAGCATCCGTTCGGGTGCTCGCGGTAGCGGTGTTCCGCCTTAGTGCACTTCGTCGACGGCATCCAGGGGTGCAGCCGTCTACTAAAGTTTGCGACGAGCATTCGATCAGGATGTCGGGAATCTTGTTGAATTGCCCGACTTGATATTGAAAAGAGTTTTCGATAAATGAGACTAAAATGCGGGGTTTATAATTGTTAGGCATGTGATGTCTAAGGAATTCATTTGGTTAGGCATGCGATGTCTAAGGAAGTTGCGGATTCCAACTGTTGTAGTTTTACACTTTCTTTTCTGTGACCGTAAGCATAGTATGTGGTGTATCGCCGGCTTCGTTGCTATACTTCAACGACAATCGGGATACGCATACTTGCTTACGTTGATGATATGAGATATTATGTGTTGCTGTGATATGTTATATTGGATCATCGCGTTTGAATAGCCGGGGGTTTTCTGTGAGATGAGAGTCTTTTCTTTTTCATTCATGTAAAATTCATTTATATGTAATATTCTTTTATTGGGGCACTTCCAGGTAGCGGAAGATGTCACCGTTGTATATTATTTACTTTTCCGCATTAGGTAGACCCAAGGCGGGGAGCACAAGTAACCGGATTCTAGGGTCCAGTGGGAGACCATCTCGAGGAGTCAAGACCGGGTCTCCTAACCCTAGAATTGGCAGTGTTACTTGCCGCTCTCGTAGGGGTCTAGGGATGTGGGTTTGGCTATTCATCACGACCGTGGAATCCGTGTTTTATACTGGCTCGTATTGAAAACACGGACGTCCTAGTATATCCAATATTTCATATATGTTCTTCTGCTGCAATGTTCTGTGATGAGATCATATTACTGCCTGAGACGAATGTTTATATTTTATATATACGAGATATATGTTATATTGCAGATTTCGTTTCAAAAAGAGATGCTTGTGAAGCATAATAAAATGGGACTTCATTAATGAGATTAATGAAATAAAAGAAACCTAAGATGTTGTAGAAACTTGTTTAAAAACTGGTAGCTCTAGTTCTTGCTTTGCATAGCGGTGTTCCTTATAGAACATCCAGCACCTTATTCGATAAGGAAAGGACCGAGATCCCTTCACCGGGAGTGACTCCTTTAGCAATGACTGGTAGATGCTACAACCCTCGGTTTGTCTTTTGATTGCTTCTATAGTTTCTGCTTTGCATAGTGATATTTGTGAAATATCCTGCACCTTATTCGATGAGGAAAGGGCCGACAATCCCTTCACCGGGAGTGACCCCTTTAACAAAACTAGAAAAGCCTAAAAAACACTCCATTTAAAATCACTCGATTCTACAACGATATCAAGTTCATTACGCAAAGGGTTTTCTTAAAAACCTGTCGTAGCCCTCCGTCATTTCAGATAAGTACTGGTTAGTATTCGTGCTACGTTTGTTGACCTCTGTCAAGGCGTAGTGTGCGGTAGCTGATTAGTGCTTATCTGTATAAGCATATGATGTGATTGATTTAGGGTAGTCGTACGACCTTGTTGACCTCTGTCAAGGGTCGTGCGGGTGGGTTTACTTCAATCAGGAAATGACGGGTTGAACTTGACTAGCAGCCTATGGTTTGTTGACCTCTGTCAAGGTCATAGGACGCTTGGGGCAAAATACTATTGGGAATTTCAAGTGTTGAAATTTGCAATGAGATTGCATACCTTCTATAAGATAGTTGGATCCCGATACTCGCTGCGAGTAAGAGTTACTCCTGGGAGAGTTTTACACATTACAATTAGCCGATCAAGTAGGTGTCTAGAAAGGTGTTAACGGGGTTACGCCTCTGGGAAAACGAGGTTTACATTAATTAGGTTCGTGTGAAAGCACGGGGGACCTCCCTCAAAGTACCGACACTGGCCTGGCTGAAAGATTGGCGAACTTGTAGCGTGTAATTAATCCCGGCTAGTCTTTCCTTTTAGGGTTTGAAGGAAGATTTGACTAAAACAGTGGGAGACATCCTGATTAGATATATTAGATAACCAATCTAATCTTGCAAGAGCATACGCTGAGTGTTTTCTTCTCTCTCTCTCCAGGTAGCGACCATATCACACCTTAATCAAGATAATAAAACGGATATATTGACCGAACCCGCTTGTTATACTGAGCTGGGGAACGTTGGTCCCGCTCCAACTTATAATTGTTATAAGACAGAGCAGGAAATTGGGGAATACCAGATTTCTCGTGCCGCCCAAACGAAGAAAGTACATGTTGATGCATCTTCTTCAGGTGTGTTCATTACAGAGAACTGTTTCTCAGTATCCTTCACGTCCTGGGTATGAGATACCAGATCAGGATCCCGCATATGTAATCTGTTACATGGGCTACAGAAAGGTAAAGAACTGAGAACGGGTGATAAGTTTCATGAGACAGAAAACGGTGTAAGTGTTGCAGCCAAGTCTGTTGGTCACTGTCACCCTGTATTACCAGAATACATTGATTCTGAACAAATGTTATTAGATACCGAACCTGATATACAAAATCATATCTGTCTCTTTATTAGTAAAGAAAGGATATAATTTTGTATTGTTGGATAATGTTTTGAACATTTCCTATATCAAGAGTTGATCGGTTCAGGCACGTTATCTAAAATCATTGACGTTCTAAATCAAACTACAGTTCTTAGTATACAGAACACACACAAGAGGAAGAGTTCATAAATGAACAAATCCATCTTGAGGCATTGTAGACTAGGTCATATCAATGCGACCCGACTGACTGAAGTTACATTTAGATGCATATTTAAATTAGTTTGAATTTACATCTTATGAAACTTGCCAGTCATGTCACAAAGATAAGATGACCATAGCTCTGTTTATTGGAAACAGAGAAAGAGTTAGTGAACTCTTGGGATTGATACATGCTGATGTATGAAGGTCCCCTGTCTACACATGCCAAGACCGGTTCTTTGTACTTCATTACATTCTCTGATAATCTCTCAAGATTCAGACATATGTTTCTGTTGAAACACAAGTCCGAACCTTTTGAGATATTCACAGAATATAAGTTAGAAGTAGAGAACCAAAATACAGGTATAAGTATTATGTCCTTTGATGAGATCGAGGAGGAGAATACTTGAGCACGGAAATCCTTGATTATTCTAAAGGAGAATGAGATTCTCTCTCAGCATTACTCCTCCGTATACACCATAGCACGATGGTATATCGGGCGGAGCAATAGCACCCTATGTGATATGGTATGCTCTATGATGAGTACTACTGTGTTTCCTATTGCCTTTTGGGAGTTATGCACTTGAGAAGCTGCATACCAATTGAATTGGGTTCAAATCAAATTAGTTGCCTACCACTTCATATGTGATATGGAAAGGGAAGAGCCTATATCTTAAGTTGGTTAAGATTTGGGGTTGTCCGGCCTATGTCTAAAAGCAAAATCCGGACAAGCTCGAGGCAAGGTCTGTTATGTAGAATTGGAAATGTTCCAGCTATACAAAATGCAGCTGATGATTTGGTAGAACCAAAGGATTCAATAGTTTCCAACGAAGCTCAGCCTCTCCGCCGATCTAGTAGGGTTCCTCACCCACCTGAGAGATACATTAGTTTCTCCATGACAGTGGGAGCGAGGATTGCATCATGAGATGATGACCCAACTAGTTTCGAGCTGGCCATCAGGAGTGGGACTCTGTAAGAATGGCTGGGTGCTTATCGATCTGAGATGGAATCCTTATACACCAACAAAGTATGGACTTTGGTTGCTTTATCTGAAGGGTTAAATCCCCATCAGGAGCGAGTATATCTTGAGAAGATTACTTGGTGTACATGGAAAAGTTGAGACTTTCAAAGCTATGCTTAGGTCCATCCAGATACTACTTGCCACGGCTACATACCATGACTACGATATCTGGTGGTTGGGTGTCATGACTGCTTTTCTAAGTGATGTTTTAGAAGAGAGCGTCTATAAGTACACAGCCAGAGGGCTTCGCAGTCAGTGGGAGCAGCGGAAACGTGAGCAAGATGTTTTATATGATAAAGCAGGCATCGCGGAGTTGGAACATCTGTTTTGATGTGGTAGTCAAAGAGTTTGACTTCATCAAAATGGTAGATGAACCTTGTATATACAAAAAGGGTAGTAGAAAGTATGGTGGTGATCCTCGTAGAGTACGTGGATGTCATACTCTTGATAGGGAAGGAGTTTCCTATGCTACGCTCGGTCAATCTCCGCTTATCACAAGGATTCTCCATATAGGATCAAAGTGATACCTCCTAAATCCTAGGTTTTGGATCTATGAGATAGATCTAATCGGATGTTAGGACACTCATTAGTTGTAGTGAGATGGTATCAATCGATCCTGGGGAGAATCACTGGAATGGTTCCAGGGTGATAAGGACGACTGAATGTCAGTCGCAGGCTTGTCTATACCCTCAGTGGAGGGACGGTATGTTGGAAGAGTTCCAAGCTAGATACCGTGACATACTAGACGATTAAAGGCAAGATACATCGTTATCAAGGATGCTACCAAAGAGGCAGTCTGGATATATATATAAGTTCATGAGATGAACTTCGTTCCTACCATTGTGTGACAATGGAGTTGTGGCTTATGCCAAGGAACTACCGTCCCATCAGAAATCCAGATATAATTCTTAGGCAGTATCACCTGATCATGGAGATGGTTGATCTCCAGAGAGATCGAGGTTAGGAGAGTAGACACAGAGGACAACAGCGCGGATCCACTCACAAAGGCCTTTTTCCCAGTAGAGACTTTTACGGGATGGTTGAGTATGAGATACTTCAACCGCAGCTAATTGTTGGGTATGCGATACCATAACAGATGGCCCTAGTGCAAGTGGGAGATTGTTAGTTATATGTATGCCCTAGAGGCCATTACTGTACATACGATGTATATTGTAGTGGATGCTAGGACATATATAGGGAGGACTTTCTTGCTCGACATGATAGTATGCTATCTGGTTGTACTTTATCTTAACATGTACTCTGATTGTCTCTATATTACATGTTGATAAAGCCCTTAGGATATGTACTCGACTACTGGGACTATGATGAGATCATACTAGTGCGGCCACGGTAGTCGACGAGTACATCCTATAACTGTTCCTAGTCGAGGGTGTATCGAGACAGGGCATCGATACACCAGAGTAGACTAGCGTATACGCATCTTGACCCATATGATGGGCGATGGATGATCCCATATCCATCGGTGTTTGACATCAAGGATGGTGTACGGGTGCTCAGTGGAGACTGGGTACACTGGACGGACTCGCCGAGAACTCCCAGATGGTATTATACCATACGTCAGATGGCAGTTCTCCGGTGACACTGGTACAGAGTAGTCTGTTGACCCGAGATCGTCATAGAGTCTTGTGTGGTTCCCACTGTGCTTTGATTTCCATCATACCACGTCCAAGAGGGCGTGCAAAAAGGTGGCTTTTGGGTACAGTCCCGAATCACATGGAGGCAATAAGCGATAGGAGGGGATTCGTCTCTCCCGGTATAGGGAGTTGATGTTGTGCTGTGATCGATTGGCTATAACCGGAAATCCCTGGCCAGGGTTGCTGAGATTTACTGGTAAGTGTTATCAGTAGTTTCTCGAACTGTTATAGACCTCAAATCGACACGACTTATCAAGCTACTGGGGTCTGACGTTTACCACCCCTAGGCAAGATATGCAACATATCAGACGACGAGACCGGACTGTACGGGAGTGTTACTGTTTGGATTCGCAGGAGAATGTACAGGCTTGCTTGTTGATCTTCTGAGCGCTCAATACCTGGGTAGCTGTTACGTTTAGCTGACCGATTGCAGCTTGTGGGTGTTTGATATGATCATCACCTACTGCCGGCGTATTGACGATTCTTTAGAGTCCTACACAGAGGTTTCTTGACTCAGGCAAAATGGAGTAGGAGCACATATGTGATATGTGCGGGACCGAGGATAATGCGATATGTGATACCGTATTATATTCTCGCGATATTTGATATCAGCCGGGTCATCGGATCAAGTGTTGATTCGATGAATCGGCACGGATAAATTTTAGTCGGTTATATACGATATAGCCGGATTGTCGGATCAAGTGTTGATTCGATAATTTAATGAATAGTAATATATATGATATATTAAATTACATTAACTAATATTAGCTCACTAAAAGATTCTTTTTCTCACCGGATTAATACATTGATATATATGCGATATATGTTAATTGTATTATTTTCTTTTGTTACGATAAATATTATATATGTGATATATAATATTGTAACATGATATGATAACTAATGCAACTTGTTTAGTAGAGATTAAACATGGTTAGGGTTTGATTAGGGTTAAGGTTTTCTAGAAGTTTCTAGAAGCTTTCTTTCTTTGTCTTTGTTAAGATATTATGCTAGATATTTCCTAAACCTAACCAAACCTTTAACCTTAGTCAAATCTCTACAAGGGTTAGTTTGACCATGGTTACATTATTCATCATATCATTTCTTTTCCTATTCATCACAAAAGGATTCTATTATTGTTCATCATCTTCTTCCTTCTTCTTCTTTGCTTGAAATGGTTTCTTGCTTTGATTTTTGTGATGGATAAATATGAGAAAAAGATAAATAAAGAGAGCAAAAATCCTACTTCATCATCCTCATCTTCCCTTGCCATTTAGATGAGGGTGTTCACATCATTTCATGAGTGTTAGCTTGTGTTAAAGAAACTTCAAGGTAGATCATCTTAGTATTGAAGATCGGAAGCAAAGGTTGCGTCTTTCTCTTCGTGGAACCTCTCGAGAGTCCGGATCCCGATGATCGCAGCGAAGGGACCACAACACGGAGCATATGAAGTGAAGGACCGGATCTACAAAGGTTGTAATCCCTCTCACTTAGTGTTAAAGTGTTTAGCATACTTGTTTTCGCCTAATCTCTAGTTTAAAGTTCCGTATTCGGGTTGTTCGGCACGGCTAAATTTTTAATCGGGCATGGTTGATGCCTCGTAGACTCTTGTGTGCATGCCTAGCAACCCTACAACAGGTACCTTGCCAGTTTGTTCTTTCGACGCACGGGTATTATTCGACCCAGGTTCCACACATTCGTACGTCTCTACACACTTTGCACCGATGTTGGGCCGTGAGTCGTCGTCGATAGATCATCTGCTTGTTGTTGTTACTCCGGTAGGTGAGTCATTTGTCGCTCGGTTTGTATTTCGTTTGTGTTCCGTTCGTATCGGGGAGAGGGATTCATCAGTTGATTTGATTCTCCTCGATATGTTGGACTTTGATGTGCTTCTGGGCATGGATTGGCTAGCCACTTGTTATGCTTCGGTGGACTGCCGTGAGAAGGAAGTCAGATTTAGCTTTCTGGGAGAGCCAGTCCTTGTTATTCAGGGAGACCGCAGCGTCACCCTTCCCAGCTTGATTTCGTCTCTTCGCGCTGGTCAGCTCTTGCGGAAGGGATGTCAGGGATTCTTAGCGTTTATTTGTGATACTCGAGCTGTAGAGGTTCCATTTGACCGGGTCCAGGTTGTTTGTGAGTTCCCTGATGTTTTCCCTGATGAGCTACCTGGGCTACCGCCTGAGCGCGATGTTGAGTTCTGCATTGATTTGATTCCCGGCTCGGGGCCTATTTCTATACCGCCTTATCGGATGGCCCCGGCAGAGCTTCGAGAGCTGAAGGATCAGTTGCAGGATTTGTTAGAGAAGGGGCTTATTCGACCTAGTGTTTCTCCGTGGGGTGCTCCGGTCCTGTTTGTCAAGAAGAAGGATGGAAGTTTGCGCTTATGTATCGACTACCGCCAGCTGAACAAAGTTACCGTTCGGAACAGATATCCGTTGCCACGCATTGATGATTTGTTCGACCAGCTTCAGGGTGCGGGATATTTTTCGAGGATCGACTTACGATCAGGATACCACCAGCTGTGAGTCCGACAGGAGGATATACCGAAGACAGCCTTCCGTACGCGCTACGGCCACTACGAGTTTTTGGTGATGTCGTTCGGACTCACCAACGCCCCAGCAGCATTCATGGATTTGATGAACCGTACATTCAGGCCGTATCTTGACTTGTTCATCATCGTGTTTATCGACGATATCTTGGTGTACTCCCGGAGCAGAGAGGAGTACGAGCAGCACTTGCGGATTACGTTACAGACTCTGAGGGAGCACCAGCTGTTCGCAAAGTTCTCCAAGTGTGCATTCTGGCTGGACAGCGTCGGGTTCTTGGGTCACGTGGTTACGAGAGACGGCATATGTGTGGACCCGAAGAAGATTGAGGCTGTTCAGCAGTGGCCCCGACCTACATCGGTTACCGAGATCCGCAGTTTTCTAGGCCTGGTGGGCTACACAGGCATTTTGTTCAGGACTTCTCCCATATAGCTGCACCTTTGACCGGTTTGACCCGGAAGGGAGTTCCTTTCGTTTGGACAGAGGAGTGCGAGTGCAGTTTTCAGCAGCTACGGACTTCTTTGACTACGGCGCCGGTATTATCTTTGCCTTCGGGATCAGGCGGATTTGTAGTCTACTGTGATGCTTCGCGAGTGGGGTTAGGATGCGTATTGATGCAGCGTGGCCGGATGATCGCTTATGCTTCTCGGCAGTTGAAGAAGCACGAACAGAACTACCCTACTCACGATTTGGAGATGGCTGCAGTGGTCTTTGCACTGAAGATTTGGCGACATTACCTATATGGCGAGTCATGCCAAATATTCACAGACCACAAGAGCTTAAAATACATATTTCAGCAGCGAGACCTGAACCTCAGACAGCGTCGTTGGATGGAGTTGGTGAAAGACTACGACTGCAAGATCTTATATCACCCAGGTAAGGCGAATGTGGTGGCAGATGCGTTGAGTAGGAGGCCCGGGGGTAGTCTATCCTATTTGCGCGCAGTGCTAAGGCAGTCGTCAGCAGATTGGCAGATGTTATGCGACAGCCGAGTTGAGTTCGAGTTCACTCAGACAGGGGGACAGCTCGCGCATGTTCGTGCACGCCCACAGTTGCTTGACCGTATATATGAGGCACAGCGCAGTGACGACCGTTGCTCAGAGATCATGGCACAGATGGGACATGGCAGATTTTCCGAGTTCGTGATTGACGATCAGGGGATTTTGCGCTATGGATCTAGACTGTGCATACCAGATGCTGATGGATTGCGGCACGACATTCTTGAGGAGGCACACCGATCAGTGTATAGTGTCCACCCCGGTTCCACCAAGATGTACCATGATTTGAGAGAGACCTACTGGTGGGACGGGATGAAGAGGGACATTGCGGAGTTTGTATCGAGATGCCTGACTTGTCAGCAAGTCAAGGCCGAGCACCAGAGGCCCGTAGGAGAGCTACAGCCATTACCCATTCCGGAGTGGAAATGGGAGCAGATTTCGATGGATTTCGTTGTGGGTCTACCCAGGACCAGTCGAGGGTATGACTCCATCTGGGTGATCTTAGATCGATTGACGAAAGCGGCTCACTTCCTGCCAGTGAAGACGACTTTCAGCTTCGCTCAGTATGCCCAGCTTTACATCGACGAGATCGTGCGGTTGCATGGCGTACCGACTTGTATCGTGTCAGATCGAGGCACCCAGTTCACCAGCCGACTTTGGCAGAGACTTCAGGAGGCTTTGGGCACTCGTTTGAGCTTCAGCACAGCTTTTCATCCGCAGACTGACGGACAGTCAGAGCGGACCATTCAGACTCTCGAGGACATGCTCAGAGCGTGCGTTTTAGACTTCGGCGGTAGCTGGGATCGTCATTTACCTCTAGTGGAGTTCTCCTACAACAACAGCTTCCAGGATACTATTCAGATGGCACCTTTCGAGGCATTATATGGGAGGAGATGCAGATCGCCCGTTTGTTGGATAGAGCTCAACGAGAGCAGTATTCTGGGGCCGCAGCTTGTTGAGGAGATGACAGCGAAGATACAGTTGATCCGAGACCGGATGAGAGCGGCTCAGAGCAGGCAGAAATCCTATGCGGGCAGGCGCCGTCGCAGATTATAGTTCGCAGTTGGCGACCATGTTTTTCTGAGGGTCTCTCCGATGAAGGGCGTGATGCGTTTTGGGCGAAAGGGGAAGCTTAGCCCTAGATTCGTAGATCCCTTCGAGATTCTCGAGCGTGTCGGTGCAGTTGCATATCGTTTGGCCCTTCCACCCAGCTTTCCCGATGTTCACCCCGTCTTCCATGTTTCGATGCTCCGCAAGTACCTTCATGACCCTTCGCATGCAATTCAGCACCCGACAGTCCAGCTGGAGCGCGACCTTTCCTTTGTAGAGCAACCGGTGGCCATCCTGGATCGGCAGGTGAAGAAGTTGAGATCGAAGATTATACCAACCGTCAAGGTCCTTTGGCGTAGCCCGAGCAGCGAGGAGGTTACCTGGGAGACCGAGGGCGAGATGAGGAAGAAATATCCCCATCTCTTTGAAGGTACGCGTAGTTATATTTTTAAATTCGGGGACCGAATTTCTTTAAGGGGGGAAGATTGTAGCGCCTTGAAAAGTCGTTTTGGTGTTTTCCTGAAAATCGGTGAAAATTCGGTATTTTTCCGAAAACCGTCTTTTTGTTATTTTGCAGTTTAGGGCTAATTATACCTAAAATGGATAAGTAATTGCTTGTTTTTAGTAGCTAATGAGTTACTTATGAAATTCTGGTCGTTTAAAAATTTTCCCTAAATTTTTCATTTTTTTAATATTATTTTAAGCCGGTAAGAAAATACATTAAATTAGCGATAAATACAAATTTAAATGGGCTAAATTTAAGCTTTAAAATCATGTTAATTAAAATCTAGTTGTAACATAAATTTTTAGTATTTTATTTTAAGTTTTAACTAATTTTTGTTATTGAAAAGGAAATTTATTGAAATTAAGCTTAAACTTGCAATTTTGAGCTTGTCGGGGGGTCTTTTTGCATAGGAATTTTTTTACACTCTCTCACCAATCCTCATTCCCACTTGGCCGGCCCACCATAGCAGGAACTTCTCTCTTTCTTTTTTTGTTTTGGGTCTTCACTCTTGTGAACATTATGATATGTGAATGGATTAAATTATATTAATTTGTGTATAGTACTTGGGAATGGTTGCCTTGACTTTTGACAATTCCACAACCATTCACACTTCTCCCCATTCCTTCCCTCCCTGGTCGAATCCAGCAGCAGCCCCATTTTCTTTTTGTTCCCCAAAATTCTCCTTCTCATTTGCCTCTAAATTCCATCAAAATCCAAGAAAAATCAACAAATCCTTCACTAATTCAACACAAAACCTTAATCCATCTCTTCTCACACCCACTTTAGTTTAAATCTTGGTGAAAGGAGGCATCTTTGGAAGCAAATTGTTCTTGCTAGATCTCTAGTTGAGGTATAAATTCTTCCCAATTAAATTCTTTTGTTAAGTTTCTTAAATTAGATTGTTTTAGTGTTAATTTAGTGTTAGTTTCATTCTAGATTTTTAAAAGTTCATGGTTGAAATTAAACTAGGGTTTTAGAAATCATTATTTAGTTAATTAAATCTATTTTGCTATCTAGTTGTTGCTAATCTAACTTAATGAGGTTACTTTATTTGTGTGGGCTTCAAATTAGTGTTAATTTGGTATTGTCATGTTTAGTTTTGGATTGAAATTGCTAATTATGAAAATCAAGAAAGGTTTTGTTTATGGAAATTAGGTTTTTTAAGCATTGCTAATGGTTTAAAACTAATGTAGTGGCTATCTATGGTTAACTTGGGTGTTTGCGCGAGGTTGTGTGCACTTTATCGCAAATCCGCGAAGTTTGCACGATTTTGGATGTCTTTTGTGCTTACTAGTTTTTACTAAAATATTGTGATGAATTAATTGCGATGTCTTGATGACATTTTTAGCGTATCCTATGACATTTAGGATGCATGAGTGCGGATTTTTGAGTAAACGGGTTTTAGTTTTGCCGGGCGACCAAATCGGCGATTTTTGCAGTTTTTGCGATTTTCGCGTGTGTTCCGCGCACCTTGTGCACGTTGTACCTAGCTTGTGAACATTAGTGTTTTCGTTTGGGTTTTACGTCGTTCTTGATATCTAACCTTATGTTTGGTATTGATGTAAATTCCAGGTTCGGTCGCGGAGACGTCAGACGCGGCTCGAAAGGGGAAAGCGGTGATCGGACGTGACTAGCTAGGGATTTCGGTGAGTAGATGTAACATCTACGTGGGACTATCGTTAGATGGCGCAAGCCGCCCGATAGTTTTAGTACCTTAAAAAGATTCTTAGTAATGTTAGTAATTAGGGGTGTAATACTTGTATGATTATTTGCTACATTCATGCCCTATATTGACATACATATACGAAACCATTTTATAGGACACCTGCACCATTGCCAGGGTTTTTATATGCAGCACGAGCACTATTCATGCTTATACACACACCCTGGTAATTGCCATGCCACCACACTAGATAACCTTTAAATTGAAACCTTTTACTATAATTGATACTTAAACTCGCGCTATTGCTTTAATTCTTTAAAATGAAATCGTAGGATTGCTATTCATGTGCATGTACCTCATCATATTATTTGTTCATGCTTAGTCTATTAATCACGCATCGCAACTTGATTATTGATATCATATGCATTCATTATCATTGACATATGCACTTATGAGGATTTCTTGAGATTTTATGATATTCCTGGATTTCGGGGAAAAGCCGCAAAATTTCTAAACTTATTATATTTTTAAAATATGTAAATTGCGGTTTTCTGGTGATGTAGGTGTCGTCCACCATGAGTTTGCTGTGGTTTTCGAGACCCGTTTCGAGGAGTTGGATGAACCGTCTCGGGTACATGGTGGGCCCGGTAGGGTACCCCGGGGCAAGTAGCTCGTGGTGCTGACGATGAGCCTGGCAGGGGACGGATTACCTACCGGTGACTTCATTGGGCACGGAGGATATCCAGAGGATACCGACCGGGGCCGTGAGAGGCTGAGATATTGATATTGAGATGGGTCAGCCGGATGGCTGAGGCCAGAGACACTATGATCTGGATTTATGAGATTTGAGACAGTTTTTAGGTGTCGTTGCTGGACACAGATTATTGTCGATTCTATGAGTATTATGCTGGCATTTTAAAAGAGTTTCAAAAACAAAAAAAGATAAAAGGTTTCTTATATATACCTATTGAGACCTCAGATATTCATGTTGCATACCTACACCTGCTAGTACACTGATGTTGTATACACACCTGCTAGTGCATCCAGTCATACCTATATTTTAGATGCTAGGATGCTTGTGTGCATGCATTCGATAGCCTGTGTAGACGTTATTTATTACTCACGAGTTGGCAACTCACCCCCGTTGTGCCACAGTCTTTTGCAGGTCTGCTCCGTCAGTACAGTAGCGGCGGGCGCACTTGCCTCTTTTGCCTGGACTCGAGGTTTTGCTCTTAGGTGGGTTTTATCATTATTTTGTACCACCTTGTATATTCTTTGTATCTAGTGTACTCCATCTACTGTATCTACCAATATTGTTGTATTTTGACCTAGAGATGAGACTGTGAGATTTGTGGACTTTTTATGCTGTATTTTGGGGTCGAGCTCACTTGAGCCGACATGCTGCTTTTCTCATGCTTCCTTATGATTATTTCGCATGTTGTTGCTTTATATTGCGTGGGATTTGTGACCGTCTTGTGGCGAAGAGCTAGCTCCCGCTTGGGGATGCCTTATTTGTTGGATTCATATATATTCTTGTTGTACCCATTTTGGGGGCCAGTATTTACAAGGGAGACTCTGCCGAAATTTTTGGAAAAATTTGTATTGTTTTTAAAAAGGGTTTTATATGACTTATTTGATAAACTCGCTTTCAATTGATTGGGTTTTCTTCACTCTTTTGCTTATTTGGTTTGGTTTTCTGGGCTTTGGCTTACTTATTTTACGGACGTCTTGAGACGTTTCGTAAACTTAAGTGCCAGTCACGTGCCGTACCCTGCGGGTCGTGACAAAGTTGGTATCAGAGCGATAGGTTTTACCTTTTTGAGTGTAGGATGACCCTTGGTAGATAGAGTAAGTGACTTAAGTAGGGTAACGTAGCGTATGTATGTCCGCGGCATACTTGCGATACGGTACTCCGCCTAAGTGACTTTAGGATACTTGCTTGAAATTCCTTCTTCAATTCCGTGTATCCTATGATTCTATTGCACTGTTCTTATTATCCGTTTTCCTGTAACAGCCACTATTCCGCCGAAGGCTACGAGGGCACAGAGGGCTGCCGCCCGAGACGAGATTCGAGCTGGCTCGTCCGAGACTAGGACTGAGCAGGGTGGTATGCCTACGCCGCAGGGACAGACCGATCCACCTTCCCCAGGCCGTATGGATAGGCTCGAGACTGGTATGGAGGAGTTGCGACAGATGATGGGAGGCATGCAGGAGCTACGTCAGATGGTAGGATCCCTAGTTGCAGCCAGTCGTACACCGAGGCCGGATGACGTACCTACTACATCACAGACGGCCATGATACCTGCTCCTACTACTACCACCGTGGCCATTCCAGTTTCGCTACAGGATTTCATGAGGCTGAGACCTCCAGTATTCATCGGCACCGAGGCAGCGGAGGACCCACAGATGTTCCTTGACAGTTTAGCCAGGATCTGCCGTTCGCTGAGATGTTCGGATGATCGATGGGTGGAGCTTGTGAGTTTCCGACTAGAGGGTCTCGCGCAGACATGGTGGGAGTCAGTCTTGAGAGGTCGAGCTGCAGGTCTACCACTTATGACGTGGGCCGAGTTTACAGCGGTCTTTCAAGCTCGTTTCCTCCCAGAGAGCGTTTGTGAAGCCAGAGCTCGCAGCTTCGAGGCCTTAGTCAAGACACCTGGGATGACGGTGTCTGAGTATGACATCCAGTTTACGCAGTTATCCCGATATGCTCCGTATTTGGTGGATACCGAAGAGAAGATAGTGAAGAGGTTCGTACAGGGACTTGATGCCCAGCTATATCTTGCCATTGGCGCCCAGCACTACGACACTTATTCAGCTGCTATGGATACGGCATTACGGATGGAGGCACGCATATCACAGACTTCGGCCGTTTCTGGGCCGAAGAGGATTCGCACCGATGTACCGTCTCAGAGGCAGCGCGCCAGATTCTTCCCGAGAGATAGGCCTGGCAGAGGATTTGGACGGGGACAGTTATATGGTTCTTATCCCCAGGGACAGCAGCCGTCGCCAGGGTGTTTTGGGTGCGGGAGTCCGTACCATCTTGTCAGAGACTGTCCGGCGAGACGACAGGGAGCGGCGACCGTTCCGCTGTCAAGGTCTTCACTGTGAATTACAAATCTCTCGGTCCATCGGCTCATCGGCCCTGCCAGGTGTGCTAACGGGGATGATCCCGTTCTGGCACTTCTCTGGTCATCTCTCGGTCAATCATCATGACCACTCGTAAGACAGCATATCACTGGCGTCGGCCTCTGGCTCTCTGAATGTACGTGACACATCTGATCCTGGGTGCAAGTATCATTGCAGCATTGTCCTAGAAGGAATCCTGCTCACGGTCTCTTCCATGTTTCGTCTCTGCCAACTGTCCGGAAGTCATCGTCCTTTCCTATATCTGCATCTTGCTCTGGAACGACTGCATACTCATCGCGACTCCTTCTGGAAGGTAAATCCAAGTACCATGCCTCGGCATGCGCATCGCATCTCTGATGTCGGCGGAGTGGAACGTCATCTCATCTAGATCTGGTACGAGCTTCTTACTTCACTTTTCTCTGATGTCGACTACTTCGGACTCGTCTCGTCGTGGCTGCATGGACTGAGCTCTAACGGCTATCCTTGTATCTGGAGTCTCCCAAGAATGCATCTCACCACCTAGCATCCGAATGAAGTCGAACCATCCGATCGATTCGTCAAAACCTCATAATCCCCTAAGAGCTCAACATCTTGGGCACAGTTTAATAGTATCGAGTACATACCACAGCATCGGTAGTCCAGCCGTAGAAGGGCAAACCAAAGCCTCACTAATGGCGCCGTAGAACTGCCGCAAACCCGAAGGTTCAAAGGCTTTCACACGGTCATTAAGTCGAGTTAGGGTTTCATTCTTCTAGAGGGACCATAGAATTGCCTGCATGTCTTTCCGACTACTTTAAACTTGGAATAATAGGTCTCTGACATTCGATCGCCTCTGTCGACTCCCAACGTCTCCGCGTGAAGTCGTCTCTAGCTGGAATCAATCTATCTGATGACCTCACATCCGGGTAGGCGAACGATCCACACATCCTAGTCATTCATCCTCGATGACTAGCGACCTTCTATCATCTCTTAGTATAACTCATTCTGCACTAACTCCAACATCTGGGGCAATATCTCGTCGTTTGCAGCAATAACTGGCTCGCTCGTCTGCACGCTGAACGGTGCCTCAATCATCAGGAGTAAGCAACACACCAACGGTCATCAAAATCTGGCTGGCCTCTATCATTGGCTCAATCCTCTAGTGCTGATCGGCATGTCCAAGTAATCTCATACCGCGATCCATCCAACGCTCGTGGCGCGAAATCAAAATAAAAAGACACATCTCCGCAATCGTGTGTCGCCGGAATTTCGCCCTGGTCAGTCCTCATTCGTGACGAGCTCGTGCTGACCACAACTCTAGCTGTAGCTCTCCCTGCCCGTAAGCGTGGCAGCAAAACCAAACTGGTACCGATGAGGCTAGATCAGGAAGGAATATAATACTGAACAAGGAAATGTACATCCTAAGGCTTCTTAAGTGGAGTGGCGTGTTGTAAATATGCCGCGGAACATACCAACGGTACGTCACTCTACTTTAGTCACCAATTCCATCAACCAAGGGTCATCCTACGCTCCGAAGGTAAAACCTAACGCTCTGATACCAACTTTGTCACGTCCCGAAAGTACGGAATATGACCGGCACTTAAACTACGAACGTCTCGAGGCGTACGTAATCTAAGTAAGCCGAAAACCCAGAAATGCAAACCAAGAAAAGTAGTAGAGTGAAGGAAAACCAATTTAAACAAGTAGTTTTAATAGCATAAGCCGAATTATGCGGTTTTTAAAAAAACATCAATATTTTCCGAAAATTTCGGCAGAGTCTCCTTTGTAAATACTGGCTTCCAAACGGGATACAATATGAATAGTATACGAAATCAATAAAAAGGCATCCCCAAGCGGGAGCTAGCTCTTCGTCAATCGACGGTCACAACCACACAAGTAATATAATATACAACGCCAACGACGAGGATCAAAAAAACTCAAAACCACAAGAAAGCCACAGAAATAAAAACGCGCGACTCTAAGGTCGAAAGAATAACATCACTGGTCTCTATCTCAAAAATAAATAATGGGTAGGAGTTGGATTTCGGTTTTGAGTTTTTGTTGATTTTTCATGAAATTTTTGTGAATTTTTTTTTTGAAGAGATGAGATGAGGAATGAGAGGGGAGGGCTGCTGGAAATGAGCAGGTTTTGGCCAGCATGGGGTGGGGAATGGGTGAGGGAGGAGAGAGAGTGAGGTGGAGAAAGTGGAAAAAGTCAAAGTCCACCATTTTCTATCATTTTCTACTCTTTTCTTTTCTTTTCTTTTCTTTTGCAAAACAAGTGGGGACAAGAGAGGGGGGCTGCTGAAATCAGCCAAGGGGAGGAAAAATGGGTGTGTGTGAGTGTGGGTATGGGTGTGGGGTGATGGAAAATGATAAATAGTATACCCCAAACATCCATTTACACTAAAAAAAGCCTTTTTTCTTCAATAATTTCTAAACCGTTTTGGCAAACGATTTCATTTTAAAAACCACATGATAAAATTTTATTTAAAGTTTTATGATTTACAAAATTTGTTTCAACTCATTCCAATTTGTAATTTTCCCTAATTAAATGTATTAGTGACGGCTTAAAATAATAATAAAATAATTTTTTTTCAGAAAATTTGAAATTTCACCAGTGGCTCAATAAACACCAAATACTAGCAATTACATAGCTAGAATATGTATATTTAATTTTTATAATAAGATATTTGCATTTTGACTTTTTACAGAAAACCCCCTTATTTTACCGTTTTTTCGAAATTTCACCGAAACGATTTTCAAAACGTTACAATAACTCATTCCAATTTTATCGGATGTCTTGAAGAGATGAGATGAGGAATGAGAGGGGAGGGCTGCTGGAAATGAGCAGGTTTTGGCCAGCATGGGGTGGGGAATGGGTGAGGGAGGAGAGAGAGTGAGGTGGAGAAAGTGGAAAAAGTCAAAGTCCACTATTTTCTATCATTTTCTACTCTTTTCTTTTCTTTTCTTTTCTTTTGCAAAACAAGTGGGGACAAGAGAGGGGGGCTGCTGAAATCAGCCAAGGGGGAGGAAAAATGGGGGTGTGTGAGTGTGGGTATGGGTGTGGGGTGATGGAAAATGATAAATAGTATACCCCAAACATCCATTTACACTAAAAAAATCCTTTTTTCTTCAATAATTTCTAAACCGTTTTGGCAAACGATTTCGTTTCAAAAACCACATGACAAAATTTTATTTAAAGTTTTATGATTTACAAAATTTGTTTCAACTCATTCCAATTTGTAATTTTCCCTAATTAAATGTATTAGTGACGGCTTAAAATAATAATAAAATAATTTTTTTTCAGAAAATTTGAAATTTCACCAGTGGCTCAATAAACACCAAATACTAGCAATTACATAGCTAGAATATGTATATTTAATTTTTATAATAAGATATTTGCATTTTGACTTTTTACAGAAAACCCCCTTATTTTACCGTTTTTTCGAAATTTCACCGAAACGATTTTCAAAACGTTACAGGTAAGGTGTGATGGATCCGAACAACAAGCACAAACAGTTCGTGGGGGTAAAGCAGGGGCAGGAGAAGACGATGAGATTTTCTTCTCAATGGCTTCTAGCTTTTTCGTAATTGCGGCCATCTCGGCTTTCATAGCAATCGACATATCTAATTGATGTATGCCTGCCCTAGATTGACCAATAGAAGAAGATGAGGTGGTCTTTGTGCTCTCCCACTGAATTGTTTGTTCATTAAGATCCTCGAGAAACTGCCATGCTTCCTCACCAGATTTGGTTAGAAAGTGACCTTGATAAATGGTTTCTAGCAACTGCTTCGTTGCCGGGTTCAATCCCTTGTATAATGTTTGGCAAAGTTGCCAATTTTCGATCCCATGGTGAGGGCATTGAACAAGTAGGTCCTTGAATCTTTCAAAACACTTCCAAAATGGTTCGGAAGGAAGCTGGGAAAATTGTATTATCTCATTGCGAATTCTCGTGGTCTTGTGATGAGGATAAAACTTTTTAAGAAAAGTTTTAACAAACTCATCCCAATTTCTAATTGAATGTGATGCTGTGCTGTATAGCCACTTCTCGGCTAAGTCACATAAGGTGAAAGGAATGACCCTTAACCTTATAGCGTCATCACTTAATTGGGTTGTTTTCATCATGGCGCAAACGTTTTGGAATTTATTGATAAAGATATAGGTATCTTCGGATTCCAATCTATGAAATTTTGGCAGCATATCAATGAAGTGGGGTTTTATCTCAAAATTGTCCCCATTTGCCGGTGGGAGTGAAAGACAGGTAGGTAAGGTGGTGCGGACAGGGTAGAAGAGATCCTGGAGCGCGATTCGTTGGGGCGCAACAACAGGCGGGTGATTCGGGTTATTCGCACCTAACGGAGGTGGAATCAGTCCCGTGGGTAAGGTGTTGTTGGGATTATATCCCGACATACCTTCGTAAGAAGAATTTGAAGATGGAGGTAAGGAAGTGGAAGGAATTTCGACTTTGGAGTCGAAAGGTTCGTCGGTCGGTACCAACGAAACACGGACTAATCGGGCGCTAGTGTCCCTAGTCCAACCGGACATACACTTAAGGAGGTAGTATAGTCAAAAAAGTGAAAAACAGAATGTGGGGGTAATAAAATGTCAATGAGAAGAAAGTGGGTGGTGGTGGGGTGCAAGGATTTGAGCGACAAGTTGCAAGTTTTTATAATTTTTTTTTCCTTTTTCCTTTTTTTTATTTGGAACTTTTTTTTTTGCAAAAAAGATTTTCGATAAAGGGCTAAGACACACTTTCGATCAACCAAAAATGCACAATCAGGCCTAGATCTAGGGTCACCTAGGTCAGCTAGACAGCTCCTAACTGTTCCAAAGGGCTAGAAATAGGACCTCAAACCGCCTCTTCACCGCCAATTACGGCCAGGTAAGTGCCAGGTGAGTGGGAGGCTCTCCACTACAAGTAGTGGCCCTAATTAAGTAACCACTCGCCTTAAACACACTTGCCTAGACGCCGCAAAGTCAGGTTAGGATTAACGGCCGATGCCTATAACTAGTCCTCTGTCCTATTAAGCGCAACGTCCTTAGGACCGAGTCTAGTATTTTTTAATTAAATATGGTCAATGCAAATGCCTTATGTGATTTCTGGGGTCCTGGGAAGGGTGATAAAATCCCCACCCAATCTTAATTGGTCTCAAGCCCCTTAAAGTCCGATTAAAGATATGCAAAACAGAAAAAAATCACTTGCAATCAATTTTTCTTTTTCTTTTTAGAGCGGCGCAAAGAATCCTGCACAAGATTTGTTATTGAGAAGGGGGAAGATTTTTTAAGCGCAAAGAATCCTGCAGGAGATTTGGCAAAAGATATATTTTAGGTTGCAGAGGGGAGAAAATGGAAACAAACAGTGAAAATTTCGCGCGATTTTGTCACAGAGGGACCGCGGATTAGCGGCAAATACCCACTTATGGCCACGGTTTAGCGGTGTAAATGGCGGCGCAAATCTCCAGAAAAATTGTGGTGTTCTGTTGTTCCAGCCCCTTTCTGTTCCGATGTATCTTTTTCTGTTTCGCACTCTGGATTTTTCTAGATCCGTCGATCCTGCAAAGATTCACACAAAAATACCCTTCAAACAATAAATGATAAAATTTTTATAATTTTTCTTTTTCTGTTTTTATGATTTTTTTAAATTTAGATTAACCCGAAATTGCAAAAAGGAATTACTACGCCATCTCCGGCAACGGCGCCATTTGATTTGAGTTGGATTTTAACGATCAAAAATATAATTACCGCATGCGGGTGACCCGGGTTCGATCCCCAGCAACGGCGCCATTTGATTTAAGAGAGATTTAGTGTGCTTGCGCTTTTTTAAAAGATGAATCAAAGAATAATATTTACCGCAATCAAGAACGGCGTCGCTTGGTAGCTAGCCTGTAGGGTTACTAGGCACTCTAATAAGGTTCTACAATGCATCAAACATGCCCGTTTCAACTGTAGGGTTACTAGGCACTCTAATAAGGTTCTACAACGCATCAAACATGCCCGTTTCAAATTTTAGCCGTGCCGAATAACCCTAAACAAGATCGTTGCTAGAAAATTAGGGTTTCATATGCTTGTAAAAGACAATTACGACTAAGTGAATACGAAATACAACATTTGTAGATCGGTCCTTCACTTCATTAGCTCCTTGTTGAAGTCCCTTCGCTGCAATCGTGGTTCTCCCGGGCTCTTGCATGGCTTCACGAGGCGAAAGAAGTGTCCTTGCTTGAAGTCTTTGAGGCCGAAGAAGATCTACGTCGAGGGAATATCTACTCAAGCTTCTACTTCACTAACTAGAGAATTAGTGAAGCAAACACCCTATACTAAAGTTCTAGTCTAGTAGAGGATGGAGAAATAGGAAGTGGGTTCTCTTTAGAATTTTATTTCTCACAATTTTTCTCACTTTGGATCAAACCCGAGCAAGCTTTTCTTTTGAACAAAGAAGAAGAAGATGAA
Organism: Agapanthus africanus; assembly: GCA_030015575.1. Classification (NCBI taxonomy): domain Eukaryota; kingdom Viridiplantae; phylum Streptophyta; class Magnoliopsida; order Asparagales; family Amaryllidaceae; genus Agapanthus; species Agapanthus africanus. The sequence continues at coordinate 230,327,684 of CM057350.1, forward strand.
CAAAAGAAAGCGATGAGGATAATGATCAAGTGAGAGAGTTAACCATGGTGAGTGAGTATCATATACTAGCTCATGTAGAGACATTACCATAGCTAAGTGTGATGGTTAGGTTAAAAATCCAAAGTAAAAACAAATTTAGTGGAAAATTCGAAAATGCATGAAGCTTGTGGAAGCTTGTGGATGCATTAACTAAAGTCCACTAAATTTGTTTTTACTTTGGATTTTTAACCTAACCATCACACTTAGCTATGGTAATGCCTCTACATGAGTTAGTATATGATACTCACTCATCATGGTTAGCTCTCTCACTTGATCATTATCTTCATCTCTTTCTTTTGTTCATCTTCTTCTTCTTCTTTGTTCAAAAGAAAAGCTTGCTAGGGTTTGATCCAAAGTGAGAAAAATTGTGAGAAATAAAATTCTAAAGAGAACCCACTTCCTATTTCTCCATCCTCTACTAGACTAGCACTTTAGTATAGGGTGTTTGCTTCACTAATTCTCTAGTTAGTGAAGTAGAAGCTTGAGTTGATATTCCCTCGACATAGATCTTCTTCGGCCTCAAAGACTTCAAGCAAGGACGCTTCTTTCGCCTCGTGAAGCCATGCAAGAGCCCGGGAGAACCACGATCGCAGCGAAGGGACTTCAATAAGGAGCTAATGAAGTGAAGGACCGATCTACAAAGGTTGTATTTCGTATTCACTTAGTCGTAATTGTCTTTTACAAGCATATGAAACCCTAATTTTCTAGCAACGATCTTGTTTAGGGTTATTCGGCACGGCTAAAATTTGAAACGGGCATGTTTGATGCATTGTAGAACCTTATTAGAGTGCCTAGTAACCCTACAGTGGAATTTTGTGCAGTAATAACCGTAGCTATTCCTTATATTTTCTGGGTATTTTTTTTCTGACTCAAGTGATGAGTGATCTGGGGTTTATTTTGTATTCGCTGATTCGATCGGAAAATTTAAATTCGTTATATTTTCCGGATAATTTAGAAAGTATTAAAATGTTCGAACGGATATCATTAACTCATTATTTCCTGGCACGAAAAACTTTCAAGTGTTGAATTTTTCTTGAGTTTAAATCTTTCGGAAAAACGTGCAAGTAACGTGATGGACCTTCTAGAAGACAACAAACCTTAACTCGATTATGTGACCGTCTTGAACTGCCTTTTGAACCTTACGGTTTGGGGCAGTACGGCGTGCCACATGTGAGGCGTTGGCTTGACCCTTCTACGGCTGGACCGTTGTTACTGTGACGTATTCTGGAATTTTTGAACTCCGCTCAAGTGTTGAGCTATTAAGGAAATCTTGGGTATTTGATTATTCGATCGGAAAGTTTAATACTGTCTATTTATCTGGAATGTGATACAATATGTGGAATTCATACAGTTAGGCATGAAATGCGAAGTATGTGATATTTCGGATTTACGATGTCTAAAGAGATTGTGGATTCCAAATGTTGTAGTTTTACACTTTCTTTTCTGCGACCGTAAGTGTAATATGTGATATCGCCGGTTTCGTTGCTATATGTCAACGACAATTGGGATACGTATATTTACTTACGTTGATGACATGTGATGTTATGTGTTGCTGAATATGTTATATTGGATCGTCATGTTTTGAATAGCCGGGGGGTTTTATGTGAGATGAGAGTTTTTATTTTCATTCATGTAAAATTAAATGTATGTAATATTCTTTTATTGGGGCACTTCCGGGATGAGGTTGATGTCACCATTTGTATATTATTTACTTTTCCGCACTAGGATAGACCCAAGGAGGAGAGCACAAGTAACCGGGTTCTAGAGTCCAGAGGGAGACCAACTCGAGGAGTCGGGTCCGGGTCTCCTAACTCTAGAATTGGAAGGGTTGCTTGCCGCTCTCGTAGGGGTCTAGGGGTGTGGGTTTGGCTATTCGTCGCAACCGTGGAATCCGTGTTTTATAGAGGCTCAAAATAAAACACGGACGTCCTAGTATATCCAATGTTTCATATGTTTATTTTGCCGCGATATCTGTGATGTGATCATTTGATATGTTGAGATGGATACTATATATATAGTATATATGATATATTATATAGACGTTACTTATGTTTTACACCCGTGCTAGCCCTGCCCCACTCTGCCGTTAGTTACCTAACCTAACGGTGCACGAGGGGACATCAAGGCGAATGCGGATGGCATAAGTGTACGTCGTATTTATCTGTGATGTTTAGGTGACTTAAATGATGCGACTTCATTAATGTGATTAATGAAAGAAAAGAAACCTAAAAGATGTTGTAGAATCAAATTTTTCAAAAAGGGTAGCTACAGTTTTGCTTTGCATAGCGATATATATGATATATCCTGCACCTTATTCGATGAGGAAAGAGCCGAGATCCCTTCACCGGGAGTGACCTCTTTAGCAAAACTGGCAGATGCTACAAAACTCGGTTTGTCTTTTGATTGCTTTTAGAGTTTTGCTTTGCATAGTGATTTATATGATATGTCATGCACCTTATTCGATGAGGAAAGAGCCGAGATCCCTTCACCGGGAGTGACCTCTTTAGCAAAACTAATGAAAGCCTCAAAATCACTCCATTTCAAAATTCACTCGATTCTACAACGATATCAAGTTCATTACGCAATAGGTTTTCAGAAAAACCTGTCGTAGCCCTCCGTCATTTCAGATAAGTCCTGCTTAGTATTCGTGCTGCGTTTGTTGACCTTGTCAAGGCGTAGTGTGCAGTAGCTGACCAGTATTTATCTGTTTATGCATATGATGCAGATTGGATTAGGGTAGTCGTACGGCCTTGTTGACCTTGTCAAGGGTCGTGCGGGTGGGTTTAATTCAATCAAGAAATGACGGGTTGAACTTGACTTACGGTCTATGGTTTGTTGACCTTGTCAAGGTCATAGATCGTTTGGGGCAAAATATTATCGGGAATTTCAAGTGTTGAAATTTGCAATGAGATTGCATACCTTCTATGAGATAGTTGGATCCCGATACCCACTGTGAGTAATTGTTACTCCTGGGAGAGTTTTACACAGGACAATTAGCCGATCAAGTAGGTGTCTAGAAAGGTGTCAACGGGGTTACGCCTCTGGGAAAACGAGGTTTACTTTAATTAGGTCCGTGCGAAAGCACGGGAAACCTCCCTCAAAGTACCGACACTGGCCTGGCTGAAAGATTGGCGAAGTTGTACGGTGTAATTAATCCCGGCTAGTCTTTCCTTTTAGGGTTTGAAGGAAGATTTGATAAAAAACAGTGGGAGCCATTCTGATTAGATAAAATAATAACCAATATGATCTTGCAAGAGTATACGCTAAAGTGTTTTCTTCTCTCTCTCTCTTTAAATAGCGACCATATCATGCCTTAATAAAATATGGATGTATTGACCGAACCCGCATATTATACTGTGCTGGGGAACGTTGGTTCCGTTCTTTCTTATAAAAGTTATAAGACTGAACAGGATATAGGGGAATACCAGGATTCCCATGCCACCCGAATGAAGAAAGTACATGTTGATGCATTTTCTTCGGGTGTGTTCATTACAGAGAACCGTTTCTCCATTTCCTCTACGTCCTGGGTATTAGATACAGGGTCAGGATCCCATATATGTAATCAGTTACATGGGCTTAGGAAAGGTAAAGAACTTGGAGAAGGTGATAAAGACATAAGGGTTGGAAATGGTGCAATTGTTGCAGCTAGAACCGTCGGGGAATATCACCTTGTATTGCCAAATGGTAATACATTGATTCTGAACGAATTCTATTTCATGCCGAACCTGATATGCAACATTATATCGGTTTCTTTGTTGAGTAAAGAGGGATATAATTTTGTACTACAGGATAATATTATGAACATTTTCCTTAACCAAAAGTTGGTTGGATCAGGCACGTTGTGCAATGGCATTTATGTTCTAAATCAATCAACAGTTCTGAGCATAACAAACACACACAAGAGGAAGAGTTCAGAACTGAACGAATCCTTCTTGTGGCATTGTAGACTGGATCACATCAATGTGACACGACTAGCTAAGTTGCATAAGGATGGATATTTAAATCCGTTTGAATTTTCATCTTATGACACTTGCCAGTCATGTCTCAAAGGCAAGATGACCAAAACTCCGTTTACGGGACACGGAGAGAGAGTTACGGAACTCTTGGGTACATAGTGATGTATGCGGCCCCATGTCTACACATGTCAGGAATGGTTCTGCGTACTTCATTACATTCACTGACGATCTCTCTAGATTCGGATATGTGTTCCTGATGAAACACAAATCAGAAGCTTTTGAGAAATTTAGAGAATATAAACAAGAAGTCGAGAACCAAACCGGGAAAAGTATTAAAATCCTTCGATCTGATCGAGGAGGTGAATACTTGAGCAATGAATTCCTGGACTTCCTAAAAGAGAATGGGATTCTCTCTCAGCTGACTCCTCCAAATACACCACAGCACAACGGTGTATCGGAATGAAAGAACCGCACCCTATTAGATATTGTGCGCTCTATGATGAGCACAGCTGAGTTACCTATTTCCTTCTGGGGGTATGCGCTGGAAACAGCAGCATACCTATTGAATCAAGTTCCATCTAAATCTGTACCTACCACACCATATGAGATATGGAGTGGGAAGAGGCCATATCTTAAACGAGTTAAGATATGGGGTTGTCCGGCCTATGTCAAAAGACAAAATCCGGACAAACTCGAGGCACGGTCAATTCTTTGCAAGTTTGTGGGATATCCAAAGAACTCATATGGGTATTTTTTCTACCACAGTGAGGAACAAAAGGTGTTTGTTGCTCAACATGCCACCTTTTTAGAAAAAGAATTTCTTGTAAAAGAAATTAGTGGCAAAGTGGTAGAGCTGGAAGAGGTTCCAGATACACAAACTGCAACTGAAGATTTAGTGGAACCAGAGCATTCGGTAGTTCCCAACGAACCTCAGCCTCTCCGCCGATCTAGTAGGGTTCCTCACCCACCTGAGAGATACTACGGTTTTCTCATGGATGGTGGGAGCGAGGATTGCATCATGGTTGATGATGACCCAGCTAGCTTCGAGCAGGCCATCACGAGTGGAGACTCAGTGAAATGGATGGATGCAATGCGGTCCGAGATGGAATCCATGTACACCAACAAAGTATGGACTTTGGAAGATGCTCCTGAAGGGGTAAAACCCATTGGGAGCTAGTGGATCTTCAAGAAAAAACTTGGTGTAGATGGGAAAGTGGAGACTTTCAAAGCTAAACTTGTTGCAAAGGGTTTTCGTCAAAGACCAGGTGTGGACTATGACGAAACCTTTTCTCCAGTGGCTATGCTTAAATCCATCCGGATCATGCTTGCCATCGCTGCATATCATGACTACGAAATCTGGCAAATGGATGTTAAGACCGCCTTTCTAAACAGTGATTTAGAAGAGTGCGTGTACAAGACTCAGCCAGAGGGCTTCGTAGATAGTGGGAGCAACGGAAAGGTGTGCAAGCTGCTTAAATCCATTTATGGATTAAAGCAAGCATCGCGGAGTTGGAACATCTGCTTTGACGTCGTTATCAAAGAGTTTGATTTCGTCAAAAACGTAGATGAACCATGTATCTATAAGAAGGTGACAGAGAGTAAGGTTGTCTTCCTCGTATTGTACGTGGACGACATACTCTTGATAGGAAATAACATTCCTATGCTGCAATCGGTCAAGCTCTTCTTATCACAAAGATTCTCAATGAAAGATCTAGGTGATGCCTCCTGCATATTGGGAATTATGATCTATAGAGATAGATCTAAAAGGATATTGGGATTGTCCCAATCCAGGTACATTGACACCATACTAAAGAGGTTTAGTATGGAAGAATCCAAGCGTGGGATCTTACCCATGATCTCTGGACTCACTCTCTCCAAAGAGATGTCTCCCAAGACTGATTTGGAGAGAGCTCGCATGCAAGGGATACCCTATGCTTCGGCTGTAGGCTCTATCATGTACGCGATGCTATGTACCAGACTCGATGTAGCATACTCACTAAGTGTAGTGAGTAGGTATCAAGCTGATCCTGGAGAGAGTCACTGGACAGCTGTGAAGAGCATTCTCAAGTACTTGCGAAGGACTAAGGAGATGCTCTTGGTGTATGGTAACGGAGAACTCCAAGTGGAGTCCTTTACCGATTCGAGCTTCCAGAGTGATAAGGACGACTCTAAGTCGCACTCGGGATTTGTCTTTACCCTCTACGGAGGGGCGGTTAGCTGGAAGAGTTCCAAGCAGGAAACCTTGGCAGACTCGACGATAGAGGCTGAATACATCGCTGCCAGCGATGCTGCTAAAGAGGCTGTCTGGATCAAGAAGTTCTTTACTGAACTTGGAGTGGTTCCGTCCATTGAGCATCCAATACCTTTGTATTGCGATAAAAATGGAGCGGTGGCTTTAGCCAAGGAACCCAGGTCCCATCAGCGATCCAGGCATATTCTGAGGCGGTATCACCTGATCCGGGAGATAGTTGATCGCTGGGAGATCGAGGTCAGGAGGGTTGACACGAAGAACAACACTGCGGATCCACTCACAAAGGCCATTCCCCAGATACAGTTTGAGAGACTCTTCAGGATGCTAGGTATGCGATACTACAGCAGCTGACCCTAGTGCAAGTGGGAGATTGTTAGTTGTATGTATACCTTAGAGGCCAGTATTGTACAGATGATGTATATTATATTAGATGCTTGGACATATATAGAGAGGACTTTCTTGCTCGATATGATAGTATGCTATCTGGTTGCTCTTTATCTTAACATGTATACTTGTCTCTTGATACTGTCTTATAGTTACATGTTGGTAAATCCCTTAGGATGTGTACTTGACTACCTGGACTATGATGCAGATCATACTAGTGGGGACAGTGTAGTGCATAAGTACATCCTTTATTGCTCCTAGTCATGGGTATATCGAGACAGGGCATCGATATACCAGTGTAGACTAGCGTATACGCTTCTCGACCCATGAGATGGGCGATGGATGATCCCATATCCATTGGTGTTTGACATCAGAGATGGTATACGGGTGCTCAGTAGAAACTGGGTACACTGGACGGACTCGCTGAGAACTCCCAGATGGTATTATACCTCATGTCAGATGGCAGTTCTCTGGTGACACTTGTGCAGGTTAGTCTGTAGACCCGAGATCGTCATAGAGTCTTGTGTGATTCCCACTGTGCTTTGATTTCCACCTTACCACGTCCATGAGGGCGTGGAAAACGGTGGTTTTTGGTACAGTCCCGAGTCACATGGAGGCAATGAGCGACAGGAGGGGTTTCGTCTCTCCCGGTATTGGGGGTTGATGTTGCGCAGTGCTCGATTGGCCGTAACAGGGAAGTCCCTGGCCAGGGCTGATTTAGAAATTTACTGGTAAGTGTTACCAGTAGTTTCTCGACCCGTTATGAGCCTCACATCGGCACGACTTATCGGTTATTGGGGTCTGACGATTACTACCCCTAGACTTGATATGCGACATATCAGACGAGGAGACCGGACTGTACGGGAAGTGTTACCGGCAGGCTTTTACAGGAGTTGGAGCGGGCTTGCTTGCTGATCTTCTGATCGCTCTATATCCGGGTAGCCGTTACGTCCATCTAGTACCGCTGACGGCTTGTGGGTGCTTGATGTGATCATCACCTACTGCCGGTGTATTGACGAGTCTTTAGAGTCCTACATAGAGGTTTTACTGGCTCAGGCAAAACGAAATAGGAGCACATATGTGATATGTGCGGGACCGAGAATAATGCGTGTATGTGATACCGTATTCTATTCTCTCGACTTTTTGTATCGGTCGGTTATATATATGATATAGCCGGGTTATCGAATCAAGTGTAGATTCGATAAGTCGATACGATGGATGTTAGTCGGTTATATGAGATATGACCGGATTATTAAGTCAAGTGTTGATTTAATAATTTAGTGTATAATTATATATTTGATATACTAGTTTACATTAACTAACACTTGTTCACTTTAGGGTTTTTTTTCTCACATGTACACAACTTTAATATATATGTGATATATATTAAAATGTGTTTTCTTTTTGTATCATGGTTGATGATACAACTTTCATGGGTGTATGGGACTTACACCATGCTATTTGTTATGTTGGGATTAATATATTTAAAGAAATTACAAAATTAGTGGAAAATTAGAAAATGCATGAAGCTTGTGGAAGCTTGTGGATGCATTGACTAAAGTCCACTAAATTTGTTTTTACTTTGGATTTTTAACCTAACCATCACACTTTGCTATGGTAATGTCTCTACATGAGTTAGTATATGATACTCACTACCATGGTTAGCTCTCTCACTTGATCATTATCCTCATCTCTTTCTTTTGTTCATCTTCTTCTTCTTTGTTCAAAAGAAAAGCTTGCTAGGGTTTGATCCAAAGTGAGAAAAATTGTGAGAAATAAAATTCTAAAGAGAACCCACTTCCTATTTCTCCATCCTCTACTAGACTAGCACTTTAGTATAGGGTGTTTGCTTCACTAATTCTCTAGTTAGTGAAGTAGAAACTTGAGTTGATATTCCCTCGACGTAGATCTTCTTCGGCCTCAAAGACTTCAAGCAAGGACGCTTTTTTCGCCTCGTGAAGCCATGCAAGAGCCCGGGAGAACCACGATCGCAGCGAAGGGACTTCAACAAGGAGCTACTGAAGTGAAGGACCGATCTATAAAGGTTGTATTTCGTATTCACTTAGTCGTAATTGTCTTTTACAAGCATATAAAACCCTAATTTTCTAGCAACGATCTTGTTTAGGGTTATTCGACACGGCTAAAATTTGAAACGGGCATGTTTGATGCATTGTAGAACCTTATTAGAGTGCCTCGTAACCCTACATAGCCGGTGAGTACGGATCGGTCCACAGGGATTTTGTGTTTTCCTAATCGCGCTAACGAGTTAATTCCGATGGGTGTCAGATTGTTTTAATCTAAAAACTAAATTGATTTATACTAAGATTATCTAGATCTAAGTCTTGCTAGGGTTAGGTTTAGGAGAAGTTGAGAGATTAGAGGTTTCCTCACCGCTTTCAATGCCCTATTATAGATCTATTAGGGGTTATGGTAATTATCAATAAAGTGGATTAGAATCATTTGGGAAGATGTTTCTTCCTCTAGGTTCTTATCCTTCTTTTATCGATCCTTACCTTAACCTCCATGGAAAACACGCGCAACCGGTCCTTTATACTACGGTATCACCGTTACCTCTAGGGGTAAGGTGCCGCAGGGAGCGGTGTGTGCGTGTATGCATGGAGTTCTAATTCTTATGTGTGAAGGGGCAAGAAAGGGGTGAGAGATCTCATCTCTCAAACCTTTCCCTAAAGCCAACCCTAACAAACGAGAAGACTACTCGCTCATTAGGGGATTTAAAGACATTCTAAATTAAAGTAAACTAAGGCAAAGAAAATAAAGGAACTTACTAATTTTTATTGATGGCTCTCTCCAAACATCAACACAGTACAGATCTGAATTTATGAAGTGAAAAGAGGCATGCCCTCATACAAGATTTAGAGTTCTTATTTATAGAGGATAGGAACCCTAGGGTTACAATTGACTCGCATATCTGCTTTTACAAAAATACCCCTAAGAAAAGACCTAGTCAACGATACGCACACCGCCACAAAACTTCGCGCCGACACGGGCATAACCCGGCCGCGGAACCGCAGCTGCAGCCAGGGTTTGGCCGCGGTTCCGCGGCCTAATGGAAGGATCAATGGCTGAAACTTTGTATTCTGGCTCTGGACTTTTTAGGCTTCCAACTTCTTTGGTACTTTTCTCAAATGGGCTTCTAGGTTTCTTCCAGATCTCCAGTGAATATGTAGTGGACTTTAACCGTTGCTTCGAGACGAAATCTTGGACCTTGCACTGCCTTGTACTTTGTGAACTGATCTTTGTGTAGGCTTTATCAAAATCCTTCTGTTTGCTGGTCGTAGTCTTACTTTTGCATCGTTTTTCATCTTTTTCACTGTTTTTGCTCCTAGAACCTGTAACCTGTACTATGTAGTAGACATGGGTCAAAAGCACCTGTTTTATTTGTAAAAGGCATAAGAATGGGGAATATAATAATGCAATATTATGATATGAACAATGGCATGTCCCATAACTCGGAAGGATGGGCCCACAGAAGCCGACCAGGCCTCCCCTGTACCCGACCTGCAATCACAAGCAAGCCCTCCTCGGGGCTCCCTACAGAAGATGAACCGTCGGGGGGGATCTCGGCCGCCTGACTCGGCCGGGAATCGGCCAAATTGGCCTCGACTTGGCCGACTCAGTCCTCCGACCGAGTCACGTCCAAGTCACCCACGAGTCGGCCGATTCCGGCGACGACCCCAACATGAAAATTGTGTCTTTTCACATTCCCTATGCACATGCAAAATTTTAGCCTCAGACCATTTCCAGAGCTCTTTTAAAACCCCAATTACTCCACTTTTAATACATTTTTAATACATTTTATCACATTTTTCATTTTAACCTTTCATCTACCCTAACCCTATAAATACCAACCCTACACACTACCCCCTCACCCTAAACTCTGAGCCAACTCTCTAAAAATTCCAAGAAACCTAGTGTATTTTGAAATCGAGCACAAGGCGAAGCAACGGCGAATTTCCCGGCGAACTTCCGACGATCATTCTAGGAGCTCTCGGCGACGAAGCGACGCACCGGTGACTCCTTCCGATCAATCTCCCTCTTCTTGTTTTCCTAAACCCGTAAGTCCCCAAATTCTACCTCTCTTTTCTTTTCTAAATTACGGATTTACAAAACTCGACGGAATCGGAACAAATCCGATTTCCGATCCGGTTTTCTTATAAAACACCACTTCTCGTTAATACAATTATACTTAAACTCCCTCATGTTGACTAGTAAACACTAATCAACCAAATTGATCAAGTTTCATTTCATAAAATGATGGCTATTTCACTTTATCTTATTTTTTATTTAAATACCACATTGTTGCAATTATACATTTAACTTCATTAAACTTGTTATACCTTTAAGTAGACCCCGAGATAATGACCTACCTCCTCACACACTCATATGCAACATAACACGATACCCTCGAGAACTTAGAATACGGGAAAATAAACATTTTCATTTAAATACCCTTTACTTAATAAAACCATTTCTAAAAGATTTGGTATTGATACATCTTTACAAATAAATAACCTTTGAGCTAATAAAAAATATCTAGACTCAGCCAATTAAGGACTGTCGCACTCATTAGGACAAAGGAAGGTTGTGGGCATTCAGTCGTTTATCTAAATCTGACTTTGTGGTGCCTAGGCTAGACAAGTGAGAAATGTAACTTTAAAAGGCCCGTCTCACGGTGATTCGTGAGCGGATCCCTCCTTTCTTCACTTGTACTTACCTGGCCACAATTGGCGGTGAAGAGGCGATTTGAGGTATCTCACAACTTGTCGCTTTGGACCAGTTAGGAGCAGTCTAGTTGACTTAGGAGACCCTAAAACATAGAATACGGGAAATAGACATCTTTACAAATAAATACCATAATTAATAAAACCGTTTTTACTTAATGATTAATATTTATACAAATCTTTGCAAAGCGCCGCTATAACCCATTTGGGGAACCCGTTCGGGATGGTGCGGATTATCGCACATCCTTGGGCTTAGTAGTGCGAGATTCAGACCTCCGCAAGGAGCATTCGGTCTTGAAAGATTTAAAATACGACATCTTAAGAAAACGAGATTTCTAGAATATTATAGATATATACAAAAAATTATTTTCATATAAATATATGTATATGTAACATAAACATATCTATTTTTGAAGTATTATAAATATTCCACATTTTCTACAATATCACAAGAATCAATTTTACACTAAAATATCATGAATTCCATGCAAAACCAATATTACAAATAAATGCCTTTAATTATGAAATTAGGATATTTTCACTAGAAATATCACAATATAAAATCCACATTCATTACAACTCTAAAGACGAATAATAAATGCTTGGGGTGTATTTTGAAAAGTATATTAAAGTATTTTTACATAAAACCCCCTCAAGTTCTATAAATTACCCTAAGAACCCTAGTAAACATAGGTTTAAGCTGGACCAATCTCTTGAGCCTCAGGGAGCCGGAGAAGTGGGTGCTTGCCTATTTAAGGTAGACAACTTAATAGTGGTGTTATCAATACGGTAATCGTCTTTGAAAAAGACACAAATCCTGCCGTCCATGTGTAGCGGTTACCGATAACATCAAAAACAATCAGGACATCAATTTACTTTTCTGACTCAGAGTGAGTCTCATTATAATCTAACTTGAATATGATTCAAGTAAAGTATACAATCTACAATTTACAATCTACAAATCTTCAATATTACAATTCAACATGAATCCATGAATCCAATTATCAATTTATACAACTTGACTGAACCGAACCATGGATATACATTCCATTTACATGATTCTACGGCTACATCCGTTTACTGATATCATGGTTTCGGTCAGTCAATTAATTATACCATCAATATAATTTACAAAACAAACAAAACAAACAAGACATCGCGGGGTTAAGGGGTAGATTGGTACGGAAGGTGTTAGAAGTGGCACGAGACTGTAAGACTTAATACACCTAACATGAATCCAGTTGCTGTTGTACCGTGGCATAAACGGTTCCTTGTACTATACTTTCCTCTAGTCTCTGGCATATAGAGACTCCTCTCGTATACACCGGCATTCTTCTGTACCAAGCTACAAACAATGGCGTTAATACAACATTACAACAAGATAATACAACTTTAAAAGATACCTTCTTATTCTGTCTATTCTACTTTCCTCTTATCTTTGGGACTTACCAAACGACCTGTTCGCTGACGACATTCTCTTTCTTTCTTCTTTGAATGTCGTCAGGTAATTTGGACACGTCAGAGATCGAGCCTACTGCTGAAGACTTGGATCAGTTTGCTGAAGACCCAGAGCTATAGTTTCATTGTACACATTTCCTTTCAGTACTTTACATTCCTGTTATGCCATTGTTTAGGCATCGCTTTTATTTCAGTTGTATTTACTTTTCATGCATTGTACAAAAGAATGTTAATAAATAAAGTTGTTGTTCAGTTTATATATCTTGTCTCTTATGTATTTACTTTTATATTGCTTAGATACGCTTAGCGTATTTACTTCAGAGTAAATACGTAGCGGACCAGTCCCGTCCTCTTCGCTGTATACCGGGAAGCGGGGCGTGACAGGTTTTGTTGGTGGCCCGTGTAGGTCAGAGCTGTATGAAACTCTATCATGCAGTTCTGTTCTGCGTGAACAACCTAAGTAATATAATACAAGAACCAGCAACTAAAACATTCTTTATAATTCATATTCCTTGAATCTTACAATTTCATATTCCTTGAATTTTATCATTTCATATACTTGAATCTGTCCTAACCTAAATTTTTCTTCAAGGTTATGGATTCACCAAACAACACAAGCGCCAACTTCAACAGCACTCCACCTCCACTACCCATTGTGCCTACTGTTCATGCTCCATCCACAGAGCAAACAGTTCTGCTTAAGGCAATCCGCAGCCTCCTTGAGGGACAGCAACAACTCCTGAACCGTCCCGAGACTGACGCACCTGGGGTAAAGCAATTCAGGGCTTTACATCCCAAGCAGTTCTCTGGAAAGGGAAGCCCACTTGAAGCTGAGGAATGGACACAAAGCATAGAGGATGATCTGGCGGCAGCACAAGTGCCAGACATAGCTTGGGTCCGTGTAGCGAAACTACAGCTCACGGACAATGCTCGCAACTGGTGGAAGGCGGAAGAAAGCCGTCTTGAACAGCCTATTGAATGGAAGACTTTTCACGATAAGTTCGACGCGAAGTACTTCCCTGTGACTGCCAGGTTTGCCATGGAACAACAGTTCATTCATCTACAACAAGGTTCGGTGTGGGACAAGTCAGTGGATGAGTATGACGCTGAATTCACCATGCTAAGTCGGTAAGATATGTCACAAAATTTTAATTTTTAAATATCACATACTACACAGCTAACACAATCCTTTAAACAGATTCGCGGCACACTTGATACCGACGGATGATATCAGAGCCCGTCGCTTTCGACAAGGTTTAGACACGGAAATTCAGGCTGCACTAGCCACAGGGAAATTTCCGACTCATGAAGATGCTCTGGAAGCTGCCCGCAGTTATGAGGCAGTGATAAAAGCGAGGGGCAGATCTCAGTCTGTAGGAGTTATGTGCCCTGCCAACCAGATGGCACGAGGAGCCTCGTCCAGACCACCTTTTGTGCCAAGACGTCCAGGAGCACCAATCAGCAGGACCGGCCTAGCCTTTTTTAACTACTACAAGAGAAATGGGCATCTGGCGAAAGATTGCCGGCGTGCGAACAACCTTTGCTTGATCTGCGACTCAGCTGCTCATAGTATTGGGTCTTGTCCTCATAAACAAAATCCAATTGCTGCACCCAGGCCAGCAAACAATTACCCACAGCGCCCAGCCATCCAAGCACCTATTCCAAGACTTGCACTATCTGCACCACCCAGAGGACCACAAGCTGCACCACCCAGAGGACCACAAGCTGCACCACCTCCTCGTCAGTTCCATCAAGCTCAAAAGAACGTTCCGAGGAATGCTCCTCAGGCCAGGAGGAATGTACCAAGGCGCCAGGCTTTCACGATGACCGTGGAAGAAGCTGAGGCCACTGGCCAAGTTATCACTGGTAAACTTTTCTTCTCAAACCTTTCTTTCAGTATTGCTATTTATCTACATACTTTTCCCTATACCTAAAACATATCCCACATACCTTAGGTACAATCTTAGTATCCTCAATACCTGCACTAGCACTGTTTGATACTGGAGCATCTCACTGCTTTATGTCGCAACGGTTCGTCCGAACCCATGCGATTTCAGTATCACCGCTTGTATCTAGCTGGAATGTCAGTTCAGGAAATGGCGTTCTAAAGGCAACCATAGGATATAGCTTGTGTCCAGTCGTCGTTTGCAGCAGAGAGTTTTATGCTGACTTCAAAGTGTTGGACATACCGAACTTCGATGTGGTCCTAGGTATGGATTGGCTTGGAACTTTTTATGCTACTATCGACTGTCGTCAAAGGAGGGTAGTATTCGAGATTTCAGACCATCCGGTCTTCTACTTCAAAAGCGGAGACCGTACCCTGGAGCCAAGTACCTACAAAGCGAAGCCAAGGGAAGCAGTAGTTGCAGCAGCTCAAGCGGAGGAAGAATCAAGGCCAGATGTGGTTCGAGAGTTCGACGATGTGTTTCATGACGATATATTAGGTTTGCCTCCCGATCGAGCTCTTGAATTCAGTATTGATTTAGTACCAGGAGCCCAACCGGTGATCAAAGCACCCTATCGTTTAAGTCCGGAAGGTTTGAAGGAAGTCCAAACACAGTTGGACGAATTACTGGCGAAAGGATGGATTCGTCCCAACACTTCATGTTGGGGATCACCTGTACTACTTGTGAAGAAGAAGGATGGTTCATACAGAATGTGTATCGATTACAGAGCCTTGAACGAAGTCACTATAAAGAATAAGTATCCACTCCCGCGCATCGACGATTTATTCGATCAGCTAAGTGGATCTTGTGTGTTCTCTAAATTGGATCTTCGTTCAGGTTATCATCAGGTGAAGGTCAAGGAAGCTAATATTCATAAAACAGCTTTCAGAACTTGCTATGGACATTACGAATTTCTAGTGATGCCATTTAGAGTGACCAACGCACCGGCAATATTCATGAACCTAATGAATCAAGTTTTCCGGGAGTACTTAGACAGGTTTGTTGTCATCTTCATCGACGACATTCTGGTATATTCTAAGAGTCGGAAAGAACATGCCGAACACCTATGAATTGTCCTGGAAACTCTTCGACAACACCAGCTCTATGCCAAGTACAGCAAATGCGAGTTTTGGCTAAAGCAAGTTGGTTTTCTTGGATATATCGTATCAGGTGATGGAATCTCTGTGGATCCAGTAAAGGTTTCAGCAGTTAGCGAATGGCCTACACCAAAGTCAGTGAAGGACATTCGGAGTTTCTTAGGTTTAGCTGGATATTACAGAAGGTTCATTGAAGGCTTTTCGAAGATAGCAACACCCCTGACCAAGCTCACACGTAAAGATGAAGATTTTGTGTGGTCAGAAGCATGCGAACAAGCTTTCGTAGAACTCAAGTCAAGATTGACATCAACACCTATTCTCGTCATACCGGATCAATCTGGAGGATTCGAAGTGCATTGCGATGCATCCGGTAAGGGATTAGGATGTGTTCTACATCAGCACGGTAAGGTTGTGGCTTATGCTTCAAGACAACTGAAGACTCATGAGCGCAATTATCCGACGCATGACCTGGAGCTGGCAGCCATCATCTTTGCCCTCAAGATTTGGCGCCATTATCTACTTGGTGAATGAGTGAACATCTACACAGATCATAAGAGCTTGAAGTACGTGTTTACTCAGAAGGAGTTGAATATGCGGTAGAGAAGATGGTTAGAACTCATGGCGGACTTTGACATCAACTTACAATATCACCCAGGGAAAGTGAATGTGGTACCTGATGCACTTAGTCGCCAACCATTATCGATGAATCTCACCGCTCAGTGGAAGCTTCAATAAGACTTGCATCAGATGGAGATTGAAGTAGTCATGCCAGGTAACGCTTCAAGTTTGATGAACTTACAAGTTCAATCAACCATTGTCAATCAGATCAAAGCAGCTCAAGCAAGTGATGCTAAGTTGTAAAAGATCAGAGAACAAGTGGAGAATGGACTCAGAACAGATTCCATCATCCATGAAGACGGATCTTTGAGATACGGCAGCAGATTGTGTGTACCAAAAGGTCCTGTTCGGGAAGAGTTAATGAAAGAAGCTCACAGCTCTCCTTATTCAGTACACCCTGGAGCTACCAAAATGTACAAAGATCTACGTCAGAATTATTGGTGGCGTGGAATGAAGCGTGAAGTAGCCAGAAGTGTTGCAAAATGTTTGGTGTGTCAGCAAGTAAAGGCTGAACATCACAAGACAGCTGGATTACTTCAACCGTTACCAATCCCAGAATGGAAGTGGCAACACATCATGATGGATTTTGTGACTGCTCTTCCTCGCAGCACAAAGGGTAACGATGCCGTATGAGTCATTGTGGATCAACTCACAAAGTCGGCTCACTTCATCCCATTTCGAATTGGCCAATCAACCGAGACACTAGCAAAGAAGTACATGGAGGTAATAATCTATTTAAAGATTTAAACTCTTCATAATGTACTATCTCTGATACCCATGAACTCATACAGGAAATTGTGAGACTTCATGGAGTACCGGTCTGCATTGTCTCCGATCGTGACACCAGGTTCCGATCGCAATTTTGGCAGAGTCTGCAAGCGAGCTTGGGAACAAGTCTGAACTTCAGCATGGCTTATCATCCACAAACAGATGGTTAGTCTGAGTGAACTATTTAGATCTTGGAGGATATGCTCAGAGCATGTATGTTAGACTTCAAAGGATCGTGGGAAGATCACCTACATCTTGTGGAGTTTTCGTACAACAACAGCTACCAAGTAAGCATAGGAATGTCACCTTTTGCTGCATTGTATGGAAGGAAGTGTCGATCACCATTAAGTTAGGACGACATCGGAGATAGGGAACTTCTTGGACCAGAGATGATAGTAGCGACTGTTGATGTGATTCGTACTATCAGGGAAAGGATGCGCATAGCCCAAGATCGACAGAAGCACTGGGCTGATTCAAAGAGACGACACTTGGGGTTCCAGCCAGGAGATCACGTATTCTTGAAGATATCTCCGAATCGCGGAGTGATCCGATTTGGAAGAAGGGGTAAATTAAGTCCGAGATACATTGGACCGTTCGACATACTCGAACGAGTCGGTGAAGTGGTATACCGCTTAGCGCTTCCACCCTCATTGGAAGGAGTGCATAATGTGTTCCACATATCCCAACTTAGAAGGTATGTGAGTGACCCCAGCCATGTTCTTGATCATTCCGAGCTCACTATACAGACCGACTTGTCTTGTAAGCAACAACCTGTGGAGATCCTGGACAGGAAAGTGAAGACATTTCGGAACAAGAAAGTTAACTTGGTTCGAGTGATGTGGAGGAAAGACACTCCAGGAGAGTCTACTTGGGAAAGGGAAGATGAAATGCGTGCAAGATATCCTCACCTCTTTGTAAACTAGTCCTCAAATAAAAGTTGTAAATTTCGAGGACGAAATTTTTGTAAGGAGTGTAGACTGTAACAACTCCATTTTTAGTGTACATAAATTTGATTTAAATTTAAAGTATACTTGGAGTATTTAATGTTGCTGTTATCACTTTAAGTATTTATCTCACACCATAATTACAAGAAGGAGCTTGTTGCTCATTGGTAAGACCTTACACTGCTGAACCAAGCCATCAGAGTTCAAATCCCATACCCCACATTATTTTTAATATTGATTTTTTTAAAACCTTTAGAATACCAAGGGTTTACACGTGCATATCTCACAAAAACCCCACTACACCAAAAAATGTAACATTGCCAGAGGTTAGATGAACCGTCGGGGGGGATCCCGACCGCCTGACTCGGCCGGGAATCAGCCAAATCGGCCTCGACTCGGCCGACTCAGTCCTCCGACCGAGTCACGGCCGAGTCACCCCCGAGTCGGCCGATTCCAGCGACGACCCCAACATGAAAATTGTGTCTTTTCACATTCCCTATGCACTTGCAAAATTTTAGCCTCAGACCATTTCCAGAGCTCTTTTAAAACCCCAATTACTCCACTTTTAATACATTTTTAATACATTTTATCATATTTTTCATTTTAACCTTTCATCTACCCTAACCCTAGCCTAATCTTATAAATACCAACCCTACACACTACCCCCTCACCCTAAACTCTGAGCCAACTCTCTAAAAATTCCAAAAAACCTAGTGCTTTGAAATCGAGCACGAGGCGAAGCTACGACGAATTTCCCGGCGAACTTCCGACGATCATTCTAGGAGCTCCCGGAGACGAAGCGACGCACCGGCGACTCCTTCCGATCAATCTCCCTCTTCTTGTTTTCCTAAACCCGTAAGTCCCCAAATTCTACCTCTCTTTTCTTTTCTAAATTACGGATTTACAAAACCCGACGGAATTGGAACAAATCCGATTTCCGATCCGGTTTTCTTATAAAACTTCACTTCTCGTTAATACAATTATGCTTAAACTCCCTCATGTTGACTATTAAACCCTAATCAACCAAATTGATCAAGTTTCATTTCATAAAATGATGGTTATTTCACTTTATCTTATTTTTTATTTAAATACCACATTGTTGCAATTATACATTTAACTTCATTAAACTTGTTATACCTTTAAGTAGACCACGAGGTAATGACCTACCTCCTCACACACTCATATGCAACATAACACTATACCCTCGAGAACTTAGAATACGGGAAAAAAACATTTTCATTTAAATACCCTTTACTTAATAAAACCATTTCTAAAAGATTTAGTATTGATACATCTTTACAAATAAATAACCTTTGAGCTAATAAAAATTATCTAGACTCGGCCAATTAAGGACTGTCACACTCATTAGGACAAAGGAAAGTTGCTGGCATTCAGTCGTTTATTTAAACCTGATTTTGTGGTGCCTAGGCTAGACAAGTGAGAAAGGTAACTTTAAAAGGCCCGTCTCACGGTGATTCATGAGCGGATCCCTCATTTCTTCACTTGTACTTAGCTGGCCACAATTGGCGGTGAAGAGGCGATTTGAGATATCTCACAACTTGTCGCTTTGGACCAGTTAGGAGCAGTCTAGTTGACTTAGGAGACCCTATAAGATAGAATACGGGAAATAAACATCTTTACAAATAAATACCATAATTAATAAAACCGTTTGTCCTTAATGATTAGTATTTATACAAATTTTTGCAAAGCACCGCTACAACCCAATTGGGGAACCCGTTTGGGATGGTGCAGATTATCGCACATCCTCAGGTTTAGTAGTACGAGATTCAGACCTCCGCAAGGAGCATTCGGTCTCAAAAGATTTAAAATACGACATCTTAAGAAAACGAGATTTCTAGAATATTATAGATATATACAAAAAATTATTTTCATATAAATATATGGATATGTAACATAAACATATCTATTTTTGAAGTATTATAAATATTCTACCTTTTCTACAATATCACAAGAATCAATTTTACACTAAAATACCATGAATTCCATGCAAAACCAATATTACAAATAAAAGCCTTTAATTATGAAATTAGGATATTTTCACTAGTAATATCACAATATAAAATCCACATTCATTACAACTCTAAAAACGATTAATAAATGCTTGGGGTGTATTTTGAAAAGTATATAAAAATATTTTTACATAAACCCCCTCAAGTTCTATAAATTACCCTAAGGACCCTAGTAAACATAGGTTTAAGCGGGACCAATCTCTTGAGCCTCAGAGAGCCGGAGAAGTGGGTGCTTGCCTACTTAAGGTAGACAACTTAGTAGTGGTGTTATCAATACGGTAATCATTTTTGAAAAAGACACAAATCCTGCCGTCCATGTGCAGCGGTTATCGATAACATCAAAAACAATCAGGACATCAATTTACTTTTCTGACTCAGAGTGAGTCTCATTATAATCTGACTTGAATATGATTCAAGTAAAATATACAATCTAGAATCTACAATCTACAATCTAAAAATCTTCAATATTACAATTCAACATGAATCCAATTATCAATTTATACAACTTGACCGAACCGAACCATGTATATACATTCCATTTACATGATTCTACTGTAAGGTTAGTATAGCACCCTATGAAGTGTTTTGAAGCATCACATGACCCAAAGTTATAATTTTTAAGGTGCTAAACTAACATGCAAAGAGATCGATCCTAGAAAATTAGGGTTATGAAATAAAAAAGCGAACTAATCTAGGGTTTCGAGGCTACAACCTTTGTAGCTCCCCTTTGCTAGACTCCTTGGTGTCTTGGGTGTTGAATCGAGGTCCTCTCGAAGTTCCCTTGCGTCCACGACGATCCACCATGGAGTACTCCGTCCAAGCTCGCTTCTTTGGAAAACCGAAGGAAACACTCTAATCAAGTCGGCTAGACTTGAGTAGAATGATGTTGTGGTTTGGAATCTCACTTCAAAAACCTATCTTTAAGTGGTATTTGCTCACTAGGAAAATCAAGAGAGCAAAGGAGCTAGAGGAAGAAGATGGTGGCAATTTTAACAAGAGATAAAAAGTTAACTTTAGTGAAGAAAAAGAAATATATCCATATATATTTTATTCCTTCATGCTATGAACCATGGTTAAAGTGATGGAGACATTATTTAACTTTAGTTTGGAATGATAAAGAGAAGGATAAGCTTAGGTTAGTGGTAGTTGAGCATGGTTAGGTCAAAGGAAGAATGTAGAAGCAAGAATGATTATCCTTCCCTTTTTCATTTTCTTTTAAATCCAAAATTAAATAATAATCCATAATATAATCCATGGTGTGAGTCTTATATTGCCACCATTTTCATATGCTAACAACCATGATGGTTGGGTGTATGTATGTATGCATGTATGCACATCTAGATGTGCATGAAACTAAAAAGGAAGAAAGAAACACATGCATGCATGCATACATCCATCAAAACCCTAGAAAGGTTTCAAGTGAGAAAACTAATGGTGAGATGATAAATCAACACTTAATTTATCAATTCGGTCATATCTCATATGACCCTACCAAAAGCAGTTCACCCGATCAATGTTCGGTATCATATACGCACATTTCAATCGGGTGCATGCGCATATCGTATATGCGCACCACAACGTTTCGCCTGGACTGGGTAACTCCTTTGTGGGACTCTAAGACTCGTCAATACGCCGGCAGAGGGTGATGATCATATCAGGTACCCTCAAGCCGCAAGCGGTCAGCTAAACGTAACGGCCACCCGGGTATTGAGCGATCAGAAGACAACAAGCGAACCTGCTACAACTCCCGTCGAGCCATCCGGCAACACTACCGTATAGTCCGGTCTCTTCGTCAGATATGCTGCATATCGAGCCTAGGGATGGTCACGTCGACCCCAATAACTCAATAAGTCGTGTCGGTGAATGGTCTATAACAGATCGAGAAACTACTGATAACACTTATCAGCAAATCTCAGCAGCCCTGGCCAGGGACTTGCTGTTATAACCAGTCGAGCACAGTACAACATCAACTCCCAATACCGGAAGAGACGAAACCCCTCCTATCGCTCATTGCCTTCGTGTGTCTCGGGACTGTACCCAACGGCCACCTGTTTGCACGACTCAGTAGAGCCGTGGTAGGGTGGCAATCAAAGTACAGTGGGAGAACACACAAGACTCCATGACGATCTCGGGTCTACAGACTAACCTGTACCAGTGTCACCTGAGAACTGCTATCCGACGATAGATATAATTCCATATAGGAGTTCTCGGTGAGTCCGTCCAGTGTACCCAGTCAGCACTGAGCACCCGTATATGATCTTGATGTCAAACATCGATGAATGTGGGAACATCCATCGCCCATCACATGGGTCTAGTATCATATACGCTAGTCTACTCTGGTATATCGATGCCCCGTCTCGATACACCTCCGACTAGGCACATTTCAGGATATGCTTATAGACTACAAATGTCCCACTAGTACGATCTCTATCATAATCAGAGTAGTCAAGCAGATATCCTTGGGGCTTTATCAGCATGTATGAATGAATAAAAGCATGATCAAATTAACATGTCAGATAAAGAATAACCAGATAGCATACTATCATGTCGAGCAAGAATGCAAACTGAATATATATACATGTATAGATACATCCACTATCACATAATGGCCTCTAGGGCATACATATATCCAACATCTACGGCTACATCCGTTTACTGATATCATGGTTTTGGTCAGTCAATCAATTATACTATCAATATAATTTACAAAAAAAACAAAACAAATAAGACATCGCGGGGTTAAGGGGTAGATTGGTACGGAAAGTGTTGGAAGTGGCACGAGACTGTAAGACTTAATACACCTAACATGAATCCAGTTGCTGTTGTACCGTGGCATAAACGGTTCCTTGTACTATACTTTCCTCTAGTCTCTGGCATATAGAGACTCCTCTCGTATACACCGGCATTCTTCTGTACCAAGCTACAAACAACAGCATTAATATAACATTACAACAAGATAATACAACTTTAAAAGATACCTTCTTATTCTGTCTATTCTACTTTCCTCTTATCTTTGGGACTTACCGAGCGACCTGTTCGCTGACGACATTCTCTTTCTTTCTTCTTTGAATGTCGTCAGGTAATTTGGACACGTCAGAGATCGAGTCTACTGCTGAAGACTTGGATCAGTTTGCTGAAGACCCAGAGCTATAGTTTCATTGTACACATTTCCTTTCAGTACTTTGCATTCCTGTTATGCCATTGTTTATGCATCGTTTTTATTTCAGTTGTATTTACTTTTCATGCATTGTATAAAAGAATGTTAATAAATAATGTTGATGTTCAGTTTATATATCTTGTCTCTTGTATATTTACTTTTATATTACTTAGATATGTTAGTTATATGTATACCCTAGAGGCCATTACTATACATAGGATGTATATTGTAGTGGATGTTGGGACATATATAGGGAGGACTTTCTTGCTCGACATGATAGTATGCTATCTGGTTGATCTTTACCTTAACGTGTACACTGATTGTCTCTCTGTTACATGTTGGTAAAGCCCTCAGGATGTATACTTGACTACCTGGACTATGATGCGGATCATACTAGTGGGGACATGGTAGTCCATAAGTACATCCTTCAAAGTCCCTAGTCGTGGGTATATCGAGACGGGGAATCGATATATCAGAGTAGACTAGCGTATACCTTCTCGACCCATAAAGATGGGCGATGGATGATCCCATATCCATTGGTGTTTGACATCAGAGATGATATACGGGTGCTCAGTGGAGACTGGGTACACTGGACGGACTCGCCGAGAACTCCCAGATGGTATTATACCTTACGTCAGATGGCAGTTCTCTGGTGACACTGGTACAGAGTAGTCTGTTGACCCGAGATCGTCATAGAGTCTTGTGTGGTTCCCACTGTGCTTTGATTTCCATCTTACCACGTCCAAGAGGGCATGCAAAACGGTGGTTTTTGTTAGTTGTATGTATTCCCTAGAGGCCATTACTGTACATAGGATGTATATTGTAGTGGATGCTGGGACATATATAGGGAGGACTTTCTTGCTCGACATGATAGTATGCTATCTGGTTACCCTTTACCTTAACGTGTATGCTGATTGTCTCTCTGTTACATGTTGGTAAAGCCCTTAGGATCTGTACTTGACTACCTGGACTATGATGCGGATCATACTTGTTGGAGATAGTGCCCTCAGAGTCAATTATTAGGTCACAGGTACGTGATTGTAATGATTGAGGGAGGACCTATCCCGGTAGGACAGTCTTACTCGAGATGATAGTATGCTATCTGGTTTACCTTTATCATCGTGTACTGCTTTAGGTGACCTGACACGTCGCTATTACACGTTGATAGAGCCCCTAGGATTCTTGCTTGACCACCAGCAGTATGAGAGCGATCATATAAGTGGGAGCTGGGGGTCTATAAGCTTATCCTTAAAAGGTCCCTAGTCGTGGGAGTTTCGAGACTGGGCATCGATACTCCATTAGTAGACTAGTGTATACAGTCGAGACCCCGACGAGGGGCGGTGGCCGGTCTCACAAGCCACTGGTGTCAGTTGGATCACCTAAGATGTATACAGGTGCTCATTGGGTTATGAGTACACCGGACAGGACTCGCCGGGAACATGCTAGTTGGTCATATACCAGACGTCAGATGGCAGTTCCCTGGTGACATGTGTGCAGGTTAGTTCATCGACCTGGGGATCGTCATTTGTCTCGTGTGAGTTCCCACTGTACTTTGATTACTACCCTACCACGGCTCAAAGGAGTCGTGCAAACAGGTTTTAGTTGGGTACAGTCCCGAGCCACATGGAGGCAGTGAGCGTATCTTCAGGGGTTCGTCTCTCCCGGTATTGGGGGTGAGGTCGTGCTGTGTCTAGGAGAGCCATTACACAAAGTCCTTGGCCAAGGCAAGGAGATTTACTGGTAGGTATTCCAGTAGTATCTCAGGGTGTTCTGGGCTACACTCCGACACGACTTGTACCGCTTTTGGGGGTCTGACTTTTACCAACCCCCTAGGCCCGCCATGCGATACTCATAGACGAACGGACCGGACTGCACGGATATTGTCACTGACAGGCTCTGTAGGGTTGTCAGGCTGAGTTCACTCACAGACGTCCCTTTTAGTCAATACTTGGTAGCCCGTTACGTATTGGCTTATACCTCTGACGTGCTAGTGGTTAAATCCACAACCAAGGTGTTGACGAGTCTTTAGAGTCCCCCACATTCAGTTACTCAGCTTTCGGGCGAAAGGTTGTAGAGGCCGTATGGAGATATGGCAAGGTCCGATCAGATACGTGCGGTATTGCACGGATCAGGATCGGACAGTTTGTACTATAGGCCGTATGGTTATATGGCAGGGTTCGATCAGATACGTGCGGTATTGAACGGATCAGGATCGAACAGATATTACTAGCCGGCTTTGGTTTAAGCCGGATCCTAGTATAGTACAGTGTAGATTTTGTCTCATTGCATTTGTATTTCGGTCGAAATACAGATGCGGGTGTGTATGCACAGTATCGGGGTTTTCCTGTAATTTATTACGGGACCAGTTTTCTGGAGTTGCCAGTTTGCTTTCCGTTTCGGCCGATTTCCATTGTTCCGTTCATTGGCCGAAGATTGGTGGAGGAGGGCTTATTTGCATTGTTGCAAATAGGCATTTGTGGAGGGGGTCTTTGCATTTTTGTTGTATCATGATAGCACCATCCTTTGACTTGATTTCTTCATGATGGCTTGACTTCATAACCTCATCATGGCTTGACTTATGTATGATGATGGAGGGACATGATGGTTGATGATGATGAGGGGTGAGGTTGGTGGAGTGTTAGTTTACCCTTGTGATCATTTCCTTTTTGGATGATAACCTTTCCTCTCTCTCTCTTGTATGGGTATTATTATTGGCCTCTCTCATATTCTTTTGATACAACCTCCTCATTCTCACTCTCCCTCATATGCATGGTCGGCCACTTCCCAAAGGGGGTTGTCCAAATTTGTTCATGTGGGATTTTTGCTCTTTTGCTTTAGGAAAAATCCCACAAGTTCCACCTCTATGAGTTTGTTTCATCCCTCCACCAAATGGCACCTCCTTAACCCCAAAATGAGACATGGATCTCTACACTACATTCTACAGCAAACCTTGGGCACGTCGAGTAGCCGGCTTCGTGCTCGAGTTGCCTCGGCATTGAGGTGGGAGCCCGTAAACAAAGTAGGCGATGTGGTGCACTTCCGGCGACGAGGAGGAGACGGGACTTTTCCGCAGGAGATCGGGACCATGACGAGAAGACCGGAGGACTTGGATCGTCGGTATATCTCTAACCCATCTTCTAGTTAGCTTAGACTTGTTAATGGTTACGATCCGGGTGTTTAGTGCGCGGTGGTGCCGGTTTGCTAAGTCCGCAAAATTTAAGTTATTCACCACTTCCGCATTCCGGCGTCGGATTGACGGCCGGGGCGCCGCCGTGCACTTACAGTGGTATCAGAGCCTCGCCATTAACTTAGTCTAGCTTTGTGTAATGTGTTTGCATTTCCGATCGATCAAAAAGTTCCAAAACCCGTATTGCCTTCGCATCAGTTTCTGTCGAAATTTTTTGGAGTCTAAAAATTTTTCAGGTGGTCTCAGAATGATGTGCAGGGAGTTATAAGAACACTGGAAAAATTTGGTGACACAATTCGTCCGTACGACCGCGGAAGGGCGGCCAAAATCCCCTTCTGGCCGCGCTTCCGCCGCAGTTGTATGGGCTCGTGTGGAAATTTTTTTGCAGTGGGCTTATGGGCTGTAATTAGGGGTTTTGGAATATTAAAATTGGGCCCAGGTTTTCTGTGAGTGCTACAGTTTTGATTGGGGCCCACTTGTTAATTTTTGGTCAATCGAAAATTTTTAAACACATTTTTCACAGTATTTTACATTATATCTGCGACCGTGAATGTCACTCGATCGGTAAATCCGGTCTAACTGCTATAGCCCGGTTAGACGGATTTGCGAACGTGACTTTCACGTTGATATTCTATGTTTATGCTGTGATGTTGCGGATCAGTCGTGGGGGATAGCCTGGATGCAATGCTAGTACAGTTTTGTTGTATTATATACATTTGATATTGCGGGGCGAGCGTCCGACATGTGGACTGCCGTCACTGCCTGTTTGTATTATTATTTTGGGGCACGACCTGGTTGCGGTCGATGTACCCGTTGTATGTATATTTTACTTTCTGTACTAGGATTGCCCCGCGGAGGGGTGCACGGATAGCCGGGTTCTGGAGGGCAACAAGCCCGCATCTCATGGCATTGGGACGGAGGGGGCTTCGCTCTAGGATTGGCGGGCTATTCGCCGCACTCGTAGGGGGTACAGGTTGACCCAGGAGGGGTGCCCAAGTTACCGGATTCCGTGAAGTGCTGGGTGGTCCATTCACGGCGCTGAAGGGGGCTGCCTCGCTTCAGGTTTTGGCGGGTGACTTGCCGCGCCCGTAGGGGTCTAGGTTTTCATTGCACAGGCTATCCACACAACCAGGGGAACGTCGGGTTTCAGTAGTGGCTCTGTGAAACCCGGGGATCCCAGATATCTGTATTGTTTCTGTGATGCTGTTCATTCTCTGTGATGTTGCATTTTATTCACGCCTTGAGCGAAATATAATATATTAGTAGATGTTGTATATGTTTTGCATCCGTGCTAGTCCAGTCCCCGCTCTGTCGTTAGTTAGCTAACCTAACGGGTAATGACGGGACCCAGTGGCGAATGCGGATGGCATATACGTACATCAGTATATTTTCGTTCTTTTTGGTGTGATCAATTGATGGGACTGCATTGATTCGGATCAATGCAAGTTAAAACAAACCTAATCTGATGTTGTTGGAACACTTTTCAAAAAGCTGTTATTGCAAGGACGTTTACTTT